>JAPQVY010000023.1:7305455-8601080 GCA_028535165.1 Quercus tomentella | reverse complement strand
ATGGTTTGGCCTTAGGCATATATGTATATTCCACTAGTGGCATAGAGGATAAAGTTTTACTAAGAAAATAAAAAGATTACAAATGTGGCAGAAAAACACTCTCACAAAACATATATCCCAAATACATCTAAATAACCCTCTCTCATAAATAACAAATGTTAATATTTTTTTATTTAGATATGTTTGCGTGTGTGTGTTTTGGATATTAGGGAGAGAAATCTAGGATTTTGATGTACATTTTTCTTTTTGGTTTTAGAGTGTGGTTTTGTTGGGTTTTGAGTCTTGAAAGTGATTGTTTCATTATCTTTTCCAGTGTTTTGGATGTTAGGAAGAGAAAATTTAGATTTTGATGTATTTTTTGTATTTGAATAGAGGTTTTTTGTCTAATGAAACTACAGTTTATTAAAAAAGAATAGTGGTTTTTGGTCCTAAATGTATTTGTTTCAATTTTTTTTATATAGTTTTTTCTAAAGATACGTTTTATGTTTTTTTAGATATAGGGAGAGAGAAATTTTGTCTTGAAGAATAATTGCTAATTTATACTTCGATGATGTACGAAATGAATACTTTGTTAATTTAAGTAAATGTTATTTAGAAATGAATATTTATTCTACCTTACTTTTGATTTCTTGACACAAATTGTTTTGCTTTTCATTTTAATAATAGAGAAATAGTTGTATTAATGTCGGAGTTGGCTCATATTTGTTATTAAGCCATTAATCAAAGGGCCATATGGTGGGTTGAGCGAAATGGAGTTGAGCATAGCATAACAAGAGCAACAAAGTGGAAACATTGTAACCCTTTTTGCATACAATGGGTTATTAGTTGCTCGCCCTATGGACATACTACATAGGCACACCGACAAACCATGTCGATTTTTCTTCTCTCTTCTTTAATCTTGTATAGATTGATATTTTCACAACAATTAATTATAATGTGTGTGAATGGAAATATTCTATTCCACTTATATTCTTTTTTATGCTTTACTAATTGTAGTATATCATGTGCCTAGTTTCTGTTTTTCATTTAAAATTTAATTATTTTATAAGAAGGTAAAAAAGAATACATCATAAGTTGTAATTTATGAAGTATAAAATGGAAAAAAAAAAAAATTGGGACAAAAGATTTTTATTTTGTATATACGTATCGTTTTTATATGAAACTTTCATATGCATTGCATAGGTTAGCGACTAATAATTACAATAACAATGTAGCTACTAGGCACATGATTATATCGAGAAGATAAGATTTTATTGATAGTTTTTTTTTAGATAGATTTTATTGATAGTTTATATGAACGACATGAGCTTTAAGCATGTCCAAAACCATGAGAGAGAGAGAGAGAAAGAGAGAGAGAAGGAAAATAGCGTCCACAACAACACTTATTAAACTGTGTAATGTGGGTTGACATCTGTGGTGAGCCTTTTTGTGTTCTGGACTGGGCTGTTTCCTGCTGTACTATGGCCCAATAGTTCTGGGGTAGGAGAGTCAGGACTAGCTCAATTAAAACTCACCTCAAGCCAACTTATGCACAAGCAAGGACCCCTTTTGTAGAAATCCTGATCACGTGCCCATAGCAGGGGATGCTGTCACAAAAAACATTATGGTAGGAGACGCATAATATAATAGTAAAATGAAAAGATATTCTAACTAAAACGTTTGTTATTAACCAGGGGTAATATTTAAACAACTTTGCAATAGAAAAAAGATGTGATAATATAAGTATAGCAGAAATAAGTTAACAACAATAAAAAGAACAATGTTTATGCTAAAACAGTCATGACAAAAGAGGGGAAAGGAATTAGTCTGCTAAATTTATCTCCTCAACAAATTTAAGTCCAAGAAGGGAACCAATCTCCAATGTGGACAACCTCACAGGGAGATTCTGCTATAGAAATTGCCCACTTTGGATGAATGGACCTAAATGGCTTGTTCTTAAATCCCTTAACTAGCTAGAGAGTAGGCTGTTGAAGGGGAGAAAAGGGAGCAGCCTATTGGTGCATGCCTTATCACACTTTTGTTTTCTCACTTTGCTTCCTACTCTCTTGTTTTCTCTATTGCTTTCTATTTCTTTCCATGTTTCTGTTCTTTCTTGTTTTTTCGTTGTTCTTGTAAGGTTGAATTTAATCAACCATCTAATTGGCTTTATTTCGTGCCAAATTTGCTTGTATTTCAGCATTTAGTAACCCTATATTTAGGTGGGTTTGTTGTAAGGGTAGTGAATGAGATAGAGTGAAGATTGCTCAAGAGTGTGCAAGAAAACAGAGACTCGCGGCTTGATCTCGCAGGTGACTCGCGGCTGCAAGCCGCCAGATGCAGCACACGTGCCAAGCATGCCAGACGGTGAACAGTCATGCTAGCTGGAGCACTACAGGACAAAACAGGACAACTGGCCATACGGTTATCTCGCGACTGGATCTCGCGACTCAATCAAGTCGCGAGGCCAAGCCGCGAGCCAGCCCTGTTTTGAAAAACCTGACGTTTCACATTCTCCTCTCACCTCAGTATAAATACCCCTTATACCCACAAATGAGAGAGAGCTTCTAGAGAGAATTTTGAGAGAGAAACCCTAGAGTAAAACAAGATTGATTCATCTACAATCTTTACATAAGTGTCTCTTCAAATTCCTCAACTCTCTTCCTCTCCATTGCCAAACCCTTGAGAGGCTTTTTACTAAAACCTTGTTCTCACCATATCCATTACTGTGAGAGGGCTGTTTGGTGTTCTGGAAAGTAGTTAGGAAGGAACCAATCTTCATTGGTTGATGCTATGGTCTAGTAGCGGAATCCGGGAAGTTAGAAAAGAAAAAGGTTTGGCGCAACTTCGTTGGAGCAAGAAGCTTGGAGGGCTTAGGTGCACTTGGTAGATTAGGCTTGGAGGGTCTATTGCTGTCCATGTATCCCAACTACATTTTCTAATGGATTGTTTACCGCTTGGAGGGCGGCGGAGAGGTTTTATGCCGAGGGTTTCGTTTCCTCTTCGATAACACATTGAGTGTTGTCTTTGTGTTTGCATCTTCCTTCCCTTTTATCTTTGCCTTTTATTATCTGCTGTGGGTTGTGATTTTAATTTGGCTTAGATAGTTTTTCCAATTCTATATCATAGCTTTTGTTCATTTTCCGCACACTAGTTGTTTGACATAAACCTTGAATTAGTTAATTTGTAAATTGGGGGTCTAAACGTTCAAAGGTGTTTTTACACTATTTGAACTTTCAGTTCTCTTTTTTCTTTTCTTTTTTTACTGTGCACAACTAAGGCCTTTTTATACTGTCTGTCGTGATAAGATTTACCATTTTACCCCTCAACTGCTTTTGGCCTATTATGGGTCTCCTTCCCTAGCCACCCACTAGTCTGCGGGCTGCCCAGCCACCACCACTACCCTGTATTAGCTGTGCCACACTCCATTCCCAGATAAAGGGAATTTTGTTTTATCTTCTTGCTTTCCGTAGCATTCCCATCCGGATAAGGGTTGGGTGTTCTCTCTCACTAACTTCTATGGCATGCATTTAGTGATTCCAACTTATCTTTCACTCTTTTGGGTGGTATGTCATCTAGTAAGACATTTCTCCCAAAAGAGTTTAAGCATGAATTCCATAATAGACTTCCCCCTTCTCCCCACCGTCAGATCGTACCCTCTCTTACCTCTGGCCCATGGCCCACTACGCCTGTATTGGCTGGGTATAAGTGGATGGTGCCTGAGCCTTGTGCGTGCTTCACTTCCATGTGAATCCATGGCTTGTTTGCTATTACCTGTGGGTTTTTCTGGTCTCGCTGCGCATTTCTGCTGCTTATTTTTTAACCCTTTGTGGCGTGTATGAGTCTGGGTCTTCATTCTTTGCATCTTGTTTCTTCTCTGGGCTAGGTCTTACTTGGACATGGGCCCTTTCTTCTTCAATCAACCCTTGTTCCCTTTTACTGTTGGTTTGTGGGCCGACTAATATTTCTGCCATGCCACTGTATTGTTTCTGTCATGCATCGCTTAGCTTTGCTTGCTAGGCCTCCTTTGGACCTGCCATGTATTTGTTTTTTTTTCCTTACTTAGTTCATGTTGCCCAATACTTCTGCTGGGTTAGTTTTCATACCATCTTGGGCTTCCTTGCCCTATATTATTTCTCTGGACATCCTCGGCCCACTTCATTCCTTTGGACATCCTTGGCCTATTCCATTTTTACATTCCTATGGGTTTTTTGCTAAATCTTTCGGGCTTCACTAGCCTAATTACCATATCTTTTACTCTTGGGGTTTTTTGGTGTTTGCACCAACCTCATTTACTAATTCCTTTCTTTGGGCTCCTCCGGCCCATCTTTGCTTACTTTCCACTTCTTACGATTCCCATGGGTTTACTACTTCCTTCTCTAGGGCTTCGTTGGGCCCATTTGCTTTCTTTGGGGCTTTTTTACTATTTTGTGGGTCTATGTACCATTGTTCCTGCCATTTGGGCCTAATGGTTTTTCTTGCTTTGCTAATTCTTCTTTCTTCACTTTTTGTTATATTGTTGGGCTTCTTCTTACCATTGGCCCTTTTCTTTCTTTGCCAAAATGGGCCTCAACAACATCAATATCTAATCCCCTTAGTTTTGCAAACGACTCCACTTTGCCTTTTAGAGTATGAAGCTCCCTTAGTCTGCAAGGCAGTAAAAAATATAATAAAGGGAATAATCACATGGAATACATTAACAAAGAATGCTACTGTAAATGTTACAGAAAAGCAATTGGTCTTAGTTTTAGCTAGCTCATGATTTTTTTTTTTTTTTTTTGGCCCAGTAGTTCTGTAGTACTGTATAATGAACAATGGTGCAAAAGTTTGTGGTTGAGTTTCAAGAAAGAGAGCAACCTTGCAATCTCTGCACGTCTTCTTGCTTCATCAGCCATGATGTTAATGACCCTGAAAGTATGGCGTTCAGAGAGCATCTTGACCTCCACTGACTGAAGGCCATGGAGTGTACGTGGCTCAGCTGCCCATGCAGCTTCACGAGCTCCCTTACCAAAGTCCTTTTGGTTGGTGAATGCCGTCTGGAAAAATAAATCAATTGTAACAAGACCATAGCAAACCACACCACATATATTAATATTAGCATTCAATTTTGAACATAAATATACATAACAAAATAGTTGATTCACGATATGAGAGTAGGTTTGGTTTCACTCACTTTTTGGTCAAATGCCAGACCCCAGGCTTTCCCACTTAGCGCATATCTAACAGTAAACTTGAGAGGATCAAGCAGCATATATGTTTGAATAGCCAAATAACGCCTGTCCAGCGCCAGCCAATCTTACCAATTCCAGCAAATTCCCATGATGCCATGGCAGATATTGCTGTTGCAATCTGTAAAAGTTAAGCATTTCAATGTTAGTTGATAACAGAAGGCTAAGGCTTCTTAAGGATAGAATGTTAGGGAAAAACAACATATTTTTGAAAGAGAAATTTTATTAAAAACTTGAACCATGAAATGGATCCATTTTAATTGAAGATGATCCTAATGCATACTGGGTATGCCTAATTGTTGGGAATATTTTTAATTCACACATACATGCCCAACGCAAACAAGATAATAATTTCAAAAAGAAAATGAAGAATAGAAGGATTGGGATGGCATTTCAAATTATAAATTTGTCTGAAATACACATATTGGAAACAATATGAAATGATTATTTGTACGTGTCGTCCTACTACTGGTCACATACCAAAACAGATACATCAACAAAGAAAAGAGAACACAATTGTCGTCCAATGGAAGATCCTAGGACTAGGTTACATTCATAATTTCTATCCAATTAATGCCTAACAAATTAGGGTAGAGATGAAAGCTTAGACACTTCGAAAAATTGGGGATTTGACAATATGGCAAACAGTCAAGGGGATCAATGTCCTGTGGTCAATTCATCAATGAAGGTTCTAAGCAAGGATAAAAATGGCACATTTGTGATATGTATGAACACCATATTCTTAATCCAGATTACTCAGTAGAAGAGTCATTTTTATGCTTAATACTTTTTTTTTTTAATAATTTGATAGTTGAGGGAGGGGTGATTTGAACTGGCCGTTTTCATTGGAAATGCTAGTTTTGCTACGAGGTTCTTGGCATTTTGGTGCTTAATGCTACTAGCAAGCACTAGAGGATCTCATCAATTATCAGTCTATGAAATAAGTGCTACTAAAGCAAAAAAAAAAAAAAAAAAAATTGTCCACTAAAGTAACTGGTGACATTAATTGAATTCCATTAAATGAAATTTTAAACCCATTACCAGTTGAGCTACAAGGAAGGCAGCAACAAGCAGAAGTCCAGATCTTTCCGTGAATGACCAGCCCTGGGAGCGAGTCACAAATATTAGAGCCTGGCTAATGGTGCTAACTTGAAGGTACACAGTAGATGCTAGCTTTGCATCCAGATCTTTTGCCTTCGAATCTGAGAGATTATGCTGGTTCAAGCTTGTTACATAGAAATGCCTCTGAGAGAGAGAAAGAGACAGACAATCAATAATTATTCCTTCATGAGAAGGTGCAAATTAGTTTCTAGCAATAGAAAATTGCAAATCAATGGACCTGATTGCTTTTTGCAAATGACCCTTCAAAATACTCTAGGTTATCCTCAAAAAACCAAAGAATAGGCTAGGAAAACAATCAAGCAAGAGATACACTCACCGCAAAGAAATCTGTTTCATAAATCGCCCAGAAAAATATAACAGTCATCAGAGCAAGGTAACTGCCTAAAACAATCCCAGTAGCAAAAATTTCACTAAAGCTTCCAACTGTCGGGAAGTGGAGAAGGCTTGACCCTGTCTTTGGAAATTGTCATGATAGTACCTAGAAACAAGTTCAATTCAATTTGGGGGGGAACAAGCAGAAGAAATGCAGACCAGAAAGATACAAGATAAGGCTGCTTATAAACAATTTTCAGCCACTACTAATGCAAGCTGAAAGAACTAAAGAGAATACTAATGCTTACCATCATTAAGAATGGCAATGATCAGGACCATAAAAGAAGGGAAGTTGAACTTCCAGAATGCAGTAACATAAACCCAATCTGTTATATAAATTCAGTTGCCAATGAGAAGTGACTATTTTGGTTTGCACATATAAGACTTCCATATATAATTCCAGCAACCCTATAACAGAATGGAAACTTACCACCACACGTATAATTATAGATACTGCATATATCTGGAAAAGGAAAAAAATAAGGGCGAAAGTATTTTAGGCCAAATCTATTAATAAATTGCTTCCTTCAAGCATGAAAAAAAGTATCTCTTACTGTGTAATTCTTCATTCTTTGGAAGATAGCACATTTTGTTAAAACAACACTAATGATTACACTCAACCCTGGTTCTGTTAGAACTATATCAGAAGCGCCACGAGCTGCATCAGTTGAATCTGCCACAGCTATTCCTATATCTGCTTTCTTCAATGCAGGGGCATCATTGACTCCATCCCCCGTCATTCCAACTAGGTGTTTTTTAGCTTGTAATCTCTTCACGATCTCAAACTTGTGCTCTACACAGAAGCATGAAGTGAGGTATGGTTGATACAAGGTAGATTTACAAAGTGAAATACTGTGATGAACACTATTACCAGGAAAGACACCAGCAAAACCATTGGCTTCCTCAATGAATTCATAATCGGGACAGATGAAACCAATTCATCCTTATTTTCACCTAGAAGAGCGGATGAAGGATACATGTTTGTGCCCATCCCAAGCCTTCTACCAGTCTCCTTACCAATTGCAAGTTGGTCACCTGGAAATTATTCCATCAAGGCAGTAAAAAGGAATAACAAAATTTCATCGAAGGGTACTTACTGATCCTGTTAACCATTTGATAACCAATACAACCTCTTGCATCAACAAGTTTAAGAATGTTAGTTCAAGATAAATATGTGAAAACTGAATTAAGGAAGAATTTCAATCATCCATGATAGACACCTGTAATCATTTTAACGCTCACACCAAGATCTGGAGCTTTCCTAATTGTTTCAGCACTGTCATTGCATGGTGGATCAAAGAGGGGGGAGCAGACCAACAAACTCCCAGGGTCCGCCAGGACTATCTTTTGTATTAGCAGGTACTTCCTGTAGATAACAGAAATATATTCACAAATTCAACGGATGAACATACTTCTAAGTAGGAAGTTAGAGAAAGCTTAAATACCTGCCGAGCAACACCAAGGGATCGAAGTCCACGCTCTGGAAATTTATCAATGATTGAATGTACCCTCCTTTCAATATCTGACTTGTTCTTTGCAAGATTGAGAATCTACAAGTTACACAGATAAGGGGGCCAAACGTTAATGGCTATATATCATACTCAAGTGGTGAGAACTAACATTTCAAAGTGATACATTATGTACCTGTTCTGGTGCACCTTTGCTCACTCGGTGCATTTAACCAGTCCTGTCTATGTATGTAAGTGCTGTCCTCTTGTCAGTTGGATTAAAAGGAAGAAAGTGAACTTCTGTGATTCCAGTCCATGCCTTAAAATGGATCAACAAGATACTCCCAGATTAAGAGGGCCTTAAAGAATCGAATACATGATCAGATTTACTACCAAGTTTCAGTAATAAGGAAGGCAACTCAATAGTCATGCGATAAAATTCATACTTCGTCCTTCAAAATCACAAACTCAGTGGGATGGATTAGGCCTAAACAGGTTTTATCATTACAAAGATCATTACATTCCCCAAATGCTATGAATATGCACAATTTTTCACTTTACAAAAATAATTGCACTCAGAAAGACTAAGATGAAATGCCAGGACTACCCTGTAAAAAAAATGATTTTTTTCTTAAAATATTTTAATTAATATGATCTGATACCTCCTTGGGATCAGCCAGCATTGAAACAATTGCAGCATCTATAGCATCTTGGTTCTCCAATCTTGAAGCTCTTGCAGCCATCAATACAACCATGTCCTTATCAATACCTTTGGAAAATACCTGTAAATGAAGTAGATGATGTCAAATATCTCACTGATATAAATTTCAATATGGTATCTGGCTTTGGTAAATCTTTAAATTTCAATCTTAGGAAAATATCATAAAGCAGGAGTGTACTGTTTAGCACAGAAACATCTTTCTCGTAGGATGCTATACATTTCTATGAAATCTTTAAACATGGGGACTGTTGATATGATCCATAGCTTTAGAGTGCAACATGAAAGCCATCAACATTGGTGACCTTAAGCTATTTCCCATACGCAACCTACTTATATAATTCATGGTCATGTCAATCAAGGAAATAATAATAAGAACAGGATTGGAAATACCACCTCTATCATATTTTTGTCCACAGTAAGCTTGTTGAAAGTTAAAGTGCCTGTTTTATCACTGCAGAGCACATCCATCCCCGCCATTTCCTCAATAGTTGTCATTCTCTTTGTTATGGCACCCTGCACAAAATTCCCATTAGTTCATAAGTTTGATTGCTGCTTAGATTTTAAGTCAATTGTCTGTTTCATAATTACAATCAAGTGCAGCTTTATAAACCTGCTGAGACAAGCGATGAGAACCGATGGCCATAGTACAGAAAGAACTGTTGGCATAGCAATTGGGATGCCACCGATGAGTAGAACGAGAAGGTTATCTAGGCCAACACGATATCCGCTGTGATGAATGCCATATATGACAGTGATTTCTATTACCATCCCAAAGGCAATTAAGCAAATACAGAAAGTTCCCTATTGCAGTTAAGACCTGAATGATCAAGGCAAATGGTAACTCATTAAATACCCAAACATTGAAAGATTCTCACAGAACAAGTGCAAAACTCTCTCACATTGGTACCTATCATTGCCCCATTACCTACAAGCAGAAAATATAAAATTTTTCAGAAATATTACTGAGCTAAACATTCTACCAGCCTTTGAGAATCTAAGTGAGTCTTTCATCCAGAAAAATATACTGTAAGTACCTGCTGAAAATGTCCAACGTGTGTAGTAGTTTCCACAAGATGAGCTGCCTTTCCAAAGAAGGTATGTACTCCAGTTTCAATAACAACTCCTTCGATTTCTCCTTGTTTACATGTTGAACCAGAGTATACTCCATCAGCAGGATTTTTGGTTACTGGGAGTGACTCTCCTGTAAGGGCAGACTGCAAAAAGGAAAACAATCAAAAAATAGAAATCCCACTGGGCAATCTCAGGCAAGTTAGACAGACTCTTTTATTTTTTTGGTAAGTTTACACAGGCAGCCATTGGGTTTTGAATACACAACCTTAACTCTACCCTTACTTATGGAGGAAGAGGTGCCATTTGAGCTAAAGTTCATTGGCAAGTCACTAGGAGTGACATGAAATACCAAGGACCTTCAACATTTACTAGCCAGAATTCAGGAGCTATAAAACTCAGTTTAAATTATTGTCTTGGTAATTATTGGTGACATACTGAGGCCAATTCACTTGGAATGAGTATTCAAAAAAAATTAATTACTGACCCTAACACAAATTCAATGATTTTACTTCCTATAATCACTATCAAACTGAATGATCTTTGCAAATGGTTTATTTTTCATGTTTTGTTGCTGAAGTCATTTGAGATCTCAAGAAATATTTCATAAATAAACTAATAATTATTATTTTGACAAGGAATAGCATTATGAATGCTGCACATTATGACATAATTATAACTGGTTGCATTATGTACACCAAAGAAAAAAAAATTGAGAATAAGGTCAAAATCCAATCTGGAGTGCAACAGAAAGCTCACCACTGTTGATGAAACTTGAAGGATCTGAAGTAAAGGAAAAAAAGAAAAGGGGGGGGGGGGGGGGGAGAAGCAGGATAATATTCTAAACAAGTAAACAACCACTTTTTTTAAAACTATTAATAAAACAAGTGACACAACAGCACCTAGCATTCTTCCAAATCTTACCATGGTGTGTCCCCATTGGTTCACATTTACTATATGATTCATGATCACGCTTCCTCATACCTAGACAGTAGAGAAAGTCCTATATATACTTAGTTGTCTACTGGCCTTAACTCTTTGAAAGTTCACTTGAAAGACAAGGTTAATGTGTAAGCCTCTCTCACCCGATTGGCAAGTCAAATGGAATAAGGACACAAGGATATCAGGACCAAGGGCAAGGATGCATGTTTATATATATGCCACTCATCCAGTTGTACACCAAAGTATAACTCAACATGCGGACTGCTTACAAAATTAAAGATTAGCATTATGATTATTTTTATTGCCCCTTCACTTTTTGTATTCTATTCTAAATTTCTGAACAGTTCCAGTTTGGTCTCAACCTCTCAGGTGGCCAGCAACCTCTTATATCAATTCATATTGCAGTGCACTTATCTTACAAGAATACATAAATGATCATGCAGTAAGGGTTCATAATATCTATCAGATTTGTGAACATTAAACAATTTCACAGTTTCAACAACTTTCTACCTGATCGATTTTCAGAGGATCTCCTTCAAGCAAACAAGCATCAGCAAGAACAATGTCTCCTAGTTTAATGCTGATAATATCTCCAGGAACCAACACAGATGCATCTTCCTCGCCCCATTTCCCATCACGAAGAACCTGTTAAGAACAATAAGATATTACAGGAGGCAACCAAAAAAAGTTTTGAATTAGGAGGGAAAGTTAGAAAATATCGAGTGTTAGAAAAGTGAAGTGCAATGAAGAAGAAAGTTTATCCAAAATTAGTAGCAATTTACACCTTTGCTTTTGGAGCAAGTCTAGCCATTAGGGCTGCAGCTGCATTGCCAGCATTATTTTCCTCTATAAAGCTTATGGTAGAATTGATAATAAGCAGTGTCAGAATGCCGATGAAATCATATATATCTAAATCTTTCCCCTGAAAAAGATTGCTTTTAAAAGTCAGTCAGGAAATTAATTATGCCAATGGTCTCAAAGCAACCACGTGTCCCGAAATATATTGCCATCATAAAAGAAAAGAGAAGTTCCCCTGGACTTACGCCTCCACGTGCAAGAGTGATGAACATAAGTGCAGCTGCTTCCATAACCCAAGACAGAGGATTCCACATAAAACCCTGAAACTTGAGTATTTTATTTTCCTACAAAGGAGACAACAGAACTTAATATCAGGAAAAGGGTGGACATGTATTTACTTATAAACAAATTTCCAGTTTAAAGAGTAACAGAAAGATTATCATTATATAAAGAAAAAACAAGATGAAAGAAGTTATAAAAAGACCCTTTTTTCTTCGAGTTTGTTGTGACCAAACACCTCCAACCGCTTTTGAACCTCATCAGAGTTCAGGCCCTCTCTTGTACATTTCAAATGCTCACAAACTTCCTCAATAGGGATGTTCTCTTGCCACAAACGTATTTCAGTTCACAAAAATAATCAAATCTGCCATTGCCTTGAAAGAGCACTATATAAACAGATTAGTAAAATATTTTGGGTATGAAATGTATCCAACTGATATGTACTTTTGTAGGGAAATTATCATGACAACTCTCTTTGTAATATTACAATAATAATAAGACCAAGACTTGGGTACAGTTGATTTATCTTAAGAAGGCAGGAAGTTAATAGTTCAATAATATTTACTAGGTCTATAGTTTTTTTGCTAATAGCTTCAAGGGCGATTGTTCTCTTGTCCATTTCAACTCGCTCTTTGGTTTGGCCCCAAGGCCCCCAACAACGCAAATGTAGATAATCTACAAGTTCAGAAATTTGCTATCAACCAACTTATGATGCAAAAATTAACCCACAGAGAAAGAGAGACCTGCAGTTTATATTTTTATTTTTGGATAAATAGTTCAGTCCTTTAGCATTTTGAGGGCACAACTTCATATATACACGTCTAAAATATCCCATTTACAAGGTTGGTGACCAAGAAAAATGAGAGCAAGAGCAACATGAAGCTTTGTTGATTGAATGTTCCTTTCTTCTTTTAGTAACTTACGTAAATAGAAATTCTAACACGACTGCTATCAATGCTATCAAATATATATATACACACTAGTTAAAAAAGTTACAGCACAAATCAATTCCATCTATAAGCTCGTTGAAGGCTCTTGAAAAACAAAACAAAAAAGAACTAAATAATGAAAGCATAACTCAAACAACTGTAAGGCAACATAACTGTACTCAACCAAATTTTACCAAATACTGAAATTTCTGACAAGAAGATTAGAATTTTACTTGATAAGCCATATATAATATATACCTAAGAAAATAACTCGGATATTGCGTTTGTTTTAGCTTTTAGAAGTTGAAACACGCTTTTTAAAACCAAAAAAATAATATGTGCATTTGGTAAGGTTTTAAAAGTTGCTTTTTCTAAAAAACTGCGTTTTGAAATGTGAAGGAACAACACTTTTATAGTGGACAACTTTGAAGAGACTTTTGCAAAAGCCAATGCGTGTTTCATAAATATTACCGTTGGAGGCAGTGTTCAATTACCAAATTGCCCAGATATTTTATTAAAAACCCAATTTTACCCTTTGATAAATCAAAGGATAACACCTCTCTGGAGCTCACCTCACACCAGATTCCTCTCATCTCTCTACTCTGCTACAGAACAAGCCTCTCCGTGCTGCTACAAACTACAATCCTCTCCGTGCTACTGCAAGTAAAAGTCTTCTTCCTCTTCTTCTTCTTTCTTCTTCTTATTCTTCTCCTCTCTATATTTTTAAAAAAAAAATTATTTATGTCTATATTTGATCTAAGAAAAACATTTTGAAGGTAGAGTTTTTGATCAACAAAACACCAAGCAACACTGATCTGCTACCAAAAATCACCAGGTACCACTAGAGATTCTGAAATATTTGTTGAAAAATTTTTAGATCTGTGCATGCTTTATTTGTTCTTGCTAGTGATCTATTTGTTCTTGCTAATGATCTATTTGTTCTCTTTTGGGTACTAAAAAAATTTGTGGGTACATACTTTGTATTTTTTTTTCCTTTTGTGGGTATATGCTCTGTCTTTACATGCTCTAGATATTTCCATGTTCAAGTCACCTTTTAATTTATGACAAAAAATCATCCAAGCCCCCTTTCTTTGTTCAAGTCTCTTTGGATTGAGATCTGATTTTTTAAGTTTAAGCATGATTTTGGGTCTTCTTTGGAATTGGGTATTTTGGTTGAACCCATTTTAGAGATGCATCAAATAAAAGCACCCTCAAAGGAAAAATCCAAAGAAAATTGTTGCAGTATTGTTAAAGTGTGTTTGAAGAACAAGAAGGAACTGGCCATATATATAACACACATATGATAAGAGAGAAAGATGCTTAGTAGGCACAAGAAGCCAGTAGGAGAGAGACACGTGTGCAAAACCACCATGTTTTCGTATACATGCATGAAAATCGACGTGCCACCATTGATTACTATCAAATTGCTTTTATATAGTATTTTTTGCCCAAAATAGAATAAGGTACAATGAGCGTCCTATTGTACTCACCATAAGCCTTTCTAAATCCCAATTCATCCACCCCCTTTCAACTTTTGTAGCATATCATATAGTTTATAACTTTATATGTTTTTTATGTCCTATCAACATAGCTAAAGGATATTTGTTCTGTTCTTGTACTACCGTATCATTTGTTATAATTTTTGTCACAACTTAATGAAATTGACCATAAGTAAGTAATAAATAATCATTTTCACATAAATTCACTACTTTTTTAATGACCTCAAAATTTTGATAAAAATTATGACTCAAAAGTTGTATCTAAAGCGTATAGTTTATATATTACGCTTCTCTCCTATCAACATAGCCAAAGCGTATTTGTTTGTTTTCTTAAAAATATAAATAAAAAAGAGCTGATTTGTTTGTCCACCTCACTATTTGTAATAATATCCAATTAGAAGTTTTCTTTTTTTTTTTTGAGAAAATATCCAATTAGAAGTTAGAAACCCGTGCCTGATAGAAAGTACAGCTTGAAGAGGTAAGATTATAAATTTGTTAGCAATATTATATACGTATTTATTACTCATGAAAGGGTCATGAATGTCATGACGATAATTTTATATATGTTTACGACTTTTAAATTTAAAGAATGAAACGGCGACAAATAGTTTTTTTTTTTTGATAAGTTGACAAATAGTTTAGTTGAGAAAATTTCTAGCTGACGTTATAAGTATCTTATTGTCCTTACCAAGCTTCAGAGGTTGGGATAATTATGTGTCTAGAATTAAAACTCTAGTAATATGACCTTTTGCATTAGTTACACAGTTTTTTTTTTGAATGAATGAAACATTAGTTACACAGTTTTGTTGGAAATTTCACAAGATGATGTGAACATTTATAATAAAATTTCAATTTATGGTGTTCGTTTTATAAAATTTCATTTTTTTTTCTTCTTATACAATAGAATTTCAATTTATAGTGTTCGTTTTATGATGATTATTGTAAAGTCCATATTTTTAGGTTGGCAAACCGTGATCAAATGTAATCCATTTATAGTGTTTTTGGTGAGTCTTGAGTGTATTAAATGTGTATTTTTAGTCCAAGACAAAGACTCAAGTTCAGATCAAGAAAGAATTAATCAAGTTCAGAGCAAGAAAACAAGTTTCAATCAGTTCGACACCTGGCTCAACCGATCGAGATTGCGATATCAGCAAAAATCTGAAACGCGAAAAAGCTCATAACTTGTTCGTTTCAAGCCCGATTCATGATCCATCTGTTATGCTATTTAAAGGACATCATAAGCTATAACTAGGGAGGCTTTTCAAAGAGAGAAATCACCATATGTGTAGCTAGGGTTTATATAACCAAGTTTCTCTCAATCTCACTATACTGGAGACTTTCAAAGTAGATCTGAGCCTCCATCTATTCAACCCGTGAGAGTTCTAGAGCACATGCAAAAAGATCAACACGGTGTTATTGTTGCCATAGTGCAAATCTTATATAAAGCCATAGAGAAATCAGTTAACCACAATTGCTGATTTTACCTTTGAGTGGAGATCTCAAAGTCACAAATTGGAGAATTTGTGTGCAACAGTTTCACGGTAAAAGAGTTTGTGGATTCGAAACTGCGTGTGGTCACATGAGTAAGTACTGCATGAGGTAGCAATAGATTTAGAGTTAAGTCTATTATACAAATTTCTATTCTATTAGTGAAATGTTTCCTTGAGAATTGTTTAGGTTAATTCATTCCCAAGTTTTTTACTTTGAAATTACAATTTCAAAAGTTTTCCTGCATCGTCACTCTTGGTGTTCATGTAATTTGTGAATGTGTGATGTTTGTTTAAATCAAATCTATCACATAATTAACCTAATTAATTATTTGGTTAAAAATCAAGTAAATTTGAGACAATTGGGGTCTAAAACCATAGCAATTATTTTTTATCATCCGGCCAAAATATTAATTTATTTTTTATTTATGCGAAATTCATACCTGAAATTTTTTTATTTCACGACAATTGTCCGATAATTATTTCCCAACTTTAATAGTTATGGTACCAATATCTAGCTAAATATACGCAGTTTTAACTGATCAATGGAGAAAATCATATACCCTCAGTTTCTAATTCTGGTTCTTTAGCCCAAAGTTCAATGAATTTCACCTATAACAAGGAAAAGACTGAATCACATATGCCATTGTCGTCGAGAATGTTGGCATGAATTAAGTTCTACATTAATTTTAACTTGTCCTCAATTAAACAATTTTTTTTTTTTTTGGGAGAAGAAATTAAACAATTGACAAGAGGCCAAGTCCGTACCCTTTATCTTCTCCAAAAACTCCGTACTCTTTTTTTTTTTAAACCACATATTAAGGGATTATTCTATTTCCTTGCTGGCTAAATGTGGCCTCATTGTCATTGATACAAAAAAGATCAATTGGCTGGATGTAAAAAAAGGGCAAGATCCGAGCACTTGTCCTTATGGTTGCTGACAAGTGTATGGATCTAGGTCCAAAGTGAGGTTAGAGGATTTTTTTTTTTTTTTTTTTTTCTTTTAGCTAAATAAAAAAGAGGTTTTTAATATAGACTTATTGATCTTATATCACATGACGGTAAAGATAATACCACGTGACACCAACGTGAAAGAAAATTTAAAAAGATAAAGACATTTATCAAACGGGTGAGCCCCTCGTTAAATGTTTTGTTTTTATTTTATCTTGGACAAGTGCGTATATGACTTTCACCTATAAGTTCTTGTTCTTCTTGTTGTACTCTCATTCTTCAAATTACTTAAAGAACTTGCTGAAAAAGTAACTAAATTTTATTAAAGACCTCTGGACAATTAACAAAGATACCACACCCTCTCTCTGGTTAGCTTAGAATTAGAATAGTATGCTTGTAGATGCTACAATTCATATAAAAATAGTTTTAACTGGGTTTTTTTTTTTTTTTTGGCTAAATAATGATGTTTTATTGATAATAAAGGAGAAAGAAGAAGAGGACCCATCTTCATCTTAGGGAAACAAAACTGGATTAGTGAATTTGGTATATAGGACATTAATTCAAGCTAGGTGTAAGTGCCCTAAGTTTACAAAAATTTTAACTAGTCCAATTAAAACATGTCAAATCATTTTTAAATACAATTCAACAAATAAAACAATTATTAATATTTATCAAAACAATTGATTCTCCAATATTTCCTCTCTCTCTCTCTCTCTCTCTCTCTCTCTCTCTCTCTCTCTCTCTCTCTCTCTCTCTCTCTCATGTTGAGATTTGGGTGTGGATTTTTTCAACCTATAGGGTGTAGAATTTTGGGGGCTTTGAGCAACGATCAGGATTTTAATTGGGTAGTTGTCAATAAAATACGTCATTTTGAGTTAAGATGTCATTTAACGATCACCTAAGTAACAAACTTGGATGGAAGAACTCAAATTAAAACACTATATAGGTTAGCAACAAAAATTCAATTGTTTAAACATAAGAGAACAAAATCAAAATGACCCTAAACTTAAAGGGTACAATTTGCAATTGGCCTTCTTATTGTTTTGCTTGGATTTTCTAGGCGTTTTAAAATGTGATATTTGTATAGATCTAGTTTGATTATGGCTTCTATACCTAGTTTCTTTTCTTTTCTTTTCGTTTTTTTGGGCCCAAGTATATATATTATATTGATCTAATTGAAAATGTCTTCTTTTTTTTTTTTTTTTTTTTGTTGGGCGATTGTAGATCTAATTGGAAATGCAAACAAAACCAATATGTTAGTTTGGATGCAAAATTTCACCCCAACCCTGGCTAAATTAAACCGATCTTAACCCTAATTTATGTCCATTCATTAAAATTAAATGAATCTAACTTTGGTCGTGCATCTATGCCTATTCATATCTTGTAAGTTTTTTTTTTTTTTTTTTTTTTTTTTTTATGTTTATACTGTATTTCAGGCTATTAAATTGTTAGTTCTAGAACGAACCAAAGGGCTTTTTAGGTATAGATTTCTTTGAGAGAGAAAGAGAGTCCTCCACAGCTTTCCATGAGTTCTCAACCCTTTTACAGGACTTTTCAGGCCCCTTCGTAGTTCCCTCACTGCCCTTGGTGGCGTTTCTCATCATCTCTCAATTAATGGGTATCACACCAGGCTAGATCCATTAAAGCCCTTGGAGGGAGTTTCTAGCCCAAATTTGACTCAACCTATTGGATATTTTGATCTTTACATGGGTTTTCCTCCTATTTGGCTCAAGCCCCATTATCTTCTTGGTGGGGTGGGATTTCTCTTCCAGATTTGGTTTTGCCGTGTCTTTGGAGTGGGTCGGATTGTAATGTTCTTGGAGAGCATAAAAATGTCCATCAGCTTGTATTGGTTTTCTCATAGGAGTGTTTGCAAAGATTTTATGGAGTTCTTTTCAAAAGATTTTGGATAGGTCTTGGTTTATAATTTTTCTCATAGTCTAGTTCCTGTTCCTCCCAACATATACTCTGGTATTTTTCTTCGTTTTTTCTTGTAATTATTTCTTAATTAGCAATAAAATTCTGCCACTTTATCTCTTAAAAAATAGTTCCAAGGAAAGACAACATTTTAACTGTCAGGAACTATCACACCATGCAACAAGTAGATTATTTTAAATAAACTTGTACTTCACTAAAAGTAGAACAAAAAGTAGAAGACAAACCAATCTCCATTGATAAAGATACAGAAACAAAACAAACAAAAAAACATAAAACAAAACAAACTTAAATCAAATATATTTGGGAGATATAAACACCTCATAAATATCTATTTGCTTTGCTCATTCCTCAATATAAATCAAATTCCACAAACGTCTGCAGAAACAAGTGGCCTGTTGATGTCTTCACTGCACGCCTCAACTAACAAATCGTACCCAACAATTTTTTTTAGTGACGTTGAACATGTTTAGAGTTCAGTTTCTTTTTAAGATCGCCTATCATTTTGTCCTGAGTAATGATTTGAAAATCCCTTTTGCTCAATTCTTGCTTCAACCTTTCAATCTCTTTCAGATGATCACAACAGTGATCTGAATCTGCCACCTCCCCTTTGCTCAGCTCTTGCTTCAATCCTTCTCTCTCTTCCGAGTGATCACAACACTGATTTGAAGAGTCCTCTTCAATCTTTTGATTGGTCTTCAGTTTCTTGGATGCACCTGAGATTTCCTCATCTTGGAAAGCTCTCTTGGATGATATTTGGCCATGGGAATCATCATTTGCCATTTTTCGGACATAAAAACTAACTAATATACCTGTGGTGAGCTTATGTTTGACAAGTTTCTGTGGCCGTCCCCACGAATCCTAACATAGTACAGGATAACAAAACATGTTTTACCAGACAGTCAGCCATGTATCCAAAAAATAGGCTTCTCTCTCTAGCATAAATGCACAAGCATGAAATCCTTAAAGAGTGCATTAATTTGGGATCTTATGGCAGGGAACTAAAAATGCTGTAAGTGCCTAAATAGACAACGAATTGCCTCTTCATGATAATAATCTCATCATTTTATGTAACGAGAATATATATTAAATCTTACTATAACAGAATATCAAGTTCTCAAAGTTTTAAAACAGAAGCGGATGGACTACGAAGTCAGTTCAAGGGACTCAGGAGTGTTAACTTAGGAAGGAGTATTAGAGCAGGATGGGATTTTTTTTTTCAGGATATATCGCAGTGGGTGAAGGCATATATATGAGTATGGTTTTGTCACGATATATGGTGTGGGAATTGTCCTCTAAAGGATTTTTACCCTAAGTTCGCATGCTCAGTTGACAAAAAATGCATTAATTATTTCACTCTTGGATAGCCTGTTGGATAGGGAGGGTTGGAGTTGGAGTGTGAGATTCCACAATGGTTTTCATGATTGGGAATGGAGTCTGTGAATTCTTTCCTATATCTTTTATACTTAAATACCCCTAGGGGGGAGGGGTGTGACAAATGAGATGAAGATTGGAAGGGAGTGATGCTTTTGATGTTTGCTATTAAAACGAGGCTATCCAAGGTGCCACTACTAATTCTTTTCCTCGGAAAAGTATTTGGTGTGTTAAGGCCCCAAAGAGGGTTTTACTAATAATTAATTAAAATTAACAAACAAAACAAAACAGAAAGGCCCCCAAAAAGGGTCTCATTCTTTGATTGGACAGCAGCTTAAGAGTTTTTAAGCGTGATAATCTTATCAAGAGAGGTTTCTCGTCAGCTGGTTGGTGTTGCATGTGTTGGTGCGATGGAGAGACAATGGATCATTTGTTGATCCATTGTGATGTTGCATATGTTTTATGAAGCATAGTCTTTCGAACTTTTGGGATTGGGTAGTTACCAAGGAGGGTCAAAGATCTTTTATTTGAGGAGGAATCGGTTTGGGAAGCATTCATCATAGATTTGGAACCTTGACCCGTTAAGTGTGATGTAACGGTTGTGGACAGAGTTAAATAGTTGCATTTTGAAGATACAGAAAGATCAAAGGCTCTATTGGAGTCAATGTTGTTCTGTGGTCTCGGGTGTGGGGTCTTACAAATAGCAATTCCCTTTTAGATTTTTTTTTTTTTTTTTTTTTTTTTTTTTTTTTTTTCCTGATAGTTGCAATTCCCTTTTATATTTCAAAGAATCTTTAGACTTCTGTGCATAATTCAATTGTTATCATTTCAGTTTACTTTGTGTTCATCATTGCGAGCATGAAGTAATCTATTTTTTCAATAAAATCCCATTACTTATCATTTATAAAAAATAAAATAAATAAATAAATAAAAACACATGATAGGGATGCCAGGCAGGTAAACTATAGTAAGTTGAAAAAGATCTCAGTATATACCTTTTCTTGGCTGCCTTTGACTTTTTCATATGCTTGATGTGCCTCTTGTGAGTTCTTAAAGATGAGAAACAAAGAAGATTTATCTTCTTGCATCTTTTTAGATGGCTGCCAGAAAAGCATACACCACATTAGAACTTTACAAGTAGAAGGGGGGAGAGTGGATACACAAACATGGCCAAGGAGTGGAGTGGGGTAGATCCTAGTTACAAACTTACCAAACACCCCCCCCCCCCCCCTTTTCTCCCAGAGAGAGAGAGAGAGAGAGAGAAGTTATACAAGGGGAAACTTTGATATTGTGCATGAGTGTGTGGTAGAAGCGTGTAAATTGGGTTGAATATAAAGTGAAACAGCCTAAACAGTGCGAGAAATGCATGCCAAGCAGAGAGTTCCAGGCTGCCAGTCACACATCATGAAATCTTATCTGAATTTGTGTGCCATTCCATCAAATGGGGGCAGTTTTCCTATTTGTACCTAACCTGCTTACAAAACATATGATTAAGCTACTGCTTGTGTTTGGATTAGTATGCTTCCATCTAAGGACCCATCAGGTAGTCGTGCTAAGCATGAGTAGGATTGTTTGTTCGAAACATAATTCACCTCTTTCCTCTTTAAGCACATACACTAAATCAGAAATTAACTATCTGTAATTGATGCGAGTTTAAAATCTCCTCTCACCTTCCATAGTTTGTTACAAAAAAAATGTTTTTCATGTAATAGTCATTGTAGTCAAAAGGCAAAAGGCAGCCTTAAGGTGCCAAATCCTTGTATCACATGAGTTGTGAGGCACCAAAAAGGTACTCACTTGAGTGAAGCAAGGTGCCAAACTCTAAATATAGTTATTAATACTATACATATAATAAACTCAAATCATACGTATCTAACACTTACTAGGCATGGTTTGAATTTTTAAAATTATTAAGAGGCTCTATTAATTAATCTAAGAATAGACTTACAACAATCTTATATAAAAATTTTCAAAAAAGAAAAAGAGAACAACTTTTTAAGCTAAAAGATTACATGATTGAAATAATAAATAAATAACTGTTACTAAATTGGTACAGAAAGAAAGAGAGGTGAGAGAGAGAAGAAAGCAAGTGAAAGAGACACCCACTAACTTAAATTAAGTATGGAGCTACCCTTTTCTTCCAGATTACAGAACTCCTTCTCTCTCTTTATTCTCAAGATCCTTAAAGTCTCTGTTTACAGCGCTAACTAAAAGTGCCCTGTCTAGCCTAAGTGAGCACCTGACTCTCCTTTGACCACACTGATAATAGTTAACAAATTGTGTGACCTATCCCCTCAATCAAATGATATAAAATTAATCAAATATCAAAAAAAAAAAATTACCATGGAAATCTTAATGATGAGAACCAATTTATCTCAAAAAATTGATCAATTGATTGCTAGTTTGAAAACATACAAAATATACAATTGGCTTGGCTGGATCCAGGCTTGGATGTAGATTAATGCAGATTTGCTGATAAGCATGACCCAACTCTTAAACCCGTATAGCAATGGTGTAAGATTAGGGATAGCAATATAGTTGGTATCCACATGATCAACAGATCTAAACCTAAACTGCCCACCAAAAGCCCTAGTCGCATGGTTCAATGGTTTGGAATTTCAAATATATTTTTGTGAACAGGTGTCAAAATTGATTTAAAAACTCTTTTCTTTTTTGGGAACAGGATATATATCACGATATATCATATGATGACTCCAAATATCATGACATGTAAAACATAAACATCATTCTGGCAATCATAAGCTCAACCAATATCTTCTAAAGAAAAGTTCAGATAACAAAAGGATATACTCAACCTTGAGCTCAATTGTAAAGTCCCCAGGAATGACTTTATGTAATTCTTCAGTAGGCACATTTTTTGGTATCCTGTGGAGAAATAGCTTTGCCATTTCAGAATTAGGTACCTATAGATAATTTATTCAAAGATTGTGAATCAGCAGGATCACATTGGTAGGAATTAGAAATCACTAAGAATTTAATGTCCAACTTACATCCTCTTGAACCAAGGGAATAGCATTATCAACACCACTCTCTATCTTAGCAAGAACAAGTTTCATTGCAGCAGATGCATCATCTAAACAATTGTGCGGAGCACCCTTCTTTCGAATTTCATAGCCCAATACAGACTGTCAAAAACAAATGGAACAATTAACTATAACTGAAACAGCCCACAGCTGCTTGCCCATTACTCAAAATGATATGCCAAAAGAGAATCCTCTTTCCAATCATATCCTACCTTAATTAATAATTGACTAATACATAAAGTAGGAATAACACATTAAGAACTTGCCTTGCACAAATTATTCAGAGATGGTCTTCTATTGATAGGTCCATCCAAACACATAAAGATAAGTGAGGTATCAATTACTCTCGCATGATCTAACTTTAGTGCTGCAATCAACACAATAATAATTACACGAATGCAAAAAAGAATAACTACCTTGCATAAAATTCAAAAAGACAATGATGGTTCAGTTGTCATGAGAGAGAGAGAGAGAGAGAGGAACTCCAATATCTAGTTATCATGCTTATCTTACCTTTCAGGTCATTGTTTAAACTGTGGCCTACTAAAATTGCTCCCTTTGATAACAGCTTCTTCATGGATTTCTACAAAATGCACCAAAATATATTAGATAAAGAATTGATCCCAAAAAGTGTGAAATCCAGCCTAATGTACCTGTACATCTGCCAATGAACAAGTAACTCCTTCCAAATCTCTTGCACTAACCCCAGTTATATCAGTTCTATAATCTGCAATGACTTTATTTGGGTTTACAAGTTCATCAAGTTTCACCTGCACAATACAAACTCACTAGAAAAGATTGTACAAATAGGACCCTTCAAGAGGTCTAGAAACTGTCAAACAAGCTAGCCAAAGTGAAGAGTATTCTTTTCCCTAGGAAAAGAGAGGTGGAACAATGGGAATTACTATTGTATGAAGAGAACGAACACAAGCCGAATTAATTAATACCTGCAAATTGCGATCCACAGCACAAACTTTCACTAAAGCTTCAGTGCCATCTTCACAGAGAGCCATCTCACAGTCAACAGCAACCATTGCATTTGATCTCATAACCTTGGATTTTTTACGAAGCTTTGTAATCACCCATCCCTGCTTCAACATATCCCACAAGTTATCAGGAAACCAAGCTACATCTGAACTTGATAGCAACATTAGTTCCTCATTGTGTGAAACTATTTTTATACTTGCACACCACAACATAATTTAACTTTTATGTTTTTGTATTCATTATATAAACAATGCATCTCAAAACACCCATCCTATTTAATATAAAAACGTATAGGGTCAAACAGCAAAGCTCTTCTTAGAGACTCAAAAAGAAAACATGCTTCAAGGGGCTTCTAGTCACATCAGCTTACACTTTCTTTTCAAGATTATCAATTGTCACAGTAGCACATTCCATGCCAGAGAATACTTAAATTAGCATTTATATAGTTCATCTTTGCTCCCTAAGCTATTTTGACCATAATCTACCTATATTTAGCAATAAGGAATGTATAGGAAGTAAATGTAGCAACTGAGACTACCTAAGAAAGGTAATAATGAAAAATAGGTGCTGTAGGAAAGCCCGAAAATGACCTTTTTAATATGAAAGAAGTGCATAAAAAATAGTTTGAAAAGTAAAAAGGAGTAAATTTTTTTTTTTTTTAATAACTTTTGATAAGTAGGAAAAGTAAGCAAACATTATGACAACAAACCTCATCATTTGATGGGAACGAATAATCCAGCAGGTACTGAGGGTGTTCAAGAGTTAAACGAACCAGTCTCTGCACTGCCAGTGTCACAAGTTATCAAGATATACCAAACAGCAAAGAACATTCAATTTAAAGTTATAAGAAAAAAGAAAGAAAAAGAAAGGGAGAATGCAAGAGAATAACTTGTGTCTAGAAATTTGATGATAACTTAAGCCTTATATGTAATGAGAGAATAATAGCAAACTAAAACAGAATCTAGTAGTCATTCAGCCACTAATCATGGAATTCATAATTAATAATATCGTGGTAAATTTGGATAATACATTGTTGATATAGAATAAGTGCTTTGAAATGGACAAAATAATTACAACCGAGTTTTTTGAGTATCAACATCATATAATTACATTGAAAGGTTTTGTTGCAAAATCAAGCAAAGAACATTAAAATAACTAAATAAAAGCTTAATTTCCACATTTGCATACCAGTTTAGAACTTTAAACAAATGAGAGTTTTCAAAATACCAGGAATACGACAGGCATATTATAACAAGGGGAAAAGCTTATCAAACCAAGACCTGGGAAGCAGGAAAAAGCTACCAATCTAGGCGTCTAACCATAATTAAAACATATTTAATCAGACAAATAATAATAAAAGAAGAGGAATTCATAAAATATGAACCAGACAAAGTGTGCATTTGAATGAACTTATTTCATCAGTTTATTGAGGCTAGTTTGTTTATTGTGTAAAAGTACATCTATAACCATATATAATTATTGCTAAGTTAAACAAGCACCCAGTTGAGCTAGAGCTCATCGGCAAAGTATACAGCCATACCTTGAAATAGGTGATGTTTTAAAAAGCTATACATCCCATTTCAAGATGAAAATAAGCTGAAACAAATGAACCCAAGTGTCCTACTACAACTAAAAACCCAACCCACCAGATATTGGTGTACAGACCCCTTTTCTTCTACATTTTCACAGAAAGAGAATTGGTAAAAGTACACAAGTACTAGACTATTAGTAGAATAGCAAAAATGCATTCTTCAAAGCCTCAAGGGATAACTAAACCATACCTGCTCAGGTATTTCATTATCTGGAGATATGTTTGTAAATTGCCCCACTACGTCACGCTTTAAATGGCATTGCATTACTTTAGCAAAAAACTGAAAACAGGGAAAAACATAAAAGTCATTGTCTTTATTAAATCTCAAACACAAGTAGTAAAGAAAAAAATAAATTCCAAAAAAAAAAGGAACTACCTTGAGATGATTTTCTTCAACAAAAGTCTTAAGAAAAGCAGCCAAAACATCATTGGACCTCCTGGTAGGATCACTCAAGCTACTCCCAAGCTTCCTATCATGAACTCTTAAGAATTCCTTCCAATCTCCTTTCGTACCCTTCATTCCTTGTTTTTGGGCCAACTTCACCATTTCAATAAGGACCTATTTACATTCATATTATTAGAAAACAAAATAAAACCATTTTTTTTTTTATATGGGCATTATACATATGTTGAAAACACATATTGCAACAAACATAACAACACTTCACCAAAACTGAGACACAACACAAAACAACGCAACCACATATATACTAGTTGGGGTGAGTTATAAACAGTTGGTCAAAGCAAAAGAACAAGCAAGTGATTGAGAGAGTAAATGGGGTTGTTACCTTTTTCTCTGCGGTGTCAAATAATTGTTCCATTGGGAGAGAGAAGAGAGAAACGGCTCTGAATTTCTGGGGCGGCAGCTCTCTTCAACCGGTGGTAAACTGAGAAGAGAAAAGTCGGCGGCTGAGGGGTTTTTACTATAAAGAGATAATGGGTTGGGTGACTTGGGTCATTCAAAAATAGCCTACTTTACTTGCTTTTTTCTTCCACTTGTTTAATTACGTACCCAGGTTTAACTTTCGAGTAAATGATCAATGGGCTTTTTTGTTTGGTGATCATTGGGCTTCTTAAAAGCCAATCTTACTCTATTTGTGTAGCTTCTTTTTTTTTTTTTTGAATCCCTCTCTGTTGTCTTTTAGCGAAATGGGCTTTGCTGAGTTGGGCTGTCTTTGAGACTAAATTGAAAGTCAAAATATGTGTACAGATTTTGTGACCTTGTAGTTTAGTAGCTCAAACAATTTAATTTTGTGTTTGAGCCCATGTTTTTCTACTTGTTTTTAAATTAAATTATTGGGTTACTACTTCTTTAACCCAATACAAAGATCTAGTGTGAGTTTTTTTCCCCCTTTTTTGTCTAAAAATTTTAGATTACACATTTGTCCACTTTCAAAATCTCTTTTCCTAAGCTCTTCTATTACCCCCCCCCCCCCCTTCAAATCTCTTTTCCTAAGCTCTTCTATTACCCCCCCCCCCCCCTCGTAAAGCCCCTTCTCTCTCTCTTCTTTTTAGACTATGGAGATGAATTCGATTAGGCAATGATGAATATGATGAGATGAGGAAAAAAATTTACTTCGACTTAGATATATGTATTAGCACTTTCGCATTTGATAAATTTGAAGTGGATGTTATAAATATGTTTTTAGTTGATTTATTTGGTTAGTTTTGTCAAATATTATAGCGTAACTGAGAATTAAAGTAGTCACTAGTTGCTTATTGTTGATGCTCATTTTGGAAGGCCCAGTAGAAGGAAAAAGCCCAGCAACATGGGCAAAAAAGAGTTAGTAAGTGGATAGGAAAAAAAACCATTAAACCCAAATGGCAAGAATAATGGATCATAGGCCCATAAAATAAATAAATGGGCCTTGAGGAGGCAAACGGGCCTAAACGAGCCCAGAGAGAGAGAAGTAGCAAACCTATAGATAGTATATGATGTAGAAAAGTGAGAATGGGCCACAGCAAGCCCGAAGTAATGCAAGTAAAGAAAGTAAGGGGCTAATGGAAAGTCCATAAGCCCCAAGGATGAAGGATAAGGTAATTAGGTCAAGGAAGCCCAAAAAATTTAATAAAAACCCATGGGAACGCAGAGTTAGAAAAGGGGCCAAGGATGCCCAAGGAAAGCAAATGGGCCAAGGATGCCCAAGAGGAAATAAATGGAACACAGGAGCCCACAAGCAATGTAATAAAAAGTCCAACGATCATATTGAATAATTGGGAGAAGAATAAGTAACAGGCCCAAAAAGGCCCAACAGGCTTGGGTCAAATGACATCACAGTAGGAATGGCAAAGTGGTACGACAGGAAATGGTAGCAAGACTACAGAAGGAGTAAAGAATAGGCTGAAGGAGGAAAGACCCATAATCCAGCAAAGCCCGGCCCCGAAAGGGAGCGGGCCATAAAGAACAAGAAATCAGAAAATAGCTCACGCCATAAGAAGCCAAAGAGGGGTGGCAGAATGTACAGAGGAGCCTCCAGACCATGGCAAACGCATGAGCAGCGGGCAAGTTTTGGACATACATAGAAGTGGAGCACGCGTAAGGCTCAAACATCACCAACCTGTACCCAACCAATACAAGAAGTGGTGGGTCATGGGTCAGAGGTAAGAGTGGGCATGGTCTAGCAGTGAGGAGAGGAAAAAACTTATTCTAGGGTTCCTACTCAGTCTCTTTTAGGAGAAATGTCCTGCTGGGATGACATATCGCCCAAAAGAAGCAAATATGAGTTGGAACCACTAGGTGCATGCCATGAGGGATAGCAAGTGAGAATACCCACATCGTGGTGGGTAAAAATGCCACGGTGAGCAAGTAAACAAAATAACCTTCTTTGTCTGGTAATGGTGGTGGTTGGATAACTGACAAACCAGTAATGGTCAGCAAGGACACCTAGACCAGATAAAGGTAATTAAAGACTAAAATTGTAAAAGCCAGTCATGGCAGGCATTATATAAAGGATCCTTGCCATGCACAATAGGGGGATCACCCATTGCGGTAATAGGAACCTCTATAAGAGAATCACAACATATGAGCAAGCACTGAGAATAGGGGTGGCAAAATCAGACATAACCCGCAAGCCCGACACGACTAACCCGTATATAAACAGGTCATAGGTTAAGGCTAAACGGGTTCAGGTCATATTCAGGTTGACACGGCTGACCCATTTACTAAACGGGTCGTGTTCGTGTTCAACATGTGAACATGTTTGACCCATTTGACCCGATTAATTTATAAAGGTAATTTTACCAATTTACCCTTATAAACCTAGGTATATAAGATTTCCTATTCCCTTATTCTCCTCCCTTACTACCAAATCTCAGTCACGCCTCTCTTACTCTGTCTCTTCGTTTTTATCATCACCTTAACTCTCTGACTCTTCTTCTTCTCCTCAAAACTCCAACCATTCCTCTTTCTTCTCTACAGATTCTACATTATTTAAAATCAAAACTTAGCCGTCCCCATGTCTCCCAACCCTCTACTCTATCTTCCCTTCAAATCCCTAGCCGCCTCCACTACTATCTCTTCTCCTCAAAACCGTAGCTGCCTCTCTGCTCTCTCTTCTCCTTCACAGGGTTCACAGCTTCACCAGTTCACCTCTTTCTTTAGCTTTCAACTGACGAATCCACTAGCAAGGTATATGAACAACATCTATTTCTCACACTCATTTACAATTTTACACACACCACTTTTGCAAAAAAAATTGTTACTTTTCCAAGTTGAAAATCATGAATTATTTTAGTTAAAAAAAAACAGAGTGAACGGTTCTATAATGCCAAAAGCTTAAGCCTTAGATATTAGATTTGTCATTGCTAGATCAGCTTGCTTAGGAAGAGAACTGAAATGGGAGGGGAGATTTGCTCGATTCTATTTTTTGTAAGAGAGATTGAGAAGTGAGATTCTCATAAAGGAAAAACAAAAAAGAGACAGAAGAGTGGGGAAAGAGATGAACTGAAAAGGCTAAAGAGAGTTGTGGTATGTTTGTGTTATCTGTTTGGGGAAGAGACTAGAGCATGAGATATTTTATATTTTTTAAACAAAAAAATTCCACAGCCACACACTTGTTTCTCATCACATGACCTTCTAGTTTTTTTTTTTTTTTTTGTCCTCTTAAAATAAAGTAATTGAAGATGCATTTGGGTTTTTTTTTTTGGTTAATCACTATTCACTATATTGTTTTTTTTTTTTTTTTTGTTCGAGCATATGAGGAAACCATAATATTCTTTGTCTGCAGAAGTCTTCTCATGACATCAAGTACAGTGGTTTTGCAAATCACATTAGCCCTATGAGCAGTTTGAACATATGGGGACTTTCTAGACAGAGCAACCATTTAGTACTAATAGTTTTATGAATCACTATACTGTTAACTATTTTAGTACTAATAATAGTTTTTTTTTTTTTTGTTGATTTTAAAATTATTTGTCGTGCTTTATGATTTCTTTTCAAGTTTATTTGTTTCTGTCATCTTAGAATTACTAATTTTCTGCTTAATAATTTCTCTTTAAATTTTTCTAGATGGAAAATGATGAGATGCAGCTTATTGACACTAAAAATGAAGGTGAAGACATTGACTTAAAAGATAAACTTGATGAACTGGCTGAACTTCCTCCGCCAAAGAAGTCTAAGTCTAAGACTAAGACAAATAATAAAGACAACAAAAGGAGGGGGATTTCAAGTGTTTGGCATTTCTTTCATATGCTTCCTACAAAAGATGGAGAAAAGCCTATTTGCAAATGCAAAAAGTGTGGAAAGGAATATATTGCTGTTGGAGTATATGGTATTGGAAATTTAAAGCGCCATTTAAATGTATGTTGAAAATATAATGATGAATATCAATAAGAATGAGCACAAAGGAGACACCTCTTGAATGGAACCCTCAATCTCTTCTAATACATTCTCTTAATTTAGATGTCTTTTAGTTTTTGATCTGGCACTTGGATGGTTGGACTTAAATTTTGCCATCACGTGTGATAAGGATAAAAATAGTACTTACTTATATAAAGCATAAAGGTGACGGTTTTAGATAAAGCCATCAAGCTGACGGGTACAGTTACAACCGTCAGCTTCCTCTTGTAGGAGTCAACGAATAATGTTCTAAATTGGGGCAATGAGGGGAGTCCGCAAGACACACCTAAAGGCTGATGACATCAACAAATCGACGCCAGTAAGGCTGAAGGAAATAAATAAGCTGACGACCCTGATGCAAGTTTACCTGCTGCCTACGATTGCGTATATAAGGAAATGACTTGCCCTCCACGTTTGATGCTATTCAAAGGATCCCTATAAGGAAAGGATCCTGCCAAATATGCCCAAGAAGACTCATATAAGGAAAAGACTTCCGCACCAAGGAAGAAATGTTAACCCTCTACTACTATAAAAGCCCCAGTACCCTCGCTAGCCAAGGTACGCATAATTCACCCCAGCTCTAGTTCTCTAGAGTTGTGAACAAGAGAATTCTCTAACTTGACTGTCAGAGGGTATTTGGCCGGTACCACACCGGTACTCCTCTTAAGGTCTTCAGCTTTTATGTTGTGCAGGTTCTTGTCAGGAGCACGTGAGAACCGTGTGGGTCACTGGTGATTTTTTCGGCATCATCAGTTGGCGTCGTCTGTGGGAATGAAGCGCACTTTGGCCTATTGCTTCCCAAACAAAGAGTTGCATGGTACTTACTCGCTCGATGGCAACTACCAACAACATTTAGGGAGACGAGCCGTGACCCACTGCCCTGGAGAGGCAGGTCCAAACCCTCATAGCAGCAGTGGAACGTCTCACCAAACAGAATCAGGACCTTGAAGAACAGCTACGGCAGAAAAACGCTGCTATGGATACCCAAAAGGAAAATCAAGAAGGTACCAGTGCCGAGCGAAGAGACCAAGAGGGGCCGGAAGACAGTAATGCCCCAAGCAGACCAAAGCGACAAGATATGAGCCATCCATCCGTCACTGATATGGCTCCACCCCACATTGTCGCAGAGATGCAGGCGATGAAGGAACAGATGGACGTCATGATGAACGCCCTCAAAGGACGGGTGTCCAGCGACCTTGATGATCTGGTCCACCAAACTGACTCGCTGTTCACCGCATCCGTCAACTCCTTCCCCCTTCCACCAAAGTTTCGTATGACGCAGGTGGAAAACTACGACGGAAACAAAGACCCTCTAGATTATTTGGAGTCCTTCAAGACCCTGATGCACCTTCAGGGGGTACCTGACGAGATCATGTGCAGAGCTTTCCCCACCACGCTAAAGGGTCCCACAAGGATATGGTTTAGCAGGCTGACGCATAACTCCATCAGTACTTTCAAGGAGCTAAGCGCCTAGTTTGCTTCGCACTTCATCGGGGGACACAGGTATAAGAAGTCTACAGCATGCTTGATAAGCATCAAGTAGCGGGAAGATGAGACGCTAAGGTCTTACAGAGCACGCTTTAACAAAGAGGCGCTTTCAATCGATGAAGCTGACGACAAGATACTTGTAGCCGCTTTCACAAATAGGCTGCGAAAGGGTAAGTTCCTATTTTCACTATACAAGAACAACCCGAAGACTATGTTGGATGTGCTTTACAGGTCAACCAAGTATATGAATGCTGAAGACGTACTTCTGACTCGAGAGAAGAGAGAAAGGTAGGACGATACGCGACAGGACAGAAGGCGAAAGATGGCAAGAACTGGAGACGCTGGACGGACAAAAGCTACACCACCCGTGGAACACCAAGCACCTACGGAAGTACTACTAGTAAAAAGGATGGCATGAAGAGCAGCACCCCTTTATTTCTAGTTTACCTTAGTGAATTTTAGCTATATTTCTCAGTTTTTCTATTTACTTTAGTTTTTGCTACAATAACTCTTTTAAAGCTCAAAGGGCAGGTCTTCATTTTCTTTTTAAAAACTACTTTTTCTATGAATGTATGGTTTATTATAATAAGAGGAGTTTATTTAGACATGGCCAAAGTCGCCTACGGGTGGACGGTCACTATATTAAGTCACCTACAGATAGACACATGGCCAAAGTCGCCTACGGGTGGACGGTCACTACGCTAAGTCACCTACGGATAGACGCATGGCCAAAGTCGCCTATGGGTGGACGGTCACTACGTTAAGTCACCTACGGGTAGACGCGTGACCAAAGTCGACTATGGGTGGATGATCACCATACTAAGTCGCCTACAAGTAGATGAACAAAAAGGTGACGAGGCACCAAAATTTAGTCACCTCAATTAGTCCACGACCCCAAGTGAACGACTCACAAGATGACGAGGTACCAACACTTAGTCACCTCAACAAAGTGGACGAGTCTACTGCAAAGTCCACAAAGTGGACGAGTCTACTGCTAAAACCACGAAGTAGACGAATTTATTACTAAGTCCACAAAGCGGACGAGTTTACTACTAAGTCCACAAAGTGGACGAGTCTACTACTAAAGCCCACAAAGTAGACGAATTACCAAGTCTACAAAGTAGACGAGCCTAGGACTATGAAGTGGACGGGCCTATCACCAAAGTCTACAAAGCAAACTAGCCAAAGTTCACAAAGTGGACGGGCATATTACCAAGTCTACGAAGTAGATGAGCCTAAGTCCACAAAGTGAACAACCCCACAAAAGTGGACGAGATTATTACTAAATCCACAAAGTGAGCGACCTTATTACAAAGTCCACCAAGTGGACGGGTTTGTTAAGTCTACAAAGTGGACAGGTTCAATATAAAGTCCGCCAAGTGTACGAGTTCATTACGAAACCCACAAAATGAATGAATTTATTACAAAATCCACAAAGTGGACGAATGTATGACTTGTTCCACAAGTGGACGAGTCCATCAAGTAAAAGCAAGCTGACGCCATTATCTACAAATGGACGGATTCATGAACAAATCCACCAGTCCACAAAAGGGACGCGTTCAAAGAAGAAGATGGTTTGAAACTGTTAAAGAAGACGTGTCTAAAAGACACCTTAAGTGGATGGATTCGCCTTAAATTACCAAGTACAAATGTATCCTAACATGCATACAAATGCCAAGGATAAACACATATGCCAAATAAAAAGTAACACATATATATTGAAAGTGACAGGCATAAAATACTACAAATAAAGTGATTTTTTTACAAGCACAAGCCCAAAAACAAGCGGGCGTCAAACATTGTCTGAAATTAGCTTACATTTATAATAAAGAAAGAAAAAAGCTTAAGTTCATGAAGCCAGGGGGTTTTGAGGCTTTTCATCACCCTTTGGAAGAAGGGCCTGGACGCTTGGAGCGGAAGGGTCTTCAGCATAAGGATTGGCCGACGGAGTCAAAGGGACGACGGGCTGATCCACAGCAGGCTGGGTAAGGACGACGCTATCATCTTTTAGGTCTGCCTCGGACTTGGTAAGATCATCACCTTCCTCAAAAATAGTAGGGGGCAGCAGATAAAGGCGGCTCGAGGCATCACACATGAATGACCTTTCTGACGATGTTAACTCCATAACCCGTCAGCTAAAGCTAACGAGGCTATGGAGTAGGGGGCAGCTGATAAGGGGAATTTTTTGACAAAATAAAAGTTGTTGTTGATCTCCAAAGACCCGTCAGCTCTATTATGCATACTGATGACTTCACGCAAGATAAAGCTGTCAGTCTTTAAGCTGAAGACTTCACGCAAGATGAAGCTGTCAGTTTCTAAGCTGAAGACTTCATAAAAGATGAAGTTGTCAGTCTTTAAACTGAAGACTTCACGCAAGATAAAGTCGCCAATCTCTAAGCTGAAGACTTCACAAAAGATGAAGCTGTCAGTGTCTAAGCTGAAGACTTCATGCAAGATGAAACTATCAGTCTCTAAGCTGAAGATGAAGCTGTCAGTCTTTAAGCTAAAGACTTCACACAAGATGAAGCCGTCAGTCTCGAAGCTGAAGACTTCACAAAAGATGAAGTTGTCAGTCTCTAAGCTGAAGACTTCACGCAAGATGAAACTGTCAGTCTCTAAGTTGAAGACTTCACAAAAGATGAAGTTGTCAGTCTCTAAGCTGAAGACTTCATGCAAGATGAAGCCGTCAGTCTCTAAGCTGAAGACTTCACAAAAGATGAAGTTGTCAGTCTCTAAACTGAAGACTTCACGTAAGATGAAGCCGTCACTCTAAGCTGAAGACTTCACAAAAGATGAAGCCGTCAGTCTCTAAGCTGAAAACTTCACACAAGATGAAGCTATCAGTCTCTAAACTGACGACTTCACACAAGATGAAGTCGTTAAGCTGACGACTTCATCTTCTGACATGTTGGCATCTACGCCTAGACGGGGAGAAAGCTGAAGGCAGGAAAGGATCCCACGAGATATGTGTATTAATGAGTGATAAGGATAAATTTACAATATTAGAATCACCAATGAAAAGGGATGAAGCGAATATGGATAAAAATAATGCTTACTCATATAAGACATAAGCTGACGGTTCCCCCCGCTCAGACGACCCCATAAAACCTCAACCCCAATAAAAGTCTTCCAAGCATTAGGGGCAATCTAGTTGATGGATATCCCCATAAAATCAACAAGCTGACGGTACAAAGCCGTCAGTGGCAACCTCAATCCGGCAGCAAGCACGGCGTCATACATGCCGACATCTGCAGTCCTCCCTGTATAACACTTTTCCTTTTTCCTAGGGAGACGGATTGAGATGTGGTTTGGGATTTGGAAACGGGTACGTAATTCTTTGAAAACCTTTTCACTCATTTTTGGCAAAAATTTGTTGACGGCCCAATCCTCGGGAAGGATGAAGGGACGGTTTCCTCCGGGACTTACTGAAACCTCTTCATAAGACTCCTCGTCACCCTCATCCTCCTCCTCATCTCTGTCACTCTCTCGCTCCCCCTCAGCCTCACCTACTACCTTCTGGTGAACTCCCTCAACATAGTCTTCTACGTCGTCGCTAGGAGACTGGGCTGACATTTCCCTTCCTGACAATGTAGAAAAGCCGTCGGTCTCTTGACCTGAGCCAAAAACTTCATCGTAGCCCGCTCCATCGCGGACTGACGACTAGTCACTCAACGCATCACTTGACATTTGACTACCTACAAGTGACAGATCCATTCTAAGTACCTAAATTGACATCCTCACTAAGAAACTGTTCAGCTAGAGCAAAAATGCAAAGAAAGAAGGAAAAAGAACTTACAGGTGAATAAGTCTTGGAGGGAAAAACGGCCTAGAAAGCGACGGCGTTAACAATAGGTGACGGATCAGCAAAAGCAAAGGCGACGAGCTCTCTCTCTTGAAGTATCAGCAAGGTTGAAATAGTGGAATGAGGAGAGGGATGCGTGTTATATATAGGAAGAAAAATGCGCGGAAGGCGAGGCGACGCCCTTGTCTAGAAACGAGGCCAACGAGAGCGTGCCACGTGTCCGAGCATTAAATGGCTAGCGGCTCGAGGAATCACTCATAAATAATTTTCCCGCTCTTCTGAACCAAAAGATAGTTAACCAATAAAAACTTAACTCCACAACCCGTCAGTTTAAAACGACGAGGATGTAAAGTAGGGGGCAGCTGGTAAGGATAAAAATAGTACTTACTTATATAAGGCATAAAGCTGACGGTTTTAGATAAAGCCATCAAGCTGACGGGTACAGTTACAACCGTTAGCTTCCTCTTGTAGGAGTCAACGAATAATGTTCTAAATTGGGGCCATGAGGGGAGTCCGCAAGACACACCTAAAGGCTAATGACATCAACAAACCGACGCCAGTAAGACTGAAGGAAAAAAATAAGCTGACGACCCTGATGCAAGTTTACCTGCTGCCTACGATTGCGTATATAAGGAAATGTCTTACCCTCCACGTTTGATGCTATTCAAAGGATCCCTATAAGGAAAGGATCCCGCCAAATATACCCAAGAAGACTCCTATAAGGAAAAGACTTCGGCACCAAGGAAGAAATGTTAACCCTCTACTACTATAAAAGCCACAGTACCCTCGCTAGCCAAGGTACGCATAATTCACCCCAGCTCTGGTTCTCTAGAGTTGTGAACAAGAGAATTCTCTAACTTGATCGTCGGAGGGTATTTGACCGGTACCACACCGGTACTTCTCTTAAAGTCTTCAGCTTTTGTGTTGTGCAGGTTCTTGTCAGGAGCACGTGAGAACCGTGTGGCTCACTAGTGATTTGTTCGGCATCATCAACGTGTATTTTGATATGCCATGTAAGTTGATATATTGTAATAATATAATTTTAGATATATGAGATTTTTTTTTTTTTTTTTTGAGAAGAGATATATAGGAATTGATAATAGGCTATTTGGATTAGGTGACCTATTAATCAAACAGGTTATTCAGGTTAGTTATGACCCATTAATTAAACAGGTTAATAAATAGGTCATTTGTGTCAACCCTAACATGACCGGCTAATTAAATGGGTTAAACGTGTCGTGTCGGGTTACCCATTTAATAAACAGGTCGTGTTAGGGTTGAGAAATCCTGACCCGTTTATTAAACAGGTTGGGTTCATGTTGACCCATATAACATAATACTCACAACTCAACCCGACACGAACCCGACACGTGAACACGAATTGCCACCCCTAACTGAGAAAGGAAAAGAGAAAAGAAAGAATAAGAAGAATTAGAAATAATGAAAAAACAAAGAGTATAGGATGGCAAACATGCACCAATAGGTTAACCCCCTCTCTCCCTCTAAAGCCCTGCTCTCTGTCAAAGGCAAATGATTCTTTTGGAAATAGGCCATTCAGGGCCGTTCCCTCAAAGCGATTAATTTCTTTCTGGGGAGATTATTCGCATTGAGAAAATGGTTCCCTTCTTGGTTTCGGCCCTGTAACATAACTCGGCACTGCAGACTGACATTTCCCTCTTTAATTTAGCAATTCATTACTATTTCTTCCCCACTTATTTTTGCCATTGCATGTACAGGGCGCTTCTTGCCGCTGCCCTTTATCTATTTATTCTGTCTAAATAGCAAACGTATTTCTTTTGTTTTTGTTTTTATTACATCTACCTGCCATAACTCTCCCATAGCAGCTCCGCCTGTCATGGGCACGTGACCAAAGTTTTTTGGCAAACGGGCCGTAGTTTGTGCACAAGCCGAACCAAGGTAGGTTACAATTGGACCGGTCCCAACTCCCTCATCCAAAACACTTGGGCCCAGTACAGCAGGAAGCAGTCTAACCCAACATCACAAAAAGGCCCACCACACTTATATTCCAATTTTATAATAAATATGTATATTTGTAAACTTTATATAGTGTCTGTGTATCTCACTACACAATACAATAAAAATGGACAAAAAAAAAATTAACACTTTGACAACTATGATTAGGCATTTTCCCTTTGAATTTTGTGTAAATATGGGTTTTTATTGTGGTAGTCCATTTTTTGAGATATGAGAGGAAAAATGTTGGCCATGAGCCTTGATTTATAGAAGAACAAGATATGGGCTTAAGCCCAATCAGTGGTGAAAGGGGAACTTGGGTGAGCCCACTTCATAAAATATAAATATTTGGGCTTTGAACCCATCTCGTGAAGTAGTAAAAGTTGGGTTTTAAACTTATTCCATGAACGTGAAGTAGCAATATTTGTGCTTTAAGCCCATTTTGTGAAGGGAGGAAACATGGTTTGTTACAAGTCCAATTCATTATGTAAAGAAAATAAGAATGTTAGCTTCAATAGCTTTGATTCAAAGTTGTCTTGATTCATCCACTAGTGATAAGAAATTGCCAAAACATTTGACTTTTCACCCATTTCAATATAAAGTATTAATCAATCAAATCCAATTCATGAAGTCCGGAAATATTTTGAGCACGAGCCCATTACATGGTGTAGAGAAAAATGTGGACTATAAGCCAGCGAAGAACTTTATGAGCCATGAGCTCAATTCATGTAGTTTGATAGGAATTTAATCCAATACCATTATTTCTTTATTTTGAAGAATAATGTTGAAGTGACATAGGTTGTCTAATAAAATTGTACCATGTGATTGTGAAAAGAACTTTTCAACAATATATAAATAATTGAAAACAAATAATTGAAAAGGTATGGTAGGCCAAAGAGTTGAGAAGGCTCTTTTTTTCCAATGTAATGTGAAACACACAATAAACCAATGCTGACTTAATTTCTTGTACATATCGTTATGACAAATGCTCAAAGTCTTCGTGGCCATTTCCTCGTATTAGAAATTAGAATCCTCTCCCGTGATAAAGGACTTTGTTTTGGCACCTCTTTCTTTCTAGCAATAGAATAATAATCCAAAAGAAATTACTACTAAATATTTTGGCACCACTGTTTTCTTGGTCATGTTTTGCCGATTGAGATTCAGTGTAATTGTAATATATAATTGCATCATGCAATTAACCTCCTCTCTCTTATAGCAATTTTTTACTATTCTTACTTTTTTTTACTTTTATATTTTTACTTTTTTCATTTTTTTAATGACGAAAATATCATTTTGGTTCTTACATTTTAGAGTCACAATCAATTTGGTCTCTATATTTTAATAGTAGTCAATTTAGTCTCTGTCATTAATTCACTAACGAAAAATACCTACGAGTCAAACAATGTGCATTGTTGGCATACTTCACGCCTACATGGCTTACAAAGTAGTATTAAAAAAATTTAATCAACATAAAAAAAATTCCACTTCAGCATTTATATGAAATTATAATTTTTTTAAAGGAAAAAATAATAAGAATCACACTTTCTTTTCTTTTCTTTCCTTGGCAACCAAACAAAATACAAACATTTAAAAAAAAAAACTCAATACAACCATTGTTCAGTGGGTTTGTTTTTCAATTGAAATTGCTGGGTTTGATTTTTATACAAACCCGAAGTCCTCTCTCTCTCTTGGAAATATAGAAAGCCAAACTGAAAGGAGTATAACCCAGAAACAGCTCCCTAAAGCTAAATCATAATGACCAAAAATCAAGTAAATATCCAGATTTTATCAAAAAAGGGGGAAAAAAAACTAAATATCTAGATTAGAAATGGCCAAAAAAAATAATATAAAGAGCAATTCCCATCATGACCAACGACAGTGGGAAGAGCTTAAACCACCTGTTCCACTCACTCTACCTTGCCACCGCCGTAATCTAACCACCGACGAGACCAAACCTCCGTGGCACCAATTAACTGACGCATGACTCAACCACCTAATAAGGACTACAAAAGTTGTCGACATTGAGGAGTTTCTTCAAGTCGTCGGAGTTGTGTTAGAAGTATGTGCTTAAATGATTAAATTCACCATATTCCAATAGTTTAAACTTTTGGGACAATCGGTAATTTAACATAGTATCAAAGCGAGAGGTCCTGAGTTCAATCCCTATCTCCTCCACTCTACCTCTCATTTAAGTTCCTACGTGTTGGGATTCACCTATTAAAAGGTAGTTTCATCCAACATGTGAGGGTGAGTGTTAGAAATATATGGTTAAATGATTAAATTCACCATATCCCAATAGTTTAAACTTTTGGGACAATTGGTAATTTAACATAGTATCAAAGCGAGAGGTCCTGAGTTCAATCCCTGTCTCCTCCACTCTACCTCTCATTTAAATTCCTACGTGTTGGGTCTCACCTATTAAAAGGTAGTTTCGTCCAACATGTGAGGGTGAGTGTTAGAAATATATGATTAAATGATTAAATTCACCATATCCCAATAGTTTAAGCTTTTGGAACAATTGGTAATTTAACAAGATGCACCGTTGGGTTGGAGTCCATTGCCACTACCACTATTAGGATTAATTGGTGAAGGCAAAAGTGATGGGTTTCTTTTAATGATGAGTTGTAGCTGCTACCGATTGTGTGGGTTCTCTTTTTTTTTTTTGGGTAAACAGCACACAGGCCCAAGAAGAAATCAAGGATCCTGGGCCTAATGCTTTATGTTTAAGAGACTGGGCTTGGTTCACCACAGCTAAGTTGGGCTGATTTCGAACTAAGTTGTGCACAAAGCACGGATCCTACAACACATACATACTAACACACAAAAAAAGACATATACGTATTGTACAGTAAGGAACAATAAAGAAGTAATATAAAAGAAAAAATGAAATAAACGTTAGAGATCCTTAGGATGATATGGAATGTTTCATTATTTTCTTAAGTTTTTAATACATTACGCTCACTAGGATATGTTACAAGGTCCAGATAAGTTCAAAAATTACAGACTTAGATGACTCCTCAAGCCTCTAAAACTTGCAAAGTTTGAATCCCTTTGAATCCAAGTGTATTCTCTAGTGACTGTTTCAGGGTCCCGGACAATGTTTTCCTTCTCTTTTCTCTTTTTTGAATTCTAATAGACTTTTCTCAAGGATCTTTTCCTCTGATTCCCTGTTACTGAATGCCCTTCACTGTTGGTTGCCCTTCCTTTTATAGTGCCATCCTAGGGTTTCTGGTGTACCATTGATTTCCTCCATTTGTTGTCCTGGGTACCAGAACCAATGTTGTGTCAGCAATATTGGTGGTTAGGCCCTTCCTTATTTTCTCACTATTTCCCTCTTTTGAGGTTCCCTCTTCAAAAGTCCCTAGCTGACTTTCCTGTTCTGAGGGGTCCGAAAGGGCTGACCTTTGATTTTTTTTTTTTTTCCAAAACTTCTAGATGCCACCTTTTTAGACCTACCTTTTGGCTGCTTTCTTTTTGTCATTTTTCCTAAATGGGAAGATTCCCTTCCTTTAGGCTGAAAGATCCCCAGCCGCCTTCTTTCATGGTCCATCATTCTGGGTTCCCCGAGGTACCAGACCATTATTTATGAATTGCTGGTTCCCCAAGTCTTCTGCCCCTTTTCTGCATCATTGGGTGGCTGATGGGACACATCTACTCTCGTTCTTTGTGCTTCTAGGCATGCTTCCTTGAGCTGTCTCAATCCCAACCTAGCCTTGCTGCACATCCCAAGGATCTTAGGCTTTTAGGAATCCCCAGGTATCCTGGTTTAGTTTTCTTTCTAGGCTCCTCAACGATTTTATCCTTTAAGGGCTGGGCTGAGCTCTTTTTTTCCTTGTTTCGTAAGGTCCAATGTTTGCCGATTCATGGGCTTTGGCCCCTTCCTATTGACTTTTAATGGATTTGGGCCTTGCCTTTTCATTGAAAGCCCAAGTGGTTCTTGGATTTCAATATTTTTGTATTGTTTTGAGTTTTGGTACAATATTGTGATATTTTTTACCTCAACACCGGTGATGAGTTTCATTTTGGTTGGAGATGGTTTGTGGCTACTATTAGTGATGGGTTTTGTTCTGAATTTCAATTCTCACATCTGGACGTGATTTTTTGGGTTGTTTTTGGAGTTTTTAAGGAAGATGTTGTGTTTGGTTACCCAGAAAGTGGAAGAAAGAAGAGGAAAAAAGAAATGAACTACAATTTTTTTTTTTGAAGATAAACGTCAGAAAAATGAATCAGAGATTGATTGCCAAGAAAGTGATTTAAACAAAAAAAAAAAAAAAAAAAAAAAAAAAAAAAAACATGGGAGAATTAAGTCAAATAAATTAACTCTTAAGACTTTTTATTAAAAAAATTGAGGAATTAATTCTTTTTTTGTTTTTTTATGCTGATGTGGCAATTTTCTAGGTTAATTAAAAATGATTATTATTATTTTATAAGACACCTAGGCATGAAGTTTGTCAATTGTGTACACCGTTTACTACGTAGGCATTTTTCGTTAGGGAGTTAACGGTAGAGACCAAATTAATTGTAAGTTGAAAATAACAGGAATCAAATTTACTGTTATTAAAATGTAAAGGCCATATTAAGTTATTAACCGTAACTCTAAAATATAGAAACCAAAATAATATTTTTGCCTTTTTTGATTTAATGGTTGTGATTTAAAATTGCAACTTTTAAAGTTTTTTGCAAATTTAAGGAGCTGTTTGGTACATTATTTTAAACACATATTTTCAATTTTTAAATAATATTATACGTATTTTTACACATTTTTTTTCCTACATGTATTTTCAAAAAAATTGAAAACTATTATTTAAACACACGTATCAAATGGGCTCTAAGGCTGCGTTTGAATCGGCTTCAAACCAATTTCAGAAATCAATTTCCGGAAAATGCATGCGTTTGGCTGTCACGGAAAACATTATTTTCCGGAAATTGATTTCCTGTTGACCGAAATTTTCACTTTGACCACGGAAATGAATTTCTGCCTTCATTTTCACTTCAATTCATTTCCGTGGTCTTGCAAAACGCAGAGAGAGGGAGAGAAAAAACAGAAAACACAACACGAGAGTGAGAGAGAAAGAACAAAAAAAAACAATCGAAGAACACAACAGCCAACGAGCGAGATCAAGTGCGGAATAGATCAAGCCAACGAACGAGATCAAGCCAACGAACGAGATCAAGCCAACGAATGAGATCGAAGCCAACGAGCGAGATCAAGTGCAAGAGCTTCGATCGATCCAGCCACCCAGAGCTCCGATCGCGATCTCCGCTTCGATCTTCGCGCGAAGCGTCGATCTTCGCGCGATCGCGATCGACGCATCGCGCTGCCGATCGCAATGCGCCGATCGGAGAGATCGCGATCGCGCGAACGCGTCGATCGCGATCGCGATCGACGCATCGCGCCGCCGATCGCGATGCGCCGACCGCTCCGATCACGATCGCGCCGATCGCGATCTCGCCTTCGTTTGTCCGGATTTGATGATTTTTTTCTGGGTTTTGTTTGTGTTTTGATGAATAAATGATATTATATAATCGTTTGGTAACCAAGAAAATGTGAGAAAATGTGAAAATGTGTTTTCTATGCTATTTTCAAGAACACAACCAAACATCAGAAAATATTTTCCGAAACATTTTTTGAAATGCAACCAAACACATGAAAACATTTTCCTTTCCGGAAAATAGCATTTTTGAAAAATAGAATATTTTCCAGAAATACTTTTACACGAACCAAACACAGCCTAAATATCAGACATTTTATCTCAATTCTCGTTTTGCTTTATCAATTTCGTTGATTGGAGTAAAAAAAATGTATCGAAAACGACGAAAAGTCTACAATTTCAATTTATAAAGTTAAAATTAAATAATCATTTAAATTACGCAATTAAAGCCGCAAAGGAAGAATATTAAGCTTGTTTAATTTGATTTTTCTTTACATAATGACAAACCGAGCAGCAAGTCAAATTCACGTGGTCATGTGACAATTTTACACTGTCAATTATTGAGAGTCTTCAATAACAAGAAATGGCTCGTTAAGGCCGCCATACAGAACTGTCAACCCATCACAGACTTCACTATTTTCATTTTTGGAATTTCGATAAGTTCAAAATAGAAGTCAAAATACCAGATCAAACGTTATGGGACAGACAGCTTCTCAAAACGTTATGGGACAGCTTCTCAAAACGTCTTCTCAAAACGTTATGGGACAGGTAGCATTAAATGCTTTTCAACTAGGTATTTTGACCAAATAGGGTTCTATAATTATTAGAGAACCAATCACTAAAGATATCCTTATGCCTTAGACCTTAGAAGGGAACAAGTATAAGTGGAGGGAAAAAAGTCTTCAACGAGATAGTAAATGAAAACTATATATTAGTATTTTTCTTTTTATGGGAAAACTATATTGTTAATTGGGTTTGACTTATTTTCAGTATTTTTTTAATTAGATATGTCATTTTGTTTTAAATATATAATGACAAGTAATAATGAATTTTAATCTCCATATTTTATTTAGTTAGTAGATAATGTTGCAGTTTCTCATTGAAACAAAAAGAGATTTAAGTTAAAAAAGTACTGAAGATAAGCCAAACTCTTGTTAATAAGCTCCACAAGGACACAATTAAAGATTCACAAACGCTCAATTATTATGAACTATATTGCGCATTTTTCAAAGAAGAAGATACACTTGGCAATTTTACCCATTACTCTATATACTTTAACCAATAGAAAATAAAATAAAATAAAAATTAATAGTTATAAAATGAAATTTTAAATAATTATTTTTGTATTATACATGTTATTCAGAAAATGTTATATTGTAGTTTTAGTGATTTCACCACGATTTATAGTTTATATTTGTTTCTTACTATTTATTTGGAGGAAGATTATTAAAACCAAAAAAAGACTTGGTATTGTGTTTACTGTTTACAAACCAAAAGAGATTTTGGGAAAAATAAATAATTTTAATAAGATTAATAGAAATAAACTAAAAATATAAGCATTTCATATTCCCAAAAATCTTATTAGATTCCAAATAAAGCTAAACATAAAAATATTTATATTCCCAAACATCAGATTACCAAGCATCGATCACATTACAAAGAATTTAGATGCTAAAAGATATTTCAAACCAAACGATCTCTAAAATTTAAGGTAATTTTTAGGTAGTTTTGGAAGAGTGCTCTAAACTTTCACATAAAGGATGAGTTCCACACACAGGACCCACTCTCTGTGGAAGAGCTCAAACACTACTCCAAAGTCCTCTAAGCCTTTTTCTAAAGTTTATAAAACGAGGATTGAAAAAATTAACAAAAAGTCAAAAACTACCTTCTTTTTATTTTATTATATATTATTATATGGAAAAGACATGATCTATTCAAAGATCGTGTTTGCGTAGGTCATACAAAATGTATCAAACAAAAAAGTAAAGGAATTGAAAATCGAAGAGAAGACCTTTCTACTTAAGATATAATAATCGAAGAAATGCAAAGACTTTGACTGACCATCTCAGAATTTCTAACTCGAAGAAAAGTTGCTGCATTACACTTACTAGTTGTCCACATGTGTCAGTGTATTCATATTTTTCAAACGTTTTTTTTTCTGTATTAGCAGTGTGTTTTATTATTTTCTTTGCCAAAAATCATTGATGTTCTCCATCAACTTGCAGCAACACTTTTCTATGATTGCGAGTATAACTTAACCACAATAAAATACCGTGTCAACTGTGAAGAATCTTTTAACAAGAAGACATTAATAATTCTCACTGTTTACCACTACCCATGACTTCCAACACCGCCAGTCTTCCACCACCACCAAACATCTTCTTTAATGTCACATGCATTAATTTACGCTATTGTTCTTATTGACTAATGACTATTTTTTTGCATTCTGGGTCTTGCACTATAAGACATCTAAAATGATGTTTGGTGTGAGCAAATGCTATATATATTAAAAAGTTTCACAGTCAACTTCGAACCATGTGGTATAGAAGGTTTGAATAATGGAGACAAAAAATTAATGAGAGTACTGAAAGCTGAAACAGATAGTAGATCATTTAACTCAAGGCTTAGAGCCTTAGATAATCATCATGATGATTATATATTATTATGATGAAAGCAAAGCGGGTGGTATTAACCTTTGGCACAATGTTGCTTGTCAGAACATAATTAAACAGGTAGGCAAATTTAATCATCCAGTATTAGCTAGAGTTGTAAACAAGCTAGCTCAATATTATTAGTTCATTTATTCTCTCTTTTTTTCCCAACACACAAGCCTGGCTTGAAAAAAAAAAAAAAAAAATATATATATATATATATATATATATATTTTAGGGAACTACAGCTTGAACTTAATTATAGCCAAGCTAAATTATACGTCAAACTTTATTTATATTGTGTTCAAATAAGTAGGAATTTGGAAGCTTGAAGAAAGTACATTTGATGATTTCTTAGATGAAACAAAAACTAAATTTTTAGCTTCTAATAGTAAACCTTGAATCAATGAGAGGTTCCTTGAATTTACAAAGTAATATGTCTAGAATCTACCAACAAAACAATAGAGAAAAACTCTTAATTTTATTAATCGAAATAATAGCCTAATTAGCTCTGGACTCTGGAAGCTACATATATAGCATATATATAAATATAGAAAAAGACAAAACCCTAAGATGATTAAGAAAACATCCAAAACCCTAATTCATACTAATCAAGGTGACGAAATACTAATTTTTACCAAAAATGGCAAAATTAAGTTAAATGCAAATGCATAAAGTATGGACCTTAAGGGTCGTCTAAAAACAAGCAAGAAATTATTATGACTTTAATGTAAAAAGTTATTAATAAAATAAAAATTACTAAAAATGACAAAATTATTATTTCTGAGACCTTAAGGGAGAAATTCACAAAAATTAAAGTGCACTTGTGAACTTATTTACAAATTTATACAATCAAATATTAAATGTATATAAGTATATTAATACACATATAAACCACATAAACGTATAATATTATATACATACTTAAAATAAGTCTAAATGATTGTTCACAAAAATATATATTTTGGGTTTAATTAGTTTATTAGTCGAGTTTAAATATAGGCTTGAGTTTAATTAACTCACAATAAATAAACGAAATCAACAATTTTTCCCTCAAGCTTAATCCGAATTGTTCATAAACAATTAATTTAATTCTGTTATAACATATTTAATCTCTCTTATTACTATTGGCTGAGGTTGGTCATACAAACTCTCTCCGAGCTTTTTTATCACAGGTTGTCATTGATAATATCTATAGCAAAAGGGTATATTTCTTTCAATAGAATGTGAACTCTTTCTTCTTCTTCCTGTTCGGCTGTTCCCCATCTTTTGATTTGTGGATGAGCCTTAAATGCCAGGTTACCGTTAGGGTGACCAAATCAAAGCAAGAAGGATACAATGTCAACAGTACGATCCCCACAAGCTTTAAAAGCTTGGGTCAACACAGACAAATTAAAAGGAATAATGATGTAATTACAAGTGGGTTGACAATTGACGTGACCCTTCTGTCTTGTAACTAAGATTAATTTTCTTTTCGAGAACATATTTTATGAAACAGTTTTACGAAATCATCTATCCTTGCACGGCATGTAGAATTCATACATATAATATTCAACACGTATTGTGAGAGAAATGTCTCATGAAATCATCCATGTACTTTGACAAATCTAAATAGTACAAATGATCATCGTCAAAATAACAACTCATCCTGTGACTGTGCCTCTAATCCTCCTCCCTTTTTTTCTTCTTTTATTTTCGGACATATGTCTTCTTCTATATTTTTGGATATATATTCATCTTTCAAACTGAAACTTTTGTTCTGTTTAAGTAATCCCAAACACAACCATCTTGACATATATCACAATTCAAAACAAATTGACATTTGAAAGGAATAGTGATGTAATTACAAGCAGGTTGACAATTGACGTGACCCTTCTGTCTTGTAACTAAGATTAATTTTCTTTTCGAGAACATATTTTATGAGACAGTTTTACGAAATCATCTATCCTTGCACGGCATGTAGAATTCATACATATAATATTCAACACGTATTTTGAGAGGAATGTCTCATAAAATCATCCATGTACTTTGACAAATCTAAATAGTACAAATGATCATCGTCAAAGTAACAACTCATCTTGTGACTATGCCTCTAATCCTCCTCCCTTTTTTTCTTCTTTTATTTTCGGACATGTGTCTTCTTCTATATTTTTGGATATATATTCATCTTTTAAACTGAAACTTTTGTTCTATTTAAGTAATCCCAAACACAACCATCTTGACATATATCACAATTCAAAACAAATTGACATTTGAAAGGAATAGTGATGTAATTACAAGCGGGTTGACAATTGACGTGACCCTTCTATCTTGTAACTAAGATTTATTTTCTTTTCCAGAACATATTTTATGAGACAGTTTTATGAAATCATCTATCCTTGCACGGCATGTAGAATTCATACATATAATATTCAACACGTATTGTGAGAGGAATGTCTCATGAAATCATCCATGTACTTTGACAAATCTAAATAGTACAAATAATCATCGTCAAAGTAACAACTCATTGTGTGACTATGCCTCTAATCCTCCTCCCTTTTTTTCTTCTTTTATTTTCGGACATATGTCATCTTCTATATTTTTGGATATATATATATATATATTCATCTTTCAAACTGAAACTTTTGTTCTATTTAAGTAATCCCAAACACAACCATCTTGACATATATCACAATTCAAAACAAATTGACATTTGAAGCTAATTTTCCTAGTCAATGGAGGTTTCGGGACTTAAACACGATAGGACTTTTTTAACATAAAGACATGAAGAGATTCTTTTATCCATGTAAACCAAATGGAACCTTCAACATTGACCTTTTAAGGCTTATTCATCTTTCGAATTCAAGGTCATGGCGAGTAATGAAGCTTCTAAAAATCCCTTTAATTTTGACATGGATGAATAAATAATTTCTATAATGCCATAGATGAATTCTCAACAAGTTAATTTAGAGCATCAATAATTTTATTTAGACTAAATGACATATTCTTCTCTTTTTAAATAAATAAATAAAGAGTGATGAAACGTATGACCTTTGATTTAATTCATACAAGTGTAAACTGATTTTCCTATTAAAAAAAGAAGTGGGAAAGAAAGAAACCCTGGAGCGTGAGAGATCTATAAGAAAAAAAAAATGGAAGAATAAATTTAGCTTCATACTGATGGAAATATTCTCTCTTGTTCTTCACTACAACGACTTTCACGCGAAAACCCGGTCCACAAGATTTTTGCAAATTCCCACTCACCCGCATCATCTTTACAATCATCAGCATTATCTTGACCATGCTAAGATATTAAATTACGAATGTTTACAATTTTACTTAGCAATAAAGAAAAAAAAAAGCATTTTTTTATATAAAAATATTCTGTTTTCTTTTTCTTTTCTCAAATCATGTGAGTCATTTACATTTGAAAGAGCTAATTACATCGACCAAGCTCTCATCTATTTCAAATTTAATTTGTCTATATCGCCCATTTTATAGTCTAGATTAGATGTTACACGTCTAAAGATCTACAATCTACCACATCATTTAAAATTTTTAAAAATATAGTAGTTTATAATTATTAAATCTTGGAAAATAAAATCTAAACTATGAAATGGAAAAGATTTAAAATGGAGAAAATCTTTTTTTTTCCTTGCCATAGAAGATATTAGCTAGAGTTATCTCCAGCAATTCGAAATCGACCAAGCTCCTATCTATTTTAAATTTTGAATCATTTCATAATCCAGACTAGATGTTACAAATATAAAGATCTATAATGTACAACATTATTTAAATTTTAAATGATGTGTTACTCTATACTCTGTTAAATTTTGGAAAATAAAATTTAAACCATAAAATGGAAGATTTGGGCAATATATGAAATGGTAAAAATCGTGCTCTCACCTTTATACCATAGAAGATATTAGAGCTATCTCCAACAATCCCAATATGCTTCAACCCAGATTAATTGAAAATCAACATTATCCTGGGGTAGATTTGGTGGCTTCTAAAGCTATAAAGATGACGTGCCTTGTAAATTTAAAGTAACTAATATTTTGGTAAATTCATAGGTATGTGTGCAATATTTTTTATTTATATGTCTTAACTGAAAAAGGAAATTTCAATCTGGATATCTCCATTAAATACCAAACAATGTTAGTTGACTTAAAGGTTATTGGCACAATATAATTAGCCAAGAATGAATCTCTATAAATAAAAAAATTATAAACTGAAAATTTAAATAATTATTTTTGTATTATGCATGTTATTCAAAAAAATGTTATACTATAGTTTTGTTGAATTTGTCATGATTTATAGTTTATATTTTGTTTTCCACTATTTATTTGGAGGAAGATTAAAAAAAAAAAAAAAGACTTGATATTGTATTTACAAACCAAAGGATATTTTGAGAAAAATTAAAAAAATTTATAAAATTTCTAGGAATAAACTAAAAATATTAGCATCTCATATTTCTAGAAATATTATTAGATTCTTAATCAAACTAAACATAACAATAATCATATTCTCAAGTATTTCAATTGCCAAGCATCATATTACGAAAATTTAGATGCTAATGGTAATGTGAATCCCCCAAACCAAACATTCTCAGAAGTTTAGGACAAATATTCTTTGGTTGTCCCAAAACATTGTTTCAAATTCACAAATAGGAGGTGGGCCCAACACATATGACTCACCCCTATGTGAGAGTTCGTAGCACTATTCCAAAACCATTTAAGTTTTTTCTTAAAGTTTATATAACGACAATAGAAAAAATTAATAAAAAAAAAAGAGTCAAATGCTACAGTTTTATATATTACTATTGTAAGGGTGGGCTTTAACTCTTAAATCCAAAAGATGAATGGATTAAGGCACAAAGAGCCTAATACAATAAATTTGTAGAAAGTGGGCTAAAAGCTAGGCTTCAACGAAGTGGATGATGCCCTTAATAAGTTAAGGATGGTAAGAGAGCAATGAAAAGCAATAAATAGACAAATGTGATGCACAAAAATTGTTCCTTGGCAATGTCCGAGGAGAGTAGTTCTTGAATATATTTCTCTTAACTTTGATTACAGTTACTTTTCTTAATACTACAGTGTTTTCTCTACAGATTTTGTGTTCCTGCCCTTTGGAGGGCCTTTCACATTATATAGCTCCCTTCAGGCGATCTTAGCCCTCTATTTGTTGTCTCATCAAACACCTTCTCAAACCCCTTGTGAGTTGCGACGGCCAAGATAGCACTGTTCAGAGATCTTCTCCACATAAATGCAGTCAAGAGGTTTGGTGGGATGCATTGAATGTGGGGGCAGCCACTATCCCTCCAATCATGTCAGGGCTAACCCCCTCCTCGAAGCTTTTTCTCAACAGCAGGACCTCCTCTGGCAACATGCCACTGACACACCCTTACTGTCTGAGCGTGTGGCCTCCTCGGCACGATAATACGCTTCTCGGCCATGGATGCGACACGTGGCACAGGTACTTTATCTGAATTCTTGCGCCCCACAACTATATTCAAAAGGCATGATCTCTTCAAACATGAAATCTATTTAAAATGCATGATCTCTTCAAACATGAAATCTATTGAAAAGGCATGATCTCTTCAAAGATCATGTTTGCGAGGTCATACAAAATATACCAAACAAAAAAAGTAAGGGTATGTTTGGTTGGGGTGAAAATAGGGAGAGGAAAAAAGGGTGGAAAATGACATTTTTTACTGTTTGATTCAGGAGAGAAAACAAGAGAAACAAAAAATAGGGAGGGAAATTTTCCCTCTGGGCTCAACTTTTTTTATCCTCCCAATTTGAGAGGAAAATGGGGAGGAAAAAGTGCTGAATGATGTACTTTACACAAATACCCTCACTTTATTCATCTCACCTATCCCTCACTTTTTTAATGAGTGTAAATTTGTTGTCCACGTTTTTGTTGCCTAGTTAAATTATTAGTGCAAAATTTGATTTATACAAGTTTTAGTGCAAGTTGATTTGTCCAGTTAAATTATTAGTGTAAGTTTTGATTTATATAAATCAGTGCAAGTTTTAGTGCAAGTTGATTTGTTCAGTTGCCCAATTAAATTGTTAATTAGTGCAAGTTTTGATTTATATGTTTTGCCCAGTTGAATTGCTTAGTTTAATTGTTGCCCATGTTATAGGATTACCCTGTTTACAAAATCTTTTGCCCAGTTAAATTTATATGTACACTATTGTAATTTTTACATTATAATAATAAAAAATAATAATAAAAATTTATATGTATAATGTGGTAAATTTTATATTATTTAATGAGTACAAATAAATCTATTTCTTACGTATTATGTAATAAGGGTATAATAGTCAATTTATATAAACTATATTTTCTATCTTCCCGCTTTTCTTTTCAACTAAACAAAAGAGTTTTTCACCCTCTCACTTTTCCACACCTCCAACAAAACACACATGAGGGAAAACTAAATCTTTTCTATCCTCCTACTTTTTCATCCTCCCACTAATTTTTTATCCTTCCACTTTTTCACTCCTCCATCTAAATGACCCTAAAGGAATTGGAAATCGAAGGGAAGACCTTTCTACTTATGATAAAATAATTAGAGAAATGCAAAGACTTTGACTGGCTATCCCAGAAACTTCTAACTCGAAGAAAACTTGTTGCATGACACTTTCTAGTTGTCCACTTGTCCTTCATATATTTCAAACTTTGCGCTGTATTAGCAGTGTATCGCAATCATGGATGATCTCCATCAACTTGAGGCAACACTTTCCAATCACAAAATTTATATATTTCCACGGGTCATAACTCATAACAACTAGTTTTGCATTATTTTTCTATGATTGCGAGTATAACTCAACCACTATAAAATACTGTGTGAACTGTGAAGAATCTTTTAAAAATAAGACATTGATAATTCTCACTGTTTACCACAACCCAAGACCTCCAACACCGCCAATCTTCCACCACCACCACCAAACATCTTCTTTAATTGTCACCGACTTAATTATAGTGTGTACTCAACACATGCATTAGTTTACGTTGTTTTTCTTATTGACTAAGTACTGTTTTTTGCATTCTGGGTCTTGCACTATAAGGCATCTAAAATGATGTTTGGTGTGAGCAAATGCTATATATTAAAAAGTTCTACAGTCAACTTCGAACCATATATGTGGTATATAGAAGGTTTGAATAATGGAGACAAAAATTTATAATAGGTTGAGAATTGAAAGAAGATTACTCACCGAAACAGATAGTAGAGTAATTTTTTTTGCTTTCTGTTTTCCTTGATGGTAGAGTATTTAACTCAAGGCTCAGAGCCTTAGATAATCATCATGTTGATTATATATTATTATGATGAAAGCAAAGCGGGTGGTATTAACCTTTGGCACAATGTAACTTGTTAGAACATAAACTTGTAGGCAAATTTAATCATCCAGTATTAGCTAGAGTTGTAAACAAGATCAAAATTAAAATCTCAATATTAGTTCATTTATTCTTTTTTTTTTTCTTTCCCAAACACAAGAGCCTAGCTTGATTATATATAAAAATATATTAGGAACTTAAGCTTGAACTTATAACCAAGCTAAATTACACATTCAATCTTTATTTATTTTTTATTTTTTTGATAGGACAATCTTTATTTATTTTGTGTTCAAATAAGTAGAAATTTATGAATGAGTTATTTGATATTGCAGAAGCTAGCCTAAAGAAAGTACACACGATATTCTCTTAGATGGAACAAAAATTAAATGATTAGTTTTAGATAGTAAATCTCAAATTCAGGAAAGGTTCTTTGAATCAACGAGGTGAGAGGTCTGGAATGCACCAGAGAAACAATAAAAAAAAAATTCTGAATTTTATTAATCTAAATAATAGTATGATTGCCTCTAGAGGTTCCATAGTATATAAATATTGAAAAAGACAAAACCCTAAGACGACTAGGAAAACGTCCAAAACCCTAATTTGCACTAATCACGAGATTAGGTGACAAAATACTGATTTTTACCAACAAAAAAAAAAGGCAAAATTGAGTTAAATGTAAAATTATAAACTACGGATCTTAAGGGTTGTTCAAAAACAAGCAAGACCTTTTTTTTTTTTTTTTTTTTTTTTTTTTTAAATCTTATAAGTAAGATATGAGATATTAAAGAACAGGAAAAGCCCATAAGTGGGCAAAGACAACACAGGGGGATTAATTTGCCCATCAGAACCCAAGCGAGGCCTTATTATGACTTTTGTGCAAAAATTAATTAATAAAACAAAAACTACAAAAAATGGCAAATTAAATCACTATTTTCAAGACCTTAATGAAGGAATTTGCCAAAATTAAGGTGCACTTGTGAACTTATTTACAATTTTATACAATCAAAAATTAAGTGTATATAAGTATGACTTTACACATATAAACCATATAATAAACATACAATATTGTATACATACTTAAAATAAGTCTCCTATTTAGACTTGTTTACAAAAATATTATTATATTTTAAGTATAATTAGTTTAATAGTCAAGTTTAAATATGAACTTGAGTTTGATTCACATTAAATAAACGAAATAAATAAATTTTCCCCCAAACTTAATCCGATTTGTTCATAAACAATTTAATTATGATATAACATATTTAATCTCTCTTATTACTATTGGCTGTGATTGGTCATACAAATTCTTTCGAGTTTTTTTATAACAGGTTGTCATTGATAATATGTATAGCAAAAGTTATATGTTTCTTCCAATAGAATGGACCCACGTCTTCACCCATAGGCTGAAAGTTTTTCAATTAAAAATACGCTCAGCAAATGTAAACATTTTCTTCTTCTTCCTTTCCTGTTCGACTGTTCCCTGTTCCCCCATCCTTTGATTTGTAGATGAGTCTTAAATGCCAGTTTACAGTTAGGGTGACCAAATCAAAGCAAGAAGGATACAATGTCAACAGTACGATCCCCACAAGCTTTAAAAGCTTGGGTCAACAGACAAAAGAAATAGTAATGCAATTACGAGTGGGTTGACAATTGACGTGACGGTTTACGAAATCTTGTAACTTAGTTATAAGATTCATTTTCTTTTCAAGAACGTATTTTACAAGACAATTTACGAAATCATCCATTTTTTCACGGCATATAGAATTCATACATATGAAATTCAAAAATACGACCATTTGACAATTCCAAATTATAATGATCATTGTGCACGGCGGAAACTTCGATTCTATTTAAGTAATCCCAAATACAACCATTTGGCATATATCACAATTCAAAACAAATTGACATTTGAAACTAATTTTCCTAGTCTATGGAGGTTTCGGGACTTATCAAACACAATAGGACTTTTTTAACATAAAGACATGAAGAGATTCTTTCATCCATCAAACCAAGTGGAACCTTCAACATTGAACTTTTAAGGCTTATTCATCATTCGAATTCAAGGTCACGGCGAGAAATGAAGCTTCTAAATATCCCTTTAATTTTGACATGGATGAATAAATAATTTCTATAATGTCATAGATGAATTCTCAACAAGTTAATTTAGAGCATTAATAATTGTATTTAGACTAAATGACATTTTCTTCTCTTCTTTAAATTTTTTTTTTTTTTAAAAAAAAAAAAAAGTGATGAAAGGTATGACATTTGATTTAATTCATACTGTGTAAACTGAATTTTCCTATAAAAAAGAAGTGGGAAAGAAAGAAAAAACCCTAGAGCTCAGAGATCTATAAGAAAAATAAATGGAAGTATAAATTTAGGTTCATACTGATGGAAATATTCTCTCTTGTTCTTCGCTACATGCTTTCACGCGAAAACCTGGTCCACAAGATTTTTGCAAATTCCCACTCACCCACATCATCTTTACAATCATCAGCATTATCTTTACCATGCTAAAATATCAAATTACGAACTCTATCTTTTTCAATTTTACTAAGCAATAAAGAAAAAGTAAAAGCATTTAAAAAAACATATCCTGTTTTTCTTTTTCTTCGCTCAATCATGTGAGTCATTTACATTTGAAAGAGCTAATTACATTGACCAAGCTCTCATCTATTTCAAATTTAATTTGTCTACTTCGTCCATTACATATATAGTCTGGATAAGACGTTACAAGTCTAAAGATCTGCAATCTACAATATTAAAATTTTAAATGATGTAATAGTTTATACGCATAAACTGTTAAATCTTGAAAAATAAAATTTAAACCATAAAATGGGCAAGATATGAAATGGAGAAAATCTTGTTCTCTCTCTGCTATAGAAGATATTAGAGCTAGCTATCTCCAACAATCTCGATAGGGTTCAACTCAGATTAATTGAAAATCAACATTATCTGGTGTAGATTTGGTGGCTTCTAAAGCTATAAAGACGATGTGCCTTGTAAATTTATAGTAACTAAAATTTTGGCAAATTCATAGGTACATGTGCAATATTTTTTATTTATATGTCTTGACTGAAAAAAGCAGTTTCATGCTGGATATCACCATTAAAAATGCCAAACAATGTTAGTTGACTTAAAGGTTATTAATTAGCACAATATAATTAGATAAGAATGAATCTCTATAAAAAAAAAATAATAATAATAAATTGACAACTTAAATAATTATTTTTGTATTATACATGTTATTCAAAAAAATGTTATACTATAGTTTTATTGAATTTGTCATATTTTATAATTTATATTTTTTCACTATTAGGAAGATTAAAAAAAAGACTTGATATTGTGTTTACAAACCAAAAGATATTTTGAAAAAAATAAATAATTCTTATAAAATTTGTAGGAACAAACTAAAAATATAAGCATATTTCCATGAATTTTATTAGATTCCTAATCAAACTAAACATAAAAATAACTATATTCCTAAGTATCTAAATTGCCAAGCATTATATTATGAAAAATCTGGATGCCGAGGATAATGTGGATTCCCTAAATTAACAAAATACTCTCTAAAGTTCAAGGCAATTCTTCAATAGTTTCAGAACAATGTTTCAAACTTACAAATAAGAGATGGGCCAGACACATAAGACTCATCCCTTATGTGACAGCTCAAAGCATTACACCGAGACAATCTAAATTTTTTACTGAAATTTATATAACCACAAAAGAAAAAATTAACAAAAAAGTCAAATGATGCAGTTTTATATATTACTATATTGAAAAGACAGGATCTCTTCAAAGATCATGTTTGCGAGGTCATACAAAATATACCAAACAAAAAAGCAAAGGAATTGGAAATCGAAGAGAAGACCTTTCTACTTATGATATAATAATTAAAGAAATGCAAAGACTCTGACTGGCCATCTTAGAAACTTCTAACTCGAAGAAAAGTTGCTGCATGACACTTTCTAGTTGTCCACTTGTCCTTCATATTTTTCAAACCTTTTGCTGTATTAGCAGTGTGTTTTATTATTTTCTTTACCAAAAATCAAGGATGATCTCCATCAATTTGCATCAACACTTTCAATCACAAAATTTATATATTTCCATGGGTCATAACTAATATATAACACCTAGCTAGTTTTGCATTATTTTTCTATGATTGCGAGTATAACTCAACCACTATAAAATACTGTGTGAACTATGAAGAATCTTCGAAAACAGTACGCAAGCTTAAAAAACAACACATTGATAATTCTCACTCTTTACCACTTCCCAAGACCTCCAACACCGCCATTTTTCCACCACCGCCACCAAACATCTTCTTTATTGTCACCGACTTAATTGTAGTGTGTACTGACTGAACGTATATGCATTACTTTACGTTGTTCTTCTTATTGACTAAAGACTAGTTTTTGCATTCTGGGTCTGGCACTATAAGACATCTAAAATGATGTTTGGTGTGAGTAAATGCTATATATTAAAAAGTTTTACGGTCAACTTCGAATCATGTGTTATAGAAGGTTTGAATAATGGAAACAAAAATTTAAAATAGTGGTGGTGACGAAATTAGGAGCTTAGGATGAGAATTGAAAGAAGATAGATGATATATATATATATATATATATATAGCTGATTGGATAATTACTCACTGAAACAGATAGTAGAGTATTTAACTCAAGGCTTGGATCCTTAGATAATCATGAGAAAGCAAAGCGAGTGGTATTAACCTTTGGCACAATGTTAATTGTTAGAACATAAACTTGTTGGGAAATTTAATCATCCGGTATTAATTAGCTAGAGTTGAAAAAACAAGCTCAAAATTAAAAGTTTACATGATATTGGTTTATTTATTCTTATTTTTTTCGCAAAATCAAGCCCAGCTTGAATATATATAAATAATGGGAAGCGCAGACTGAATTTATAACCAAGCTAAATTACACACTCAGGCTTTATTTATTTTGTGCTCAAATAAGTAGGAATTTATGAATGAGTTATTTGATTAACTTGTTATTTTTTATATATAGTAAATACTAAATACCATAACTAAAATATTTTATGCCTTCACCGAACGATCTTTACTAATAGTAAATAACTAAATTATAGTATTATAAATGAAATTATATCATTTGAATTTATTATATAGAGTGATATTTGTTTATAAACTTATAAAAATTTCAATTTATTAGCCTTGTATTGTTAAAAATTATATATAAATGAACTATATATTTGTATTATCAATAAATTACAAATAATGATTTTGATATCATATGAGCTTATTTAAAACATTTTACAATCAAATATTAAGTCTATATAAGTATATTTTTACACATATATATAAACCATATAAACATATAATATGTTATATATATATATATATATATATATATATATAAATTAAGTCTCATATTTAGACTTGTTCACAAATTATTATTATAGATTGAGTTTAATTCGGTTAATAGTTGAGTTTAAATATGAGTTTAAGTCTGAATAGTTCATAAACAATTTAATTTTATTATAACCTAGCTATTACTATTGGCTGAAGTTTTTTTTAATTTTTTTTTTGAGAACTATTGGCTGAGGACCTGAGGTTGGTCGTACAAATTCTTTCCGACCAATTTTGCTTTTTGATCACAGGTTGTCATTGATTTTATATATAGCAAAAATATGTTTTTTTCCCAACTAGAATGGACCCACGTCTTCCCCCATATGTTGAAAGTTTTTCACTTAAAAAATGTGAACCTTTTGTTCTTCTTCTTTACCTTTTCACCCTCATCCTTAGATTTGTGGCTAAGTCTTAAATGCCAGGTTACTGTTAAGGTGACCAAATCAAAGCAAGAAGGATACAATGTCAACAGTACGTTCCCCACAAGCCTTAAAAGCTTGGGTCAACACAGACATAAGGGATAGGAATGCAATTACGAGTGGGTTGACAATTGACCTGAACCCTCTTGTTTGATTGAAAATGTATTTTATGAGACGGTTTTATGAAATCATCCATCTTCACACATTACATGTAGGACTCATATATATATGACGTTGAGATTCAACACATAAAATGAGAGGAAAGTCTCATGAAATCGACTAATTTGACAAATCTAAATAATACAAATGACCATTGTCATCCCTAATGTTACAATTCACCATGTGATTGCCCTTGGTCCCCCTCCCTTTTTCTTCTCTTATCTTCGGATGTAACTGATATCTATCTTCTTCTATATTTTTGAGTATATATATTTATTTTTCAAACAGAAACTTCTGTTCTGTTTAAGAAATCCCAAATACAACCATTTGACATATATCACAATTCAAAACACAAATTGACATTTGAAGCTAAGTTTCCTAGTCTATGGTGGTTCCTGGACTTAACAAATACGATAGGACTTTTTTAACATAAAGACATGAAGAGATTACTTTATCCATCAAACCAAATGGAACCTTCAACATTGACCTTATAAGGCTTATTCATCATTCGAATTCAAGGTCACGGCAAGAAATGAAGTTTCTAATAAATATCCTTTTTTGACATGGATGAATAAATAATTTCTATAATGTCTAGATGAATTCTTAACAAGTTAATTTAGATCATTGACAATGGTATTTAGACTAAATGACATATTCTTCTCTTTTAAAAATAAAATAAAATAAAAAGTGATGAAGAGTATGATCTTTGATTATCCATTTGACTGTTAACTGATTTGCCTATTAAAAAAGAAGTGGGAAAGAAAGAAAAAACCCTAGAGCATCAGAGATCTATAAGAAAAATAAATGTAAGTATAAATTTAGGTTCATACTGATGGAAATATTCTTTCTTGCTTCACTACAACTTTCACGCAAAAAACTAGGTCCACAAGATTTCTGCAAATTCCCAATTATAAATTTAGGTTCGTACTAATGGAAATATTCTTTCTTGCTTCACTACAACTTTCACGCAAAAAACTAGGTCCACAAGATTGCTGCAAATTCCCACTCATTCACATCATCTTTACAATCATCAGCATTATCTTGACCTTGCTAACATATATTAATTACAAACTCTAACTTTTTCAATTTTACTTAGCAAAAAAGAAAAACAAAGGCTTTTTTCAACAAAAAAAAAAAAAAATTGTTTTTCTTTTTCTTTGTTCAAATCACCTAAGTCATTTATTTTTGAAAGAGTTCATTACATTGACCAAACTCCTAATTTATTTCAAATTTTGTCCATTTCGTACATTTCATAGATATTACAAATATAAAGATTTTGTCCATTTTGTTGATTTCATTGATGTTTCAATTTTACTACGTTATTTAAAATTTTAAATGACGTAGCAGTAAATACACTATAATACTATTAAATCTTAGAAAATAAAATGTGAAGTTGTAAACTATGAAATGGAAGAAATTGACAAGATTTGAAATAAAATCTTGTTCTCTCTTGCCATAGAAGATATTAAAGCTATCTCCAACAATTCCAATAGGCTTCAACTTAGATTAACTTGAAAACCAACATTATGCTAGTGTAGAATGGATGGCTTCTAAAAGTCTATTTGGATACCGTTTATTTGCTGAAAACTGAAAACTTATTGCTGAAAACACTATAGCAAAATAATTTTCAAGTTATGAATAGTACCGTGGGACCCAAGATTTACCTAGAAATCTGCGTTTTTGGTGGTTTGGCTGGGTCGTGAACAGTGCCATAGAACCCAGTCAAAAACGCAAAACGCAACTTCATTTCTACGCAAACGCACGCTAAAGCTATAAAGAGGATGTGCCCCGTAAATTTAGGTTAATTAAAATTTTGGCAAATTCATAGGTTTGCGTGTAATATTTTTTATTTATACATCTTAGGTGAGAATAAAAATTGCAATTTAGACATCTTCATTAAAAATACCAAACAATATTAGTTGACCTAATTGAAGATTATTGTCATGTTGCAGCAATATAATTAGCAAAGAATGAATTTGTATAACAAAAGGATAAGACTTCTATTGAAACCTTTCAATGATAGTTATCATTTACTCAATGAGTATTTACTCCATTGATTGAGATTTGTTTTTTCTTAGTAGATAAAAATAAAATTTTTACAAATAAAAAAAATTATATTTCTTGTTTCACATAATATTGAATATTTTTTTTTAAGAAAAATATAATAGTGAATATTATGTGCTAAATCTCATATCTGAGATTTATGACATCCTTATATATAAGATTAGAACATACTGAAATGTTGTCAATTTGCCATACAAAAAAGAAAATACTAAAGTTGAATAATTTTATCCACTTTTTTCTCAATAGTTTTTCAATATTGTTATGTCTTCTAATTTTATTTAATTTCGATTTGATACTTAGGAGGGAAAATATTTAAATTTTAGACATTTCCGTTAAAGACATTAGAAAGTAAAGACACTAGAAAGTATCGATTAAACCACTCAAATTTGAATGTACACACATGAATTCCCAAAACAAAATCCTGCATCTGGATACTTGTGATTCTAGTGAAAATCAAAATAAATACAAATGGTAACAACAAATTTGAATGAGGTGGGCTTAGTAAACCACCACTATAGTAAGCCTCATCCACTCATACACTAGAATGTTCATGTTTTAACTTTTAATTTAATAAGCACACTCATTCTCATACCACCATGAGTTGTGGATAACCCATCTGAGGGTGAGGAGATAACGGCGACAACGGAGGAACGTTAAATATCCCTTTAACGTCACTGTCCCAATCGCATACCGCCGTCCAACTCGACGGCGTCAACGGAATATCCCTCAAATAACTCATGACGTCTTGAGATTCCGTTACTTTCTCTTTCTTCACCACAACTTTCACTTCCTCAACCACTTGCTCTTCTTCGTCACGGCGTCGTTTTTTGTCATTGCTCGAAACGACAGTCGCTGCCGTCGTTTCGGGCTTCCCGGCTTCGAGCGGGAAATTGAGTATGGCTTTCGAGCCGCGGAGCTTGAACGCGGCTCGATCGTAAGCCTTAGCTGCTTCGATGGCGGTGTCGAAGGTCCCGAGCCAGACCCGGGAGCCACGTCGGTTCGGGTCTCGGATCTCCGCGGCGTACTTGCCCCATGGCCTTCGTCGGACTCCTCTGTAGTGCCTTTTATTCTCTTCCACGCCCGAATTGCTGTTGTTATTGTTTTGTGCTGCGGGTACGGGTACTGCCGAAACCGATGGTTCCGGTTGTGGCTGATCCGGGTTACCGAACCGGATCCACTCGGTTGTGCACTTGCTCGGGAGCGAGATCTTCAGTGATGGCTTCCTGTTCGATTCGGTTAGGGTTTTCGGTTCGGATTCGGAGCAACAGTTGGCTGAATCGAGGGGTTTCGGTGTAGATAAGTCGATGATTTCAGGCTTCACTTCGAATTGAGGGAAATCAGTTGGGAAAGTAAAGTCAAAAAGCCCGTTAGAGCCAAACAAGTCATCAAAAGCCATAGAAGAGTCGGAAGAAAGCTCGTTAGAGTCCAAACTCGAAGTTCGATGACTCAAAGAAGAAGAAGAAGAGTTGGATTGAGATTCAGAAGTGGAAAGCTCTGTATGATTAGAGAAAAAGGCTCCCACTCCCAAAGGAGAAAGCTCACCAAGCAAGTGAAGCTTGATGCGATCAAGTTCCGAAGAAAACTCAAAAGCAGCCTCCATGATATGAGATGAGAGGGAACTGGTTTTTCTTAGAGAGAGAAAGAGAAAGGGAAATCGATTTCACTTGGTTTTTAGAGAGAGAGAGAGAGAAAGGATTTGAATTGCGTTTAAAAGTGAGGATGAGTTTGAGTTTGAGAGTGGAAATGAAGAGTGGAGAGGTATTTATAGACAAAGAGAGAGTTTGAAATGTGGACTGAAGACTTGGCTTCACACCAAGCTTCCTCCTTGGACGAAGGAAGCATCCTCTCTCTCCAAAAAAGGAAAAAGTCCTTTTCACCGTTGGATTGGTTCATAGTTGAATCGGACGGCTCATATTCAAGGTAATGTTCCTTTTCTGTTTGTTTTCATTTCAAGCTTTTTGGTTTTTTCCGCGATGGTTCGCAACAGGCGCGCGCACGTTGGGAATTGAAATAAAAATAACATAGTGGTTATATTACGCAAATCAGTTTTACTTAAAATTATAAACTAATAATTATGGAGAATGCGACAAAAAATTAAAATTAAAATTAAAATTAAAATTAAAAAAAATAAAAATAAAGGCCTCAGATTTCGTCAATCATGACTAATTTGGCTTATCATTTATATCAAGGTACCTCTTGTGTGGGTAATTCTAGAAAGCCCCATCTTCTATCTTGATCTTTATTACGTGCAAGCAAAGTTGAATGATTGGTGGTTCAAGCTTATTGACTAAATCTGTCATTGTTATTGTTGTTGTTGTTGTCACGGATTATATAATTGCTGTTACTTATTGTTTTTGTTTTTTATATGACAAATATGAACGTGGGTTTTTATTGATTTGAGGAATTGCTAATATGAAATGTGGTGTACTCTTCTTTTTTTTTTTTTTTCTAGAATACAATGACTTGTTGTTATTTTTATTGTTTATTCAATGTGAAAATGAGTTTTTCTAGTTTGCGTAATGGTAATATTTCATTATTTTGTCAATGTTAGATGCAAGGGATCCCGGGGGATTCACATGTTCTAGATCATAAAAAAATAATTGGTGGGGTGGGGTGGTGTATGTGTGCAAATGAAGATACCTTCTTTTGGTTTCAGTTTTTTCAAGATCTTCATGTTCCTACATATTGGGTTTGGTTTTTTGATATATTATTATGAACATGAAGAAGGAGATTAGAATTAGCTTTGTTTTGGTCTTTGAAACATTAATTTTTAAGCGTTTTTAATACTTTTAAGAGATCTAAATATCTAATCCAAGGGAAAAGGTCAGGCCTAATTTAGTTCATATGTCATTAGCTGAATTAATTAGTTTTGTCATTTAGGAGCATTGAATAGATCTCCATGACCGCAAAAAACAAACATAAAGAAATGGAAAAGTAGAAAAGAACAAAGTAAAAAATTATGTTTTGGGATCCATTTTCAAAGGCAGTTCCTGTGTTCTATTCAGCCAAATTCCTCAACAATATTGGTATTGTTCTCTAGAATTCATTTCTAAACCAAAAAAAATAAAAAGATTATTAATCTGTAAATCAGTATTGTCTAACATGAATGTAAATCATGTCATGTTCAGCTCAAAAAAAAAAAAAAAGGTGAACTTAATTTGTAGTACAACTATACAGATAAAGGATTATTAGTCCAGAATAATGAAAATAAACTTAATTTAAACAGTAGAAAGACAAAGTACTTTTTGTGAAGGTTACGTTTGTAGTTTGTACAACTAATACAGATAAGACCAAAAGGGATAATGATTTTGTATCTGTTTTTGACCCAACCACACCTGAGCTCTAATCTTTGAGGAAGTAGGGTCCAATGAATGTACCCCAGAGAGAAAAATAGGAAATAGAAATAGTCAATGGTTGTAGTTTTATATACTTAATGTGTGTCTTTAGTCATCAACTGTCTCAACTACTCTTAATTCTTTATTCTATCAGAACATATTTTAGCAACCTCAACCTGAAGCCTTCTTTATTGTTTGGTTTTTTGAAAATTTCTTCTAGTGGGAGCAAGTGAAGTAAATGCCTTAACCAAGTCCAGGAGTTTACCAAGTCTTATGCATGGATTATAGACACTGCCATGCCGATCTTTAATAGTGATGCCTTAACATTCACTTTAGTAATAGAATATATCAAAACTATGCAGATCCCTTGTATTTTTATATTGTATTAATGCACCAATGGCCAACAAGACTTTTACCTGGTAAATGATTAGGAGTCCCGAATTGTATTGGTGTTTTCGGATTTTGAACCATTAAGCACTTATCGTTAACTACTAGATGTTATGTATCTAAATAACTCTCACATGGAAGTACAGGTCACTGAGAATTAGTCCCTCTTATTGAGTTTGCGTCACCACATACTGCAACTAGAACTTTCTTTTTTATGGTTTTGTTTTGTTTTGTTGAATAAGTAAGACCAGACAACAAAGCAGCAACAAAAACTACATCTTATAAAAATAAAATAAAAAAGACAAAGGAACTCCCCCACAAACTACACAACACTCTGTTTTTAATACTATCTCTTACATTCTTACACAAGAACAATCTATATCTAATATCTCAAGTAATAGCATAAATGATCTCATCCTCTGACCAAGCCTTGCTTTCATGAATTTTTGCAGTATGATCAATTCTAATATGATAAATGACTGCACCATAGAGAAATTTCATAAAATTTTAGATAGAATATGGCATTAATAATATTATCAAATATCCATAGTGAAATTTTATTTAAGAATTATGGGAATGCTGAGGGTTGGCCACTGACAATCAAAGTTTATCCAAGCTTGAGAGCAAGGCTGGATAGTTTTGGATTTGAAGTCCCTTACTCCTCTGAAATTTGATGATATAGACCATATCTTTAACCTGTTGCTAGGACATTTGAACCCAAGGTTATTTATCAACCATCACTCCCCACAAAAGTAAAAATATTGGGGTAAAATATCTGCATACAAATGAACGATTTTAGTGGTCATTTTAGTTTGAGCAACAATTTTTTATTTATGGAAGACATGCTTATGCCAAAACTGAAAAGCTGTGAGAAATAGAATTATGGCTTGCTCATGATATAATTGTCATTTTAGCGTGACAAAATTACTATTAGCATTTACCAAGTTCAGTTTCATTTCTACTTCCCTGCATCTGAAAGTCATTTGGTATATAATGTTAGCAACTAAGGCATGTGCTAGTAAAATATTGAACAAGAACAAGTTCAGCTCTGAATGAAGGGCAGGCTAAAGGAATCTGAACCAACAGTCAATTTTTGAAATTTACCTGGGATTCAGTGCTGCCTCAAGGTAAGCGGGACATGAAGCTCCAAAGAGCAGAGACAAATAGGCAATTTACAGAGTTACAAAAGAGCTTACATGCAACATACCAAGTAGTAGGACCTCATACTTCCTTACATTTTAGATACGGAGCTGTTGAAACACTCTTACTTATCTGAGGCAAAGGCATGGTACATATAAAGTTCAAGAGAGTACCGAATGTAGAAATTGATGCTCCTGGGGTTGTATTGAGGTGAAAGTGGGAACGCTGACCTTGGGACTTGTAATCACTGGTGCATTTTCTATAAGATTAATTTAAGACCAAGTGAGCTCTTGGACATCATTAATAGATTGCTTTGAAGCTCTAAAGAAGCTCAGTCATTTAAATGAAAATTGCACCTAGATTACAAGGCTTAGGGTCAGCATTCTCATTTTCTTCTAGACAACCCTGAGAGCATCAAATTCTGCATTCCTGTACAAAGTCATGGACAAAGCTTTTGTACATCCTGGTTTGTAGCATCATATTCTCAATTGCCAAGAGATAACGGAGCAATCTACTTGTTGGTGAGTTTTAACATTAAAAGGAGCACCAAGCTAGGCTATCTGCTTAAATAACATTGTAAGAATTTCAACTACAAATCTCACGATAGCTCTACATCTTGGTCTGAAAAAACAGTAGACCCAACTGCAGGTATGAAATATAACTGATGCAAGCGTTTTATAGTCTTCATTTAACACCTTTTGAAGAATGTGATTTATTTTTTTTGGTTATGATATCTAAAGAAAATCTTGGTTGAGAGATGGAAAATCTATGCCATTCAATTTTGTTATTTGCCTTTTCCAATCAAAATTAAAGAAGCATAGATTTTCTTGCATATTTTGTAAGCGGAAAATCCGCTAACTAGATTGCAATTTATTGTATTGGCTTTGTAGTTTATAGAGTAAATTCTAATCAGATAAGGAAAAATGCAGTTTGATTCCTCTACAGTACTTTAAATACCATAAATTGCGTTGTAATTTCTTGATTGGTCTGTGTTTGCGCACATCATCACATATAGAGTTAATGGATAGATGGTAGTTGACCTCCATTTTTATTTTTACTATGAAAAGTAAAAGAAGAAAAGAATTAATGCAAAAAGAAATAAAGTTATGAGGAAAATAAGATTTCTTAGAGTGTGTTATAAACTATATGATGCTTATTGCATCATTTTTCCTTTACAAACTTACTCATGAAACATTAATTAATGTAGTAAGTCAGGAGGAATCATTTGGAAAAATAAAAAATAAGAAATTGAGGTATTGAGAGCTTGGGTCATAACAACTCAATCCTTGCTTTGTGGTCCTTTTGGTAATTCATGGAAGGCAATGGAGACCAGTAGGCCAAGGCCATCCAATATAGATGTTGCGTAGTAATATTTTCATAAGTTACAATACCATTGTGATGAAATGTTAAAAGTGCTTATCAGTTGAGAAACACCATTAAGTTGTGCAAAGATAGTCACAGGCCATTTATTTGAACAAAGTGATTGCTGTATAATATGGACCCATTTGTGTAAGATTGCAGTTGTTTTCTAGTTCCTTTTGTTTCTCTTTGGTTAACATAAGAATGAATAATAGCAAACGTTCTCCTTCTATGCTCAAGATATCCAATAATTTCAGATCTCAGTATCTTATAAAAATGAAATTTTCATATACTTTTAAGACAATTTGAAGATTTCTCTGCTTTTTTCATTGCATTTTGTGTTCTATACTTTTTTGTAACAGGATAATCGACTCACATTATGTATCTGATCAGAACAAATGTGGAGGATGAATTTTGGAACAATTTACATAAAAATATGGGGCCGCAAAACTTTCAAATTTTTGGCCCCATTTCTGTGTAGAACTAGATGTAGAATCAGGTATGCTCTAACACAATGATCATAATTTGATGTAGATGGTATTGATTTGGCTGTGATTTCCACCAAATCTTCTGTCTAAAAGTCCATAAATCACACTGATTTTTTTCTCACACAAGTCATAAATCTGAACTACCAATGTTTGCTGGAGTTTAGCTTTAAACCTGTTTGGAGTTATCTTCCTCCAATGTTTGCGTAGTAATATTTTCATAAGTTACAATACCATTGTGATGAAATGTTAAAAGTGCTAATCAGTTGAGAAACACCATTAATTGTGCAAAGATAGTCACAGGCCATTTATTTGAACAAAGTGATTGCTGTATAATATGGACCCATTTGTGTAAGATTGCAGTTGTTTTCTAGTTCCTTTTGTTTCTCTTTGGTTAACATAAGAATGAATAATAGCAAACGTTCTCCTTCTATGCTCAAGATATCCAATAATTTCAGATCTCAGTATCTTATAAAAATGAAATTTTCATATACTTTTAAGACAATTTGAAGATTTCTCTGCTTTTTTCATTGCATTTTGTGTTCTATACTTTTTTGTAACAGGATAATCGACTCGCATTATGTATCTGATCAGAACAAATGTGGAGGATGAATTTTGGAACAATTTACATAAAAATATGGGGCCGCAAAACCTTCAAATTTTTGGCCCCATTTCTGTGTAGAACTAGATGTAGAATCAGGTATGCTCTAACACAGTGATTATAATTTGATGTAGATGGTATTGATTTGGCTGTGATTTCCACCAAATCTTCTGTCTAAAAGTCCATAAATCACACTGATTTTTTTCTCACACAAGTCATAAATCTGAACTACCAATGTTTGCTGGAGTTTAGCTTCAAACCTGTTTGGAGTTATCTTCCTCCAATCCACTGTGTGGCGATTGAAGAGACTAGATATCCATGTATAATTTTAGTCACATGATTTTTTTAATGAATCGTGTCACTTGTTTAAATAATACATATGGAGAGTCTTATAAATCACCATGTAGTGGGTTGGAGGAGATGGCTTCAAAATGGTTTGAAGCTAAACTTTGTCCATGCTTGATTGTTTATTTCTTTTTCTCTTATATGTCTGGCCTAACCATGAAAGCCATACCCTATTTTGTATATCTAATTGATCAAATAATAGCTATGTGTTCTCTCTCTCACACACACACACTCAACACACATACTGCATGTGAAAACTGAAGCATTTAAGTGTTAAATTTCAGTGTAGCACTTGGAGTCCTTACAAATACATATATTTAATTTCTGGCTACAGAACATCATTTCACTATACACAGCTGACAGCTTTCCAGTTTACATGTAACTTTGAAACTTATCTTCTTCATTTCTGGGGACTATTTTGCCAACCACAACTTTCCCCTCCATTTAAGTGGAGTTCTCCACACTTAAAATACAGCAAAATTGAAGCCTTTCGTACATTTGATATTATTTAAGAAAAATATTAATGCCTTTTGGTAAATAAGTCCTGCTTCACATTTTTACCAACATTTACGAAATTTTCATTTGACTTTGTCATTGCTTTCTGCCAAGCCAGATACCCATTGTTGTTCACTAACCAGTGCATTTGAGCTTTTCCATTCTAGGCAATAATATATGTTCGGGCAATTCATTTAGCACCATTGCTGGATTCCAATATCATAGATCTTACTTTGATGACTGTTATACTTGCCTTGTCATATATTGAGTCTAGTCAGTTGTTTGCTGTCCAGTGACCAACAGCTTAAGTGCTTAACCACCTTTTATTCCCTCAACTGATATTACTGAAAGTTTTCCATCTGTTCACACCCGTGGTCTTTGCAACTATCATCCAAAGACAGGCGCTTGCCTGAAATTCTCACCAAAGGATATAAAACCGCATTTAGTCTGATTTAATTTTCATTTCCCTCTAATATGTACTAAGGAACTGTGATGCTTGGCTTGGCTTTCAGGGTTGCATAACTTCTTGGCTGCAATTTCTTGTTTGACTTTATTCTTAGTTTGTAGCTCAAAGCTCATTTTATTGTAGCTAACAGGCTCTTAATCACATGTGCACACACAAAACTACAAAAAGTGTTTAATGTTGTTTACTCTATGAAACATGCAACTGCTGAGACCACGGAATGTCTCAACCTTTGGGGTTATAATTTTTGGTAAAAAGCCTTTAGGGAGAAGAGCTACCAATTTTGTTTGGGCTACTTGATATTTTTTTCTATTTGAGACAAATATTTTGTGTAGGGATATTTCATTTAGAATCTAGGGGAGTTTTGGAAAAACCATGGGGGTGAGAATAGGGTGCTGTTTGAAGAGTTCAGAAGGAATGTGAATTGTTAATGGGCCTCCCTCTATTTGACAAGTGGGAAAGGGAGGCTTATGGTAGGTTGACATAGCGTCGAGATATGATGCAAGAAGAATCATATTCCTAGGATCATTTGTTAGAAACAGAGGAATTTTCAAGCAGGAAATTAAAGAGCAACATTACGGATTCAATCCTGTATAGGTGAATAAGTTGTGCATTGATCTATTAAGAAAAAGTCAGAAAGATGTTATATTGACCACAAGGCAAGGCTCAGGCAAAAGGATTTTATTGTCTTTTGAAGTAAGAACTGTGGATTAGAGGATAGTCGGAGGGAATGGAAAAGGCAGAGTAGCAGTTGGTGGTAGAATGGATGGATTTTGAGAGAGATTGAGCAGTAGCTGTTGGACTTCTCAAAAACAGAACCAACTACCAAGGTATAGTAGGAGAAGATTACAAAACGTTTACACAGCTAAGGAATTGTTTTCATGTCTGGGACTAGAAAGTTTGCAAGATGCTAATACCTAAAACTTACGTGCAGACTTCATAAAAGGTAGAAGAAGCTCATGTGAGTCGGAAGAAAATGCAGGCACAAGCAAAAGAGCGATTTGGAACTTATTGGTCATTTCCAGAAGCTGATGTGAGGATTAACATTTACTTTAGAAAGAAGAATATGAAGCTTATAAGGAAAGAGCTAATGTGGAATGTACCAAATAGTGGTGGTAGATAATCTGTGGTGAATCATAAAGTGCTATAGGATTTTTTTTATTTTTTTTTATTTTTTGGTGACAGCCTCTTCATTATCTAATATGCTTTCCTTGCTTCATAAATTTGCCTCTTTGAATTTCTATTACTTATCTAAGGCAAAAGAAAATGACTTTAATGCATGTAAGTTTTAAGAGATTACCAGATGCATACAGTAATGTTGTCAGGAGTACATTGAGAAATTAGAAGGCTGCCCTTAGGCCTTGCAATTACTGGTGCAATTTTTGTGGAGCTTAATTTTAATGGTAACTCTTAGAACCATTACGAGAAATGCCTCATAAGACCTTTGACATAGGGCTTTATAGAAAGTCAATCATCGAGGGAAAACAACTTCCTCTTGAAATTACATGATGATAATATCAAGAACAAGACTTGAGAATTTGTAAATGAAAGTCTTTTTCTACCCTCAAATACAATGATTCACCTTCTGTAAAGTCAAGGATAGGAGCATTCTGTTTATGATATCCAAGAGCCTAATTGGAGTTTAAGGCAGGAGAAAATTGCACCATGATTGCAGGACCTAAGGGCAGCATGTTCAAATTCTTGTGCTAACTCACTAAGCTTCTTAGGAATTTCCAATGCATTTCTCACAAAAGCTTCTACCTCTCTTATTTATATGCAGAATTTACAGTGTTCTTACTCATGCACGGCTACAAGTAGAACTGATTCAAGCATTCTTTAGTGCTGTTTATACTTGAAAAATTCATCAATAATTTCTTGGATTGTGAAATTTACACCGTAAGATTATGATATAACTTTCGGCCTGTCTTGGCCACCAATTCTGTTATTACCCTTTTCATTCAAAACTGAAAAAGCTCATGGATTTTATGTATCATTAGAATGCTGGAGAATCTGCTAAGAAGATTGCAATTATTGTGTTTTTGTTATCTATGTAGCTAAGTTATTGTATCATCAGAACAAATATTTTTGCTCTAGAGGAAACAGACTTTTTTTTCTTTTTCTTATTTTATTTTATTTTTAACCATAGTCCACAAATTCGTTACATTGCCATTTGCATAATAATTAATAATGGATAGGCAATTGTGTGTGTGTGTGTATTGGTAGAGAACGAAGAAACTGGATTTTTTTATTAAGGCCATATTGTCATTTTTCATATAAAACCTGCTTGTCTAATTTGTATCAATCATCCTATTCTAATCGGTTAATTTTTATAACAAAAATGACCTAACTGTTCAACCTGCTTGTTTGTTCAAGCGAATATTTCATTAATCTCTAGTACAAACAACAAAATCTCAAAACATTTTCATAATAAACTAAGGTTAGTTCATTATAAGTCAAAATAAAAATATAATAAAATAATACATTAAAACCCAAAACAAGGTTGTTGTGAAAAATGTTATGAGATTTTGTTATGTCCATAGACTTTCTCTATAAGAAAATATATTTCTCTTTTTTTTTTTTTTTTTTTTTTAAGACATGTCTCATTGTTGCATGTTGAATAAATTGTGATTGTTCCTTTTTAGCACATGAATAAGATCAAGGGATTCAATATTGAGAAATGAGACATCAAATTTCCAATCAATAATTCCAGTGTTAGGAAATTACATTCAATAATTCCGTGACTATGTGTAAAATCTTCCCGAGTTTCAATTGGCTTAATTAATAAAGTCTCTTGTTGTTAAGCAAGAGATTTGAGTTTCAAACTCTACTTACATCAAAAAACTAAGATGTGTCTTTGTCTGATGATAAAGAGCAATTATCGAATAGACATCATAGATTGAAATTGTATCTTATCTAAAAAATAAAAAATAAATAAAAAAAGGTAAAGCTTTCCTTTTTGTAAGAGGGACCACTAGTATTTGGAAATTTGGAAATGAATGTGGAATTTTATAGTGACATGACATCCCATCTATGGGAGAGGCACCACTTTAGTTTACTGGGCGTTTAGAAGCTTGGCAATTATAGCTGAGATTGCCAATGCCATGTATTGGCAAATGACCAAGTTACGTAAATTGCTTCTTTTTGTCCAACTTTCACAACCCTAAAAATTGAATTGTCTCACAATTGAATTCAACCTGTGCATATTAATCCGTGTAAAAATTGGGCTTCGTTAGGTGTTTGAATGTTCTCATGTTGTTTCTCTTGTTTTAGACATTGAATACAAGAGATTTGAAGAGAGGGGGAGAAAATTATTTGGTAAAAGGAAGGGAAAAGGAAACAGGGATCGTCAAAGAAAGCACATGTTTAGCAAAATGGCAAACATGTGGTAATCTTTATTTATTTATTTATTTTTTTTTTTTTACGCAGGTAATCTTTATTAAAAAGCTAAAAAACAGTTATAAACTAAAGGCTAAAGCTAGAATTATGAGGTTTTAGGGACTTTTGGAGCATTAAATATAAATATCTATAATTATTTTTTAAAATGACACTTAATTTCCACCCATTTTGGGAGAGACAGATAGCTAATAATAATAATAATAATAATTATTATTATTATTATTATTATTATTATTATAATGAAATAAATATAGACCCTTAATAAAACACAGTTATAATATCCTTTTTTGTCATTTCTCATATCTAAAAACTTTTTTATCAATTAGATTACTAAGCAAAAGTAACAATTCAACAGCACTTTATCAATGTAATATGTCAAACGTTTTAAATGGTAAATCTCTTTTCAATTATGGCTCTTTTAAAAAAATATTATATAATTAACAACTAAATCTCCATTTAATTACCCTTTAATTGCTTTAGTTATTATTATGAGTAATGCTAGAGATATAAACTTTTTTACAAAAAAATTTACAAGCTGCTAATGTAGTGTGTGGTTATTGATAAATGAAAAAGTGACGTTAATGGTAGGCCTAGATGAAAACCAATAAGAAGTTAGTCACATCAACAGTTTATAAAAATGTTATAAAATAGTTTGTGGCTGTAGCGTTACTCTATTATTATATGAGTGTCCATTTCCAAAAAGTAATCTTAACATTGGATAATTCAATCATTTATTCTTTTGTGGTATAAATAAGAATCCGAATTTGGTAAAAATGGGGTATAAAACCCTTGTTTTACACTATCCAATAAGAGATAGTCATATAAGTTTTTTACTTAAAACTTAATATATCTTACTGCATATAATAATATCCCAATAAACTCATAGTTAAGTTGGATTTTCAAATGGGTATTAGAATTAATTGAGTGTGGTTGTGTCTATTCTTTAACATATAATATAATGATTTGGCATGTTGAGATTGGATGAGTAAAACTTGGGTTTTACACCACATTCTTATATAATTTAATCTCTATCAGTAATTACTATATTCATTCAAAAATATTAATGATGGTTAAACCCAACAATAACATTTTGTTTGCAATAGTATCAATCAATATGAAATGGGAAATTCACATAATAAAAAAATGGGGAAAAAAAGAACTTGGAGAATGGTTTTTAACACATCTTTTTGGGACTTCCAATAGATAATTTCCCCCTAGTTAATGTGAGTGTTTAGAACTCTTTGAACACCTTATTATTCTCCTAAGTGTATCTAATTCTCCCTTTTTTAACAAGCTAGAATTATGTCTTATTTTCATAACTCGTCCATATTGTGTTCAATCTAATTAAAACCCCTCTCTAAATAAAAGTAAAACTATCATTAGGTTACAAGGTTATTAGTTATTTTTCCTCTTTTTGGTATGGTATTAAGTGAAGCTATAAGTTTTGGTTTATACACACTTCATAATAACACTCAAAGGATGTGGACATAGAAAAAATAAAATAAAACACTACTAACCCATAGTTAACCTCATTAGTCATGGTGAAAAATCTTGTGACTTGATGGTATTACTCGGTTCATCATATAGTGGAAATTTGGATTCAAATACCCTATCCCCATTTTTTTTAAGGAAAAAAACCCTCATGAGTCATGATGCAAAGAATTTCAATTGGTCACTCATCCAAATAATAATTTTGGAAGGCCAAAAAAGAAAATCACTCAATTGAAGGGCATTGGTGTGATGTCGGTCTAAACTCCTTTGATAGTTAAAGTCATAACTCTTTAAAACCTAATTTACATAAAGCAATAAAGTTTTCTAGGTTTTCCTCTCATACCTTGGAGCGGGTGTGATCTGGTGATTATATAGGAGGGAAAATTATTGAATACTCTGGGAATATACATTTATGATACTTCGGGAATATTCTATAATTACTATAGGGGTGGTTTCTAACCATCCCTTACTTGAATTTTTTTTTTTTTTCATTTAGGATCTATTTGGATACTGTTTATTGCTGAAAACTGAAAATACTGTAACAAAATAATTTTTAAATGTGTAAATAGTACTGTGAGATCCTGTTTTAACTTAACATTTGCGTTTTTCCGTACTTGCAGGTCCCGTGAACAATGCATAGAACCCATAGAAAAAATGTCAAACGCAATTTTTTTTTCCTTTTCAGTGCAATCCAAACTCAACCTTATTGGAGTCATGCCATAGTTGGTGCAAGTGCATTGATGGAGGCCGAGAATCTGGGGGTTCATGCTCATAATTATAAATCGTGGGGTGGTGGAGTGAGAATCATGCCCCTCAATTCTGGAAATTCTGTCTTCAATACAGGGGTTTCCATCATTCTACCTTCGTCCACGAGCACAATTCAACGGTTATGAGGAAGAAGAGACCTTGGTGGATAGATGAGTTTTTTTTTTTTTTTTTTGAGAAACTGGTGGATAGATGAGTAAAGTTGGACGATCCGTACCCATCAACCATAATTATATTTTTCATCAAAACGTACATAATTTCAAGTCATTTGACTTAGAAGCTATGAATAATTTCACTTTTAGGAGAAGCCAGGGACGTAGGCATTCATTGACCGCGGGAGGGGGGGGGGGGGGGGGGCAATGGCCCCCCCTAAATTTTTAAAAAAATATATATTAGTATATATATATATATGCATTAAATTTAGTAATTTTGTTCTATAAAATTACATTTTTCCCCTTTAACAATATCTTTGATTCTTTTTGGAATAATATTACAGTTACAAACTTATCTACAACATTTTTATATTTGAGGTACAAATTCTTATTGGTTTGCATTTGAGGGTGCGTTTGTTTTGAGGAAAAATGATTTCAGGAAATCATTTTCCCCCAAACCCGCGTGTTTGGCAGCAACGGAAAATGAAATTTTCCGAAAAATCATTTCCTGTTGACCAACATTTACTCCTTTGACTCGGAAATGATTTTACACTCATTTTCACTTCAAATCATTTCCAGAGAGAGAGAGAGAGAGAGCCCAAATCGGAGAGAGAGAGAGGAAGAAGAGACTTCGCCGGCGATCGCACCGCACCGATCGTCGATCGCGCCGCTCGTCGATCGACGAGCGGTGCGATCGTCCGACGAGCGCGCTCGTCAATCGCACCGCTCGTCGTACGATCGCACCGATCTTGCCTTCACCGCGCGATCTCATCTTCTCCTCCGCTGCGCGATCTCAATTTGACCGGATTTGATGAATTTTTTTGCTGGGTTTTGTTTCTTTTGTGAATGAGTGTGGAATTGATTCATTATTTGCATGTTTACAGTTGAGGAAGTGTATGGAAAATTGGGTATGTAAAGCATTTTCTGTAAAAATGTTTGAATGAACCAAACATCGGAATTGATTTTCCGTAAAACGAATTTTGTGGCAGCCAAACACATGAAAACATTTTCCTTTCCGAAAAATAGCATTTCCAGAAAATAGAATATTTTCTGGAAATGCTTTTACATGAACCAAACACAGCCTGAGTTTATCATTTACATCACTTTTTTACTTACTAATAATCATTCACTATGATAGAGAAGCGGAAAATAATCCATCTCCAGCTCGTCCAAATGGCTCGTCCAGTGCCTACAACGCAGGTTGATCCTAGAGTTTATCCAGAAGAAGAAGAAACGTCCATGAATAATAGCACCATTCCATAAACTGTCTTCCATGAAGACAGTGATCGTCCATTAGGTTCGTCCATGAGCAATCGTTGGATATCCTTGGACGGAAGCTCAACACTTAGACTAAACCGTCCTACACCAGACGGACGGAAGCTCAACACTTTGACTTTCGACTAAACCCGCAACTATCTCAACAAACCCTTCGAATAAGTTAACTTCCATTAGCGGTTACAGTTTTATAGCCGTTGAGGTAGTTAACTCCGGAGTTTTTGGTTTCCACAAATCCTGGGACGGTTATTGGACAAGTAACCGTCTCAGGCTCCCTATATAAGGGACCGGTCTGAACCCGACAGAGGTAAGATTTTCACTTAGACAAAGTTCCAAAATACTTGGAACTTCCTTTTCTACGAAACTAACTTCTCCATCGGAGGGGGTTCGACCGGTCTTCTCCGGTCTCCTCTTTGATTGCGTTTCCTTCCTTGCAAGCCATCAACCGTTTCGATAGCCCACCGAAGCCAGGCCATCTACCTTACTGATTCGGAGCGATATCAGTTGGCGCCGTCTGTGGGGAACGAAGGTTGTTTTGCGACTTTCTTTTCCGCGACAAAGGGTTAGGATGGTCAGGACCAGGTCGAGGGCTACTAGCCCTGGCCGTCAGGGAAGCAGAGGCGCTTCAAGTGATCCCCAGTGTGATCACCAATCTGCACCAGTCATGCAGACGTCATCCGTTCAGAATATGCAATCCATGGCGGCTGCAATGGCGGAATTGACTCGCCAAAACCAGGAGTTAAGGATGGAGATCACTCAGAGGAGACAGACACGTGAGGAACACGCAGGGCAGACACAAGGCCATGGTGACACACAGAATACTGAGATTGGAAGTCAGTTTAGAGGCACCACCTCACGGACAGTGCCACACTTAAAAGAGGAAATGGACCAAATGAAGAAAGTCATGGAGGAGATGAAGGAGAACATGAGGAGAACGAATCCTATAGAGGATTTGGTCCACAGGACTGACTCTCCTTTTACGGCTTCCATCAATGGCCACCCTCTACCATCAAAGTTCAAACTACCTTCCCTGGACTCGTATGATGGGACACGTGACCCCTTTGATCACATTGCAACATTCAAGACAACAATGCACCTTCAAGGGGTCCCTGATGAAATCATGTGTCGAGCCTTCCCTACTACCCGTAAAGGCCCGGCACGAGTTTGGTTCAGTAAAATCCCCCCAAGTTCGGTAAGTTCTTTCGAAGAGTTAAGCAAATTTTTTGTTAATAATTTCATCGGGGGACAGAGGCACAAGCGCTCCTCGTCCAGCTTACTGACCATAGAACAAGGGGAGAACGAAAGCCTGCGGTCATTCATCACTCGCTTCAACAGAGAAGCCCTTAGTGTGGACGAGGTGGACGACAAGCTCCTACTAGCAGCCTTCCACAACGGGATCAATTCTGACTTATTTATCCACAAGTTATATGAGAAGGAGCCTCAAACCATGGCTGAGCTCGTCCATTCGGCTCAGAACTTCATGAATGCAGAAGATGCGATCATAGCCAAGAAGAGAAAAAGAGCTGAAAGGATGGAAGCACACCCAGCACGCCACTCTGAACAAGCCCCTCGTCCAAAGAAGGGACGGACGGAAGATAAGAAGGAACGAGATAACAGGAAGACGGGTCCTTTGGGAAGAAGCCAGAATTACACGCCCTTGAACGCTCCACTTGACCAGGTGCTCATGCAAATCAAAGACGAGCCTTCTCTAAAATGGCCGGAGAAGATGAAGGGAGATCCCAATAAGCGCAATAAAAGTAAATATTGTCGCTTCCACAGGGACCATGGGCATGACACGGATGAATGTTATGATCTGAAACAGCAAGTTGAGAATCTCATCAGACAAGGGAAGTTGAGACACTTCGTTGGAAGAGATCATAAAGATGAGAAGTTGAAAGGAAAAATGGAGGAATCGTCCCGGCCCCCATTAGGAGAGATAAGGATTATCATTGGAGGAAACTCGACAGGGCAATCTGCCAAGTCGAAGAAGACATATCTCAAGGTGGTGCAAAACGTCCAACTCTCTGGACGACCAGAAAGGACGAGACCAATGGACGAGCCGGCCATTTCTTTCACCAACGAAGATGCTGAGAGGATCCATCACCCGCATGACGATGCGATTGTCATTACTCTGCTTATTGCAGATTATACGACCAGGAGAGTATTAGTTGACAATGGAAGCTCAGCAGATATATTGTACTACCCCGCCTTCCAACAGATGAGGCTTGGACGAGATAAACTTCGTCCAGTATGCTCGCCGCTGATAGGGTTTGGAGGAATGAAGGTGCAGCCCGTGGGTACCATTACATTACCAGTTGTGGTAGGGTCATACCCGCAACAGATAACCAAGGAAGTCAATTTCCTCGTGGTAGACTGTACTTCCTCATACAATGCCATCATTGGAAGACCCACTCTTAATAGTTGGAAGGCGATAACCTCGACCTACCATCTATCAGTCAAATTCCCTACGGAATACGGGATAGGACAAGCACAAGGAGATCAGTTGGCAGCTAGAGAATGCTACTTAGCCATGATGGCTTTGGACGAACAGGTGCAGACAATGAGCATCGAGGAAAGAAGAGTTATTGCAGAGCCCACGGAAGTGTTGGAAGATGTTCTTTTGCAAGAAGATGATCCTGAGAAATTTACCAGAATTGGAACAGGTATGAAGGAGAAGGCAAGAGAAGACCTCATCCAGTTCCTGAGAAAAAGTATCGACGTTTTTGCATGGAGTCATGACGACATGCCAGGAATTGACCCAAGTGTGATCACTCATCGATTGAATGTATACCCCTTTTTTAAGCCCATCCGTCAGAAGAAGAGGGTATTCGCTCCCGAGAGGGACAAGGCAATCAAGGAAGAGGTTCAAAAACTGACCACGGCAAAGTTCATTAAGGAAGTCTATTACCCGGATTGGTTAGCCAATGTGGTGATGGTGAAGAAAGTTAATGGAAAGTGGAGAATGTGTGTAGACTTCACTGACTTGAACAAAGCATGTCCCAAGGATAGTTATCCTCTGCCACGCATTGATCAATTGGTGGACTCTACTGCTGGCCATCAGTTGCTGAGCTTCATGGATGCCTTCTCAGGATATAATCAGATCAAGATGGATGAAGCTGATCAGGAAAAAACTTCCTTCATTACCAGCCAAGGCTTGTTTTGCTACAAAGTGATGCCCTTCGGCTTGAAGAACGCAGGGGCAACTTATCAAAGGTTAGTGAATCATATGTTTCGTCCACAAATAGGACGGAATGTGGAGGTTTATGTCGACAACATGCTTGTGAAGAGCATAGACGAGGGAAGCCATCTAGACGACCTACAGGAAACCTTTGAAACGCTTCGGCGATATAAGATGAAGTTGAACCCAAGCAAGTGTGCATTCGGAGTATCGTCGGGAAAGTTTCTGGGGTTCATGGTCTCGCAAAGAGGAATTGAGGCAAATCCGGACAAGATCCAGGCTATATTGAATATGGAGCCACCGAAGAATATCAAGGAAGTCCAATCCCTCACAGGACGAGTTGCCGCTTTGAACAGGTTTGTTTCGAAAGCCACAGATAAGTGTTTACCTTTCTTTAAAGTCCTCAGGAAGGCATTTGAGTGGACGGACGAATGCCAAAGGGCCTTCCAAGACCTGAAGGACTATCTCACAACTGCCCCATTGTTAAGTCCATCCGTGCAAGGAGAAGAACTGTACTTATACTTAGCGGTGTCCCCACACGCCGTAAGTTCAGCTTTAATCAGAGAAGAGGGGAAAATACAAAAACCGGTGTACTACACTAGCCGGGCACTCAGAGGAGCAGAGGGAAGATATCCGCTCATGGAGAAATTGGCTTGCACTGATAACGGCTTCTAGGAAGTTGAGACATTACTTCCAAGTTCATGTCATCAATGTCATGACGGACCATCCGCTTAAGAAGGCAATGAACAAGCTGGAAGCCGCAGGACGACTAATTCAATGGGCAGTTGAACTCAGTGAATTCGACATTCGGTACCAATCGAGAAATGCAATAAAGGCTCAAGCCCTAGCAGATTTCATCGCAGAGTTCACTCCAAGTTACGAAGACCTGGGGGAAGGAGAGTACAATAACAAATGGGTCGTCCATGTAGATGGATCATCTACATTATATGCTGGAGGAATAGGAGTTGTTTTGCAGTCGCCAGAAGGGGACAAATTGAAATACAAGGCCCGTCTGCAATACCAGACTACTAACAATGAAGTGGAGTATGAAGCCCTTTTAAAGGGGTTGGAACTGGCCAAATCTGTAGAAGCAGACTCAATACTTGTCCTGGGAGACTCTCAACTGGTCATAGGCCAAGTCAATGGAACATGTGAAGCCAAGGAAGACAGAATGAAGAAATATCTAAGGAAGGTAGTACGCCTTGTGAAGAAATTCAAAAAAGCAGATTTTGTTCAAATCCCAAGGGAAGAGAATGTGGAGGCAGATACTCTGGCGAAGGAAGCATCTGCGAATGAGGTGTTGGACGATATGGATGATGTACACTACATGCCAAGTATAGACCTTCCAGAACTGATGCAGATAGAGGGAGAAGGAAATTGGATGACCCCAATAGTGTCCTACTTAAAGGACGGAAGGCTTCCAGAAGAGAAGGACGAAGCTAGGAAGCTCAGGGTCAAGTCAGCCAGGTATGTGCTTATGGACGAGGTGTTATACAAGAGAGGTTTTTCCCAGCCTCTCTTAAGATGTTTGGCTCCAGACGAAGCAAATTACATGTTGAGGGAGGTTCACGAAGGAGCATGCGGGAACCATTCGGGAGCCAGATCACTCGTCCATAAAGTCATCCGTAGCGGATTCTATTGGCCAACCATCCAAGCTGATGCTAAAGCATATGTCAAAGTATGCGATCAATGTCAACGCTTCAGCAATATTCCCAGACAACCAGCAGAATATCTCACGCCAATGATGGCCCCTTGGCCTTTCGCGCAATGGGGACTAGACATTTTGGGGCCCTTTCCGACTGGAACTCGGCAAATGAAGTTTCTGGTGGTGGGAATAGATTACTTCACAAAATGGGTGGAAGCCGAACCCTTAGCCAAAATTACACAGCAGAATGTCAAGAACTTCGTCTGGAAGAACATTGTATGCAGATTCGGAATACCTAGAGTACTAGTGTCTGACAATGGACGACAGTTTGACAACACACCTTTCAGGGAATTTTGTGAACAGCTTGGAATGAAGAACCATTACTCCTCACCCTCCCACCCACAGGCCAATGGCCAGGCAGAAGTAGCGAACCGATCCTTGCTGAAGATCATCAAGACTCGGCTCGAAGGGGAAAAGGGAATATGGCCGGATGAATTACCAGGTGTTTTATGGGCTTATAGAACGACAGCGAGAACTCCAACAGGAGAAACTCCTTTTAAACTAGCCTACGGAAGCGAGGCAGTTATACCAGCAGAAGTACACATGACGAGCCACAGGGTGAGGAAGTATCAAACTGAAGAAAACGAGGAACAGCTCCGTCTTAACCTTGACCTTATGGACGAGGTCAGGATGGATGCAGAACAGAGGACAGCAAGGTACAAAAATCTCATGGCAAGACAATATGACGCTATGGTGAAGCCTAGGCGTTTCAACATCGGGGATCTCGTCTTGAAGAGGGTTACCTTGGCAACAAGAAACCCGGCCTACGGGAAACTTGGCCCAAATTGGGAAGGACCTTATAGGGTTATCAACTGCAAAAGGCAAGGATCCTACTATTTGGAAGCTTTGGATGGGCGGAGGCTGGAACACCCTTGGAATGTTGAGCACCTCAGGAAGTACCATCAATAAGTGCTGACTCTTCACCAGTGTCCTTGGACGAGATATATGGACGAGCTGGAAGTGTTTACTACTATCAAGTGTTTTTAAGTATTTTAATAATCCCCTAGAAAGTACATTAGTGTTTTCACTTTTGTGCTATTCAAGGATGAGTTGGCTTGTATTTTTAATTCAATAAGGCACTAGCTCATGAGCATGCGCCATACCTGTGGACAAATGTTTACATAAGTTTGGATTTTCAAATATATATATATTGTTTTCAAGTATATTATTGGAATCCTTAAATGTTCATTCAGATTGATCCGCAAGAAGAAAGCAAGCAGGGACGAATGAAATCCTTGGACGCAAGGATATATCGTTCATAAGCCTTCCTCCAATGGAAAGATGAAAAGGTACATCCGTCCATAATCCTGGACGAGATGAAACCTAAACTGAAAATTAAGCTAAGGTCCATCCGTCCAGAACATAGGACGAGATGAAACCTAACCTGAAAATGAAACTAAGGTCCATCCGTCCAGAACATAGGACGAGATGAAACCCAAGCTAAAAATAAAGCAAAGTTTCTTCCGTCCAGAACATGGGACGAGATGAAAAGGGCATACTCGTCTAGACCTCAAGACGAGGTGAATTCCCAAAAGTGTTCGTCCGATACACGGACGAGCAAAGACTTCAAAACTAGCTTAACAATCCATTGCATTGGACGAGAAAACGCTAAAAGTCTAATCGTCAAGGACGACAAAATGATTGTCCATAATTTCGGAATGATGAAAAATCTAGCCAAAAGGAATCAATTTACTTTATCTTGGTGATGTAATAAAGTTCACCCACATGCCCAAGACGAGGTGAACTGAATTCCTAGATGGACGAACCACACTGCTGATATGAAAATAAAAATTTCATACATAAAGCAGGAAACGTGTATATTCAAACACAATGGAAGTAAAAATAGAAGTATTCATTTCTATCATGAAATTCGAAGGGTGGACAATCAACGTCCAAAAACCCCTTCAGTTTGGAATATGAAAATGTATATAAAACTCGTCCATAATCCTAGACGAGATGATTGTACTTGCATGGACTTTAAAAAAAGAAAAAGAAGTAAAAAGCCCAAAACAACAAGCACTTCTATGAAAAGGCAAATAAGAGTAAATTTTCTAAGGAAATAAATTTCACTTGGGCACGCTCGTCTTGGGGTCGTCCTGAATGACTTCAGTGTTAGCATCGTCCATGATGTTGACGTCCTCGGAACTCGTCTGCAACACGGAACTCTCTGTAGCAAGAGGAAGCTTGAACGAGTTGAAGTCCAAATCAGGATACGCCTCTTTGGCATCAGCACGGAAGTCTTCATACCCAGCTGCATAATGACTGTCTAGACGATTCTTATACTCGTCAGACTTCTTAAAGGCAGCAATCGCTTCCTCATGTGCCTTCTCCAAGGACGAGGTAAGCTCTGAAACTTGTCCCTCGAGATGGACGATGCGGGTATCCTTCTCTAAGTTGTCAGCTTTGAGCTCCTCCACTTCGTTCTTCAACTTCGTCTCGCTTCCCAACAGACGATTAAAATCCTCTGTCAACCTAATGACCTCCCCCTTCTTGAGGAAAACCTCATGGCCTAGCTCCTTAGCCTTATCCTTGGCTGTCTTGGCCTCTGAAGCAAGCTCCTTGGCCTGGCAGGTCGCTGTATAAAACTTTGACATAGCCTGCATTTGGACGAAAAGGAGTTAGACATTTCATTCAAAATTAAATGTCTACACACAAGGACGAGGAAGAAACTTACCTTGAAAAGGTCATGGATGCCAGAACGCTCAAACTCCTTCACTGACATGTTGTAACATTCGTTAACCTCATGATCAGTGACGATCCCTTTGAACGTCCTCCATGCATAACCCTCGTCCAGAACCAAATTAGAGGGACGATCAGAGGACTCAGACGGGTCAGGCTTGTGAGAAGTTTTGGGAGCAGGGGGAGGATCAGACGGAACAGGATAAACTGTTTGGACGGGCTCCACGTCCACCACAGGCTCGTCCAAGTTCACTGTTGGTGGAACGAACTTGGGAACCTTTGGAAGGGAAGTCTTTGGTTTTTGTTTTTTGTGGCCACGACGACTGGGGAGGTCGTCCAGATCCACAGTACTCGAGATTGATTTAGACTTCCTCTTCCCAGCCTGGACGGAAGCCACTTTAGCAGTAGGGGCAGCAACATCCTCGTCCCCGCTAGCCACTGTTTTCTCTTTGTTTTCCCTCATCGTGCTTATTCCTATGATGAGGAAATTTAATAAAAAAAAAAAAACATATATAATAAGATAAAAAAAAAATAAAAAAAAAAAAAGGAAAGGAGAGCTGTAACAGTGGACGATCACTTACTTCGACGAGTGAGCTCCTCGTGACTTAAGTTCTCAGCAGTAGGAGTTGGACCGAGTCCCCAAGTTGCTAGACGAGTAAAAGTAACCAAGTCGTGGAAAGTCCTTCCTGGAAAAGTGCGAACCACTTCTATCTGATCCAAGAAAAACTTATCCAAACGTGGACGAACGACAGCTGCATCACCAAGATAAAGGGTTAGACGACTGACAGAAAAATTTTTGAAGGACAAACAAGATAAAATGGAAAGAAAAACATACCCTCAGGACGAAGACGACCTAGAGGGCTGGTAAAAGGAGGGAAGAGGGGAATACCCACATCAGCTGGGTCCCCAGCCCAATTTCCAGAAATAATAAAAAATTCTTTTTTCCAAAGCCGGTCAGACGAACTACGGCCCGTTATTAAACTGTAATATGAACCTCTGGACGAGAACTGGTAGAACCCAGCAGATTTTTTGATCTCTGAGGGCTTATAACAGTAAAGGAACTCGTCCACTGTAATTGGACGGTTCCCTTCCAATGCCTCACGCCATAATACTTGCATGGCAACTATCGTCCTCCAACCATTGGGGTTGAGCTGGTTTGGCCCAATACCCAACCTTTGGAAGAGATCTCTGCAGAAAGAGTTTAGAGGAAACCTAAGGCCAGCTAATAGGTAAGAAGCGTATACCCCTAAGCCAGAGGAAGGGGAACAACACCATTCTCCAAGCTGGGGTAGACGAGGGTTAAGCTCTTTAGGGATTTGATATCTATCTACAAGAGTTTTTAACTTAGCACCGTCTAAGGTGGATGCTACTTCTGGGGCACAACTATAGATTACATCTTCGTCCTCTTCCTCGTCTTGAGGAGGATTTGATGGCTGTCTGGACGAACTAGCCCCAGATCCGGAAGCCACCCTACGTCGTTGTTCCTGAAATTCCTCTAAGGGAATGCCAGGAACCCCAGATGAGTAATGCTCGTCTGAGGAATCACTACAGGACGAACTATCTACACTACCGTCACTCTCAGAAGAACCGTCCTGGTAGTCGTCTATCTCTCTCTCTAGACTAGAAGATGAAGGCATGGTTGAAATGTAGAGGACTTAAAATGAGAGCCTAAAAAGAAAAAAAGAAAGAGGAAATACCTGATGAAACTAGGACGAGAGCTAGACGAAAATCTTGGACGAGTTGGCAGAAGAGAGAATGAGGAAAAAAGTGAGGGGCATGAAAGAGAATGCGCTATTTATAGGCCCCAGCAACAGAGTCAACGAAACGACACTCACCACTCAGAGATTGACACGTGGCGATCCCGTTGGGAAACGAGATCGACGCGACTGGCCAACCAACAGTTTCGTGACACGTGGCGTACGAAAAAGCGAAATTTTGTTGAAATCACGACAATGTCCTGGACGACCCTTTGAACAAAGGGGCAACTGATAGAGAAGCGGAAAACAATCCATCTCCAGCTCGTCCAAATGGCTCGTCTAGTGCCTACAACGCAGGTTGATCCCAGAGTTTATCCAGAAGAAGAAGAAACGTCCATGAATAATAGCACCATTCCATAAACTGTCTTCCATGAAGACAGTGATCGTCCATTAGGTTCGTCCATGAGCAATCGTTGGATATCCTTGGACGGAAGCTCAACACTTAGACTAAACCGTCCTACACCAGACGGACGGAAGCTCAACACTTTGACTTTCGACTAAACCCGCAACTATCTCAACAAACCCTTCGAATAAGTTAACTTCCATTAGCAGTTACAGTTTTATAGCCGTTGAGGTAGTTAACTCCGGAGTTTTTGGTTTCCACAAATCCTGGGACGGTTATTGGACAAGTAACCGTCTCAGGCTCCCTATATAAGGGACCGGTCTGAACCCGACAGAGGTAAGATTTTCACTTAGACAATTTTCCAAAATACTTGGAACTTCCTTTTCTACGAAACTAACTTCTCCATCGGAGGGGGTTCGACCGGTCTTCTCCGGTCTCCTCTTTGATTGCGTTTCCTTCCTTGCAGGCCATCAACCGTTTCGATAGCCCACCGAAGCCAGGCCATCTACCTTACTGATTCGGAGCGATATCACACTATATCAACAATATACCTGTAGCACTTTCTTCATTTTAAAGGCCATTAAAAATTTTATAGATCTAAAATTTAAAACAACATATACTAGCCCAAAAACATTTGTGCAACAACAAAAATCACCAATAGCAAAGCTAAAAAAAATTAAGTCCAATTAACCAATTTTACTCAAACAAACAACTAGCCCTTTAAAAAGTTTTAACTAAAATAATTTTGCCTTTACCTAGTAGGCGCACACATCAAAAACTCATTTTAAAAAAAAACCTTAGCGGCTAAGAAGCCGCTGAGTTAGAGGTTAGAGTTGCCTCCCTTAACTCAAAGTCCTGGCTTCGTCCCTGGGAGAAGCCATTTGACTTAAAACTAATATTCTCACAAATTTCATGGTAATTTTTTCCTCATACATTTTTAAGACTTTAGGTTGTTTGTATAATTAATACAAAGGTCATGTTAACGGATACTCTTAGTGCAATGGTTAACAATCTATTTTAGGAAAGTTTTAACACCATTTTTATAGAAAATGGAAAAAACTGTCAAAATATTAATTTTTTTTTTCCCAATAAAAATTTTCTTAAAATAGATTGTTAATTATTACCCTAAGGGTATACGTTAACATTTTCCTTTTTCATTGCAATATCAAATGTGTCGTGTTAATGAGTGTCCTTATGTCAATTGTTAATAAACTATTTTTAAAAAGTTTTGAAACATCTTTTATGAAAAATATAAAAAGTCGTAAAAAAATTACTTTTTTTTTTCTTTTCCAATAAAAAGTTTCTGAAAATATATCAAACATAATCATAAAGTTTACCCGTTTCATATGTGTTCCTTAATAAAGTTAATTTGTGGAATATACATGCAACATAACTGTACGTGTTGAGGTAGTGTTTGTCAAGGTTTTCATATATTTATCAAAGTACTTCTTTTTTCCCTTTGTGGATTCATGCCTGATCTCAACCTGCATTAATTGCAACTTGCAACTAGTTTAATCTAGGTTTATCTTGTAGATAAGCAAGTTGTGATATATAGTGCATGTGCTAAAAATCATATTTGATACTATTAATTACTCAACAAGTTGAATTCAATTCAACATATTCTTGATATTATTAAAGTCCTTAAGTTGTCATCAATGACAAACTTGAAAATCAACTGTTTGAAGCCGCAAAGTTTTGATAATGACGAGTACTCTTCAAATAACCTTTAAGTAGTATTTAAAGGCCGACATTACCTCTTATTGCATGCTTATGAGTTATTAGAGATTAATTAATTTGCTAAGACGGTCCCTTCAAATCTCTAATCCGATCGAGTATAGGGTGATCTAAGAACTTAATCTTAGATTAAGCATATATTATGACAAAGCACATAGGTCACTTATACGTACAATTAATCTAAATGTAAAAGTGTTATTGGAAGGCCCATTATATACCATAAAAAAAAAAAAAAATGAACAACTTGACTAAATAAAATAACATATATAAGCAAATAGTAACAAAGAGCACATGCAAATTGTTTGGTTGAAAACTTGGAATTCCACCAACAAAACAAAAAGGTACAATAAAGTTTATATAATATAATCTATTTATTATCAAGTTGTTGATATTTTACAGTAGTGTACTCAACAATGACATTCAGCGTAGAAAAGTATAAAGAAACACGAAGGTCCCATCAGTGGCGAAGCCAGGAATTTATATTTGGGGGGGCCAAACATAAAATTAGACAATTAATTATGTCTGTATATATATTAATTATATCCATACTAACAGTAATGTACATACAATTTAATAATCAAAACCCAAAAGTGTATTATTTCTGAATTACCAACTCCTAAACTTGTCCATGAACCTAGATTTTTCAAATTAAATTATCACCCATTAAATATAATGACTAAAATTTAAAAAAATACTAATAATTTAAAGATTTTTAAATAAAAGACAAACAATCATTCAAATTTCAATATATAAAAAAAAATAGCTATAACTACAACCAAATACATGTTATATTATTTTATATATAAATAAAATGATAAAAATAATATATTTTAATCATATACATTTATGATGTTATGATACATTGATTATTTTAATATTTTAAGAACAAATAAAAATATGAGAAAGTGAGAGTAGCCTGCACAGCTACATACCTGCTTTTGCAGGAAGTATTTTAACCACACACATGGTTATGTAGTGGAGGAAAATTATTTAAGTGCTACCTCTACAGTATTTTTACAACAATTTCACAATAAATCTTAAATTTTAAGTTGCTATTAGTTCTAATTTTAATCCACAACTAAATAACTTTTTTGCACACACGAACAGCCAATAATAACTTGCCACTTAAGATTTATTGTAAAAATATTGTGAATATAGCATTTCTTTATTAAAATAACTCTACTATATATATACTAATTTTTTCAAATATTTTGGGGGGGCCAAGGCCCCCTTGGGTCCCAATGTGGCTCCGCCACTGGGTCCCATGCAGCATCCTAATTAAACCACGTGTGGATTTATTTTTTATGGTATGTTTTTTCAAAAAGGTTTCCTATTGGGGTCCATGTCTTTTTTGTTTGTTTTTGTCTTTGGTTTTTAAAAAAAATGGGGACTCAAACATTGCGGTGCACTGACTACTCACGTGCTGGTAGTTGGCACGTAGCGGCTAAATTTAATTGCCTCGTTTGTTTGGGAATTGTGGACTGGTTTCTACTGCTAATAATAGAAAGGAGAATTGTCGACGGTCAAAGTCAAATACGACCAACATGGTCTTTGGTCAATTTCAAAGATTCACTATTTTTTATTGTTTTATTTCAATTTTCTTGCTGACATTTATGGTATTCCTCGTTCGATGTGCTATGAATCAGACCAATATCAGATCAGATTGTATTTATAAAAAATTATTAGTGAGGCTGAGACTGTGAAGATTGGTTTATCCACCTACTGCCCGAAAGAAAAGGGGAAATATGTTAAAGAATTATTATATCCTTTGAGAATGACGAATTATTAAGAGACTATGACCAATGTGAACCAACATTTTTTTTTTTTAATATTTAAACATTATGATTTGAAGCCCTCTTTATTAAATTAAGGTTGTTTCTCCTTATCGAAGCCAACAACAACAAAAAAATGATGACATTTCTTTGTCTTTTTGAATATGTGAAAATGGCATTACCTGTGGTCATTAATTAGTGGGTTTTGAGCTAAATGTTTTTGACAAACTATTTAGGTTTTTATTTTGATAAATTATATGGTTAGTAGCTTGATTGATTTTATACAAAATTATGTTTTAACTTATGTATTGGAACCAAGAAAGACAAAAGATTCAATCAAACAGATGGTACATAAAAAAAAATGCATTAAAATTTGGTACAGAGTTTAATACTATTTATTTTACTGCAGTTGATTAATGCTTCAACTCAAATAAAGAGAATTGTGTATCTTTGTGTTAGAACCTATTTTCCTCTTCCTTGTATGTGTTTATTTCTAAAAAAAATAAATAAATAAAGAGATTTTAGGTTCAACTCTCTTAAGCTATTAATGAACATGATTTGCAATAATTATATGTCTAATAATCAAAAGCATGAATGAATAGGAAGAATAATTTTTTTTTTTTAAAAAAAAAAAAAAGAGAAAGAGAGAGAATCGATCGAGAACTAATGGGTTCTAATTACATGTTTACCAATCAAAACAAATGAAACTAATTAGTCACGAATGGATCCAATGACTATAGTCAATATGTTTTTGGCAGGTGATGAATCTTGAAAGCTCGGTTATAATTCAATTCTATTCCAAGTTACGTAATAGATGTAAATACCAAACAAAATAACAAGAAAATGAAATATGAGTAAAGTGGTTTTTTTTTTTTTTTTTTTTTTTTTAATTTACACTTATAAAGAAGTGGCTGTCAATTATATATTAGTTATTAAAGAAAAAGTAGAGAGCAAATTAGAATAGAAGATGGAGGCAACAGGGAAGCTAATCTCGTCTCGTGGGCAAAACAAAAGGTGACAAAGTTGGGACCTTGTGGCTGTGAGACTGTGATGTGAGTGACTCCACCTTCCTTGAAGGGACGTAAAAGAAGGAGCGTACAAAATTGGGTAAAAATAAGTGGGTCATACCCACGCATCTTAATGGGCTTCTTGACTTTAATTATGGGCGAGACTTATCCATTTGAAAAACATTTGCAGAATCGTCTAGGACCGATGAATCTATGACGCATGCCGATGACTAGGACTAGGTTGGTGTCTTTCTCACCCTTTCTGCTTTTACGCCACGCCACCAATTCCTCGCCACCCTCATTTCTTTTTCTCCAATCATTCTTTAAAAAAAACAAAAACAAAATCAGTTATTTTGTAGGCACCCTTCTTCTTCTTTTTTTTTTTTTAGGGTTTGTTTAGGACATACATTAATCATTAATTTTAAGAAATTTTTTATGAAAAAATGAAAAAATTATCAAAATAGTTAATTACTTTTTCATTTTTTCATAAAAAGTTCTCTAAGATGATCTATTAACGTATGCCCTAAGGATATACGTCAGTAAAACCTTTTTTCAATACACTAATTAGATGGGTTTTAAGAGATTTGATTCTTTAATGTTTTCGTTAAAAGTATTAGGAAGTACGTACCAATTGAGGTACAAAACTCTTGACATATTTTGATGATTTTTTTTTCTTATTTTATTGATATATGTATTACCTTTGATTTATCAATGATTTTACCCAAAGTTATTAACGTGTCCCGAACTTTTTTCAATGGATCCTTTGTTAGCCATTACCATTATGTTTCTTTAGTTAATGAAATAGAATAACAATTATTTGAAATAAGACAACGAATAGTGCAGAGGATCTTTTTTTTGCTTTATAAAAGTAAGTTATGAATAATAATGTTCATAATATGATATAAAGTTGAAATAATAGTGCACTTATCTTTTAGTTGTTTAGCTAGGTTGCTTGATACCGAAATGGGATGTGACGTTTGGTGAAAATGATATTACAAGCATGAGATACTCAGCAATTAATGGTGGAAAGTATTTAGTGGTTTCCATGTTTAGGTATTAAGTTGTTAAAGTAGTTTCTCAAAAAAAAAAAAAAAAAAAAAAAAAAGTTGTTAAAGTTAATGTAAGGACTAAAATTGTAACGACCCCAAATTGGTTTATTGGGTTCGAATATTTAAGGCCCAAACAATAAATTTGTAAAGAGCGAGCTGAAAGGCTAGGCCTTGGTCTTCGGACAGTGGTTGGTCATGATGTTCGTGATAATCGCACAAGGGTGTACCGTGCTCGTCCAAGAAGTCTTTCTCCTCGGCACGGATTGGGAGGCTCTGGTTCTTGGCTTTTTTTCCCAGCCCCTTTTCTGGATAGCTTCCTTCTCCTTTTATACTAGCTTTTCCCCTTTCCCTAACGTCCACGTGTAGGCTCAACTTTCTGGGGCTGATACTTGTCCTATTAGCCCATACCCAAAGTGGTTGGGGGTGGTTGTAAAAGTTGAAAAGTATTGCTCTGTCAGGCGCAGAGTACTTAATTGTAGTAATGACAGTCTTTCCCTTGTCCTTTGTCGCCACATTGTTCAGGGGTCCTTTTCCTATCAATGCGGAAGTGTTTAGTTTTTCCATGAACTATTCTTATACCGTACTTGCCCCTTCTTCTAGAAGCGCTTTAGGATACCGAGGACAGAATCGTCCTCGGCTATATCCCTAGGCCATTTGGACTCTCATTGTATGTCCTCGGCTACGCCTCTTCTCGGTGCATGCCTTGGACCCTAATGTGAAGTGGGCTGGGATCACAAATTTTCTGGCCCCACAGTTAAATAAGATTAGTTTGCAGGAGTACATTCAACAAGACTAGAAACTTGGTTCGCAAAACTTTGTGTTGGAATCCTTTGAGTAATTTAGAAAGGATTGCCTAGTGAATCTCTTATGGAAACTATAGGGGATTTCAATAAATCAAGGAGTAATAATGGAAGAACAAGATGAACACATCAAGTAAATAAAAATTAGTGATTGACTTGAAGACACAATTGAATGTTATCCTTAGATTAATATTTGTCCCCATACGCAAGTTGCTAAAGGGTTTCTACAAAATTGTCCCTAAGATACAACCAAGTTTATTGAGTTCTACAAATAGCAATTTTAGAAAATACTCATAGGATTTCTTGTATTTCTTTAAACTTACTATTTTGGAGAGATGGTTTATTTTTTAAGTGAACATAAACCTCTATTTATACCCATAGGGTTATATCCCTTCAAAATGTACGTATGGAGAGTTAAAATGTTTCATAAAACCGTTCACAAAACTTGAAATATTTTCAAACGTTCAGAATAGTTATCAAAAAATTCTGTAGAAATTTACTTTTCACGAGTCTCGATCGATCAAGAGGAATCAAGCATCGATCGAAAGTCCTTTTCGATCGATCAAATAGGAATCGTGTACCAATCGAAACAGGCAGAGACTCCAGGATAATTTCCTTCACCACTTTGATTGATCGAATAGAAGTTTCGACCGATTGAAAATCATGGAACTTGAATTTTCACAAAGAAAATTCCAAAACTCAAATTTCCACTTTATTCATTTTACAAAAGAATACTCTCCAACTTTATATTATCATTACAACCTATCCATGTATATACCTATATATACAACAGAAACTAATTAGTCTGACTCAACAAAATTTAGTGTTGCAAACATATATATCCAAATCAAAACCTCTATTTATACCCATAGGGTTATATCCCTTTAAAAGGTACGTATGGAGACTCGAACTGGAATCGAGTACCAATCGAAACAAGCAGAGACTCCAGGATAATTTCCTTCACCACTTCGATCGATCGAATAGAAGTCTCGACCGATCGAAAATCCTGAAATTTGAATTTCTACAAAGAAAATTCCAAAACTCGAAGTCTCCAACCTTATATCATTATTACAACCTATCTATGTATATACCTATATATACAACAGAAACTAATTAGCCTGACTCAACAAAATTTAGTGTTGCAAAAATATATATCCAAATCAACAAGGTTAAAGATTGAGTATACATAGAAATATTGTAGTCAACATAATGCAAATCCAATTTGCAATTGCAGAACATGCAAAAGGGATGTCAAATCAACAAATCCGAATATGCGAGGCTCAAACCTATTTGGGTAATTTTACCTCAATTGATCAACGAGGGATTTATTCTACATAAAAATGCAACTAATTTTGTTCTCTTTTTCTATCCGCTTTAGTCTTTTCTTTGTTAACTTTTGGCACCTGTTATTATCAGGATTCAAGAACCCCACTTCATGAGCTACATAACATGGCAAATGCCGTGATGGATTTTCAAGTGTTTTTTTTTTTTTTTTTTTTTTTTGGAAAAGTTAATGAATACCTTAAAGGCCGTTGGTTTAAGATATATTTCTTTTTATGAGAAAATAATAAATTAAGGATAAAATTTGGCTACAAACTTAGTTTTAGCCTAAGACTATAACTTTCACTTAAAAAATTAACATAACTACATATTTTGAAAATTTAACCATCGGATTTTATGTTCTTAAAGCACATGTAAAATTTCATATCAATAAGATTTTAATTACCGTTTGATTTATAAACTTATTTTTTATACATAATTTTACACTATAAAAACTTAAAATTTAAATATTTGATTGATGACATAGTTATTGATCTTCGATCTTTTGGAAATTTTGCAAACAATAAGGATATAAAAAGAAAATGTAATTCAATGGTGAATTTGTTAAAATTCACATCCAATTAAAAGACATTAAGTGGACTTCTAGAATTAGGCTACAACCAAGTTTGTTGCCAAATTTTGTTCAAAAATTAATTAATTTTTTTTTACTGCTTCTTATATTTTACATAAAAGTGATATAAAAAATTTCCTAAAGTAGTTTATAAACAATTGCTCTAAGAGCACCCGGTAATAGGGATGGCAATTTTTCCCCGCCCCACTTAACCCGCCCCTCCCCGCTTCGCTCCGCGCGGGTTTTCCCCGACCCACGGGACGGGGCGGGGATGGGTTTAGACTTTTTAGACCCGCCCCTCCCAGTCCCCGCCCCGCCCCGCATTACTAAGGGTTATAATTGTAATTTTTTCATACCCTAAAACCCTACTATTTAAACAAACATATTAATATTAGCATATTTTATTCTACCCAATCTGATTCTCTGTCTTTATTTTGTTATGTGTTATACTATGAGATTTTTATTTTATTTTTATGATTGTCTTGTTAAACACTTGGATATATTATTCAATTTTTTCTAAAAATTGATTTGATTTGATGGGATAAATTTGTAATTTCAAGTATATTTTTATTAATGAAATAAGTTTCATTAAAAAAATTGTACTAGTTGTAAGGCAAATTAACAAAAAGTAAAGTTTTACGGGGTGGGGTGGGGTGGGGCTTTGCGGGGCCCTAAGGGGCGGGGATGGGTGAGAAAGTATTCCCCGTCATGCGGGGCGGGGCAGGGATGGGGCAAGACAAAACCATGTGGGGCGGGGACGAAGACCCCATCCTTCGGCCCCGCCCCGCCTCATTGCCATCCCTACCCGGTAATATTACAGCTCAATTATACATTATATCCGTTAAATTTGGTTTGTTTCTATTTTCATCCACAAGGTTTCAATATTTTCAATTTCTTGTCTTAACTTTCATTTTTTTTTTTTCAATCATCCGTCATTCTGTCTACTTTTGCCAATTAGCTGTCATTATGTCCCAAAAAAACAGCTTAGCATTGCATTTTTTTATCTTTCAATTTCATAAAAAATAATGAGGAAAAATACAATGGCTACCTCATTATTGTTTCTTTTGAAAAACACAATGGCTATCTCTTTATTGTTTCATATTTATTTGAAAGCACATCAAACATAGAAAGAAAGTTGAGAGATCAAATTCAAAAAATTAATACATTAACAAAAATGAAAGACCAAATATAATTTTTTTTTTTGAGAAACAAATGAAAGACCAAATTTAGATGATGTAAATTATAAAGGTTTTTTTTTTTTTTTTTTTAAATAAAAAATAAAAAATTAAGCCAGATTTTGTAATTTATAGTTGAGCCAAAACTGTATGATTTTTTCTTAATTTATATTTTGAACATTATAAACTGTCTAAAAACAATGCATTATTTTCAAAAAGACATTTCAAGAATATCTTTTGTTATCGTCCACTCCTAAATTTGGCCATTGTTGATGTAGAGCACTGATAAGTTCATAAAACTTATATACTATGAAATAAAAATTGAGAGTTCTTTATGTCATTATTTAGTAAACATGCTCAACGTTCTAATTGACACTTCAAAAATTGGAATGAAATTATATGCCAGGCTATTGTGTTATCTAACATAAAACTCTTATTGTTTTCTTATAAATCTATAATCCGTACTTGGATTATGGTTTCATCTTTTCCTTTTTTTTTTTCTTTTTTTTTGGTTAGGATCCCTATTCAATTCAAAACAATAGACGAAGACTCACCAACATTTGGTGGCATAAGCCTCTGGTTCTGGCAGCCGCTTTCTAAGCCTTTTCTCTTTAAGAATTTGGACTAAAAAAATTTCAAAACCAACTTTTCCCCCTCCTTTATCATAGAATAATACTATTTTGGTAAGCTTGGCTTGATAGGAAGTTTGAAAATTGATTTGTTTATATTTAATAAATGAACCAAACAAGTCTCAATCTTAGGCTCTATTATTATTATTTTTTTCAGAGAATCATCCTGGGCTTTATTAAATTATTCAAGCTTGAACATTAGAGTATCTCCAGCAACTTCTCCAAATTTTTGTCTGTTTGGAGAGTGAATAGTGACATTTAGCTTTTACCTACCCATTTTTTCAAATACATTTTTCAACAGATTCTTTATCCCATTCTCTATCTCATTTAAATATTATTTCTTCATTCATTGTTCATTCTTTTTTTTATCATCATTTATTCTTTTTTTGATAACTATATTTTTCAATGAGAAGTGTTATGTTCACAATATTTTACGCAATACTTTTACAACAAAATTTATATGAAAAGTTGTTACTAGTTCTAATTTGAACCCATTATTTAAATTATTATTTTACTCACCAATATCAACTAATAACAATCTGTCACTTAAAATTTATTGTGAAAATATCGTAGTAATATTACTCAATTTATTATGAAAATATCGTAGTAACGACAACTAATATTTTACCTTTATCTACAATATTTTCAATAATAAGTTTTTAGTTTCAGCAAAATAAGTGATCCAAACATATCTAATTAATTTTTAATATAAATGAAACCGACATCCGAGAGACATTGGAAACCACAAATCATATCAAAGAATTTTTTGCTTCATCATGTTTTATAACTATTTTAACTTTTATAATATCTCATTCTCTCAAACTCGGCGATTAGCTGTGTCCGTGGGGTACGAATCGGGGAAAAAAGAACACAAGCGCACACACCGCACGCACAGTCGCAGAGTCGGCACACAAAACGACAACTAACATTTCGCTGCTTGCAACTTGCAATTGTAAGCCCATGACGTCATTGAATGTCCAAATCATTCAAACAATAATAAAACTCCACGAATTAGAAATGAACCACGTGATTAATGCTTTTTTCCACCACTTTGCTATCTATCTATCTATCTGAATCTGAATGAATGAACCTTCAAAGAAACTCAGTACCTACATAGAAAATCACCACCACCAAATTATTATTAGAATTTTTTAAATATATTACTTTTTCTTTTTTTTCTTTTATTCCCACACTTTCATATAAAAACAAAAACATATTTGGAAATTAAAAACCACTTTTTTTAAATTTATCCACCTAAGTTCATGAACCTCTTTTGCTATAAATACCCATCTCTTATTAATTCTTCAAAAATATTCATTTCTTCAACACAAACCTGAAATCTCCCAAACTCTCTCTATCTCTCTAAGTTTCTTTGAACACTCCAAAACCTTCAACTTTAGCAATTTCCGATTCAGAGTTCAAAAATATCGGATCCAAAGATGTATGGACAGAGCTCTACAGAGTCCGATTTTGCTCTTCTTGAGTCGATTCGCCGGCATCTACTAGGCGAGGTTGAAGTGGGTTACTCGGGAAACGGTCCGATTTTCGGTCGGAGCTCCAGTTTCGGTAGCTTGTATCCTTGTCTCACCGAAAACTGGGGCGAGTTGCCACTCAAAGAAGACGATTCGGAGGACATGGTGCTCTACGGTGTTCTCCGTGACGCCGTCAATGTTGGCTGGGTTCCATTCCCTTCTCTCGCTCCTGTACCCACTGAATCTTTCAATTTCGGGTCCCAAGTAATAAAATCCGAACCCGATATGTTCGTGTCGGTGAAATCCGAGCCCGAAATCTTACCGGAAATTAAGGCGGTTCCGGCGGTGGCGGCGCCGCATAAGGCGGAGCCTGCGGTGGTTCCGTCGAAGGGGAAGCATTATAGGGGTGTGAGGCAAAGACCTTGGGGGAAGTTCGCGGCTGAGATTCGTGACCCGGCTAAGAACGGCGCCCGGGTTTGGCTCGGAACTTTCGAAACAGCTGAAGACGCCGCCCTGGCTTACGACCGAGCCGCTTACAGGATGCGCGGCTCACGCGCCTTGCTCAATTTCCCACTCCGGGTCAACTCGGGCGAGCCCGACCCGGTGAGGGTGACATCAAAGCGGTCATCGCCCGAACCCACTTCCTCGATTTCATCGGTCGATAGCGTGTCGCCGAAGCGGCGGAGGAAGGCTGATTTCACGGTGGCTCAGAAGGCGGATCAGGCTCAAGCTCAAGCTGGATTGAGAATGGGAAGTGGAGTTGAGAACTTGCAAGTTGCACAACAAGTGGCACCATGTACACGTGGCGGACAATTATTGGTTAGCTAATTCTGACAGTGGAAGAAAAGTACTCTACTTTACTTGAATTATTGAGGGACCTTGTAATTATTATATGAGCTTCCGAGATGTTAAAAATTCCTAGGATGTCTTGCAATTGCAAATTGCAATTTCATTTTTGGGGGTGGTCCCATAATTTTGATAAATGTTAGGGGAAAAAGCTGAAAATATTCGAAAGGAAATATAATAAGTATGAATGAGAGATAAGGGGTTGTTTGAGTTTTGTGAATACAAAGATTTTGTTGTTAGTGTTTGGTGAGCTTTATCAGAAATGGAAAATATTTGTATTCTTTGCAAGCAACATGTTGATAAGGTAGATATGTATTATTGGCTTTTGGGTGTCAGCAATTGCCTGCACATTTTTTTGGTAAAAGTTGATATCATCTTTGATGGTTATTTTTCCTCTTTTACTTGTCTTTTTTTTCACCCAACAATTTTGGCAACACAAAACAACAAGGCTATGATGTTCATTTTGTCTCTAAATTTTTGGTAGATGTTTTATTTTCATGCTTAAAATCAGGGGCGGCTGCACGTACATTTCAGGGAGGGGGTTCAAATGAACCCACTGTCTTGAAAAATTATATATATGCTTTACTAATTTAAATTGTGTTTTAAATCTTGCATACCCGGATCACATATCAGTTTATCCCACAATCAAACAACAATTTAGTGTATTATTTATGTATGGATGAATGTGGTTATGTGAATTAATAATTATATAGTGCAAGTGGAGTTGAGTTTTTTCATTTAGTTTAAAATATTTTTATAAAAAAATGACAAATATATAACCACAATTTCATAAAAACAAATATACTATACAAACTTAACAAAATAAAATGGTCATGTTTACATTGACAATAGATAATGAAAACTAATGATAAACTATCATAAGGTGATTTCAAAATATGAAAACTCATAAAAGGAAATTGTAAAATTTCATGTATTTGTGTGTTTTTTTTCAATAACTCAATGTATTTAAGTTCTTTTTTCTTAATTAAAATTTTGGTTTATTTAAGTTTCTTAATGACCCCTTATAAAGAATTCCTAGAACCACCACTGCTTAAAATTTTAGAATGTTTTATTTCCACTCTTGTTAAGTTTTACAGAGAAAATAAAATTATATTTTAAAGATGAAAAGAATATTTCTGCCAAAAAGACAGAGAAGACTTGAGAATTGACCATAGAATTGATTGTTGAACAGTGTTGGGTAATCATTCATCTACATTATATAATTGTAGTCAATAGACACATGCACTATATCAATATGCACGATATGTTTGTTTCATACTAAACACGATTTATGTATGGGATGGGACCTATATGTTACCTGTGTTCAAATCATATCTATTTACTACCACTACATTTAGACATTATTGTAACAGTAACTTTCTAAACTTGGAAAAAGAGAAACAAGCTTTATGTAAAACGAGACTACTATCCTCCAGATTCATGCATGAGAAAACAGTAGAAGATGAAATGTTATCCCTTAACCAAATTCCATTTTGGCTTTATTAGAGGAGAGGGAAGGGAATACACATTTGATGATATTAATTTAAAGGCAAAAGCTATGAAATTTCTAAATAACCTATTAGAGCTTACTTTCCAAGTGTCACTGTATTGATAAATAAATATTAAAAAAAAAAATGAGAGAGGAAAAACAAAGGGTCATGTTATTTCCACAAGTTTACATCTACACTTTGGTTTTGACATTGACATCTATGGCTGGATACCCAATTTCTTGAATCCTTCCGGGATCCTGTCTAGATAAGCATAATTCTTCAAGTATAAGGTATACACTAGCGATGGATTTGGCTTGCTTCTAGTTACATTACTAAAATGTGACATAGACACAACACGTTTTAAAATTATTACACGTTAGTTTTGTATCCCATTCTATAGAAACAGATTACTAAATTTTTGTCCACTAGTGACTACCTTCTCAAAACATATAATAAAAAATTTCTTAATTACTTTAAAATTTCAATTAATTTTCTTTAACTCTCTCTTTTTTTTCAACTAAAAAACACATTAACATGCTTCATTTATTGGTTAAATCTGTTTAAGGCTGTAGGAGGATAAAAAATTCTGATTTCTTAATGACATAAAAAAACAATCTATTTTTCTTACTTTCTTATATTCCTAAATCCTGATGTAACTTGCTATGAATGATACATAATAAAGTAGTGTCAATAATAAGAGAAAAAAAAATTCTATTTTAACTTTTTGAGGTTGGTCTTTCACTTTATGTTTCATTAACTATCACATATCTCTCTTGTTTTAGTAAAATAACCAAATTACATATATATATATATATATATATATATATATTTTTAAGTCAAACATATAGCATATCGTAATTGATTAATATAAAATAAAAATGATAGGTAAGATAATTTTTTTTGAGTAAATATAAATTATACATTCTAAATTTGATTAAAATTTATACAGTATATTTTAATCTTTTAATTTTATTTTCATTCAAATAGGTTCTCTAAAGTTTTAAATTTATTCAAGCATATAGTCAAATTTTGTAATCAACTTTAAAGAAATGATATTGTTTCATTCAAAATTTACCATTTAAAAAAAGTTGGGTAAAAGGTAATCAAAAAATTTGGTTGCCTAACCTTCTTCTTAAATTAATGATTCTTCAAAGATGTCCCAAAAAAAAAAGCGGACAACGCAAGAAACGTCATATGACGTAAACCTCGAGAACACAAACACAATGCACGTAGACACTTAAAGACAATCGTACGGTTCAAACTCCAAGCCAAACCATATAACTTATCCAAACTTTTGACTTTCAAACCTTGACCCTTGACTTTCTCAAACTAACAAAACATGTGCAAGTTTTCTGAGTTTTGACATTGCACCAAATTTTCAAAGGGAGTAAGAATGACTCTTCTACATTAATGGGCAGCCATTAATGGGGGAGATAATAATATATAGATTATAGACTATTGATTATCGAAAAATGATATATAGACTATTAGTCTCTCACATGGTTATGTGCTTCCTAAGAAAACATTTTAATTTCAACGAGTATTACTAGTCAGACAGAGTGTTCACATTATGGGAATTACTAATATTTTATGTAACTGGTAAGTCATTAAGGAAGAAAATAATTATCGGTAATCTTTCGCCACATCCTGGTGAGAATGGTCGACGAGCCACGTTTAATTTAGTCGTTTACACATGTCTCTATGTATTGAAATGAAATGGGAAAGCGAATAAAATCTCAATATATATAGTAGTTTACAATATCCATTGCCAGTGAATCAGTGATCCATTTTGCTACGGAACTAGTATTAAATTTATTAAAAAAAAATGTACTGTTCCCACCATAGGGAAGAGACTCGAAACAATGGAACTGGACTGATAACTCATTTACATTAGGATATGAGTATATAAATTTTAATTATTCATGTTTGTCTCTCTTTATAATATATACTTGGCCAAAAAAAAAAAAAAAAGGAGTATTAAAAATATTTGATAATGATTGAATTGATTTCCTATTTAACTATCTTTTACACCCTACCTCCACCAATCTTGCGACCATATCATGCTGGTGTACGCTTGCAAAGACCAAATGAGCCGATTTTTACCTTGTTCAAGTTTTAGCTTATTAATCCAACGTCATTTCCCTATTATTATTATTATTATTATTATTATTATTATTATATATTTTAGAAAGTTTTATAACTTATAGCATTCGCTTTTGATGATACCTATTTATCATCAGACCAAGACACCAATTAATTTTTGGTATAGGTGGGGATTGAACCCCTGATCTCTTATTCAACTATCAAAAATTTTACCAATTGAGTTAACTGAAATCCACATTTTCCAACTATCAATATGTAAGAATAGACATATTAAACCCACCTCAGCCAAAAAGAAAAAGAAAAAGACGTAAATCCGCTATTATTGAAAGAAGTCAAATTTGGAGAAAAAAGAAAAGAAAAAAAGGAAGACCTACTAATGGTAGAAGTTTGAGGGCGAAAAAAAACATTAACATCTAATATTGTAAAACTGCATATCTTTAACGTGATAGTCACTTCACAAGTTAGGAGTGTTCAAGTCAACTAGAGATTATAGCTGTAAATGAACTAAGTCATTCATGATCAGCTTGAGCTTAGCTTGAGAAAAAATTTGTTCAAATTTGTTTATTTCTAAACAAACCAAACCTAAGCCTTATTTTTAAGCATATTTGATAAACAAATAGAACTCAAGCAAAAAAAATTATTCATGAACAAACTCATAAACATTGAAGCTCCATATTAAATAAGCAATCTTAAAGCTCGTGTAAAGCTTGATAAGAGCTTGTATATTAATATGAATTTTGCTAATGTGTGCCTTTAAGTACACATTAAATCATCTATTTTTGAAAATATTTTTTCGAAAATTGAAAATGTATTAACAATTTTTCAATTTTCAAAAAAATATTTTCAAAAATAAATAGCTAACCAGACCCTATTAATATTATACCCAAAAAAATCACTGCAATCCCCTTGCCGTATGCTGCCCCTGCCCCATGTCGTATCCATTTCCATTCCCTATGCTTACCCCACCCCACGTCATTTCCCCCTTCCTCTTGTTTTTGTCTTTTTAGTTTTTACACTTCCCATTTTAATTCAAATTTCGTTTTACTACCTGTCTATCTCTTTCTACCTCGAGAACTTCACCGAGGCTTACTCATGATGTTTTGGTTCTTCTCACCCAGCAACTTATCTCTCTTCCCTTGTTCAAACATAATTGAGTTCTCTTTCTATCTCTCTTTCTTCCCCACCTACAAGCCTTTCATCTCATTTCAAGGCTGTTACATAAGGTAAAATTTATGTGTGTGTTCTGTTAATGATTTATTTATGGGTTTTATTTTCTTGAAATTTCTCTTTTTTGTTTAGAACTTCTTGGAAACCTAGAGGGTAGTGGTGAAGGTCATTTTCTTTTGAAAATGGAACAAGCTACTGAGAAGATTTTTTTTTTTTTTTTTTTTTTTTTTTTAATAAACAAACTAACTGCTAAACACATACATTTTAATTACTCTCTCACTAAGCTTAAACACATTACTTAACTCAAAGTACCACCTTGTAAATGGTTGTATAGTGGTAGTATTGTTATGTTTTCTTTTCAATGAAGTTTCATTTTTTGATGGGAAAAAAATGTCACAGATGGAAGAAGAATTATTTTATAATTAGTGCATTATCCTTTTTATTTTTCATTAAGTTGATTTTTTTTTTTTTTTTAAGTTAAAACTTTGATAAGGAACATAGTTTTGGATCGTGAGCTCAAAAGCTTATATTGAACTTCAAGTTTTTGAGCTCGAGTGTGAGCTTGAGTTAAGCTTGACTAATGAATTAAGCCAATCAAAGCTGAGCTAAAACTTTTAGCCTTTCTAACAAGTTCAAGCTTGAACACTAATTTTAGACTTCATTCAAGCTTGAACCAAGGTCAAACATGCACTACTCGGTAAAGCTCGAGCTTTACCAAGTACAAGCTTTACCGAGTAGTGCATGTTTGAGCTTGGCTCGTTTACAACCCTATCGAAGACCCGCCACACCCAAACACGACCAACCTGCCACCTAAACTAACTACTTCGGTAGTTGGTGACGAGTCCCCACCCTCAAAATCCAACACCAACAGGTAGGTTAGCGGGTTTGCTCCTCCAAAATTGATTTGAAATATGACACTTTTGCTTAAGTTGTTTTTATTTTCTTTTATTTTAGAGAAACAAATACACACACAAGGGAGAAAAAAAAAATGAGATTCTAATACAAATGCATACCACAACTCCACTCACAAGTCATAGTAATTTTTAAGAAATGGTGAGGCAAATTATCTACACATAACATACTCTCTTAAGCAATGTAGAACATTTTACATGTACATACTATACATACAAAAAAAAAAGTATTTCATGTAAATACCAGAAAAAATTAAAGAAAGAAAATTAAGATGGCCATTCTCATTCATGGATTCGTCTTTCCTTCTAATCCGTTCCTTGATGTGTTCATAGCCTAATTTAACGGTAAATGAGCAACCACTAATCTATATTAGTGAGCAGGCCATATTGCATTACATCTAGTAAAGTTTTTGGTTTCACCAGAAAGCTCGATTTGTTCTCCATAAATTTAAACGAAATACAATGACAAGATGGAACTCATGCTCCCTTTATAGTATTGCAAAACGCCATGAACAAAGATAATCTGGCGAGGCTCTGGAACACGCCAAAGGATCTATGGTTTTAGCCCATAGAAATGTCTCGGTGGTCTTCTCCTGCAATTTTGAATTTAATGAGATTGAATAGTTGATATGTGGAATGTAACACATATTAGCCTGGATCATAGAGTAAAACTGTCCATAATCTCCTCTGTTTGTTGCCTATCTCAAGTGGGGCATTTAGTTCAAAGGTAATTGGGTTATAAAGACCAAACATGAATAGAGATCAAACTATAGGAAAACGATTCTCTCCAAACTAATTTGGAAAAAAACTCTTCAAATTCCACCTCTATCTTTTTATTGGATGTGAATTTTAAAAATTTAACCGTCAGATTGCATATTCTTATTATATCCTCCGTGTTTGCAGAATTTCAAGAAGATTAAAGATCAATACTTATGTCATCAATCAAATGTTTAAATTTCAAGTTTTTGTGGTCTAAAATTATGCATAAAAAATAAGTTTATTGATTGAATGGTAAATAACATTCGATTTGAATGGAATTTTACATGCATGTTAATAACATGAAATCCAACAGTTCAATTTTCAAAATTCAAATTCAATAAAAAGATATAGAAGGAGTTTAAAAGGTTTCTCTTTGTCCATTTATATATTCAATCAGTTACTAAAGAGACCTTGTAAATAATGAAACCATATGTTAGGTCATCTCAATTCCAGCTCACATTTGGTATCAGTATAAAGTAAAACCAGCCTAACAGATCAAGTACTATTTCCAAAATGGGGGTTTTTTAATTTTTATCTACAAATGATTCAAATCGGTCAACAACTTGGATCAAATTGGGTCAAACTATGGCTCATACTGGATTAGAAGTATTAGCACAGCATGTCATCCTAAAGGAGATTAAATTCTCATGATCTGAACGCATGATGACCCATTACAAATACCACACGGGTAGTCTTGGCATAGAGATGGTGACTAATTAGATATAATGAAGGTTTCAAATAATGCAAGGGAAAATTCAGTAACATAAGGCTTGGGGTGCAAAAAATTTCAATTGTAATACCTTTTGGGTTGGATTCGATCGTGCTCATAAAATTCCATTTCTTCATCACTTTCTGAGCACATCATCTTGCCAAGTGGTCGGTTCCCATTGTAACCCTGCTTACAGTAAATTCTGCCATGTAATTACGAGGGACTGACCAATATATTGCAAAAACTAATCTCTTTCACACACACACACACACACAAAAATTAAAAAAAAAACAAAAAAATTAAAATTAAAATTAAAATTTTAAATTTTGAGCTTTTGAAATGGGTTTGTATAACAAACTTAGGAAGGATGAACACTAGGATTAAGAAGCATCATTTTCTTCCTAACACTTCTGTTTATATATGAATATTGCTTGGACCTCTGAGATGTAGATTTGTTTAACATAGAACTCTTCGTTAATTGTTCAAACATAAAAAAAGGGGGGGGGGGGGGGGGGGTGAGGGGGGAGGGGGAGGGGAGCAAAAAAAGAACATAAAGAAAACATTGGAGCAAAAGATTAGGATTAGAGAAAGCAAGCATTGTGAGCCTATCATAGTGGGCAAAGTTTGGGAATATCATTACTAATTCTGCAAGTTAAATGTGCATTTCCACATCTTGTTACCAATTAATCTCAGTTACGTATAAAAATTATTTAGTTATATACACCAAATTGATAAAAGCAAGAAAGGTGTAATCAACAGACCTTGTGACTGAGAGATTTCTTGACTTCTTCCACCCTTTCCTTAACTTCCTCCTGGTGTTTCGTATCTGACACAGACTTTGTTTCAGCCCATTTAATCTTCTCTTGAATTGTGAGAAGTACATTGTCTGAATTTTCTAACCTAATATCATGAATAGCAACTTTAAAATGTCCTCCAAAGAATTTTTAGAGCAACCAATGACACAGAAAATACAAGGAACATTACTTGCAGAATAAGAAAAGAAATGTTTAAGTAAAGAAGTATCATTCCAATTCTAAAGGATGTAACTGGAGGGACGATGTTATACAGTCATATGTCTACCAAATGCATCCAATGAACATGAGTTGCGCCCTTTATAAATAAAAAAATAAAAATAAATGTTTTGTCATCATTGTAAAACTAACAAAACATTGTTAAGTTCAGCAGACTTGGATCATATCTGACAAACCACAGCAATAAACATGGTTTTAGGTAGCCAATCCAAGTGGAGAGGTAGGCATTGGTGAGGTCTGATCTAAAACTATACTACACAAATCAAAGAAGGTGACTTCTGGTAGCCCATAAATCTAAGATATTCAATCCACATTGGGCTGGGGATTTAGACACAAAATATACAGGATACCATTGTTACAAATATATCTGATGTGGCATGGGCACCCAAACAGATTGTGAAGGGGAGACCGATTTTAACTGAACAGACTGTCTGACATGGATATCAAAATAACCCGATGTATTATGTAAAGTCAAGGTGTCATCATAGAAAATTACTTAAACTGGAGGGTCAGTATGAGGTACATAGAAATTAACTCTGTTAAATGGCCTTTAACATGGATCTGCAGCTAGTGTTTTGGACATAAGGTATGCTATGATATTTGAACCAAGACTCACCAGTTTCCTAAGGTCTGTATCATATTATCAAGCTGTCCAGGTCTCAAATCCCTCCCTGCTGCAAATTGTACCTACACAAAAGCATAATCTCAAGATTAAGCATTGAGTTTTGTAACATGTACCCATAAAACCAAAAAAAAAAAAAGATCAAACCTCAAAACGTCTTTGCTTCTGATCCAACTTCCCTTTGACTATGCCCTACACAGATATATAAGATCATTATTGGAAATCTTTTTTCAGATATTAAAATGTGAATGTCTCAGATTTTAAATCTTATGTTACTGGTTAAAATATAATCAAAGATATTGCATTACTTTCACCCTACATTGACAAGGCAAATTTTTGGTACAAGTATAATTTATAGGAATAAGGGACCTACGGCATAGATGCACTCATTGATAAGAAAGTCTTCAAGTTCTCGTACGTTAGAAATATCAAGTTCCTCAAGAAGTTGATCATAGGAAAGAACCTGTGAGAGAGTTCAATCATTAATTAAACCATAGGAGTCCAAAGAAATAAAAAATTAAAAACATATCTAATTATATTTCTCCACAAATACAAGAGACAATCAACGCAAGCAATCTGTACATCAAGGCTTGTGAGTTCAACTCAGATTACCTGACCACCATAAACTGACTGAGGCAAACCATTGCAATATCATAGCTTCACTTTTGAAAAATATTAATATGTAAAATTGGAAAAGTAGTTCTTTACATGTATGATTGAAAATCATTCTCTTTATTCTTTATCGTTGCTGATGAATTAAAGAAAATAACAGAACATTCAGGACCCTAAGATAATAACAGAACATTCCAAACTGAATTAGTTTCCAAAATTCAAATTTTTATCCTCTTTGCTGCCTAGGCAAGCAGCATGGAAAAATCTTTTAATGATGTTGAGATGTGAGACTCTAAGGGGAAATATGTAATACAATCACGACTCCCAAGGCCAATGTATAATATGCCTGACCAAAACAGTTGATCTTTGGTCATAATAGATGTGTAAATTGATTTAAGTTAGCTAAGTTGCATTATGGCTTCTCGCCTTTGTAGCCATACTTAAAGGGATAACCACAATACATCTCAACCCCACGGCTTAGCTGAGTAAATCTTTGACTTGAGTTCAGCATACCTGCAGAAGCATTAGCCCATGTCTGAATCCTACCACAGCCCTTCTGGTGGCCAGCCCCAGGAACTTGGCATAGTAATTTTCTGGTATGTTAATTACATGGGACTAAATTGCCTTGGAATTAGTTAAGTGTTTAAAGAGACCCAAGTACCACATCAAGGAAAGGGAAAATAGAAGATTTCAACTCTCAAGAAGATATTTGCATCTGCAATCAAATTCTATAACCATTTACACAATTAACTTAGAAGTTCAAGGCAGATAAAAAACTGATTGCAAAAAAAAAGAAATGACTAAGATATATATATATATATATATATGGGTATCAAAAACTGTAAATTTGTATACCTTGTTTGTCTCAGCAAGAGTAAGTACACTAAGCTGTTTTAACTTGAGGATTTGATCAGGTACTAGCAATGGAAGAAGGCCAGCATTACCTTGTACACATTCAAATCATTAGAATCCCTCAATTCATGTTAGTGTATGAGGTACATTAAAAGGCCAAGACATAAAAGAAAATAAGGAATTGTGCCACTGGCAATGACAACCTATAAACAACTGAAAATGGACTGGTCCAAGACCTTACTGTTCATGATAGAGCCCTCATAAAATACGTACATATATATATATATTTATATATATATAAATATTTTGTTATAATCTTCTGAAGTGACAGCAGCAATAATGGATTTGAGTGCCTTCTTTTAACAGCCATTTTATGAGAATAGTGGTGAAGTGATTTAATTCACTGTTTCCTATCAATTTAAGCTTTTGGGATACGTAGTGGTTTATCATGTTCTCAAAGTATGTGGTCCTATGTCGGAAGTTAAAATTTCACATGTGGGGCCTCACTTACTGGGGTCAAGTTTGGGCCTAAACATGAGGGGAAGTGTTGGAATAATACTAAAGTGATTATAGTCATGCTTTCCTATTGTTTTAAGGTTTTGGGACAAGAGTAGTTTATCAATGATATTACAGTTACAGACTGCAATATCTTACATAGGACTAATGCCATTGCCCACTGACCGTCAATTGGTGGATATAATAATTATTCTGCAAGAGAAACAGAATTATATCTAAAGCCATCATAGATTCATGGAGCAATTTATATTTTGTATCAAGGTGATGTATCAAATCTCTCTCACAAGGGAGTGGGTCCCACCCTTGTGAGAGAGAATTGATATATCACCGTGATACCTAATACTACCTCGTCATGGAGTGACATTGTTTAGAATGCATTTGACCAAAAACTTCAAGCATTGATAATTTCCTTAAAAGGATTATGAAGAAATTATTACAATTCTCTATTACCATATTTTTTTGGTGTATTTTTCCGTTATTCCACTCTCTCTAGAGAGAGAGAGATGAAAAAACACATCAAGGGCTAAATACAATAGAATTCACAGAAATTTCATGCCCCCTGCAAGTCACTATTGTGGCTGTTTATTTTTTAGGGGTTTTCTTAGTCATATTCTAAACATAACTCATGAAAAAAGTATTAAATTGGATCATATATATAAGTTTTCATGTATTCCTAATAGTTTCTGATTTTCTTTTGTTTTTCACATTTATCCTAGCATATGGACATATATAAGTAATCATAGTTGGCTTTGGTTGAAATAACAATAGACCTATACTTTAATCTCTGTGGCAACTGTTACCAGTATCACTTGTAGGATTGACAAGAAAAACGTAAAAAAAATTAATTGTGTTATGAAAAGAAGGTTTTTGGTTTTTTGTTAAAAAAAAAAGATATATAGCTTCTCTCCTTAAAAAAAAAGTAATTTGAAAATTATGATAATGAAAATATAAATAAAATTTAACAGCAAAGATATGAAAGGCCCCAAAATTACATATGAAATAAGATGATGCTTAACTTTAGTTGAATGCAAGACATTCCTTACAAAAAAAAAAAAAAATTCATTAAACACAGGTTTGGTACTTTTGTTGATGTATGCCCTTTATAATAGGGATTATCACAGGAAAATTATATATTGTGAACATAAAAGGGAAAGCAGGAAGCCCAATGAAAGATGTACTGGATTTAAACAGAGATGATTATCTGTTTAAATCTCAAAAAAAAAAAAAAAAAAGGGCTGACTTTTTAAATTTAGTCACTGTATAATATTACCACTATTCTTCCACTGAGATTGTCCCGTTGTAATTACATTAATTCCATTAAAAACAGAAAAAAAAAAAAAAAAAAAAAAAAAAAAAAAAAAAAAAAAAGGAAGAAGAAGAAGAAGAAGATAATCGCTGATAATCCAGACATTACAGACAACACTATTAATGGTTAAGATATCCATGGTGAAGTATGAAACAAAAAGTGGTCATAGATATGAGAAATATGAGTCACTGATTAAAAATAGAGCCATACCTGCTCCCCTTCAAAAGGAAATTAAAAAAGAGAAAACAACATCAACAAAAGAAAGAGTTTGTAAGGAAAGTTTCTTACTCTTGTAGTCTCTCCATCTACCATGAGCAAATAGCCGAAGCACATCAATGTATCCAGAATATTCAGTTCCCTGAAGCTGTAATAAAGTTGTATTCTAAGATTAGTACAAATATAATGTAATTACTTATGGCAGCTAGACAACTCAAAGGTAAGTAATTGATCGGAAGAATTAAGGAGGTGTTGATAGAACTAGAATCGGCAAGAGGGGAAAAGGGAGAAGGGATGCACACTCACTTTTCTTCATTTTGCAGTTTCAATAAAATTCAATTCAGTATGCACAAGCTGATGGCTATGGCTGAAATATTATAGGGCAAAGACATGGCTATATGATGCGACACGCATATTAAGTACGTAAGCACAGGAACAATCAACATCTGTTTTGACATTCTTATCTAGTTGACAATTTAGCTATTTAGGATCTGGCCATTTCAACAATAAAGATTTATAGGAAAAAGTTTCAAGATTTCAAATTGTGAAAAGACCTTTTAATTTTTTCAAAAGAAAATCAATCACATTATATTGCCCCCAATAATCATGTCAACTGAGATAAAACAGAGAATGATTTTATCCATAAGAATCCTTTCCAAAACTAGAATAAGCTTCAGAGGGAAAGGAAAAAAGTTTCAAATAGTAAAAAGAGCTTTATATTTCTTTGAACCAAAATCAAGTCATACACCAAAAATCATGACGATTGAGATGAATGGAACATTCAAATTTATTCATAAGAAGTAAATGGAGTCTTGGCAAAGAAAAGAAAATTTTCCAAACGCAATGATGTTTTTTTTTTTTTTTTTTTTTTGTGGGTAATAATGCCCCTGGTTTACAACTAATCAAGGATACAAATAGGTTATGATCAATACATGAAACGAACCCGAAATAAAAAGAAAGAAAAAAACTATTTGTGCAAACATTAAGTTGAATATCATGTAACTCCTTATTAATATTACATCACTAAACATCTTTTTATTGGCTAAGTACTTCGTCAAACTCAGACATTAAGATATGAGCCTAATAAGAATCATCTCATCTATAAACTGCTCAAAGTTACATGTGATCTAATGATAGGATTGAAAAAAATATGAGCCTAATAAAAATCTATAGAGTGGTGTAAGTTTTATCAAACTCACACCTAGTCTAACTTGAACCTAATTCTTGAGAATATCCTACATCTTATTTGCCAATTTATAAGTAAAAGAAACTGAAAAAAATAAAAAGAGAAACAAATCTGAATGATGCACATAAACCATTAAGGCAAAATTTAGGTATAATTCTTTAGGTGTTGTAATGTTGTAGCTTAGGTTTTCAAATTAAATTCAACCATGTGATTGTATTGACTAAAACAACACAAAAAGTGACATTTTGCCCGAAGGACAATTAACTATTCTTAAGTTTTGTCCATCTATCAAAAGGTGTTATAATAAATATTCCAATATCTTTTCTTTTGGTATTGACATTTGATGTGTATATATATATATATATATTTTGACAATATGTGATAGTTAGAGTATTCGCATCAGCTAAGAACCTATTTTTTCTATTTTACCTAATTTCTTTCCAAAAACACATATGTCAGAGTATTTATTTTACACTACATTTCATTAAAATATTATTTCTTAATCATTTTTTTTTTTTTGGGTTAGTTGGGCAAATTGTGGAGCTTATGCTATAGCATGGAGGAATGGAGAGGAGGTCCCAAGATGTTGAAAACATAGGCTCTTGGCCCTAATCCTAATCGTATAGTAGAATAAGCAATACTTTAGAAATCAAAACTGAAAACCCAATAAAGAAGAGTGAAATCTAATTGACACCCAGAAAAAATTAGAAGGTGGTATACATTGAATCTGAAGAACTTTTTGTATTGGGTGTCATAAATATTAGTCAAACTCACATGATTTCAACCAACAATAAGTACCTTTAAAAAAGAAAAAAAAGCAATAGAAAATAATGTTATAGGGAAAAGAAGAGTGACCTGAAGGAGATTGGGGAGGGCGAGAATCTCAGAGAAAGCGAAGAGAGAAGAGTGGGAGGTGGCTTCGACGATGAGGTTGGCGAGAGAGGAAGGTGTGTGATCAGTACCACTGGAGACTTGCTTCACGAAGTGGTCGATGAGGTGGGCTTGATTTTCCTCTATGTCCATTGCTAAAACACAAAAAACAAAAACAAGTAACAAAGATATGTATGTGTTGATGAACCAAAAATAGAAAAGGAGAGAGCTTTTTGGTTTTTCCAAGGAAATAGGGTTGTGAGGGAGGGAGAGAGCTGAGCGTGGTCGTATATATATATGTTTGTGTTACTTACGATATGAGTTTTGGTATTGCTAACGTGCACGGCGTGGGTCTTGTTCTGTTGTTTCTTCCGACTGTATAATGTCTTTTATATTTAGTTAATAAAATCTCAATTACAGATTAAACCAAATCTAGAGTTTTTTTTTTTTTTTTGGATAGAAACCAAATCTAGAGTTGTTTTGATATAACTTAACCAAAATGCTAGTTATATCTGCCCTTATACCTAAAAAATCTATTAAAGTTGTAACTAAAGTTTCTCATAATTATTTATAAAAATGTCATTTCGAGTTGAGTTGACTTTAACTACTTTAGTAATGGATATAAATGGAATGACTTAAATCAAAGTGACATATAATGTTAAGAGTAAAAATGTAAACTTTTAAAATTTAAAGGAAAAATCAAAATAATCCTAAACTTAAATGATACAATTTGCAATTTAGGGTGCGTTTGAATTGGGTGAAAACTGTTTCCGGAAATCATTTTCTGTAAAACCGGAGTGTTTGGCTGTCATGGAAAATACCATTTTCCGGAAAATGACTTCCGGTTGACCACTATTTTCACCTTTGACCCGGAAATCATTTACTCCCCTCATTTTCACTTCAAAGCATTTCCGGAAAAAGAGAGAGAGAGAGAGAGAGATCCCAGATTGCGCCGCGCCGCGCCGCGCCGACGAGCGGCGCGATCGCGATCGTCGATCGCGCCGCTCGTCGGACGAGCGTTTTGCCGGATTTGATGCATTTTCTGGTAAAATGTTTAAATGAACCAAACACCAAAATTAATTTTCCGTAAAATGAATTTTGTGACAGCCAAACACATGAAAACGTTTTCCTTTCCGGAAATGGTTTTACGCGAACCAAACACAGCCTTAGTTAAAATTAAAACTAGTGCTTGCTGCCTTTTTTTTGAACTTGAAAGAGTTTGTATGCACACAAGATTTTACTTTTTGTTTCTGTAGGGGGGAAAAAGATGCGTTAGGCCCATCTTAGAAGTGGGTTGTGTTTGGCCAATCTTGGAGGTAGGCTAAGAACATTGGACCATCCACGTTAGAGGGGTGAATACGACTTGAAGATTGACAAGCTGTGGAAGGCCCAATGCCTAGAACCCTTAATTCCTAACCAAGTGCCCATACGCTGCTGAGGACCCTAATTGGTATCGGGCACAAGTTACGAGGTGGTCTAACATAATAAAACTAATGGGACACGTTGCAGATTCCGAATTTAATAGAGGAATAGTGCCATAGACTCAAGGAGTCACTTGGACCTTCGATTTGGTAGGGCCCACGCATGTGTAAAAGATTCCGTCATGATGAAGGACCCATTAACGAAAGAGTATAAAAGGGAGAGGAGGGGGAGAGATTGGGGTTGGATGGTGTTGGGAGTGAAAACATAAGAGAAGTGAGAGGAATACTATTGGGAACCAAAGGGGGAGCTCGGCTCAAAGCTCTTATCCTCTACCAAAGCTCACAAATAGATTTGGCGAATCACCTTGGGGGCCCAAACAAGCATAACCAACAACTGCTCTAGGGACCTCTCATTGTGGGCTAAAAGCATCCCCTAAGTAAAACAAATAAATTGAGGGCCCAAACCCAATAAGAGATAGCAATTGAGATTTGGGCGTCACAATTTCTCTTTCACTATGATTACTTTTTACCATTAAGTAAAGACACCCGTAATTTTTTTTTTTACTATTTTTTTATGTATAGATGAAATTATCAGTTAATTGGAACCCAATAAAGAAGTAAAATATTTAGATCTTCCATTTGATGAAGGCTATAATATCTTGTAAGACCTTCATAAAGTTTTTTTTTTTTTTTTTTACACTGTTGAGAGAAACTATAAAAGTTACTTATTTGTATTTTCTATTGAGACTTGAGAGAAACTCTAAAGCTAGACTTAAAATTTTCTTTGCCAAAAGAATGTTAATTAAATGTGTATTTTTGTGAAAACATTGCTAGACTTAAATTTTCTCTACCATTAGAGATATTTTAAGAATAATTTTTATTTAAAAATAATTTTTCAGCTCCATCTATGTAGTAAATCACTTCCCCCTCTAGATAGATGAAGGTGAGGAAAGAGGAGAGAATAATAGAAGTTGACTAAAATGTAGTAAGTGTGCGTTTGGCATGATAAAATTTGCCAGCTTATTTTACTATTCAGCTTATTTTTGCTACTATTCATGACCACATTGCACTTTTTGGTACTATTTATAAGTCCTACAGTACTATTTTAGCTAACATTTATCTTTATCTACAGTACTTTTAGAAAAAAATTTCAGTTTCAGCAAAATAAACGGATCCCAAACGGACCCTAAATATAAGAAAATGTTTACCTCCAAATTAATTTGGAAGAAAATTCATCCACCCCATTATGCAAAATTTGAAAAAACTTTTCACCTATACTTTTCGTCACATGACCTGCCTTATTAATAATAAGTACACATAGTTTTATTAGTAACCATATGATAGGTTGAAGCTTCCTCCAAAATATATGTACAATTTTAGTATATTTTGACTCCCTTCCCCTCTACTCTTCTCATATCTCTCTCTCTTTGTTCCAAATTGATTGTGACAAATAAATTTAAAAAAAAAAATTCTTTTTTTATTCAATCAATCCCAGTTTAATTTCCAAATAAGATATTTCCCCCCAAGCCTAATTTAATTTCTAAATCCACTAGAGGTGCAACCAGGCAGCAGGCACACACAAAATTCAGAACTCGCCCTGAAGAATATTTTGGACAATTAAGTATTTAATATATCCATTTCTTTTTTTTGATAATTTGATAGTTTCATTAGGGGAGAGAGGTTTTGAACCTAATGTCTTCATTGGAAATACCAAGAAATGTCAATTGAGTAACAAGGCTCGTCACAAACAGTCCAAGGCATATAGATTCCCATCACATTCATTCTTTAGTAGCCCAAAATCATTAGCATCAAAATCAATTTAAGTTCAAATTATGCTGGAGCCCTATAAGCATAAATCAGACAGGCTGCCAATATATAGCATAGTTTAGGAGACACTATAACAGTCTACCCTACAGTCATCCACAGGGTCAATGTATCTGCTCTATGGAAACAGAACCATGAGCTTATGCCAAGATGCTTGTTGACATGCTTACAAACTGAAAAAGTCAGTGGGGGTTTAAAGATGCCTACCAACTACATCATTAACACTTGAACCATTGATGAATTTATCGAGCTAAACAGCAACCTTAAGATGCACCCTCAGATTTCTTTGAAATGGCAATAACATTGAAGTTGAGGGAGTTGGGATTCTTCTCGATCATGCCCTGTATGACTTTAGCTGCATCCTGTTATGAATCAAAGTATATATTATCAGAAGCTAAAACTTAAAACCAAAAAAAAAGAAAAAAGAAGAAGTTCTCAGGCTAAAGATACGAATACATTTCAGATCACGGGCAGCAAACTGAACCCAGTAACTCAAATTAGAGGATACCGAAGCCCCAACCCTAGGTTGTAATGTTTGGAGCCCAACATTATACTAACTAGCTAAAGGTGAACTCATAAGATTCAGTCAAACTAGACCCAATCCCTGTTCCGCCAATCTAATCCAGGCAGGGGTTCAGCTTATCCTTCTGCTTTCCTGAGGCATTTCACTCAAGTTGAAACAACACATTAGGGTGGCTAATGCTTTTTCTTCCACTTCAAAATCAGAAGCACTCCCTTTTGGAACGTTTTTTCATTTTTAATTAATTAAAAATTTGTCTTCCACTTGATGGCTTTTTTTAAAGCCTTTTTAAACTAAAACAGGAGATTTCCTTACTGTTAGAAGTTTTACAGCTTTGAAACACACACACCATATCAATGCCTTCTCCCGTTTTCATTTCATTTTCAAGCTAAAATATTCTTATTCCACTCTTTCCTTGTCAACTATATATGATTAGGAAATAAGACTTTAGACGGCATATGATTACAATAGTTTCATGAGGCAATATTTACCTGCAATATGCTGCTTGGTGAGGATGGACCATGAGATATTGGTCCTGTCTTTCTTCCATCAAGCTCATAAAGTTCCCCTTCATTTTTCATTTAAAACATAGACAATCAGATAAAAATTCCAGATATAGATTTGGATTTAAAAATTTTCAAAAGCATCTAAATATACAAAGCATATATACGTGTGTGTGTGTGTGTGTGTGAGGGCATTATAATTTTAGGTTTCCCTTGGTTTCAGAAAATGGAGAGAGAGAGAGAGAGAGAGAGAGAGTCAGTTATCTAAGAAAGTACCATCCACACATGAGAAACAGATGAAATGAGTGTCCACATTATCTGAAGCCTGCCATGAAAATTTTGGTAAGACAGGAGAAGCACAATGTGTCTTAACTGAAAATATAATAGTAATTAGAAGATAAGCACATTACTACTCCCATAATCATGGATTTTCAGCTAAATGCAAAAGTAAAAAAATGGGGGGGGGAACATAGCCATTTCTTACTGAAAGCCCTACGCTTCAGTCTTGAATCTTTAGAGCCTTTCTATGAACATGGTGTTGCTATCTCACATGTGCGATCCACACATTTCTAAATACAAACATCTATTTTGCCAGTGAACCTACTCCAAGACTTCATCTGATATCGCCTTAGTGCCTGTCAGCGTAAGCTGCACCAACCCTCCATTATTAACATTAGCCCTCCAGTCATAAACCGGGCTCTGCCACAAGGTTGCTAATCTAATTTTTAACCTACAGCCCTGGCATGATAATCATACCATTTTTTTATTTTCTTATAAATTGGATATCCTAGAAATCAAAAAGCATTTTGCATAAAATTTATTTCCTTCACTGCAATAGGTGATCAAGTATTCATATCTCTTTTCAAAGCATGGGTTAATTAATTTATTTATTTTTATAAATAATTAAATTCATTAGAAAAAAATAACATAATACAATGACCCAAAGCACACCGGCAGTGTACTAAGGAAACATGAAAACAACAAAACTATGATGCATGAAACAAACACCTATCAAGCAAATCAGTCAAAGAAATAAAAGTGAAAACACCCAATGCATTTGTCCATTCAAGTAAAGTCAGGAAGAAGGAAAGCTTTAGGCCATTAATCAATCTTTCACTCCCTTCAAAAATCTGAGCATTCCTCTCCTGCCAAATACCCCACATAAGGCAATGAGGGATCATGTTCCAAATCACCACATTACTATGTCTGCAAAACTTGTTTGGCTAGCTAGCTAGAAGCTCCCCAACACCTTTTGACATAACCCAATAAACCCCAAATAGGGAAAATACCATATTTCACATCTCTCTAGTTACAGAACAATGACATGTGCAGGTCAATTTACACAATCTACGTCCCAATTTTCATTCAACATGTTACTCTAGTATCCAAAACCTAGAATTCCCCATTGTCTAAAAAAGAGAATTTTAATGGGACGTGTTACCACTCGCTTTATGTATTTGTGAATTATAAGCCATTTCATTAGGGACAAAAACATGGGGAACTAACTGAATGAGCCAAATTTATAATAAAAAATAAAGAGTTTGAATTTGGTATGGATGAGGTGTAAAACCCATGTTTTACACCATTCAATAAAAGATTGCCACATTAGTTTTTTACTTAAAACTCAATACATCATACCACACATAATAACATCTCAATAAACTCACAGTTAGTTGGATTTTCAAATGGGTATTAGAATTGATTGAGTGTGGTTGTGCCTATTCTTTAATATGTAATATGATGATGTGACATGTTGGGATTGAAGAGGTAAAACTTGAGTTTTACACCACATCTTTATAGCATTTAATCTCAAAACTAAACAGCACCTCGTTCCTCTAGCATTTCAAGATGTAATGGCTAGCTATACAAATACCACATCCACATTAAATCTTTGTAGAAAATTAGAATAATTGACTGTTGTTTTTAATTAAAAAAAAGAATAATACATCATTATTCACTTAAAAGCTGCAAACTGTTTATAACAACTTACTTCTGTTTCGCCAGCAGTAGCCGCTACTGAATGAGCAACTTCCATTTCTGTGTCTTTCTCAAGATATGTTGCGCGCTACACCAAGTATGTAGAAAGAATATTCAAAAAAAAAAAGAAAAAAAAAAAGAGGCAAAACCATTTAGGTACATCATCAGATCATCCAATTGGGGAGAGAGAGAGAGAGAGAACCTCTGATGGATCCATTGTAGCAGTAGTTTTAAAAAACCTATCCAAGAATGATCCTTCAACTGAAAATAACAACAGCCCAAAATGGAAGGGGAAATTAAGTTTATATAATGATGGTTTCAATAAAATAGAAAGTAATCATTAAGAGACAGAAAGTGTCTGAATCAAATTCTCGGCTTTTACAGAATAATTTATCCGAGATAATCTGAGCATAACCAGACAGGACTACCAAGTTTCAAGACTATGCAGTAGAAACCTATTTCTCTTGCTACACTGTCGGTATTATCGCAAGTGGTCACCTAGGTAGCCTAAGAAGGCAGACACCTAGGTGCAAACAGTTCACCACTCTTCTTTTTCATTTTCAAATATTTAGATAATAAAAAAGTCACACATCTGACATCTTTTTCCTCATGTTCTTTGTTTTCCATCTTTAAACTTTTAAGAAGATGTTAAAATGCATGAGCATTACACTAATAAAATAAATGAGTATTGCATTATACGCTAAGGTGAGCTTTCTTTTTCCTCTTAAAGATTTTAGAGTTTTTTTTCTCAAGCAAAGTGACAAAAACAGCAGAAAAGAAAGAGAGTGAAAAAAAGGTAAGAAAGACAGCATGGTTCTTTTTGATAAATTTGCAATAATTTTACATATTATGGTCTCTTCAAATTGAGATACATAATTTTTCATACAATATGTAACACCCCAGGACAGAGAAAACATGTTAATGTCCACATCAGGACACATAGTTGAAAAGAAAATTTTCCAAGCTTACCAAGCTTGATCTCTGAAGTGAGATTCCCAATAGCATGAAGTAGTCCAATTGTTCCACAAGCATTGCCAACAGTTTGTTTCATAAAATAAACACTACTGCTAGCTTCCTGCAACCAAATAGTACAAATCATTTCTAATTAAACAAACAAAAAATGAGTATAAAACTTGTGATATATGAAGCATTACAAACATTAATTTAACTTTACAAACTTCCAATCAAGTTATCGTCATTTAATGAATAATGACATTCTCTAATCAGTTTCTATTGTTATGACTATGGATGCGGAATGTGATATTAAGTTTTAAACAAACCCTTAAATTGCAAATTATTTACAAGCCATAGCCTTGATCGCAGGAATCTAGGAAAGCATAACTAGAAAAGATAATTACAATAAAAATATGTTCAACAATGAAAGTAATTTACATACAGATTATAATAAAAAAGCCACTGCACTCACCTTCTTTTCATTTGCCTGTTGAATTCTCTCTTCTTCACTCTGAGAAGAATTAAAACATCAGTAGACAAATACATGCTCCTTATGGATACCAAGGACCTTAAGTTTAAAAATGGACCAAAGCTTGAAAGAAACAAACCATTTAGAAAAATACCTCTGCAGTTAAGGGATAAAGAAACACCACAGCTAGTACAGGCTTTGGAACCATTTCCAAAAGTTCTAGGTCCAAGCCAAAAACATCATAGCACTCTGCCTCATCCTCTGGGAGGCCAAGGCCCCAAAGGAACTGCAAAATGATTTAACAAAAGAATAAAATCTAAATGTCTTTCACATGCATCCGATTAATACTTTTATCAAAAAGAGAACTCTGCAAACTAAGATACATCCTTTTAAGACAATAGTCCTCACGAAGATCTCCTTTACGAAAGGTGAGAAAACTAATGGGGTAAGATTGCCTACTTCTTCTTCAGAACTTTGTTGGATTGGATGTTAGTTGGGAGTTTTTTTTCTTTCTATTTAGTTGGTGATTTGATTGAACATTGTAATTTTAAGTGATTGATTGAACTGTCCCCATTTGTATAATTGGGTGACTTTTTTTGGTTTCAATAAAGTTTCATTATTTATCAACAAAAAATAAAGAGAGGCAAGATTGCCTACCAACCACCTCACCTAGACCCCACAAAAGGAAGTCTTTGTGCACTGGGTACGGACTTTGTTGAGCGATCCCAAGAGGAGAGGAAGGGTGAGAATTAAAGCAATGAGATCCGTCTTACAAGGCATGGTCCCTAGCCAATTGAGCTCCTCCATAGGGTTGAAAACTATTGTCAAGTTACCATTGATTGTCAAATAATGTCAAAAGTAGTATTTGTTTGTTTGTTATCCGTTATACCTAAAAATATAATTACTTCTTAAATAGCCGCCAATGCTTAAAACCATAATAATTAGTAACCTTCAATTTGGTTGTGAGAAGGAATGTTTTTAACGTTTTCTAATTCTCCCCCCCTAAGAAAAATATAAAACTAACTCAAAATCATGTAAATGTGTACGTAAAACTTCCTTTTATTTTATTTTTTGATATGTTAATTTTTTTTTAACCTCACAAATCACTTGCAATTGTTATTTTATAACTTCATCTCAAACTCGACCAAAAAAAAAAAATAATATCCCCACACACCCAAAAACCCATTCCCAATCAGAAACTTTTACAAATAGCATCCAAAGCTTAAAACCATAAACATTCAATTTTCCACATCAAACCCTAACTCTGCATTTGTCATCTCAGGAAAAATCAAATCAAATCAAATCAAAAATTACAAACCTTGGGCTTCTGGTTAACCCCCGAAAAAAAAAAAAAAAAAAACAGCTCAATCAAATTAATTTCGCATGCCCATATAATCTAATCAACTGTACTACTAATATTTTCTTATCCTTTCCGATCCATTTCTTGCCAGCCAAACAGAGCTTAATTAAAAAAAGAAAAAAAAGAAAAAAAGAAATAGAAATACCTGGTTCATAACCTCAGGGTTAGCTTCAAGAGGAAGCCACCTCTTCGCTGAAGGAGTTTCGTCTAAAGCAGCCATTTTTCGCTTTTGCTTTTTCTCTCGGATTCTGAAAAATGTAATATATATATTCTCCTGCTGCTACTAGAACTCAACTCTACTTTTGCTTTCTGGAAATTTGAGAAATCGGATCGGCTCTAAACTCTTGATTTTTATATATAGGTTTTGGGTGGGCTTTATATCTCTGCCCTCTTTTGTTCTTTTGTGGGCCTCTTTGTTGGCATGAGACAAGCCCAAAATGTCCACTATTTAGGAGCCCATTAAAAGGTAAGACCACCCCATTTTAGTTTTTTTTGAAGCATAATCCATTTAAGGCTCCATTTGGTGTCTAAAGGTTCGTTTGGAGAGATAAAAAAGTGGAAGGATAAAAAATAAGAATAAATGAAAAAATGAGATAGTAGAAGAGATTTTAATTTCCCTCATGTATATTTGGTTGGAGGTGAAAAAGGGAAGAGATCTAAAATATGAGTTTGTATAAATTTACTCATATGTTCTTGTTAAAAAAGTGATGCCCAATTAAAAAAAAAAAAAAAAAAAAGCAATCATCCAAATTTATTAAAAGATAAAAATCATGCCAAAAAAAAAAAAATCATGTCTATTTAAACCCCCCTCCCAAAAAAAAAAAAAAAACAAAGAAGAGATAAACAAAAGAAAGTACCCAAAAGTCACAACTTGTATCACGCCTGCCCAAGGAAGCCAAAAAAAAAAAAAAAGAAGAAAGAAAGAAGATGAGAGAAAAAGCAACCAGCAAGTCCATGTAAGAGGAAGGGGAGGATAGTTTAGTCATTAACTGCAACTATTCCTCCTCATCTATTTTCTCCCCAAATTTGGTAGATAGAATTTTGGTGGGTTAGAAGAGAAAATACCTGGACTCCACTAATTTATTTTATCTTTCCCTTCTCTCTAACCAAACACCTATAAAATCAGTTTTTTCTTCACTTTTCTCTCCCCTATTTTCTATCCTCCATGTTTTACTTCCAACCAAACGAACCGTAAAAGTTAGGTTAGGTTAGGTACCATTTACTTTTAGATACCAAATGAGGGACTTAGTGTTCCATTGCGACACACTTATAAGCCAGCTTATTACTTATTTTTCTTACTATTTGCAAGTCTCACGTGAGTCACCTACTTATTTTATTTAATTTTTACCTTTTATTTACAATACTTTCAGCAAAAAGTTAGGTAATTTGTTTCCAAACAAACACTTAAATGTTTATGCTTCAAAATAAAAATTATAGATTCTTTAATTGAAATCACCTGGTTATATTGACGAATGAAACAAAAGTTGTATTTGTGGTAGTAGAAGGTGTGTGGGAAGATCAATTGATGTGATTTTGGGATGGATTTATACAATTTCTTGTATTTTTGTATAAATTTTTTTGTGCATTGAATTGTAAAAATTGTGGAATTTGGTAGAGAAATTATAAAGAAAAATATAAATATTTTGTAGAAATTTTTTGAGTCAATAGCGAGTAGATTTTTTAGAAATTGGTTGACACTATAGAACTATTTGGGTAAACCATTAAGATCCATTTCTAAAAAAGACATCCAGAGTCAATCCCCTGTCCCCTTGTTGTAATTATTGAATTATAACCAAAAAAAAAAAAAAGGCACTCCAAATTTGTGCAAAGTGTCATTCTAATTGCCATATTATTTGATGTCAAGTTTTTTTAGATTTTAAATGCACTCCAATTTCATGACAAGTGTCGTTTATGGTTTTAAAAACCGGATCGGAATAGGCAATTCAACAAGGAACTGGACCCTCGATCAGTCCTATAAAAACCTTTGGTTCAACCGGTAAAAACTAGAAATCAGACACTTTTTTAGTTCTTTGATCATTTCGGTTTTTAAAACCATGGTATCATTACAATTATACATTAGTGTATCTATTATATTCATGTATCTAAATTTAGAAAATACAAAAAGACTCCATTTGCTCCTATATAATACTACTATGTGTACAGTTTACTACATATTAGGTGGAAATGTTATAAAAGGAAATGTTATACAAAAAAATAAAACATGACAGACAAAGTAATTTATATACACATGACTTTGTATGTGTGTGTATTGCACCTTTGCATATATAGGGTTCTAAGCTAATTTCAATAAAAAATAAAGTAATGCAATTTTTTTTGTTATCGAAAATTGTAAAAAAAAAAAGTTTAATTAGAAATTTTAATCACATGGTTATATTGTCTAATATAACAAAAGCAATCTAATCTTAGGTTACTTAATGAATATGGTATAAACCGTATAATATCTGTAGGAATATTGGGCCTAGGAGCTCGTTATCTATGTATATATTGGGCCTAAGGCCCAAGCTGAGGACGAGGAGTCATCCGAGAAGGAGTAAACATTGTCAAGGGAGTCCGTATTAGTAAATAAAGAAGTTAGTTTTGGTCATAATGGCCTAAGAGGGTGGGCCGAGAGGGAATACCTCCTCGGCTAACCAAAGCCGAGGTCCGCAGAAGTGGTCTGCCGTCTAGGGGAATGTTCTAGGAAGTTCTGTTGGTACGAATAAGCATTGCAGAAACAAAGGACAGAGGGGAGTCCTAAAATATCTAAGGAGGAAGTTTCTACCACCGCATTAAATGCTCTGCAGCTAACTCTCAGGCTGCATTAATATGGAGGTGATATCTGAACAATGGTTTTCAGCTTTACAGCTACTACATAAAGATTTTAGGAAGGTGCTGATGGGACAAATATCAAACACCAACCATCTGGTCTGCACGTGGAGGGTAAAGATGAAAGGGAAGAGAGTATAACAAGAGAAGGAAGCAATGAGACAAGGGGATCGAGAAACCAAGAGAGAAACACTGTAGCCATCAAGAACTGACTTTGTAATCACACTTGGAAAGAAATATATATAAGAACTGATCTCCTCAGACTGTGCCGATGACAATTTTCTTTAGCTTAAATTAGTTTATCTTCCTTTTCCTATCTCCTGAATCCATTATATTTGTTGTCCAACCCGTTAAAGTCTAGTTTTCCAACCCACTTTTTACAAATTCATTGTTTTGGGCTTTTTGGGCCTAAGTCCATCCATCTTTTGGGCTAAAGTATCCAAAACGGGTCCTTACAATTGGCGCTGTCTGTGAGAAATTCTGGTCTTATAGTAAGTCTGACGTACAACAATGGCAGGGTCAGGTCCACACCAGGCAGAATCTATGGGGTCCCAACGTGAAGATCACTTTGTCAATCTTGAACGAAGAAGGGACCGTGATGTTAGTGTGCATACCACCCACACTAGCAGAAGCCAGTCCTGAAATGCAAGCCAATTTTCTCATGGGGAAGATACCAGGGCTATGCAACTGGAAATTGATCATCTGAAGAGAAAACTGCGCCACAAACGGCAAAAGAGAACTCCGTCCGTTTCTGGCTCTTTTGTCGACGATGAAAAGGATAGAAGTTACAGACGCAGATCAAGAACTCCTCCTAGTAAGTCTTTCTCGTATGATAAGGACGTCCATCATAAGCGCAGAAGCAGAAATTCGTCTTCCAAAGGCTTGGGAAATGACGTGATGAGTAGAGCACTTAACCAAATCTTCAAATCACCCTTCACACGCAAAATCGAGGGAAGGAGACTTCCTTGGCAATTCACTCAGCCAACATTCACCATGTACAATGGTCGGACGGACCTTATAGAGCCACTTTAACTAGAGAATGGTTGTGAACTCTAAGAACAAGACCTTGATGTGTAAGGTATTCCCCTCCAGTTTAGGGCTCGTGGCCATGAGGTGGTTCGATGGCTTGGGAGCAGGCTCCATTGATTCCTTTAAGGAGCTCACTCAGGCGTTTGGATCCAGCTTTATTACCTGTAGCAGGGTCCCTTGGCCCTTAGATTCCTTGTTGTCTCTGTCCATGAGAGAATGGGAGACCTTGAAAATGTATTCGGACAGATACTGGGAGATGTTCAATGAGATAGATGGTGACTTTGATGATGTAGCCATCAGGACTTTTAAGGTTGGCCTCCCTGTCGAGCATGGCTTAAGAAAATCTTTGACTGGGAAACCTGCTATCAGTGTATGCCAACTCATGGATAGGATAGATAAGTATAAACGGGTTGAGGAGGACCAACAGCAAGGCAAGGGGAAGAGAAAGGTTATTCCTCAGGAGAGGAGGGATTTCAGGTCGGACCGCTACAATAATAACAAACCCAGGAGGGATTTTACTGGGCAATCTGGATCTATGGCTCCTCAGGTGGTTAATACTGTGTTTCGAGAACTAGTGCATCAAGTTTTGGAAAAGATCAAGAACGACCCATACTTCAAATGGCCAAACAAAATGGGAGGAGACCCTTTGAGGCACAACCAGAGCTTTTATTGCCAATATCACTAGGAGCGGGGGCATACCACCGAAGACTGCAGAACTCTGTGGAATCATCTAAAGCAGCTGGTCAGAGAGGGAAGGTTACAACAATTTCTGTATCGGCCCAACGGGCAGGGAGGCCAATCAAGGTCAGGGGCTCAGAGGAATGCTTCTTCAAGGCCCCCCTTGGGCACCATTAATGTTATCTTTGCTGCTCCTGGGTGAACCGGTTCGCAACCCTCCAAGGTGATGTCTATGGCTCGGCCGCCGGCCGAGGACGTTAATCCTGTGTCGAAGAGGGCTAGAGTGGAGGTTCAACCAGCGTTGAGCTTTTCGGATAAGGACAAGGTTGGAACCATACAACCACGTGATGATGCTTTAGTGATCACACTCAGGATATGAGGGTATAACGTGAAGAGGGTGATGGTAGACCAGGGCAGTGGTGCAGAGATTATGTATCCTGATTTGTACAAGGGGCTGAACCTGAAGTTTGAGGATTTGACAGCATACGACTCATCTTTGGTAAGCTTTGATGGAAAAGTTGTCGTCCCAAAGGGACAGATTAGACTACCCGTACAAGCAGGTTCAAAAGTGGTGGAGGTGAACTTTATTTTAGTGGATGTTTATTCTCCCTACACGGCCATCGTGGGAAGTCCCTAGCTTCATGCCCTGGGGGCCGTTTCTTCCACTCTGCATTTGAAGGAGAAATATCCGTCCGGGGATCAGATCAAAGAGAGCTTGTTGGGAGTTAATCGATGGCCAGGCAGTGCCTGGTGGCTGCCATTTTGCATCAGCCTAGGACTGAGTCCTCGGCTTTTGCGGAGGGGGGCTTATAGCAATCAAAGACCTCGGTGTTATCTGTCAATGAGCCAGCTGAGGAGGCGAAGTGTGAGGATTTGGAAAAGATTGTTGTGGGGGATGATTCGGAGAAGTTTTTTTAGGTTGGAGCTCAGCTGCCTCCTCAGGAGAAGGAAAAACTGATAGAATTTCTCAGGAGGAACGTTGATGTGTTTGCATGGAGTGCTTACAAAGCTCCGGGGGTAGATCCGAGCTTCATCTGCTATCATTTGAATATCAACCCATCTGTCACCCCTAAAAAGCGACCTCATCGACGCTCATTCAAGGATCATTCTGATGCTGTCAAAGACGAGGTGAGGAAACTCAAGAAGGCGGGCTATTAAGGAGATTTTTTACTCTTAGTGGTTGGCCAATGCCGTGGTGGTGAAGAAAAAAAGTGGGAAGTGGTGAGTGTGTGTAGATTTCATAGATTTAAATAAGGCTTGTCTAAAAAGACCCTTTCCCTATGCCTCGGATAGACCAACTAGTGGATGCAACTGTAGACCATCCTCGGATGAGTTTTTTAGATGCCTTTCAGGGGTACCATCAAATACCACTAGCCTTGGGTGATCAGGAAAATACAGCTTTTATCACTCCTATTGAAAACTACCATTACAAGGTGATGCCTTTTCGCTTGAAAAATGTGGGGTCTACCTATTAGAGGATGATGACTAGGATGTTTGAGCCACAATTGGGCAAGAATATTGAAGTCTATATAGACGATATCGTGGTGAAGAGTAGGGTGGTGTCCGAGCATGTAGGAGACCTCGGGGATATTTTTGGGATACTAAGGAAACACAAGCTGTGCCTTAATGTTTCCAAGTGCTCTTTTGGCATGGGATCAGGCAAGTTCCTAGGCTACATGGTTACACACCATGGAATTGAAGTCAACCCTGACCAGATCAAAGCAATCAACAATTTACAACCACCTCGAAATTCCAAAGAGGTCCAGAAGCTAACAAGGACGATCGCTGCTTTAAACCGATTCATTTCTCGGTCAACAGACAGATGTAGACCTTTCTTCTAGTTACTGAACAAGTGGAAGGGATTTGAATAGACCGAGGAGTATGTCTTAGCCTTCCAGTAGTTGAAGGAATATCTATCTCGTCCCCCCATTATGTCCAGGCCCGAGGTGGATGAGGTTTTGTTTGCCTACATCGCAGTGGCTTCCCATGTGGTAAACCTAGTGTTGGTACGGGTTGACAGTAATGTGCAGAGGCCAGTTTACTATGTGAATAAGTCACTACATAAGGCCGAGGTCCGTTACCTACCCCTAGATAAGGCCATTTTGGCAGTTGTGCATGCTACGCGCAAGCTCCCCCACTACTTCCAATCACACGCTGTTGTTGTCTTGACCCAGCTTCCTCTTAGGTCTCTACTTCGAAGTGTTGATTACACGGGAAGGATTGCCAAGTGGGGTACAATCCTAGGAGCTTTTGATATCAAATACATACCTCGCACCTCTATCAAGGGTCAGGTCCTCGCCGATCTTGTGGCCGAGTTTGCTGAGACCCCCCTAGAAAATCGATTGGTACAATCTCCTTACAAAAACTTTTGCCCTGGAAGGTATACGTTGATGGCGCAACAAACCACAGCGGATCTGGAATGGGGCTAGTTCTGATATCTTCCGAGAGAATTACAATTGAGAAATCCTTAAAATTGGGCTTCTCGACCATAAACAATGAAGCTGAGTATGAAGTTTTACTAGTAGGGATGACTATGGTTCAGAAAATGGGTGGAAAAGTAGTGGAAATCTTCTCTGATTCAAGGTTGGTTGTGGGCCAAGTTCAGGGAGAGCTGGAGGCTAGAGAGCTCAGAATGCAAGAGTATTTGAACCAGGTTAGACACTTGCAGTCAACATTTAAGTCTTTTAATTTATCGCAAGTCCCTAGAAATAGAAACACACATGTCGACTCTCTTGCCACATTGGCAACCTCCTCGGCACAAAGTTTACCTAGGGTGATTCTTGTGGAAGACTTGTGTAAGCCCACTGAAGTAGGGAGAAATGTGGTTCATATTCATCAGATTAGGGTGGGACCTAGCTGGATGGACTCCATAGTATTGTTCCTTAAGGAAGATGTCCTACCTGAGGAAAAGTCAGAGGCTGACAAGGTACGAAGAAAGGCTCATTGGTTTTGGCTATCCAAGGACCAAAAATTGTATAAGAGATCTTTTTCTGGCCCATATCTGCTATGCATACACCCTGAAGCGGTTGAGCTACTTCTAGAAGAATTACATGAAGGGATTTGTGGAAGCCACACAGGGGGCAGGTCTTTGTCTCACAGGGCCCTCACTCAAGGCTATTGGTGGCCAAATATGTAGAGGGAAGTACAAGAGTATGTGAAGAAGTGTGACCAATGCCAAAGATTTGCACCAAACATACACCAACCAAGAGGTGTCCTTAATCCTCTATCCAGCCCTTGGCCATTTGTTTAATGGGGCTTGGACATCGTAAGTCCTTTCCCTAGGGCAACAGGGAATAAGAGATATTTGTTGGTCGGCACAGACTACTTCACCAAATGGGTTGAAACTGAACCATTGGCGAATATTAGGGACGTGGATGCCAAGAGATTCATTTGGAAAAATATTGTCACTCGGTTTGGAATCCCTCACACCCTTATCTCGGACAACGGACTTCAGTTTGATAGCAAAGCTTTCAGAAGATATTGCTGTGACCTGGGCATAACGAATAGATATTCCACCCCGGCATATCTCCAGGGGAATGGATAGACTGAAGCTGTCAATAAAGTCATAGTGAGTGGGCTTAAGAAGAGGTTGGACGACGTAAAGGGAAAATGGGTAGAAGAGTTGCCACACGTCCTTTGGACATACCGGACTACACCTCGTAGGTCCACTGGGGAAACCCGATTTTCAATGACTTATGGAGCCGAGACTGTTATTCCTCTAGAGACTGGATTCCCAACACTAAGAACGAGTTTTTTCACTCTGAGCAACAATGATAAGCTGTTAGGAAAGAGCTTTGACTTAATTGAAGAGCGAAGAGAAAATGCCATTGTCCAGTTAGCCTATTATCAGCACAAGCTTATGCAAGGGTACAATGCCAACGTGAAGCTAAGGCCACTAGCGCCTGGAGACTTAGTGTTAAGAAAGGTTCTGGGTACCGCAAAGAATCCAGCATGGGGAAAGTTGAGGCCCAACTGGGAAGGGTCATACCTGATTCCTTGGACCACATACCTTGGGTAAATTGATACATTTTAATCATTTTTCTAAGTATTAAACAGAACCTTAGCTATGTCTGGCTCCTCGGACCACATGCTTTGGGTAAATTAATACTTTCTGACATCAATCTAAATATCAAACAGAACCTTGGTCATGACTGGCTCCCCGAACCACATACCTTGGGTAAATTGATATGTTAAGTTACTTTTCTGAGTATTAAACAGAACCTTAGTTATGCCTAGTTCCTTGGACCACATGCTTTGGGTAAATTAATACTCACTGACATCCATCTGAGTATTAAATAGAACCTTAGCTATGCCTGACTCCTCGGACCACATGCTTTGGGTAAATTAATACTTCTTGACATCAATCTAAGTATCAAACAGAACATTGGTCATGCCTGGATCCTCGAACCACATACCTAGGGTAAATTGATATATTTTAATCATTGTTCTAAGTATTAAACATAACCTTAGCTATATCTGACTCCTCAAACCACATGTTTTGGGTAAATTAATACTTCCTATCATGTTGCTAAGTGTCAGAGCAAAGCATTAGTTATTGCAGACTTTTTGGACTACGTACTTAATACTCAAGTAGATGCTCATGAGCATCATTTAAAGCATTTGCAGGCATACCTGTATTTGTTTGAGAATTGATTATCCCTCTGGCCCTTCACACTCACTAAAGGGTAAGGAATAGAGTAAGTTTAAACCTATATTTATGCTATGTTACTGTGTATGTTCTTGAAGTTAGAATTATGCTTTGGCGAGATGATGGACTTGGTAGATTTAACCTGTTTTGCTGCTCACCATATGAGGTGGGATAAATTTTCTACTACTTATGCAAATTAATGAGGAGAGTTTTACATCATTACTACTTTCATTAAGTGTTAAATAAGATAGGAATTATATCAATACCAGTATGTGAATCACAGGAAGAAAGAAAATGTGCATAACTTTCATTAATAAAAGCCCTGAAGCAAGGCAGACTGAATACAAAGGGAAAACTTGGTTACAAACTATGAAAATCAAAACAGAAGTTGCAGAACCAAAAAAAAAAAAAAGAAAAAAAAAAGAAAAAAAGAAAAAAGAAAACTGTATTAAATTCTACTTCTTTTTTATTACAATTTTTCCTTAAGGCGAGGCCTGGGACTGAGGGATTGCAGCCTTCGAGGATCCTTAGCCTATGCCTTTGGGGTCACCTTTGGTAGGCAGTGGAAGAGTTGCAAGAACAATCTCCATCCTAGATGCCTCCTTGTCTTTAGTAGGATCCTGGGGAGCAGCTGGGGGCTTGGTGGCATCAGACGCCACTCCCTTTGTCACCTTAGCCTTTTTTCCAATCACCCTAAGCTACTCGACCACTTTTGGAGGGCTGCTAGAGGGGGGAGGGACCTTGCTGGGGCTGCTCTTCTCAGGATCTGCCACCTCGAGAGGGGTGTCTTCCTTGGAGCTGCTGGAAAAGGAGGCACGAATGGCTTGAGGGTAGTAGACACTTTCTGCCTTCCTAAGCACAGAAGAAGCCTCAACCCTAGCTTGGTTGAGAGTTTCATTCCATACTTGGAAACAGTAAGTCCTACATGCCCCTGAGACCTTAGTCCTAAGGGCTTTCTCGGTCTTAGCCACTCCAATTTCATACCCTTGTTGCTCTGCCTCCTTCCGAGCTTTCTCTGCCTCCTCCCTGGCCTTCTTGGCTTGATCTTTGGCCTTTTCAACCTCCTCCAATCTTTTCTTCAGGGCGATGATTTGCTCCTTGAAGGCGGCCAATTGATTCTCAGAATTTCGAAGAAGCACTCGTTGGCTTTCGGCTTGCCTCTCAACGTTATCCAAAGCCGCGGCAGCACTTTTTCTTTCCCGCTCTGCCTCGATTAGCTTAGCCTTCAGGTCCTGGTTGCTCTTCTCAGCCACATGGAAGGCATCCACAGTGGCGATTCGCCTCCCCTCCTCCTCCTTCATCATGCGATGGACACTATTTACTATCTCCTCGGCCCTAAAAGTGGCTTGAACGGCCTGGAAAGGAGAAGGCACACGATTAAAAAAAAAAAAAAAAACTTACCATGGCCAAATCCCTCTTTAAACCCAGGAAGACCTCATACTTCCTCATGGATCTGAGGTCAGCCATATCCTTGGGTAGCAACAGGGGTTGCTCCACGGCATTGGCTACATACCCAGCCGTACCCCCCTGGAAGTCTCGGATGGAGGCATCGTTAGGAAGAGGAGCTCCATTCAGCTCCAAGGGTGGGGCCCAGGCTGGGGCTGCAACCCGGTGCTCACCCTCCCTCTTTACCTTATGGGCTAGCTTTGTCTGCATGCCCCTGGGTTGCTTGGCCCCCTCAAGGGCTCGTCCTCCGGGGAGGGATGGGTTTTTCCTATCTCCATCACCTCCTTACCCTTGTGATCCTTCTTCCTTTTGTGGTCGGCGGGATCAACTCAAGTGGGTAGAGGGGGTGGTGGGGTGGGAAGCTTTGTCTGGGGCGCTTTCCCACTAGGTTGGGACTCTAGAAGCTCTTGGAGGGATGATCTCTGCTTGCGCTGGATCCCCATTTCTTCAGGGATGGAGATATCTTTTGGGAAATTGTCTGCTTGATCGCCGACCTAAGGCTCTAGAGATAATGGCTGGTCGAAGACAGCAAATTCGTCTTCAGAGTTGGTCACCTCAACCACTTCTTTGTCTTCTTCCTCCTCCTCCTCCTTAGTGGTTGGTTGTAATGAGATTGCCTCCTTGGCAGCGCGTTGGAAGGGTAGTGCTACCCTTGGTATGCCTTCTAGGATAGGGGTGGTGGCTAATGTGCCTTCTGGAATTGAGCCGATGATCAGGAAGTCAAGGGCAGCAATACTGATTTGATGTAGCCGAGGATCCCTAGCTTTGATGACGCACTTAGGCGCCTGGAAACTCTTGGATATTAGAATGTAGTCCAATATCAAGTGGGCTACCCTGAGTTGACCGTTTGTGTGGACGAACACCTCGGTCTTCAGGATTTTGTCCAAACTCGCCTGGTTCACAAGGTTGAAGTTGGGAATGACAGCGTTTTTGTCTGCAAAACCATTGGGAAAGACAAAAAATATCGTCAATAAAGAACAATACAAATTAAAGAAAATTTCGTGTACAAGTATAAGCAAAAGAGAGAGCTCAAAGGGGGTAACTTTAAAAGAACCATCCTAAGTCTAAAATCCCACTTGGTTGCCCTTCTCTCGTTAGGCAGGGGAGGCCATCGTGTCATTCCCCTGACACGATTAAGAAATCCTTTTTGAGGCCCTTGTTGGATTCGAGGAGGCATTGGATGAGCCTGACCTCGGGGTACCTAGATTTTAGGTAATACCCCTACCCCGTTAAGTGATGGAGGTTGTACACCCAATTGACATCGTGGTGTGTGAGGTTTAAGCCCATCCTCTCATTAAGGGCATCTACAGAACCTAAGATTCTGAACATGTTAGGTGCACACAAGGTGGGAGCTAATCTATGGGCCTTAAAGTAGTCCCTAGTAATAGTACCCATAAGGATTGTCATCCCTCCTTCTATGAAGGTAATCATCGGGATTACTACCTCTCCCTCTTGCCTGTCTTCGTGCCATTGCCCCTCTTTACAGTACCTAATCCCTACTCTTGGAGGGATCCTATACCGAGCCCTAAAGCTCTCTATTCCCTTCTCGGAGTCTACCAAACTCTTAAATCTACCTATTTCTAGAAAGGTTTGGGATAAATAAAAGGATTGAGAGGAGCAAATGGAGCCAAGGAGAGGAAAAGTATAGAGAAAAGAAAAATATATGGAAAAACAAAGTGTAAAGTTTTGTGAAGACTTACAGAAAGAAGAAAAGTATCCTCGGATAGGCTTTTGGTATTTGTAAAGGCACAAGTAAGTTGGAAAGGTTGGCAAGTTCAGTGTATGTGCGCTAGAGCTAATTGAATGCTAGAATGAGATGAATGATTGATTTGAGTGGTATTTATATAAAAAAGAAAGCTACAAGCGGGAAAATTCCCGCCCATATTCCGGCAGGATCCTCAACCGTTGGATCTGCATCGTGCCGTAGAACGTGGGGGACAGGGAGCCGCAAAAATTTAATGAAGGCGTGTCTCGTATGCCAAAGCGTCAGGAGCATGTCTTGGGCAGTTAAAAAGGCATCTACACAAGCAGAGATGATGTATGATGAGCACGGACTAGCTAAGGTGACATCAAAATCCTTCTTTTTTCCCGAGGAGCCAAAAAGGAGAATCTCGAGAGGCTATTGTAGGGGTATTGGGCCCAAAAGCTCGTTATCTATGTATATATTGGGCCTGAGGCCCAAGCCGAGGACGAGGGGTCGTCCGAGAAGGAGTAAATATTGTCAAGGGAATCCGTATTAGTAAATGAAGTAGTTTTGGTCATAATGGCCTAGGAGGGTGGGCCGAGGGGGAATGCCTCCTCGGTTAACCAAAGTTGAGGTCCGCAGAAGTGGTCTGCCATCCAGGGGAATGCTCCAGGAAGTTTTGTTGGTACGAATAAGTATTGCAAAAACAAAGGACAGAGGGGAGTCCTAAAATATCTAAGGAGAAAGTTGCTACCATCGCATTAAATGCTCTGCAGCTAACTCTCTGACCGCATTAATGTGGAGGTAATATCTGAACAATGGTTTTCAGCCTTACAGCTACTACATAAAGACTTTAGGAAGGTGCTGATGGGACAAGTATCAAACACCAACCATCTGGTCTACACGTGGAGGGTAAACATGAAAGGGAAGAGAGTATAAAAAGAGAAGGAAGAAATGAGACAAGGGGATCGAGAAACCAAGAGAGAAACACTGTAGCCATAAAAAATTGATTTTGTAATCACACTTGAAAGAAATATATATAAGAACTGATCTCCTCGGACTGTGCCGAGGACGATTTTCTTTAGCTTAAATCATTTTATCTTCCTTTTCCTGTCTCCTGAATCCATTATATTTTTTGTTCAACTCGTTAAAACCCAGTTTTCCAACCCACTCTCTACAAATTCGTTGTTTTGGGCTTTTTGGGCCTGAGTTCATCCATCTTTTGGGTTAAGGTATCCAAAACGGGTCCTTACAATATCAAACACAATTAAAAAACAAATGGTGTGATATCAAACTCAATTTAAATAAATAAAAAAAAAGTATTATGTGGTAATGCTTCTTTTATAAAATATTTTACTAGATTGTATTATGCTAGAAAAGCCAAATTGACTCATTCAATTTAATGATGGAATGAATAAAAGATTTGTGGTTCAATCTCTACTTACACAAAAAATCGATTGATGTTTTGGTTTAATAATAAAAAGAATCATCATTAAAAGTAGACGCCTTAGATTAAAAGTTAAAACTCTATAATTATTATTATTTTTTTTTAAATCTAACAATGGTATGAATTAATTATCAATGATCATTGTTTGAAACTGATGATGCTCGAGATCGTCAACTAGATCGCTCGTCCAGAATGGAGTCGTCCTATGTCAGCCCGACCTTGGAGAAATTGAATGTGAAAGGAAGAAGAATGGGTCACCGGTGTGGTGCCTGCCACAGAACCTCCGATGCTAAAGTTAGAATGGCTAGAATAACAATAGCAAAACGTCAATCACTGTGAATTTAGAGTTTTTGTACCTTTGCCTTGGATCTTATGGATCGGTATTTATATAGGTGTTTTTCTCTTCCTTCTAGTTGTTGGTGCTGCCTTAATGTTGATTTCATTCTCGTATCAGTAACGCCTTTGTAGAGCGTTAATGGTGGGTTATCTCCCCAACAGTATAGAAATTCATCGTTGCTTTGTAACGCTTCATCAGTGATTAAGGGTGGACGAGTCTGTCCTAGCCTGATGATGATCACTGGCTGGACGGTTCTTGGGATTATCCTCGTCCTCGTGTCTTTCTATAGACGAGGATATAATCGGGACCATCAGAAACCTCTAGTAACATTAACGAATAATCTTATTAATAGTTTAGCTAAAATTTTGAGGAGGCTAATACGAACACTCTAATACTCCTACATTTTTTTTTTTATAACTATCTTATTGCTTTTTTTTTAATTTATTGTTTTGTCATTACTATATATTTCAACTTCCTTCTTTCACACTAAGTTTTTTATAATCCTTCTTTCACACAATCAAAGTATACTAGCGGTGCACACGTGAGATGCATGTGTATAATCCGTACATAATAATTCAATCACTATGAAAATCACTATGAAAATCAAAGTTAAGATAACAGCTGGAAGCAATTTCACATAAGGATTATAAAGGTTTTTATATATTAATATTAGGAATGTACTATTTGACTAGTCAAAGGTCTTGCAGTTTTTTTTTTAGAATGAGAGGACTTGTAGTTGAATTGACACATTCCCTTACATAAAGTGCTTAGAGATCGAAGCCCAGTTCTCGGTTGTGGGTCCAGTTTTTAAAATCATAATTTTAGGTATACAAGTTCACACAACAAACAATTTTCCTCTTGATGTAACTTCCTTATTGAATATGTATCATTTGTATCATTTTTGTGTTCCACTTTAGACTCCTTAAATTGTAGTATACCATGTGCATGGTTTTTGTTTCCTATATTAAACTTTAGTTATTATATAAGAAAAATAAAAAAGATTACATGACAAGTTGTAATTTGTAGAATATAATGTAGAATATAAAAAATGATACAAATAATTTGTACACATATTATACGAATACTATCTATGTGGTTAAGGAAAGTAAACACAAAATGGTTAAGAGGAGGGGGAAATTATTGTGTACTCCCGGAGTACCATAAATGCGTACTCCCTCCTCTCACATGAATGGTGGGTCCTATTAATTAAATTCATGGTGGGACCTACCATTTATGTGAGAGAAGGGAGTACGCATTTATGGTACTCCGGGAGTACCTAATAATTTTCCTAAGAGAATATCAGTGTACTAATAATACCATGTCTCTTTTATAATAATACTATTTTTTGAAGACAAAAAGATCATTATTAACCTTGATAAGAAGCAATTGCTGATGTGAGTTCTCGTTGGTTCAACAATTAAAGTTTTTTTTTTTTTTTTGAATAAGATATATGTGATTTAATTTCAGCATACACAAAATTTAAAAACCAATTGATGTCTTGATTTGATAATAAAAAACAATCATTATAAAATGAATGTCATATATTTGAAATATTATCGTATGTATTAAAAAAAGAAGCATCTCTATGAGACTGACTTGCCTTTCATTTCCCTATCGAAATATTATTTTATTCATAAACAGGCTAAAACATTCAAGGGCGTGTTAGGCCAACAATTTTGGGTCTCACCCTTGTTGGAAAAATCCGAGGATCTCCAATCAATTGCCATTAACCAAATTCATTTAATAGCGTTGTTGTTGTTGTTGTTTTTTTTTTTTTTTTTTGGGGGGTGGGGGTCTAATAAAATGTGTACGTAGTTGATTATCAAACGGTAAGGGTTTTTTTTTTCTTCCTCTACCTCGTAATTTATATACATCAACAGTCAAGTTATTTAGTTGCTTCTTGGCATGATGAATCTTGGTTCAATCCCCCTACCAAATTTTTTAACCATTATGAAAAAACAAAGAATATTCAGCAAGTTTACATTTAAAAATACAATATAAATGCACTAGATATTAATTTGTGTTTGCATAATATGATAACATACTGTCAAAAGCCTTGTAACTTAACTGGTTAGCACATTTTAATGTGTCAATGATATTGAATTATAAATAAATAATAATAATAAATTTTAAAAATGATAACATACTAATTTTTTTTTAATCAAGAAACTGATCTAAATACAACTTGCACCCAGAATGAATTAAAAAATTACTAGTCACTCCTACTTAAGTGAGCAAGACTAAACCAGATGACACAGAATAGAGTTTTCCGTTCAACATTTCAAACGAATTGATGGGAAGCTTGGTGGTTTAACCAATCTGCACACCAAATAGTTTGAGCACTTTATTTGCCTCCTCTTGTCTCATGCTAGCAGCATCTAGGCCATTGTTGATGATTCCTTTTATACCCATTTCCTGCTCCATATTCCCACCAGAGACAGAATTTTCCACATTTTTTGGCTGTGCATCTATCATGTAAAACACACTGTTCTCTTCATTCTCACATCTGTAGAAAAAGACAATATCTTTATGGTTCAAGTTATTCATCTTGAGAAAGTGACTCCAGCCATTTGTGAAAACATAGCTCTTGGAACTCTTCCAAAATGAATATTGAAAAGTCCATGAACGACCATGTTTATCATAGAAGGTTAATTTGATGGACTCTCTCCTCTCTTCATTTTTGTCTGAATCGATGATGGCAAGTGGTGGGAAGTATTTCAATGCAAATTCCTTTGGGATGAGCAAATTCTTGTTGGCAACATCATTGTGGGTCAATTCCTTCTGAAAGAGTAACTGGTATGAGATTCCTTGATCATTCATTAAGTTACATGTTGGATTTCCCTTAAGCGAAGAATGATTTGATCGGAACTTTTTGAACTTGGATGAGTAAGTTTGATCCCTGATCATGTTCAGAATTTCCTCATTTGAGTACTGGCTTTGGAATATGCTCTCTTGATCAGAGTAATTAGTCCAAGGGAAGTTGAGGGGGGCATCACGCCTTTGAAGCTTGATGGATGCTCTATCATAAGCCCTGGCTGCCTGTTCCTCTTTCTGATGTGCCCCAAGCCAATATGGCTTGTACTTATGGGAGATCCGTGCACCCCATTTACCACTGCTCAGAGGCATTACTCCTTTGAATCTAGAGGAGGAGCCTCCACTAAAACTACTCGGATTCTTATTTTTTGGATTATCATCCGAGAGTGGAGTCTCCACCACCATGTCTATTCTTGATTTTGAAGACAATTCCACCTCCATAAACTTGTGAAGAGAAAGATTTCTTTTTGAGAAAATGACAGTAAGGAATAACAAAGAAAAGGAGTAGAAACCAAGAATGTCAAGTTTTACATTAGGCTCTTGTCCATGTATAAGTTGGAACCTTTGCCATATATAATACAACACACAGGAGAATTGGTTATGGCAATTTTAAATTATAATGACAAAACTAGAAGGTTCAAGTCATTTATGCACAGTTTTTTTGGTTTCCCACAGTGTATCCTCAAAGCTTTCAACCATAGTTAAATTCATGTTTTTTTTTTTTGATGGGAATCAAATTCATGTTTTTGTTTTGACATCATCCAAGGACATTCATTTTTTGGTAGGTTTTTTTGTCAGTTTCCAAATTTGAACCTCTATCACTAATGAAAACAGAAGAGAAAATCTAAATTTTTGCAGTAGAGTCATTTACCTGAGCTTATCTGGCTTACCATATAAATTATTCCTTCAACGAATAAAAATAGTTAGAAAAGGCTACCAAAATATATACAATTGGTTTTACACAGACAGGCTGGGCTATAAAATTCATAATGATGACCTTAGAATGACCTATCACTCTCATTATGGTTTACCCATCATTACAAATTGTCACTTGGATTGGTTTAAACTTTTCATGACTAGAATTTATGTGTTAGTCACAAAAAAGACATGGTTTGTGTCCAGTGCATTAGTGCACTGGACAAGTTGAGATGCAGACACGTATATGCATCCTAACGTGTCCAATGCACTAATGCACTAGACACAATCTCAACCCTGGAAAAAAAAATCAAGGTTTTTCATAAGTTGGAATAAAAGCTAAGAATTGCTTAAATGACATAATTGGTAAATAATTGTACAACTAGAGTTTTAGTGACTTCCTATGTTTTATTCATTTTCTTAGTGAAGCTTGTTCAACGTAACTTTTTTTCCTCATCCCACATGATACAATTTTATCTACAACTCATGATACATCAACATTATTTTGTGCAAGTAAAAAATAACAAGTCATGAGTTAAATTTCTTTAAAGGACCAATTTTCATCCAACTTCTTTCTCAATAAATATATATATATATATATATATATACACGGGTTTGATTATTTACCAAGGATCCACATATTTTCTCGGATTGACATAAAGTCTTTATTTTCTTTATGTTATAAGTTGGACACAACCTTCCCATAAAAATAAAAAAAAGTTGGACACAACCTACTATTCTTCCTTCCTCACTTCACAGAATTGGCTTTACCGTTTGGTCGAAGGGGTGGAAAAGTGAAATGATAGAAAATTATGGGAGGATAGAAAATATTTAATTTTCCCTCATGTGTGTTTGGTTGGAGAGATGGAAAAGTGGAAGGATGAAAAACTTTTTTGTTTGGTTGAGAAGGAAAAATAAGAGGATGAAAAATGAAATAAGTATAAATTTACAATTATGTCTCTATTAAATAAAACAAAAAAGTAACACATTTTTTTTATTTAAAAATTGTGTATGAAGTATGAACATTTCAAAAAAATTTTAAAAGGAGTACAAGCTAAAGGAAGATGAGCACTAAAAAAAAAGAGAGAAGTACAGGAAAAGACCAAAAATAAATAAATAAAAGAATAAAAAGAAAAAAAAAATCGCAAAATTAAACAAAGAGGAAGATATTTTTTGATAACCAAAAAAGAAAAAAGAAAAAAGAAAAAATAGATAGCAGTAGTATGGCTGTGCAACGGACTAGGATAAAAATCAGAGGAGAAAAAAAAAAAAAAGTGATAGAAACGAAAACCCATGTGCACTTGCACATGGGTATTCCAGTCTTTTTAATGCATTGAGTTTTCTCTCCATTTTGGAGAGAAAATATTTTGGTGGACCCAGAGAGAAAACACCTAGGCCCAACCGTTTTTTTTCCTCTCCCCCTTCCAACCAAATACCCATTAAAATGTTTTCTCTTCACTTTTCTCTCCTCAATTTTCCATCCTCCCTAAAATCTCTTCAAACAAACATACCCTTAAAGTCCAAATCTTGTTACTTCATCAATGGGCTCATGGCTTATATCTCTGTCGGAATACGGATTGGTATTAAATAAAAGGTCCTTTCTCCTCAATAAATCAAGGGTCAAAGGTCCGCTTCATCCTTTTCATGTCTCCATGATGGACTTCCCAACAAAGGCTCGTACTTACACAAAATGGTTTATGCCAAAAAATTTCCCAACTTCACAATAGACCATCAAAGTCTTGGTGGTATATATGATATTATCTTTACTGTCACGTGGCATGAAGTCGATGAGTCTACACTGACCCTTATTTATTTAGCAAAAAAAAAAAAGTGGTATGTGAAAATGCTAGTCATGTGGGATCTTGGAAAAATGGAGGTCAACTCCATTTTGGTACCAAAGAACAAGTCTAGTACCAATTTTTACACTAATGGTCCGTTTGGATTGAGGGAGAGGGAAGAAGAGTAGAATAGAGTAAAATAAAATTGACTTAAAATTAGCTTATTTTCAATCAACTCTATTTTACTCCCCTCCACTCTCCCTCTTTCCTCCCTCGATCCAAACAGGCCTAAAAGATAAAAAGGTTTGATGGTCTAAAGATGGACAAATGGGAACTACAAGAGCAAGTGACCTTAGGAATCATCCACGTGAAAAGGTTAGGTCTTGTATTAATGTCTCACAAAATTGTGGCAACAAATGATACTATACTTCTTAGGTAGAGAGTTTTACCTTGGATTCGCTACTTATTTTATTTAAAAAAGAAAAAGAATTAGAAAACCATTAAAATGAAATACGTCCATTTTATTTCATTTAAAATATAGAGTATAACATCACAATAATAGTCTTGTTTCTAGATACAATTTATTATTAAAAAAATATGACACGGTTTTGCTACATTATAAAAATATGAAAATAATAGGATAAGAACTAGTCTAGAACTATTGATCTAACATCAAATGCTAAGTTGCGAAGTGGGAAGGTGTTTCCACTCTCCCAATGTAATCAGTCTTCTAGAACATAGTGGTCATAGATTCATGTCATGCAAAAATTCATGATATAGCATTCAAACATGTCAGAGCAACAAGAAACGAAAATTCAACATGTAATTGAAACCCTAATCCTAGTGGTATGTTCATCATGTTCATATGGACACCTCATTTTTCAACCTTTATTTAACCTCACTAAAAGCAAATATGTCAATTTGGGACCTAAAAGGACAAATCATATTTTGACCATTAGATTTCCAAATTCTTCATTTAAAATAAATCTAGAAGTTCTAACGATCAAAATGACATATCATGTTCTTCAATTCGACCATTGGATTAAAAGTTACACTGAATCAAGTTTTAACTGTTAATATGCATCCCTACAATTAGGACTAGACATATGTGATTATGGTTGATTAATTATGGTTGGTACTTTAATGGATTACTTATGATCAATGATGTGTCATAGTTGATAATCCCATTGGTTTAGGCTTTAGACAAGAATGCACCATCAGACATAGGATCATTTAGTTTTAATGGATAAATAATGTAGTTTCTAAATTAAATCTCTTAAGGATAACTATATAATTAAAATACATTAATTCCTAAATATTCATTACCCTTAACTGATTCAAATTGGCTAAATTTTGGTCCAAAACTCGAATGGAACTCAAAATTTTATCAAAAAATTGTTAAAATCGTGAAAAAAAGATTTTAAAAAAAATTCCGATTCACATTGGGAGGCAATTTTGGTATAGTAAATGTGTGAAAATGATTAAATTTTGAATTATCTTTCAAATAACATTGGTTTCATCTCAATCCGATTTGTGAGCAGAAAGTTATGGTTAAAACACAGTCATGTTCTAACCTAAAAATTCAACAATTTAATTCATATTTTCTGATTTCAATTCTTACCCAATTAGATTGTTGAGATAGAAATCTGAATTTATCAGCTTGCATGGCAAAGGAGGCATATAATCATTTACAAAGAAAAAAGAGAGTCAAGAAGATGTATCCTATATACATGGATTCCTCAATGAAATTTGATCGTAGAAGTAGTATAAGTAAAAAAAAAAAAATAAAAAAAAAATCTAATGATGCAGTAATTATTCGTGATATGGAGAGTTGTAATAATAAAGCAAGATTTCAAAGGCGAATGCTACAAAATCATTCTTAGGAATGTAGTCACATATTGTGCAGAACATCAACTAGCGATAAATAATATAAATAATAATAGAGATAGCAGATCTTCTTGTCTCAGTCCTTTAGAGCTCTAGGAAAAACCCCTCGAACTACCATTCACCAAAATAATAGAGTATTAGTAGTGATTCTATGCATACCTTCACTTGTGGCTTGGAGGGGTATCTATAGAGTCAAGTTGGCTTAGTAAAGTTTGGTGGAGTTTCCCCTTGCAATCAGGCAAAGAGCCTGACAACATGCCACCCTCTTAGATCAGTTGTGGGGTAATAATCCTAAGGTGCTTTCCCATAGTTGAGGAAGTTCCTATTGTGTTGTATTAAATGCAAATGACGGTATGTGAGCCATAATTAATGATGGATGAGAGAAAGTATATCATTCTGTGGACACTGCTCCTTTTGATGAAGAAGAGGTTGGAAACTGACATTTAGGGTAGCTCTCTCCTATATTGCCTTGATCAAAAGGTTTGGTTGTTTTGTAAGTTGTTCAGCCATGTCAAGCTGTCCTGACCAAAGTTGTTAATACCACACTTGAAGCCATTTTGGTTTGTTCAAGGAAACATGATATTTCGGTATTAGTTAATACCAATATATTGGGTTATTGTATATATTATTTTTTAAAGCCATATAATTTGTTACAAGTATTTCAATTTTAAGCCCATGCCTTATATGATATGCCAACCTCAAGCCCAAAGAAGCACACAAACAGACAAAAAGGTTTATGTGGGAAGGGGAAGCTCGAAGAAAGAGGATCATTGGGCAGAATCTGCTCGAGGGACAATGGAACCCAACTATTCATCATATTAGGCCCAGTCCAGTCAAGATAACCCATTCAGAGATACCAAGAAAAATGACTCACCCAAGGAGCAGATGCTCCTCGGGAAACCGGGGATAGACCACCAAGGCCATAGGGCTGAAGGCCGAAAAAGGAAGTAGAGACATGCAAGCAAGGGAAGGAGAAAGCTTCCAGATAAAATACTCATCACCTCTGCATTTAATGCACTGCACCAACTCAGCCTACCGCATTAATGGCAGAATAACCCCCTAAACAGTGCCCCCACCACCTGCAGCCTACTTTACCACCACCAGCAAGGCAATGATGGGACAAGTATCCAAGTAAGGATCAACGGCTGTCCAAGTGGAGGGTTAGGATGCAATCTACATAGCTATATAAAGGAAGGAAGCTCCTCCAAGAAGGGGGATCGAAAAAGGTTGGGAGAGAAAAAATAGAGAGAGAAAGTAATCACTGTAAAACTAAGAAGTATAAATCAATAGAATTGTTGCTCCTCGACTAGCTCGAGGAAGAAACTTATATAAGAATCCTTCTTTCTTCCTTGACTTAGCTCTTAAATTATACTATCGTTCTTGCCAACTTTCTTTCTTTAAATTACTAAACCAAGACTACCAAAGGCATTGAAGGTTGATCTTAACCATCCACCTCTATAAATTAGTTGTATTGGGCCTTAAACCCAACCCATTCTCGATCAAGTTAGGCTGGGCCGACTCAATTTCGCCCCCTATAGTTTAAAAGTTGAAATATTCAACATTTTTTAACTTTTCAAATATCAAAAATTGGCACCTAAATTAAGAAATCACACATTATTAAAAAAAAAAGAAAAGAAAGAAAAAGAAAGAGTGAAAAAAGTAAAGGGTGGAGAACCTGGGGTGTAGGGAGAAGCAACAACAAAAGGAGCAAACAAAGCAAAGAATAAGAAGACCGATAAAGCGAAAAATAAGAAGACTGAAGACTTGCGACAACGTGGGCTGTGGGTATAGAATGGATAATTCCTCAAAAACTTGGATACGAATCCAGCAATTCCTCAAAAACTTGGATACGATACAGTGGGATACATGGGGGGATCCGTGTATTAATTATTTATTTTATATATATTTATATATTGTTAAACATTTTAAAGGAGTAATTATTCAATGTTCCAGGAGCACATTATATGTGTACTCCCTCCTCTTACATAATAGTGGATCCCACTAATTAAATTCATAATAAGACCCATTATTATGCTCCCAGAATACTGAATAATTACATCATTGCTAAGCATATATCAACTTCAGAACAATAATGGATAATAAAGTGAACCCATAGCTTTTTAATAATGTTTAGAATACAAACCAAAATCCAAAAGGGTAAATAAAAGATAATTTTTTCTCCAAAATAAAAAAATAAATAAAATAAATAAAAAATAACTAGATAAGAGCATTCCCATCAAGGGAGTCGAAATTTTTAGCATTTACCATCTCAAAACACTACTTTTTAACTTTTAACACCTCGCTTTATAATACATCATACATCAAGGATTCTATTTTTTTTACCACTTCATTTAAATTTTTTTTTTATTCTCTGTATGTTTCTTTCTCTCTCTTCTTATCTTTGTCTCTCCCTTTCTCTAAAAACCCACCACTTTCTTTGCAAACCCACACCCACGGCTAGCCGCTACCGGCCACCACCATCGAAAACAAAAAAAAATAAAACCAACCCTGCGCAACCATAGCTACAACAACTGCCACTCTCACCACCACCCACAACCATGACCACCAACCACCAAAATCATAACTAAATCACAAACCTACAACCTCATCACCACCAACAATCGGAAAAAGAAAAAGAAATTCAACCCACCAAAATCACAAACTCAAACCCACAACCTCATCACCACCAACAATCGGAAAAGGAAAAAAGAAAAACAACCACTGAGAGAGAGCAAAAGCACATCAATGCCATCGCTTATGGCCTAATCCATACCTGCGAGTGAGGTAGCGAGTGAATCAGCTTAGTCGGAGTCAAGTGAGGTGGCTAGCCACCAGCCACCACAATTCCAACGACCATCACGCCGATCAGAGACCCATGAACCCAAACCCACAAACCCAGACCCACAAAATCAAATCACCCCGCCGTCAAGCTCTACCTCCATATCAGCGGCAACACTCTGAAGGCGAAGTGGATTTCGTGTCCAGTGGCGTTTGGGCTTTGAAGTTCCAGACCAACGAACCTTGGAGGGGAGGAGCTCAAACCGTAAAATAGAAAGAAACAAAAGCTACGGGAAAGAGAGAAGAGGAAAGTGAGAGAGGAGAGAGAAGAAAGAAGAGAAAAAGTGACCGTTGGGAATATAAAAATATATATATATATATATATATTTGGTTTAACATTTATGCTACAGTGAGCTGTTATCAATAACAGCTCACTGTAGCATAAATGTGTTGGTGGTAAAATTTAGCTTTTAGCATTTTTAGCATCCTTAATGGGAATGCTCTAAGTGTTTAACATTGAAACCAATATCTAAAAAAAAGAGTTTGGGCTATTTCTCGCCATTGACGAGTAGGTTACGAACGTATCAAGGCCACATCCCGATCACATCCCAGACATATCAACATTTTTTTTCCCCAAAAAAAAAAAGTTGGGACACACATGCAGAAGTATATCAAAGGTATCCAGTATGAATACGTATTAAATATGGATACATGGGCAAAAGTGGAGAATTCATGCTTCCTAAAAATAAAATTGGCAGTTACGGCAAAAGAAAGAGTGACTTTAACAAGTTGGATTATACATGGTAAATTTACATTCAGGTCTAAACCTGAGGGGCTAATTTTATTGTGTCACTGTTGATAAAAAGTAGGCCATCTCAAATGTACACAGCTTCTGAACCAATGTCCCACTTGAAATTTTCCTTATTTTTTTCCCCGAAAACAAGGGGTGTGGTGGTTTTTCAACCAAAGTTCTCTCCATGGAGATAACCAAACAATGCCATTGAGCTACAAGGCTCTTGGCCACTGAAAATTTCCAATTATCTTCAAATAAGTGGGACATACAAGGTGAATGCTGGCTTTTATTTTACAGAAATCTAAGTCTCTAACTTAAGGGTTTCTCTCATAGGGCCAAAAAAATAACTTGATGAGAACATTAAACCAAAGACACTAACTTGTTCAGATGTAGGTCATTACCAGAATTCATTTCTTTTTATTCACCATTATACCTTGGCTTCCGCTTCTCAGCAAATGCTGCCAAGCCTTCCAGGCGATCTTTTGTGTTCAGTAGCTGCTCATAGCACTCTTCTTCCAATGTTAAGGCTGATGCCATATCAATCTCAAGTCCCTCGTTAATGGCTCTTTTTGCCATTCTTATTGCTATTGGACCCTGTTGAGAATATTACGTGTCAATTTGATTGTGAAAGAATCATGCACAATTCTGTCTTGGTCCAACAAAATTAATTGCGTAGTTTTTGGGCTCAAGTACTAATTTCGAACATGTTATACATTTTCTGTCATCAGTACAAATCATAGAGGAGTTTTATTAGTCCTAAAGCATACAATATAGAAGCTCTTGCTTTTTGAAAAAAAAAAAAAATTATTCAGTACTCCGGGAGTAATGCTCCCTTCTCTCACATAATAATAAGTTCTACTAATTAAATTCATAGTGGGACCTACCATTCATATGATAGGAGGGAGCATTAATCTTGGAGTATTGAATATTTTTCCAGGTAGAAGGGTGAAAAAATAGAGGAACAATGATGCAGCTCCATTAGTGCAGTGCCTATTATGAAAAACATATTTGTAACCTTACATTTGAGATTAGCTTCTTTTTTTTTGCCAATATACATTTGAGATTAGCTAAAGATTAGAATTCATGGAATTTTCATCCATGCCTAAATTTATAAATACTTAAAAAGTTGTAACTACCATAGAAATGGATTATCAAAATAGTAATATGTGCCAAGTGCCAAGCATGAACAAGAATTACAACTGTTGCTTCTTGGACAATTAACAATAATGGTAAGTAATTCAGTACATGCTCTAAATTAGCTAAATTCTCGTTAACCACAAATCCTGAGCATTGTATCAATGATTCATTTCTTCAATGATCATAATGATCAACAAATGGACATTTAATTAAATCACAACAACAAAAAAGTCCTGTCTGCGAATTCATGATATGGTTGCTTAAAACTAATTTCACACAACTGCATTGTTGTTATACATGAGACAACTATTATTACATATTAGATTAGGATAGAGAAACTTTTACCTTCTGATTTATATCCCGGGCAATTTCAAGTGCCTTTATATGAGCTTCACCAGCAGGAACACAGTAATTAACAAGACCTGCAGCATAGCACACACTTCTGTAACTAAATATGGGACAAAAACAAAGCAGCACCCGATCATACATACCCATGGACATTGCATCTCTGCCACAAATCTTACGACCAGTGTATATAAGCTCCTTTGCTACTGCTTTTCCAACCAATCTAGGAAGTCGTTGTGTCCCACCTGCCCTGTGGAAAGCCAGGATTTGTGAAGGGATGAAATGTCACTAAATAATATTAATACAGAAAGTAGCCTCTCCAAAATAGTCAAACTAAATTAATGATGTCATTCCCTAAATTTAATTATCAATCTGATTAGATACAAATGAGATTTATTAAGCATTCTACACACCCAGGGATTATAGCAAGTCCCGTTTCTGGCAAGCCTAAAACTGCATCTTCTCCTAAGCCATCCAAGATGGGAAATGATCAGGACATGCAAACAGCAAGAATCTCAGTGGACATATTAGAATTAATTCAAATGTTTATAAATCTAGAACTACCACATATCCGAAGATCACATGATAGAGCCATTTCTAGTCCACCACCCAATGCTGCTCCTTCAATAACAGCGATAGAAGGCACACGAAGTGCCTGGATAAAATGTATTCAAGTAAATAATGTCAGTGTTCAAGGTAAAGAAACTCGTTTGAGTATTCATGGAAAAGAAAGAAGTGGTTATGAAAGACACCATATCACATCTTACAAGGAGCTAACATATATATGGAGAAATGGCATAAAGTATGCAAGTCGGAATATGAGTGCAAGTAACATAACATACAGTGAGAGCAAGAGTGAAAACTACAGCATGATAAAATCAATTTGGAAAACACTGTTTAGACTAAATTGCAATTTGCACCCTTAAAATTTGGGGTAATTTTGATTTTTCCTTCCTAAAGTTTGAAATTTTGGATCCATCCCCTTAACTTTAAGTATCGTTTGGATTCAAGTTCTTCCATTAATGTGCAGTCATGGGGTGTCTATTAAGTGCCAACTAAGCTCAAAACAATGTCGTTTAGAACATTATTAAAGTCATGTCAGATATTATTTTGACTAAATTGCAATTTACACCCTTAACATCTGGAGTAATTTTGATTTTACCACTGAAAATTTCAAATTTTGGATCCATAAAACTACGTTGTTTTGAGTTAAATTGGCACCTAATGAACACCTCATCACAGCAGATGAATGGAAGACTTACATCCAAAAAATATGTAATGTTAGGGGGAATGTATCCAAATTTTGAAACTTTAAGGAGAAAAACCAAAATTACCCCAAACTAATGTTGTAAATTGTAATTTAGTCAACTGTTTAAGTCCAAAATGTAGACAGAATATTCGTGCAAAAACATGGGTTTATAAATGTCAGTTAACACTGTAAACTTATGGCACAAGAATGACTAGATAAGATACTTCAGAATTCCAAAAGGAATATAACCAGAATTTTGGCAGTTGGAACTCTCTGGTAAGCGGATTAGAGCACAAATCCAGTCTTGAAGCTTAATTGAAGGGAATCTGAGGCTCAAACATGACCCAGCCTTAAATGAAATCCCGATCATTGGAAGTGATTGGAGTCAAGTAGACATTTCATGTGCCATTTGTTACAGTGCCAAATTTGATAGCAACGGAACTAGGATAAGGACTAACCTCTAAAAATGAGAACGTCAAGCGAAGCGATTTGACAAAAAAATGAACCTCTGAGGGATCCATTGTCCTGCGCTCCTGCCAACCCAATTAACAGCAGGACTGTCAAGCACGTGTATGATACCACTGTGTGAATATGGTCTTAGTGATGGAAAACTTAATAATAATAACACAAGCATAATTAGAAGCATGAGATCAAACACTTGATGCCAAGACATAAAACCGAAACAGGTTAGTTACATAATAAGATATAGTGATGGTTTTTGTGGTATTCATGATTTGCACTAACACGTTAATCATTTACCACAGAAACTTCAACAGCTTACTAGCTGAAAATAGCATTAAAACCACTTTGTATCATAAATTTCAGTCAACAGATTTAACAGGATTTAAGATATAAAAAAGCCTCAAATAATGTACAGCATAGGAGTTAAAGGGAACCTCAGAATTTATGAGGAAAGAACATCTATATGGTTTTTCAAAGGTACCATATTAATGTTCTTTGCTAGTTAATCTCCCTGCCACTGCACAGGTTTCAAGCATAGCCTTAGGAAGAAAAAAGGGCTAAAAATCCTGAAAAGACTAAAAAAGCGACCATCTAAGAAAAGTGCATTTTTTAAAGACCTTGCTAGCAGTTGACAAAACGTCTCAGTCCTCATAAACTCTTCCCATCCAGAACTATCTCCCTCCTCCCCCAACAACAGCCTTGTTTTTTAGATTCTATTTCATACCATGGTACTTCTACGGGTCACTATTTTCTCATGAAAAGCAGCAAAACATCTATAACTATAAGCCTTTATCTGACTGGACCTACTAAACTGAGTTATTATTAAAAACCCCATTCAACATGAAAATGTGTACAGATCATGGTTTTGTCAGCTAAACATGTAGTACTTTATTTTTAGTTACCTAAATCTTTATAATAATAATAATAATAATAATAACCTTATCTAAACTTATGATTGGAGATTTTTCACTTTCCAACCAATTTTCAAAGCTGTTCACAATAGCAAAGATACCGATACACCAGTATACTGCCTTGGAACACATTGCCTATATAATAATTATTCTTTCATTGTAGATAAACACAACTCCTGTACCCATACGCGATTGAACCCATATGATAATTATAATTACAATTACAATAAAATACAATTTGTCACATCCTTAAAATGACCCTTTATCCTTCTTCCTCTTAAAATTCCAAACAAACACACAAAAAGACTTTCCCTGCAACAGTAGTCCAATTACATTACATTAAGTTCCATTCCCAAAAAACCCAAGTTGACAACTTCATTAATATTACCTTCAAATCAGCCCCTGCACAGAACACCTTTGGAACTGAACTGCAAATCATGACAACATTAGCAGAGTGGTCCTTTTCAATTGCATCAAAGGTCTGCTGTAACCCTCTTAGCATGTCCCTCCCAATAGCATTCTTAGCTCCTGGTCTCTCCAACTTGACCTCCACAATTCCTAATACATACAAAAATCTCAAATGGGTATTCTTAAAAACACAGATACACACACAAACTCAACTGGGTTTGTAGTTTCAAAAGCCAAAACGTAAGCTTGTCGAGTTTTAAAGTTTTATGAGTAAGTTACCAGAATCTGGGTCGGAGAGTCTGTTCAGTTTGACCGATTCGGAAGTTGTGGACTCCAAAATGAGAGTTCTGAGACTCTGAAACCGCCATGTGTGGGGATTGGAAGTGAAACTTGTTGTCAAGCTTAGCGATTGTTGATTGGGTTTCGATTTTTTCAAACAATTATGGGTTACAGACCTCGCTAAGACCCTGAAAACTACAACCATTTTTTCTGGATTGGAAAATTTCAACGAGAATTTTGTTGAGACTCAGAGTTTTAGCGTGTGGAGAATATTGTGAGAGCAGTGTGGGGGGAGAGATCATCTTTGATAACGCTGCCACTCTGTTACTTCTATCCATTGTTGGAGATGTTTCAGTTTACAGTTTACACCCTGAAAACGACGTCGTTTAAAGTTTGTGGCATTTAAAGATTTTTTTTCATTTTAATTAAACTAAAAATAAAATAAAATAAAATAATACATTTTTAATAATAAAAAAAAATCTATTTAAATAAATTTTTTTTAAAAAAATTTCTCCCACCTACCCAAACTTAAATCTCAATTGCTTGATGCACTCTCCTCCACTCCACAACAATAAAAATTTCAAAGTTCTAACTTTCTATTACTTTCATACACTTTCTTAGATACCAAACACCTGCATGATATAAATTAAATTAAATATTACCAAATCAATATAAATGAAGGCAAACTAAACCAAAATCTTAGTTTGATTCATCCAAATTTGGTCTACTGGGAAATAACTAGCTAGCTTTGTTGCCACAACAACAATTGTCAAATTGTAAATTTTTGGGTTAATCAGATTGTAAATTTTGATCAACTTGGAAAGAAATTTTGCAAATTGGGCAAGAGAAGCAAACTCTCATTGCTCAAACTCTTACCATAAGGCTAATTCTTATTCTTCCATTGCATATTTATCATGGTGCTCTTAGGAACATCAAAGAACCAAAGCACAATCTTAAGGTGGTGAGTGACAAAGACATAGGGAAGAAGCAATCTGATAGGTGAAAAAGGAAAGGAAGAGAGACAAAAGAGGTGATGGAGGAAGAAAATGAGGTAAGAGTCAAAGAAGAGAGGAATCGTCATGGTGTGGAAACACATTTGAAATCATAATTAGATTTTTGATAAATAATTTTTAGTTTTTTACTTTTGAGGTTTTTTCTTTATGTTGTTTTTTTCTTTTAATTTTTTCTTTTTTCCTGTTTTAGTTTATTTTTAATAATTACATATTTGGTAAATAATTTTTTGCTATCTACTGGTAAAATTTGGTAGCCAAAATTCACTAATACAAGTAAATTTTTTGAGTCTTCGTTATACAATTATAATTTAATTTCGAGTTTAATGATTAAAAATTAGAACCTCACATTTCCATTTTTTTTTTCTTTCAACTTCAGTCTTTTTTGTGGATGATTTCATTAATCGGATATTTGCATTTTTTTTTTTTGGTTACTTAATTATGTAGCCTCTTTTTGATACTCAAATTTCTCAAAATCAAGTTCAAATTATAACTCAATTTCACTAAAGTTGAGATCTATGCAATTTAGTGATTGCATAGAACTCAACTTTGGTAAAATAGAGTTCCACATTGAAACTCAACTTTTAGAAAATCAAGTTTAAAAAAAAAAAAAAAACCTACATATTTTAGAGGCTATATAAATTATAACCAAATAATTTTCAAAAACCAAATAAAATTATTAAAAAAAAATTATTAAAAAAAAAAAAAAACTAACAAACAAATAAACAACCGGCAAAACCCACAAACCTCTTCTCCTTGCACTCAAAAGACCCAAATTGCCGTAAAAATAAAAGGAAAAAAATAAAAATAAAAATCCATGACCACCTTGTACAATCTCTGCTCAGACGTTGAAGAGAGATATAAGGACTTCTCCAAAGGGAGCAAATTGATGGAGGGGGACGACTATGGATATAAGGACTCCATCGCCCTCAACCTCCAGGGGTTAGATGAGCGGTTAAAACTAAAAAAAGATTTTTGCCCCCCTTGACTCTATTGAGTATTGACGGAACTACTAACAGAACAGAAGTGTCTATTTGGCACAGTATCAAAATAAGATTTTTGCCCCCCTTGACTCTATTGAGTATTGACGGAACTACTAACAGAACAGAAGTGTCTATTTGGCACAGTATCAAAATTTATGTACTAGTTGGCAAAAAAAAGGGGGGGGGGGGGGGGGATCTTATTAGTGCATCAACATAAGAGTTCTAATTGTCTTATTAATGCATTTTATCCAATGTATAAACATTTACATTATTAGTTAAATGAATGAGGATTGATACCTTGCATCTCAATTTTTCGAGGTAATTTGCAAGCTAGCATAGTAAGGGGAAAAAATATAATAAGTTAACGGGCGTTTAGAAGAATTTTGCAAACTAGCATCTCAAGTTTTATAGACTTGATTTCAGTCTAAAACTTGAGGCTTAAAAACTCAATTCCCACTTGTTGAGTTGGAAGTATGACGCCACATAGATCTCGAGTCTTATAGACTCGAGTTCTAAAAAGCAAAACCGAGTCTTTGAGACTCAATTTTTGTCGGGGAAGAACAGCTCTGAAAACTTCAAGAAGAACAGATTTGAAGAAGAACAGAGGAAGAGGGAAAATGATCTGAAACGATCTGGAGCTTCGAAGAACAGAGGAATACAATCTGGTTGAAGAAGAACAGACACTGGGTGGACGATCTACAACGCTGAAGAAGAATGAAGAGACGCTTGCTGGAGAAGAACGCTAGGTGGACGAAGAAGAACAAACGGATGGGAAATTAAATGGTGGAACTTGAGTCTTAAAAACTCAAGTTCCATGTGGAATTTCTTCCACGTCAGATGCAACCACTTACAAATCGAGACTTAAAAACTCGAGTTTTAGACACTCGAGATGCTAGTTTCCCTGATTGTTTTGAAACATGACAACTAACAAAATTGTTTGATATTTAAGATTAATTAGAAAAAAATTCCAATTTTTCTATCTTTCGGTCTTTTTCTTTCTGGTTTTTATTGTTTATTTTGTAACAAAAAGAATTTCAGTACACAAATTTCCTGGCAACAATGATGCCCTCCGAAGTTCGAAGTGTGTAGAACAAATTCTATAGAAATGTAAACTGAAACAACCCTTGCTTGATATTAGATATTAATAATATTGATCTCCTCCATTAATGGCACATGACATGACACAAATTTGTGATATTCAGATGATTAGCAAGTAGCAACCTACATGCGAATATCCTTATTTATCCTTTGCTCATATGTAAGGATCAAGCAAATCAATGAGGTGACAAGCAGCCATGTGTAGTATCAAATAATTTCACCTGCTGACTGATCAAGGATTTGCTGAGAGAGGATTGAAGTCTCCCTAAGTATGCAAGATTTCTTCATATGAAGCTTTCACACCCTGCGAACCCATTGCTCTAGTCGAAGTTGCTTCAAAGGAGGTCCTAGGTTCGGCTTACTCTTTTGAGGACACCGCCATTTCCCAGTAACCGCCATTGCATCAGAGTGTTGGAAATTGGTTGTTTCTGTTAAGACCTTTCTTTTTATGACACCAACATTTCCACCTGCTGAAGGAACTGTCCCTTTATTAATCCCTTTTGTGCTTTTCAAGGAATTCTCATTGTTTGTCCTTGTTAAGCTCATCTTCCTTGTTGCAACAAAACCATTTTCTGAAATATTTTCTGCATTTTCCTTGCCACTGCGTCCATGAGTTGATTTTGTCATTGCAATTCCACCGACTAGATTTAACTTTGACTTGCTTTCAGGGGATACACACTCCACATCTTCTGTTTTGACCTTCACTTCAGAGCACTCCTGTATGGCACCCCTACTATGAATCAAGCGTTTTGGAGATTTTCTATCACCACTGCCTGAAGTTCTGATATCCAGTGGCATACAATGAATTTTTTGGGGTTGCTCATTCTTACTTTGAGAATCTTCATCATTCAAGCTTGATACATCTTTGGTTGGACTAACTCCATGGTTTTGCTTTATTTTAAAGTTCATGCTTTGTTCAAAAGACGAATTCTTTTGAGAAGATGCATTTTCATTCCCTCTAAGCCTATTGTCACCCTATAAATTGCAAACATGAAAGCATGGAATGAGATAACAAAGCCAATAAACACTCCTACCTTCTATAAATATAAAAATTCCATCTAATTTTAAGAGGGGGAAGGGTGGAGCAGGAACACTTCAGAAAAGAAACTATCATCTGATAATTAGACTTTGTTTCTTCAAGTACTTTTGATTTAAGATACAGCAGAATAATAAAAGATCCGGTAACTCTAGTAACAATTGTGCCACTATGTCATAGTCTTAAAAGCCATAATAGACATCTTTATTAATCAGAGTTAATGTGAACTATAAATTTTTGTAATTAGATGAAACATAAGAGAAGGGATGAACAACTAGAAGGATATAGAGATGGATAAAGAGTACCTCTCTTGAAGACTGCTCTTTCTGTTCATTATTCATAAAACAACTGTTAGATTTTACAAAGCCATTTGAGTGCAACTTCTCACCAATATTCACTTCACCTCTATTTTTACTTTTGCTGTATTCCCCCAATGTCTCCTCTTTTTCCAAGTCGGTCTCTTCAATATCAAACTCATCATTCTCACATTCAATTTCTTTAGAAAGGGAATCTCCAAAATCATTTGTACCCAGTACAGGAGAATTGTACACGTAGCTTGAAAACCAGTTTCTGATGTCAGGGGGCTCTAACAGATCAAGAAACAAAAACAAATCAACCACTCATCAGCCAAGCATTTTACAGGAGATATATATATATATATATGTGTGTGTGTGTGTGTAATCATTCCATTAAAAAAAATGGCAAGAAGGGCTGTAACCTTAACGCAAGGAAAGTATACAAAGATTCTAAGATAATATTTCATATAGTATAACTTGTGGGAGAAGCAATACACACCAGAAAGGAGTGAAGTTGAGTGCAATGAATCTGCAACCTGCAACAAGAATTTTTTTGTTTGGTGAATCAGATGAGCTTTTATTGAAAATTACAGAAGAATACAAAACTATGCTGTATCACAACCAGGCCAGGATCACAATACAACACAGACATTAAAAGCTAGAGCTGCCCAGCATTACAGTGAAACCTTAAGAAGGAAAACAGAGACGCTTGAAATGGACTCAACTACTTATTACAATGATTTAATCCTCCAACAAGGTCTTAGCTATAGACTGACTCAAATAACAGAAAGATAGAGACCCCAATTGGAGCACTTGATCTTATTTAGGCTGAGGCCATTATCTGTGACTAGCAAATTCCACCCTTGTTTTATCATCTTTCTTTATTCCTTTAATTAGCTTCTCCTCAGTTAATAAAGCACCCCCATTTATTCGAGCATTCTTCTGCACCTTGAGGTTATAAACAGCTGCCCAAATAATAAATTTGGATATGATGGTCCTAACCTGTTATATCATTTATGCCCCACTCCACAAGGCCTACCCAATGTGAGAGGAGGGGGGGTTGAAATAAGACAAAGATCCATGATCTTCTTCCAAATCCTAGATGTGATGCAGTTTTCAGTGTTATGGAACATAGTTGCAATGGTACAATACAACATAGTCTAGTCACAATTGTGCCACTAAGTCATAGTCTTAAAAGCCAAAAGCCATAATAGACATCTTTATTAATCAGAGTTATTGTGAACTATAAATTTTTGTAATTAGATGAAACTTAAGGGGAGGGATGAACAACTAGAAAGACATAGAGATGGATAAAGAGTACCTCTCTTGAAGACCGTTCTTTCTTTTCATTGTTCATAAAACAACTGTTAGATTTTACAAAGCCATTTGAGTGCATCTTCTCACCAATAATCACTTCACCTCTATTCTTACTTTTGCTGTATTCCCCCAATGTCTCCTCTTTTTCCAAGTCGGTCTCTTCAATATCAAACTCATCATTCTCACATTCAATTTCTTTAGAAAGGGAATCTCCAAAATCATTTGTACCCAGTACAGGAGAATTGTACATATAGCTTGAAAACCAGTTTCCGATGTCAGGGGGCTCTAACAGATCAAGAAACAAAAACAAATCAACCGCTTATTTCTTACTTGAATTGGATTTTTCTACTTAAATTTAACTATTTATAAATCACTGTGCAAGAGAATGAGTGTATTTCAAGTTTTCATTATGTTCCTAAGACTCCTCCAGCAGCCAAGCATTTTACAGGATTTCAATTCTAATATATAAATATATAAGTAATCATTCCATTCGAAAAAGGCATAAAGTACTGTAACCTTAACACAAGAAAAGCATACAAAGATATTAAGATAATGTTTAATATAGTATAATTTGTGGGAGAAACAGTACACACCAGAAAGAAGTGAAGTTGAGTGCAATGAATCTGCAAGCTGCAAAAAGAGAATTTTTGTTTGGTGAATCAGATGAGCTTTTATTAAAAAGTACAGAAGAATACAAAACTATGCTGTATCACAACCAGGCCAGGATCACAATACAATACAAGACATTAAAAGCTAGAGCTGCCCAGCATTACAGTGAAACCATAAGAAGGAAAACAGAGACGCCTGAAATGTACTCAATTACTTATTACGATGGTTTAATCCTCCAACAAGGCCTTAGCTATTGACTGACACAAAGAAAGAAAGATAGAGACCCCAATTGGAGCACATGATCTTATTTAGGCTGAGGCCATTATCTGTGACCTGCAAATTCCACACTTGTTCTATCATCTTTCTTTATTCCTTTAATTAGCTTTTCCTCAGTTAATAAAGCACCCCCATGTATTCGATCATTGCTCTGCACCTTGAGGTGGTAAACAGCTGCCCAAATAATAAATTTGCATATGATGGCCCTAGCCTATTAGATCATTTATGCCCTACTCTACAAGGCCTGCCCAATGTGAGAGGAGGAGGGTGGGGGGGTGTTGAAATAAGACAAATATCCATAATCTTGTTCCAAATTCTAGATGTGATACAGTTTTCAGTGTTATGGAACATAGTTGCAGTGGTACAATACAACACAGCTAAATACCAAAATCATGATTGTGCTACCAGATTAAACTCTCTTAAGTCTAAAACCAGATCATAACTACACTCAGTATAGAAAATAATGTGAATTTCATTTTTAAAAGGGAGATCAAGGAAGAGTTACCTTACTAAAAGACTGGCTTTCCTGCTTATCATTTCCAAAAAAGCTGCTACATTTCACAGACTCTTGATCTCTTTTCCCAGTTCCACCAGGATTTACTTCTTTTTCTCCTCCACTCTCATTGCTAACCAATTCATTGCAGAAGTATATCAAAGGTATCCAGTATGAATACGTATTAAATATGGATACATGGGCAAAAGTGGAGAATTCATGCTTCCTAAAAATAAAATTGGCAGTTACGGCAAAAGAAAGAGTGACTTTAACAAGTTGGATTATACATGGTAAATTTACATTCAGGTCTAAACCTGAGGGGCTAATTTTATTGTGTCACTGTTGATAAAAAGTAGGCCATCTCAAATGTACACAGCTTCTGAACCAATGTCCCACTTGAAATTTTCCTTATTTTTTTCCCCGAAAACAAGGGGTGTGGTGGTTTTTCAACCAAAGTTCTCTCCATGGAGATAACCAAACAATGCCATTGAGCTACAAGGCTCTTGGCCACTGAAAATTTCCAATTATCTTCAAATAAGTGGGACATACAAGGTGAATGCTGGCTTTTATTTTACAGAAATCTAAGTCTCTAACTTAAGGGTTTCTCTCATAGGGCCAAAAAAATAACTTGATGAGAACATTAAACCAAAGACACTAACTTGTTCAGATGTAGGTCATTACCAGAATTCATTTCTTTTTATTCACCATTATACCTTGGCTTCCGCTTCTCAGCAAATGCTGCCAAGCCTTCCAGGCGATCTTTTGTGTTCAGTAGCTGCTCATAGCACTCTTCTTCCAATGTTAAGGCTGATGCCATATCAATCTCAAGTCCCTCGTTAATGGCTCTTTTTGCCATTCTTATTGCTATTGGACCCTGTTGAGAATATTACGTGTCAATTTGATTGTGAAAGAATCATGCACAATTCTGTCTTGGTCCAACAAAATTAATTGCGTAGTTTTTGGGCTCAAGTACTAATTTCGAACATGTTATACATTTTCTGTCATCAGTACAAATCATAGAGGAGTTTTATTAGTCCTAAAGCATACAATATAGAAGCTCTTGCTTTTTGAAAAAAAAAAAAAATTATTCAGTACTCCGGGAGTAATGCTCCCTTCTCTCACATAATAATAAGTTCTACTAATTAAATTCATAGTGGGACCTACCATTCATATGATAGGAGGGAGCATTAATCTTGGAGTATTGAATATTTTTCCAGGTAGAAGGGTGAAAAAATAGAGGAACAATGATGCAGCTCCATTAGTGCAGTGCCTATTATGAAAAACATATTTGTAACCTTACATTTGAGATTAGCTTCTTTTTTTTTGCCAATATACATTTGAGATTAGCTAAAGATTAGAATTCATGGAATTTTCATCCATGCCTAAATTTATAAATACTTAAAAAGTTGTAACTACCATAGAAATGGATTATCAAAATAGTAATATGTGCCAAGTGCCAAGCATGAACAAGAATTACAACTGTTGCTTCTTGGACAATTAACAATAATGGTAAGTAATTCAGTACATGCTCTAAATTAGCTAAATTCTCGTTAACCACAAATCCTGAGCATTGTATCAATGATTCATTTCTTCAATGATCATAATGATCAACAAATGGACATTTAATTAAATCACAACAACAAAAAAGTCCTGTCTGCGAATTCATGATATGGTTGCTTAAAACTAATTTCACACAACTGCATTGTTGTTATACATGAGACAACTATTATTACATATTAGATTAGGATAGAGAAACTTTTACCTTCTGATTTATATCCCGGGCAATTTCAAGTGCCTTTATATGAGCTTCACCAGCAGGAACACAGTAATTAACAAGACCTGCAGCATAGCACACACTTCTGTAACTAAATATGGGACAAAAACAAAGCAGCACCCGATCATACATACCCATGGACATTGCATCTCTGCCACAAATCTTACGACCAGTGTATATAAGCTCCTTTGCTACTGCTTTTCCAACCAATCTAGGAAGTCGTTGTGTCCCACCTGCCCTGTGGAAAGCCAGGATTTGTGAAGGGATGAAATGTCACTAAATAATATTAATACAGAAAGTAGCCTCTCCAAAATAGTCAAACTAAATTAATGATGTCATTCCCTAAATTTAATTATCAATCTGATTAGATACAAATGAGATTTATTAAGCATTCTACACACCCAGGGATTATAGCAAGTCCCGTTTCTGGCAAGCCTAAAACTGCATCTTCTCCTAAGCCATCCAAGATGGGAAATGATCAGGACATGCAAACAGCAAGAATCTCAGTGGACATATTAGAATTAATTCAAATGTTTATAAATCTAGAACTACCACATATCCGAAGATCACATGATAGAGCCATTTCTAGTCCACCACCCAATGCTGCTCCTTCAATAACAGCGATAGAAGGCACACGAAGTGCCTGGATAAAATGTATTCAAGTAAATAATGTCAGTGTTCAAGGTAAAGAAACTCGTTTGAGTATTCATGGAAAAGAAAGAAGTGGTTATGAAAGACACCATATCACATCTTACAAGGAGCTAACATATATATGGAGAAATGGCATAAAGTATGCAAGTCGGAATATGAGTGCAAGTAACATAACATACAGTGAGAGCAAGAGTGAAAACTACAGCATGATAAAATCAATTTGGAAAACACTGTTTAGACTAAATTGCAATTTGCACCCTTAAAATTTGGGGTAATTTTGATTTTTCCTTCCTAAAGTTTGAAATTTTGGATCCATCCCCTTAACTTTAAGTATCGTTTGGATTCAAGTTCTTCCATTAATGTGCAGTCATGGGGTGTCTATTAAGTGCCAACTAAGCTCAAAACAATGTCGTTTAGAACATTATTAAAGTCATGTCAGATATTATTTTGACTAAATTGCAATTTACACCCTTAACATCTGGAGTAATTTTGATTTTACCACTGAAAATTTCAAATTTTGGATCCATAAAACTACGTTGTTTTGAGTTAAATTGGCACCTAATGAACACCTCATCACAGCAGATGAATGGAAGACTTACATCCAAAAAATATGTAATGTTAGGGGGAATGTATCCAAATTTTGAAACTTTAAGGAGAAAAACCAAAATTACCCCAAACTAATGTTGTAAATTGTAATTTAGTCAACTGTTTAAGTCCAAAATGTAGACAGAATATTCGTGCAAAAACATGGGTTTATAAATGTCAGTTAACACTGTAAACTTATGGCACAAGAATGACTAGATAAGATACTTCAGAATTCCAAAAGGAATATAACCAGAATTTTGGCAGTTGGAACTCTCTGGTAAGCGGATTAGAGCACAAATCCAGTCTTGAAGCTTAATTGAAGGGAATCTGAGGCTCAAACATGACCCAGCCTTAAATGAAATCCCGATCATTGGAAGTGATTGGAGTCAAGTAGACATTTCATGTGCCATTTGTTACAGTGCCAAATTTGATAGCAACGGAACTAGGATAAGGACTAACCTCTAAAAATGAGAACGTCAAGCGAAGCGATTTGACAAAAAAATGAACCTCTGAGGGATCCATTGTCCTGCGCTCCTGCCAACCCAATTAACAGCAGGACTGTCAAGCACGTGTATGATACCACTGTGTGAATATGGTCTTAGTGATGGAAAACTTAATAATAATAACACAAGCATAATTAGAAGCATGAGATCAAACACTTGATGCCAAGACATAAAACCGAAACAGGTTAGTTACATAATAAGATATAGTGATGGTTTTTGTGGTATTCATGATTTGCACTAACACGTTAATCATTTACCACAGAAACTTCAACAGCTTACTAGCTGAAAATAGCATTAAAACCACTTTGTATCATAAATTTCAGTCAACAGATTTAACAGGATTTAAGATATAAAAAAGCCTCAAATAATGTACAGCATAGGAGTTAAAGGGAACCTCAGAATTTATGAGGAAAGAACATCTATATGGTTTTTCAAAGGTACCATATTAATGTTCTTTGCTAGTTAATCTCCCTGCCACTGCACAGGTTTCAAGCATAGCCTTAGGAAGAAAAAAGGGCTAAAAATCCTGAAAAGACTAAAAAAGCGACCATCTAAGAAAAGTGCATTTTTTAAAGACCTTGCTAGCAGTTGACAAAACGTCTCAGTCCTCATAAACTCTTCCCATCCAGAACTATCTCCCTCCTCCCCCAACAACAGCCTTGTTTTTTAGATTCTATTTCATACCATGGTACTTCTACGGGTCACTATTTTCTCATGAAAAGCAGCAAAACATCTATAACTATAAGCCTTTATCTGACTGGACCTACTAAACTGAGTTATTATTAAAAACCCCATTCAACATGAAAATGTGTACAGATCATGGTTTTGTCAGCTAAACATGTAGTACTTTATTTTTAGTTACCTAAATCTTTATAATAATAATAATAATAATAATAACCTTATCTAAACTTATGATTGGAGATTTTTCACTTTCCAACCAATTTTCAAAGCTGTTCACAATAGCAAAGATACCGATACACCAGTATACTGCCTTGGAACACATTGCCTATATAATAATTATTCTTTCATTGTAGATAAACACAACTCCTGTACCCATACGCGATTGAACCCATATGATAATTATAATTACAATTACAATAAAATACAATTTGTCACATCCTTAAAATGACCCTTTATCCTTCTTCCTCTTAAAATTCCAAACAAACACACAAAAAGACTTTCCCTGCAACAGTAGTCCAATTACATTACATTAAGTTCCATTCCCAAAAAACCCAAGTTGACAACTTCATTAATATTACCTTCAAATCAGCCCCTGCACAGAACACCTTTGGAACTGAACTGCAAATCATGACAACATTAGCAGAGTGGTCCTTTTCAATTGCATCAAAGGTCTGCTGTAACCCTCTTAGCATGTCCCTCCCAATAGCATTCTTAGCTCCTGGTCTCTCCAACTTGACCTCCACAATTCCTAATACATACAAAAATCTCAAATGGGTATTCTTAAAAACACAGATACACACACAAACTCAACTGGGTTTGTAGTTTCAAAAGCCAAAACGTAAGCTTGTCGAGTTTTAAAGTTTTATGAGTAAGTTACCAGAATCTGGGTCGGAGAGTCTGTTCAGTTTGACCGATTCGGAAGTTGTGGACTCCAAAATGAGAGTTCTGAGACTCTGAAACCGCCATGTGTGGGGATTGGAAGTGAAACTTGTTGTCAAGCTTAGCGATTGTTGATTGGGTTTCGATTTTTTCAAACAATTATGGGTTACAGACCTCGCTAAGACCCTGAAAACTACAACCATTTTTTCTGGATTGGAAAATTTCAACGAGAATTTTGTTGAGACTCAGAGTTTTAGCGTGTGGAGAATATTGTGAGAGCAGTGTGGGGGGAGAGATCATCTTTGATAACGCTGCCACTCTGTTACTTCTATCCATTGTTGGAGATGTTTCAGTTTACAGTTTACACCCTGAAAACGACGTCGTTTAAAGTTTGTGGCATTTAAAGATTTTTTTTCATTTTAATTAAACTAAAAATAAAATAAAATAAAATAATACATTTTTAATAATAAAAAAAAATCTATTTAAATAAATTTTTTTTAAAAAAATTTCTCCCACCTACCCAAACTTAAATCTCAATTGCTTGATGCACTCTCCTCCACTCCACAACAATAAAAATTTCAAAGTTCTAACTTTCTATTACTTTCATACACTTTCTTAGATACCAAACACCTGCATGATATAAATTAAATTAAATATTACCAAATCAATATAAATGAAGGCAAACTAAACCAAAATCTTAGTTTGATTCATCCAAATTTGGTCTACTGGGAAATAACTAGCTAGCTTTGTTGCCACAACAACAATTGTCAAATTGTAAATTTTTGGGTTAATCAGATTGTAAATTTTGATCAACTTGGAAAGAAATTTTGCAAATTGGGCAAGAGAAGCAAACTCTCATTGCTCAAACTCTTACCATAAGGCTAATTCTTATTCTTCCATTGCATATTTATCATGGTGCTCTTAGGAACATCAAAGAACCAAAGCACAATCTTAAGGTGGTGAGTGACAAAGACATAGGGAAGAAGCAATCTGATAGGTGAAAAAGGAAAGGAAGAGAGACAAAAGAGGTGATGGAGGAAGAAAATGAGGTAAGAGTCAAAGAAGAGAGGAATCGTCATGGTGTGGAAACACATTTGAAATCATAATTAGATTTTTGATAAATAATTTTTAGTTTTTTACTTTTGAGGTTTTTTCTTTATGTTGTTTTTTTCTTTTAATTTTTTCTTTTTTCCTGTTTTAGTTTATTTTTAATAATTACATATTTGGTAAATAATTTTTTGCTATCTACTGGTAAAATTTGGTAGCCAAAATTCACTAATACAAGTAAATTTTTTGAGTCTTCGTTATACAATTATAATTTAATTTCGAGTTTAATGATTAAAAATTAGAACCTCACATTTCCATTTTTTTTTTCTTTCAACTTCAGTCTTTTTTGTGGATGATTTCATTAATCGGATATTTGCATTTTTTTTTTTTGGTTACTTAATTATGTAGCCTCTTTTTGATACTCAAATTTCTCAAAATCAAGTTCAAATTATAACTCAATTTCACTAAAGTTGAGATCTATGCAATTTAGTGATTGCATAGAACTCAACTTTGGTAAAATAGAGTTCCACATTGAAACTCAACTTTTAGAAAATCAAGTTTAAAAAAAAAAAAAAAACCTACATATTTTAGAGGCTATATAAATTATAACCAAATAATTTTCAAAAACCAAATAAAATTATTAAAAAAAAATTATTAAAAAAAAAAAAAAACTAACAAACAAATAAACAACCGGCAAAACCCACAAACCTCTTCTCCTTGCACTCAAAAGACCCAAATTGCCGTAAAAATAAAAGGAAAAAAATAAAAATAAAAATCCATGACCACCTTGTACAATCTCTGCTCAGACGTTGAAGAGAGATATAAGGACTTCTCCAAAGGGAGCAAATTGATGGAGGGGGACGACTATGGATATAAGGACTCCATCGCCCTCAACCTCCAGGGGTTAGATGAGCGGTTAAAACTAAAAAAAGATTTTTGCCCCCCTTGACTCTATTGAGTATTGACGGAACTACTAACAGAACAGAAGTGTCTATTTGGCACAGTATCAAAATAAGATTTTTGCCCCCCTTGACTCTATTGAGTATTGACGGAACTACTAACAGAACAGAAGTGTCTATTTGGCACAGTATCAAAATTTATGTACTAGTTGGCAAAAAAAAGGGGGGGGGGGGGGGGGGATCTTATTAGTGCATCAACATAAGAGTTCTAATTGTCTTATTAATGCATTTTATCCAATGTATAAACATTTACATTATTAGTTAAATGAATGAGGATTGATACCTTGCATCTCAATTTTTCGAGGTAATTTGCAAGCTAGCATAGTAAGGGGAAAAAATATAATAAGTTAACGGGCGTTTAGAAGAATTTTGCAAACTAGCATCTCAAGTTTTATAGACTTGATTTCAGTCTAAAACTTGAGGCTTAAAAACTCAATTCCCACTTGTTGAGTTGGAAGTATGACGCCACATAGATCTCGAGTCTTATAGACTCGAGTTCTAAAAAGCAAAACCGAGTCTTTGAGACTCAATTTTTGTCGGGGAAGAACAGCTCTGAAAACTTCAAGAAGAACAGATTTGAAGAAGAACAGAGGAAGAGGGAAAATGATCTGAAACGATCTGGAGCTTCGAAGAACAGAGGAATACAATCTGGTTGAAGAAGAACAGACACTGGGTGGACGATCTACAACGCTGAAGAAGAATGAAGAGACGCTTGCTGGAGAAGAACGCTAGGTGGACGAAGAAGAACAAACGGATGGGAAATTAAATGGTGGAACTTGAGTCTTAAAAACTCAAGTTCCATGTGGAATTTCTTCCACGTCAGATGCAACCACTTACAAATCGAGACTTAAAAACTCGAGTTTTAGACACTCGAGATGCTAGTTTCCCTGATTGTTTTGAAACATGACAACTAACAAAATTGTTTGATATTTAAGATTAATTAGAAAAAAATTCCAATTTTTCTATCTTTCGGTCTTTTTCTTTCTGGTTTTTATTGTTTATTTTGTAACAAAAAGAATTTCAGTACACAAATTTCCTGGCAACAATGATGCCCTCCGAAGTTCGAAGTGTGTAGAACAAATTCTATAGAAATGTAAACTGAAACAACCCTTGCTTGATATTAGATATTAATAATATTGATCTCCTCCATTAATGGCACATGACATGACACAAATTTGTGATATTCAGATGATTAGCAAGTAGCAACCTACATGCGAATATCCTTATTTATCCTTTGCTCATATGTAAGGATCAAGCAAATCAATGAGGTGACAAGCAGCCATGTGTAGTATCAAATAATTTCACCTGCTGACTGATCAAGGATTTGCTGAGAGAGGATTGAAGTCTCCCTAAGTATGCAAGATTTCTTCATATGAAGCTTTCACACCCTGCGAACCCATTGCTCTAGTCGAAGTTGCTTCAAAGGAGGTCCTAGGTTCGGCTTACTCTTTTGAGGACACCGCCATTTCCCAGTAACCGCCATTGCATCAGAGTGTTGGAAATTGGTTGTTTCTGTTAAGACCTTTCTTTTTATGACACCAACATTTCCACCTGCTGAAGGAACTGTCCCTTTATTAATCCCTTTTGTGCTTTTCAAGGAATTCTCATTGTTTGTCCTTGTTAAGCTCATCTTCCTTGTTGCAACAAAACCATTTTCTGAAATATTTTCTGCATTTTCCTTGCCACTGCGTCCATGAGTTGATTTTGTCATTGCAATTCCACCGACTAGATTTAACTTTGACTTGCTTTCAGGGGATACACACTCCACATCTTCTGTTTTGACCTTCACTTCAGAGCACTCCTGTATGGCACCCCTACTATGAATCAAGCGTTTTGGAGATTTTCTATCACCACTGCCTGAAGTTCTGATATCCAGTGGCATACAATGAATTTTTTGGGGTTGCTCATTCTTACTTTGAGAATCTTCATCATTCAAGCTTGATACATCTTTGGTTGGACTAACTCCATGGTTTTGCTTTATTTTAAAGTTCATGCTTTGTTCAAAAGACGAATTCTTTTGAGAAGATGCATTTTCATTCCCTCTAAGCCTATTGTCACCCTATAAATTGCAAACATGAAAGCATGGAATGAGATAACAAAGCCAATAAACACTCCTACCTTCTATAAATATAAAAATTCCATCTAATTTTAAGAGGGGGAAGGGTGGAGCAGGAACACTTCAGAAAAGAAACTATCATCTGATAATTAGACTTTGTTTCTTCAAGTACTTTTGATTTAAGATACAGCAGAATAATAAAAGATCCGGTAACTCTAGTAACAATTGTGCCACTATGTCATAGTCTTAAAAGCCATAATAGACATCTTTATTAATCAGAGTTAATGTGAACTATAAATTTTTGTAATTAGATGAAACATAAGAGAAGGGATGAACAACTAGAAGGATATAGAGATGGATAAAGAGTACCTCTCTTGAAGACTGCTCTTTCTGTTCATTATTCATAAAACAACTGTTAGATTTTACAAAGCCATTTGAGTGCAACTTCTCACCAATATTCACTTCACCTCTATTTTTACTTTTGCTGTATTCCCCCAATGTCTCCTCTTTTTCCAAGTCGGTCTCTTCAATATCAAACTCATCATTCTCACATTCAATTTCTTTAGAAAGGGAATCTCCAAAATCATTTGTACCCAGTACAGGAGAATTGTACACGTAGCTTGAAAACCAGTTTCTGATGTCAGGGGGCTCTAACAGATCAAGAAACAAAAACAAATCAACCACTCATCAGCCAAGCATTTTACAGGAGATATATATATATATATATGTGTGTGTGTGTGTGTAATCATTCCATTAAAAAAAATGGCAAGAAGGGCTGTAACCTTAACGCAAGGAAAGTATACAAAGATTCTAAGATAATATTTCATATAGTATAACTTGTGGGAGAAGCAATACACACCAGAAAGGAGTGAAGTTGAGTGCAATGAATCTGCAACCTGCAACAAGAATTTTTTTGTTTGGTGAATCAGATGAGCTTTTATTGAAAATTACAGAAGAATACAAAACTATGCTGTATCACAACCAGGCCAGGATCACAATACAACACAGACATTAAAAGCTAGAGCTGCCCAGCATTACAGTGAAACCTTAAGAAGGAAAACAGAGACGCTTGAAATGGACTCAACTACTTATTACAATGATTTAATCCTCCAACAAGGTCTTAGCTATAGACTGACTCAAATAACAGAAAGATAGAGACCCCAATTGGAGCACTTGATCTTATTTAGGCTGAGGCCATTATCTGTGACTAGCAAATTCCACCCTTGTTTTATCATCTTTCTTTATTCCTTTAATTAGCTTCTCCTCAGTTAATAAAGCACCCCCATTTATTCGAGCATTCTTCTGCACCTTGAGGTTATAAACAGCTGCCCAAATAATAAATTTGGATATGATGGTCCTAACCTGTTATATCATTTATGCCCCACTCCACAAGGCCTACCCAATGTGAGAGGAGGGGGGGTTGAAATAAGACAAAGATCCATGATCTTCTTCCAAATCCTAGATGTGATGCAGTTTTCAGTGTTATGGAACATAGTTGCAATGGTACAATACAACATAGTCTAGTCACAATTGTGCCACTAAGTCATAGTCTTAAAAGCCAAAAGCCATAATAGACATCTTTATTAATCAGAGTTATTGTGAACTATAAATTTTTGTAATTAGATGAAACTTAAGGGGAGGGATGAACAACTAGAAAGACATAGAGATGGATAAAGAGTACCTCTCTTGAAGACCGTTCTTTCTTTTCATTGTTCATAAAACAACTGTTAGATTTTACAAAGCCATTTGAGTGCATCTTCTCACCAATAATCACTTCACCTCTATTCTTACTTTTGCTGTATTCCCCCAATGTCTCCTCTTTTTCCAAGTCGGTCTCTTCAATATCAAACTCATCATTCTCACATTCAATTTCTTTAGAAAGGGAATCTCCAAAATCATTTGTACCCAGTACAGGAGAATTGTACATATAGCTTGAAAACCAGTTTCCGATGTCAGGGGGCTCTAACAGATCAAGAAACAAAAACAAATCAACCGCTTATTTCTTACTTGAATTGGATTTTTCTACTTAAATTTAACTATTTATAAATCACTGTGCAAGAGAATGAGTGTATTTCAAGTTTTCATTATGTTCCTAAGACTCCTCCAGCAGCCAAGCATTTTACAGGATTTCAATTCTAATATATAAATATATAAGTAATCATTCCATTCGAAAAAGGCATAAAGTACTGTAACCTTAACACAAGAAAAGCATACAAAGATATTAAGATAATGTTTAATATAGTATAATTTGTGGGAGAAACAGTACACACCAGAAAGAAGTGAAGTTGAGTGCAATGAATCTGCAAGCTGCAAAAAGAGAATTTTTGTTTGGTGAATCAGATGAGCTTTTATTAAAAAGTACAGAAGAATACAAAACTATGCTGTATCACAACCAGGCCAGGATCACAATACAATACAAGACATTAAAAGCTAGAGCTGCCCAGCATTACAGTGAAACCATAAGAAGGAAAACAGAGACGCCTGAAATGTACTCAATTACTTATTACGATGGTTTAATCCTCCAACAAGGCCTTAGCTATTGACTGACACAAAGAAAGAAAGATAGAGACCCCAATTGGAGCACATGATCTTATTTAGGCTGAGGCCATTATCTGTGACCTGCAAATTCCACACTTGTTCTATCATCTTTCTTTATTCCTTTAATTAGCTTTTCCTCAGTTAATAAAGCACCCCCATGTATTCGATCATTGCTCTGCACCTTGAGGTGGTAAACAGCTGCCCAAATAATAAATTTGCATATGATGGCCCTAGCCTATTAGATCATTTATGCCCTACTCTACAAGGCCTGCCCAATGTGAGAGGAGGAGGGTGGGGGGGTGTTGAAATAAGACAAATATCCATAATCTTGTTCCAAATTCTAGATGTGATACAGTTTTCAGTGTTATGGAACATAGTTGCAGTGGTACAATACAACACAGCTAAATACCAAAATCATGATTGTGCTACCAGATTAAACTCTCTTAAGTCTAAAACCAGATCATAACTACACTCAGTATAGAAAATAATGTGAATTTCATTTTTAAAAGGGAGATCAAGGAAGAGTTACCTTACTAAAAGACTGGCTTTCCTGCTTATCATTTCCAAAAAAGCTGCTACATTTCACAGACTCTTGATCTCTTTTCCCAGTTCCACCAGGATTTACTTCTTTTTCTCCTCCACTCTCATTGCTAACCAATTCATTTTTCACAAATTCACTTTCTTTAGAAACAGAATCCCCAAAATTGTGATTCAAGTCCAGCACAGGAGACTCATACTCATAGCTTGAAAACCAGTTTCTAATATCAGGAGGCTCTGATACAACCCACAAAAAGACCAACACAGAAATAAATCAAAAAGTCACAATCTTTCACCACAAATTGGATAAGATTTTCACACTTTCTGTCTAGTTGCCGAGTAAACACAACAAAAATAGAAAGGAAACCTGGAAATAAGAGATACCCATGTCTCATTTCTTTCTTTATATCTATTTTCTTAGCAACCAGACAGTAATTAAGAATTGCAGAATCTAGATAAAGCAAAATAATACATACCAGATGGAAGTGAGGGTGAGCAAGAAGAACCCAGTACCTAACACCCAAAAAATGAAAAAGTTAGAGCCTTTGGTTGCAGAGAAATTGTGGGACAAGACAAGAAATCTTAAAATGTTGCAAAAACCATTCCAACCCTTTACTTGTTACAACTTACAAAGGCTCCAAAGCACTTCATTTTCTTGTACTATACAATCTCAGGAACCAAACCCAAAAAAAAAAAAAAAAAAGGTTGAAGTAATTAAAGAAAAATAAACATTTGGATTAACCTGAGAATTAGATACAACTTGAACCTCTGGGTCTGAATTGTCCATTACATCTCTCTGTCTATGTCTCTGTGCGTGTAAAAAAAAGTAAGCGGCTAAAATGGCTGTTGTTGTTGTTTTTTTTTTTTTTTTTAAGAGAAAGTGGTTGTGTTTTAATTAATTATTTGTTTTTACATTTATTCAAATTTCGCGGGGATATTTGGCGCCTTTTTTCTTTTTTCTTTTTTCAATAAAAAAAATTAGAAAGTTGGAAAAAGATAAGCGCAACGGAAGTTAAGGCCGTGTACGGGTGACATCAAAAAGTGAGTTGCCCTATTTTGGTTTTTTTTTTTTTTGGTGTGCCAAATATTAACTTTTTTGCAAATTATATTACTAAAAAGTCTTTATTTTTAAGTTATTTAGTTATTATGTAGTCTTTTTTTAAACTCGATTTTTTAAAAATTGAGTTTTAAGTGAAACTTGATTTACCAAACGAGTTTTGTGTAAATTTTATTTTTAACTCGATTTTAACTTAACCTTAAATCGTATGGCACCTGCATGGATGGAACTAGAGTTTGGCAAAATTAAGTTCCACTTGGAATTGAATTTTGGCAAAATCGAGTTTCGGAAAAGACTATATAACTAAATAAATTACGTATTTTCAGCAATATAATTCATAAAAGGGGAGGCGTAGTGGGAAGTGGCATTAGGATATATAAGAGCACTAATATTATTATATTTCATTATTGATATCGATAATTTTATATAAATTATAAATCATTAAACTCAATCAATAGCCCTTTTATTTTTATTTTTTAAGGAATCAAGTGGCATTTTCTAATTATTTTAAACATAGGAAATCACCCTCACAATTTGTTTAAGACAAATTAATTTTTTTTTAATCCCTCAAATAAATTATTGCAGAACAAGATAACATTTGATTTGATATTTTTTATTTATTAATAGTTAAAATCTTATATTGCTTAAAATTGTAAGAACAACTTTACATCTTGAAATGTAACTAGTCATTCTATTCATGAAATTTATATGTTATGAGGGCCCTATTTCATTTTTACATAAGAAATCATATGGAGTTGCATACCTAAAACTGCTAGAACTTATCCTTCTAGTAAGATAGACATTCAAACAAGAAGATAAACAAGTAACTTTACTAAATGCATAACTACACGGCGAAAAATACGCAACTATGTTTTCTCTCCATAATTGAGAAATTGTATTAAAATTCAGAATTTATTGACATATATCTACATATGGAAATTGGAAAATTTCCAACTGGCTAATAAAATGCCTCATTATAAGTCTAGGCAAGATTTTATTGCCAAGATAGTTGTTATGGGCATAAGTGTGTAGAAAAGTTTGGCCAATTTGAGAGAATTCCCATGGAAGTAAAACTTTTCCCAGATGGAACTTCACTCCAAAATTTTGTTTATAAAAAAATGTAATAAAAATTCAGCCTGGATATATTATCTCTAATGAGTTATATGTTATTCCAGCGACCGATGTCAACAATTCCTTGAATTTAAGTTGCTCCCTTCTTTGAAAAAGCATTATTTTCAACAAAGAATCCTCATTTATAAAAGTAATCTCATCTATGTTATTGTGAGCCCCTTATAAGGAGAGGTGATATAAGCATTCACTTTTACTTACTCATTTCACATATCGAGACACTTCGCATGTCAAACTTGCATGCAGTTTAAACTTATTGCCCAGTGTCTCGCTCGTTCATGACAGCGCAACATTGTCACTTTTTCCTATGCAATTAAATGATATAAAGCCATTACTCAGGCTCCTTAGCTAGGCACCATATCTCTCCCTCTCTTAATCTCTTATTTGCCAAACAAACCATCCATTTTCTTTTGTTCATCTATTATCAATTTTGAAGGCATTTTAAGAATTCTTCAATTATTTATTGCCAACGCCAGTACTTGATGCTTGAAGAAAGTCCACTGGAACTTGCATGTCAAGGATCTAGAGTGACAGCGTTCTTCAAGAAATTTTAGGTAATTTTTTCTTCTCGATTACTTTTTAACATACACAATTATGCTAGAAACAATGATGATTCATTTTCTAAATCACCTGATTGGTCTTTGAGTAAGATATATTTTCAAATTAGTGTGTCAATCATGCAATTTGTTTTTTTGAGTAAATGAAAAAAAAAAAAATTGGTAATATGTACATGATAGATGATCTTGAAGAGTATTTTTATAAGAATTATTTTGGTACATTTTATAATTTTTGAATTATAAAAATTTGCCCCTTAATTTTTACTATTTGTGAAATTCTAGTTACATGATTTCCTTTACCACCTTTAATTGTTTGGTAAAATCTACACATGATTCCCCCCCCTCCCAATTTTGTATGGTTTTCAATTTGATCTTTATAGGCTAATGGTATAGCGGCATTCTAAAAAATCTATTGGGTTTTTTTGTATTTTGTATAATAGCATTTTTTTTAAAGGGAAATCGCAAAGAAAATGTCCTGAAATTTTATTAGAAGTCAAACCAAATTTGTGTGCCACAACTCAAGAAATCATTGGTTGACTGTTGACTCACGAACTTAATTAATTACACAAAAATATTATATAATAATGATAATTAAAATTTGAAAAATAATCTTTTTTTTTTTTTTGCGGCAAATCATTTTATTATTTTCATAATTATAATTGATATAAAAAATATTAAGTTATTATCTCAAAGGGGCAAAAGGAGTGGTTATGATTTGGAATAGTTTAAAAGGGCAAAGATTGTGTCTAGTGCACATAAGCACTAAACTCAAGCTAAGTCCAATCTAAAAAGTTTTTTTTTTTTTTTTTGGTGATAAAGTTAGATAATCTAAAAATGTAAAATCAATGATGATGATGATAAAATTAATAGATAATGGTATTGACAGTGGTTAATTTTACTCTAATCCTAAAATTGTTAATCGAGTGGAAATGTGCTAATTAAGAGTTAATTAATATAACTAAGAGAAGAGTAATATATATATATATATATATTATTAGAGAGATGAAAATAATTTCATTACTCCGAAATGTTTTACAGGTATTTTTTAGCACAAAACATTTTATACATTTTTCTTTTGCATTTTATGGTTAACTAAAAACATTTTCAGCTTTAACCAACCTAAACAAATATGGTAAAACATTTTAAAGCGAAGCAAATGGAGCGTGAGTTTTTTCTTTATTGAAAAATATACAATACATACTCTAAAGAAAAATATACAATAAGTTAAGGTTTTGTTTGGCTATTTATTTATTTTTCAAAAAACAGAAGGTAAACTTATAAGTATGATGCTCTTGGTGTAGTTTTATTACTTCTAAATCGAAAACTAGTAACGTTTTCAGAGAATATCAAAACACTTTTGGCAATATATTTCTACTTTGCTTCATTCCTTTCTTGTTATTTTAATAATACAAAATTGTATTTAGAAATAAGAAGCAAAGAGATAATCCCAGTGGATCAATTTTTTATTTTTATTTTTTCATGGAATCTGCTTTATTTATTTATTTTTATTATTTTTGTGGTAGGACTAAGTTAGAAAATTTTAAATAATTTTTTGCGCTGTGAATAAGTTTAGAAAATTTTAAATAATTTATATGTATGACAAATAAAATTTTGTATTAATGGGAATGAAAAAAATCAGGAGCAGGTCATGAAGTTCTTAAGCAATTTTGTTCTTATGTTCATTTGAAAGCATAAAAATTAGTTGATATATCTTTCTTCTTATCAGAGTTGTGTTTCTTATTAGAACATTTTTAGAATCTCAATACTAAATGATGTTAAAAATTCTATTATCAGTGTGAGTATATATGTCCCATTATATTTGGTATAAATAAGTTATTATCACCAAAAGTCTTGTAGTTAAGTGGTATTGTGGCTTTCCTTTATGAGAAGAACTAGAGTTTAGAGCCTCCTTTTTCCTATTGTTCTAACTATTGAATTATAAAAAAGAACTCATCATCATATCATTTTGTATTTTGGACAAGTTCTTAGAATATCTTCAATCTCTCCTTAATTAGCTCATTATCTGGGACAAAAATTTTGTACTCTCTTTTCTTATATGCAGGAAAATTCAATACAAATTAATAATTAGCTCATTTTTTTAATAAAAAAATCGTATACGAAATGACAATATATTTGTCACTAAAATTTGTATTGCAATCTTTCATGATATACTTACATTAATGAAGAACCCACAATAAAAGATAAACAATTTTAATACCATAAAAAGGGGCTTTCAAGGTCCAATTTCTTACTTCAAGTTCCACAGTTACTCAGATACACAGAGCTAGCTGTTTTCTTCCTCTTATACTTTAATTAGTCTTCCAAATTTGTGCATAACACTATAAATCACAATTAAGATGAAAACAAAAGCAACAAAATAAGATTGGTAAAAAATCAAAATGATCCTCTCCATTATCCAAATCATTGTCCCAATACTTTTTTTTTTTTTTGTATTAAACCCAGCTTTGCCTTCACGGTTTCTATTTTAAGCTCTACTTTCTTTGTTGCAGGGATTTGTTTATATAAAATTTGCATTTCTCAGCGGAAAGTTTAGTATTTTTTGAATCAAAACCATGGCCTATTCATTGAGAAGCAGGAAAAATAAGAAAATCTATGTGTGTTCAAGCGGTTCATCAGACAGTGACTCAGGTTATTCTGATCCTGACTACACAAGGATTAGACCTCGAAGACAAGCACAACAAAACAACACTAATAAGTGCAATAAAAAACTGTCCACAGACGTTAAAATGGTGGAAGTGGGGGCTGCATGTTCAAGTGTGAGGCCAAGAAGGGGTCGTCCTACTAAGAAGAGAGTATATGAAGAAGGAAAGAAAAATTTTGAAGTTGGAGAAAGTTCAAGGAGAAGAAGACGAGCTCCTTATTCGCTTACGAAACGCGCTAGATGTGCAAATAAGGCTGGACCAACTGAGTCGAAAAGAACAATCTTGTCATGGTTGATAGACTTGAAGATGATTGAGGAAAAAGAAGAAGTAGGATACATGGATGATCCTTGTGAACAAAACATATTGCTTAAGGGAATGATTACAAGGGCTGGGATATTATGTAATTGTTGTAATACGGAGATAACAGTGCGGGGATTTGAAGCTCATGCTCATAGTAATCTGAAAAGACCTTATGCCAACATTTTCCTATTGAGGAGAAATGTTTCCCTCCTGAGATGCCAACTTCATGTCTTGGATGGGATCAGGAAATCAAGGCATTGTGGATTTAACCTAATTGAGCCTAGAGAGACTGATGTAGACAAATATGATGATGCTTGTGTCATCTGTGCAGATGGAGGGGACTTGATATGTTGTGATAATTGTCCTTCCACAATTCATATAGATTGCACAAATTTGAAGGTCTGTAGTTTCTTTCACAGTTATTATAATGCCTTCTAGGAAAATTAACTTTTTTTCTTATGAATTGTTGTTTGGTTTCTAAAATTTTGTGTGTAATTGGACTTTGAACTTTAGAGAATTCCTCAAGATGATTGGCGGTGTCCTTATTGTGTTTGCAAATATTGTGGCGATGGTGGCTATGCAAATGACGAATTATTCCAATGCTTTCAATGTCAGAAGAAATGTATATGCTTCATACCTTTTATTTGGAATCTTAGCTTCTTTGAAGTTCTTTTTAGTTTTTAAATTCTAAAGTGACAAATCCTAATTTGTGCTTCTTGTAGATCACTGGTCATGTCATCTTGAAGTCGAAGTAGATATTAATCGCCCATTGACTCCAGACAGGTCGCCTAACATGAAATCATTTTGTCAGCTGAGCTGCAAGGAGGTATGCTAATGTTCTACACAATTTTATTTGATAATGTCTAATTCTTTTGAGTATTGTTGAAAGGATTCTGACATAAGTTCTGCCAAAGATTTTGGAGCACTTGGATAGAGAACTCAGAGTTAAAAATGAGCTAGGCGGAGGACTCTCTTGGACTCTTATCCGCCAAACAGATCTACATTTAGCTACAGAGCCTACAAATATTGATCATTTTCAGCAGATTGTGGAATGTAACTGCAAGATAGCAGTTGTGTGGGATATGATGAATGAGTCGTTTGATCCAATCATAGATCGCCACACAAACACGAATGTGATTCATGGTGTCTTATACAATCGAGAGTAAGCAGCCCTATAAATTCTTTCTTAGATAGCTATAACTTGTTCTACATCTTATTCAGTCTAATATTGCTGCTTTTTATCAACATGTTTGGCATTTAGTTTTTGAAAAACATTATCTGTTCACCCTTTCTTTATTCTCATAGTCTATAGTTTTAAGTTCAAGGAAAAAAAAAAAAAAAAAAAAAAAAAAAAACGATCTGATAGCTCAAAAATCCTTCATTTTCAGATCCAATTTGACTCGCATAAACTTTCAACGTTTTTATACTGCTATTCTTGAGAAAAATGACGAAATAATCTCTGCAGCATCTCTGAGGTATGTCCATAATATGAGGTATTTTTCTGTGTGTGCTGGAAAGCTTGTATACATGGAGCTTTAGAAAATAACCCTTTAAACTAAAATGATTGCCCTCGTGGTTCTACAGAATACATGGGACAAAGATTGCAGAGATGCCCTTCGTTGCAACCAATGAAAAGTATAGGAATCAAGGGATGTGGAAAAAGCTTTTGCTAGCGATTGAATCTGTAAGTTGTTGAATAAGATTCTCTAGTGCATGTAAATATATCCCAAATATGAATATAATAAATAGAAGAAACTAAGCAATTGTTTTTAAATACACAGCAACAAAAGGGTGTGTCACCCAACTTAGATTCTGCTTTAGTTTGAAACTTTTTCTGGAATTTCCGATAAAACCCAATATTATGACAAATTGTGCTTGAACAAGCTGATTGACTCATCTATCATGTGTTATAACAAATACTGTTTGGAAGATTTTTAAAGTAGTTTGAGTCTCCATGCTTTTAGTTGTAAGTAGCATAGCAAGAGCTACTTATAACAGGTCAGTAGGTTACAGTTGAAATAGATGATAGTGTACCAATATTTGCTGTCTTACAATTGATATTCTGCAAAAAGTGTTGCCACTGGTTGCATTGAAGATCCTAGATTTTAAGGCTGAGCAGATTGCTTATCCACCATGAAAATGTTTAGAAACAGCTCATTGATATATTTCCCCACATTGAGAAGTCAGCTATTTGAAATCATAATATTTAGGCTACACACAAAAACACAGCTCTATCTGTTTTCTCTGGAGCAAAGTTGAATAAATATTTTTCAGTCCCTTGAGCCTTCTACTTTTACTTAACGATCCCGCGTGGTCCATTGGTCCTTCTGAGAACAAGCTCTCATGCTGATCTAATTTTCAGGTCCTTCACTTTCTTAAAGTCGAGAAATTGATCGTTCCATCAATTGAAGATCTCGTTCCAATGTGGACACAGAAATATGGTTTTTCAAAAGTCGAGGATTCCGTGATGAATGAACTGAAGTGCTTCAACACATTGATGTTTACAAGGGCAGTCAGATTACAGAAATCCATGCACAAACCTGCCGTAAAATCAGAAGGTGGAGACTCCGAATCTCTCTCTCTCTCTCTCTCTCTCTCTCTTTCTCTTCTCTCTTGTGTGTACTATTTCCATCCTCATCACTTCTTTGGCTTCCTATTTATCCTCCTCTCTTTGCAGCTATGGAAGTTGTTGGAGATGGGAACAATGGCAATCAGAATGGAGAGGATGCAAAACAAAACCAGACAAATCATATGGAGCAGAATGCAACGGAGGTTGATGAAGTCAAGAACAATGACAATATGGCGTTGCAGGATGGAACAAACATGAGCCAGAACCAAACAAAGCTGCTACTTCCTGACTTAAATGATGACGAAGAGCCACTAGTACCCATGGAATGAAGAGTAATTATTTAGTACTCCGGGAATATTGCGTTATAATATTCTCTCCTCTCATTTTATGGTGGGTCTTGCTATTTAAATTTATGAAATGATCCATCATTCATATGATAAGAGAGAGTATCACCTCGTTATACTTCAGGAAAGAGTAACTGAACTCAATCAAGCAAACATCCTCTTACTATAGGATTAACATGCAAGTCTTTATTATCTAGTTTTTACTTGCTGACTGCAAGGAAAGTACTAAGGATTTTTGATGATCAAGATTTTAGGATTTTTGATGATCCCCTTGCGGATCTTTCTATGTTATTGTAATATGACTGTATTGGCATGTATGCTTTAGGGAAACCAACCAATGTGCAGACAAGCTGACAAAGAAGGGAGTCATGCAAGATCAAGATTTTAGGATTTTTGATGATCCCTTTGCGGATCTTTCTATGTTATTGAAGTATGACTCTATTGGCATGTGTTTTGAGAGGCTCTGCCTCACCTCTCTAGTTTAATCATATTGCAAGCCTTTTCTATCCAAAAAAAAAAGTTAATTCACGTGAGCCATCAAACTATACTATAAACATATACTAATAATTCATTAGTACTTTGATAAAAAAAAAAAAAAAAATGGTAACATTTTGACATTTTTCTAAAGTTGCAACATAATAATAACAGAAAATATTTAGTGTTTATGAACACTAGTATTATGCCCGTGCCAATGTATGGTTTAATGAAAAATTATATATAAATTTATCAAAATTATATAATAATAATTATTGAGCAACACTTTTCTTTTTGAAATTTTTATAAACTAATAATTATTGAGCCACTTGAAACTTTAATAAATTTTTAACTACAATAAATTAACTATTTAAATGAGTCAAATGACCAAAAAATAAAAATAAAAATAAAAGTGTAATACATACATATATCGAGGCACTTGGTACAAGTACAAGGAGTGGAGTGTAAATTTTACCATATTAAAACATGAAATTAATATATATATATATATATATATATATATATATATATATATATAATCAAAACAATTAAAATATATATTAAACTTTATTTTAAATTACTTGAAACTTTTTGAATTTTAGTTGAAGTAAAAATTAAATTCCTTGAAACTTAGGTAAACTATTGGTATTTTTGATAACAAAGTTTTACATTGAGTATTATTGTAAACTAGTATGTAACCCTATGCATATGTATGAGTACATTTAAAAACAATCACAATTACATATATATATATATATATATATATATGATTTAGAATCTAAATCAGACTCTTCAGTTTTTGCACCCAATAAATCACTTGCAACAAATGTTAAAAAATTTGATTGGACACATGGCGCAGAATTGACCTCTAATTAAAATTCAATTTAAAGTTTAATTGAATGTAGATTCTTTGATTTTTGCACCTAATAATTCACTTGACACAAATTTAAAAATTGGATGAGACACGTAGCACAAAATTAGACTCCAATTTAGAATTTAATTGGATTTTCTCCCTACTTTGTCTATTAATATTGTGGGGAGTGGAAGAGTCCCCCCTCCGGACCTAAAGCCCAAATGCCAATTGGGCCCCATGGAATGAATTGGGCCATACACATATGCTCATGGAAAGGCCCAATAAATTATAAGGACTGATGGAAGGGTACAGGGCCATCCTGAACAACCCGAAGAAGGTAGGAACCTTTGCAGATTGTTCCCATGAAAAAGGTAGCAAGTTAAATGGAGCCAAGCCTTATCCGAGGAGAGGTGCACGGAAAATCTACGTCTTACTTCCAGAAGGTACCTAGAACCTCGAGGAGTCTTCCAGAACACGCAAGAAGGTTGAAGATCTTCACCTCCGCATTAATGAGGAGATTTCCACCTAACCCCTGCCGCATTGAATGCATATGAGATAACCTGAACGGTACAAACACCCCCAAAAGTTAAAATTTCAGTATAAAAGAAGGGAGAAAACTGATAAAGGAGAGGAAAATATCCCTAAAAACTCGGCTGGCGACAGGACAGCTATAGAGATAAAAACAAGGAATGTACCTATATAAGGGGGAAGACATGCAAATAGAAGGAGGTTGGAAGAATAGTGAAAAAAGTGTAAGAAGGAAGAAAAACTATCTATTTGAGAGAGAGAGAGCGCATAACACCATGGGAAAGAGAAATTCTCCTATTGTAATACTTTAGTTTCATCTGAAATATATGGTGTTGATGAAATCAATTGTTTGAGTTTTCTATTGTGGAATGTTTATTCCCTATTCCCTTTTTATAAATAGATTGTGTCGGTCATTTAAACTTTATCCCGTGGATCCACACAGGATCCCAGATTGGTTAGTTTTTTACGCTCACAATATATATATATATATATATATATATATATATATATAGAGAGAGAGAGAGAGAGAGAGAGAGAGAGAGAGAGAGATTACTTGAAACTTTTCCTAATAAAATTTTAGTTGAGGTAAAATTTTAAATTTCTCGAAACTTAGCTAGAGTTCTACGTAGAGTACACTATTGGTATTGGAATTTAACATAAGATAATAAAAAATATCAATAATTAAAAAGAGCATAGAAAATTGTCTCAGAGGGAAGATCATCACTTAGTGCAACCAAAGTTTGGATTGGATTTATTCAAACTTTTTTTTTTTTTTTTTTTTTTTTTTTTTTTTTGTGGTCTAAAGGAAAGTATATAAAGACTAACTGAAAGAAAAGGGGGTAGGACAAAGCCTGTTACAACTCGAGCCCAGTGAATCCGCCTCAACCAGAAGGATCAACTCCACAGGAGGAATTGAATGAACAGTAAAATCCACAGATTGATACAATCCTAAATATGCTAGACTATCCGCACATTTGTTTGCTTCCCGGTAAGTGTGCTTAACACGAACTTGAGGGATTTGGCTAATTAAGAGTTTACAATCATCCAGCAGAGGAGAGATCATAGCATTGCTGTAAGTAAAGTTGTTAAGGACATCCACCAGAGACTTCGCATCAAGCTCTATCAAGATAGCGTGGACGCTCATTTGCTGGCAAAGCTGAAGACCATCACGGAGAGCCCACATTTCAGCAGCAAAGCTATCAGTTCTTCCAATCTTTCTAGAAAAACCTATCACCCAATTTCCATCCTCATCCCTTATCAAACCACCACCAGCTGCTGTGCCTGTCGAACCCCTTGATGCACCATCAGTATTAAGCTTAAACCAGCCCGGATCTGGTTTTTCCCAACTAACTCGCTTCACCACCAATTGATTATTGCGAGTTGGACGAGACACACAAAACAGAAACTCCATAGCTTGCTTGGATATCACCTTTGCTAGATTCGGATTGGCCCTCTTGTTGGAAAAATAATCTTGATTTCTTTGTTTCCAAATCATCCACACCGCATAAGGAAAAAGAATATTCCAAGGAAGACTATCTGCATTTTGGGAGGACTTGAGGCTAGAATTAGAGATTAACCAATCTCTAATACCCTGAGAAAAAAAAGAAGGATTTAGGCAGTGGGTTCCAAGTTGTTGCCAAACCGGTTTAACTAAGCTACAATCCCGGAGTGCATGAGTTAAGGATTCTGAATCAGACTGGCACATTGGGCAGGAGGTATCAAGGGAAATACCTCTTTTTGCTAAAACCTCCTTGACTGCAATGCTCCTATGCATGCATCTCCAAATGAACATTTGGATTCTAGGCAAGGTATTAAGCTTCCATATCCAAGAAACATCAAAGAATTTTGCTTCCATCAAATTTGTGGCAATAAGATATGCATTTCCCATGTCAAAACTCCCTTTAGGAGAGAGCTTCCAAGCCAACTTATCTTTGTTTCTTGCTAAAAAGTAGATCGGTATTGCTTGAATTTCATCTCTAATCTCCGAAGGGAGGTTGAAAGGAATCATCGACCAGTTCCATCTCCCCAAGGATATCACATCTTTAAGCTTGAGGTTATTCGAGTCTAAAGGAAGGGGACCATGAATGAGGGCTCTAATGGAGCCAAGATTGGACCAGCAATCAGACCAGAAATTCAGATTACTCTCATGACCTGGAATCCACTTAATCCCTTGCTTAAAGGTGGCCTCACCTTTCTTTAAACCTTTCCAAATAGGGGAACTTGGGAGCCTAGCTTCATTTCTTGAATTAATTCTCTGCCTAGTACAATATTTATATTTAAGAACCTTGGCCCAAAGAGCATCACTCTCAATGTGAAACCTCCAATTTAGTTTGGCTAGAAGAGCAGTACTCCTACCTTTAGCCGACTGCAGTCCAAGACCTCCCAATACCTTAGGCTTAGTTACAACATCCCATTTGACCCAGTGCATTTTCCTAGTATGGTCAAAAGATCCCCACAGGAAGTTCCTGTTGACCCTATCAATGCCCTTGAGGATTTTATCCAAAAGCGAAGCCTGTTGCATTACATAATTTGGGATGGTGGAGGAAGAAGCATGAATGAGCACCATTCGGCCAACCATGGAGAGTAAATTAGCTTTCCATCCCGCTAGCTTTTTCTTGACTCTATCTAGCACATAGTCAAAGTCATGCTTACTAGCCCCTGTGTGTTTCAGAGGAAAACTCAAATACTTGCCAAGGTTTTCTGTAGAACTAAAGCCAAGAGTGTTAGACAAAAGCTCTCTTTGATCAGAATCCACATTAGGCGAAAAGAACACCCGAGATTTGGCTTCGCTTACCTTCTAACTAGATCTAGAACAAAACTCCTGAATAACTTCATTAATAGCAAGACAGTTCTCTATATTCGCCTCAGCAAATAAAACCAGATCATCAGCAAAGAATAGGTGAGAAAAAGAAGGACCATTCCTGGAAGTTTTCACTGGATTCCAAACCTTAGCCGCACACATGCCCTCAATTAGATGCCCCAAAACCTCCATGCAGAGAATGAATAAATAGGGCAATAGGGGGTCTCCTTGTCTGATGCCTCTAGATGGGCAAAAGGATTCCAAACAACCACCGTTGAAGAGGAGGGAAGTTGAGACCGAGGATACACAACTCATGATGAGCTCAATAAGCTTTTCAGGAAAATTGAACATAAAGAGAATTTCCCTAATGAAACTCCACTCAATCCTATCATAGCCTTCTCCAAATAAATCTTAATTGCCATATACCCCTTCCTTCCCTTCGCTCGACCAATGGTGTGAATCAATTCTTGCACAATGATAACATTATCCATTCCTCTTCTACCCGAAAGAAAAGCTGTTTGAAAGGGTGGGACTATGCTCTCTAAGTGAGGTCTTAGCCGAGCAACAATGACTTTAGAAATGATCTTGTAAATAGAGTTGCAAAGACTAATAGGCCTATAATTCCCAATAGATTCCGGGCCTTGGACCTTAGGAATGAGAACAATGAGGGTTTTATTAAGATATTCTGGCACTTTACGATCGACGAAAACTTTCATGACTTCTTTATTCACCGAATCCCCCACTATGAGCCAAAACCGCTGATAAAAACCAGCATGTAACCCATCCGGACTTGGGGATTTGTAAGGTTTCATGGACCAGAGAGCTTCCTTAATTTCCTCCAAAGTAACCGTGGCATCCAAAGAGCTCTTAATTTCATCCGTTAGCTGCACCTGCCACCGGCTATTAAGGTTTGGGACCCTTGTTGCCTCCACAAGGGATGAGGTATATAAGGAAACAAAACCCTTCCTAAAATACTCCCTCAATTCTCTCTCATTTGTGAGCCACACCCCTCTTTCATCCTTAACCAAAGCTATATGATTTCTTTTCCTTCTAGCAAGAGCAGACACATGGTAGAAGGAGGTATTGCGGTCCCCTTGGATCATCTAGTTAATCCTAGACTTCAACAACCAAAGATCTCTCTCTTGATCAATAATAGTATCCAGCTCTAGCTGCAACTGATTTTCAAGATTGATTAGAGAGGAGCTCGGGTAGTTGGATAATGCTTTCTGAACCCCATAAATTCTCGCCAAAACTCTCCTTTTCTTGTGATGAATGTTACCAAAATGGTTCCTATTCCACAGAGTTGCCTCCTTAGAGAAAAAATCTATGGACTCCAACAAACTTCTACTACTGCACCAAGCCTTAGAGACGATATTGGGAAAGGACAAGTCTGACAACCAGAATTCCTGAAATCTGAAGGGCTTATTAGGGACCTGAGCACTAACTTGGAGGGCTTCCAAGAGCACAGGGCAGTGATCAAAGTGGCAACGGGGCAGATGGGTAACTTTTGCATCCGGGTACAGCACACACTAGTCCGGATTCATGAAAAATCTGTCTATTCTTTCCAAGATAAGATCACTAATATCTCTCTTATTTGTCCAGGTGTATCCGGGGCCATTGAAACCCATGTCAACCATATTGCAACCATTAAGACAGTCTTTGAAGGCTAGAGAACGATTAACACTAACCTGCCTTCCTCCAAATTTATCCTCATTAATCAGAGGTTCATTAAAATCACCAGCCATAACCCATGGCTTATTGTGCAGCTCAGCAACCTTTGTGAGGTTGTTCCATAAAATACATCTATCCTCCTTCCTAGGACTAGCATAAATAGCAGAGAAAATCCAAGATAAGTTTGAGGCACGCACATTTACCTCAACATGGATTTCCTGCTCTGTTTTAGCTAACTCCTCCACCAACACTTTATCAGCATTCCACAATAACCAAAGACCATTCGATAGCCCAATAGTTTCAGTGTGGATTGCCCCATCAAAAGGCAACCTGTCCGTGACCATCTTTGCTCTGTTACCTCCAAACTTTGTTTCCATAATCACAAAAATAGCAGGATCGTACTTTTGAGTAAGATCGTGAATATAATTTTGAAAGGAGGGCTTTTGAGCCCCTCTACAATTCCAAATTAAAAAATTCATGGAGAATGAAAGAAAAAGAAAGGAGAAAAGATCAATCAGAGGAGACCATACCAGCCTCATCCTCCAACTCCATACAAGCAACAGACCCATCTTTAGAACAGGGGTTGGAATGAAATCCAGCACTCCCATCCCCGTTTTCATGACTGGTGCGTGATTCAGACTCAAAAGATAAGCCCAAAGGCCTCCTCGTGGTGCCTTCGTTACCTTCAGCTCTATGGCCGCTTCCTTGGACAGCCAACTGTGCACTATCTTCACTGCCACCATCTAATTGAGCGCTACCTTCATGAAGAACCTGCCCAACATTGGAAGGAGCCGTGAACTCAAAGACCGAGTTAGAGGACCCACACTTCTCACGGATAGGAGGAGAGACACGGTCAGAGGAGAGAAAGGTGATATTAGCAGCAGGAATTTTTGAGAGGGGGTTGTCGGCGCTGCTGGCTTTTGCTTTAGCTGGAGACCCTCTAGCAATGGCTTTTTTGCCTTCACTGAAGACGCTAGCTTCCTAAGGCCTTGGCCTGTTAGGCTTGGGCTTTTACTACTGTCTTGGGCTAAGCTATTACCGTTAGACTTATCCTTCACCATGCTGCTGCGAGCTGGGCCCAAGCTCGAAGTTCCCACATAACCATTGGGTTTAACAGCCCATTTATCAGTCACCCTCCAGTGAAAGCCTCCATCTCTACGTGGCTCACTCTGCCTACCCGTAAGACCACTAGTCGACATGCTTCACCACTCCAGATTCCTTGGAGGTAGGTGAAAAGGAGGCTGCCAGATGGATTTTTTGGTACTATCTGTACTAGCACCTGACGTGGTCCCCTTCCTCCCGTACGTCCTTTTACTCACTACCATCCACGGCCCGTAGTAGCCGTCCACCTCTGATGCCTCTCCAACGTCCACCACGGAATGTACTGATGAAGATGGATGAGCAACATGTCCATCCCTTGTCATATCGGAGCCCGTATTCTGAATTTCCTCCGTTGGAATCAATGGCTCTTTCTCTTTCCGTATGGTGTACGGACACCCCTCAACCTTGTGTCCAAGCCTTCCACAAGAAAAACAGAGGCTGTGGATGCCCTCATACGTCACTGCCTGTTCGAAACGCCCAATACAGATAGTATTCATCAGAGGTTTATTAACATCGATTTGAATACATACCCTTGCATATTTACCACGAGCTTCCATGGCCGTGTGGGAGTCAATCCTCAAGACCTTACCAATAGACTCCACAATCTCCTTCAACACCTCAATTTCATACAGCTCAATGGGAAGTTCATAGAGTCGGATCCGAACGGCGATGAGAGCTACATTTGCCGTTGATGGCTTAAAAAAAGGCTCCCATGGTCTTATAGAAAGAAAATGGTCACCTAAGAACCACGGTCCTTTCATAAGAACAGAATCAAGGTCCTCTTTGGAGAAGAACCTAACCAAAAAGAACCCATATCCAAGGTCCACACAATCCATTCTTGCCAATGGTCTCCACATTTGGCTAAATTTGGATTTCAAATAAGCAAAACCCACTGACCTCCCACTGCCAATGGTCTCGCACATCGCGCTTCAAATTTGAGCTTAAATTTAGTTTAGTTTAATTGACAAATGAGCTTAAATAAGCATCTTTAACGAACTTAAATCTATTTTCAGAGAGAAAAGATAATGCAAATTTTATTAAGACAACAAAACAAATCACAACAGATCGTGTAACAAAACAGAATTCAAATCAGGAGGGGTATCATCCATTAATACAATAGTCATCTGCTTCAGGAGCTTTCCACCAGAGCATGTGCGAGAGCCATTACCCTTAAGTTTAACGTGGGAGATGGAAGGCCAACTTGGAGCTGACGCTAACCTCTGTGTTTCCAAGATAACATCACCTTAGCTAGACTAACTGAGTGCAGGTGAAGACAGAGTAGAAATAATGAGAGAGGAGTTGCCTTCGAACACAACATTGTGCCTGGCTGCCATTGCCTCAACAGCTTCCACAGAGTGAAAATGTGGTATGCATTGGGTCAAAGATACCAACGCCATCACCTCGTCACTACTGTTCCTAATCACAACTTCAACCCCAGCTGCCTACGATCCTGGAAAAAGAGTGCCATCAAAGTTAGCCTTAAACCGATGCTCATGTGGTGCCTCCAACCTCGTTCATGGGCGATTTATGGTCTTGGATTGCCCCTACTGATCTTGTAGTCGCGTGAAATCAGTCAAGAAAAAAGTTGGTAGTGCATTAATGTCTTTGATACCCAAGTGTTATGTTTAATATGGATGTTATTTCTCCTTTGCCACAAGAGCCAAGATTTAACTGCAACTAAGTCCAGAGGATGTGGATCATGATCTGCAACTAGTTGATATCATATACTGGGTATAATAAAAGTTGATATCAACCAAAGTTTGATCTGCAACTAGGTGCTCAGAATAAGATTGCCATGTAATTCATCCTAGCCTCAAACGAGATTTATCTAATTTTGGGTAAATATTCTACGGCCAACTTTTGACCAGCAAATATTCAATGCGCTTTTTTTTTAATAATTTTTTTAGTAGTCAAGATTCAGTGCTCTTATGGAGAAACCACATCAGAAAGAAACTCTACTGCTTACAATTGTGGAAAAGCTTATGAAGCTAGGAGAAGCAAAAGGTACTACAAACAGTTGACACAAAACAGAAAAATTAGATGCAAGCTCCAAGGGAAAAAAATGGAAAAAGTCATAATCAGGCTGGGTTTGGATTGCGATGAAAAGGAAAAAAATGTGCGTCTGCGTTTTTCTTTAAAATTGGGTCCCACGGCACTATTCATACATTTAAAAACTATTTTGCTACCGTGTTTTTAGTTTTCAAAAATAAATGTTATCCAAACAAGCCCTCAATTACACTTGATGATAACATAAAAGTATGAAGGGGTGCCCTCGTAACGTGATAACAATGGTGTATGACTGACTTCACATCTTAAAATAAATAAACAAATAAAAGATAAGGTCTACCATAGATCAACCCCTCCCCACCAGAGAGAGAGAGAGAGTTAATCATAAGATTAGGATTAGGGCATCGGTTATCCCACCCATGGGTTGAAAAGGCCAAACTAAACTTATTTGAATTCTTTTCTCCACAGATAAAAAATGAGGCCCGTTTAAATAAGAATACAGCACCAAGGGGCAGCCCTCGATAAACTTCTTTGTATGCAAAAGAATATGAATTACATTTCTGGTCTAATTATGATTGACAAATAGGCAAGAATAGTTGGAGGAAAAAAAATAAATGGAAAAGAAAATCTTTGTTCTCTTTAAGGCTGAAGAAGTTAATCATCTCCTCTTTAGCTTTTCATAACATCTGATCCCTCATCTCGGCATTTTTCAAGAATTAAACTACAGTTGTTCATTGTGCAGGCATCAAGAAGACCATGATTCCAAAGTTTGATCATGAATAGCCTCCAACACCTGAGCCCATAAGCATATATATGCAAATTTCAGATATTTATAAAGTTATTATATAAATGCAACATCTATCAATTCAAGAAACTAGGTGTTCTACGGGTACTTGATCTGCAATGCACAGTGCAACTCAGTACAAAACAGGTTTGGAGATGTCATCAGTCTTTAATAAAAAGGCATGAGCAGTAAATTGTTCCAAGAGAATGTGATGGCTATCAATGAAAGCATATTTATTCAAGAAGAATTTGAAATGTCATTCAATAGACTGCCATCCCCTTTAGGTCATTAAATTTCTTTCAAGTAAATGCAAGAAAGCCATCTTATTTGAACATCATCACTATGAGTTTCGAGTCTAGGAACTTTCCAATGACCTATACACCAATGAGCTCTAACTCAAATGACGCCACTTATGGGGGACGGTGATGTCATTGGTTCAAGACTCACTAGGTACATGTGTAAATTATCAATAAAAGAATTTCAAATGACCTACAGAAAGAACCCCTACATCTAAAACATGATTTAGAAAAAAAAGTTCCCATACAAACAAGTCAGTAATTTTACTCCCACTCTTTCAAGAAATTACATTTTTCATTAAAACAGAAAGAATTCTATCATTTAGCAATAGTAAAAGTACAGAATTCTATTGATGAATAGGAATAACCTCTAACAAAGACCAAGGACACAGGTAATATACAATAAATTTGCACCCAAATTTTCATATTACAGTTTGTACAATATAATTCTATCACATTGACTTAATGTTTCACAACTCGGAAGCAATTCCACCAAATATCTTGGATACCTATCACCCATAAAAATGATATCTGATAGATAAAAGAGTTCACAAGAAACAAACCCCCCCCCCCCCCCAACCCAAATGAAAAGGAACAAGTGTCAAAATTCATTTAACAACTAAAAAAGATTAGCATATGAATAATAGATAAATTTCTGGTTGTATGTATTTAGCAGGGTCAACGAATGAACATTAAGTCAAAGAACTTCAAAGCTGCTCAAATCATTAGGGCAAAATTATGAGAAATGTACCAAAAGAGTGCTGGGGATGAGACCAGCTCTTGTTTATGAAGCTTCGAGAATGCCTCGCATGCCCAGGGAACATGACCATCTGCCAGTACCCTGCCAGAATAAAAGTAGAAATTTTTTTTTAATAATAATTTTCTTTTCTTCTTTTTTTAAAAGTTCCTTACAAGAAACTAACGTTAAAAGGTGCATGTAGTTGCATTTGAATTTCCATTATACACTAAAGCAAAAGGGAATAAGTAATCAGAGAAAAGAAGAAAAAAATTGAGAAACATCAGAATGCTTTACCAGACAAGGCATAATAACTACCTTTGCTTTCTTACAAATGAGTTCCAAAGATGCATAAGCTTCTTTTCATCTTTGGTAACATCCACAAAATCATCGAGCATCTGCAACAGAATGGTTTGCTCTTAAATTCTGAATCCCAAAAGTGGATAAGGATAACAACTAATTTGGGCAAGGTTCATCCAAACAAACCAGATGTACAAAACCAAACCAAAGTCAAGAAAGTCCTTTACCAAGCCAACTCCTCGGGATGTTAAATATGATAGAGATATTAAATTATGAAAATTAAATAAATAAGGAGAGTGCCAATACAGCATAAGCAAGCCAATGAACAGAAAAAGTGGTAAGAAACCCTTGATTTGACTCAAATATGTCAAATATCAATGTTGCTATTGTCTAAACCCTATACAACCTCCATCCTAAATAACAGATTTCAATCCCACTGCCACTTGAATTATCAAGTAGGCAGAAATCTATTGACAGATGTTTTCAACATAACATATTTACTTTCCTATTAATTAGTCAAAAGGCCAAATAAGTCACAGTCAATCAACTCATAGCTAGGCCATGTTAACCCCATTTTTTCACCACTAACACAACTTGTACAACTGGAGAATTAAATCACTTAAATGAAGACTCCTTGGAGCAAAGTACATAAGCTCTTTTAACATTTTAAAATTTCTACAAAATGTGTCAAGCAGGAAAGGCAGGCTCTACTACTGTAACGAGAATCACAATTTAGAAAAAGAAGTAATACAAATCCATATAATCATCAAGCATACCCTTCGATCTTCAAGGTCTGCAACATCGTCATCAACTTCATCTTCACTATCCTGATCCGAAAGTACTTCATCTAATGCCATAGGCTGAGTACAAAAATGAGATTGCATTAGAAATTAAACTAGTCATCAATCTTAACATATCATTGATGTAGATTGAGAACATAGTAAAACTCCAAGTAGCCACAAGAAAAAGCAAATCATGGCTCTCAAGAAAGATATTCACCGAAATTGAAATCAGATATTTCTTGTAATAACTAGCACTTTCAAGTGCACAATAACCAAAAAGTAATTTCCCAAGAAAGATTCAATTAGAAAACTCAATTTCTTTTTTAAGTAATAACTTTATTGAAAAAAGAAAAGGAAAGACACAGAATAAGTGCCAAATCTTTCCAAAGATTACAAATTCTAAAGATATAAAATCAACGAAAGATATCGACGAGATGCCCCCAATGGCTTGCATTCAATCATACAAGAATCACAAAGATAGATTCCTTGATTACAAAACTAGAACATTCAACTCCATCAAAGACCCTCTTGTTTCTTTAAAACCAAAGATTCTCTCATAATGCATAACGGCACAGCATGCCAACCCTTAGCACTGCTATGGCAATGAAGGTGTCCTCACTGACATTCCAAGAGGTCATACACAGATTTTGGCATCACCCAAACTATTCCAAACAATGTAAAGACGAAAGACTAAATATCTTATGCTGAGTAGAAATACATGGTCAATAGATTCCCCGCTTCTTTTACACATACATTACCAATCTATTATCAATAGATGCCTCTTGCGAAGATTATCAATAGTCAGGAACTTTCTAGGGTTGCAGTCCACACAAAGCTATTAGTGTGGACTGTACTTATCAAAAAAATACAACTATGAGCTGTAATTATTATAATAAAGCTATTAGTGTTAATAATTCTATTTAAGATTCTAAATTAAGATTACAAGTGAGTATGCATCCAACATCCTATATCTCAGACAAATAACAAAGCAGATAGATGAAGAAGCAAAATTCTAAAAAAAAAAAAAAAAAAAAATCTAAAAATCACTGATCACCTGAACTCTATGAGAGTGAAAGAACTGTCGTTTCTGCAGGAGGACACGGCTGGAAAAACAAAATTGTGAAAAGTACATAAATAAAACAGCATGCCAAAGAATTATGCTTTTTTTTAAAAAGGACAAAAATCTCTAGATAATCCTAGTATTTGTGAAGGATACAGAGTTAGTAGTGCCTTTCATGATGTAAAAGCACATCTAAAAATTAAGCATATCATTATTACAAGTAGAAGTCTATTTCAAGTAATGAACATAAGACAAACAAGCAATTGGTTGAAATTAACAATTGTTCAAAACTTCCAACTTTATGTAAACCAGACAAAGATCCAAACCTTTATACCATCTTTGTAAAGTGGTGAAGGGTTGCGGATTGGGGTTAAATGTTAGGTTCAAATCTCACAAAAGGCAATGATGATGGTAGCAAAAGAAATCAAAATCAAAGTTTTGTTGAGTGCAAAGGACTTTTTACAGCAAGCTTGCTCAACTCAACTAAACTAAGCCTCAATCCCAATTAAATTGGGAATGGCTTTGTAAATCTTTTTTAAATTAATGCCACATGTATCATTGTTCTACATTCTATCCTATCTATACTCACATTCTTTGTCATGTACTAAGTATGGGTACAAGTCTCAAGCGTACTTAAGCGCATAGACCAGGCCCTAGAGCCTAGGTACAAAGCGCAAGCATGCACTTGTAAGTGCATACTTTTTCAAATATAATGAACAATAACCTCTAATAGAAAATTGTATAAAAAAAAAAAAGAAAAAAGAAAAAAAAAAGCTTTATAGTAATATATTTTGCCTCTTAGCCAAGACCTTGTAGCTCAATAGCATTTCCAGGTGTCCTTTATAAGTCTCCTTTACAAGAAGAACAACTGGGGTTCAAATTTCCCCTTATCACTTGTAACAAATGAATTATAGAAAAAAAAAGTAATATGTTTTGTTTGGCAAGTGGTTGTGGAGGTATGGTTTTGAGACAGAAGCGTTATAGAGGCAAAATATAGGAATGTTTAGGGTGTTTGGTGTACTAAAAAGGTGACGAGTGCTTATGGTGTTAGTCTCTGGAGGTTTATTAGAAATGGCTGGTTGAACTTCTCTAAAATCCTATGGTATGATGTGGGTGATGGTACTAGAGTGAAGTTTTGGAAGCATGTGTAGTGTGAGGATTGTTCTCTCAAAGAGGTTTTTCCAGAACTTTATTGTCCTAGTAGGGCAAGGGACTCTTCTATGGCATAGGTTATGTGTTGGTCTGGTGGGAGGATTCATTGGAATTTTCACTTTCATTGTCCATTGCAGGATTGGGAGGAAGAATCTTTTGATTGGTTTATGGATACTATTTACTCTTCCAAAGTGCGGAGGGTTGGCCCTGATAAGGTTTGTTGGAACCAAGCAAGGAGTAGAGGTTTTGAGGTTAGAGGTTTTTCTTTCTTTCTACCCTACTACTTGCTCTTTCTCTTAGAGGTTGGTGTGGCAATCGAACGTTCCTCCAAGGGTGGTTTTTTTTTCATGGTTAGCTTCTTTAGGTAAGTTTCTTACAACTGATAACCTTCTCAAAAGGCGTATTATTATTTTTGATTGGTGTTACATGTATAAGAGGTGTGGGGAGTCGGTGGAACATCTTCTATTTCATTGCCCCATATCTTTTAAGATGTGGTCCTTGGGTGTTGTGTTTGTTTGGACTTCTCTGGGTTATGCCTCTTAAGGTAATTGGTTTGAATCTTGGCAAGGTAAATTCATGCGACATCGCAATATAGATTTTTGGAGACTTGTGCCACATTGTTTGATGTGGTGTATTTAGAGTGAAAGGAATGCTAAATGTTTTGAGGGATGCGAATGGTCTTTACTAGAGATTAAGTCCTTTTTCTTACATACTCTCCCTGATTGGAGTGCAGCTTTGTCGCATTTTTCTTGTTTTTCCCTTCCTGTTTTGCTTGATCATTGTAATTTTGGTTCTTGATTTTTGCCCCCATAGTACATCCCCAATGTACTCGGGTTGGCTATTTTTTATTTATAAAATTTTTCTTTATCTATCAAAAATGTTTTCTCTTTTAACTCAAATCAATAATAAAATTAAACAAAATTTGAATGTTCAAATTTTCCACAAGTTACTTCAATCTCTTAAAATTTGTTTATAGTATATTGGGAAAAAATTATCAATGCACAATATGATAATAATCTAGTCATATAAAGTTTAAACATAGCATTTGATATAATTCTCGAGTGGTTTATAAAATACTTAATCAAAATGAAGTATATGATTCAATCAATATATATCCAAAAGGCAAAGACCAAAAATCACACAACAGTAGATTATACTTGTTCATGTATTTTGATATATAAACAAAAAATTGTTTGTGCAGTACACCACCTTAAGAATAGTGTTTGTATAATAAATCAAAAGCCCATGTCATTTCCTCCAAGATTGAGATGTCAATTTTAATGATTTATATACTTTTTAGAAATTTAAAAACGAAAAGCCTAGGTGTGCTTCTTCAAAAAGCACCAAAAAGGCACACCTCATTAAATGAGGCTCCCTTTGGGCAAACAAAGTGTTTAGATCATAAGGCTTTGCTCTTTGAATAATACGGGTTGCTTTAAGCTTCCCTCACTTTTCATGACATACTAAATATTGTTATAGATCATAAAATTCTATACATTTTGACCGAACTTCCAATTAAGAGTTTTTTTTTTTTTGTCGTATTTTTGAAGATTTGTAGCTTACCAGGGATCAGCTCCTAGCTTCATTTGCAGAGACCATGTTTGTGCGTGGGGTAACTTCTAGAGAATCCATTCCACTGTTTTCAGATTTCCTTTCTTCTTGTACATAATTTTTATTTTCTGCTGTTTGTACATACTTTTTCTGTCTACTTCATTTTTTTAATGAAGTAGGCTTCTCTTAATACAATTTTTCTTACCTATAAAAATATATATATTTGGAGATTCTTACCTCATCCCTACAAGATTAATATAATCATTGAACTCTAGAGTCCGGGCCTATATTGTTATGATGTAAAATAATTTAAGCCCAAATAAAATAAAATAAATAATAGGTTCACTAGTCCATTGTTTTGAATTTCTCTATGTTATGTTTAATCTTTTATTATGTCTTTGATATTTTTAAAGATCATGTGACTTTTATTGATGTTAGATGGTTAGGATTTAATTGTTATATGTAAGATAAAGGGATAGAATTCTAGGGTTCCTAGAATCTATTACAAATAGCCTCTTTTGAATCGTTGTAGGCAACTTTTCTCATTTACCTTACGAAATTTCAATGTCGAATATTTCTTTAGTTCTTTGGGCCAGGAAATTGATATTTGGTTGTTCCAACTTCAATTCTATTATCTTTTTCTTTACTTTAATCTCGTTAGTTGCTGGAATTTTTGATAAACCATTTTTTTTTATAATAAACATAAGTTCTTACCACCACATCACAAAAATTTATTAACTATCAATCATAATAAAAGTCATAAATTTTCTTGCTTATATAAGTCGTAAATATTTATCTCACTCAGACAGAAGTTATAGCAGTGGGTCCACACCACAATTATCCCACCAAATCAAAGCTTGGGGTTGATAAATTTGAAGTTTCTTGTTTCTTCTATAAACTTTAAGTGGCAGGTTTCTATCACACAGATACATAAACAAATATGCACATGCTTGCAGTGTCTTCATTATAAAGTGAATAAAGGCCTTTCAAAACCAAAATAGAAGAAATAATACAGAAGATGTCTTTGGAATGCTATTAAAAATAGGAAATCTAGGCATAAATAACCTTGGTGACATACCTTCTAGAATCTGACCGTTCCACGTTTAATTTCCTTGCTTTAGCAGGGACTGCAGGATCACTTACAGATAGTGATTTTACAAATTCAGGGTCCACAGAAGATTGAGCCATGGCAATTGAAACACCGGGAACATTAGAACTGGATCCAACTCGCTCTATGCACCCAATAGCACTGGGATAATCAGGACCATAGTTTCCTCCTCCAACCCTTCCATTCTGCATGTCTTCATCACTGGGGAATGACTTGGAAATCTTCTCACCTTTACAGGATTGAACATCTGATCCATTAAGTAAAATTTCAGTCTTCCACACAAAAGGAATATGAAGACGGAACCAAAAGGTAATATTTTTCCACACATATATTACAACTGTGCTACACATCAAAATTTTAAAAGAATTACAAAATGAGTCCTATCATTTTAATCTAAGCTTGATTCAGAAGGGAAATGGTATAAAATAGAAACATGGAGAAGAAAGAACATGAAAATCCTAGGCTTTACCACCTAAGGGTGCTTGGAATCACCACCAGGCAGAAGAGATAATTTCCCATAAGAAAATTATCATTCCAAATACTCTGCCTAAAAGACTTCCGGGAGCCTTTCTTATAAGGCTTCCAGGAACCATGAAGCCACAATTACATCCCCTAAAATCTTCCTATGAAATCCAGAACAACAACATTATAGTCAAAATTCAAAATTTTCAAAAATGAAATTTGGAAAAAAAAACTAAAATAATTTTGATTGTGCTTCTTAGATCATTTTCCGCTAGTTGGAGAAAACTCGGTCACGAGTTTTGAAATGTCTCAGGAAAATAACTTTGGCACTTAACACTTGTACCAACTCTTGAGGAACTTTTGGCTACACTAAGAACAAAGAAGCTTTTTGTTCCACCATATCAAATTAGTATGGAATGATAAATCAATGGGTTTAATCAGTTTTATAAATGTTGCAGCCTTGACCCCCAAGAAACACCATCGTCTCAAGCCTTTTCATTTCCTGCACCATAGAGGATTGATAAGTAACAGGTGCATCAATGATCAAACTCAATTTTCACAGGTACACCCTCTATTTTGTGGCTCTCTTGTTGAAATTTTTCTTCTTAAACTAATGATTCTCTAACATGCTGTATTGAGTCTACCACATATGTGTTAGGCTGTAGCAAGTCTAGATTTGTCAGCACTTGCATTTCCTTTTAAGTACCAGGTTCTGGTGGTACTCGAGGCCCCTCCATCACTAAGGCTTCATTAACAACACTATTGTCTCCTGTGTATGAAACTGTGGTTTTATTGCTACCAATTATCTTTCAAAGGATGGAGCCATTGAATTGATCTTCATAGACAAGTCTTGGATGGCTTTTAATATGGCTTCTATTGAGATTGGAGTAGGTATAGAACTAGACACTGCGCAAACACGCATCTTTTCTTTTCCAAATTGCCACATAGCCAATAGCAGGTCTATTCCTTTGTCTCAGATTCTTTTATCTAAAAAGTCACCCTAATAGGATTGGGATAGATTTTTCTTTGATGGACTAGGAAACATATTTCTCTCTGAGATTTTCTTTCATCTCTTCCCAATTGGTTATGGCAGGCTTGTACCTTCCATGGCAAAGGTTCTCAATATTGTACCAATAGTCCCTAGCTCTCCTTGTCAGTTTCAACTTGGAAAACCCAACATTGTTATCATTTGATAAATGTGTTCATTCAAAAAATTGGTCCATCTCATCTAACCAAATGGTGAACATCCATGAGCCTTGATAACCATCAAATGTAGGTGCCTCGTTGATGGTGCCTCTAACATTACTATAATTCACAACAATGAAATTTCAACTAATAATGTAACAAGAAGTTGGGTTTGCTAACCTGGGCTGGGTTTGAAGTTGTGCAATTTGAATATAATTTTTTATTAAAAATGTTTCTCTAAGCTTGGTGGTGGCAAGGAGTTCAATAGATTAGATGGAGTTTGTGATGCGATAGTTGCTCTCAAGTAGAGGTGAGTTGATCGGATTGGCTGAATGTTGGGTTCGGGTAACAGCGGAGGATTCTGTGGTGGCTTTCAGGATGTTAGGGAAGGGACAGAGGGATCAATACACTTTGATAGTAAGTTAATGCAGAACAAAAAGGGTAGAAAATTGAAATAATAGAGAGGAAAAAAGACCATGACAAATCCTAGGCTTCATCATCTAGAATTTGTTTGAAATTGTAGGCTCTAAAACACTTCCTAGAGCCTATTTTTCATAGGGCTTCTAGAATATATCAAGCCTCAATCACAAACCCCTAAAGCCATCCCATGAAATCCTCAACAACATTAAAGTCCAAATTCAAAATTCAAAAATGATATTGGAAAAATATCTAAAATAATTTTGGTTTGTGCTCCCTGAATCAAAACTTCTCCCAAAGTAAGTCTGTCAATACACTAAACCCAGCATGGGTCTGGACCTAAATAAACCAAATGTAAAGGATTATTTTCACTATAAACTTTAAGCTATTATTTGACTACGCAGCATTAGCCATAATCAAACATATAAAATTGAGTATTCTTGCACACGGTGAACAACTAAATGAAAGAATGAAATTCAATCATTTTGGAATAGTTATGATTATGATCAGCTAATGGTACATATATTGATGGCAGATCTTCAGTCATTCTAAATTCATCAGTAAAAATTCAAGGCCCAAAAAGACTGCTCATGATCTGCCATTGACAGTTTTACCAACCAGATACGCCAATGCAGGTCCTAAGGACTGCAGCACTAGTGGATATTAGAAACTTTCAAAGTAAAGTGCTCTAAATAAATCAATAGGATTTAGGACATGATCAACTATTTCAATGTTATAATAGATTTAAATGTTCCAATACATCCATCCCAGATGTATTCCATTTAAAAGTACGGAAAGAATATTATGAAACTTCCTTTTCCACCCAAAAATTTCAAAAATTGGAAGGAAAATTTATGAGGTCTACAACATTCTCAGAGGTTGCAAGTACTTTACAAAGGCTAGTTTATATTCATATTTCATATATTCTCCACTTACCTGCATAAACTGTGGAAACTGGTGGTGTGTACCAGTTGTAATGTGAAGACTAAGTAATAATTATTACTTTTTTTTTTTTTCTTTTTTTCTTTTTTATAGCAGACATCAGAACTAACTTTTATCACCATCCTTATCAATCCAAAAACAACATAAATAAATAATTATACCATCATCCTTCTCCAAAAACCCCTTGTGTAAGCCTTCCCCGGCTAGTCTGGGTGAGTCCAACTCCAGGAACTGTACATTACCACGCTTTTCATTTTGATCAGGGTCTGTTCGCCTACGCCTTCGTGGCCTTGAGCTGTACATACAATTTGATTCACCATCACACCTCTCAGAAACAAACAAAAAGGGTACAACAAGAAGCTGTAAGCCCAGAGATATAAAAACAGACCAGAACAAGAATGTTTGCGGATGTGGGTCCACTGCGGCAGCTACTGTCTGTGTACAAATTATTTTGACATAATAAAATAGTTGGAAAAAAAACTTAATACTTTTTCATTGAATAAAGGGTTCTGTCAAATATGAATTGAACTTAAATACTGACATAAGGCACTCCACATAGTGACAATTCACACATGACTTGAAGGAAGTATAATTTTCATCCAGTAAAATGCACGAGGCATAATGTAATTATACAAATTCATAAATAAATATATTAACATGAAGAGCAGCACATGCACTTATCCAAAAGGCCAAGAATGACATAACATGATGGGCAGAACATATCCTAGAGAATATGGCAACTCCAATGCTCAGTTATCTGCAAACAGATATGATATTATAACCACACTTTCAAATGAGTCCCTCAGGAAGAAAAATCCTTTCATGAAGATTGTAAGTCAGAACCAGGTCAGCTGCTTAGTTCCTTATAAGTTTCTCGTCTCCAACAATTTTTCATTTAAGAATTATATTAAAAGGAGAGTTCCTAAATGCACAGAATGTTGTACAAAAGTTCTCTTTAAATATTACAAGCACTCTCCTGTCCAGCATGTTAAGGTAACACACAATTATTCTACCTTGATAAATGTCAAGAATTTTTCTGGGATAATAATAAAGTTCTTACCTCAGATCTCAATATCTCAATGTTCACAGAGACATTCACTGCCTGATACTCTTCAGTTACCTACAAAATATATGTTTATTACAAGTCTTTCCAGAAGGGCACAATAAGCAGCAAGTGACTTTATATTTCCAAATTACCAACCCAGAACTCAAAGTTGAATAGGTCATGAGAAGAGCACAAATGATACCGCAGACCCTGCAAAATAAATAAAGGTATTCATCTTAATAGTCAAAGAAAATTACCAATTTTTTAATAGAAAAAGATTTTAATAAATCTATACTTTAAGAAACCAAAGCAAAAGACAATAATTTCTTGAAAGAACTCGCTTGATGTAAATGAAATGGTTGCCTTTGATATAATGATGGGAAGAATAAACGGCACTAATTTGGCAAAAACATCAGCACACAATTCTAATACAACAGTTCCCCAACATACTCATACAACTTTATTCGAGGAGTAAAATATATAAGAAATTTTTTTTTTTTTCTAGTGAACAGTCAACAGCCCTCAATTAAGGGATTATTTTCCCTCAACCTCTAGCAAAACTGCATATTTCATACTTTCTGTTAAACCTTTAGAGATAATGAGCCAATAACAAAGAGAAGAAACCTAGATGGACATCTACCTTAAAGCTTGCACATTGCATCAAGCAAAATGGACAAGCGAAGTCCTCAATTACTGCATGTTGAAAAGAAACACAAAATAGTTAGCATGTGACTGGAATTTAATTTAAGTTCAACAGGTTGATTGTTAGTAAATATGATGTATACACACATGAGTAATAAAAAAATAATAATTTATTAATTTGTGATCTTCCTTGAGAACACAGATTTACTAGTCATTTTAATATCAGTTTCTTTTCATTTGTTTATGTATCCAGGGTTGCTGTGATAAAATAAAAAAGGACAAAATGCAAAAAGACCCCCTTGGGGTTTGGGTTAGCTGCAAACCGACCCCTTGTGCTATCAATTTTGATTTATTGACTCTGAATTTTAAGGAATTGTCCAAATTACCCCCTCCATCTTATTTCTGTTAACTATAACTGACAAAAAATGGTCAAATGGTGTGCACATGACTACTTAACTATATAAAAAAAATTGAAAATTATACATCCATGACGCATATCATTTTCTATGGATTATAGATAACGGAATTGATATGGAGGGGACAATAATACAAAATTGATAGCCCAGAGACCCAAACCCTAGGGGGTCTTTTTGAATTTAGGTGAAATTCAGTTTAGACTCTGAAACAAGTTTATAAATAATAGAAGAACCGAAGTATCTTTATTTGTGGTGACAAGTGTATGAGTATGCACCCGAGCAAAACCATTTAAAAAAACAAAACAAAAAATTTCTAGAAACAAACATTCCCTTCTAGGACCTTAGACGCCATATTTTCACTAGATCTTTGGCCTCAAACTCCTCACTCAAAATGTTTCTCAAATTTCTGATCTCATTGAAATCATTTCCATTTGAGTACTTGATGTAATCATAAGAAAAGCTTTTTGATGGTCTTTCATGAGTAGCTTTCAGTTTAGACAACAATGAATGTTGTTTTGTTGGGCCAGCATGCCACTTTTAATTCAAACAAGACTAACATAAAATTCGGTCCAGTTCTCTAGGAGCTTCAAAGTGTCTAGGGAGTGTTTACTTGAGTTAACGTTAGTCTATGAGTTGTATCATTTAATGTCCAAATTACGACTCCAAAGTGTCCAAAACTTTGAAGAATGATTAAAATTTAAAAGTATAAAATCTATATAATATGGTTAATCACACTCAAAGGAAAGATTTTGCCTAGTGGAAAATCGAGTGTTTTGGTGTATCTAAGTCATGAATGCCTAGAGTCCTTCTTCTAAATACGTAATTATCCTATAACTCTCACATGATGCAAATGTCTACACATGACAAGAACATGATAGAGCACTAGGTTCTGAAGCAAAAGGTGGCAATACGTAATAATCCTATAACTCTCACATGATGCTTCCCCCAGGAAATTCATGGTCTCCCCACTAGTCCAATGAGCTTCATCACCTTGTAAACAAAAGCAGCAAAGCTAGTGTAACTCTCTTATATGCAAGGAAAAATAAATGAAACTTTCCAAAATGCTTCACCACTTTGTCAACTTGTCCCCATCCTCCTTGTTTGATAAATAATACTCTCTCCATCCTACAATAAGTTATATGCTTTTATTTTTGGACTCAAAATAAAAGAAACTTTCCAAAAGTAGATCAATTTCCTATATTACCATTTTTTTAAACCAAGATTCTTATTAAAATTCATGCCACCTCAAATATAAACTATGGCAACCAGACCTAAAAACGCTTGAAGGACATCAAGGACTGGCTCCCAATTTACTTGTTTAAGGTGGGAAAAGAGTTTCCTACAATGGGGAAAACCTTTTTAGGCCAGCCTAACAGCCCAAGTGATAGAATCTTGGACTCAATATGGACTCTTCTCTTGTAAATACTTCCCGAGGAGGCTCAAGTTAAGAACTGAGCTCCTCCTTAGTTGTTTCTCTCTCTCTCTCTTTTTCTCTCGTGTATCTCTCTCCCTTCCCCAATTTTTCAAAACATCCCACACTCTCACTCCTTCAGTCCCTATTTATAGACTTCCCTCAGTGGGGTTGTCATGATGATGGGAGGGGCTTTTTATGTTGGCGGGGCCCTTCTGGGATATATTCCTGACCAAATGGGACCCACTTCTCGCGACAAATGTGACTATCTCAAAAGTTGCACCCGTCGCCAAATGGTGTTCGACAGACGATTTCCCCCAAGGCACTACCGTTACTGTTCTGTACAGGCCCCAACCTAGTATTGATCCCCGAATTGATATGGGCCTCGATCTGCCATTGGGCCCATAATTCTTAGGCATATGGAGGTTAATGGTTTGGGCCCATACCTAATGCCCGTACATAAACAAAGGGCATTTTAGGCTTTGTCATCAATATTTTAGTAAGCAATGGCACAACCCCAGTACACAAGGAGCATACAAATGAAATCTCAAAAAAAAAAAAGAGGAGGCAAAAATAAAGGTACAAAAAAAATGAATAGAAGTTCAAAGTGTCCGGGAAATCTAGAATGTTCATGATAGAGGAAGAATGAAATCAAAGTCCAATCATACAAATTCTTCTGAAATAAGAACTTCAGGTTTGCCAAGTTTAGCTCTTTCCCCTCAAAGCAATGGGAATTTATTTCTCTCCAAAGACACCATGTTAGACACAAAGGAACAGTTTTCCATATCTCCCCATTGCTTTTTATTTCCCCCAAAACATTTCTTCCAACACAACAACATTTCCAAGACAAAAGAAGGCATTACCGGGTGACTCCAAAGAAATAGAAAACCAAAGATCACAACTCCTACGCCACCACACAATCTAGAGAAAGATGTGTGGTGCAAAGCTTGGAGACTCCACTGCTGTCCAAGCATGATATTATTCTAATGCAGTTCTCACTTCTCACATAAATGGACTAATTTTTTCAGCATAGAAATGAACTTGACCTATGAATTCTATAATTCCCATAGGGCATATGATGGATGCAACATATTTGGCTGTACCACCAACCTAATCGAATCCAAAGTCCAAACTTGCTTGGAGACATGATTGATAACTTAGTGAATTGACTCAAGGTGATAACACTGGATAAATAAAGCGTATAAAGTAGACAACTGAAACTCTCCATAAAAATGCTATCACAGCCAGAGAAAATCTTGCGTATGAGGTTGTAGTTGACATACAGGTTTAAAGGTTTAAAATCAGTGCCAGATGGTGACATCAAGAGAACTTTGACACCTATCTACCAGTTCAAGATTTTCAACTTGATTTTTCACTATTCAACTGCTTCATCTACTATTACACTAAGTTAACAGACCCAGGGTGTAAGGGGTACAATGAGTACTGTAAATGAGATGAAAAAGAATAAGTTAAACATCATGTAGATAAGGACAAGCAGAACAGAATTACAACTATTATTAACTTAAAATTGATCAATTGTACCATTCTCAATTAATTTAAATCTATCATTCTACATCATTAACAGACCAACCACCCCACCAGTCCAAACCTCCTAGTGTTTCCAGCAGTTAATATATGACAAGTGATAAATATGATACAATAGAACTGATGAACATACAAAAAATATTAGATAAAAAATTAATAGACATTTGCAACTGCAACAAAACCATTGAGGTGAAAGGGGAAAAAGAAGTATATAAAAGAAATGTTTAGAAAGAAAAGAAGCTTAGTTTGGTCACATAACATTAACTGTAGTAAATAAGTCTTAAATATGAAAATTATCTTATGAGACGATGTGATGAGACATCTTTCTCACACCATGTGTGGATCCCACATGTTGAAGACTCAAGAGACCGTCTCATGATACCTTCTCTGTAAATACAGGTACCCAAAAAATAAAAATAAAAATAAAATAACTTAATAACACCTTCAGTCTTTCGTAACATGTTGTTGTAGTCCCTATAGTTGAATATTACAATTCCAGCCTTCAACCTAGACAAGAACATACAGCCAAAGATATTAACGAACTAATACAGCAAACAAAGAAACCACGTACAAGTTAGATTAGAAAATTGATTATAAAGACATTAATTGGACTTTAATTTTTGTTAAAGTGTTAGAGAAATCATATTGTATTGTGTTATACCCTTGTGCTGTGTAGGTGGTATTCTTTTAGAAGAGTCTAGAATGTTCATGTGACAAGATGTCATTGGTGAGATGTCTCCACCAGTTGTCACCATTAAAAAATTCTCCATATTGTAACCAACTCTTCATATATAAGTAATGAACAAACTAACGGCTGAACATCTAAGAATTTCAGCTTCTACTTTTGAATATTCTTCATTATCATCTCTAAATACTCCACATTAACATGGTATCAAAGCAGGTGGTTATAAGTTCAAACCTTGTTGTTACTCTACCTCCCATTTGAAAGTTGAAAATCCTGCATGCTGTGCCCCATTTATTAAAGAGGAGCCTAGACCCACAAGTGAGAGGGAGTGTTAGAATTATGGTCAAATGATTAAATTCACCTTTCTTAACAGCTTAGGCTATCATGACAATCGGTAATCAGCTTAGAGAGTGCATTCTGAATAGTTTTAGGAATGGAAACACATGGTGTATGGAAATAAAGCAAGAGAAGGAAGGAGTGAACGACTGACAAGAAACAAAATTACTAATAGGATACTTAGTAGTAGATAAACGTGAATATTCCAGAAGAGTAAGGAGAAGTATGTCTAGGTTAGTGGATGATGAATGATCCACAGGCGGGAATGATGATGGAGGGGTCACTACTCACTAGAAGTGAGGCCTAGGGACATCTAGTATAAACTTGTAATGGAGCAGGGGCCTTGGGTTTGTTTCTCAAGGACAATGTCTGCATGTTGTGGAAAGCATTATATGGTCTCAAGCAGTCACCACGGGCATGGCTTGGGAAATTTCCCAAAATGTTCACCGATTTTGATCTCCACCATTGTGAAACAGATCATTCAGTAATCCACCTACACACTGATGCTGGATGCATACTTCTTACGGTTTATGTGTGCTAAATTACTGATTCTTTCAAAAGTTTCAGCTATTGAGATATGGTAAATTTAATTATTTAACTACATATTTCTAATACTCCCCCTCACGTGTGGGCATAAACTCTCTTTCATAGGTGAGGCCCAACAAGTGGAATTTTAAATGGGAGGTAGAATGGAGGATACAGGGATCGAACTCAAAACCTCTTACTCTTATACCATGTTAAATTACAGATTGTCCCAAAAGCTTAAACTATCGGGATATGGTAAATTTAATCATTTAACTACATACTTCTAACAACGTGGATGATATAGTAATTACTGAAGATGATTCTAAAGGCATCACCAGATTGAAACAATTCTTGCAACTACACTTTCACACCAAAGATCCTAGAAAACTGCGATACTTTTTAGGGATTGAAGTTACACAGTCAAAACAAGGCATCAATTTATATCTAAGGAAGTATGTACTAGATATCATCAAAGATACAGGATTGTTGGGTTCTTGTCTTGTTGAAACTCCTATAGATCCAAATCAAAAACTCTTGAGGGATAAAGGAGATCCACTTATTAGATGCTAGTCAGTATCATCGGTTGGTTAGGAAGCTTAACTTTCTCACCATTACGAGGCCAAACATCTCATGCCAGTCAACATGGCAAGTCAACTCCTAGAAGCCCCAAGACTCTCACATTGGAATGCTTCTATTCAGATTGTTAGATATCTAAAGAGAGTCCTAGGTCAAGAAATATTTTTTAAAAGGAATGGTCATCTTAGGGTGGAAGGCTTCTCTCATGCAAATTGGGCAAGATCACTTCAAAGAGAAGGTCCACAATGGGATATTGCAAATTCCTAGGAGGAAATCTTGTAGCATGGAGAAACAAGAGGCAAAATATAGTTGCTTGGTCTAGTGCAAAAGTAGAATATAGAGCAATGGCACACGCTACTAGTGAGCTGAACATGGTGACAAACCTTTCTTCAAGAGTTAAGCCCCACTGTAGCTTCTCCCATCCCACTATCTAATGATAATCAAGATGCTATCCACATTGCATCCAATCCTATTTTCCTTGAAAGGACCAGGAACATTGAAGTAAATTGTCATTTTGTGAGAGACAAAACTCTGACTGGAACCATTGCTACACTGTTTGTGAAGTCTAAAGGCCAACTTGCTGATATCTTTATAAAGGCATTATGTAGGAATTATCTAGAGTCTATTTGTTCCAAGCTAGGCTTATATGACATATATGCTCCAGATTGAGGGAGAGTGTTAGAAGTTAGAGAAATAATATTGTATTGTGTTGCGCGGGCAGTACTCTTCTGGAAGAGTCTAGAATATTCTGGTGATGAGGTGTCCTTGGTAAGGCGTCCCTACCAGCTGTCAACATTAGAATATTCTACATCAATTGTAACCAAATCTTCATATATAAGTAATGAATGGACTGAGGGCTGGATATCTAAGAATTTCAACTCCTCCTTTTGAATATTCATCATTAACATCTCTAAAAACTCCACATTAACAATTTTATTTTTCATAAAAAAAGTCAAGCAGAGATCAATTAATGTACTAGAGAAAGGAGTGATTTTTTATTCAGGTTAATGGAGAGAAAAAAGGTCTAAAATCCTTTTTGGTACTCTTCAGTCCTCACACAACTACATTGTTAGAAAGATATCAATGTATTTAGCTGCTATATGACTCTCCTTTTATTACATAATGGGGCAACAGATCTAATATTTCGTTTCAAAACTTTAGCAACCTGTCATCCATATAAATATTGTTGTTCTTGGAAAACTTTCTGCTGAAACCACTGATTAAGACCCCAAATCCTTTAATCAGGTCCAGGTTCTGCCCCTATGTTGTCCTCAAGCTCAATACCTTTTTGTTCCATAAATTCCTATGAACATAGTACTAGCCAGGTGCCCCCACAGCAAAAATGGGCAAGGAGATCTTGTCTCACCTTATCTTTTTGTCCTTGCAATGGAAGAATTTACAAGGATTATAAGATCTAAAGTAGCTAATTTCCAGCAATTGAAGTACCACCCTAACTGTGCTAGTTTGGGGATCACTCACTTGAGCTTTGCAAATGATTTACTCATCTTTGCTGCAGCTGATTTGCCCTCAATCCATTTAATAAAAGAGGCTTTTCCCTCTCTGGTCTCTCAGTTAACCAAAGCAAAAGTGAAATTTTTGGCACTGCTGTCAAAGATGACCACCAGCAACAAATCCTATCATCCCTGCAATTCAAGCATGGGACATCCTGAGTCAGATATCTTGGATGACCCCTTATCACTGGTAAGCTCAGTTTTAAGGATTTACAATCCTCTAAATGAAAGGATCCCTGCTAGACCAAGTTCATGGACAGCAAGAAAGCTTTCATTCTCAGGTAAACTACTCTTGATTCAGTCAATCCTATGCAGCATCAATGTATTGGTTAAGTATTCTCATTCTTCCTAAAAAAGCTATCAAAGCTACAGAACAGAGATTAAATCACATTTTGCGGAAGGGGCCAGATCAAAACCAGAGGTAGTTTTAAGGTTTCTTAGGATCAGGCCTGCTCTCCTAAAAGAGAAGGGTGCTTGGGCCTGAAAAAGGTGGAAGATTGGAATAAAGCAACAACCCTGAAGCAAATCTGGAACCTTTTCAGGTTGGCTCACTCTGGGTAACTTGGATGCATGAAGTTTTTCTTGAAGGAAGAAGTTTCTGGGCTGTGAAAATCCCTCAGGACAGCTCATGGGGATGGAGAAATCTGGTGAAGCTTAGAACTAAGGCAAGGAAGTTTCTAAGCTATGAAGTAGGTGATGGGAAGAGTATCCTCCTATGGCTAGATAACTGGTACCCTGATGGCATATTGTATCAAGTTTATGGTCCTAGAATTGTATATGATGCAGCTAGCTCTACTTATCCCAAAAAAAATGATATTGATGCCAAATTGCACAGTATCCTGATAGATAAGGAACACATTTGGAGGCCTGCAAGAACTGATGACATGGTTAAAATCCAAAGTAAGTTGCACCTAATTAACCTAAAGAAGAAAAAACAAGGCAGCCTGGACTGCTTCTTCCTCAGGAAAATATGAAGTTGCTGCCACATGGAATCAGATAATATGCAAGAAGAATGAAGTCCCATGGTGGAGATTGATCTGATTTTCTACTGCCATCCCCAAGCACAGGCTTCTCAACAAAGGCAAGGCAGATGCAATGGGGATTGCAGAAGAGTAATTGAATGCATAATCATTTTTTCTTTTAATGCTCCTCTAACAAAAGGGTCTGGAAATGCATAATGAACCTATATCTGTTATATTCTTCTTCGTTGTCATCATATGTATGTATGCCAAAGATAATAAGAGGATGATTTGGGTGTGAGGGATGGTGCAACCCAATGGGTAGTTCTGCACATGATTTATGATGAAGGTAATCTCTGCATTCTTTACAACTGTAGCTAGGACCAAATACTGGTTCCGTGCACCCATAACAAAGACGTCCCCTTCTCTCGTCTTCATTAAAGACCAGCGGATGCTGCAAATGAGATGTCGAAGCAAAAATGGAAGCAAAGTCCCAGATAAAGAATTTCAATAGCAGCAGGGTTTTACTCTCTAATTACGGTGTTTTCTGAAAGTGTTTGATGTTGATAAAAAGGTCAGTAGGGCCACTGTGTTTTCTGAGTTGTATTGATGTAGAGCTTATGACCCTCCCATCCCCATTGTATCTCTTTTGGGGCTGTATAGGCTTTGCCGGATGTAGTTTTAGTTGTATTGATTTTGTTACTCTGCTTTGTTGCCTTGTGAATCCTCTTTGGATTCCTGTCAAGGCTTTGTCTGTACTTTGTTTTGTAGTAATGAATCATCCAACTTATCAGGGAAAAAAAAACCCATTAGATCAACTCAATTTGATTAATGGTGCTGGTTATTATACTATTAGCCAATAATCCTACTGTTTTAACAAATATATCAAATATATACACACCTATGCATACATCATACAACAAACATAAGTTTGACACTGACAAAAAAGTTTCGCTATAGGAAGATGAGCATTGATGCAAAAAAAAAAATATAAATATATATATATATATATATATTCCAGCAGACTAAAAGATTTGCAAAAAATGACTTTTTTTATAATAAAAAAAAAAAAACCCATCAATGAGGTTATACTTTCAATACTCAATAAGAAAACATATTAAGACAGAAATCCTACCTCCTTTTACGCCTTGCTTGTATTTTGTAATGCAAACATCTTGGAAGAAATGAAGGCTACAACATAGAAAGTGCTTTATTATTAAGTAGAATGAAAGAGTGAATTTATTTTTCAAAAGGGGAGACCTAGAAGTAAGCACCCAAAATAAGTCATAATAAGGTACCAACATGGCAACGTGTGAAGGGCATAGAGATCAGAACCAAACATGTAATAAACAAGGTTGACCAACATCAGTATCAAAATGATCAAGCCTATAATACAATAAAATCATGCAATAATACCCTCAAATTTCCTAGAAGGGCCATATCCTATAGTGGTTTAGTATTCATTGTACACAAGAAGAACTGAAGAAAATTTTGATGCTGAGTGAATTTAAGGTTCCAAAATAGTCATGCTAAAAGAACATAAATGAGTTAAACACACATTCTGCAAGGAAATGAAGATACTACATTGTCTATAGCACGGTGACGGAGAATATTGTATAGTTCAACAGGCTTGCAATATATCAGGAGAGTCTCTTCAGCTGCAGCTGCCTCTTCTACAGACGAATGAACACAAGAATTTTGATGGCACATCTTATCCACATTCCCCAATGGATGCAACAGCTATCAGAATTCCTGTTCTGTGACAGGAGATGAGTGTCAAAATTGGCAAACATAATTTAATTATTATATCATACACAATGCTTGCCAGTAAGTAATCATACAATCGGGATATCTTCTAGAGACACAATAATACTAAATTTATTTGTAATTCTCTACGAACATGACATACTTCTGCATATGTAAGCTCCATATAATAAATCAAGGAATATCAATTTTTTTTTTATAAATAAAAATATTTCATTAAAAGGAACTAAAAGGACACAACCAATGTACAAGGGGGATGTATACAGAATACAAGATATATCCCATTAATTAAGAACGAAAATCACAAAAATCTAGCATGTCAAGAAAACTGACAAAAGGAAAATTGCCTTAAAGCATTCATCCACTCAAATAAAAATTTGAGAAATGAGTGTTTTAGATCTAAGATTGAGCATTCACATCCTTCAAAGAACCAAGGATTTCTATCTCTCCAAATGCACCACACGAGATAATGCTTGACTAACACATGCAGCACCAATCCGCAATAATAAGACAGAGTTTCCTTAGATTATCCATAGTTAGAATTCTCCTCAAAGCTGTAGTCCAAAGAAAGAATGTCATTTACTTTTACATCACCCAATAGTGATCTGGGAGCTAAGATTCAAGCACAATCATCATCATTTTTTGCAACAATGCTCGTACATTCAGATGTTCCTAGATAAGTTTAAATGTTATTTATTATTTAACAATTTATCTTTAAAAAATGATTATAACATTGATGTATTCTCTATGATTGTTCCTAAGTCTGTCCAGGAAGCCTTGTCCATTCCTGGCTGGAAAATAGCCATGGAAGCCAAGATGTCAGCAGCACTGTATCAGAATAACACATGGGATTAATACCTCTTCCCTCTAGAATTTCCACTATTGGCTGTTGTTGGGTGTATACTATGAATTACTTACCTTATGGGTCCATTGAGCGCTTGAAGACTCATCTTGTTGCCAACAGTTACACCCAAAACTATGGAGTCAAAGCTTTGTACAACATTAAGCAATCTCCCAAAGCCTGGTTTGGCAAGTTTAGTAAACCAATTGTCAAATTTGAAATGCATCTTTGTCAATCTGACCACTCCATTTTCTCTTGTGCTTCAAAAAGAGGAAAAATTTCATTGATAGTTTATGTTGGTGACATCATCATAACTGGTCACTGAATCAAACGTGTTCTTTCAATCCTCATTCCAAACTAAGGATCTGGGAAAATTTCATTGCTTCTTGGGTATTGAGGTTAGCACTTTTCAAGAAAGGAATTAAACATGTGATATTTTGGAAGTGACTGGCTTATTAGGCTCAAAACATGTAGAGACTTGTGGATCCTAATGTCAAATAATATACAGATCAAGGAGAGAAACTATCTAATACAAGGAGATATCGTCAGTTTATGACAGCACCTCATTTTCCACACTAGGACAATATCATTCAAGTTACTGATAAAAATAAAAATAAAAATAAATGCACTTATTGTTATTCATGTTGTGAGATATATTACGGCTCATTCTGGTCATGGAGTATATAGAACCAATAGTCGTTTGCGTGTAGAGGCTTTTTATAAATTTAGATCGAATATGATCACCCTCAGATACGAGAAAACTTAATCACCTAGAAAAGTAAGAAACATATTGTTGTGTCCCATTCTAGTGCATAGACTTTTTTTTTTTTGATAAGTAAGAAGAGAATATTATTAATAAAAGAATAGCAAGAGAAATACAAAGAGTTCACAGTAGTGAACAAAGGAAAAAGGAACAAAAAGACAGATGCAGCCCCTAATTTATTCTAATAGATGAAAGAAAATCCAAAAGGGTAGAACAATCCATGAAACCCCAACATCGAGACCAATCAAAGAGGGTCCGCTGGCAAAACTCTAATAACTAAACCACAGTTTTCCCCTCATCCTCAAAAGACCGCCGATTTTGTTCAGTCCAAATAGTCCACATTAAACAGCTTGGAACCAAATCCCAAATATTAGAGCTATGCTTCCCAAGCCAATGATACCAACTAAATAATAAGTCCACAACTGAACCTGGCATGACCCAATCAATCCCAAACAACCGAAGCACATACATCCACAAAGAATGAGTTATCGGGCAAAAAAGTAATAGGTGATCCACAAATTCCGCATTGCAACAACGATTCACCAAAGGGCGACCGCGAAGCATAAGATTATCCAAAGTAAGAATCTAACCATGGGCTGCTGTCCACATAAAAAAAGCCACCCTTTTAGGAACCTTAACTTTCCAAATTCCTTTCCAAGGGAAATTGGAAGGAGCTGCATTTCGAATCTTATGATAAAAAGACCAAGTATCAAACTTCCCACTGCTATTAAGATCCCAACAAAGCCTGTCACACCCTCCACTCCTAGGAATTCGGATTTGGATGAAATGAAGAAGGGAAAAGGAAGCCGCCAACTCCCAATCATTGAATTCGCTATGAAATCTTAAACTCCACACTCTATCATTATCACCCACTGGAGGGCTTAACACATCAGAAATACAAGCCTCCTTATTAGCTGAACACAAAAATAACTAAGGATAAAGAAATTTAAGAGGAACGTCCCCAATCCACTTATCATGCCAAAAAAGAATGTGAGAACCATCCCCCACCACAAAAGAGAAATGCTTAGCAAAAGTGTCCCACCCTTCGCTAATACTCCGCCATAACCCACAACCATGAGCCCTACAACAAGCTCTAGTGCACCAACCCCCTTTTCCCTCCCCATATTTCATGGCAATGACCCTCCGCCACAGATGCGAGGTTTCATGGCCGTACCTCCAAAGCCATTTCCCTAATAGGGCCTGATTAAAAGGCGCCAACTTCCGAATACCTAAACCACCCAACTCACGCGGTAAACACACCTTTTCCCAAGCCACCAATGGATATTTGAAACTCTCAACTGATGAACCCCACAAGAAGTTCCTTTGACTAAATATAGAGCCATGACTCATACATCATGCAAGCTTATGTGGATCAAGAATCATCTAGACGAATTGAGTTTTATAGTACAATTGTCCATGACTATGTACTGTGACCACCAAGCAACAATTCACATCACTTTCAACCTAGTGTTCTATGAGTGGACCAAACATATAGAGGTAGATTGTCATCATGTTCAAGGAAGAGAGGAAAGTGGTCTGATTCCTACCCCATATGCCTCCACAAGGGCTCAAGTTGTTGTGCAGGACTCATTAAGACTTGTTATGTAAAAATTTGAGGTTATATGATACCTATACTCCAACTTTAATGAGAGTGTTATGACTAATACTTTAGTGAGTGTTATGACTTCTTTTTTTTTTTTTTTTTTTTGATAAATCTAAAAAGGGGTGCAAAGAAATGCTCAATGTCCGTAGCTGTAAAATCCTCTCTAAAGACAGTATCTTGAATTCTACAAGGAATTATGAGAGAATTAGAAGGGTCCCAGGGTGGGGGAAGGTTTAAGGATTCCCTGCAAAACATAATGTTGTGTCGACTTTGAGGAGTTCATGTTTCTATTCTTAGCTAAGTTGTAATCTGTTTTGTATAAATGCAGACCTTCAGTCTCATGTTTCATATATTATGATTTCCGTTCATAAAAAAAAAAAGCTCCATTACAAAAGCGCACTAGGCGACGAAACCCTAGTAAACACAAAGTACACTAAAAGCAAGAGCTAAAAAAATTAACACAAAATGTTGGCATCTAGGACTGCAACATCAGCATTACCCACGGCAAAGCCCTAAAAATAAATGAATTGCGAAAACAAATTTGCCTAGCCGACCTCAAACACCCCGACAGCTATAAAAAAAAAACCTCGTTTGCATCAAACAAACCTCAACTATAACAGAAATTTAGTAGTAATCAAATTTCAACAAACAAAAAATAGAGCAACAACCTTCCACATCCGAAAATTTTTCAAATTCCAATGTTTGTTTTTACCAGATTATCGATAAAACCTGAATTCGCATAGTTTGAATTCCTAAATTCCTATCTTGTGTTAGGCATGTCAGAACTGTATCAGTATTTATTATTATCAGAAACATGATTAGAGTCATAATTCACACTGAAACAGTAAATTCAATTAAATTATAGATATGATGAAGAAGCTTACCGGGTCGGATATCCACCGGAGGATTTGGCTGTTTCGGTTCTGAGGACTGTCGAACCGGAGACTGAGAGCAAGCCGTTAACTTAGGTCACCTAACGAGAAAAAGCTGACCTACAATACAAGTCTATGAGTTTAAAACGAACCGAAACGTTTTTTTTTTTTTTTTATTTATTATTATTCCCTTTAATTTCTTATCTTTCCAATTGTTTTCGGTTTTTTTTTTTTTTTCAAACTTTTATGTTTTTTTTTTTAAGTTAATGTCTATTTGGCATCATTATATAAGCAGTTTAACTTTTAGTTTTTATGCACAATTTTTTAAAATTTTAATTTTTCTTACTTTTTATAAAATATTTTAAAATACAAATATACTTTTAGCAAGAAAAAATATTCCCAAATAAACATTTAACAGAAAAGTCATTCCCTAACCCAAAAAAAAAAAAAAAAAAAAAAAAAAAGAACCAAATAGCCGTTACATTTAGTCAACTTTTGTTTTTTAAATTTTAATTACAAGCTGAGTCCCATTAATTATTGAAAATATGCAAATTGCCTATTGTTGTTATGCTTTTAATCAAATTCAAATTCGGCAAAGATTTTTTTTTTTTTCATTCTTGAAAATTGAAATATAGTCTATTCTATTCTATTGACTTTTCTCTTCTTCTTTTTTTGTTACTGAATCCCATTAATCAAATTCAAGCTGAGTTCCATTAATTTTTTCATGCTTTTACTCATTTTGCTATTCTATTGACTTTTCTCTTCTTCTTTTTTTGTTGCTAAAATGGGGTCTCCAATGTGAGTTCATCATCTCTACATCACGGGACGACAATGGATAATACCACATGTACTATATGGATCTTATTCAGACTATCGCTTGAACTACTCCTCTCTCTAAGTACTAGGAGACAATGACTCTTATTATTCCATTGACTTTCATTGAAATTTGTTATCTCTTGATATTACATAATATATATTTATAAACAATAAAATAGAACCTAGAATTTTATTTGAGGGATGAAAAGAAAATTTCAACCTTCAACTTTTTAATAGAAATTTCAATTTTTTTCAAAATGTATTCTTAGTTCGATTATAGACCTATAAGTCTATAAGTTGAAATAGACCGAATGGCTCCTTTTATTTATTTTTTCCGGTATTATTTCAAATTCCTATGCTATTTTTTTATTTTTTACATTTACTTCATTTTTTATATTTACTTTATTAGACAAAATCCTTTCCCTCAAAAAAAATGACCAATCAATTAGCTGTTATCAACTTAAAAAAAAAATTAGTTAATTACAAGTTGAGTCCCCAAGCTTAAACAAGAGTTGTAATGTCCCATTAATTATTGAAAATATGCAAATTTCCTCTTGTTATTTTTCTAAAATCAAATTCAATTTTGGCAAGAATATTTTTTTTGTTCTTGAAAATTAAAATATGGTAAATGTTCTGTTTCAATCCCTTCAATTTAAAAAGTTATATTTTTGTAATTGGAAATATAAAATGTTACTCATTTCGTCATTCCATCAAAAAAAAAAAAAAAATTTGCTGAAACTTAACAAGAGTGGACGAAATAATAAAAGTATAAAATTTTAAATTTCTAGGGACAAAAATAGAACCTAGAATGTATTTGAGGGATGAAAAGAAAATTTTCTCCTTCAACTTTTTAATTGAAGTTTCAATTTCTATAAAACATGTCCCTAGACTGGTTGTATTTTACACGTGTTATTTTAAAATACGTATTCTACCCTCATGATCAGTGAGAGAGAGAGAAGAGGTTAAATTGGCCATTGCATCCTTGGCTCAATCAAAGTACCAGTGTACCACTCCAAACAATTAAATTGGTCATAGATTGGAATTGATACATGAGATTAGGGTCCTCCAAAAATTTTAGGGTAACTCTAGCATGATGTTACTAAAATCCTATTCATCAATTTTGAAATGAGTTGAATAGATTTTGCTACATCATCAACATTAAATAAACATCGACTATCACAATTTTGGTATCTATTTAAATGGTTAATAAGATATCAAAAAAAAATTGTTAATAACATGGCACAATCTAATTCACTCATTTCAAAATGGCTAGATAAGATTCTAGAAACTCTACAATAAAGCTATGCTAAAGGATTTTAATCACAATACATCAATGTTTAAAGGGTATATAGTTATTAGACCTCTTATATGGCTATAGTAACCATGGAGCCGCAACTAAAACAATAACAACATGGGTGGGTCATGGAGATATTGGAAATGCTCGAGTCTTAACTTTAGGGGATTGCTATAAGGTGAATTGATTATAGTTTTTTAGGTGTGGTAATTTTCCAAGTCCCTGTTGACTTTGTCTCCTCCTTCCTTTGGCATTCCTTTCTCCTTTTTTTTTTTTTTTTAATTTTAAAGCAATACAATGTTGATCATCTAACCTTCAGCAAGTGGAATTCTCATAGATAGACTAACAAACCAAAGAAAATCTTCCCAAAATAGGCAGCGTGGTTGGCAGAGCAAACTTAGTAAGTAATGGGGTAGGATGTTGGAAATGCTGCGCAAGAGTTAGATATCAGCTCAGCTGCCCAATCACACCAGAATCTTAACAAAATTTGGAAGTCTTGTGCCCTTTTTGGCAAAAATGGCTTGGATAGGTTTAACAAAAAAGGACAGCTTTATTTCCAATCTCCCAAGGGTTGAAGTATAAGGTACATCCAAATGGGCTAAGGTGCAGGAACTTCTTGAAAGCCTCCATGGACTGGCCACAACTTAGAAAAAATCCCTCACTAAGGGAGCTTGTATCCTAATAACTAATGAGCAAGGGGAAAGCACAAAAATTTAGGCCCCTTTCATCTCAGATTCATAGGAGGTCATACCAAAACTTAAAAATGAAGGATTGATCACTCATACTTGATATCGTCTCAATTTTATTTATTTATTTTTTTTTTTGAGAAACCACCCCAGAAAGAGGGGGGAAGAGATATTTCATCAAGAAATTTCAGACGAGAACACAAAATCAATCTCATGAGGAGTCTCCTCCATCCAGACCTAGAAAGAGGAAAACTTACAAGCTGACCTTGCTAAACTATGCGCTACCCTATTCCCTTGCCTACGGGTATGACAAAAAGATACACACTGAAAGGCAAAGGAAAGTGAGATAATGTCCTTGATGATATGCCCAAAACTTGAGGAGCCCATACCACCCTTAGATAGAGCCTTGATAATGATTGCCGAATCACCTTCAACTTGCACCTGATTCAGACTAAGTTCTTGCGCAAGACCAATGGCATTGCGCGCTGCCAACACTTCCACCATCTCTACTGATGTAGGCAGTGGAATAGTTTGTGTAAAGGCAGCCATGACAAGACCTCTGTCGTTACGAATAATACCTCCCAAACAGGCTAAATTCTTTTCTTTGAATGTTGCCCCGTCAAAATTGACTTTCACCCAACCCATTGGAGGAGGAGACCAACAGGTTGTAATTGCCGGCTTCATGGTTGGTTGGGGATGCGCAATTGCCCTTTGATACTCCTGAAGGTCTCCATGGCAAAGGAATTGATTTTAGCCAAAGGGGCCATGCTCTCACCTACACGGAACTTGTTCTTGCGAGCCCAGAGCACATAATCATGGCCAACAGATCCAGGTGGTCACCGTGATCATGGCAGCACTGAATGACTTCCAACATCGACTCGCAATTTCTAGTTTTCTTCTTTAGCCAAGCAAATTTGACATCCTAAACTGGAGAAAGCTCGATGCACGACCAAAGAGCGTGAAACGTGGACTCACTCTTGAGATTACACCTCGGGTAGAGGTCGTCATTAACAATTTTCCTTTTTTTAACATTAGCTTTTGAGGGCAATGAATTAGTCCCAGTTCTCCATAAAACTGTTTTGACCCTGTTGGGGACTTGTAGTCTCCATACTCCCTTCCAAAGGCTCTTAGTCAGTGACAAATCCGAGGTTGAAGGTTCCCTATTCAACACTTCCTCCATGAGCCTTCTATACCCAGACCTGACAGAGTATGCACCATTCGGAGTGTGCGGTCAAAAAATCTGATCCTCACAATCCCTAAGGCTGAGTGGAATTGATTGGATTATAGCCGCTTTGTGTGGCAAGAAAGTGTTGACGATTGTTTCATTCATCCAGCAGAGTTGATCCCTATCAATTAGCATAGAGACACGGGCATCACTGCCAAGAAAGTCCCTTGGAGACACCATTTTTTTAATATAAGGATTTGGAAGCCAATTTTCATGGTAGATTCGGATCAAAGACCCATTTCCCACCTTCCATTGCGCATCTTTTTTGATCACCTCTCTGCCCTTTAAAATGCTCTTCTAGGCGAAAGAGCCATTGCCTTCTTTGGCATCAAGAATGGAGCCGTTTGGAAAGAATTTAGCTTCAAAGAATCTATAAAACAGAGAGGTCTTGTTGTCCATCAGCTGCCATACCTGTTTTGCTAGCATGGCGTCGTTAAATTTCTGGAGTTCTTTGAAGCCCAAACCACCTAAGCTTTTTGGGTGACATAGTGAGCTCCACTTGGTCCAGTGGATCTTTCTCTGATTACCTCTCTGGCCCCACCAGAATTTCCTAATCAAGGCCTCAATATCATTGCAAAGGGTAACTGGGAGCTTGAAACAGCTCATGGCAAATGTGGAAATTGCCTGAATGACGGCTTTGAGGAGAATTTCATGACCCGCTTGGGAAAGAAGCTATTCTTTCCACCCTTGAAGCTTAGCCTTGACTCGGTCCTTGATGTAAATGAGACTTACCTTCTTTTTTCTGCCTACTAAAGAAGGAAGGCCAAGGTATTTTTCATACTGTTTGATCTCTTGAGCACTTAGAGCCTCTTTGATCTGATCAAGAATGAGGGGAGGGGTAGATTTGTTGAATAATAAGCATGTTTTGTTGTGATTCAGCTGCTGGCTCGAGGCCTTCTCATAACAGTCCAACAAATCTTGAATTCTATGGCATTCATCAAGGGAGGCTCTACAGAAGACCAAGCTATCGTCAGCAAAAAATAGGTGGGTCAACCGAGGGCCCTCTTTGCAAATGGACACTCCCCGGATCTGCTTGGACTCAGCCGCCTGATGTAATAGGCTATGAAGGCCCTCAGAGCATATGAGGAATAGATATGGTGACAATGGGTCACCCTGGCGAAGGCCTCTTGAGGGGTGGATGACTAGGGATGGTTCGCCATTAATAAGGACAGAATAGCTGACAGTCGTAATGCACTCCATGATAAGATCAACCCATCTCCCAGCAAAACCAATTCTCATCATAACAGCCTCTAGGTAAGCCCACTCAACCCAATCATAAGCCTTGCTCATGTCGAGCTTCAGGGCCATGAAGCTTGATTTGCCTGATTGGTGATGTTTCATGTAATGAAGTGTCTCGAATGCCATCAAGATATTGTCAGTGATGACCCTACCTGCCTGAAAGGCACTCTGATTCTCTGATATTACCAAGGGGAGTATGTCTCTAAGTCTGTTGGCAAGGACTTTTGAAATTATTTTATACACAACATTACATAGGCTGATCGGTCTAAAATCAGTGATAAGCTCAGGGGATTTGACCTTAGGAATCAAGGTGATATTGGTACAGTTAATTTCTTTAGGAATTTTGCAGTTATTCAAACAGTCAAGCACAGCAGAGGTAATATCCTCACCAACTAGAGACCAAAAAGATTGATAAAACAAGGGAGGCATACCATCAGGGCCCGGGGCAGTAATGAGTTCCATCTGCTTGATGACCTCTTCAACTTCTTCCCTGAGAAAAGGCTTGAGAATCCGAGCATTCATGTCCTCAGTTACCAAAGGTTTGATTGCCTCCAAAATCACAAAGAAATCTAATGGCTGGGATGAGATGAACAGGGATTGGTAGTACTTACATGCAATATTTCTAATCAGGTTGTCCTCAGTACACCACAAATTAGAAGCGTTCCTCAAACCTGCAATTCTATTTCTTCGAAATCTGTGGAAGGCCTTATTGTGAAAATAGCTTGTGTTTCGATCCCTGCATTTGAGGAAAAGGGATCTTGACCGTTGTTGCCACATTTGGCTCTCCTTATCAAGAAGATCATTAACTTCTACTCTTAAAGCTTTAACCAACTCATAATCAGCTTTCCCATTAGCTGCATCAATTTCGATTTTGGTAGGAAGTTTACCTTTCTTTTCAATTTGTCTTTTAATGCTACCAAAAGACTGTTGGCTCCATGTTGTAAGTTTTTCCCCACAAACTTGTATCTTCCCAGCAACCAGAAGCATATTGGCATTCTGGGATGTTGACCCCCACGCCTTGTTCACTGTATCACTACACCCTCCCTCCCTAAGCCACATTTGTTCAAATTTGAAAGGGTGATTTGGGCGAGGAGTAATACCTTCCGGTTTGATTAGAATAGCCTTATGATCAGAGGAGTGGGTGTGGAGGTGTTGAACCTTGGAGCCCGGGAAGCGAGCAAACCAACCATTGGTGGCTACCGCCCTATCAAGTCTTTCTAAAACCAACCCACCAGCTCGTTTGCCCCTTCAAGTGAACTTATCACCAACATAACCAAGGTCCATAAAACCACACTCGTCTAGGTCATCTCGAAACCCTTTCATCAAACAATCTTGTCTGGGACCAAGGCTGAGTTTTTCGTGAGACCAAAGAAGCTCGTTAAAATCCTCGGCGCACAACCAAGGGAGAGTGAACGAAAGGTGAAGGCTATGGAGAAGAGACCAAGTTTCATATTTCCTGGCCGAGCCTGGAAAGCCATAAACCCCAGTGAATCTCCACTTTTCATCGGGATCAACACCAGCTAAAGCATCAATGTGATTCGAAGATGACGAGACTACTTCTACGCGAACAGAGTTCTTCCAAAGTAAAACTAAACAACCCGTCTTCCCTACACTTGGTCCAACCCAACAATGATCAAACTTCAATTCAGCACACAATCGTTGAAGCCTAGCCTCTTCTACCCAAGTTTCGGCCAAGAACAGGGCAGCGAGATCTTGTGCCCGAATGACTACCTTGAGCTCTCGGAGTGTGTGCAAGTTCCTAAGCCCACGCACATTCCAACAAAGCCAACTCATCTCCCTCGGTGGGGCTGAAGATCAGCCTCTGCCGTTGGTGGGCAATTTTCATTTTGTGCAGCGCTGAGAAGGGCTCTACGTTTGTATGGTATGGGAGAATCTAGAGGAGTAAGGGGAGTGCGCTTACCTAACACAGCTTTAGAGGTATGACTATCTTTGGCGAGAGTGAGTCTTTGTATTCTCAGCCACTTACCATCTGAATGGGGTTTGGGATTATTTTGATCCAAATCCATGCTTGAACGGTCCTTTAGTGGAGTGGGTTTTGTGGGCTGCATTAGGGGGATCTTAATGGATGGGCCTGAAGGGAGGTTTGTTTGGGCCGAGTGGGCCTAGTCAGTGGTGGATAAGTGAGCACTTAAGTCCACATTTTCTTCAGCCACCTTAACATACTCGTGAATTTTGCTGTCCAACTCTTGTAGCGTCTTCTCGAAGTCATCGCGGTTTGAGGACTTTGGCGCTGATACCTCATTGGAGCTGTCCAATAAACCTCGGTGAGCGAAATCCGATACGCTGACAGATACGCTCCCTCAATTCTCGGTGCTCACATTTAATGGCCTCGAGGGAGGAGAAGTGGGATTCAAGGAGGACTGATATTCCATCGATGGCGTGGTGTTAGGTGGGGTTGTGGTGGAAGGGTTGGCGATGCCTTATTTTTTCTTCGCAAAAAATCCCGAGACCGAGACCACTTTCTTCCTTGTTGTGTTGAAGGGAGAAGCTCTAAGCCAAGACCCAAATTGCTGGTCATCGGGATTGAGGTTGCCCTCGTTTTCAATCCAGGTTTTGTAGTCTTTGTCGTCGTGCGTGAGACAGCCGCACCAATAACAGAGGTTGGGAAGCCTTTCGTATTTAAAAGAAACCCAATGAGACTTGCCATCATCCAAGGTTATTAGCCGGCCCTTGCATAGTGGTTGAGAGATGTCCATTAACACACGGACTCTTATGAAACTACCACCATCACACTCTGTAGCTTCGTTAGGGTGTAGAATCGATCCTATTGGTTCACATATTTGTTCCGCAATTTCTCTGTGTCTGAAGTGCAGTGGGATGTCAAATACTTGGACCTAAAAGGGAACCTTTATTAGTTTTGAGGCTTTGACTGAGATGTCCTTGTCGTAACGGGAGAGAACCATGATATGCTTGTTGAAGCTCCAAGGCTCCGTGGAGAGAATACGATCCACTTCTGCTTTGTTGTCAAACGAGAAAAGAACGACATAATCGTTGATGCTCTTGACCTTGAAACCCAACTTGGATCTCCAAAGAGGGGTGAAGGTGTTGGCGATGGCATCTATGTTTACAGGACGTTTAGTTAGGAATCTTGCTACTATACCATGATCGATAGTGGCCTGGTCACTTCTCAGGCGTAGACCAAAGCCCTCTCTTTCCGAAAGAGATAGGGAGCTCCAGTGCTTTGTTAAATCTTCCATGCCTAAGAAACTTAAGACGCACATGCAATGTTTCCCCGAGCCCCTAAAAGAAAAAAACCTCTAGCCTTGCAGTAACAGTGTTACTACAAGGGACACACTCTCCTTCCAAGGAAGGGACGCTAATGCCATGACCTGGAGGAATTTCTCTAGAGAGAAAACCCAACTAGCATCGAGCAACTCTGTTGATATCATCTCAATTAATACAACAAGATCACTAGGGTTGATTTTTTTGACATTAACATTTTATGGAAAATGAATTATTTTCCAAAGAACATTTTTTTAAAAATTATTTTATTTTTCTATATTTGATAACAACTTTAAAATGAGTTAGAAAACTATCTCTTGATTTCCCTTATATAGTTTCGCCTGAGATAAAGTTTTTTTATTTTTTTATTATTTTTTTTATTTTTAATTTAGCTTCATATGAGATAGAGTTGTTTTCTAAAAAAATTTAGTAGAAAACAACTCTATCTCGTGTTAAGCTAAGTAAGGGAAGTTAAGAGATAGTTTTCTTTTAACCTATTTTTTCTGATACTAAAAAATATACAAAAATACCAAAAACTATTTTCACATAAGGTTTTTTTTTTTTTTTAATAAAACAAACGTTACCAAGACAATAATTATGATTCCAATAGGCTCCTAGGAATAGCAAGACAAATGGATTTGAAACTTTAATCCAATCGAGTTATACTATTGGCTGTAGTGTTATTATTTCGTCGTAACTTTATCAAGTCATTTTCCCTTATTTAAGTGTTAATGCTATTTGTTTAGTACTTTGGTTATTCTGCCGTATTGTATTCCTACTATAACATCTGTAATAGTTGTTTCTACTGTGGGCACGCCGTACACTCGATACCTCCACCAGAACGCGTCCATACTGGGATGGCTTGACTAGTGCACAAACTGACCTAAAGTGAGTTTCATTTAGGCCAGCCCAAACTCTCTTACCTTAGATCTATGGGCTGCAGTGCAACAGGAGAAACAAAAGCCCAACAACACAAAAGGCCCACCACAACTATCAACTAGTTGATGAAATAAAAAATCAAAACTCAAGATATAAACACATTAGACGGGTTAGATAAATATTCTCCTTTTATTTAAAACTCTAATTTTTTTAATTAGTTTGACTCTGATATCATTTGTCACATTAGCCAATATGAGATGGGTTAGTTAAATATGATCATCTTAAAAGGATCATTCAAATTATAAGTAAGATTTTTTGTAATGAATAAGTAAGATTTTCCATAATGACTTATATAGTTTAGATTTTTTTATTTATATGCAATATGTCAATAATTATATACCCTCTTGCCAAGAGCTTAATAGCTCAATTGACATATTTTACTGTTTTTAACTGAAATGTTTAAAATTCAAATCCTCAACTCTTCATTGTATGTAACTATTGAAAATACAATAATATATAAAATTATAAATTAACATCACTAACTTTCCTTTCCTCAAAAAAAAAAAAAAAATCACTGTTTTAATGAAGCGCTCAAAAAATGTGCTAAAAAAAAATGCAGAAGTGACTAGCAAAGGGTGAAGAGTCTAGTCACTTTGCAGTGCACTTTATTATCACATCCCTAGCAAAGGGTGAAGAGTCTTGTCACTTTGCAGTACATTTTTAACTTTATTACCACACCCACTTATATATTACTACTTTTTATATGGGCGAAAGCGACAACGTTTTTTTTTGTACTTAACTATTTTACTAACATATGGGCGAAAGCGACACGTTTTTTTTTGTGTTTGGCAAGCCACTCGGATTCATATTAAACACATGTCGAAATTACTGAGTAGACGAGGAACCGAGTACTTGAAATTGCAAGGAGCTTACCTTTAAGACGGAAAATTATTAGGTACTCTCAGAGTATTATAAATGTGTATTTTTTCTTTTTATATAAATGGTGGGTTCCATCATGAATTTAATTAGTGAGACCCACCATTCATGTGAGAGGAAGAAGCACGCATTTATGATACTCCGGGAGTACACAATAATTTCTCCCTTTAAGACAATAAGATCTACTTCATAGATTGATGATATAACATGACTTACCATATATGTTTGAGTCTAATCAATTTTACCAAATTAAATTTGACTAAATAAAATTTATACTATATTAGTTAAGGTCACATAGGATTCGTTTTTGATTTGGTTAAGGTAACGTAAGCTTCATTTTTAATTTTTTTTTTTTTTTTTTTGAGGAAAACTTCATTTTTAATTTGGTAGATGAATATTTCAACAAATATTTCTTATTCTACAAACATATAGTGTATCAGACAAGCACTCAGAAGTATTTTTAATTATTATGAATTTATGATGCATCTAGTTTGACCTTATCATCATCCTTCGTTTGTAAAAGAATTAGATGTTGAGATTGTGCAAAAATAATTTAATTTGGAATGAGAAGTGAAAGACAACCATAAAATCATAACACTTGGACATCTTATTTCAAGTTTTTTCTGTAAGTATGTACCATGTTACAAATTTTATAAAAGAATTAGATGTTGAGATTGTGCAAAAAAAATTTAATTTGGAATGAGAAGTGAAAGACAACCATAAAATCATAACACTTGGACATCTTATTTCAAGTTTTTTCTGTAAGTATGTACCATGTTACAAATTAAGCAATGTATAGAACTTATTAAGATGGACTCGGCAAGCAAGTAGACATTGACATTGGCAGTGCCTCTCTATCAGTATTCAATCTCAAGGCTGCCTTATTAGTATATAATTTCTTCACATTAGATTTCTGATCTTGTAGCAACCTCACTAAACTACGTTTAGCATTTGCTCTAAATGGACAATTTGATGCCAAGAACCCGTCCACCAAGTGTAGGTAAGCCTCCAAGTCATGGCAACACGCCACGTCAGCATTCGGCTTCAAAAACGGAGACATTCTCGTATCGACACGTAGCTCTGCCCCGACGTGTGAGTATGCCAATGGCATGTTTTTGTCAAGCATGTCAAACACCCCTCCGACCTTTGAGCTCCTTAGCTTCTGGCCAAGCTCTTCGCTCACAAACATCCCGGGGACCCTAGTGATTACATCTTGGGAATTTACAATTCGTAACACTTTCACGTTTTTCGCATTGATGCGATTGGCAAAGGCTTTATTGCCCACGCGAGGTCCACCAAAAGAAAAAACTGCAACTTGTGGTACGTCTGGGGCACACGTACTAATTTCATCTGCTACTAATAAGGCCAAGGCTGCCCCAAGACTATGACCTGTGACTGTAATGCTTAAGGTCTCACCCTTGTACAAGTCCATGAGCCTTCGAACCTCTTCAACCACGGACTCAGCCAGGCTCGGCACGTGAGCTCCTCGAGTCTTGTAGAGGCTCAAGAACCCACATTCCGCCTTGGCTTGTCCGTGGTTTGGGTCGATATTATTGTTGTTATTGTTATGGTTATCATCATTATTGTCACCTGGAACTTGGACTAATTGTGCCCTCATATTCTCGACCCACTCAAGACACGTGGCGGTGCCTCGGAGGGAGATGATGATGTCCCTCCTTCCCATCCTTTGGATCTCCCTCTTGTCATCACAAACAGCAACATACCCGATCCAACTAGACCGCTGGGTCATCCAGCCAAGATCCGGAGCAACATCATCCACCCATTTAGGCAAACCGACGGATGAGGTGGCGTAGAGACTCTTCGTCACTTTATAAGTCCTATCAGGCAACGCCACGTGACGGGGCAAAGGAGGTTCCTCAGCGGACATGGCTGGATTTGAGTGGAAAGAATGATAAGCCGCTTGTATATACTCACCGTATTTCACCACTTCTCGGCGGAGATTCTCGTCGAGCGGGTCAAGAAGGCCCTTCCAATCATTGCTACCATGATATTCCTTCCATTTGCTACCAAGATGGTTCCTTGGAGAGTATTCAGCTGTCTTTGACAAGAGTCTTTTAAGCCTGTTCAGATGCCTTGGTGACATTTCTTCTGCGGCTTTCATTTCTGGCCAAAGTCTAGCCAAGTTAAGCCCTTCTAGTACACCTTTTCCTTTGTTTTCGGCTGATCCATTGCTGGAATCATTAGGAAATGGCTGTGGGTCAAGTTGGTTTGGTGTGATTGGCTTTTGGAGGAGCTTATCGAGGTTGGCTATGTGCAATTTAGTTAACTCGGTGGATGCTGTGTTTCGTTTCAGAGAAGAAGAAGAAGAAGAAGTTGGGAGTACTGTTCTTGTTAAAGGGTTTAGTGGAGAGGTTTGGCATTGGAAGTTGGCACGTCTGGCCTGAAAAAGGTTGGTGTTATGAGCTGGAAGCGTAGAACCGATCTGCATGGACATGGATGCAGAGAGAGAGAGAGATGAATGAGCAAAGAGAGGAGGAGTCAATGAGATATTGAGACAAAGGGGAAGAGAAGAGAAGCGAGGAGAGAGAGAGGGAGAGACGCTGCGGGTTGTAACTTTAAACCAACTAAGATTGAATGGATCAAAGAGCGGTATATATAGAGTGAGTCTCTGCCAACTAGTCTTGGACTTGCTCGTTATTACAATCAGAACCATATTATAAGTTTTGAATGATGATGTCAATAATAATATATAATATATAAATTCATGACAAAACAATAATAATAATATATAATAAGGAATTTTTCTAAAAAATAGGTATATAATGAATATTATATATCTTGCTCTCAAAAAAATTAAAAAAAGCAAGGGGGATGAGAAGTAATAGACAATATTGACCTTTTCTCTACGACAAAGGCTTGTTCTTTGCCTAAGACAAAGGCCATTCTTAAAAGTCTGCCACGGCCCACAAGCTTGAAACGCCACCATCTCGCTTTATCGCTTTTGACTCAAATATCCCGAAAGACTCATACTATTCCAAAGCTACTCCCAACTTTTAGATAAAAAGAAAAAAAAAAAAAAGAGTGTTTCGCAACTATGGGAGTAGTATATGAAAAATAACGCTAACTCCATCTAATTTAATAATATTTTCACAACAAATTTTTGATGTGAAGTTATTATTGATAAGTAAAAAAATGATATTAGTAATAATTAATTCTATATTATAACTAGTAACAGGCTAATAGCCTATTATCTGGAATTTATTGTAAAATATTTTAAAAATATTGTTGATATAGCATTATTCAAAAATCTATAGATACAAAAAATTTGACACCTATTGACATGGAAAATTGTTAATAATAGATAAAAATGTGATGTTAGTAGTGAGCTCATATGAAAACCAGAAAAATTTTGTCAACTCAACTTATATAAAAGAAATGTTGTGAAACTTTTTGTGCGTTTCTCATTCCTCCACAACTGTATATGCCCTTCCTTGGGTTCCACTCTACAGATAAAGAGTGGTTGACAAGAACTCATTTATGGTGTAGGACTTTCCGTCAAGTTAACAATATATACTTGTATATGACTACATATTTACTCCCAAAAAAGAAAAAAAAGGTGACCAAAGCACCCGATGAACAGTGATGTGAACAAGTAAAACAAATTTTTGTTTCATTTTATTTTATTAGTTGTTGACAACGATGACTCAGACTAATATAGAACGACCATGTAACCCTCAAAAAAAAATGTAACCCTGAAATTGACATTTTGTTTTCCCTCGGTCAGACTGATATTTATGTTGCTAATTAAGCCAAAAATAAAAAAAGAAAGGAGGACTTATGTTCGTATTGAATTGGTATGGAATAAGAATGGGTGGTCTTTTGGTCTTGTTACGTAGCTCAATTGGATATCATCAATCTCTTAACTACTTAATTATAAATGAGTAATGCTACGTACAAAAACTATTTTACAACATTTTTACAAACTGCTGATGTTGCTTTAATAATTTTCAAATAATTATTGATAAACATAAATGTGATGTTAGTAGTGGACCCATATTATAACTAATAAGAATTTGCTACATCAATAGTTTGTAAAAATGTTGTAAAATGGTTTGTGGCTGTAGCATTACTCATTATAAACAATAATAAAAAAGAATAGATGCTCTTCTCACCTCCAAGATAAATTTTTGTTCACTTTTAAAAATTAGATGGATTAGGCATAAAGAAGTAGATGGATTAATTGCCTAAGTATTTACAAAAATCGAAAAAATATACAAATTTTTAAGAAAGCGACAAATAATTTTGTATAAAAATTATGATGGAATAGAATATAAGTGACCTATCTTAATTAGTTTGTCAAAGTATCATAGCCGACCCCAAAATTTTTGGAACTAAAAATTAAATATGGTTGAAAAATAGGAGAATTGATCATTTTCTTAGTTCTAATGCTATACATCTTTTTTATAAAAGAATTTGAACTTATAGCGTCAACTTCATGATGATTGCTTTTTATCAATTATCTTAAGCTACAATACCAATTGAGTTTGGTGTAGGGAGGATTAGAATCCAAGTTCTTTATTTAGTGACAAGATTAGATTTTATCAATTGAGTTAATTGTCATAAGTCAAGACACCAATTGGTTTTGGATATGGGTGAGATTTGAATCTAAATTCCTCATTCAATGACAAAGGACTTTACTAGTTGAATTAAGTAAAATTTACATGCAATGGCGGTACAAATATTGAGATGCACTTCAGGTGGCCGTACAATGTATTCTTATTAGCCTTCTCCTATCTGCATCTTCACTATCATAGAGTTTAGTAGAGAGGTCTTGTCCAATGTGTATCTAGTTAGGTTAGGAGAGATGCTAATTGTGTAGCACATACCCTTGCTAAATTTGCGGTTGTTCACATGGCCGTACAGTGTATTCTTAGTCTTCTCCTATCTGCATCTTCACTGTCATAGAGCTTAGGATGTATTTGGATACCACTTATTTTGCTGAAATTGAAAATTTATTGCTGAAAGTACTGTAAATAAAGGTAAAAGTTAGTTGAAATAGTACAGTGGGACCCATGAATAGTATCAAAAAGTGCAGTGAGACCCATAAATAGTAGCAAAAATAAGCTGAATAGTAAAATAATTTTAATTTTCTATCCCAATCCAAACGCACACTTAGTAGAGAGGTCTTATCCGGTATGTATCTAGTTGGGTTAAGAGAGATGCTAATTGTGTTGCACATGCCCCTGCTAAATTTGCTATTGTTGGTAGACTTTTTGGATCTTGTAACAAGTATTCTTTTCCTCTATAGAATTTTTGGATCTTGTAACAAGTACTCTTTTCCTCTTGCTATTTTTGAGCAATTGAGGAACGACATTGCTCTTCTTGTTAGTTAGGGAAATTGGGGTTTTTTTTTTTTTTTTTTTTTTTTTTTTTTCAAAAAATCTTCATGACTCGTGCAAAGTGCATCCCATCTCGTACGTTGATGTTTGAACAGGAATGGGATCGAATCAACATATTGAAATTACAATACTAATATCACAAATTTTTTAGACATTCTAGATTATTTCCAAAATACATATATATATATATATATATATATATATATATATATATATTAACCAGTCTTTTAAACTTATCTTGATATTCAACCTTAAATCTTTTAGAGTATTTTTGTTTTTAGTATTGCTGATGATTTCAAAATGCCATATGTCATGATCACCATCACCTCCAATATTTCCAAGATCGTAAGCAATTGGGTCATTAGAGAATAATATAGGCTAATAAGGGACTTTGTTGCCAGTTGGGTGGATGAAGTAAAAGGCTGAATTTTGAATGAGTTTTCTTTCAATCACAAACAAGTAAAAACAGAATTTCAAGTCAATAACTTCTGTAAAGTGTTTCAAGGAGCAATTGATGTTCACAGGTTCCTAATGTTTCAACATTTACTGAAATAACCGTCTTTACCTAAACACCTTATTAGGTGTACAATGTCCACGAACTCCATTACGTAATTCTCATTCTCTCCCAAACTGCCATAAATAAAATAAATAAAACAGAGCCGTTTCTAATTTTAGTTCTAATAAGCAACATAGTAAACTACTATACATTCTATACTAGTAACATTCTATATATTAAAAATTAAAAATATAACATAAAAAACACTGCTAGTATCATATATTTCCCGGTTTCATAATATTATCGTCATTCTTTTTTTGAGAAAAATAATATTATGGTCATTGTGGCAGGTTGTGTTCGTTGTGAGTCGGCAGTGGTTGAGTAATTTTTTAAGGTTGAGTATCATTATGATATAGTCTTAAAGTAATTTATCCCTTTAATTAAAGGCTAAAGGTTAGGATAAATGAACTTGAAGAAGGGGTAGTAGATGGTGTCGTGGGTTTTGGGTGTTTTGAAATTTTCAAATTCACTTTTATATATTCATTATTTTGAATTTTTATTAAGCCTCTTTCGAGTTAGATAATGAGATTATTTTTGGAAGTATAAAAAGAGTTAATGATAACTTCCGTCCAAAACATTTTCATCATAACTTTTACTTAGCAAGTTGTTATTACTTTTAATTTAAGTTTACCACTTAAATTAATTTTTTGTCATTAACTAATAACTTGCCACCTAAGATTTGTTGTGAAGATATTGTAAACGTACGGTGGCGGCTCTAGGAATTTTTTTTAAGGTGGTCACTAAGAAATTTAAATTACCAAAATATTTTTATTGGTACAATTTAAAAAAAATGAAATTAGAAATAATTTTTATTGAATAGGCTGAACAAACTATAAATTTTATCTTTTTGTTTTATAATAGGCTTTCTATTGAATAATTTTTTCACTTGTTGTTGTTTGGTCTTGTCTTGTTTTTGTTTGGTTTATGTTTGTTGTTATTTGATCTAATATTTATTGTTGTTATTTAAGCTTTAAAAAAAAAAGGGATTAAGAATTATGTTTGGAGGCAGAATTAATTTTGGAGTAATGTTACGTCCATAACATTTTTACAATAAATTTTATGCAAAAAGCTGTTATTGGTGGGTAAAAAAATAATATTAGTATTTGGCCCAAATTAGAATCAGTAACAACTTACTACATTAGATTTGTTGTATAATTATTGTGAAAATGTTGTGAATGTAGCACTACTCTTATTTTTGTTGAACCCAAATTTTTGTAATTCTCAAGTACAGATGTTCAAAATTTTTATTAGGGTAGTCACAATAGGTTAGTTTAGCATATAATATTTTTTTGGCAAGTGTATATATACATTTTTTTACAAGTGAGGATGGTCTTGTGACCACCCTGGCTTTCATGTAGAGCCAACATTGTAAATGTAGCATTTTTCGTATAAAAATGTGAACACTAAAAACAAAAATATGTTTTTTTTAAGTGATTTAAATTATTCAATTTACTTTTAAAAATAAGGAGCTCTATTCCAATTATATAGATAAAATATAGAGAAATGTTATATCCACAACATTTTCATAACGAATCTTAAGTGGCAGGTTATTAATTGTTACGGGTGGGGAAAAAAAGTAATATATGTTGTGCATTTAAATTAGAACCAATAACAACTTATCACTTATGATTTGTTGTGAAAATGTTGTGAACGTAGCGCTTCTCTAAAATATATTGATAAATCTAGTTTTGACTTTTAATAATAGTTTTTTTTTTTTTTTTTTTTTTTTTTTTTTTTAAGAAAGGACTTTTAATAATAGTTGAATGGTGGTGAATTCCAATTAGCTCATTTGATAAAATCTTATTATATACATGCGTAGAATTACTCCTACATAAAAAAATTAATTTATATCATAGCCTAATGATAAAGATCAATAACCATCGAATAGAATTCATAGATTCATATATAAATATATATATATATATATAAATATATTTTGTATTCCTATGACACCTTTTTATGGGCATTATAGTAAAAATCACAACAACCAGGGATGGCTTACATGCAAGTTGGAGTGTTCTTATGCCTAACTTAAAATGTATATATTATACTTGCAAAAAAAATTATATACATTTATACTTTTAAACTAACATTTTTTGTCCTAAAAATAATATTGAACATCTTGACTTGAGAATCCAAGAATTTGAGCTTAACAAAAATAATCTTGGTCCCCCAAACATAATCATTAACCTCTAAAACTAAAAACTAAAAAATAAATAACAAAAGAACAAAATATTCAACAGAAAGCCCATTCAAAAATAAAAAATAAAAACCTCTAATCATTCAAATTCGTGACTCGTTCAACTAATTTCATAAAAATAATCTCTAATTTTATTTTTCTTAAAAAAATGGTACCAAGAAAGATATTGTAACCATAAGTTCTTTTTTGCGATGTTGGTAGCTCTACTCTCCTCGATAACTCGATCAGAGTCGTAGCAACCAGCAGGTATATATCATCGATCCATTACTCTCTCTCTCTCTCTCTCTCTCTCTCTCTCTCTCTCTCTCATCATTTCATACTCTATTTCATTTTAGTACTCTCATATCATAATTCTCAGTTTTCATTTTATCTCTCATCAATCCATTAATTTTTGCCTTTTCATTTTGTTAGTAGAAGAAAATTGTAAAATTTCATGTATTTACATTTTTTTTTTTTTGTGTGATGCCAATATATTTAAATCATCTTTTAATTAAATTTTGTATAATTTAAGTTTCTTAACAAATACCTTAGAAAAAATTTCTGGATTGGCTGCTGATAAACCCTCTCAGTTAAAATTTGGGTGAATCACGTAGTGTTCTTATCATATATATGTATACTTTGATATTGTTTTTTCCCTGTTTGTATCTTTGTTTTTATCTCATAGTCTTGACTCTTGAGCTAGATTTCACGTTTCCCACACATAGCAGTAGCACACAGCACGTTGATATATTCCCATTTTTCTCTTAAAAAGTAAAAGTGGGGTGTGCAGACGCGCGAAGACCCCATGAGTGCAAAGCTTAAAAAAGCAGAAAAGATGGAATTTTGAAAAGTTTGTGATTTGGTTTTGTACATGTTACTTCAAAGTGATAATGAGTGTTTCCAGTTAATGAGGTCTAAAAATTTCACATAGTATCTAGTGGAGATAATAAGTATTATCAAAAGTCAAGACACTAAAGTATTGCATTTCATCTCTTAATTTGTCCAATTAAAAACACGAGATTCATAAAAAAACACTTGTCAGATATACTGCAACTCTATCTCGTTTTGTCCAATATATGCATGTTGTGTAAAAGTAAAACAACTTCACTTAAAAAAAAAAAAAAAAAACTTTACTTAAAAAAATATAGTTTGCCACTTGGCCTAATTTCTACTTTCATTTCTTTGTCCCTTAATGATACAAATACAATTAAGAATAAGTCATAAAAAAAAGTGCTTTATCAAAGGGTAAATTATAAAATACCACAGTTTTCTTTTCAAATAAACAAAATTTAGAGATAATTTCTTACATGCATTACATTAAATTCAAACATAATTTATGAAGTACAAACAATTTAATCTTTTGCAAAAACAATTAAACTCGTAATTATGTGTTTAAATTTATAAGTAAAACTAAGGTTTTTATATTTTTATATTTTTCTCTAAGTATATTATAAAGAAACACATTGAAAATATTCATTAAAAAAAACACATTGAAAATTAAATTTCCATCTTTCTGTTTTTCTTTTTTATGACACACTGCCGAATTCCCACATGTATTGTGGGGACAGTATGTTTCTTTGTAAATGTTTACCTCAAATAAAATAGTCTATATCACAATGCCCTGTTTTTTTTGGGATAAGTGCAATGCCCTGTTTTATCACATGATAGATTCTGTAGTGTACATTATTATAAAAATTAATATAAAGTTCCACTGTGGCCCGTCTCTGTGGAAATATCCCACATGTCAAAAACATGTAAAACACAAAAAGTTACTCAATAGAACCTTTTCTCTAAACTTTTTTGGTAAACTTATGTGTTTGGCATGTCCCCATCTCCCTTTTTCTCACTCTCTACTTTATGGACCAAACGAGTAACAAAATTCTCCACTGCACTACGAGAATGATCGACCACCGACCTCTTATGATGATAGGAGAGGAGGCAAATTAATTTTCTTCAGAAGATAGTAGCCAAATTTGGTCTAAAAAAAACCCAACTTTTGTTTCATAGGCCACATTATTCTATTTTAATATTATTTTCTTTCTTCTCAAATATGTATTTATTTTTTGTTTTATTCGGCACATTGAGTAAATAGTGCTTAATAAATATATCGAGAATGACGTAGAAGTTGATGTTGCTTTAGTTAGGCCGATGATGAAAGTGCTCTTAGTGATGACTGCTGATATATGGGTCAGACAAAGCCTAAAGCAGCCACGCGTAGCAACAAGATCTATTTCCACCCATATATTTTTGGCTTGAAAACTTTAAAGTATGAAATGATATTACAATTAATATTGCAATATATTATTTTTATATATATGCATGGTTATTGTCGCATATGATTAAAACTATATACTAAAATAATTCTCTGCTTTTTGCTTTTCATCTTTTTCCAACGCATCATGACACCATGATAGTTACACCCAACCGCGGCAAGCATAGTAATGCGATCTTTACTGATTTTTTTTTTTTTTTTTTTTTGAGAATGATTAAAGTGTATATCTACTCTGTAAGATTGTGTTTGTCTATTTAGAAGCCAAAACTACTATTTCACTATTTTGATATTTGCACTTATCACTGATGTGATTTATAAAATTAGACGATGTTTGAAGTTTGAAGTTTGAAGTTTGAACCACACGTTTGCGTTGAATTCTCGTTCTTTCTTATAAACCATGGATGGTATCAAATTAATTTTTTTAAATGATTTAATATTGCCTTTATTCTAATTTATCGAATTATTGAAAATGTAAAAATTACACGTCTTTCAAACTCTTTGCTCCTATGTTACCTAGAATTAAAATTAATTTTTTACTTGTTAGAGTGGTTTAAAATTGGACTTTTTTTAGACTAAAATTTTAAACACCATTTTTTTGACTAATGTTACTTCTTAAAACATGTTCAGTTTTAAAAAGTTGAAAGTTTTTTTTTTTTTTTTGAAAAGAAAGTTGAAAGTTAAAGTTAACTGTTCCATAAACAAACATGAAACATTACAAGTATATATGTCAAATCAGTAGGCTTGAAAGAAAATTTCATGAAAAATTATTCATCTAATAAAAACAAGTTAATAATTAATATAAGGATGACATTAATCATTTTTTAAACCTAAATAAATACAATTGATAATTTAAAAACAAAATTAAACTCGGGATCAAAATAGTAATATGTTTTAATAATGACCAGTAAAACTACACAGAACAATCCACCATATTGGTAGAGAAGATATATATACATATAGAGTTAGGTTCAAATTATATCTGATGTAACTCTAAGTAATGTTACACTACACAATAACTTGTTATAAAATTCATATTTTGAAAATCTCACCGATGAATTACATGTTCTATATGTTCTTAATAATCATACCAATTTTCATGTCAATTGGATGTTATTTATCATTTAATCCTTAAACTCATCTTTTATGCATTATTATAAATTACAAAAACTTGAATTTAAAAAATTGTTTGATGATATGACTATTAATCTTTGATCACCTTAAAATTTTGTAAGTATGGAGAATATATGAAGATAACGTAATCTAACGGTAGATTTGTCAAAATTTGCATCCAATTAAAAAATATTATGTAGTGTACATTACTTAAAGTTACATTAGGTATAATTTGAACTTAAACCATATATATATATATATATATCCTAAATTTTTTTGTTAATACTATTTTCTGTTTTTCCCTCTACTTTCTTCGAAGTAACCTGGAAGAAACATTAACATGAAAAGTAGGCAAAGTAAGCTAAAAAGAGTTCAAAGCTCGTGTTTCTTCCTACACAAGCATTTGTGCAGTGCACACACGCACAGCTCTCGTTCCATTAGTCTTTTCACGAACATCTTTAGTTAGACTCGAGAGTTGAGAGTCTCAACTTGAGACACATGGGAAGACATGCACCTCACACGTTGCCCCTATAACTCCTGATTCTTGAACACTCCGTTTATTCATGCGGAGATTCTGTCGACTCTCTAAAAGAAAGTTGGTATCCCAGCTACTAATCTTTGACAATTATTTCACTGGTTTCCCATGAAACACCCTAAAAACTTCTTGGACTTGTAGTGTGAAGAACTAAACTTGGAACCTCCAAATGTGTGTCACGCTTTAAACCAAAAAGTCTACCACTTTTTAAGCCAATTAAAGATGTATTAGCGTCTGTTTGGTAATAATTTATTTAGTTTTTTACTAAAATTGTGCTAAAATATACTTATATTTTGAAAAAGTGAAAAAAAGGTAAGGTAAAAAAAAATGAAGTTTTAAAAAGCTATATATAAAAGCTAAAAAGTAATAGGCTAGCTTAATTATAAATTGTATCCAAACACACACTTAATTTATTCTAGAGTTGTTCTTTGGGCACAACAAAATTCGACAACATTTTTTCAGTAGTTAAGGTATTACCTAGGGACGGAGCTATCATTGGACTAAGGGACAATGCCTCACCTAATTTAAAAAAAAAAAATATATATATATATATATATATATTATTATATATATTTGAACTAATTTTAGCAATTTTGTTCTATAAAATTACATTTTGTTTTCCTTAAACAATATCATTGATTCTTTTAAGCATAATGCTATACTCACAAATTTTTTTATAACATTTTACAAATTGTTTTAGTAGCAAATTCTTAGTGGTTCGCATAATGAACCCACCACTCATATCATTTTTTTACTTACCAGTAACCACTTATCATATCAGTAATTTATATATAAAAAAAAAAAAAAAAAACTTTTAGCTCTAGCATTTTTTTCATTTTAGTGACCATAAAAAAATTTATAAATCTAAAATCTAAAACAAAATACGCAATCCCAAAAAAAATAGCTCAACAACAAATATTACCAATAGTAAAACTAAAAAATTAATCAATTTTATCCAAAATAAACAATCATGCCCTTTAAAATATTATAAACAAAAATAATTTTATTCTTGCCCACAAAAAAAAAAAAAAAAAATCAGCAACTAAGTAATAATAAAGTCAAAAATTTAAACCGCCACACACAACCAATAATAAAACCACCCACCTGACCCAAAACTCTGGCTTTGTCCATGCTATTACCTACTATATATGGCTCTGTCCATGTTATTACCTACTATGTATAAGTCAAAATAAAATGATGTATAAGTCAAAATAAAATGATAGAATATTATAACTCGTCAGAACTAAAGAAAAAACACAAGCGTGTCAGTGAAATGTTCTGGCATTTGCAGTGTCCCTACCTAAGCTTGGCCTTTTGTTCTATGACTGTGTATAGCCTTAATTAATAGTGGATCATATAGGGACAGAACTAAGTAAATGTTTATAATTGTCTATAGAAAACTTTAATTACTTTAATTCATCATATGTTTGCCTCAGTATTCTATCCTTAAAAAAAACAAAGGATTGGAGGATGAGCAACGCGTGGGACACGGTTCTTGACGCGCAAGTAACGTGCAAAGACTTTTATTAAGGTTTGCCTTGTTCTTTTACAAGTTACGTACAACACACTGAGCTGGTTAGTAAACGTCATGTATATATGGATTATGAAATGCAAAAGGAATAATATATATAAAAGAATAGACTATGAGTTCATCAAAAAAAGAGAGAATAGACTATGAAAATACCCTTTGGTCTTTGACCACCGACCCATCATCATAGACAATTTTATAGTTTAAGGCAGAAAGAAATATGTGTCGTACGTCCTCTATATCCTACGACCCCTGGACACGCCTCAACAAGAACCGAGTTGAAAGTGAAATCTAGGGCCAAAGTGGACTTGCTTATCAAAAAGCTAGTTTATTCATTGGTGGGAGCTAGCAGCAATAAATGAATTGCGTTGAAATTTATCATTAAAAACAGCCTCGTGTAATGCATGAAAGCATGAAGCTTACTATGAGAGAGAGAGAGTGAGAGAGAGAGAGCTAACAACCATGACAGTCAGAAATAATGGATTTACTTACTATATTAGACGGAGAAGAGTGAGCTACAAATGTGAAATGCGAAAGAACAAAGTAAATATGTGGTGTCTCGGTCTCCTCTTTAGGGTTTTTGATGCATTAATCAATTCCTAAGTCTATGATGCTCTAACAAGAATAAGCGTCCTAACTAATAAGGCCTAACCCAATATGTGATAAGAGTTGTTATCAAAAAAAAAAAAAAAAAAAATGTGATAAGAGTTGGTAAATGGGGAAACGTGCCTACTAGTCAATAAAGTTTGAATAAAATGGCTTATGGGGCACTGTTTTTATTGCACAAAATCTAGACTTTTGACAGGCCAATGTTAGGTCGATCCAGAACTACTTCAAGTCTACTTTTTCTAGACAAAAAATATTGTCAACTCAATTTATTAGATCGATTCCATGGATCTTCATCAATTCGTTGAAAACCATCATAATTGTTTTCTCCACCATGTTATTGTGTTAGGTGCAATTTTAGGGCTGACGTGTGAAGTATAAATTGAATGAAAGTGCATTCAAGTTTTTATTTTATGTTTGATAACACTGGGCCAACGACTGTTAGATTATTTTGAATTAGGATTAGCTTTAGTAAGAGCATCAGCATAAGAAAATGCTACTCTATTCTATTTTATCATCTCAAAAAGTCACTTTATTACTTATATCATACTATTTTACAATATCTTCAGCATCCCAAAACTCTATTTTTATTAAAATATTATTTTTTAATCTTTCTTTATTATTTCTTTCCAACCGTCACTTTTTTTCAGACTTTGGCATGATTCGATTTTCCTGGACTTTCCAACAGTATTTTTTTTCCTCTCTCTCCCTCAACCTCTAGCATCGGTTTAACACACAGAGCCACACATACACACACAAACACAAACCATCAAACCATCAACAGAGCCACACACACACAAACCATCAAACTAGTTGGAGCCAACAACGGCCACCACACCCACCACCCAAGCCACCGATCAGCAAACCCAAGCCACCAATCAGAAACCCACATCGCCGATTTGAAACCCACCGGAGCAAACCCATTAAAAAAAAATCATCACTGGAGCCACCATCGGAGCTACCAATGATCAACCCAACCGATCCACCCACCGATCAATAAATCCACCGTTTCAAACCCACCATCAACCGATCCAAACCCAGCTCGCCGATCCACGATGAGAGATGAGAGAGAGGCTGTGTGAAACACCGGACCCAACCTCACCGGACCCAAACACTGGTGATCTTCGACGACCAACAACCCACTTCAGCCACAACCCAACCATGACCCAAACATCGGACCTAACCACAACCAACGACCCAAACACCGGACCCAACCACGACCCACAACCCCTTTAAGCACCGGTCATAGCAAAAAAAAAAAAAAAAAAAAAAAAAAAAAAACCACAACCACCACAGTGACCCACGCCGTCACCCACAACAAAAAAAAAGAAAAAAAAAAAAAGCAACCACAAAACCGCCGGATCGTAACCCACCAGAAAAAATGAGCCATTGTGATGTGTGATGTTGATGTTGGAAGGAGAATGGTGTTTGGATCTAAAGAGAGGAGAGAGCAGATGGAGAAACAAAGAAGGAAGAGAGAGAAGAGAACTGAAATAATGAGATAGAGGAGAGAGAAATTTCGGGGGAAAAAATGAATAAAATATTATTATTTTTAGAATACTGCTACAGTACAATTCTAACTTTAGAATTTTAGAATTGTACTGTAGCAGTATTGCAAAAAAAATTGCAATAGTTGGGTTTACCATTCTCTGATGCAAAGCATTTTGAGGCTTAAAATGCCAAATTGTCCTTAGATTTGGCATTAGCATTCTCCAATGCTAATGCTCTAATAGATTATATAAATTTAATATTTATCTTCATCAATCCTTGGGCCAAAATGGCAAAATACTCATTTCGTCGAAACTTTTCAGCAAAATATCCCTTGTCTGAAACTATTTAGGGATATGCTTTTGTTTTGAAACTCGATTTTTAGAAAATCGAGTTTCAATAGTTTTAGACAGGGAGCATTTTGCTGGAAAGTTTCAGCGAAAAAAGTATATCCCCGTTTTGGCCTCGATCCTTGTGTAAGTTTGTCATGTATGAATTCATATGTTGAAAATAAATAAAGAAGGGTGATGAATTCTGAGTTTCTAAGTTACAAATTGTTGGCTATATGTGTAGGTATCCTTCGAAGTAATCTATTTATCAATTTGGAGGCATTGATTCCCTCAAAGCAACCAATAAAAATTGTATCAATAACAATTGGTATCAAAGTTGGTTATGGAGAAATATTGCATGGAAAGATTGTAGAGATCAATAACATGATTTCCTTAACTTCAAGATATCGGCAAATGATCAAAGAGATGTAAAGATGCTCGCTGTAATGCTTGCCTGCCTTGACCAAATTATGGATAACCAAAGCCACAATCATGCAAAAAGCTCAAACAAAACAAGGTGAGACAAGAAGGTCCAACCATGGACTAACAAGTTTGAGTTGTGATTATATATCATTCCAAAGATAGCAAATTTTAGTTTTTGTGTTTCAATGGCAATGGTGGCTCAAAAAATATTAGCAAGGATTGCAAGTTCGCACAAGTAAAAAGTGGTAAAAATATCTCAAAGGATAGACAAGTACAATCATAACACAATAAAAAAGTTCCAGCCTTTTTACCACATTGCCGTTCACCTAGGAAAGCTATATGCATGTCATTTCAAAACAAAAAAGCTTGAAGAATGAGGAAAAGGAAAGTAGATCAAATTTAAATTGTCAATATCAAAAGAAAATGAGAATACTTCGTGGCAGAGGAAGAAGAAGAAAGAAATACATTTTTCTAGAGGGGAGGAATTTTATGTGCCTGCTTTATTTTAATTAGTATTATATAAATAATGGTAACTACATGTTTTATTTATTTAAATAAATTATTTAGATTAGGATTGGTTTGAATTAGGATTAGTTTTATTGATAGACTAGTCGCTAACCCGTGCAATGCACGGTATTACTTAATATAAATGTGTAAAATTTATATTGATTTCAATGTCAAAGTAAAAAATAAAATTATTATTCTCTCAATAACTCAAATGATATTTCATTCCTAAATAACATCAATTTACCTCAATAGAGACACAAAAACTTTAGAAGTTGAAGCCCACCAAGCTCTCTTGTAGTCTTGTGCTGTTTTTGTACCTCCTTACAGTGTTTTTCTCATTCTTTGTAGATTAGCCACTAATTAGGTGAAACTTTTAAACTAACAAAGAATTGGTTGGAGTTTGTTATGGCCATTGGCTAAATCAAACATTTCAATTAGATGTTAGAACCAACAAAAATATAAATTGAAAGGAAATAAAAAGACCCAAATATCAAAACAAAAGACAATCAAGATAATTCAGTCTTTCTAAAAATATACAATTTAATATAAAGTCTAGTAGAAATAATTAGTATTAGTTTAAAACATCCAATGTAGTACAAATAATAGCTGATTCAATGATTATTCATAAAACAAACACCAATAAGTTGATTATAAATATGGTGACAATATTGGAATTTAGTATCACCTCCTTGATTTGTCAAAACATGATTAGAATTTGAAATTGATATAAGGAGAGGATAATGAAAAAATATTGAAAAGTTAATTAAGATTAATTCAATCTTCCAAACACACCAATTGAATTCTACAAAATGGAATAAAATATTTTAAATTCAGATGCTAAACGTGTTCACTTTTAATCATGATTGCCTACAGCATAATGAACACAAAAGATGAATTTTATAAACAGAAGTAGTGACTCACCACCAAATTTAGGAAGTTCATCTTCTTGCTTCATGCTTCTTGTTTTTAAATTTTAATTTATAAAGTTCTACAATAAAAAGATCATATGCGAAACTTGTATTAGATAAAATACAATAAATCAACGTACTAAACCTGATGTTTAGGCTCTGCTAGATAAAACGTTCTCAACTATTGAATCTGAGTAGTCACAATGCTGCTCTTTAACTTAGTTTGCTCTCTCTCTTTGTTGATTGCCACCAATCTAAAAACCACAAAAAAACCTTATATAGGAACACTCCTGCATATGCAATTCTCATCAAAAAAGAAAAGAAAAGAAAAGCAATCTATATATCAATTCCAAGAAATACTAAACAAATAATTCCAAGAAACAAAGAGTGAGTGGAAAATCAACCTTCACTAAGGAGTGGGACGCAAAGATACTAATGAGGTTTAATATTTGTGTTGGTGCTGTAAAGGGAGGTTTGTATGCAAGAAAGAAAAAAAAAATCAAGGTTTATGTTTTTGTTGGTGCCGTACAGGGTTCTATGCAAGAAAGGAAGAAACCCTAAAGGTTTTTTAAAAATAAAACTTTAAAAAAAATATTAATGAGGTGTAAATTTGTTGAACATATATTATGAAACATAAACCAAAAGGACTAACATGTGCCATTAGTACATTGCAATTGGAAGAAGGGCGAAGACTGTACTACTGTCTCTAGCTATGAACATCCCCAGCCTAATTATTACTTTTTCCGCTTCATGCTCAATGAAATTCTTCTACTTATCATGAAATAGTATGAGACTGTATTAAATGGTCTTTGCAAAACATATATCTAATAGAGTTTTACTTAAACTAAACTATTGTAACAATTAATAAGAACATATATCTAATAGAGTTTTACTTAAATTAAACTATTGTAACACTTGATAAGATAATTACACGTTGAAAAGAAATAATAAATATATAAGATATAAAACCTAAAATAAAAATAATCTAAAATAAAAATAAAAATAAAATAGTGATGACGTGGAAATTGTGGGAGTTTCAGAAGCTTCGGTTATATATATATATATATATATATATATATATATATATATATATTGATTATAGGAAGTTAATATTTGTCTTTATCTATTTGGAAGTCTGTCTTATATAAATTTAAATTTTAATATTTAATAAAGAAGAGTAATAAATTTCTAAGTTATAAATTGTAGCTAGTCTCTTTAAAATACTCAATTTATCAATTTGGAGGTCTTTATTCTTTCGAAGCAACCAAAAAAAATTGTATCCATCACAATAACAACCTTTAGTTTGATTTTATTGGGCATGCTTGGCTTCTTTCTAGGTGAGTTCAAAGATGAAATCCATTGAGGACAAAGTCCCTCCTTTAAGAGGGGGAAAATGTTGAACATATCTTCTTTTGACTTTTAGTTTTAGTTTTTTGTTATTTTTATCTGAGATAGAAATCAACATAATCTAAGTGTTTGTGTGTGAGATTTTCTCCTGAAAACTTAAACCCTCGATCCTTGCATTCCCACCAAACAAACATTTGTATTTGAAATGACAATCATGCCAAGGGTGCGGTGGTATCTTCTTTTGACTTGAAATTAAGATAGTTCATTCCCATAAAATTTAGGTATTGTTAACGCATGACTCAAAGGCACAAATTAAGCAATAATAAATGCTCAATTATGAGCTGCAATGCAATTATTCAAAAGAAGAAAATACACTTGTTAATAATTTATTGAATTATATGCATAAATTTATTTTAATTGTGTATTTTATGAGACTAACTCCAAAAAATGAACTCTAAAAAATCATATTTGTTCATTTTTTGAAGCTAGTCTCATGACACTCCTAGTTGTATTAGTAGTTTTAAATACTTAATATTAATGAAAAAACATGTAAACCTCAAATTTGAATAAATGAAAAATTATGACACTAAAAAAAAAAGAAAAAAAAAAGGCCTCATCGCACGCGTAAAGTGCGTGTGATGATTGATGAGGCTAGTTTGTTTAAAGGTATCATCTTTGGGAGCAAAGGTAGAAAAATGTTCCAATTGCTTAGAATACATAGAAAAATATACAAAATAAAATAGAAAACAATTCATCTATATAATTTTTTTTTAGTTTTTTTAAAAAAGAAATTTGTCTTCATATAAGACTTTCTTAAGATTATTAATCCAAAAAAGAAACAAAGTGAAACTAAAATTAAAGCTCTTAATGTAATGGATTTATTCACTTTTTTTTAAGAAAAAAAAAAAAAAATCTAACATTTCAAATTCCAATAAGGAAGTCATGAGAACAGAACTGCAAAACAATCATCATCACCACCCAAAACAATGGCATACTCATTGTATTGAACATAATTGTCAAAACGTGAATCGTATCGTGAATCGATTTTTAATTTTTCTATATCGTGTATCGTAAAATACACAAACACTTAATAAAATTTATAAAAAGTTATAAATATACATATATAAAGGGTATATTCATTATAAATTTTGAATATATTCAACAAATGACTAATTAATTCATCACTTATGTGATAATATTTAACAAGCTAACTAAATAAATCAAACTAGCATGTGTTTATAATATACACATTCAAATTTCTTAAATTCAAAAGTGATAATATATTACAAATGACCCAAAAATAATAATTTATTTTCATCATATTCATCAAATTTCCTAATCAAACCCATCTAAGTCAATGCTATCATCATGCTTATAATTTTGCAAAATTATTTCTTCATTAAAATTTTCTTCATCATCATTTGTCATTAACATTTACCATCTCTTCTTGTTCTTTTTATTTTAATAATATTTTTTATAAAAAAAAAAAAAATTGGCATTCTAGTTTCTTGGACTTATAACAATAATGATAAAATAAAAAATTTATATTGTCAATTAATATTTTATTTGTAGTATATAAAATAAATTTGTAAATATTAAAGTGAAGGGTAAGTGTGTACTATGTAGTCTAATTGTAGGAGAGAGAGCGAATAAAACTTATGAATATGTTATTTTAGTAGGGTAAACTAAGTAAACTAATAATTTTTTGTTAAAAATAAGTCTAACAACTTGTTAGATTAAAATAAAAGTACAAATTTTAACAAAAAATCTCATTTTAAAGTATTTATCCCTGTATCGTACGATACATACAATTTTACGATACGATACGATTCATACGATATGCATACTGTATCGTACAATTTATGAACACTTACGATACGCTGATACGATATAAAACTTTTTACACACGATACAATACGTATCGTACAATATGTATCGCGTATCATATGATACTGACAACTATGGTATTGAACATCAAATGATCTATAGTGCATTATTGAAGTGCCAGTATAAATTGTTTTTTTTTTTTTTTTTTGGTAGTGTGAATATGAGTACGAAGAAAAAAAAAAAACTATTGGGTTGCGTGTATGCCCAACAAAAACTCATGTATTAAACTATAAAATTAATATTTGAAAAAAAAAAAAAAAAAAGATCTGTTGTAGTGGCCATTGAATGAGGTGAGGGATGAAAGATTTTAAAAAAAAAAATTTATGGAAATTTTAAATTTATTAGATAGGGTTAGAGGAAATTTTAAACTTGCATAGTTTACCTGATTTTGGATGCATAGTTTACCTAATTTATAAAGCAATTATTTGATAACAAATGAAAAAAGTTTTTAACAAAAGCAATTATTAGGGAAGTATGAAATTTTGAATTTGTGCATTGGTTTTTCTTGTTCTTTTTTTAAAGAAAACGTTGAAAGCAACATATAATATTTTTTTCTATAGTTTCTTTTTTGATAATTTTTTTTTTTTTTTTTTTTTTTTTTGTTGATAAAGAAAGTGATGAGGTGTAAACTCGACAGTCGTAGTAGGCAGATGGAACTCCCCGTCAGCACTTGTGTATCTTCTAAAAGGGGTCACTGGTGTGGTGCCTGCCACAACGCCTCCGATGCCAAAGTTAGAACAGCAAAGCAATTCACAAAACTAGAAAGTAATAGGTATTTTCTTAGAGTCTCAGTATCTATGTACCTTCTGCTGCTAATTTAAGGACTTTATATATATGATCTTGACTGCTAGCCGTTGGGGTGTTAATGCCTCTCTTTTGTAACGCCTCTAGCCCTATTATGGGGTTTTTATTAGGCTGCAACGGTCTATTTTGCTGGTTTCGTAACTGCCCAGGTTACTTGCTGGCACCATTGAATGACTTTCCTTTCCTCGTCGGTGATGGCTTGTTCGTCGTCAGGGGTGACCTCATCACTAGGTTGGCCTCGTCAAGGTAATGTGTTCTCGTCACTCCCATCAGAAAGGTTTTTTTTTTTTATTCTTAGAGTTTGAAAATTAAACTGATAGATTTATACAAAAACGGAATGCATTTGAATGATTTCCACAATTCTCTCTTGTTGGCAGTTGGTAGACTTGGTAGAGAGGTTGTAAAATTGTACGTGGGATTTGAATTTTTATCAATTTCTAATAAATTTAATTTAGAAATTTACTTATATACCTTATTTTTGAGAAGCTTAATAAAAAAAAAATTAAAAAAGAGAGAAATGTTTAAGTCTTGATAAAAGGGAAAAAAAAAAAAAAAGTGAAAACATTAGGCTTAGTGGTCTTATTTTGTAGTTAATAAAACCTGTGTTTTTATTATATATATATGTAAGGACTGAAATTGTATTAACCCCAAAACAGGAATGGGCTCAAACGTTGACGGTCCACACAATAAATTTGTAGAGAGTGGGCTGAAAAGTTAGGCCTTAGCAGGCGGGCAATTGTTAGTCATGGTGGTCATGACGGTTGCGCAGAGATGAATATGAGCTTATTCAAGGAGATTTTCTCTTTGGCGCAGTTTGGGTGACTCCTGCTCTTGGGCTTCGGGGGAGTCCCCTTTTTTCTGGATTGCCTCTTCCTCTTTTTATACTAGCTTCTACTCTCCCTTGAATGTCCAAGTGTAGGTTGAGATTTATAGGGTTGATACTTGTCCGATTAGTCCATACCCAAAGTGGTTGGGAGTGGTTGTAAAGACTGAAAAACATGGCTCTGTCAGGTGCAGAGTACTTAATTGCAGTAATGGCAGTCTTTCCTTTGTTCTTTGTCGTTCTAGTACTTTTCTTGTTTGGTGGAATGACCCAGGGTGTCATCATCATGACTGAGTCGCTCCCTTTGTCCTCGGCTATAGTTATGGCCGAGGAGGGTCCTTCCTTTGGCCGAGGAGGATCCTTCCTCGGATAGGGCCTTGGGCCCAATGTGGACATTGACATGGGCTTCTCGGTTTTATACCCCCCACAATATATATAATTTTCATTTTGATAATTTAATTTATAAGTGGATAAAGAAATTTAAAAATCAACAGGAGAGTGTTCCTATTTTTAGGCAATGTTTTGGTGGGAGTTAGAGTTGTACTATTTTCACCGATTGTTCTTTAGTTTTGTCTCTACTTAAATATAGGGATACAAGAGTATTTTTGAACAAAAAAATAAGGATCTCAAACAAGAAAAGCTGTACAATTTGACTTTATTTTATTAAAAATATTATTTAATAAAACAGTAAATACATCTTAATCACTGTTCTTACTTACAAGTTACAACCTTTGTTAACAAAAGCCTAAAATTAATTATCCATTTTTCAAATGTTAACTATCCCTTTCCCACTGGCGATTAACATTGAGGACACCAATTTTTTCTGTGCATTTATACCGTATAAAGGTGACTATAAACTGTAAAAATAATTTGTAAACTGTGTAACTGTTGACCATTATTAATTTCTAAGCAAAACAACCTGTTGGTCAATAGTATACTTCTTTTATATATGTTATTGCTAAGATGAAGACTGGAGCCAAAGACATTTCATAATGGAGAAGATTCATGCAAAATTAAATGTAAAGTTGTAAACAGATGTTCTTTTCCACTAAAGTCTAGGCATGCCGCATGCATACCTTTCCCCCCGGCCCGCACGCTGTTATATTTTGAATTTTGTTCTTTCTGTAATTAATTTTGTAGTTTAAAGCTAATTAGTCCAGTCCAGTCTAGCATGCTTCTTCTTTTGTTAGACTGATCTTTCCTAATATTACCGTCGCATAATTGAAATGTAGGTACTTTTGTAGATGATGGGGAAAATGTGAAAAACATTGAAAAGTACACCATAAAAACTAAAGCCCTTCTTTTTTTCTTTTTTATACGTGAATAGTTGGGGTAAAGGGATTTGAACTATAGATGTTTTCGTTAGAAATACTAGGAGGTGCTAATCAGTTGAGCAATGAGGCTATTGGGCCAAAAAAAAAGGCTAAAAGCTTAGCATGATTATATTGTCATCTTTGAGAAAATACTAGATTGTAAAGCATTCAGCAATAGTGAGGATGAAGTGGTCTTACTCTTACCTAGGTGAGTGAGATGATCATCTTAGTTTTCATGTTGAAAATTATGAATAGACCACTTAAGAAAAAAATTAAGAAAATTTAATTGGACACATTGCGCAAAATTAAACAATAATTAGAAACTAAATTGGATTCTGATTGTGCTTCAATTTTAATATATATTACATAAATTTTCCCCCCTTAAAGAGTTTGTTAAAGGGTTCCAAGATACAACTAAGTTGGGATTATTTAAGTAGCAAACTTGGAAAACTCTAATGGTGTTAAAATCTATTAAAAACTGAATATAGAGCCTAATTATAAATAATGAAGAGTTTCCTTTTAAAAAGCCGCTTAACTGTTACTAGCCATTAGAGATTAAAAAAAAAAAACTCATTTCCCTAGTTTTTCTAAGAAATTCTTTCATAGAATCCTATTTCTGCAACTGTCTTGCTTAATCAAGCCTTTTCGAGACTCCGCTCAAGCTCCCATGTACTCACTTGCCTTTTCGCCCATACTCGCTCGAGTCTTGCTTGAGCGGGCTTGACAAAATATTGTTATCATTCCTCTGTTTACCAATCAGCTGGGAACTTTGTTTCTCATTCGGCACTTGTGTTGCCACTGTGACTTGCTCAAGCAAGCAACTAAAATTTAGTTTTCATATTTAATTCCCCTTCATTCTTTTACTTATTAAATTAAGTATGATATCACATATATATATATATATATATATATATATATATATATATATATATATATATTACAGCCTACACTTCTATATATCTACAAATACAATAATCCCTCACTAGGTTATAAAATTGGGTAATTCTTACATATTTCGGGAGCAATGCTCCCTTCTCTCATATGAGGAGTGGGCCCCATGGTGGGACCCACGCGTAGGGCCCACCCCTCATGTGAAAAGAGGGAGTATTTCTCCCGTAACACCTAAGTTTTTTCCTGTAAAATTTATATCTTAATTAGATGACACTCAAGCATAGAAAATGTCCTATAACTTAAACCTCCTCCTAGTGTAATAATCTCAAAATATCCAATAATTAAGTTAATGGTGACTGAAACTGAAAATAAAATAAGGTTTATTTTTAAAACTTTACTTTTGCTAGATACGAGTATACAACTTTACTTTACCCACCTTGTTTTTTAAGCCCAACCAATATAAAAAAATAAACTCTAAAACGAGTTGTATATACTTTCTTTAAAATAGTAAACAAAAACTAAAGAAAACCAATTATCATACTTATCAAACATGGGTCGAATTATTAATGTACCATTTTTATCTTTTTAAATTTCTTAGCAATCAAGAATCAACGAACCACCGCACACCCTTGACGCGATAGTCACTCTACAAATAGAAGTACTTGTAGAGTGTGGGAGGACAAGGGCCGAGATTTAAGTGTCTAGGAAAGAGTTTCACACACATATAAACTTAGATTAGGCTAGAGTATACTTTTTATCTTAAAAATAAAAAATCAACAAACCTACCATGACCTTAATTATCTTCACACAAGTCAAATTAGAAAAAGGAGAAAATGATATATATGAATCATAAAATATCCATTTCAAACCCTTCGTACATAAGATTCTACAAGTTCTTATTTCTTCTTTCCTATTATTTCTCATCAACCAGTCATATCTATATATAATCGGCAAGAAGTCATATTAAAACAAAGAAAGCTTGAATCTTTTTTACATTATCCATTACAATCCAAACATCCACGCGGCATAGAGATACTTTTTATTTTTATTTTTTGATTCTACTATTTTTCAAAAACCAAATAAACCATCAAAGAGCTAAAAAGATGTAACAGGATGTTAATTGAGAGACGTACAAAAAAGTGTAAATATAATTTTTTTAAGTAAGAATATTTCAAGAGAGGTGATTGAAATAGAATCATATTAAAATGAATTTATGGTCTACTTACAGTGATACAACCAAACTACTATATAATTATCCTTTTACAAGTTTACAACAACTATTATATATTATTGAATTGATATTCCTTGTACGTACAATCTCCTTTTTTTACGTCGGTGCTTGGGTCATCAGCTCAGGTAAGCCCTATCATGTCAGAGAACTTGTGGGGCAAGCCACTGATAGCTTATGCTTCTCTTTTTTGAACATAATGACTTTAGAGGTATTTATATATATATATATATATATATATATATATATATATTGCTTGAATGAAAATTTTGATTTTGTTTAAATATCAATATAAAGTTAGAGACAAAACCTAAAAAATTAAGTGTTAATTTGTCGGCCTGTGAGAATGTAGTTTGAAAATTTTGATGTCTATAATTTATATGGAGTTCGATGCAAGTCATGTTGCAGAATCTTCATTCTTAGTACAACTTTCGGTAATAAACTAGTCTTAGTGAGAATTTAGATAACATTGACTTTGGTGCCTAGTCCTATGCAAACATAGCGATGCAGATGTCTGAAACCTTTGATTAATCCAATGGAATGTATATATGTGGACTACATATAATAAAAGTTCGATATTAGAAGTTGTTGTGTTAAGTGGTTAAGTAATTGACTTAAAAAAAAAAATGACGGAGTGATTATCCTCACATAATAATATGTTCTGCTAATTAAATTCACAATGAATTCTAATATTCATGTGATCATCAATTAAATATATATGGTGAAATTTAATAACATTCATGTGAAAAGATGAAGTACCACATTATTATACTTGAGAGTTGAAAATACTTAATAATTTTCCAAGTGACTTCACTCTCCTTAGACCAAAAGGTTATCCTTCATTAAAGGCTTTAGTAAATTTTTTAATTCTTCAATAATTTGCAGTGGTTTTAAATAAAACCCTAAAATTTGAAGCGTTTTAATTAAAATAATGAACTTCTTAAATCTTTTCAATTTTTGCCCTCAACGAGTCATTGTTACCTAAATATAATAGAAGTTCATGTAATTAAGCTATGACTAAAACTTACCAAAAAAAAAAAAAACCATTTCATGTAAAATATTATAAAATTTTTGATACACTCTGTCAATTAGTTAATCCTACACACTATGATTGTCAGGTTGTGCCAAGTAGGTTTCCTCTCCTTTTTTTTCATACATTAAAAAATAACTAACAAAGATGTTCTAATTGAAACTTCATTGCCAAAATTTCAAACAAAAAAAAGTTTTTTTTTTTTTTTTAAATACTTCAATTAAAATTCTACTTTCAAAAGTTTTTAGAATTTTAAAAGAATTTTCATTATAAGTTCATATCATTACACCATATAATTACTATATAATAAAAGTTGTGTTCTACACGTTGTGGTAGCGTCAAGTACACGACCTCTCATTTTTTATTATACATTAAAAATAATTAACATATTTGATGTGAGTAAAACTCCATTTCCAAAATTTTGAACAAAGTTTAAATATATATATATATAACTCCAATTAAAATTCTACTACCAAGTGTTTTTAGAAATTCAAAAGAATTTTCATTATTAGTTTCAAATTCAATCCTAAATATTAAAAAAATAATGCTAAAGATACAAACTATTTTACAAAAAAATAATATTGAGAAACATTTAAAGCGATTCAATTCATGGCCTAACATAAATTCATATAAATTGTTACTAAAACTTATTTAAAAGTAAAAGTTCTTAAATTTTAAATTTTAAAACATATTTTGCAATTTATAAGATTTGTGAAATTATATAATAATAAGTAGTTTATTTATTGTCATTAGAACATTAACAATATAATTAATATTATATAAGAATTTGTAGACATTGCTTCGTGAAGCCCACAGATATTTTTTATTTGCTTTTTAAAGAATTTTTATTTTTTATGTAGAAAATTTGTGATTTTTTTTTTTTTTTTGGAAAGTTTGGAGTATTCACTTATTTTAAGACACTTTGGTCTACATCAACTAGGGATGAATTTGAGAGTAAGTTTTGGGATGTAGAGACACTATTTAACCATATGGAAGAAAAAAGTATCTTATGAGGCGTTCTTGATTATGAGACTATTCTCTCATAATATATATAGGTCTTACACTTGTGGGTATCACATATTGTGGAGGATGGTTTTATGAGACTATCTCATAAAATACCCTCTAACTATTTTATGGATATTTTAGATTCCAAATCTTTAAACTTACCCATAAGACTATTACGTGGGATGGTACAAAGCATGTATACAAAATCATCTCTATTAAATAAGTAGATGTGAATTATTCAAATTTATTCCAAACAAATCAAGCAATGGTGGGCCAAACTAAGTCGGCGGTGACTAATTTAAGTACCAAATTAGTATGCAATCAGCTAGCAATCAAAGAAATCCAATGGATAAGGTCCAGCAAACGTAATTGGAAATTCAAAGTTTATATTTGCCATTGTCCAAATGCTTGAGGGTCACTTCCACATTTCATCGGTTTGGTTGGAGTCGGTATTAATTAAACAAAAAAAGAAAAGGACTTGGGGGTTTTGTCGTTGAAAAAAGAAGTGTTACATAAACTTCAACTTGGCCCATTAATTTGGTTAAGGGTGAAGCAAGTTCTAGGATTCTTCCAAGTTTGAAATATATAATGTTTCATTTACTTGTTATATATTCCCTACAATTGTTACAGACATTAATTAATACATTATGCTAGCTTGTATGTTTATATTTAATTATAAGTTTATAACCAATGAACCATATTACTTCCCAGTTCCCATTCTATTTTTAGGTTGAATCGACAACAAGAAGATTAGTCGTGTCTTCCTTACGTGTAATTGAATTAGACAGATTTATTGATCGAGTACCCAAAGGTACAGACTTCAGATCGAGACTGTGATTGATTTTCTAGCTCTTTGAATGTGTCTTAGTCTCGAGTCTAAATTTATTGATTCAATAATATTGAATGTCGAGTTTATTAGTTAGTTGACAGTCATGCATTTTGAAGATTACAAATTCAAAAAGTCAAAGCATATAATGCTCGACAACTAGCTTATAGTTGACATAATACTAGTCTAAAACTGTTTTGATCTATATGTATGTTCCCACAATATAATCTGGGACGCGTTATTAGTTGAGTATTAAATTCTAAATCTAGAATGCTTTCCACTGCATAATAATGATTACATATATTTCATGAAAAAATTTTCTTTTTCACTAAATGTAGGTTACCCGATGGAGGACCAGCCTCCATGGATTCAAGACCTCCATTTTATTAGAAAAGTAAATAACCTTGACTATATTATTACTTTTATACGCATGGCCTGGTCCATCACTGAAAATATGTTGGCTTTTCAATTAGAAATGAGGTATCTATTGAGGGCAGTTTTACCTACTACCCTCTTTTGAACCATAAGTTCCTTCTTGAAATCTTACCAAGTGAAAGGGATATACTTTCTTGGATTGGTGCTTGGGTCCATCACCATGAGCTGAGGAGGGCAGTCTATGATTGCAGAACTTGATGGGCTGAGAAAATATGCAGCTGATAGCCTCTGTTTCTCTTTGTTTACCACTGTGTGTATGTGTACAACACTCTTTAGCCTCCCATTAGTCCATGCCTACAAAGTTGGTAGTGACTATAAATGTGCATTAATTGATGGAAATAAATACACTAAATTGTTAGTATTTGTTAAATATTAGCTATAATATATTCCATGTTGAATATGCTTGAATACATACGGAAGAGTGAAGCATAAAATAGGAATACAAGAATACTAAGGTTAGGTGATTCAACCTTATGGCCTACATCCATGGAAAAAACCCTTAAAGGCTACATCTTTATTATATAAGAGTGTAGTATAAAACATGTGTTACAATGAACCATAACATGGGTATTTATAGTAAACTAAACCCTAGACTAATAGACTTCTAGTACAAGTAGGAGACTTGACTTACACACAAAATAGAATTAGACTTGAATCTATACTAATAGGCTAATATATCTGTAACAATATTATCTGTTAAACTCATTAAGATTATTAGTCTTAACAAACAAATATTCAAATTTTCTAACATCCAGATACTATTTGGTATTTGTTGCCAATAAGAACGAGTGGTAAAACTTAAATCCTAGATCAAATAGAATTAAGCAGAACACCCGACATGCAAGTCATGAGAGTGAGTTTCTGTCATTCTCTTTTGGGTCTTGATCTAGGCCCAGCATCCATAATGAAGTCCAAGTTGGCTCTTTCATTAGGTTACTTAGACAATTGTCTATGGCCCAAGTGAATGAAGACCTAAAATAGTTTTTTTATTTTTTTTATTTCCCCTTAATTTACCATACTAATATATGCATCATTCAGATTTTAAATCCTCTTAGTCTTAATTATCGATGTAAAATTAAAATTTTAAAAAGAAGCAAACTTTTAAGATTTTTTTTTTTCTTTATTTTTTGTGAAGCAGTTCATGTAAAGCTGAAAATGGAATCAACCTCTCTCTCCTTAAGCTTTCCCATCAAGCATCTTTCTTTGAGTCTCTCTACAAGCACCCTTATATCAAATCGCTTTCTTTTTTTCTTCTTTCCATTAATGTTACTCCTAAACTTATTCTTCTAAGGTTAACGCAATACTTTTTTTTAGATAACTAAAATATACTTTTGACCCTTAGTTCTTAAATTGCATCGAGCCGACTCTTACAAAGTCATTTGAACCATTTCAACAAATGGGGGGATTACCTCAAGAGTGTCACCAATGTTGATGACAAAAGAATTGGGGATAGGTCGGATTCCAACCCATTGGTGGTCAGTCTGTAAGACTTGAAGTCCACCAACATGGTCTTGTAACAATATTGTGAGAGCATGGGGGTCTGAATGGCTCCCAAGTCCTAGACATTTTTCTGGAAGGGGACAAGGAGGATATCTGTTGACTCTGATCATGGTAGCCTCTTTCTCTTCAAAGCTCTTTGTAAAGAAGTCATCTTCAAGGCCCAATCCATATGCCAACATCTCAAAAAATTTCATTCCTAGTTTGTCCAACTCATGCATGTACTCAATCATTGCATCACTGAAATATTATGAAACTAAAGTTAATCTAAACGTAAAAGCAGCACCCAATATGGTAAACAAGAGAGTAAGAATAGTGATTAAAAAAAATCTGGTGTGTTTTTGTGTGTCGGAGTCAAAATATCAAGAGTACTCTAACCTAGTAACATGTGTGTGCACACACACTTCCATCGGTGTTCATGTGAAGACGCATACATGCATATATATATATATATATATACAAGTATATATTTTTTCATAGACTAAATTATAGTTTTGGGTCTTTGGTCCTTAAAAATTCAGGATTATATTCATTTTGACCCTTTATATTTTAAAATTTTTATTTTGAAGTTTTATGTTTGATTTCATTTTCATATTGGCCTATTATGTTTCAAAATTTTCATTTAACCTTTCGTGAAAAAGAAAATTTTGAAACGTAAAGCTGAATCAAACATTAAAAGTCAAAATGAAAAGTTTGAAATATAAAAGGCTAATATGAAAACAAATAAATATAAAGTTCCAAAATGAAAAAAATCTCAAACTTTAAGGATTAAGTGTGTATTTTAGTCTTTCCATATGGATAATTAACACACAAATAAAAATTGCTATAACTACTATGTCAATATTTATTCAAAAAAAAAAAAAAAAAACTACTATGTCAATATGTTTACAGTAACACATGTTTATCATGGTAGTTACTAAGTTTATTTATTTATTTTTGACATAGTAGTTACTGGTATCTCTAGTTAGGTTATCATCAATTATAATTTTTGCATTCTCCAACTATGATCAGGATTCAAGAGCTCTACTATACGCATGATCAAATCACAACTTAAGCTGCTCACCATGTTTTTTGGATTAGTTTTTCTCTTTAAGTTTATTAATTTATTTGCTTATACATAATTTTTTTAAATTTCACTTTTTTAAGATCCAAAAATATCTTTATCCGCTTTCAACAAATCAGAATAAAACTAATCCAAACACATACTTTAAGCAGTAGTGTAAGTTGGAATCCATGTTTGTCACTCTATAACTTCCATTATTCCCCCCCCCCCCCCCCCCCCCCCCCTTTTTTACCTCTTATGAGAAAGAAAGATTACCTAAATGGCTGGTGTTGATCACCAAACACCTTTGTTGCAAATGCAACAACATGTTTGGGTGACTGAAGTAGTTGTAAGATCTCAGCCCAAGGTAAATTTTTCCCATAATCAGGATTTGTGGCACTGTAGCCCAATGGTAAACTGGCAGATCTTGCACCCTTTAGCTTCTGCTCCATAGGAAGATCAAAAAGCTCATTCAAACGTAATTTCACGTTCTCTATGACTTTCAAATCAACCCCATGATCTACTAATTTGAAGAATCCCCAACTGGAGCTAGCATTTACCATGGCTTGGCACAAAATCTCATAATCTTGGCTCTTTTTCTTTTTCTCATCTAAAATTCCCTGGAGGCTTATAATAGGAATGTCATCCCCATCTGCAAATTCATCATAATTTATTGCTGGCCATTCTTCCTTGGACCATATGATATTTTTGACACATAGATTGTGATCCATGGAGGAGAGTGACTCAACATGTCGTTCTTCAATTTCTAGAGCCATTACAAGGTTTTGACTTTTGAGGCATTTCCTCTCAATCAATGGGAGCATATATATATAGTACGAAATGATTTGGTCCCATAGCCTTTTTACCCTGTATGCCTAATCCTATTCTTTGTTATAATCAATTGAATATTTGTTGGAAATTTCGAGGAATATAGTGGATTATAGTAATGATTCTCTTGGATTCTAATATAACTATTGTCTTGAAGTGGATCATGATTCATGAGTATTTGTTGGAAATATTGAGGAATTTAATGGATTATAGTGTAGTATTCATAGAATCTAGAATAGATATTGTCTTGAAGTGGTTTTTTAAAGTTAAATTATTAATTTGATAATATAATTACTAGATAAAGATTAATTTGACATCTCAACTATTAATTGTATCAATTTAGTGTTTCAAGTTTCGAAATTAAATAATTTTGATTCTTTAGTTTCCTCTTCATGTCAATTTTTGACGGAATTAATAATAAAATTAACTTGATTTTAAAATCTTTGCATTTTCCGTAATAACTTTAAACATTTGTTCCATTTGACACATTAATTAATTTTGTTAAAATTTAAAAGGGAAACAAATTTAAGAATGAATCAATATAATTTTGAAAGTTGATGAATTAAGTTGACAAAATGAAGAATTTTAATGAACAGTTAGATGACCGATTAAATAATTCAAATATTTAGTGAAGAAACCTAAAGATTCTATGGATGCACAACTCTCACTCTAAAAAACAACTAGGATCCCATACAAGATGTTTGGCTCTAGCAGCCGGCAATGAATGCTCAAAACAACAATATTAGCATAATAATTAGTCGGCCAATGGGCTACTCTGCAAAGAGTTACACATTCTACTCTCTTACCCAAATAATAATAATTACAAAAACATGAACTGTTATTTGTCCTCAGATTTTTTTTTTTTTTTTTAAATGAACTGGTATTTGATACAAGATGGCCTTTCATCACGTTTTGCCCCCACATGTCAGGAACATTCGATCAAACTTGTTTTTTATCGCTTATCATTCAATTGAATTAGGACTTTCGTTGTTTAGTTCTTTTTTTATTTAATTATGAGTTACATCGATTAAGGATGTAAAGGTATAGAAAAAGAAACAATATTATTAAGTTACAAAACTCTTTAACTTTTTTTTATTTAACTTGTGCGTTTCAATTGGTAAAATTTTTTATTCTCAAAAAATATATATTTGGATGAATCTCATTATCATGTAATGAGTAATATATTAAGTTATTTAAATAGGCTTATAATACATTACATAATCAGAGTACCACTACAAAAGGATCTAACATTTTATAGTAATAGTCTTGAGTTATAAAGACTGAAACTCTAACACACACAACCGATGTGGGATAAACATCCCTATATTTTTTTTGAGGAAACAGTAATACTTATTAGAACACACAAACACGAAAGTAATATATAGAATTTTTTTAAATAGACTTATAATACATTACATAACCAAAATGTCACTACAAAAGGGTCTAACCTTTATTTAATTGATAAATCACCAATATACCATAGAATAAAATGACCAAAGATTATGAAAATAAGACATGTATAATCATTATATCTTAGCTTGTAACTTGCAATATTCAAATATTAATCCAATTGTATCCACATCTTTTGTGGTGCTCAGTGTATAAACTCATGTGTTTAGAAGTAATTGTAATATCGACTGATCATGAATCGACATGTGGCACAATGACAATGCTCATGTCTAGTGATTTAAAACCAATCTCACATAACATAAAAAGCCCGTTTGGTCATGGAGTTCAAAAATTGTTGTTTAAAAAGATGTGAAAACTATGATTTAAAAAGTGTTGTTGAAAAACATGTTTTTAGTGTTTATAAAACAAAAAAATGTGTTTGGTATGTATGTGTTGAATTTAAAAAAAAAAAGTTGACCAAAGTACGAAATAAACATTTTTTAAATTAGGAGAGAGAATACATCTATTTCCGTTGCTCCTCTCTTTCCTTCTTTATCCCCTCTCTTCCCTAAGAGCAAAAAACCAAACCCACGCACAATCCTCATTTCCATCGACGCCTCAAAAGAGAACACGGCTGGGCTTCACATTTCTTGGATCTCATCTCTACTATCAGCATTCCAAGAGCCAGCAACTAATTGAGCTTTTGTCGCCGCCAACCCATCACTCCAAGATCCAGGTTTGAATCTCACTTTCACCTTGCTTGTCAATGGGTTTTTGTCTAAAGATAAACAATTCCTTCTTTACTCACAGATTTCTCAATTTTTTGTTTTTTTTTTTTTTCCTCACCAATCGGGAAAACCCATTTTTTTTGTTCTTTGTTTGCTGTTGAAACAATATTTGATTTACAATCCAAACATACACGCCCTACATTCTCGACATCTTTTAGGTACATTCTCGAAATCTTTTGCTGTTGAAACAATATTTGATTTACAACCCATTCGATTTTTTATTTTTCTTAACACTCTGTTTGGTTGTCGAGAAAGCGTCGGAAGATTAAAATAAATAAAAATAAAAAAAGGGCTAACAAATCTTTTGAACTCTAAATTAATATTTCTTGTGGTTTTTCCTAGGGTTTCTCAGCTACCAAACTCCAATGTTGCTTGCTTGCTGTTTGAAATTTGAGGGTCTTTTGAGTGTGATTTTTAAGCTAATATGAAATTCTTCGTAGTTGATTATTAGTTTCATTAGTGAATTTTTACTGTTAGTTTTAGTTGATTGGGTTTAGTTTAATTATTCATGAATTTAGGCTTGGTGAATTTGATGATTTTGTGGTAGGTTTGACTGAATTTTGTTGAATTCAATTTGGATATGATGGATATAATGTGGTGCTGTTGAGGCCAATTCCTCAATTATAGTGATCAAAAGAAAGGTTTTGTGAGGTTTAGGAGTACTTTTGGTTTTCTCTGTTCTGGTTCTGTGAATGATAGTTTTCTAATTCAAAATTTTGAAAGTTTGTATTAATCTTGCATTGAAAATTGAAAACAGTTATAGGAAATTGCATAGCCATAGGGTCTGCTTGGATATGTTGCTATAGCTTTTGTTGCACGAATTGATAGCATGTTCAAATGGTTGTTTAATAGTGGTCATTACGTTTTGTAATGCGTAAGTGAGTATGTTTATGGCTTCTTCTTGCAGATGTCGGATGCAATGCATGAGGATATTGATGATGGCCTTCGGTTCCGAAATTCCAACTATTTATGTGGCTTGAGAGCAAGCGTGAGGATTTCGGATAAGCGAAATGAGAACCGGTACAGACTTTTCCAATATTGCCCAAAGGACGCATGTGGGTTTTTTCAATGGTGTATTCCATTGAAGACGTCATTGTCATATGCGGAGGATTTCTAGCAACTACAAGAAGAGCTGTGTGTATTGCAAGAGGAATTGAGGGTCATGCATGACAAGGTCCACCCCTTAGATCAGACAAAAAAAAATTGTTAAAATTATGTTTATTGGATGGTGTCTGTTATGCACCGCACTTGCACTATTGCTAACTATGACAATGGTGTAAACCAAATTGTTATGATGATGTGTTCGTTCTTGCTGTGTAACCATATTACTTATTATGTACTACCGACTCTCATTCCCTTGATGTGTTGTGTACTATTTTTGGACAATCTTGAGTCATCCATTTTGCTAGTGCTAAGTATATGTATGGGGTTGACTCTTGACTCTTACAATAGTATGTTATTGGCTTAATAGTACTTTTATAATAGTATGTTATTAGATTAATAGTTTGTAAGTTACTCCATGAATGCTCCAATTTTCATTGACCTTTTTCTTGAAGTTGAAAATGTTTTATATTCACTTAAAATTGATGTTATCCAAAGTTTGGCTATAGTACATCTTACATTATTTCGTGAGAAAATTATCAACTTTACACAAAATTGAGCAAACCTATAAATCAAGTCATAGTCATTGATTTAGTCGGAACCGCACTTTGAAGAAATTTAAGTGCAACAGATTGCACAATGACTCTTATGAATTGTTTCTTCCATGCCTTGCATTCCTCTGCCACTACATTTTCCATGAAAAATAATACATTTACTATCTTTTACCAACAATTTCAGTCCAAAAAAAGTCTCAAGTCTTAATTGCCACAATACTTATAAATAAAAGAAAACCAACATGATCAACTGCTACACTATGGATAGATAATGCATCTATCCAAATGTTTTGACTTCGCTAATTTAATAATGCCAATCAATGTCAGGAGCCAAATCTAAAAATGAAAATTCAAGACCATGTAAATTTTTTTTTTTTTTTAAGGAAATGACAAAAACAAAAAGAAAAATGTTCCCAGTGATAACAACTGTTTCAAAGACCAACCAAAAAACAGGGGATTCTGTTTTGAATCTGAACTAAAAAGCAAGGAAAACAAGCCAACAATGTCGACAACAGTTATAGTTTCATGTTATCCACATTTACAATCTATTCCCAAAAAGCTCAATCACGGTTGCCTGTATAATCTGCCCACATAACAGCAATAATTGCATCACGATACTTCGACATCGCTCGTTGTGCCCGAGCATTAAAAGCTTCTTCAGTGCCCCCACTGCCTACGCTTGCAGCTCCTACTATGCTTGTGTCGCTGTTACGCACAAATGATCCTTCCCACACATGGAACATTTCATCCACCCGGTTATACATGCGAATAAAGTTGTGCAGTGCACAGCAAGCAATTACAATTAGCCATTGTCGAGAGATGGAGAAGGAGTGCGTTTCAGTCAGGATTGAGAACCTCTCCTTCAACACGCCAAAGCATCGTTTAATCACCATCTGCAATGACGAATGCCTATAATTGAACTACTCTTGTGGGGTAGTAGGCTGCCGGTTCGCACCTCAAAACTCTTAGGCATGGTAGCATAGACTTGTGTGGGGGGAGGAATGCATTGCCTATTGCGTACCCTGAGTCAACGAGATAGTACGATCCTGCAATAAAAGTGATAACCATTGGCAATTGATGTTACCTAACACAAGTATTTTTAAGTGACAATAAAGTAAAAATTGCAAAAGAATCACCATACAACCACTAAGACCCAAGTAGCAAAAGACAGCTTTTGATGCTTCCTTATTAGCAATGACAGATTTAAAGTAAAGAGTATAGGATGAAATGTTAGTAGCTTCTGACAGGTTAGTACATGTGAACCTCATTCCCTCTTTCCAATTCTAAAACTACATTTTGACTACTTTAACCCCAATATGACATGATTTTAGCTATATAGTTTTGGCTATCAAATTAAATCCAAATATATAACTGAATTAACAAATAGTGTTATCATCTCTAAGGGTTTTTTTAAGACGACATGCATTTCAAATGATAATTAAATTCAATGCACTTATATGTTTAAATTTAGGCTAAAATGCATAACTTACACATTGTTAATATCCTCAAGATTGTTAATACCCTAAAGATTATTTGAATTCCAAACTTGAGGTTTCCAACCAATGTGCACATTGGAAAATGCCAATATGTAGATTTTGTATTAACAAAGTGTAGATTTTGTATTAACACTCTTGAGGGTATTCGACATGTGTTGTCCAACCAATGTGCCCATTGGAAAATACCAGTGTCCTCCTCTAATAGGTGCAGCCGCTTTAACTCATTACGCAAGTGCCTAAAAATGGTCTTGTCCATGCAGAAGATGTCGTAACATACTTGGGGATTTCCTTCTAGTACTTCTTGGACATATGACCTCCCACTCAGGATACTAGTGCACATATGTTGCTTCATGTAGTATTTTTGCACGTACTCTATACATAGCTGAACGTAGGTTGTGGCAATCTCAAGCTCCACCTCACTATCGTACTCATCTGAATCGGGGTCAACCATGACTGAATCACGATCTGAATTGGCGTTGGCCATAACTGAATCACACCTGTGGACAGCCAATAAGTTCACATCAGCCACTCTAAAGTACATATATATATATATATATATATATATATATATATATTGTTATATGTATATATATCTATATTGCTGTATATATAAGTTAGCATATATATAAATGAGTATATATTGATGTATGTATATATAAGTCAGTATATATATTTCTACATAAGTGAGAAAATATAATTCTGCATAGGTGAATATATATAATTCTGCATGTATATATAAGTGAGTCTATATGTTACTGTGCGTACCAAATAAATTATATATATATATATATATATAGATGTTACTGTGTGTACCACAGAAATTCCGTAAAGAAGTCATCAGGATTTCTAAAATATATGTCACCAAACAAAGCAATTCATAGAAGAGACGATAATCACAAAACATATTTCTTACATAGGTAGCATAGATGTCCAAAGCATTCAACATAATAAAAGAAGGCAACATGCAAACATTGTCCAAAATACTAATATAATACAGACTTTGCCTATGGACATTAAAACAAAATAAGAATACCAATTAACTTTCTAGACTATCTAAACCATGCTCATCTCAACCACCCCCACTACTACTGCAATCCACCCCCAATGAACTCAATCCAAGCCCTTCTTCTATCGACAGTTATTGCAAAAAAAGCAGCTCTACTCTTGGGGTTATGAAACTCCTGCACGACCTTGCAATATGTGACATGATCCACATCGGTGTGCTAGTTGAGCAGTGTTACAGCTTGCGTAACTGACTCAATGTCACCCCCCACCCCAAACTCTCTGGTGTCGGTGGACTTTTTCCCCCTTCGGTTCCTCATGTCAGTAAACCCCCAAATTGCCTCGGTCATGGTTTCAAGGAAGTGTCCTTTCTTCCTTTTTCCGTTTGAATAAGACGGTTCAACTGGCCACTTTTGTGCTCTCCTTTGGCTTTGGGCTTCACCCAGTGTGGGTATCTCCTCCACATCGTCCACACTATCAGCGTCAACATTGACATGTACCCCCAATGATAGGAAGACTGCATCCAGCTATCTCTCTTTGTCACTGTTGGGAGTTGGTTGGGCAGATGATATTTCGAGGAAACCCGTGGCTGTGTTTGAATTGAAAAGCTTGCCCAACAGCTCGTAGTGTTGCAGCCCCTTTTTTTTGAAGTCCTTGACTTTATGATTGACCTGTTAACAACTATATATATTGGGTTAGATGACTTATTCATATAAAACTCAATACAAATTAGATGGGTAATTATAATAACCCTATAATAATTATCCACTCTTAGATGCCAAAAACAGAAAAAGTAACAGCATTTCATCAAAATTTAACTTTATACCAAAATCACACATATATTCTACAATAATAAACCCCTTAGATCAGATTTCATTCCATTTCTAAAAGCATCATCATGAGAAAATGTTACAAAAAATTATTTCAGCACACTATTTATTAATACACCATTTAATAAACTCCATATTTTTGATATGCAGGGAAAGGTAAACAAAGATCTAGCAAACTGCTTTTTTGATACGTATAAACTTACAACATAGTGCCGGTCCATATAAACATTTTTGTTTTTGATTTTCTTCTCTTTTTTAGTTGTGAATACATTCAGTGTTTAAAAGATAGGTCATGCTATTATGAACACAAGGTAGGTTTCAGCGTCATTTTAATTACAGCCATAAACTATGCATATAGCTAATTGTAATAAATTTTGTTTGGAGTATGTTAAAGGACTTACCGCAATTGCAGCAGCCCATGCTTCCTCACTGCTCGTCACCGTATTTGCAACAAGGTCCTATCCCATTCCCCTACATCCGATGAGCTGGGAGAATGTGTGGTGTCAACCTTTCATTCGTTGATATTTTTGTGTAAGTTGTGTCTTGTTGTAATTTTTATTCGTGCATTTGTTAAACTCATTCATAACGGCTGTCCAAGTTCTAGTCTTGAACACGCCTTGGGACATATTCCTTTTAGCTTCCTCTTCTAACAATACATCAATGAAATGCTTCTCGACTGCAGCAGGCCACAACTTCCCCTCCTCGGCATTAGTTGTGGCATTTTTCATCTAAATAAATTTTGGTATACCTACATAGACTTGTCATTTGAAATTGTATGATACGGATTAAAAAACATTAACTTCCTACTCACTAAAAATGCCAAGCAGCAGGCATATAAGGGAAACTAAGGTCTAAATCTGAAAATTTTAAGATAGATTTTCTGAATTTTAATATAAGCAAGGCCAAGGACCATAAATGATCATATATGATATGAGAACTCAATAATTTAAGTGGCTGCAAGGTTAGTAACAAAGAGGATTAACAAGAATTTGCACATTTGAAGAACATATAAAAAGTCTAGTAATTATAATGGAGCAATACAGACATAAATTACATATCAACAACAATCATTTCTCAGTAACTCATATCAACAACAATCATTATTATAATTCCTTGGCAGGACTCATATTATTTAATCTTATAGTAAACAAAAGTTAAGATTATTCACTCCACAGTTTCAATTTACAGATAGTCAATGTATTATTCACTCCGTCATATCTTAAAATTTTGTCAAATGAAAGGGGTTATTAAGTAAATCATGTTTACGCATATAGTGTATCAATTACAGTTACACTTAAATACATGTTTACAGTTTGCAGTTATACTTACACCTACTGATCTCAAGGATTTAAAGGCAACAACACAGAGGCCACAAAATGAAGACAAAATACATGACCTATACATGTTTACAGTTTACAGTTACACTTACTCCTACTGATCTCAATGATTTAAAGGCAACAACACAAAGGCCACAAAATGAAGACAAAATGCATGACCTAGGTACGAAATTATAACAGAACAAGCAAACAAATGATTCACTACCTACGAAATTATAACAGATTACATTTAGGCAGACCTACCAGTAAGGGAACACGGTGAGAGGAGGAAGTAGAGGAGGGCACTGATGCTCTGTATAGCACGAGAGAGGTGGAAGAGGATGAGGATGAGGATGCGACTTCCATCTAAATGAAGATGTGAGACTAAATAAGCCCTAAGTTGGATTAATGTCAATTGATTTGAGTTAGATTGGGATGTGAAAGAAAGCTGCAACAAGAAATTAAGAAAATTACAAATATTTACTGACCAAGCACTTCGCACTGTGTGAGTTTGACTTTAGAGCGGAGGGCTTTTGGTTAGCACCAAAACTTTGTCGGTGAGGGTGGGATCTCTACGAGGATTAGGGGCAGTTAGACATGGAATTATGATTCTGAGCAAGGGGTTAATGTGATTGACTGAGGTTGGTGATGCAGTGTAAGCTGAAGTGTGTAGAAGGGTCAAATGGGTCGGTGAGGGGAGTTATGGAGGTGGGTGAGATTAATGCCGCTGGGTGCTCTGACTGTATGGGTGAGATGACGAGATCTTTGCAGATGAATTCGACGTGAAGAGAGGAGACAATACACAAAGCATCGTCTAACCAAGTGGGCCAGTACCGTGTTCAAAATAATTACCCAATTGCCATTGAACACTAGTGTTTGTTGTTTAAAAACAGGTCGAAGGTGATTTCAAAACCATCATTTTAAACATGGATTTTTGAACAATGTTTTCCAAACAACCCCTGAATAGGAATGGAGCACCAAGCGCGTTTTTTGTTTTTGTTTTTGGACACTAGTGTTCAATGTTTAAACACTGAACACTAATGTTTAAAATGGGTGACCAAACGACCCCAAATATGTGTATTATGTGGTAGCTAGGAATTGGCTGACCAAATAGTTATAATAATAACTATGAAATAAAACAAGGGGAATTGGAGTTCAGTTGGGTAATTGCCTCAAAAATCAAGGAAAGAGCAACAGCATGTCAAGACATGTGTATCCTGGTAATTTTTCCTTTTAGCATGGACTATGTTGACATTTCATTTTGTACCCCTTACGACTTAATCTTTTATTCCCCATTTATGATATCACTAGATGGCCTATGACTAGTGATGGTTCTTGCTAAAAAAGTTATTTAACTAGAATGATAATGTGTGCGCCTAAAATATCTTTACGGCCACAACCTATATTTGGGCTCACAACTTATTTGTATAGTGGACTTTGAGTTTCCTACTATGGGTAGTCCCTTACTCGGAGACCCAGATGCAAGCTCTAGTTTTCGCGAACTCCTCTAATTTTCCTTTTTGGGTTGCTCGCCTCACTACTGATATTAATACCCTTCACTCTTTGTTTTCTCTCCAAAATTGCCAACCCCCACTTCTCACTCTATTCTCCTATTTATAGCTTGAGATGAGTGGAGGTGTTATGATTACTTCCTGATCTCACTCATGTGGATAGGGGTCCAATTCCATCATTTCTAAGTGGACGCTCCGTTGGGAATGGTGGTAATGGCATTGGAATTGGTTCCCACCTCCAAAAGACGGTTCGACAGCGATACTCCCCACGGCAATACTTGACTGGCATAGGCTTGTTTCTGATATGTTCGTGACAAGATGGACCTATTACATCATTTGGGCCCAATTTGGGCTTTTAGGCATGCTTGAACCGAGGTCAAAGGCCTAATGGGTATAGGATCAAGTACTATACAATAAGGTTAGGGCCCAAAGCTTAATAGGCCCGAGATCATACCCATATAGATAACTTATGCATTAAAATATGTTTGGAGCCCTAACTTTGTGTACACAGAAATAGTACCCTCCATACATAGGTTAAAGCTAGTAAGCTATGTACAAAAAGTTTTTGACAAACATTCATGTAGAATTGATTCCACATCACTTGGGAATGACCCTACACCCTTTGTTGAGCACTATAATATGCCTCATAAGCTCATTTTCCGAAACACACATAAATCACCTCAAAAGAAATTATTCAAGAGGGAGTTTTTATTTTATTTTATTATCATTATTATTGTTTTTTTAAGAACGCCTTTTAATTGAATAACACCAAACACCTGTTTATCAAAAAAAGTTCATTCATCATCTTTCATAATAGTAGGTTTCTCCCCCAAAAGAGGTAACTGTAACTTGATATGAACCCAATTTTTTCGACTCGGAATAAAAACAGATTGACCTATGACTCGACTTGGAAACACAGTTGACCTGTGACTCAACTTGTTTTTCATACTTATACTTCTTTTTTCTTTTCTTTTTTTATAAATAAAAATATGATTAAGCTTTCGGCTGCATAATGAACACGGTACTATACATGCCATGCTATTATTTATACTACTATTTAAGGTGCTTTCCCTATTTGGGATGGACTTTTCATTGATTCAAAAATACCCCTATGCCCTAAGTTTAAGGGGAGACAAAATTGGAGAATAACATTGTAAAAATACATCCTTAACTCTTACTAAAATATTGCCTACAAAACAGGAACACTCTTGTGTTTTTTTTGGAATTGCTTTATCCACTTATAAATTAAATTCTAAAAAAAATTATATAAAAAATCAAAACAAACACATGTTTACGTCTTTGTAAACAAAAAAAAATTAAAATCTTTTAAAATCTCACTAACTCACGAATCTTACCCACTTACTTTTTTGGAGTTAAAACCAAATAAACTATTTATCAGTTATATCATGTACGTGTTATTCTCAAAACTTCCCAAGATCATGTGCTATAAAAATTACAAAAAATAAAAATAAAAATTGTGATAATGATTAACAATAAGTCGATAACTACCATAGACTTCTAACAAAGAGAAGTAAGGCACTCTATGAGAAGAAAGTGATAAATTATGTCAAATGAGAAAAAAAAGAAAAGCAATGGGATCCAAGAATTTTTGTGGGTGGCTACATCAAATTTTATTATTACTTTACCGTGTGAGTTTCAAGACTTTTGAATTTTTTTGTTGATATATATATATATATATATTTTGGTTAGGTTTGCTTATTCTTTCTATTTTACAATGTTAATGTAATAAAAATTCATCTTCAAAGTCTTTTCAGGCTTTTTTTCATAGGAAATTTTGTAGTCTTTTTTTAACACATTTTTTGCAATTTAGGCTGTGTTTGGTTCATGTAAAATAATTTCCGGAAAACAAATATTTTCCGGAAATGCTATTTTCAGGAAAGGAAAATATTTTCAAGTGTTTGGCTGCATTGTGAAAATTGTTCTAGAAAATGTTTTCATGTGTTTGGTTACATTCTGAAAATGCTATTTTCCTACTAGTTTCTCACATTTTCTCACCAATTTTCTCAGCTATCAAACAAATTTTATAATAGAAAATTGTAATATCTAAACTTTTAAAGAAACAAAAATCAAAACAAAACCATTCTTAATACACAAAACCATTCGGTCAAACTGAGAGAGGGAGGAGGAAGGGAGAGTGATCGCAAATCGAGGGCGGCAGGACCAGTCCAGCGGCGGCAGGCTTCAGGCGGCGCCGAGATTGAGACGAAAAGAATTCGATCTAGAGGGCGGCGGGACGATCTCGCCGGCGTGAGCTAGAGGGGTGCAATCTCGGCGGGACGATCTCGCCGGCGCGACCTAGGGGGGTGCGATCTCACAGTGCGATCTTGGCGGGATGATCTCCTTTGCGCGATCTCGCTGGCGCGAGCTCAATGGCGCGTTTGGGCTTGGGGCGGTGGTCTGAGCTTGACGGCGCGAGCCTGATTTCACTCTCTCTAGTCTCTTCTGTGCTCTTTCTCTTTCTCTCCCTCTTTTGCGCGTCTGAGGCTGCGTTTGAATCGGCTTCAAACCAATTTCAGAAATCAATTTCCGGAAAATGCATGCGTTTGGCTGTCACGGAAAACATTATTTTCCGGAAATTGATTTCCTGTTGACCGAAATTTTCACTTTGACCACGGAAATGAATTTCTGCCTTCATTTTCACTTCAATTCATTTCCGTGGTCTTGCAAAACGCAGAGAGAGGGAGAGAAAAAACAGAAAACACAACACGAGAGCGAGAGAGAAAGAACAAAAAAAAATAATCGAAGAACACAACAGCCAACGAGCGAGATCAAGTGCGGAATAGATCAAGCCAACGAACGAGATCAAGCCAACGAACGAGATCGAAGCCAACGAGCGAGATCAAGTGCGAGAGCTCCGATCGATCCAGCCACCCAGAGCTCCGATCGCGATCTCCGCTTTGATCTTCGCGCGAAGCGTCGATCTTTGCGCGATCGCGATGCGTCGATCGCGATCGACGCATCGCGCTGCCGATCGCAATGCGCCGATCGGAGAGATCGCGATCGACGCATCGCGCTGCCGATCGCGATGCGCCGACCGCTCCGATCACGATCGCGCCGATCGCGATCTCGCCTTCGTTTGTCCGGATTTGATGATTTTTGTCTGGGTTTTGTTTGTGTTTTGATGAATAAATGATATTATATAATCGTTTGGTAACCAAGAAAATGTGAGAAAATGTGAAAATGTGTTTTCTATGCTATTTTCAAGAACACAACCAAACATCAGAAAATATTTTCCGAAACATTTTTTGAAATGCAACCAAACACATGAAAACATTTTCCTTTCCGGAAAATAGCATTTCCGGAAAATAGAATATTTTCCGGAAATACTTTTACACGAACCAAACACAGCCTGAGTCCGGAAATCATTTGAAGTGAAAATAGAAATGTAAAACCATTTCCGGGTCAAAGGCTCATTTTACACTGTCAACTGAAAATATTTTCCGAAAAATTTATTTTCCATGTGCAACCAAACACCCACATTTACAGAAAAACATTTCCGGAAGTGATTTGAAACCAAAACAAACACAGCCTTACTCGTTTGTGTATGCACTTTGTATATATGTGATTACATTATAGGTTGAAAATTATTAATCTTTAGAAAGAAAAAAAAATTAGAAGAGCTCACGTGAGTATTCAAAGACTAATTATTATTATTTTATATATATAGATATATATATATATATATACATACACAAACAAACACCAAAATGGCTAGACCTAAGCTCTTAATGTAATTTTTATTATTTGTGTTTCATATCCTAATAATGGTAGCTATTTATTCATAAGCCTTACCTGTAGCAAAACAGTACAAATAACAATATCAATATCCATTTTATTCCAATATATGTATACAATGAAAGTGAATAACATTAACAAGATATTGCAAAACCGAACCTTTTCTATCTAAAAGTATATAACAAAATACGTAAGCCACAACTAATAACCTTATATCTCAATTAGTTAGCAGCTTTTGATGTTTTGAGACATACAGGGTTCAAGTCCCCTATTTTTCAAAATTTCCAAAAGACTTTTATGATTTAACATTGCAAAATCGCGTGTACATAAGAGATTTCCCTCTTCATTTGTGACTATGCACCAGTTCTATTGTTAACTGAACAAAAAAGGTTTATAACCTATGATGACAACATATCAAACAAAAAAATAATGTGAAAAAGTACGAGCTGGCCTGTAATCCAACCTAACTAGTAACCTAATAGATCTAACCCGTTAAGAATGACTCGTTTTTTGACTTAAATCGACCCGTTTTTCATGTTTAGACAAAAGTCAAGTAATATTTTGCTTTTTTAGCATTTTCGAAGATTATTTTCAAAATTGTTCAATGAAGAGGTGTCTTATGAAAGTTTTCTTATTTTTCCTTTTAGATAAAATAAGTAGCGACTCCCTTGTAGGTGGCAAAATCACATTGCCCTCACACTTTAAGTTTTGTTTGGAAACTTGAATTTGAATTTTAAATCTCTTGATTTTGAATCAACTGATTTTAGAAATCATTTTGAATCTAAAAAATTGTATTCATTTTCAACAGAATGAAAACACCAAAAATTTGTATTCAGTTTTTGTATTCAAATCCTATTTTTCTAAATACACCCCTTTTATGCTCAAACCAAATAGGCCCTTAAAATCCTTATTGGATTTTGTCAAAATTCAAATTTTGGATATTTTAAAATTATCCAAACAAAGTATTTAAATTCTTATCACTCAAATCCAAAATTTGCTATTCAAACGCACCATAAGGGTATGAATTGAAATTGAGTCCAAAAAAAAAAAAATCCTATTAGCAAAACCGTTGTCATTTTGGTTTGACTCTCACAGCCTTCCTCATCGTCCGGCTGAGAGGTACGCAACCCACGGTCCTTAAAATGAACCGTACCGTACCGAATCACTTAAAACTAGGGTTTTTAAGATTAGGTATAGCCCCCTTCTCATTTCTCTGCCGCACTGGCTATTAGGGTTTTCCAGAGCTATTCCAAAATTTTCCATTCCAATTTTTTTTTTGTTTTCTCTCTTCCCAAACATCTCTTTCTTTTTCATTCAATCTCAGATCAGTTTTTCTTTTTTTCTCTCTCATGGAGCTGAGTAAACAACACTAGGAACGGATTCGTGGTTGCTGTGTAGGGTTCGTAAAGTTAGGGTTTTTCTGAGTTTTGAGCGAGAAAGAAATGGCAAGCATGAACCCATTTGATCTCTTGGGCGATGACGATAACGATGACCCGAGTCAGCTCCTCGCGGCTCAGGAGCATAAGCTCGGCCCTCTTGCTGCCAAGAAACCCCAAGCTCAACCAGCGGCTCAGCCAGCTAAGCCAGCCAAGCTTCCATCCAAGCCTGTCCCTCCTGCTCAAGCTGGTGAGCTCTCAGCTTCCATTTCCATTCTGGGTTTTTAATGCTTCTTTTAAATTCTTTTGATTGGTTTGGATATTTGGGTTTTTGATGTTGTGTTGGTTTCATTTGTGTTAATTTATTCAGTGTTTTGTTATATGCATTTTGTGGCGTGATGTGGGTTTTCTTTGTTGTTATGCATTTTGGGTTGAGATTTGGTAACTTGGAATTTGTATGGTGTGGTTTTGGACTTGTTTTGAAACTGGTATTGATTGTTGTTTGTATTTGTGTGCAGTAAATGTTTTGACTGAATCCAAACGATATCCAACTCATTGGCATTGGGCAAGAAAAGGAAATCCGATTTTTACATTTCATATTACTAATTTTTTTATATTATATAATCAAGTTTATAGTGAAATAAATCAAATGCTTTACTCTCTAAATAAACAACATAGAGAGTGAATCCATCTGATATTTGAGATTTTGATAAATGAGCATTTCACTCTACAATGGTGCACTTTATAATTAATTTATTTATTCAAAACATAACGTAAGTCATATTCATAAAACAATGGACAATGCTCAGCTGAATGACCTTTTATTCTGATTTTGAGCTCAATTGTTGTCTTTTCCTTGGTATTTATTTTGATGTGCACGTTTTTGTGCATATTCGAAGGTGCCTCTCAAATGGTTGAGCTTCGGATAATTCAGAAGTGTCAAGTTATGTATCGATTAGTTCTATATCTGAAGTCTAAGAACTTGATTCACTTGTGTGCTTTCCTTGAGAATAGACTGTATGATATTTTTTCTTACCCTCCAATATTTGCTGTTTAAAGTTATCCCAAAAAAAAAGAACAGTCGAAAGTACGGGAAAGAAAGGTGAATGAAGGTTTGATTAGGATGTTTTTCCAACTGAGTTTTTACTTCATTGGGACCTAATGGGTTGTATTTACTGTAATCTTTTAATGGAAATGTAATTGGTTTTCTATTTTTCTGTGACTCAAGTGAGCTTTTGCAAATTATATTATTTCTTGCTTGGTTGCTCATAAAGTTGAGGAAATTTAAGGATGTTGCAATCTTTTCGTATTGTGTACCTAGTTCAATGTCTCATTCTAATTATGTAATCTGTGCCATATGATCTCTATATTTGCTGTGCTGATCTTTATTTTGTCTCAGATGTTGATTAGCTCTTTATTTTTGTTACTCTCTAATATAAATCAGGGTTTAGAAACTCCTCTTTTGTCCCTCCCCTTTTACTTTCGGTTGTAGTATTCTTAATTTACAATGTTGTGTGTCTAAAAGGACATATGCTTTACCTGTATGTTTGTTTCATTGTTGCTCTCCCCGTTTGTGGTTTGCTAATAATGATTTTACTACTAATAATAAACCAACTAATAAATATTTTTCATTGTTTCAGTAATTTGTGCTTCTTATTTTTTAACTGCTGTCCTATTTACTTATCATGAAACGAGATTTTTATTTTTAATATTTAATTGCCTGATGAGTTAAAATTAATGTTAAAAAGAAAAGGATGAGAATTCTTATGCCTTATGTTTTCTATTGCAAATAATGTTGAAAATAAATTTAATCTTAAAGCATATTTCTATTCCTGATTTGTTTTAAAAACCTGATACAGGCTATACCTAATCATTTTCTCTTTTCATGTGAAAAAGTGAAATGTATCAACTCAACTAACTCTGTTACTGTTGTTTGAGCTAAGTGTGTTTTTGTAGACTAAAAACCATAAATGATAGCCTTTAGATTCTGTGATTATGATTTTTTTACTTCGCTGACGGCCTCTTGGCCAGGTGGTACCTCTTCTTGAGGGACCTGATAGGTGATGTCATGGGTTCAAGTCACAGAGTTTATGTGAGTTGCTTACCAATAAAAACCATATCCTTTTCTTTTCATTAGTTCTCTCTGCAACTGACAAGAAGTTGTTTCATATTAACTTCCTTAAACAAACCATGATATTGCTGATTAAGTTAGTAAGTATGACACATTTTTATTACACCTTTTCATTGTTTGTTTCTAAAAAGTAAAGTGGAAGGTAAGAAACTGTTATGTAAAATAGAGCAGCATGTTTAGTTCTAATGTTATCTCTCTCTCTCTCTCTCAATGCATGCTATGTTGAGGTTATATTGCTCATAAAATCTGACACCTTTTATAGGGTGACGCATGCATGTGTCTTGCATATCTGATATTCTCTCTTCTTCTTTTTTTGGTTGAGTAGTGAGGGAGGGAAAGAATGAAGTGGGGCGTGGAGGGGGCCGTGGCGGTGGACGCGGGTATGGACGTGGACGTGGTGGGGGCGGATTTACTCGAGATTCAGTTAACAATGAGAACACCTTTGGCAACAACAATGGATTCTCTGGTGGGGGGTACAGGCCAACTGAAGAGGGAGATGCAGGGAAGCCATCTGAGAGGCGTGGCTCTGGTGGACCTCGTGGTCCCTTCCGAGGTGGTCGTCGTGGTGGTTTTAGCAATGGAGAGGATGCTGAAGGGGAACGGCCACGTAGGACATATGAACGCCGCAGTGGGACTGGACGTGGGTTAGTGTTTTTGTTGAGATAATTGTTTTCATTATTATGATAGCTGACATGATCTGTGCTTTACAGTCCTGTAGTTTATCATTGCAGTGATTAATTCTATCTTTTTCTATAATCAGGAGTGAGCTTAAACGTGAAGGATCTGGTCGTGGCAATTGGGGAACTCCAACTGATGAAATTGCTCCGTAAGTATCTTTACTGCCACTTAAGATTAGAACTCTTTGTGATGATATGGCTATTATGCTTCAATTTGATGTGACACCTACTTATTTGCGTGCATATCTGCACTTTTTTGCTAAAATAAGGGATGTTGAGGAGCCTGTAACTGAAAATGAGAAGAATGTTGGTGCTGAGAAGCAGTTGGGAGGAGAGGACAATGTCGGTGATGCTAACAAAGAGAATCCCGTTAATGAACCGGAAGAGAAGGAGCCTGAGGATAAGGTAAATTGTCCTATTGTTCAAGATGTTGGATATACTGGATTGGCTTGTTCTCCAGCATATACATTTTCTCCAATTGGAAGCCAGAAAATTAAAAAAGAAAAAACTAACAGCCACAGGAATGATGGTTCTGATTTTTATTGCAATCATGTGAAGCGTAGTGTATTGCTTATTTTATTTGCTATTTTAGGCACTTTAGCCCCTTAAAAAGAGGGGGGAAGGGGGGGGGGGGGAATATTACTATGTTGGGATTAGTAAGAAAATTCAAGGCAGGAACCTAAGCCTTACTTATGCCAAGGGCCTTGTAGTTGAATTGGTACCTCCTCATGTACAAAGTGCATGGGGTTCTAGGGGGGAAAGGGTTTGAGCTGCAAGATTAGTAGCACGTTGTAATTATCTCTCAAAATAAAGAATTTAAGCCTCAATTATTGGCAGTGTGTGCACTTTTCTTATTGTTTGATGTGATGGTGGATTTTTATAGAGAAGGCCTAACATGGGGATGTAGAATCCTTTTGTTTTTAACCAATTATATAAGATGCAACTTTACAGGTGTATCAACCTGTGTGCGCATTATGCTTGGGGTGGTTTTATTTTCCAGTTTGGGTTGCATAAGTTAGCCAACCCTAGAGAGTGCTGGAGGGGTGTAAACAGGAAGCAGCATAATCCACTAACTCAGAGTCATGGTGTAAAATCACATTAATCAGATACTTAATACTTGTACTGGAGACGCAAAAAAAAAAAAACTTGAATATTATGAGTTTATCCTTTTCCTACTCTTAAGAATATTATATTTTATGATATAAGAAACTTATTTCTACTTCTATGTAATCCAGATTAAAGATATCATCCTAAAATTGCATAATATTCTTGTAATAGGAGATGACTTTAGAAGAGTACGAGAAGGTAGTTGAAGAGAAGAGGAAGGCTTTGCTTACACTAAAGACCGAGGAAAGGAAGGTTGATGTGGACAAAGAATTTCAGTCCATGCAGCCCCTTTCAACTAAGAAGAGCAATGATGAAATCTTTATCAAACTGGTGAGACTTTAGAACTCTTTAAATAGCTACCTTAATTCATTTTGATATACCTTATGCAAGTATGTTGACTTGTTGCCATTTGGTCGATAGGGTTCTGAGAAGGACAAGCGTAAAGATGCAGCTGACAAAGAAGAGAAAGCAAAGAAGGTATGGCTGTCTCTCTTATGCATGAACTAGCATTTAGTTTTCAACTTTTAGCAGTATTCAGTCATAGTATGATGGTTGTTTTAGTTGTCCATATCGGAGATGCTATTTGTGTTGTGTCTCTTTATCCTGCAACTAGAATAGCTTTTTATTTTATTTTTTATTTTATTTCCCCAATGAGTAACTAGAAAATATTTACTTGCATGCAGTAGTTCTTACTTTCTAGAGATATATGATACATGTGCTATGTTCACAAGTGTGCATGTTGATGTTGTGTTGAGCCAGCGGAATATTTGCTGTGTCAGAAGAGCTGGGATTGGAAGCATTGTTGGGATGGGGTGTCGCTCTTTGCCCCACAATGGATTATCTTATATTAATTCCATTGGTCATACTAGCATTTAAATCTGATGATCTACTGTTTCAGACAGTGAATGATCAAGATTATTTATTTACTGATTTTCCAATGATCATCTTGTCATCATCATTGTTTAGCCAGAGAATATATTCTACAAGTTTTTGGCGATGTTTGGAAGTTTTTTTTTTTTTTTTTTTTTTTTTTTATAAATTTTTTTATAAATTGGAATTAATAACAGTAACTTGGCCATAAGTTATTATACCATAATGTTTAAAGCTAAACAAATGAAATAAATCTTTGGGTAAATTACGTAATTCCCCTTATAGTTTGTGGGTGGTTTCTGATTAGACCATAGATTCTAAAAAGTTTCAATTAGAACTATTAACTTTCTAAGACATTTCAACTTGCCCCTTCACTGAGTTATTATTAACAAAAAGTAATGGAAATTCATATTAGTTGTGCTTATAACCTATGTAGATAAAAAAAAAAAAAAAAAAAAAAAAGAGTCTATGTGAATGACATATAGCATTGTGGAACCAAAAAAGTGTACAAAATAATTTAAAAAAAATACTAAAACATAATATAATTTGTTGAAGATGTAATGATTTTGATTTTTTTCATAATGAAATACCACAGGATATTCATGTGCTGGATATTTTAGTGCCTATAAAAGTCTCATCACTCGTGTGCAATTTACTTGATTTTTTGTTAGTTCTAGTTGACAATGATTCTTTGAGGGGTCAATTAATATAGGGTTTCAACTGAAACTTGTCAAAATCTAGGGTTTAATTTAAAACCACCCCCAAATTATATGGGGAATTGTGTAATTTGCCCTTTTTTTTATGCATCTTTCTATGAAAATTCTTTTATCTTTTTATATTTTTGGTGTCTAATTATGAAAGTTGTTATTAAATCTCTATTGTGCCACATTATCCTGACTCCTGAGTACTCATTCTCTGGGAAGTATTTTAGTGCTTCTCAGGTCATGAATGTATCTGCTAGCTGTCTCCTTTTATTAATTGACTGATTTTTGTGTGTAGTCTGTTAGCATAAATGAGTTTCTGAAGCCTACTGAAGGGGAGAGGATTTACAACCCTGGCGGTCGTCGAGGTCGTGGCCGTGGTTCAAGAGGAGGATTTGGTGGAAGCAACAGGAGCTTCAATGTAGATGCTCCTGCCATTGAAGATCAGCAGCAGTTCCCCTCCTTGGGTGGTAAATGAGAATTTTCCACTTGTTTCTTCTCTTTGGCTTCTCCATTGGGGTTCTGCTATCATTTCTGGAGTTTGAGTTGCAGGCTATGCACGGGCATATTTAAAACTAATCTTTAATATTATGTTTGAGTGTATATTTTAGATGTTATTTCTGGACCGAGAACTCATGCATCAGTTTTGTTTTGAAATAGGTGAAACCAGTTAGTTACTTTTGGATATCTCGTTGTTTCATGTATTTGTTTACTTATTCATGCTTCAAGCCAATGGAAGAGCTAAATGTTGGACTGATTCTGGGAAGGCCTCTATAGAAGATCCTTTAATTGGCGCTAATTGCTGTATTTTCTTTTCAATTTAACATTACAAAAACTAGCTTTTATCCTCATCCATATGCATGGATACACTTTAAGATACATAATAAGATGCATATTATAATTCATATATATATATATATATAATTTAAATACTATTAATAGTCATTTTTATATTTTGTTAACTCTTTAAAAAATTTTGTAAGGATATTATTAGGTATAAAATGTAAATTGTACATTTTTTTTGTTTTAAATTATTGTGAAGCACTTTCTATTTTTTTATTTTATATGATTCATTTATTCTAGAATCTTTGGTTTTTGTACTCAATAACTCATTTGGATGAATATTTATAATGTAGTCTTACATTTGATTTTAACATTAAGAAATAAAACTCTTTTAAGAATAAATAATTTAGGATACATAGCGCAAAATTGGAACTTTAATTTGAAATTTTAATTTAAGTTTCTTTCAGTTTTATCTATATATATATATATAATATATATATATATATAGATATGCAGCTAAATTTGCTCGATGCAAAAGTTGTTTTTGTTTATTCAAAACCCAAACTTTATTGGTGAAGTTTAGGTGAGGCTTAAGTTTATTTATTTATTTTTTATGCCAATGACACTGAAAAATATGCGATTATGCCTAAAATAGGACATGGCAAAACGGGCTGAGATTTGTTGGTCCGACCAGAAAATGCTCGTTTTGTTTCGAATTAAATATGGGCCAACCTGCGGCTCGCCTGTATTTTTGTGGGCCATCCTGACCCACGGCCCGCCTTTTTTTTTAAAACTTTTTTTTTCCTAAAAAATATTTAAAAACTATATGGCATTATGGCAAGGTGTGTTAAACTACTTCTAGGTACATAATATTATTATAAAACACACAATGAACTTGAGTTCTAGTAGTTCTGCCTCCTATTTACTAAGAAAGGTAAAAAGTAAAATGAAAGGGAGAAAAGAAAAATATACAAAAGGAATAGTAATATAGGGGTTCAAGTCTCTAGGAGAGAGTTTCACACACATATACACTTAAATACTAATATCTATCTAAGTATCAACCACATGTCCAAGTTTTTTATTTATTTATTTATTTTTATCCAAGTTTGTCTATTTAATTTTAATATAGTATTAATAGTAATAATGTAATATTTTAATATCTATCTGATCTAAGTATATAACTAGCACAAAGCCACTAACCTGGCCATAGTGAGTCAGTGACAATTGACAAAGTGACAAACAGTAAACAAAACAAAATAATTCAACAGTGACTCAAACAAAATAATTGCAATTTTTTTTAATGATTAAGAATTTGAGCATTATGATAGTTGTTGTAGTGTCAAAACAAAAAAATCTCAATTGGACTTATATTTAGAAGAGAATAGACTTAGTAAAAAGCAAAATCCAAAGTTGGAAGTTCTCCCTTGGTGGAAAGAACATTACAACCGGTTTCCAAAGTTCTCTTCAATGGCACGAGATCTCATGAACACAGGAAAAAAAAAAAGCATCTGAATCAAGTTTTAGCACAAGAAAAAAAATTCTTACTCAGTATCGATCATGTCTTTTGCTTAAGAATGTGGAAGCTATGTTGTGCACTAAAAGTTGGTTATATGGATTTGAAGGTATTTTAATTTATTAATAGAGTCATATAAATTATATATTTTTAACTCTTTATTGATAAGCTTTGATTTTCTTTCATGATACACTTATGTTATATTAAAATATTGTATTTTAGATGAAGATATTGATGAAATTGGCAAACTCGAGCTACAATTCGCAAGTATGAATATTTGTAGTGCTGAATCTACTACCAGCATTGAGTAGATTGAGGTATAGTGATTATAAAATATTTACTTGTTCTTCTTTACTTAAATTGTTATATTCATTTCTTAAGGTTTTATTTTATATTTAGTTTATCTTTCTATATAATCTAATGTTATTATTATTTTAAATGCAACAGAGATTTGTGCACTTAAGAAGACTGATAACTTGAGATGGTTCATAATATTTAGTTTTGTAATTTTTTTTTTTTTTTTGGTTCTTTTGTGGGAATAATACCATTAGTGAACTTTGAATTTGAAGTATGTAAAGAATTTTAGTTATACTCAAAAGTAAAAAATGTTTGAATTGCAAGGATATAGAAATCTTTATGTTTTTTGGTTTGTCTGTTTTTTTTTTCCTTCACATCACATGTATAACAGTAAATTAGTAACAAATCATCTAACTATTTGATTTGATTCATTCTCTATAAAAAGTTGGCATTTATTATTATTATTTTTTTAATGTGAAAATATGGGCCAACCTGACCCGACCCGCAACTCGATTGATCTGACCCATTTTCAACCCGTTTAAAATTGCCCGTTTTTAGCCTGCAACCTGAATGACATGACCCGACCGTTTGTCATGTCTATGCCTAATTTTGTTCATGTGAAGACAGATTTTCTCCAAATCAGTTTTTGAGATTTATTTCAATTCATTACATAATTCATAAAATCATTTGAATTATGGTTTATAAGAATATCTATGTGTATTAAATTACATGATTTATTGAATTATTTAAACAAATTGTTGTATATATAGGTATATACAAAGATCGGTTGTAATAATGATATAAATTTGGAGAATATTCATTTGTAAAATGAATTAAATGGAATTTCGAGATTTGGAAGTTTCTTTGTAAAAATTGAAGTTTCAAGATGTTCAATCGGTTGAGACTTCAGATCGATCGATCGAAGCAATGAGAAAGGCTTCTCGATTAGTCAAAGCTTTTGCTTGATCGATCAAAGTGATCAAGAAAATTGATCTGAAGCTTCTGCCTAACTCAATTGATGCTCGATTCCTGTTCGATCAATCGAAAAGAGCCTTCAATTGATACTCGATTCCTCTCGATCGATTGAGCCTCGTAAAAAATGCTTTTGTAGAATTTTCTGCAGAATTTGTGGTAACCATTTTGAACGTTGGGAAATGTTTTAAATCTTGTAAACGATTTTATGAGGCATTGCAACTCTCCATTGGTAATTTTTGAAAGGTTATAACCCTATAGGTATAAATAGTGGTTCATGTTCACTTGATAATTAATTCCTTTTTCTCTCTAAAATAGTTTCTAAGAAACACAAGAAATCCTATGGGTATTCTCCAAAATTGCTATTTGTAGAACCCAATAAATTTGGTTGTATTCTGGGGACAAATTTGTAGAAACTATTTAGCAATTTACGTATGAGGACAAATATTTTTTAAGGATAACATTCAATTGTGCCTTCAAGTTAATCACTAATTTCTATTTACATGATGTGTTCATTTTGTTCTTTCAGTATTACTCCTTGATTTGGTGAAATCCCCAACACAAATCACATGACTACTAAGTAATATAAATACGAAAAGTTTATGTAGATAATCATTTGATTTGCTATGGGGTGGATTGAAAGAAAATTCTATTAATCCACATGAACTTTTATTTACATTTACTTAATAGTTGTCATTGCAAGAAAATTCTACTTTTCAGGAGATGAGAGACCTAGATGACATATGATAACCTCTTAAGCTTGGCAAGTAATTCTCATTTCATTGTTATTACTTGATGTTATTGGGAAACCAAAGGTTTATCTAGGTCTCTTATCTCATGAAAAATTGTATTTTTAGCATTGCCCTTTCATGCCTTACCTCTCCATCACTCTATGCATTTGATGATTCTGCTCCTGCGACATACAGCCGAATGATATGGAAGTCGGTTTTATTTGATGTAAACTTGTGCACACTATTAGAGGCTTTTGGTTGCAAGAAAAGTAGGATATCGACCTTGCTATTTTTATGAGTGATTTCGAAGGAAGATAAAGGGTGAGAGTTGAACCAAAGCCTTTTACTTAATGAAACATGATCCCTAACGAATGTGTTATCCCCCTAACATCAATTTACTGGATCGAATAGGCCATAGTTTGTAGTTGCAGCCAATTGCACCACAACTTGATATTCTGATATTCACCCATAACCCATTAATTTCGAATGTCTTGGTGTTTGGGGAGAATCAATAAAAATAGCAGCAGTCATTTTTAATTTTTTGCTATGGAAATAGTAGGCATTTTAAACATAGTCAACACGTATTCTAGTTGACAGCAAAACCTTAGTATTCCTCCACAACTTTTCAGCATGACGGCTTGAAAAAGATTTTATTACACTCTTGATGTTTTAAATTGCTTCGATATCAATCCGACTTCTTGGTTACAAAGTATAGTGCTTCAACATTTTTTGAAAGCCCATAAACGGCTTAAAATATTTTTTTTTGATACAAGATAGAAATTCCACTCTAACCTAATCTATGTGTATATATGTGAGAAACTCTCTCTTGGAGAACTTGAACCCCGGTCCTTGCCTCCCATACCCCACAACCATTTATACTTGTGGAATGACTATTGTACCAAGAGTATAAAAAGTTAAATAAATTTAAATTGATTTTTCTTTTAGGTGTAAGTGTGTAACTTGTAAGCATACTTCAAAGAGAGTATCAATGAAAAATAACTAAGATATATCCAAAAACCTTTTAAATGACCGAAACACTCTTAAAACCTCATAAAAATGCAAAATGCCCCCTAAAACCAAAGGTCTCATCACTAGTTACAACTTAGTGTGATTAGATTGTGGAAATTTTGCCCAATTAATTCTAACTCCCAAGATAGCTTTTAGGAATTTATAAAATCAACATTTAACTCTTTAGCAATGTAGGACAAAGTTAATAAGACCTTTTCCATCTCATAGTTTCTTGAATTAGTGAAAAAAACAAAAGTACTTGTCTGGCTGTGCTTTGACTGCTTTCAATTTACCATTTGATAATGATACGTTACTAAATTTTCTATTTTATTTTTTTCCAAAACTCCTTTATATTAAATGAATTAGACATCTCTTCCACAAATCCGTTGTAGTCTAGTTGGTCAGGATATTCGGCTCTCACCCGAAAGACCCGGGTTCCAGTCCCGGCAACGGAAAACAAATCCCTTTTGAAAATATTTTGCTGTCCTTTTTCTGAATTCCTTTTGAAAATTTTTTCCGTCCTTTTTCTTGGAAGAACTTTAAAAGGAAGGGATTCTCATAATTCCTTTTACGTTGGAATTTGAATTCTCGTAGTTCCCCATGCCTTGAAAGTTGAAAGTTCAACCTCCGGCAAACAAAAACATTCACTCGTAAAAGGCTTGAACAAGTTCCCACGCTTTCCATTCATGACAAATGTATTTTTTTTTAGAATTACAGTTACTACAAGGAACCAAAATCCCTTGGCCTCCCTCAAAATTTTCTCACTATACAAACACCAAACCTCTTCTCTTTCCACCTTCACAATCCAAAACTTGATAGTTTTGTGGAAGCAATATGAAATAAAAATTTATATTTTCATTCAAAGATCGTTGTACTACACAACTATGGATTATGAATAGAACAAAATTACGTATCTCTTTTAGCAACCCAAGCGTGTTGCCTCCCAAGGTATTCACGTCTCTTTTTGATTCTATTTGGGTTTTCAAATGACTACAGTATTATCCAATAGTTCTAATGACCAATTCTTGATGTGTAAATTAAAAATCTTATTTTTTTAAGACTTTTGTAAAGCCCAAGAGAGAGATGGGACGTGGGATTCTAATCTTTAGCTGTAGGATCAATCAATAGCTTTTTGAATGCTATTGACTTAGCTTGAAACTCTTTCAAAATTATTCCTTAATTTTCTCAACAATATCAAGAAAATATTTAAATTTCTACAGATTGCAATAATGTCCATCAACACATTGCAATTGACCCCTGAAGATTAGAGAATTACATGTAAGGTCCCATTACTTACAATTTTATATATTTGTCCTTCTACCACACTATATTCCTATAAGCCACTAAGACTGGATTAATATCATTGTCATGTTTCTACCTTATGTAACTCTTGATTTCTTGATTTCATAATTTCTATTGGACTACAAAATATCTTTGAAAAACTCTTTATACACACACACACACACAATATTATATATATTTTGGATAAAAGTTACTCTAGGGATAACAGGTTGATCTTCCCCAAGAGCTCACATCGACGAAGGTTTAGCACCTTGATGTTGGCTCTTCGCCACTTGGGGTTGTAGTATGTTCCAAGGGTTGGGCTGTTCGAACCGAGAGATCCATGAATCGGGATCCTAATGCATATAGATACAAATGGTCCAATTGGAGCAAGAATTTCTAGGAACATTTGGAACAATTGAATAGAAAGTTGGATCTACTAGGGATCCCATGAGGGATCCTTGGGGAAGAGGATTAAGTTGGCCCTTGCGAACAGCTTGATGCACTGTCTCCCTTTAACCCTTTGAGCGAAATGCGGCATAGCCCATTCTATTTTTGGGTAGTTCAATCATGGAATTTCTTTGTTTCTGTATTTCCGGAATATGAGAAGTTCATTCGATAAGTTTAGTAAATTATTTATATATATATATATGTATATATTTTATTTATATATAGGTAAAGTAAACAGGCCAAAACAAATCCTTCTTGGATTGGATGGTACCAACGAAATCTAGTGCTGTACGAAACCCCATTTATTATGGAATTATTATTGAATTAATCGATCAACTTCAATCGCATTCTTTGCTCCAATTGTTGTTTTTGTTTCTGTATTCCTGATTTATCCGCTAGGTCAGTTTGGTTTTTCGGGAGCTAGAGGAAATGCATCTCAAGTACACTAATTAGTAGGATAATTTACCGAGAATTTCCTATAAGCATTATAGACAGATAAGATACCCGAACGAGAAATTCAATTTCTCTAGTGAGTATAGAGTAAACTAGTGATTATGGGTAAACTCAAAACAGTTTATTAAGATTGGATTTACTAAATAGCAACGCAAATTTTTTTTTCAAGGATTGAGTACACCCCTCTACCATATTGGTACAAATAGAATAACCTATTTATACAGAAAAACACTTTTGAAAAAAGTTATTGGCCGGTTTTGTTTTGAGTCCAACTCCAATATGAAAATCAATTGAATATGCTAGCTTCTTTAGAAACTGGTGGATTCACTATTGAGTATTTACATATTTTATTCATGTAAATGATGGTCCAAGTTTAGAGCGTTCATTATTTTCATCTACAGCCTTTTAAGAAGAATCCCATGTTTTACCTTAATAAGCTTGTATTTTTACCGAGACCTTGATATGAGAATTCATTTCTTTTATAATCAAATGATTCTCCACCATAGGGCTGTCCACATGTCTATTTGGGTTGGGTTTATGCCCAACTCATATTGACTTGACATCTTCGAGTGGGGAAAATTATAACCCATAACCAACTCGAAAGAAACGTTGAATCTATCAGATTCGATCTCACAGGTGTCGAGTGAATTACGGTCGGTTTTAGGTTTGTTATCGAGGTTGAGATTTTGCCGAATCCATCAAGATCTAGTTGAGATTTCGCTAGATCTCGAAGGATGTAGTCTACATCTTGACGAGATCTCACTGGATCTCAACAGATTTGGTCTAGTCTTAATGGATCTTGAAAATATCTCATCGAATTTAAGGTTGAGAGAGAGAGGTTGAGAGAGAGAAAGGGAAGACGAGGGTTAGAGGATGGTAGTTTCAGGCGAGACACTGCTCAATCAAGTTGGTTTCTGTTGGGTTTCAAAACCTAAAACCGCCACTCAACCTGCACCCCTTGGGTTTTGATGCTGGAGATCTGCCATCAACAGCCAGCTGCTCAGATCGAGTTGGTCTCGAGTTGGTTGGTTTTGTCGGGTTTTGGGCTAGTCTGGATAGCCCTACTCCACCATAGTAAACATAGATATAAATTTGTTCCATCACAAATCTGTTCAAATCAAATGTAGTTTACAAAGTATTAGTGAAATAAAAATTAAATTTATGTCCTTCCAATATCAAATACAAAAATTTATATTCAAGCAAAATAGGAACAATCAGCAAACAACAGAACCAATTTATATGCATTTTTATTAATTGTGATTGCAATTATCAAAACAAAATAAAAGTGAATTTTTTTTTCAAAGTGATCCAAAAGATAAAACCTTTTACTTAACTTCAAAGCATATTTATTTATTTATTTTTTGAGTAAATCAAAGCATATTTATTAGTTGTGGTTTAATCTTTGTTTTTTTTTTTTAATAGTGGGTAGCAAAGTTTAACTCATGTATACCGAATGAAGGTGAACAAATTCTATTGTATCTTTTGCTTACAATCTCATCTATCAAACCGCAGTAACACCCTATTACGGCATTACCTATTACAAATAACAACACCCCATCACCCATCACCCTGTAACTCATTATATACATACAACCCCATGCACATATTCAACAAATCATTCATACAAAATCCATTACATAAATACTTTTTTTTTTTTTTTGATAACATTACATACATACAAAAGTAATGAAACACATTCACTCGTATTATTCTTACAAAACTCACTACATTCATACAAAATCCATTTAAAACTCATGCACATATTCAACATTTCAACTCTAATACAACATTTCAAGATTATATAAACACTAAAAATTGACTAAATCTAAGAAAAGAAAATCTATATATCAACTAAATCTAAGAAAACAATTTGACTAAATTCTAGACTATATATCTAATGGACCAACGAAGAAAGAAGAAAGATTTTAAATGAATAGAGGTGAAGGATTCCATCCTCCCAACCAAGGCCTGATTAAAATATCGATTATAAATTTGTGCAAGTCTACGAAACTATAACAGTGTTAATCCTTACCTAATTTGAATGTCTTATTTATATTCTGTAAATTATTTCAATTTTTAAATAGAATTTTAATCGAAATAGTACTTTAAAACCATCAAAAAACCAGATCTAGAAAAATTGGACCTAAACCCATGAACTCAATCCAAACTTGAAGAAAAATACCCAACCAAAAACAGATATTATTTTTTGGATTGACTCAACCCGACCTATTTAATTTCTAGGTTAGATAGGGTTAACTTGCAGGTGAGATGGGTTGACCTTTTTTTTTTTCTTGACCAAATGGCCAAATGGGACAATTCACATCACACTTGTAAAGGGTAATTTCTTTCATGCACTAGCCTAATAATTTAGTATGCCACGCCATTATTATTTAAAAAAAAAAAAAAAAAAACTCTTTAACCTAAACCTAAACGTTTGGAATGTCATTGTCTTTGTCTATACTTTCGTCTCACCCTCAGATATCATCTCATTATCTCAGTTCTCACAAGTTTTTGCCTCACACTTGATGTGGTTCACAACATTTAGTGTTTTTTATATATTCTTTTATGATGATGATATCATTAGTGAACCTTGTAAAGTAAACTTAACAATTTACTTATTTTTGAATTTTTTTTGAAGTATTTTGTTTTTGGTAAACCAATGCTGATGCAATATTAACTACGAATAAGTTTATTACAAAAAAGCTTGGCCTTGTCAAAAACCAGCAACTCCTCCACCACAGCTAGCGGGTTAACAAAATTAGCATAGTCAAAAGATTGGGTGGCTCTAAATTTAGCCAATGCATTAGCACATTGGTTCGCTTCCCTGAAAATTTGTTGTACAGTTGATCTAAGGAGTTTCTTCAATAGGGTCCTGCAATCATTGAGCAAAGGTTCCAGCATAAGATTATTTATTGAGTAGTTATTAAGCAGTAAAACAACAAGTTCAACATCAAGCTCCACACATATTGAGGAGATCCTAAGTTGAGTATTTAGGTTGAGACTGTCCTTTAGAGCCCATTATGGTGGGCCTTTTTTGCGTCTTGGGTTGGATCGCTCCTGTCGTACTGCGGCCCTATGATACTGGAGTAGGAAAGTTGGGACTGGCCTAATTGAAACACACCTTAGGCTAGCTTGTACGCAAGTTAGAGCCTTAGCAGGAATCTTGGGGGTGTCACATGCCCATGGTAGGAAATGTTACTACAAAAAAAAGAAGAAGAAGACATTGTAGTAGGAAAAACATGATACAGTAGGATAACTAAAATATTTTCTGCTGACAATGATAATGCTTAAACAGTTCCATAAAGGAGAAATATGATGATGTGATTATGGCAAGAATAGATTAATAACAAGAAAATAGCATTAGTCCTTAATCAACCGTAACAAAAGAAAAGAGGATTAGCTTGCTAAAGGAACAAACTTGGCTCCTTGGCAGATTCAAGTCCAAGAAGAGAACCAATCTCTAATGTGGGTTATCTCAGAGGGGAATCCTGCCGTAGAAGTTACTCACTTTGGAAAATGAACCCAAATGGCTTAATCTCTAATTCTTAACTTGCTAGAGAGTGGGCTATTGAGAGGGAGAGAAGTGGATAGCCTATTGGTGCATGCTTTTCACTCCTATTACTCATATTTTCTTCCTTACTCTCAGTTTCCTTGTTTTCTTTGTTTTTCTTATTTATTTTCCTTTTTCTCTCTTTTTCTTCTCTGTTTTTCGTGCTCTATGGTTCATTGTTGTTGTTTACTATGCACGGCTATGGCCTTTTATACTGTCTGCTGTGACAAGATTTACCATTTTTACCCTTTAACTACTTTTGGCCTGTTGTGGGTGTCCTTCCCGAACTGCCCACTGGTTTGCTGGTTGCCCAGCCACCAACACTACACTGCGTTGGCCATGTCATGCCTCATTCCCAGACAAAAGTAGTTTTTGTTTTGTTTTCTACTTTAGCATGCACCTAGTGATTCTAACTCATGTTTGCCTTTTTTGGGTGGTATGTCATCACAGCAGGACATTTCCCCTAAAAGAGCTTGAGCGGGAACCCTAAAATAGGCTTCCCCCTTCTCCCCACCGCCAGACCACACCCTCTCTTACCTCAGACCTGTGGCCCACCTTCGCTGTATTGGCTGGATATAGGTAAGTGGTGCCTGAGCCTTGTGTGTGCTCCACTTTCATATGAGTCCATTGCTTTTTTGGCATTCATGCGTTTGCCATTGCCTATAGATTTGTCTGACTCTGCTGCACGTTTTGGTGCTTGTTTAACTCTTGTAGCGTGGATGAGTTCTTGGGTCTTCATTCTTTGCATCTCATTTCTTCTTTGGGCTGAGCATTGCTTGAGTGTAGGCTTTCTCTTCTTTAATTCGGCCTATGTCTCCTTTCACTTCTGGTCCGTGGCCTAGCTAGTGCTCCTGCCATGCCACTGCATTGTTCCTGCTATGATGTTGTTTACCTTTGTTTATTATATCACTTCTGGGCTCGCGAGTTGAAATGCCTGCCATGCCAATTTCATATGTTATTCATTCCTTTAGTTTACATTGCCCAGTATTCCTGCTAAATCAATCCATATAACATCTTGGGCTTCCTCGGCCCATTTTATTCCTTAGGCATCCTCGACCCGTTTCATTCTTTGAGGCATCCTTGACCCGTTTCATTCTTTCCTACTTCTTACATTCCCATGGGATTTTGCTAAATTTTTCGGGCTTCACCAGTCCAATTACCACATCCTTTACCTTTGGGTTTATTGGCCTTTAAACCAATCCCATTTACTAACTCCTTTTTTTGGGCTCCTCCGACCCCTTTTTGCTTTCTTTCAATTTCTTATGATTCCTATGAGTTTACCACTTCATTTTTTAGGGCTCTCTTTGGCCCATTTGCTTTCTTTATGACATTTTTACTATTTTGTAGGCCTATGGACCATTATTTCTGCCATTCTAGCCTAATGGTCTTTATTTTGCTATTTTCTTTCTCCATCTCTTTCATATTGTTGGGCTTCTTTTGCCATTGGGGTTTTTTGCCAAAAAATGGGCATCAACACCCATTACTCATCTATGACTCAAGAAGTTATGCCCAAATATCTGGCATATCCTATAACCCATTCATCATTCTCATTACGAATTAGCCCGTCACCACCTGCTAATCCAGAGCTGCCAATTGCATATCTATCCGTATTAAGCTTTAGCCACCCCACTAGGGGTTTGTTCCAACCCCGGCTAAACCAAAGCTACAATATTATTATTTTTTCATGTAAAAAAATTCAAGTCGACCCAATCCAATCAACTCAATTCACTCGCAATCTATTTAAAACGACCTGCTTTTATCAAAACCCGGCCCAACCTGACCCATTTGCTAGTGATATATAAGACAATTAATCGAACAGTAAAACTCACCTCCCCCTCCACCTCCACCTCCTCCGGGCACAGAAGAAAACGAAAAGCCAGCAATGGATCCTCGTTATTGTGAAGAAAGGCTGAGAGATGAGGTAATCTACCTTCACTCTCTGTGGCACCAAGGCCCTCCACCAAGACCCACACCCACACCTCCACCTTTGTATCACACTCCGACCCCCGCTTTCTATTACCAACAACAACACACTCCAACTCCAACTCCAACTCCAACTCCTCCTCTTCCTATTCCTAATCCAAACCCCACTCTCCATTATCCATTGTATCACCATCAACACCAATACCACCAACCCCCTCCTATCCCACAACCACAACAACAACCCTTGTTCACCCAAACAGGAAAGAGATTCAGAGAGTCCGACCCGCCTCCTGATTCGGGTCCCGAATGGCCATGCCTCAAAGACCCACCTCCCCAAACTTCATCTGGGTCTGCTTGGCCTCCCATGAAGAAGAAGAAGCCCACACTGCCAACAGCAACAGCAACAACAACGACGACGACAACGACAACAACTCAACCCTTATCGGCCGAAAGCCAAGCCTATCAAATTCAGCACAAGGCTTTCCAACCTTGCCGTGCATTTCTCCTCGTCAAGGATGAAGATGGAGATGAAGCTAGCCAAGATGGGAGTTCTTCATCTTCGGAAAATGAACAAGTTGATGAAGAGGAAGAAGAAGAAGACGACGAATTGAGCTTCTTTTTTAAGTTGTTTTCGGAGGACAGTGAGTTGAGGGGTTACTATTTGAAAAACCGTGATAATGGAGATTTTTATTGTCTTGTTTGTGGTGCAATAGGAAAGAAGGCGTGGAAAAAATTCAAGGGTTGTGTTAGCCTTCTTCACCATTCCACTTCTATTTTGAAGACTAAGAGAAAACGGGCTCATAGGGCTTTTGCTCAGGTTGTTTGTAAGCTTCTTGGTTGGGATTTTCATCGGATTCCCAATATTGTCTTCAAACCTCAGACTCAGCCTCTGCAGCTCCAGGTGATTCAAACTCTTTATTTCTTCATATTTAGTATTTGTTTACATGATCTACATAAAACAAAAACAAAAACAAAAACAGAACAAAAAGTAGTTGCTAAATTCTTCGTGAATGGTCTGGTGGGTTGTGTTGTGTCATGGGTATTGCATTGCAGGGTGACCCTGAGGGAATTGCTGATGATAGTAAGGATGACTCTGATGATGTTAAAAAGGATAATGTAGCAGCCTCTGTCAATGGTATTGAACAATTTGACAATTCAATCTCCGTTGTCACTGTCAGTAATGGTGAAAATGCAAACCCCAATCATCCCCAACACACTCCAACTTCTATTCCTAATCCAAACTCCAGTCCCCATTATCCATTGCATCACCATCACCACCTAGCCCCATTCCCACAACCTCAACCCCCCACCCAAACAAGAAAGAGAGTCGGAGAGTCTGACCCGCGACTGGATTCAGGTCCCGAGTGGCCTTGCCCCCAACACCCGCCTCCTGAAACATCATCTGGTTGGCATTCCATGAAGAAACCTGTTTCCACTCTTCAACCCTTATCGGCTGAAGACCAAGCCGGCCAAATGCAGTACAAGGCATTACAACCCTGCCGTGAATTTCTCCTCACCAGAAATGAAGATGAAGATAAAAGTAGCAAAGATGGGAATTCTGAAGAAGATGAAGAAGAATTGCGCTTCTTTCTGAAGTTGTTTTCAGAGGACAGGGAGTTGAGGAGTTACTATGAGAAGTGCTATGAAAGTGGGGATTTTTATTGTCTTGTTTGTTGTGGAACAGGGAAGACGGTGTGGAAAAAGTTCAAGGGTTGTGTTGGCCTTCTTCAGCATTCCACTTCTATTTTGAAGACTAAGAGAAAGCACGCTCATAGGGCTTTTGCTCAGGTTATTTGTAAGGTTCTAGGTTGGGATCTTCATCGGCTTCCCGCTAGGTTAGGTTCTTCATCGGCTTCCCACTATTGTGTTGGCCTTCCACAGCTCCAGGTGATTTAATTCTGCATTTCTTCATATTTATTTGTTTACATAATCTTTATGAAACAAAACAAAAAGAAAGTCATGGGTATTGCAGGGTGGCCCTCAGGAAATTGCTGATGATAGTAAAGATGATGATGATGTTGTTAAAAAGGTTAATGCAGCTGCCTGTGTGAATGACAATATTGGTGAAACTAATGCAGTTTCTGTTGCTGCTAGTAGTGGTGAAGTCGCAGCAGCCTCTGTCAATGGTATTGAACAACTTCAAAATTCAACCTCTGTCATCACTGTCAGTAATGGTGAAAAAGCATTTTCTATTAATGGTAATAGTAATAGTGGTGAAAACATGGTCTCTGTTGATGGTGATCACAGCGATGCAAATTGATAAAGAAGGTTTTTGAGGTTCAATAGTCAATTAATGGTAGGCAATGTTACTTCTATCTATCATTTTTTAACTTATTCAATTATGTGTCTTCGTGGAATTGTGAATGGGTCTATGCATATGATATGTGTATTAACTAAATTTTAATTGTTGTGTACTGCAGAATCCTTTTACGAAGACTGATATCAATGAACAGATTTGTCATCTATAAACAAAACAAAACAAAACAGATTTGTCAGAAAAAGAACATGATAGCAGCAAGCACTCTGAAAATCTTGAGAAGGAAATGTCATCTACAGGACTGAATGAAGAGGGGGTTAGTTATATGCGGGTGAGATGATTGTTGTGAATACACAGAATGTAAAAGCTACTCTTTCTTATCTTTTTTTTTACATTTTCTTTCTTGGCATGATAGTTGATACTGTTCATTTTTCTTCTCCAGACAAATTGCTGCTAAAATTGTGGTTGCAAAATATATACAAAGATTAATCAGTTTCTTAAGTTTGGTAACTTATGAAAACCCGAGTATTTTGGGCCAAAAAAAAATCTTTTGAAGTCGTAGTAAAATAATAAAACCACAACAGTTTTATATAATGAGCAATATGTCCCTTAGGACTGCATTCTAATGAAGTTTCTCTTTAAAGGAAAAAAAATTGTATAAGATAGTGACATAGCTTCCCAAAAACAGGAATAGGAAACTCCATTTCCCAACTCACCACCTTCCATCATTGCAAGAGTTACCTTAATTGCATAACCTTTCATCATTCACTTGCCTGAACACAATAATGAGGCTGCGTGATAACTAACAAGTATCTGGGACTTGTGATATATATTAAACCAAAGAAATTAGATTTTTGGTTGATTTCCTAATGTTTTGCCACCTTTCATCATCCACATCATTGAGATTTATTCATTTATTTAATTTTTTAACTTCATTCCATGACTATAACAACTGTCTCAAAAAAACCCAATGACTATGTGACCCAGAAAACAGATGCAGGGAGCTTGCTCTTCTTCCTTCTCTCTCACTTTCTCACTCATGCCCGAGCCACACTATCTGTGACTCCACCACTGCCATAGTTATAGTCACCGGTGGTAGCAAAGGAGACGAAGGTGATCCACTGGCAGTGGAGTCTCCTTGGACTATGGCACAGTATTTAAACAATTTTTTGTTCTACATAAATAGAATAAATTGTTGACTATTAGTTATCTTTATATTAAAAATGTAATACCAAAATTGTTTAATCCCCGAAGCTTGATCCTTGATAGAAAGAGTTGATTATGTGTTATCTCTATTGAAATACTTATTTTCTTTGAATAATTGCCTCATCGCATCTAAGGGATGAAGACTAGAGTCAAAAACTTATGGAAGGAAAAGATTTCTTTGATGTTATATATACTGAATCAATTTTTATAGAAAATCTGGATTTATTTATATGTATTCAAATAAAAAAAAATTAATATATACGTGTATATAATATACTTTCATGGAATATTTTTCTGTGCATTGCTCCATGAAGACTAAAAACAAACTAAAGTCGTACTTCTTGATGTTGCATGAGTTATTCTGCATTTTCTGCTCAACCAATTTACTATAGTTGTTCTCAAGTCTATAAGTTTTTGGGTTCTGTTATGATTATGTGCTGCAATTTTCTATTTTTGTTGGTTGATTCTGTGATAGGCCTGTAATGCTTTGCTCTCTGGAAGTTGTAATTTTGTTGTTGGTTGCTTTTGTAATGGATTTCTAGGCTTTTGCTCTCATGGAGTTTTGTTGGGCTTGTGTTTTTTTTTTTTTTTTTTTAATTAAAAAAAATCTGAAATTTAGTAATTTTGTTCTTAAATTGCTATCATATAAAGTAGTTCCTGCAAGAAACTGATTTAAATTTTTGTTATTGTTGCATGTTTGCTGCCCTGTTGCTGTTTTTTATATGTTGTATTTGTTATATGTAAGGGTTCTTTATCATCTGTGTATAATTTTTTTTTTTTTTTTGAATTTGACTGATACAAGGTGAGCCAGGCTTCACTTAAACTTGATATAGTAATGTTATAAAGTTGAGCGCCTTAGAGGTCTAATGGAGAGTGAGAAAGGGTGTGGAAGTGTGGGAGAATAGGGGGATTCTTACTGATCAATATAGCAGGTTATTATTTTTTCTCTCTTAATGACTAAGGTTGAGTATGATTCAGCAAATCCTTGATAGGTTGGGCTTATAAATCCTTGAGCCCTTTTTCAATTTTATGTTGAAAGATTCTGCCCTATTGTATGATTCTGGAGTTGTGGTTTGAAAGAGTTATTCCCATACTTGCACTTAATTGGAATGGATAGGGAAGCTTCATATGGAATAGATTTATTGGCCATGTTGTTAGGTATGGTAAAAGAGTATGATTAGCATGCATTATGGTGCAAGGCTCACTCTTTTGAATGAACTATTCCCAGTCTTGCATTTAATTGCAATTGAAACAGGGCTTCAGTACACCCTTGCTAAGGACCACTTAATGAAAGATCTATGAGAGCAACAGCTTTTAAAGATTACTCATTGAAGTAGGCGACTCTATGTTTGACATGTTATTCTACCAACTTCTCGAATGGTGAGGCTGAGGTTCCAATGGTTGGCGATTTCCTTGGAATGGTATATGGTGCACAATGGCTGCGTTCGATGCAAAATTTGAGATTTGCATGCGAGTTTTATTTATTAAATGTGTTTAAATGTAAATTTGGTAGCTTCATAAAGGATTTTTCATTAAAAAAAAAAAAAAACCTGTATCTGAATTGAATAATCATTGATGAAGTGGAAGTAGATCCATAAGCAACCCAAGTTTCTGATCTGATCAATCTCTGTCAAAATGGTATTTGTTCTTTATTTTGTTGTTGTTTTTATTAAATTTATACATTTCTTGTACATGGTTTCTCATAATTATATGGAAATTTAGTGTTATCCAATACAAAATTCTTGATATTTTAATGGCTTATTGTTGCTTATGTTTCTTGATGACTGATCTGTGCTTAAGTTGAAGCAGAAGTGGATATACGAATATCTTTCATATCAATTTATAGTTTGTTTCTTTCGTTTCTTTTTTTTATCATATTCGGTTTTTTGTTTCTTTTTGTTATGTTAGGTTTAATGCCCATTTTGATTTACTAAGCAGAAGTTTAGGAGTCCAAGGAATACATAAATTGAACTTGAAAAGAAGGATTTGGTTTAAAGGAGATTAACATCGATAAGAATTTGATGATTTATTTGATATTGACTGTCATTCTACGGAACTAATAAAAAAAAAAAAAGAACTGTCATTCTGCGGCTTTATGCTGATTGTTCTAGTAATGGTGTAGCAATTTATTCTTGACCAGAACTAAATCAGTAAGTGAATAACAATTAAGGATTTAAGGTTGTGTTTGGGTCTGTGGGTCTTGGTGGATTCTCACAGCAGTGGGTTATAGAATCAGTCTATGAGATTTTTTCGTTTAGTGTCTTTAGGATGATGTTTTCTGGTATACTCTTGCTTCGGACCTAAAAAGTTCTTAATAGAATATCAGATTTGTGAGAGCAAGAGCTTTTAAAGATTATTAATTGGAGCTAGTTGACTCTATGTTTGACATGTTATTCCCTGTGTAGACAAGGTGGACACACTACACCCTATGTAATTGCCATTGCGTGCTTGTCTTTAATTTTGTATTAAGACTTTTCTAGGTGTGTATTAGAACTTTGTTTTTGGTATGTTAAAAAAAAATGATCTATGAGTTGAGCTCTCAGTTTTTAGCTTCATGCGTTTCATAGTAAGAGCTTAGAGCTTGTTGCATTGTCAGTAAAGAGAATTTGTTGTCTTGACTCTTGAGAACATTTAAAAAGAAACCCAGACCTGCTAGATTGGGAAGTCTTTTTCTACTCTCAAGCCTTCAATTGTTAGTGAATTAGCTTAACCTTATGCATGCATTTTACGTAGTTGAGCCAGACTCATGTTTCCTTTTTGTATAGTCACTACTTGTGATAAGATATGGCGTTTCACTTTTTGATAAGCCTGTTTGGTTCGACGGAGTTAGGCAAGCGCTTATTTTAAGACCAAAACATGAAAAGGCATGCGTTCAGTTCAGCGATTATTACGAAGTTGTGTTTTAAAATTGGAGAAACAAACGGACTCAAGATTTGGCGTGCTAGTACAAGTTTTTTTTTTTTTTTTGGATAATTCGATACAATATGAGGGCAGATTTGAACTGTGAATTTCTTGGAAATACCAGAAGTGCCAACCAGTTGAGCTACATGACTCTTGATGTTAATATATTTTAGTCGGATTTTCTTGAACTTTTGGCTACTCTTTGATCTCCTAAATTTCATTTGTTGTTTCTTGGTTTCTGTTGACTCTAGAATATGTATTTTTTCTTCAATCAAGGTCTTGAGGATCTCTGAAATTTGATCCTACTAATCTTGCATCATTGCGGAATTTTTTGACATGGCCTTGAGAATGTCTAACATTTAGTGGTTGAAATTCTCTGACGTTCTTTCCAAAATCTCCACCCTTTTTCTTGAGGATATCAGATTTCACATTTGCTCTGCAAGCCAAGCCTTATCACATCTGAATATCACAACTCATGCGGCTAAGCCCTTGTCTTATGCTATTTGAATTAACCTTTGTCACAGACATAATAATACAACTTAAAGTTTTGGTGAAAAAGTTCTTGTAATCCTAAATCATTCTCCTTTTTTATTCTCAAATTTCTTCTCCTTTTCCTCTTTTCTTTCAAGTGACATTCATTTCTATAAATATAAGAATGTGTTAAATAGTAGCCCACACGGGTTAGCTCGATTGTAGGCCTTAGGGCATGCTCCCTCAAGGTCCTGGGATAAAGGCTTGGGATAACCCGATGAAAGGTTTTTGCAGGCGAGTCGTGTATCTAGGGTTTTCTCAATAAGGGTAGGTTCAAAGGGACCCTGAAGAGGTTCCCCGTCATTAAAAAAAATTGTATTAGAATCGGCACCAACTATGCTTTCAACAAATTGAATTTTCGAGTAACATTCAGTTTTGCATGAAAAGTATTATTAGAAGGGTAGCTTTAAAAAAAAAAAAAAAAAAAAAAGAGCTTGTCAAGGTGGAGGCATTCATAAATTTGCTTCTGTAAATCTAGAATTGCGCATTTTTTTTAAGACTATGATTATGAATTCATCAAACTCAACATTAAACGCTTCAAACTTCCTGTTAAGTACATGAATATAATCTTACAACTTTCACTAATCTAGGGGAAGATGCGAAAATTGAAGTTCTTGAACATTTTTTCACATTTTATTATACTAATAAAATATGTATTTTTTAAAATTTGATTAGAACTAATTATTCTACTAAAATAAACCAAAAATAAATTTTGAATAAATTACTTTTGTATTTTTTAAACATAATTTAATCTAATTACAGTTACTCTATTCCGCAAATTCTTTGATTCTAATTATTTAGGGATACATATTTACGCTATTTAAGTATTCTATGGTCTTGTTCCAAGTGTGAAGAAGCTACAAGTAATTTGAAGAGTCATTTAAGAAAACCTGAAGGAAAGTTGATGTAATTTACACTTTTTTTCCTATGAGGGATTTGAATATTAGCTGTTCTGTGTGATGCACCGGTTGTGACTAGTATATAACTATATATATAACTCTCTCTCTCTCTCTCTCTCTCTCTCTCTCTCTATATATATATATATATATATAACCGATTATCAAAAAAAATATATATATATATATATATATATATAACCACTCTCAAATCTCAAGAAAATGATGTCAGATTCTGTGTCTACCTTAATTGAAGATGACTAATTTCTTTGAACTAACTACTTATTGTAACTTCATTCCTTGCGAAGCACATAGGCCTCATGGACACAAATTCGTGGGATCACAAACAATAAAACCAAGTTTTGGTGCTTACCCAATCATCAGTCAATACTCGATAGCCAGGAAAGCAAAGGGTACATTTTGATTTTGGAAATATAGCACAACATAGAGAAATCTCTATTAAAGTCAGAATTTGGGTGTAGTTTTTCTCTTTTTTGGTAAGATTATACCATCAAAGCAACATTACCCAGTTGCCATTGAGGTCAAGCAGGTAGTACATCCAAAGGATCTGAGTCCATAATTAAGGGCGCTAGCCTTTGACAAATTTCTAAATTCAGTAAACCAGAAACTAAAACCGATTCAGCGATTCAGCAATGCAGACACAAAAAATTCTATCCAACAATGATTCAGCATCACTAAGTAGCCCCCTAGAGTGTAGTACGAATAATCCTGGTTACTAATATTATACAACAGGAATTTTTAAAAATACAAGACAAGCAGGTAACACAAGCAAAGAAAACGTCATCTAGCCACTTCGCTAAGCCGCTGCAGGATCATTGATCACACCCAAGAAATCATCTTTTATGGTACCAATGCAGAACTGTAAAAAAGGGAAATATATTAGATAAGAAACACATAAAAAGCTAAATTTCAGATTCATAATATGCTCAAAAAGTCACCAAAGATTTCAAGTCTTGTTCTCTTAAAAAATAATTAGCTTTAACCACTTCAAAGTCCAATGAGAAATACTCGATAACCAATGACATTCAAATTCAGACCTAATTTGACTGAAACAAGACTGACTTCAATGCCAAAACTAAAAGAAAACAGGTGAGTCTAAATGAAAATGACAAGAGCCTTGCTTTTATAGGTAATATGTGATCCTCAGGTCCAACTTTTTTTTTTTTTTTTGGAGAAGAAATGCTCAGGTCCAACCTACCTCACGCTTTTTTACCACAGGAACTTATGCCCTAAGGCATGACAAGATCCTCCCTCCAAAAATTAAATTATAAGAGTTCCCTCATGATGAGAATCCATAGGGCAAACATTACTATGGCAGGTATGTAAAATCAAGGAAATACTTTCATTCATGCAAACATAAATTTTCATGAAAAGCTGTTTTGAAAAACAACTAAACTTATGCTTCATGGCGCATGCTTTGAAAAGTTTCTTGCATCAACACTAATGCAGACCAAACAACCATAAGACACACAGTGGCAGAGCCAGAATTTGACTCTAGAGAGGGCAAAATTTATAATAAATACACATGCATGTATTATACATATGGACACGTAGGCATAAATACACACAATATAAGAATTTAAAAATAATTGCCAAAAGTCTTGTAACTTAGTGGCATCGTTTGTTCTCATTTATGAGGATAACTAGGGTTCCAATCCCCCTCCCCCAATTGTTGTAACTATCAAATTATGAGAAAAATAAAATAAAATTCAAAGATCATTAATATACAGAAATAAAAAGAACTAAATTAATAAACATATAAAACAGTAAATTACATATAATTGTTTATACAAAAAATTTCATGAAGAAAAACAAATTTTATCATTTCTCAAAGCAAACTGTACTATTCTTTATTCTGTATCTTATTTTATTTTTAGATCAAAATTACTGATAACTTTTTTTCTTATTTTTATAATTCGATAGTTGGGGAAGGGGGGATTTGAACCCTGGATGTCTTCATTGGAAAAACTAGGAGATGCCGACCAATTGAGCTATTGCTATCTTACTTTCCTTTACCCTTCCCTTTGCTTTTCTTTCATATGTTTTGAATCCTAGAAGACATTGATGAAATAGGAAAAGATTTTTATTTTTACCCTTCTATTCTCTTAATTAATTTTGACACATTAAATATTTATGCTGAAAGATATATTAGCAATAATACATATAAGAAATCCACCTAGGAAGAAGAAAACATAAAAACAAACAAACAAAGAAAAGACAAAAAACACATATTACACCCTTTAAGTTTGGTCAATTGTCGTTTACGTCATTTAAGTTTCGTTTTTGTCGGTTTAGTCATTGAAGTTTACATTTGTTGTCACTGTTAATCATTCCATCATAAAATTTTCGTTGACTATTAAAAAAATACTGTTTTAATATTTAAAAAAAATCAATTTAAGCTACTAATAGCCTACAAATTCAATGACCGTGAACCCTCAAATTCAAAAAACCAAACGCCAACAAATCAAAACCAACCTTGGGCCTAAATAGAAAGATCCATATTGAACCACGCCTATATAACCTCAGCAGTTTATTCTGCATGGCCCAAATTGGGATGCATACAGATGGGGGTTCTAAAGAAGGTGCGCCTAGATGATTTTCCTTGTAGGAGTTCCACTCTAGAGTTGGTTTCTTAAATCAACTCGTATTAAACTGTTTAGACTGTGCTTTTGTTCTATTTGAATTGCAGGTGAAAGTGAACCCAAGGTCACTTATTGACAGTAAAAAGTGAGAATTTAAAATAGGAACCACCATCACCCTATACTATATCTCATTCATGATATCCTCTGGGGCTGCTTGCAATTTCACAAACCAATCAAAATCCCTTCATTTAGGCCAACTTAGGACGAGAAGTAGCTGGGTGATGGACATGGGAATGGATGTGCTCATATAAGTATCGATAGAGAAGGATATAAAACAAATACAGGAATTCATACAGGAATTAATTGGGGACTTAACTCACTGAACTACATGAGGAATGGCTAAAGGTCAAAAAACCAACTAAAAAAATTATCAGAATCCCTAGACCTTCTTAAAAGTAATGGAATGGTAGTCCTAATTATACTAGATTTTTTAATCCTATTCACAATACATAAAAGGTAGCCATAAAATGTTCACAGTCATGGCATATATTACACAACTTAAGTGGATCCAACCCCAGCCCTGAAAGAAAGAGGAAATCTTCTGTAGCAAATTGATAACCCACCATCCTGATTGGCTCCACCCTTTTCACCTACTTAATTGTTTAACCAAATTTCTACCCATGCTACTACATGCCTTCAATTTTAAGATTGTGTTTTCTGAAAATAAATTTGTGGTCAAAATTTAACTGAGCTGAATTTCACTTCAATTCAATTACAAGATAACATTATGTTAAGCTTTCAAATAGTGGTAACAAAATGGAATAACGACATACAATTTCTGTAGCATCAACTCGAGTTCCAATTATCTTCAGCCGGACTTCACTATCCTTTTGTATCTTAACCTGAAGGAGACCAAGATATCAATTTCAAGCATACAATTTTAAACTAGAAATTTATCAAATTTCTTCTGAAAAAAGAAGAAGTTAGAACTAAGACTTACTGATCCATCTGAAGTTGTATAATTTGGCATATCTCCAGATTGGAATTCCATATCATCCGGTATCAACTAAAACGAAAAGTAATAATTTATATATGTGCAACAACCAAAGCAGATATAATTAAACTTTCAAAAATGATGGAAACAGGAACTCTAATGAGCTTTAGGAACCAACAAACAAGAATTTACACAAGAAGAGAGACTGTGAACATCTTGAAAATTCACACGTATACAATACAAAGGAAAATGCTAGAGCTACTACTAAAGCTTACAAACTATTGGTTGCCACTTCAACATAATAACAAATGAAAGTTTTAGTTATTATTTTTGGATTATGTAGTAAATTTGTAGTATCTCTAGCATCACTCCAATACAAATTCGACATCAAGTACTCTGGTTTAGAGGGTGATTGTCAGAATACACATCCTAGTCACATATAAATGGAGAGAAAAACTTACATGGTTTGAAACAAAAATTTGAACAGGCCCAGCTTCAGCAAAAAATCCCATCTGTAAGATTTCAATATGGTTCAAAATATATGCTGAAGTTATTAAAAAATAAATAAAAAACTTGCAATTCTAATATAGATACCTTATTGACCATAGTAACAACAGCCTCTAAAATCTCGCCTTTAAAGGGTCTGAAAACAACACATTGGTACTTCACTGGAAAGGACACAAATCCAGTTCCATCACGAATCAACCCCTTCCCAATATTCTCTATTCCAGTTATTGCCACTACAAACCCATGTCGACCACTGCATATATATAATTATAATTTTAAAAAAGTAACAAAATTTTAGACCATAGAACCAAAACAGAGAAAACCCAAAAACTAAAATTAAGAAATTGGGATTTAAGAATGAAAAAAAGAGAGAACCTGCAGGTGCCCTCGACATCTTTCATGAGCTTGGCGACAATGTTGTCACGGAGGTTGCGGCCGAAGTGGCGAGGGTGGAGCTGCATGTTCCGCTCCAGTACTATGTGGAAGAACATCTTTTTTCTCTTTCTCTTTGTAAAGTTTAAAACTTTTTTCCAAAATTGAGGGCTTTCTTGGTTACTGGATTCAAGGGTTTTTCTTTCTTTGTTTCTTTCTGGGTTATGTTGCTTTTACAACTGTAATCCCAGATTAGGGTCGTTTACTTCAATCTCCTTCAACTGGGTTGGTTTTTAACTCCAAACCCTTAGAGTTTTGTTGACCGAAGCTTAGTTGTGTATCGCTTTCTTTTGCTTAATAAAAATCCTCTGCTTCATCCATAAATAGAGGAAAAGGTTGGAAGAGGAGAAGGGATGGGGCTTCGGCTGCTTTTTGTTTGTAATTCACTGCGTGGACATGATCCATGTCTTGTCTTTCTGTCTTGATGGCCCAAGATGTTAACTGGGCCCAATTCTTGTTCTCTTTTGTTGGTCCAGTCTTAACAGAACTAGAGTGTTTTTTATTTTATTTATTTATTTTTATTTTATTTTATGGTGTCCAAACTCAGCCATGATATGGTTTTGCATGTCTAGTGCCATTGATTTACTGAAAAAGATGGATGTCTTGTCTCTATTTAGATTTTGCCCCAAAACCCTCTCATAAGAAGAAAGGATCTCCAACACCTTTTGGCAATCTTGATTGGGAGCTCTGCAAAACAAAAGACTATCGTCTGCAAATAGTAAGTGTGTTAGCTTAGGACCATTACGACATATAGAAACTCCTTGAATCTCACCCATATTTACTGCTCTCTGTATAAGTCTAGGGAGCCCCTTTGAGCACAAAAGGAAGAGATATGATGAAAGTGGATCCCTTTAGTGAATACCTCTACTAGGTTTGATATTGCCATGGGGCTCACCATTTACCAAGAGAGAATACGAGACAGTTGTAACACATTCCAAGACTAGGGCCACCCACCTATCATTAAACCCCATTGGCTTCATAATGTCTTTTCGAAAGGACCACTCTACCCGATCATAGACTTTGCTCATGTCTAACTTGAGAGTCATAAAACCTGATTTCCCAAAGTTGTGATTTTTCATATAATGTAAAGTCTCAAAAGTCACTAGAATATTGTCAGTTATCAGGCGACCCTTCAGAAAGGCACTTTGGTGTTCAAAAATAATGTGTGGGAGGACTCTCTTTAATCTATTTGCTAGTACTTTTGAAAAAAATTTATAAAGTACATTGCAAAGACTAATGGGTCTATACTCAATAACATTCTCCGGGTTTTTTGATTTTGGGATTAGAGTAATGAAAGTGTGATTTAGAGGACTAGGCAAAGAACCTTCATTCAGGAAATGCAAAACAGTACTAGTAACATCAGAGCTTACCGGATCCCAGAAGTTTTGATAAAAAAGAAAAGGCATTCCGTCAGGTCCAGGAGCTTTGAGTGGGGCCATTTGTTTCAAAGCAACCTCAACTTCCCAAGCTTTAAATTCTCCTGTCAAAGTAGCATTCATGTCCTCGATCACCACATGTGGAATGGATTCCAAATCTGCTGTCAGTGGGTTTGGCCTTGAGGAGGTAAAAAGCTCATTGTAATACTTCAGAAAATTTTCTGCAATTTGGTTCGTTTGTGTACACCACGAGTCGGCTTGGTTTCGAATATTGGGGATAAAACTTTTCCGCTTCCTCTGAGTTACGCGACAGTGAAAGAACTTAGTGTTGTGGTCACCATCTTTTAAGTACAGGGTTTGGGATCTCTGCCTCCATAACCTTTCTTCTTTATCCATGAGGGCATTAACTTCTTTTTGAATCTGTCACAATCTAGCTGAACCGCCCCCCTGAATAGCCAAACGTTCAGCCCGTGCTAATTCTTTCCTCTTCTTTTCCAAATCCCTTCGGATGTTACCAAAGTGATTGCGACTCCACCTGGTTAACTCTGACCCACATGCTTCAATCTTCCTAATCACCCTTGTATCTTCAGCCTCGTCATAGGTTGCTTGCCATACACCTTCAATCGTTTCCCCACAACCTTTATCTGATAACCATACTTCTTCAAATCTAATTTTTTTTTTTCTTTCGCTGAAAATCTAGGTCGGCCAAATCAATCCACAGCATCTCATGGTCAGAAGTTGTACTATTAACATGAGTAACTCGAGTACTCGGAAAATCTACAAACCACTCATGTGAGGCTACAGCTTTATCCAACCTTTCCCAGATCGAAACACCATCTCTATAATGCTTACTCCATGTGAAAGGGAGTCCTTTAAACCCTAAATCCATTAACTCACATTCATCCAAGACATCTCTAAATAGCTACATTTGATTTCGGGGTCTTAAACGCCCCCCCCTCCCCCCGACTTCTCCGATTGTTTTATTATCTCGTTAAAATCTCCGGCACATAACCACGGTAAGGAGTTTCTGCCATGTAGTTGCCGAAGTAGGTCCCATGATTCGTTCCTCCTATAAGTTTTGGGATTGCCATAGAAGTTGGTGAACCTCCAAGCTTTACCTGAATTTTTATTTATTATAGCATCAATATGGTTCAGTGAAGAGGATTCAACATCAACCTCAATATCACTCTTCCAATACAACACCAGACCTCCACTTCTAGTTACTCTTTGAACGAAAAACTTCTTATCAAAATGAATTCTATCTTTCACATAATCTAGCATAGCTTCATCTGCCAGTGTTTTAGCCAAAAACATGACAGAGGGGGCTTTTGCTTGCACCAAGTCCACAAGCTTCTGAATTGCAAGTTGGTTCCCAAGCCCCCTGCAATTCCACACTATGCAACTCATTGTGACTGGCGGGGCTGTAAAACAGCCTCCGACAATGAAGATGAATTTTCTTTGTCACTGTTTGAAACCAATATTTTCTTACTTGGTAACTCACAATGATTAATAACCATGTCAATTGGTCGTTTCGAGCTAGAAGAGTCAAATAAGGATGGTTGAGTTCCAGTAGCTAAACAAGAGATGTGTTTCCTTGTGGCCTGATTGAGAGCAGTAGCACCATTTGTTAAGTTTTGGGAGTTTGTGATGTTTGAGAGGGGAGTGACTGAATTTTGTTTCAAGGGGGGTACCGGTGTGGGGGCACGTGACAAGCAATGATTATCTTCCAGGTCCTTACCTAGTGTGCCCAAGTCAAAAAGTGGAGAGTTTTCTTAATTTGAACTTCCCCGGACTGTGCTGGAATTAAGGGGTCCTCATAAATCCCAAGATCCTTGTCAATATCCTTTAATTGTTGAAATCCCTTTATTTCTGTGTTCCTGGAATTTCAGGTTTATATTCTCATTTGGGACCGTGGACTCAGTTGGATTTGGGTTAGGAAAGTCCTCAATATCCGCCTCCATATCTTCAATATCCTTATCTGTTGAACTTGCCTAGGTTGGAGTCGTCACCGGAGTTGGGTGTTGCTTCTCAGTTCTCCGCCATCGTGATGAGAGATTTTCTTTCCTATCCTCATAAAAACCTGAAACTTGGACTACATTACCCTTTGATGGCCCTGATGATGTTGCCCTCAACCATGACCCGAATTGTTGAGAGGTTTTTTGGAGGGTACCTTTGCTCTGGATCCACAGATCACACTCCTTATCTCCGTGGCCAAGGTAACCACACCAATAGCAGATATTTGGTAGTTGCTCGTACCTGAATGTAACCCAAACCTTCTTATTATCCTCGAGTTTGATTATTTTGCCTCGACAAAGAGGTTGAAAGACGTTGAGGGTAACCCTTACTCAAATGTAATTCCCAGATTCACACTTTGAGATGTCCGTTGAACGGTCCACCACTCCAATAGATTCGCAAATATCCTCCACTATTGATTTGTTTCTATAGCTGATGGGAATATTGTGGACTTGCACCCAAAAAGAGACCTTGTCAAAACTCAAATCTTCAAGCAAAGAGTGCCTTTCATACCTTTTTAGCACGACAAGGGATTTGTCGAAACTCCACGGTCCAGAGGACATAATCCTATCAACTTCCTCCTCTTTATCGAAGACGAAGAGAACCTTGTGACCACCTTCATTGCTAATCTTAAAGCCATTCTAGGATCGCCAAAGAGGTTTGAAAGTCCCGCCTATTGCATCCATATTGAGGGCATGTTTAAGAACAGTGCTGCAATGATGAACTTTTGTCGGCATCGATCTTTTTTAAAACTGATATCGCCCCCTTCCCTTTTGGAAAGAGATAAACAATTCCACTGCCTAGAGAGATCCTCCATTCTGTGACAATACTCAACAACAGCTAGGCTGAAAACAAGAAGAGAAAGAAGGAGAGAAGAAAAAGAACCTACAAACTGTTTCCCCACCCCCGAAAGAAAAAGAAGAAAACCACTAGCCCTACATGTAATGTTGTTACATGAGGAGAGAAAAGCCTTATGAGAGGGGACGACAATTCTACTGCCTAAGAGAAGAAGGGAGTGCCAACTTTCCTAGCAACAACAGAGAAAAAAAAAAATGGTGTCCGCTCCTGATGATAGCTTTTTATCATCAGATTAAGACACCAATCGGTTTTTGATATAGACAGGAATTGAACCCTAAATTTCTTATTTAACCATCAAAGACTTTACGAGTTGAACTAACTGAAACTCACACTAATAGAACCAGAGTTAATAAGGGAGGGGAACAAAAAAAGAAGGTAAACTAGACTTGTAAACAAATGTCCTATTATTATATTAATGTTATTTTATAGATAGGGACTAGGGAAGGGGGGGGGGGGGGAGATGAGGTTCAAAGTTCAAACAACAAATATCATGCATTACAAAGAATATCACTATAATTTGGACTATGACTTGAACCCAATACCATATTTTTCAACAATTTTTTTTCCTTTGAAAATCGTCAAATACATAATACCATAAGTCTATAGAAATCCTAATAAATGCAAAGTTTCCAACTCTAATAATTGAATGTCCCTCACAATGCAAGCTAGAGGATTGAGCATATGCCCTTCCTTTTTGTTGTCTTTCTGGGTGTTAAATTTTGATGGGCGTGTTTTTGGATCTAGCTCTATAATGGAAAGTTAATCTACTACATTGTAGTTAGCAAGAGAGTTGACGATGGTTATTAGAGTATTCTTATATTTGTCATGTTAATTTAATCAAGAGAGAAAGGGGTGAGAGTAAATTGAATTTTAAACAATAATATTTATTTCCCCATTTGACAACACTGATGGAATCCCATCTTTCTCGTTCTTCACCTACCTTCTCCCTTAGACCCTAGAAGTCTTTATTAGAAATACTAAGAAATGCTATTTGAGCTATAAAGCTTTTGGCGGACTTGATGAATTAGAAAAACCAAGCATTGCTTTTTTCTGAAATTAATGAATGCAAAAGGTTTGGTGAAGAGGAGTTCATGCCAAAGACATATGATTAGACTTTGCTCTTATTAATACTCTAGTTTAGTAAAAATCCTTTCCTAAAATTAAGATAAATTATTTGAAAAAGTGGTTTTTTAACATGATTTGAGCATTAGGCTGTGAGATTTTGGAGAATCAGGCTAGCTACTTTTTTGTGCTAAACATGACAGGTTGGATGATCTAGATTGATCTTATTTGTAGCTACAAGGGGAATATGATTGAGTCAACATTAAATGACAATGTGTGTTTATCAAGTAGGTCAGTGAGTTTCTTCATATATATATATTATACAAGATAAAAATTTTACTATAACATAATTTAAGTGTATATGTGTGTGAAGTTCCCTCCTAGAGACTTAAACCCCAACTCTTGCCCTCCACAGCTCACAAGCAGTTATCCTTTGTGCATGTAGTACACCCATCATGAGCTCTTATTGATTAATTGCATACTTCTTACATCAGTTTAGGGCATAAATGCAGATAGGGCACTCAAAATTTTATTGATAGTTACAGTACTTATAAATATAATGAATGAATATATTAATATATAAATTTTCCTTAATTTTTTTATGAATAACATTTTGTTGACATAGCTAGTCATACCCTCACATTCACATAACCTGAATTTCCCAAACTGAATAATCCCTGAACCAAATCTCAGATAATTTGAATTTTGAGCTAAAACAATAGATAAATTCAAGTGTCAGCTCAATTCGTTAAACCATTTACATCACACACACAAAAATACTAAAAATTAATAACAACATTTATAAGCAAAATTGACATAAATAGGTCAATGGATCTAGTACGGAAACACCTAGATCTAAATCCTTCGGGCAAAGCCAAATACAAAAATGATCAGAGTGAAATTAAAAATCCAAGCATCACAGGAATTTGTAAGAAATGTATTTTTGAAGATATTGAACAAAGAATCATCACAGATCTAAAACGAATTGGATCAAAATTTACATAAATTGAGAGGAACATTGAAATGATAGAAATTATAAATTAAAAAAAAAAAACCTTAAAAACAAATTGATATTTAAGTGAGAAATGGAATAAAACAAAGAAAACAGAGGATGAGTTTTAAAGGCTGAGAGCATCTTCAACAGCTTCTTCAAATTTTTGTATTGTTTGTATAATTTTTTAAACCGGGTTTATAATACTTTACATAATCAGAGTACAACTACAAAATCTTTGTAGTTGTAAACTGGGATTATATTTATTAGAACACACACGAAAATAGTAATATTTGTATTTTAAATCGGGCTTATAATACATTATATAATCAGAGTACAACTACAAAATGGCCTAACTTTTATAGTTGTAGACTGGGGTTATAAACAGCGGACACTAGACACACACAACTAATGTGGAATAAACATCCCCCTTTTTTTTAGTAAACAGTAATACTTATTAGAACACACACAAAAATAGTAATATTAGTGTTTTAAATCGGGTTTATAATACATTACATAATCAGAGTACAACTACAAAAGGGCCTAACCTTTGTAGTTGTAGACTAAGGTTATAAACAACAGACACTAGAGACACACAACTAATGTGAGATAAACATCTCTATTTTTTTTTGAGTAAACAATAATACTTATTAGAACACACACGGAAATAGTAATATTAGTATTTTAGACAAAACTTAGGTACAGTATCTTAGGTGCTATTCTTTAGGTTCCCCTCTTTAAATTTAGTTATGTGGCTACTTAACTAAAAAAATACACTTCCATCCTATGAGCAAAAATTCATATGGCAGAATCTTAAAAGGAGAACCTAAGGAATAGCACATAAGTTCTGTATCTAAGTCTTGCTCTAATGTTTTAAACCGAGTTTATAATACATTACATAACCAGAGTACAACTACAAAAGGGTCTAACCTTTGTAGTTGTAGACTGAAGTTATAAATAGCGGACACTAGACATACACAATCAATGTAGGATAAACATCCCTATTTTTTTTGAATAAACAGTAATACTTATTAGAACACACACGAAAATAGTAATATTAATGTTTTAAACCGAATTTATAATACATTACAAAACCAGAGTACAACTACAAAATGGTCTAATCTTTGTAGTTGTAGACTGGGGTTATAAACAGCGGACGCTAGACACACACAACCAATGTGGGATAAAGTGATAAACATCCCTATTTTTATAAACATCCCATTTTTTTGAGTTTGCACAGTCCGTTTGGATGCAAACTCACTTCTGGAATGGTCTTCGGCTACCTCAACAAATCAGTTTTATTGATGCAATGGAGGCTGCATTAAAAAATTTGAATTCTTTGGACTTTGACACTCTTTGTATTGCATGTTGGATGATTTGGAACTGTAGAAACAAGCTGATCTTTGAGAGTAAAACTCCCTCATCCAAAGATTTATGGGCCTGAGTTGAAACTTATCGATTAGAATTTGTGGAGATGCAGCACAGACAGAACCGGGTTGCTGAAGTGCAGACAGCAAAATGGTAGTCCCCAATTTCTAATTCAATCCATAAACTTAATCTAGCAATTTCTCAATCGAAGAACACCTCTATGGGTTTTGGCTTTCTTATAAGGAACAATAAAGGTGAAGTCTTAGCAGCATCATGTCATCGTTTGCAGAAGAATTTAAACCCCCTCTGCACAACAGCTACAGTGATGAGATTGGCACTTTTGCTTTGTCAAAATACTAGTTTCCATAAGGTGATGGTGGAATGCAACTTTGCTTAGCTTGTAGACCTTTTGAATTCGGACATAATCTGCTATTTAGAAGCTGCTTGGATCATTGAAGACATTAGTTTAAATCAGATAGTTTTTCTTTTATTTCTTTTCATAGTATACCTTTACGATGTAATTGTGCCGCCTTAACATTAGCTAGTGCTGCAAAAGAGGATGAGGAGGTCATTATTTGGCTAGAAGAATGCCCCTCTTTCCTATTCCCCATTGTACAACGTGATATAATTGAATAAAGTCTACTATCGTTTCCTCTAAAAAAAAAAAAAACAGTAATATTTATTAGAACACACACGAAAATAGTAATATTAGTGTTTTAAATCGGATTTATAATACATTACATAACCAGAGTACAACTACAAAAGGGTCTAACTTTTGTAGTTGTAGATTGGAGTTATAAACAGCGGACACTAGACACACAACCAATTTGGGATAAACATCTTTTTTTTTTTTTTAGTAAACAGTAATACATATTAAAACAAAAACAATCGTATAATTTTTAAATTGTCCAAAAATCTATATTATTAATGGTCTAATTTTAATTTTCACGCGTATTTATTTGTTAGAGCATTAGCATTGGAAAATTGCAATGCTATTCTATTTTATAATTCTAAAAACCATTTTTTCATTTATACCATACTATTTTACAATACCTCTACATCCCAAACTTCTATTTGTATTAAAATATTATTTTTTTAAACTTTCTTTATTATTTCTTTCAACTGTCAATTTTTTTTCAGATTTTGGTGATTCCAACGGTCACTTTCTTTCCAACTGCCAATTTCTTTCCTGGGCTTTCAAGTTCCAACAGCCAATTTTTTTTAACAGTACAATTCTAAGATTTCCAGCAGTCACATTTCTTTCTTGGCCTTTATATAATTTCTTTCCAGCAAACCATTTTTTTTTTTGGGTCAAATTCAACGTCTATTCCAAAGAACCTGTCAAATATCTTTCCCTGGCCTTTAACAAAGTCAAACACTATGTGTCTTAATCACCTTATGCATACAAAAATAACAACCGACCTTAAAGAAGAAAGGAAAAAAGAATGAAAAAAAAGTACAAATAAGAACAAAGAAAGAAAGAAGAGAGTGATCCCTTCTTATTAGGAGGAGTTTGAAATTAGAAGGTAAGAAAAAGCAAATGCTATTCCTACGCCGGAATTTCAGATAGACTGGTCCAAGGAGAAAAAATGAAGATATTTTTTGTTGGGTTGAAAGCTGAAACTTTGACAGTGCACGAATATCATTTCTTTCCAGCAAACTTTTTTTTTTTTTTTGTCAAATTCAACAACTATTCCAAACAAGCTGCCAAATACATACACACACATATAGAACCTGCCAATTTTTTTGATCCACACACACGTATAGAACCTGTCAAATACATACACACACATAAAGAACCTGCCAATTTTTCTAATCCACATACACATAGAACCTGTCAAATTCAACCTGCCAAATACATACACACACATATAGAACCTGCCAATTTTTCTGATCCACACACACACATATAGAACCTGTCAATGATCCACACACACACATATAGAACCTGCCAATTTTTCTTTATAGAAAGAACTTGCCAAATATCAATATACTCAACCTAAATCCACATACATATATATACATGCAACTTGCCAAAAATCCACATACATATATATAGATACAACCCACATACATAACTATCAATGTTGTCTTTAGAAGATTCATACATATATCAAATTACAATAAAACACCACACGCATAACTCACACACTTACTAAATTCCTACAACTCCCCTTGTAATTGCCATAAATGCTCAATGAGGTCTGATTGGAGTTGAAAATGATTTTTATGGTCTCGAATACATTGATGGGTTTCAATGAACTCCGTAAATGTATTTGTGTTCTCTTGTGACAATTGTATAGTAGGATTGTCATTAATTTGCTCATAATCTAATTCCACCGCTTCATTTACATCTCGTTCATCCTCAACGATCATGTTATGAAGAATTACACACGCTTTCATGATGTCTTGAAGCGTTTCACTATGGAAAAATCTTGCAAGTACCTAGTAAGCATTGGTTATGTTCTCCTGCTAATGCATTATCACAACAACTATGCAGGTGTTGGCAAGCAAAACCAAGATTTACATGGTCTTAGAATATGTGACAGGGGGGGAACTGTTTGACAGAATTGTAAGCATATTTAGCCATGCTCTGTATTGAAAGTTTATCTTTGGGCAAAACATAACTTTGGGTCCTTCAAATTTGCTCCATTTTCTAATTTAGTTATTGGATTTTCAAATATAGCAATCATATAAAAAGTTTAGATGATACAATTTGGTCCAAATGTTAATTTGGACACTAAGTGTTGTGTGATGTAGGGAGCATTAAAACCAAATAATTTCAAATTTAGAAACAAAATCTCAAATGAATTTGGTTTTGATGCTCCCAGCATCATTGTGATTATGTATGTTTATAATAATAAATTTTTTTTAAAAAAAAAAAGTTTATGTGGCCAAAAAAAATTACATTCTAGTAGTCTAGGTGGATTAAAAATGCCAAGCAACCACCATGATGACTCACTATTACCACATTGAATTTATGTGAAATTTAAAAAGAAAAATATATATTTTTTTTCACTCTTTGAACTTAAATTTGCTAAATAATTTTCAATTCCATATGTGGCTGACAAGAAAATGTTGGAAAATTTGAGGATGTGAGAAGGAAAAAAGATGTATTCGTTTTACAACACTTGAAACTTCCAAAGATCAAACTGGAAAGTAAGGGAAACTTTATTGATCAAATTGGAACATGGACTTAGAATTTGATTGCTAATTTTGAAAATCTAGAGACCAAATTGGAAAATGGAATGGACTTACATTCTTTTCTTTTACTAAAATTCTGTTTTCACTTTTATGTGTGCCTAGATGCAAAATTTTGGTTTAATATTACTAAACTAGTCATGTATTACACAGGCTTCCAAGGGGAAGCTTAATAGAATACAAGAACACCGATTATCTAATAAAATTGGGATTTTGGTACAAAGGAGTTGTTGAATGATTTGTGAGGAAAAAAAAAAAAAAAAAAGCTTATCAAAGAACGGTTTTACAGAGGGGTACAGAAACAAAGAGAAAAGAGAGAAGGGAGAGAAATAGAGAGAGAGAGATACTTACCAGTAATTGAAGATGAATCGAGCAAACTTTCTGAAGATGAACTCGAGCTTACGGTCTCGAAGATGCTAAATCAACAACAAAAACTCTGCAAACATCAACAACAATTCTTTTATCAAAACCCAAACACAAACACAAGCTGAATCCCTCTTTTTCTTGTAGAGAGAGAAAAGAAACACAAACACAAAAACTCTACATTGATCAAAACCCACCTTACAATCAGCACCAACACCGACGGAGCTGAATCCCCCAACACCGACGGAGCTTCGTTTTTGCAAAATCTGAACCCAAACCCAAAAACCCTTGAGAATGGGTGAGGGTGAATCGGTTAAGATGGGTGAGGGTGAATCGGTGAGGGTGAATGGGTGAGGTGAGGGTGAATCGGTGAATGGGTGAGGGTGAATGGGTGAGGGTGAGGGTGAATCGGTGAATGGGTGAGGGTGAAACTTCTGCGATGGAGATGGGTGAGGGTGAATCGGGTGAGAAATTTCGGAGATGGTCACATAGACATTTCGGAGATGAAGCTTCAGAGATGAGGAGAGAGCAGATGAGAAACAGAGAATGAATAGAGAGAGGAGAGCCCGCGCAGAATGAATTCATGAGAGAGAAGTTTTAGGGGGAAACATCATAAAATATATTATTTTTGATACAATATAAACATAGAATTGCACTGTAGCACTATTGCAAAAAAATTTGCAATAGTACTGTTTGCCATTCCCTGATGCAGATTGTTTTAAAGTTAAAAATGCTAAATTTTCTTTAGATTTGGCATTAGCATTTCCCAATGCTAATGCTCTTAGTCTTTATCAAATCTATGTTACTTGTGCGCAAATTCTTTAAAATTTGATGTAATTTACAATTTCACGCGTATTTACAATTTTTTTATCTTTTAATTATTGATATTTCATTAATTTATCACTATCCATTTTTATTTTTTAATAAAAAACACAATTTAATCTTAATTTAAGGAATTATTATTCTTATTCATTAAATTCTAATTTATTTTCCTTTCTAAAAACACTTACCATTACTCCATTAATCTTTTTTTTTTTTAACAAAAGCTTGTCATCTTCGTCCTCCGTCGCCTACTCTGCCTCCACCACCGCCAGCGACATGCAGCCCTGATGGGTTAGATCTGTTTTCTTCTGATTTCATTAGTTTTATGAGAAAAACTGTGTTTTGTGATTCGATTGCGTTTTGTTGTCATTTTTAGCCGTTGAGAAAATGCTGAAAAAAAATGATTTGGAGTTGCTACAGTGCTCGCTTGGTCAAGAGAGCTACCGTGGCAACTCTAAAAAAAATTTGAATTTTGGAGAGGTTGTTGGAGCTGATGATTTTTTGTGGGTTTGCTCTCCAAAAATGGGTTTAAAGAGTCTATTGGAGATGCTCTACTATTCGGGATTCATGGCGGTGTTGCGATGAAGATCGATGAGATTACGATGGAATGGAAATTGGTTTTCCCGACTATAATTTGACGGGAACAAATTGCAGAATAAGAGGAAATCGAGGAAGTGGAGATGGGGTTTAGAATTAAAGTTACTACAAGGAACCAAAACCCCTTGGCCTCCCTCAAAATTTTCCCACTATCCAAACACCAAACCTCTTCTCTTTCCACCTTCACAATCCAAAACCTACATGCCAATCCAAACAGAGAAGCAATTCCCGCCAATTTTTCCCCTCATTCACCCCAAAAAACCCACTTGGTTCCCTCCAATCAAATGACCCAGGAAACCAAAACTAGCCATTTTTCAAAACAATCCACACCCTTTGCTCAGCCTGATCTTAGTCACGTGATTTATTCAAATAAAATTATCACCAACTATATTCGAGCTGGTGATTTAGATTCTGCTCTTAAAGTGTTTGAGAATATGACAATTAGGACTACAGTCACTTGGAATTCAATCTTGGCTGGTTATTCAAAAAAACCTGGTAAAATGAAAGAAGCCTGTGAACTGTTTGATAGAATTCCTGAACCAGACACTGTGTCATACAATATAATGTTAGCTTGTTATTTGCAAAATACTGATCTAGATACTGCACGGGTTTTCTTTGATAAGATGCCTGTTAAGGATACTGCATCTTGGAATACAATGATATCGGGCTTTGCTCAGAACGGGAAGATGGGGGAAGCACGGAAGTTGTTTTTGGTGATGCCGATGAAAAATAGTGTGTCGTGGAGTGCGGTGATATCAGGGTATGTGGAATGTGGGGATTTGGATTCTGCAGTGGAGTTGTTTGAGGTAGCGCCGGAGAAGAGTGTGGTTGCATGGACTGCCATGATTACTGGGTATATGAAGTTTGGGAAGATTGGATTGGCAGAGAAAATGTTTCAAGAGATGCCTGTGAAAAATTTAGTGACATGGAATGCTATGGTTGCAGGTTATGTTGAGAATGATTGTTCAGAGGATGGTCTGAAGCTTTTTAGGAAAATGGTGGGAGTTGGGATTAGGCCAAACCCATCAAGCTTGAGTAGCGCTTTATTGGGTTGTAGCAATCTATCTGCATTGCATTTGGGCAAACAAATTCATCAGTTGGTTCTTAAGTCTCCATTGTATCATGATACAACAGCAGGAACTTCATTGATTAGCATGTATTGTAAATGTGGAGGTTTGGAGGATGCCATGCGATTGTTTCATGAGATTCCAAAAAAAGATGTAGTCACTTGGAATGCAATGATTTCTGGTTATGCTCAACATGGGGCAGGTGAAAGAGCTCTCCATTTGTTTAATAAGATGAGGGATGAGGGAATGAAGCCAGATTGGATTACCTTTGTTGCAGTGTTATTGGCTTGCAATCATGCAGGACTGGTAGATCTTGGGCTTCAATATTTTGACTCAATGGTAAGGGATTATGGAGTTGAAGCTAAGCCAGACCACTATACATGTATGGTTGACCTTCTTGGTCGGGCAGGTAGGTTAGTTCAAGCTGTGGATCTAATAAAGAAAATGACTTTCAAACCCCATGCTGCCATTTTTGGCACACTTTTGGGTGCTTGTAGGATCCACAAGAATCTAGAGCTTGCTGAGTATGCTGCAAAGAGCTTGCTTGATATTGATTCTGCCAGTGCAGCCGCTTATGTTCAATTGGCTAATGTTTATGCTGCCAAGAGCAGATGGGACCATGTTGCTAGAATTCGACGATTAATGAAAGAAAATAATGTAGTGAAGATGCCTGGGTATAGTTGGATCGAGGTAAAGAATGTGGTTCATGAGTTCAGGTCAGGTGATAGGGTTCACCCAGAATTGGCCTTTATACATGAGAAACTGAAAGAACTGGAGAAGAAAATGAAGTTGGCAGGCTATGTTCCAGATCTTGAATTTGCATTACATGATGTGGGGGAAGAGCAGAAAGAGCAGCTTTTGTTATGGCATAGTGAAAAATTGGCCATTGCTTTCGGGCTCATAAAAGTGCCATCAGGGAATCCAATCCGAGTTTTTAAAAATTTGAGGGTATGTGGGGATTGCCACTGCGCTATCAAGTACATATCAGCAATTGAAAGGAGGGAAATCATTGTTAGAGATACTACAAGGTTCCACCATTTCAAGGATGGGGTTTGCACTTGTGGTGATTATTGGTAAGCTTGCAAAAACTGAGGTTTCTTTGAAAGTTTTTCTCCAAGAAGATCTTCTGGTGCATGGGCTGTGCAGGAAGTTTATATATATCCGGCCTAAGACTTCCCCATACGTGAAATTGATAGTTTTTCTTAGGGAAAGTCAAGCACACCCCCATAGGGGAGCTGGTGAGTCAAACCGAAGTTCACCCCTTTGCAGGAGAGCTGGACGGGCCATTAGTGTTGACTATTAGTTATCTCTATATTAAAAATGAAAACCAAAATTGGTTTAATCCTCAAAGCTTGATCCTTAATAGAAAGTGTTGATTATGTGTTATCTCTATCGAAATACTTGTTGTCTTTGAATAAGTGCCTCATCGCATCTAAGGGATGAAGACAGAGTCAAAATGTTATGGAAGGAAAAGATTTCTTTGATGTTATATAGACTGGATCAATCTTTATTGAAAATCTGGATTTATTTTAGTTGTATTCAAATCAAACAAAATTAATATATGTGTGTCTATATAATAAACTTTCATGGAATATTTTTCTGTCCATCACTCACGCGAAGACTGAAAAGTGAAAACAAACCAAAGTCTTACTTCTTGATGTTGCTTGAGTTATTCTGCTCAGCCAATTTACTATAGTTGTTCTCAAGTCTATAAGTATTTGGGCTCTGTTATGTTTCTGTGCTGAAATTTATTATTTTTGTTGGATAGGTTTATAATGTTTTGCTCTCTGGAAGTTGTAATTTGTTGTTGGTTGCTTTTGTAATGGATTTCTAAGCTTTTGCTCTCATGAAGTTTTGTTGGGCTCGAGTTTTTTTAATTTAAAAAAAAAAATCCGAAATTTAGTAATTTTTTTCTTAAATTGCTATCATGTAAGGTAGTTCCTGCAAGAAACTGATGTAAAATTTCTTTATTGTTGCATGTTTGCTGCCCTGTTGCTGTTTTTTGTGTATGTTGTGTTTGCTATATGTAAGGGTTCTTTTTCTTTTGTGTACGATGTTTTTGTTTTTAGAATTTGACTGATACAAGGTGAGCCAGGCTTAACTAAATTTGATTTAGAAATGTTATAAAGTTGAGCGCATTAGAGGTCTAATGGAGAGTGAGTGAGGGTGTGGAAGTGCGGGAGAATAGGGGGATTTGATGTTTGGGGGAAAAAAGAAGAAGAAACACTTACTGATCAATATAGCAGGTTATTGTTTTCTCTCTTAATGACTAAGGTTGAATATAATTCAGCAAAACCTCGATAGGTTGGGCTTATAATCCTTGAGCCCTTTTTCAATTTTACGTTGAAAGATTCTGCCCTATTGATGCAGGAGTCATATTGGAATGGATTGGGAAGCTTCATATGGGATTTGTTGGCCATGTTGTTAGGTATGGTAAAAGAGTATGATTCTAGCATGCGGTATGGTACAGGGCTCACTCTTTTGAAAGAACTATGGTCTTGCATTTAATTGCAATTGAAACGGGGCTTCAGTACACCCTTGCTTAGGGCCACTTCATGAAAGATCTATGAGAGCAAGAGCTTTTGAAGATTACTAATTGGAGTTGTTGACTCTATGTTTGACATGTTATACTCCCAACTTCTTGAATGGTGAGGGCAGAGGTTCCATTGGTAGGAGATTTCCTTGGAATAGTATATGGTGCACAACGGCTTTTTTTTTTTTTTTTTTTTTTTTTTTCAAATTTTGAGGTTTGCATGTGAGTTTCAAATTAGGTAGCTTCATAGAGGATTTTTCTTTTTTAAAAATAATTCTTGTATCTGAATTGAATAATTGTTTTTGAAGTTGAAGTAGATCCATGAGCAACCCAAGTTTCTGATCTGATCAATCTCTGTCAAGATGATATTTGTTCCTTATTTTGTTTTTATTAAATTTATACATTTCCTGTACATGGGTTCTCATAATTATATGGAAATTTTGTGTTATTCAATACAAAATTCTTGATATTTTAATGGCTTATTGTTGGTTAAGTATCTTGATTACTGATCTATGCTTAAGTTGAAGCAGAAGTGGATATATGAATATCTTTCATTTTGATATACAGTTTGTTTCTTTGGTTTCTTTTTTATCGTATTCATATTTGGATTTCTTTTTGTTATGATATGTTTAATGCCGTTTTGATTTACTGAGAAGAAGTTTAGGAGTCCAAGGAATGTATAAATTGAATTTGAAATCAAGGATTTGGTTTAAGGAGAGAGAAATGCTAGGTACACCAATTTTGGCACAACTTTGCGCTACCACATGGCGAGTTGTGATTGGTAAGGATATGTTAGTGGGCTATGTGGAGATACACTCTTACCAATTACAACTCGTCATGTGGCGAGTTGTGGCACAAAATTGTTCCAAAATTGGTGTCCCTAGCATTTCTCTTAAGGAGATTAACATTAATAAGAATTTGATGATTTATTTGATATTGACTGTCATTCTACAGTTTTATGCTGATTGTTCCTCTAAGGCAGGCTAGTAATGGTGTGGAAATGTATTCTTGACCAGAACTAAATCAGTAAGTGAATAACAATTAAGGTTGTGTTTTGGTGAGTGGGATCCTCCAGCTTTATGACTGGTTGATTCTCACAGCAATGGGTTATAGAATCAGCCTAAGAGATTTTTTTGGTTTCGTTTAGTATGTCTAGGATGAGTAATTATAGAATACTCACAGAATACCATAAATGTGTACTCTCTTTTCTAGAGTTGATGATGGTTATCGGTGCATTCTTATTCTTGTCATGTTAATTTAATCAAGAGAGAAAAGGGTGAGAGTAATTGAATTTTAAACAATAATTGTTTTAGCATTAATGAGTGAAATATGGGTGAAGGTAAGAGTTAGGTGAAGAGCAAGAAAGAAGGGATTCTATCAATGTTGTCAAATGGGGAAATAACCTAGTAATTTTAAACTTGATTTTTTAAATAAAAAAATGATAGTAATTTGATAGTTTGCTAGGGGGAGAGAGGGGAGGAGGGGGTTTGAACTCTAGAAGTTTTTGTTAGAAACACCGAGAAATGCTATTTGAGCTATGTGGCTTTTGGTAGACTTGATGAATTAGAAAAACCAAGCATTATTGTTTATGAAATTAATGGATGCAAAAGTTTGGTGAGGAGTTCATGTTGAAGACGTTTGCTTTTATCAATTCTTTGGTTTAGTAAAATCCCTTCCCATAACATAACTTACTTGAAAAAAGTGGGTTTTTAACATGATTTGAGCATTAGGCTGTGAGATTTTGGAGAATTAGGCTAGTTGTTTTTTTGTGCTAAACAAGACAGGTTGGTTGATTTAGGTTGATCTTATTTGTAGCTACAAGGGGAATATGATTGAATCAACATTAAATGACAATGTGCGTTTATCAAGTAGGTCAATGAGTTCCTTCATATATTTAATTCCTTTGTGCAGTACAACCATAATGGGCTCTCATTTGCTTGCAAGTATTCCAAACTCGTTTGCAAGGTCTCTCATGGAGCCCAAAATAGGTGAATTAAATGCCTTTTCTATGTTCTTCAAATCACAACTCCCACACTTTTATCCTTTGGGTTTTCACGCGTGCTTGGACCACATGATGAAATTAATTTTGAGCTCGGACCCGAGTGTATTAGTTATATGGAAGAGAAGTTCAAGCTTTGGGATTTTGCATCTATCTCACTTCATTTTACATCTAGCAAATGGCATTGACATGGTCAGCCTCGTCTATTTACATATTCATGTAGTTTTAGCAAAACAAATGAGAGCAGTTTAAGATTCGAGTTGGCAGTTGTTGATTGTTCAGAAGGATTAAATTTGCTCACGAAAGAGTAAATAAACGTAAGTTGCAAAAGTTCCAATTTTATCGGATGTCCCCGAAGGGACTAGTTGCAAAAGTTAGTTAGGGTTAAGAGGTACAATTTTTTTTTTTGAGGTACAAAAGTTTAGTGAGAGTGCATGTAAATAAAAAATAAAAAACACTTGGACATGCTTTAAGATAAAAATATGTAGAAACCTCATTTCATGTTCATGTATTTTGTAAAATGTAGCGGTCATATGTTGGACTTCCTTGCGAAGAAAAAATGTTCATATCAGCTAAATTATCAAGTCAATTCAAACGCTTATGAATCCTGATTGATTAATAAAATACATATTGCGTGCTTGCGTCTTATTGAAACCAGGAAAAATTTTGGTTCCAATAATTGTGAGCAAAGTTGTGTAATTAAACACCAGAATTTCTCTGTAACCAGCCAATATTGCCTTTTGGCTATTTTGGGAAGTCTCCCGCGAACTTGGTCATGGGTTCAGCCTTTCAGGTCCTTTTAAGGATTATTATCACCGGTTAAAGTGACGCTTATTTTTTTAAATGGGTAATAAAGGTAACATTTCACGGGCCTGACATGAATTTTGGATAATAAAATATAAACACTCACATTAAACATATGATTCAACAGAAAAGTCAAAATTGAAACGAGAAGGTTGAGACCATTTTCCCTGGGATGGGAGGATATTGCTCAATTTTGTAATTAAAGGAGAACATTATACTTCCAGTCCAAAGTTCAAGGTGGGAGAATTAAATTTGCCCTAACAATTACAGCATCTGTAGATGTAAAATTTTCGAGCTTCTTGCGCACCTGTAATTATCTGGATATACGATTTATATCTTATTACCAAGAATAACAATTGAATAATATTGAGATAATTCTGGAGATAAACACTAAACATCAAGGCCCACAGGTAGGTAAGGCCTTCAGATAAAATGGAGGGCACAGAAGTCGCACAAGGCAACTAAGTCTAATCTCCAATATTCCTAATTTGTACAAATGTTTTTAAAATCAAATACATTCAAAAGAATGGACTTTACCAAAGTGCTGAACAACTGGAAAGAAAATAAACAAGATATTCTTCATATCAAAGCATTAGGAAGAGGACTAGTTTTACATGCCATGGAAGACACAGAAACATTATAAAGCACTATTACTTCTTCCCTTCAAGAAGAGCAGCAACCAGACTTCTGGTTGACAGGCTGTCCCCGAATCTGCACTGTTGGAGGCCTGGCATTGTTCATGGGTTGGCTTGCCATCCTGCACCCAAGAGAAGAAAGAGGTATCATTCCATGAAGATGACTAAATAATAGAGCTTGACAATCAAAGAAGGGAAAAAACAAAACCAAGAGAGTTGGAACTAGTGATGAATGATATGATACAGTACCTATTCTTGATTTCAGCAGCCATGGCCATGAAAGCCTGTTCCACATTGGTGGCATTTTTTGCACTTGTTTCCATAAAGGGGATCCCAATTTCATCTGCAAATGCCTGACAAAGACAGAACATGTGCAAGCGTTATGCAGCGATTTTTGGAACAAAATAGTCCTTTAACAGAAAATTGAAAGCCTGCATGTTCTGTACCTTGGCTGTCTCATAAGACACAACTTTATTTGCTGTGAGGTCACTCTTGTTGCCAACTAGAAGCTTGTTCACATTTTCACTTGCATAGCGGTCAATTTCATTCAACCATTGCTTAACATTGTTGAAGCTCTCCTGATCTGTAACATCATAAACAACCTGCCCAGAAATCCACCAGCTTCAGACAGATTTCTCACAAGAGGAGCTAACTGAGAAGGGAAAGCAGAAAGCCAATAAAATATAAAATGCAGAACTTACAATAATGCCATGAGCCCCACGGTAGTAGCTGCTTGTGATTGTCCTAAAACGTTCTTGTCCAGCAGTGTCCCACTGAATGTTCAGAGAATAGCATAAAATGCAATCAGCAATTAACTACAGCATACTTCGACAGCCACTTTCTACCATGAAAAGTTCTTCACCAACTGGCCACATGATACTTTTAAGACATTGATATGGGCTAATATTATGTGGTAGAAATATTAGATTTCTCAACAAATATGAACACTTAGAACTAAATTTAAGTTAAGAGATTTCAAAATTACTAAAACTCTTCCAGATTACACATCTATGTTAATATAAAAACCTAGCAAGTTTCCAGAACAGTATAAGCAATTCACAAATTTGGAATTTTGATTTAACTGCAATCATCCCCAACACTGTCAGCTGACTAACTGAGACAAATTCTCCCTGATCAATGGAGGACTAACATAACATTCATAAACTTACAATTTGGAGTTTAATGGTCTTCCCATCCTGTTCCACAGTGCGAATTTTCTACATGAAATAGATGATACAAAAGTTATTGCTGTATATTTATGTTGAAAATATCAATGGTTCAAGCCAATGGTGAGGAAGATGAATACTTACAAAGTCAACTCCAATGGTGCTGATGTAGCTATCCAGATAGGAATCATCCTGGTTTGGAAAGGAAAGAATATAATTACAAAATATCCCTCAGAAAAATTTATCATAGTTTGGAACACCGACCAGAAACTTTTCACTAGCAAAGCAATCACACTAGTATATTAGCTAATAAAATAAGTAAAATATATTTATCCTATCAATTTGCATGGAAAATGACAATGGTGATCATTATAAAATATATATATATATATACTTTAAAAAAAATGTTGTATATACTAGGGGTCTAATAGGAATTAATACAATTATTATTTCTTTCCTTTGTTTTTCCTCCCAAACCAAACAAAGGAAAGTTATATAAATTTTCTCAGCTCCCACTTTTCTATCCCTTCTACCAAACACGAATGAAAAATGAAAAAAAGGGTCATTTATTTTAAAAGGAAGAGTTCATTGATAACATGTTATTCAGGTTGTACTTGGTAAATTACACTTGCACCCAGTGGATCTTGAACCCACAAACTTTCCTCTATCCCATGGGAGGAGGAAGTGCCAGTTGAACTAGCTCATTGGATACACCATTGCAATCATATACATATATGTGTGTGTGTTTCACTCACCGGCATATACACCTAAACAATTATTTCTTTCTTTTTTATATAATCAAATAGAGGTTAGGCTAACAGTAGATAAGAACAAAAATACACTAAGCACTTACAGCAAACCTCAGAAGCAGACAAGATTTTCCAACACCGGAATCTCCAATAAGCAAAAGCTTAAACAAATAGTCACTGCGAATAAGAGAACAGAAAGGAATAATAAATAAATAAAGTTGCACATGATGGTCAACTCAATAGAGAAACGTAAACAAAAACCATCCATCCAATTTACAAACAGCAAATGAATTAGCACCAGACACATGCATGCACAAGCTCAAACATATATCTAACACAGAAAACAGAAAATTTCATAACCCAAACAAGCTCAGCAAAGCTCAACACCTCCACCCACTATTGTGAACAAAATCAAAGCCAAATATACACAAAATTTCCACAATTACATTTAAGGCAGGGTGGGTCTCATATTGCAAAATAAGATTAATCACATAGTTAGAGCATAAATGAAGCTAGGGCACTCAAAAAGTAATTGATAGCTACAATACTCATAAATATAATGAATTAAAATATCAATATACAATTGTTCCGTGAATAACATTTTGTCGGCATAGCCAATCATACCTTCACATTCACACAACCAAATCTCAGAAAATTGGAATTCAGCTTTCGAATTTTGAGCTAAACCAATCAGTTCAATTCGCTAAAATTCTAACACGCAGAAATACCAATAAATAAATAGGTTTCTAAGCAAAATTGACCTAAATAGGTCAACGGATCTGGTACGGAAACACCTAGATCTAAATCCTTAGGGCAAATCCAAATACAAAAATGATCAAAACGAAATTTAACAATCCAAGCAACGCAGAAAATTTATAAGAAATGTAATTTTCAAGATATTGAACAAAGAACCATCACAGATCTAAAAAGAATTGGACCAAAATTTATATAAATTGAGAGAAACACGGAAATTAATAGAAAAAAAGGCAAACGTTAAAGTGAGAAATGGAAAAACAAAAACAAAGAAAACAGAGGATGAATAATAAGCTTACTATTCGGGATTCATGGCGGTGTTGCGATGAAGATCGATAAAATCACGAGAATCTCGACGAGACGATGATGATGATAGAGTGGTATGGTTTTTCCGGCGATAATTTGACGGAAACGAATTGCAAAATAAGAGAGAGAGAGAGAGAGAGAGAGAGAGAGAGAGAGAGTTTGTGAAGGGGGAAGGAGAAATCGAGGAAGTGGGGGATGGGGTTGGGGCGTGCGAGTTTATAAAAATGGCCCGAATGCTTGGAATTCTCTCTCTATCAAATAAATACAGAATTGGGGGGGTTCTGTGACGTGGCAATATGAATGGATTGTTGCCACGTGTCATCAACAGTGACCCCAATTTACAATTTTGGTCCCCCTTATATAACAATCAAAGACTTTATCAGTTGAGCTAACTCAATTGAGTTAATTGGAATCTACAAATAAAGACACATGAGCATGAAAATTTAATTGAACATTTTTCGGTATTTTTTTTTTTTGTTTTGGAATAAATATGACACAAGCCGTATAGGTTGAAAATGGAATCTTTTGCTTATGCATTGCATTTGAAGCAAAAATGACAGCTAAAAGAAATTCCTTTCTATTTTCCTTCTAGGTATTCCCCCCACAATTCTTTGATATACAATAAGGGTAAGGATTTGTTGCAAACTAAGAGTATGTTTGGTACACTGAATAGGGATTACGACATAAATTGTAATTTTTATTACTAGGAATAAAATGTGTTGTAATGTAATAACTAAATTTATTCATAAGTTTGATTGTGAGTTCTAACATTAGAATAAAACTTAAAATTTATTTTAGGAAATATCTTATTCATACAATTATATATTCTTAAAAATTGTTATTTTTTAAATTTAAGAGAGATATATGTTATTTTTTATGATTTTTTATTTTTATAATTGTTAGATGTATATGGAAAGTTTGTTTATTTGGAAATATATTAAGTTTTGAAATTATTGCACTTATTAAAGAATAGCTAATATAATCCTTTTAAAGAGGAATAATTATTCTTCATCTTGAAGAATAGTTATTCATAAGGTATGACTATTCCTTATAAAAAAAATAATTAAACTAAAGAATAGCTAAACTATAGGAATAACTATTATATTACAGTGTCTATTACCCATGTAATAAAGTCTCTCTTTTGTTTGTTTTTTTTTTTTTCTTCTTAATTATTAGTTCCATTTAAAAAAAAAAAAAAAAACCTGATTGAAATAAACTATCTCAAATAGAAACCAAAAATTGCCAAGACTAACAATTTATACATGTTGATGTTACTTAAATTGCTCACACTAAAATATAAGCCTATAATCCAAGACAATTTTTGAGATTTGCACTCAACAATGACATACACACAATTAAATGTGCAGAATCATAAATAATAAGAGAGTTCTTTTAGTATCACAAACAAACTCGCAACTTTTGTCACAACTCTTTTTCAAGACAGATTGTAACTGATTACATGTCACTTGCACATGAACCTATCATTTTTTTTTCTACCAACCATAGTCAACCACATAGAGAATTGTGGCAAAAATTATGCATTTTTTTTATAGTACTAGATTTTTTTGATAATAAGATCATGTTTACTGGCCATTGACAAACTGATCTGATTAACAACCAAAATTAGCTTTAACCAAATTTAGAAAGCATAAGGGTGATAGTATAACAATTGTGGTGTCAAGCTGAAGCTAAGGAACGGCAAAGAAATCAAACCAAAAAGCCACAAAGAACACAAACCTCGTGAATCTCAATGATCGATTCTAGCACCATGCTAATGAGCTCGACTTCACATTGCATTTAGTACGATGCAATTTGGTATGACACATCCCAACTAGAAATTTTTCCTATAAATAGTTCCTTATTTTTTACATAAATGTATGAGGAAAAAAACTAAGAAAGAATAGAGTTGATACTCTGTTGAACCAAACTCAGCTTAAATTTATCATCAAGAGTGCCATCGATAAATCCTATAGGGAGATCAATTTATACAAAGATTTGTGTTAGTGTTTATGCTAATTAGAACTGACAAAGCACCCTGACTTATGTGGCATTTCCTTCTCAAAGTATCCAACCTCCCACAAAATCATACAAAAGCCCATAACTACTAAAAACTTAGCTGATAATGGAAAAGGAGAGCAGTATGGCAAGTGTGTGTGTAAGAGAGAGAGAGAGTCATGCTTTGCATTGTAGGAGTTAAAAATAAGAAACAAAAATGTACGTCATGCCTATCTGTGTAATATAAGTTAGAAATAGTTTTTTTTTTTTTTTGATGATAATAATTTCTATCATGGGGTATATTCATATATATGATTATAGAATATTATGAGACAGATTGTAATGTTCAATAGTAGTTGTGCAATCTCTTTTGGAGTTTTCGTGACCATGTAACAGCTTTTATAAGCAGAGATGTGACATTAGACGAATTACTTGACCATTAATTTGGACATTTAGGTTTAATCTATATACATCAGAGAGTGGCGACTTTGTCACTGTCCATTGCAGCCCTATCTCAAGGTCCTTCACGCATTGCCTCATATAGTGCCCCCATTTTGGTTTCAAAATTTGTAGTACTTTACCAAAGACATCATAATTGCGCTTTTAAAAAAACAGCTGCCAAGCAATGGCTGGTAATATGATTGGGGTAATTTGGGCAAAACCAGGTATTTTAATATTAAAATACTATTATAATAACGGGATATGGTATATCTACAACATTTTCATAACAATCACAATAAATCTTAGGTCTCAGATTATCACTTACTGTTACTGGTGGGTAAGAAGGTAATTTTAGGTGTTAGGTTGTTACTTGCTGTTAGTGATGGCTTCAAATTAAAATCAATAACAACATGCCACCTAAGATTTGTTGTAAAATTATTTTAAAAATGTTGTAGACGTAGCATTTCTCTATTATTACTACTAGATTGTAATACCATGTATATGCATGAATACACTTAAAAATATACAATAAGATGCATATATAGTATAATTCCTATATATAATTTAAATATTATCGATAGCCAATTTTATATTTTTTAACTCCTTAAAAAGTCTTGTAAGAATATTATTAGTGTAGGGATAAGGGTCCAAAATTGTATATTGGGCCTTGGGTTTTGGCCGAGGACGATGATTGGTTCGAGAACGAATAAACAACAGTGAGGATGTCAAGTTCAGAGTTCTATAAGTAACATGCAAGTGGAGAGGTTGAGAAAGGTGGTCTGAGGAGGATTGTCTCCCCAGATGAACGAAGCATAGATCAAATGCCTATTCTACCGCTCAAAGTGACCCTACAGGAGACTTCGCTGAGAGGGGTGTGCATGTTAAAATGTACTGGAAGAATGAGAGTAAGGAAATATCTAAGGAAAAACTGCTGCCATCGCATTAAATGCCCTGCAGCTAACTTTCTGGCCGCATTTATGTGGAGAAGACTCTTGAACAGTGCTGCCTTAGCTACCACAACTCACAGAAGGTTTGAAAGGGTGTCTAATGGGACAAGCACTCGAGTAGCAGCTTGAATGATCGACAAGTGTAGAATCAAGATCATCCGAAGGGAACTATATAATGTAAGAGATCTTCCAGGGATTGGGGATTGAAAAATCACAAGAGAAACACTGTAGCAATCAAGAACCAACTCTGTAATCAAACTTGAAAGGAATATATTAGAACTGATATCCTCAGACTGTGCCGAGGATGATTTTCTCCAATTCAATTTAACCTGTTTCCCTGTTCCAGTCAACAAGGCCCACTTTATTCACGATCCAACTCATTCTAACTTAGTTTTCTAACCCACTCTCTACAAATTCATTGTTTTGGGCCTTTTGGGCCTAGGTCCATCCATCATCCGAGCTAGTGTTCCAAACGTGGCCCTTACAATTAGGTATAAGATGTAAGTTGTCCATATTTATTTATTAATTTTTCATTTATTTATTACTTCTTAAATTTTGTTATTGTGAAGCACTTTTTTTTTTTTTTTTACACTTTATTTATTCTAGACTTTTTGGTTTTGTACTCAATAATTTATTTAGATGAATATTTATGATGTGGTCTTACATTTTATTCTAAAACTCTCTCTAAAAATAAATAATTTAGGACTCATGGCACAAAATTGTACTCTAATTTAAAATTCTAATTAGACTTTCTCTGATCTTTACTTATTAATATATATAGATTATATAAATTGTATTAGGATAATTATATGTTTATATTATACTAGCAATGTAACTCTTGTCCTTTGGTACATGGAATCCACATTATCCTTTGCATCTAGATTCTTAGGAATGTGATGTCAAGCGATTTTTTTTTTTTTTTGTTGAGAATGTGATGTCAAGCAATCTTGATGTCTAAGAATATAACTATTTTTATGTTTGTTTTGATTTGGAATCTAATAAAAATTATGAGAATATAAGATGCTTTCCTAAAATACCATTTGATTAGTAAATACAACATTAAGTCTTTTAAAAAAAAAAAAAATCTTTCTCAAAATAAGATGCATATATAGTATAATTCCTATATATACAATAAGATGCATATAAAATTTCTATATATAGTATAATTCCTATATAAGATGCAATAAGATGCATATATGGTATAATTCCTATATATATAATTTAAATACTATCGATAGCCAATTTTATATATTGTTAACTCTTTAAAAAGTCTTGTAAGAATATTAGTAGGTGTAGGGACGCGCTTTGAAACCCAAGCCCAAAATGTAAATGGATTCAGGCCCAGCAAGCCCAATACAATGAATTTGTAGAGAGTTGGTTGGAAAACTAGGCCCTAATGAGTTGAATAACAGTTAGAATGGATTTAAAAGACAATTAAGCAAAAATAGGAAGAATCTGTTTAAGTAAATTCATCCTCGGCACAGTCCGAGGAGGTTAGTTCTTCTATAAATCAACTGAAAAAGGTTACAAATGCAATTTTGATTTCTATAGTACTTTTTCTCTTAATTTTCCGATCCCTTTCTTTTAGGGTCTTCCCTTTAATTTATACTATCCTTTTCTTCTCATCTTTACCCTACACGTGGACAGCAGTTAGAATGGATTTAAAAGACAATCAAGAAAAAGTAGGAAAATCTATTTAAGTAAGTTCGTTCTCAGCACAGTCCGAGGAGGTTAGTTCTTCTATAAATCAACTGAAAAAGGTTACAGATGCAATTTTGATTGCTATAGTGCTTTTTCTCTTAATTTTCCGATCCCTTTCTTTTAAGGTCTTTCCTCTAATTTATACTATCTTTTTCTTTTCATCTTTACCCTACACGTGGACAGCAGATTGCTCATGTTAATCATTGTCCCATCAGCACCCTTCTGAAATCTTCAGGGATAGCTGTAAGGCTGAAAAACACTGTTCAGAGATCACTTCCTCATTAATGCGGCCAGAGGGTTAGCTACAGAACATTCAATGCGGTGGTAGCAGCTTTCTCTTAGATATTTCTGAGCTTCCATCTCTCCTGTACGTTCATAACTCACGTCCCTATTAGTAGAATTTCCTGGAAGGTCACTTTGAACGATAAGATATATATTTGGTCTGTGCTTCGTTTATCCGAGGAGATACTCCTCCTCGGACCACCTCCCCCAACCTTTCCATTTGCAACATACTCATGGGACTCTAAGCTTAACACCCTCACTACTGTTTACTTGTCTTTGGACCAATCAACGTCCTCGCCAAGGCCCAAGGCCCAATATATAATTTTTGGACCCTTATCCCTACAGTAGGTATAAGATATAAGTTGTCCATGTTTATTTATTAATTATTTAATTATTTATTACTTCTTAATTTTTGTTATTGTGAATCACTTTTTTTTTTTTTTTACAATTCATTTATTCTAGATTTTTTGGTTTTTGTACTCAATAACTCATTTGGATGAATATTTATGATGTGGTCTCATATTTGATTCTAAAATTAGGAAATAAAACTCTCTCTAAAAATAAATAATTTAGGACTCATGGCACAAAATTGTACTTTAATTTGAAATTCTAATTGTACTTTCTCTAAACTTTACATATTAATATATATATATATATATATATATATATATATATAGATTATATAAATTGTATTAGAATAATTATATGTTTATATTATACTAGCAATGTAACTCTTGGCCTTTGGTACATGGAATCCACATTATCCTTTCCATCTAGATTCTTAGGAATATGATGTCAAGCATTTTTTGTTTTTTTTTTTTGTTGAGAATGTGATGTCAAGCAATCTTGATGTCTAAGAATATAACTATTTCTATGTTTGTTTGATTTGGAATCTAATAAAAATACTGAGAATATAAGATGCTTTCCTAAAATACCATTGAATTAGTAAATACAACATTAAGTTTTTTTTTTTTTTTTTTAATCTTCCTCAAAATAAATTATGAGAAGCAAAATATAAATTATAAATCATGGACAAAAAGTGCATTAAATGAGAATCTAGATACTCATGGCATTTAATTCCCTTGTGTGATTTGCAGCCAAATGTGGGAACCTTTCAACATTCTTTGGAATCATAAAATATCATCTCATACAAACGCCAAGAGTAAACAAATGTGTACAACAATGTAAAAATCTGCAAAAGAATTTTACATAGCAAGTACAATGTAAACTAAGAATTTTCATATTATCTATTTATTTTTTTTAAGATGAAAATCGCATCCTAATCAAGTAGGGAACAATTGAAACAAGGATTCAATTTTTTTTTTTCCTTTTAAGTAATTAAATTGCAAATCACAGGTTGAATAATTGAGAGTGTGATTTTTTTTTTTTGTTTTTGTTTTTGTTATTGTTCTTATCTTTTCAAGTTAGTCTCCCATTGTGGGTTTCAGTTAGCTCAACTGGTAAAGTCTCTGATGGTTGTGTGAGAGATCTGGGGTTCAATCTCCACCTACACCAAAAACTGATTGGTGTCTTGGTCTGATGATAAAGAGCTATCATTAGAAGTGGACGCCATAAGTTGAAACTCTCTAAAAAAGAAAAAGTTAGTCTCCCATTCTTTTTTTGGGTGGGGGAATCAACACAACGTTAATTTCACAACTTTTCAAAGGTTCTTATTACCTCTTTAATATTATTTAATGTTTATTTTTTATATTATATATATATACACAATAAATAAGGAATAGAAATGGAACCATTTTAAGACCAAGAGGGACATGACCCCCCTAAAAAGATGAGCACTATATTTGGTTGCGGGAAATGGAAGAAAAGAGAAGAGAAAATGAAAAAAGGAAATGAGAAAAAAAGGGAAAAGAAAACATTTCTACCATGTATGATTGGAAATAGGAAGGAAAAGGAAAAGGAAAAGAGAAATATCATTCATTCCCTTTGCAAAAAGAAGGAAAATGGGGAAAAAAAATGTATATCCACAAAAAGTTAAATAGTATGGCTGCACATTTTTAGTGGAGATTTCCATCCATTTCCACCCAAATTGGACGGAAAACAAATGTGGGATCAGCTGGTTGTTTTTCCCTTCCCTTTCTACTCCTTTTCTTTTCCGTTGCAGTAAACAAACAGCTTCCACCTGTCCTTTTCTCTTTCATTCTTTCCCGTAACAGTGTGGTAAATCTTTTTTTTTTCTTAGGAAAAAAAAAAGTTAACAAATCCATAAATTGAAGTGGTGTTACTACATCAAAGGTGTCAATTATCTTATTAAGGAGTATCGCCAACTCAACCACGGACAACCAATGTCTCAAGGTCATTTATGCCACCTGTGGCATCAGTTGGGGCAATGACCAAGCCCTCTCTCTCTTCACGATTGCTTTCTCTAAAATTAATTTTGAAAAAAAAAAAGAAAAATTTTGGATTGATTATATTATTGGTTATGTTTTCAGGATTGTAAATGCTTAAACTTTAGGGATGAAAAATGTATCCATTTTTTTTCTTTTTCTTTAGGTGTAGTGCATTAAGATCTCAAGTTAGTTTTATTTTTATTTTTATTTTTTTTTAATTTTATAATTTTTAAAAAGATCTCAAGTTTTTAAAAAGATCTCAAGTTAAATTCAACTATTTGATTGAATTGACCAATACAGCTCAAAATGTGCTATATTTTCCAATTACAATTGAATTCTATTAAAACAATATTATCTAATATTTAAGAAAATCAAAACGTTATTCCAAGTCAAATAATATTGGCAAAAAATTGAAATTTATTTATTATGTAATTGATGCGACACTAATTACTACTTTATTTTATAGAGACAATTACTACTTAATTCTTCATGTCAAATTGTAATAATTTTATGGTAAAATATATAGTATTTTCTTTAATAATAATGGTAGAGGTACAATAATATTTCTAAAATTTCATTTAATTGAATAAAGATTTTTTTTTTTTAAAGATAAACGTTATATTGGAATCTTGTGACGTAGGCGCATGGTTTAGCTTCTTTGATGAAGAAAAGCCAGCTGTCACTTTAAAAAAAAAAAAACTCCTTCGATGGCCAGGAACATACGTTAGCCTGTTGCCTAGTTGCTTCATGCTTCCTTCATCGCGTAAACGAGGTGTACACTGTAGTCTGTATAGTATTACGGTCAGAAGCGCACTACAAAATGACAGTGTTTCATCTCTTTAAGAAGAAAGAAGTCAAAGAAAGAAGTCAACATTCAAAAACGGTGGCTTAGAAGTTGGAGAGAAAGGGCTGGGATTATTCGGACAGTAAATAATAAAACAATGTTATTTGTCTTTTTTATTTTTTCAATCGAAGCTTGCCCTCTTTTATTTTATTTGAGTGTATACAGTTTTTTTGTTTCACATTCACTATTATATAGAGGAATTCTATAAAAGTGATACCAAAATATTGGCAAAAAATTTCGAATCTAAAATCTTATAGATATCATGAGACCTTAGGAATTTGAGATTATTTTATCACTGTCAATAATTATTTGCTAATTATCTGGAGAGAGTTAATAAATATTGGATATCAGTTCAAATTCTAAGTAAACTTAAAAAAACATAAATGCAAGCAATTAGAATTTTAAACTCTTGTGAGTTTAAGCTCTAAAAAAAGAATATAACTCTTAGATAAAGTTTAACTATAAAATTGGTTGTAACTTAAGGTTAAAACTTTACTCAATATATTAATATTAATATATTTTGAAAATCTAACCGTTAGATTAGATGTTATTTACGCTCTTAATACTCATGTTAAATTTTGTGTTAATCAGATATTATTTATTATATGATTTATAAGCTTATATTTTATACATAATTGTAAACTAAAAAAACTTACAACTTAAATAATTTATTGATGACATAACTATTAATCTTTAATTTTTTAGAAATTTGGCAAACATGTAGGATAGAAGAACCAAATGTAATCCAATGATGGATTTGTCAAAATCCACCTTCAATAAAAAGATATTGAGTAAGGTTGAAATCTTAGGCTTCAACCAATTTTGTAGCTAAACTTTGTCCATAACTTTTTATTTTATTTATTTTTTAAAGTTATAAAAGTAGTATGATAGCACTATGTGTGCTTAGAATTTTTTCTTTTCTTATCAAAATTCAAAAGTATTTGTATATTAGTTGAACTTGGAATCTCCCTCTCCCCTTACTGTTATTGTAAGAAAAAAAAATTGATTTCTTTAAAATGAAATTCCTTTGATAAGAATCGTAGCTCTTAGTAACAATATTCATCCCCTTATATCTTGTTGATCTTCATAGTTGAATTAAAAAGAAAAAAAGAAAAAGAAAAAACCAAAACTATGTCTCATCACTCTGTTTATATGCATATTTTAAGACTTTTTTTTCTATAATAAAATACAACACTTTTAAGTAATCACAAGTAATAATAGTTTAAACATGAATGATGTGTCCTAATTTTATTATTTTGAATGTTTCACATTTCTTCTTCTTCTTTTCTTCTTCTTCTTCTTCTTCTTTTTTTTTTTTTTTTTTTTGTGTGTGTGTGTGTAAATAGATACGAATTGAGTTATAACTAAAATCCATTTTACTTTCTTTTTAATATTTTTTATTCAATATTATATCTAACATTTTTTTTATGTGTGGGATTGTGAGTTGGAGTAAAATTTGATTCACAATTTATAACTCAATTATGATATAATCTTTTTATATATATTAGCCTCATTACACTTGCTCCGTATTTGTGATGAGGCTTTTTATTTATTTATTTTGAGTTTAATGTAATTTTTCAATTTGAATTTATCTATTATTAATGAGGTTACACATGAATGAATTTTTTAAAAACTAAAATTTAGGATTTGAAATGGAGTAAATTGTTGATTTAGTATGAGCTAGTTTTTTTTTTTTTTTTTTTTTTTTTTTTTTTAAAATGTATTAAACTTGCATAAAATATTTTTAAATAGAGAGTATGTTGATTTTTATGAAAAAAGTTTCCCCAGTAGTTTTTTTTTTTTTAATTTTGTTGAATTACAATTTTAACCTTATTTTTTATTTTTTAAGAATAAGAATTATCTAATTAAATTAGAAATATTTTTGACATTTTTAAAGTCGTAATTTTTTAAATTCCTTTAACACGTTGAGATAATAATAAAAAAACAGTTATAAAAAAAATATTAAAAAAAAAAAAAACAAAAAACACCGTGCGGTCGAGGAAGTTGCGTTGCCTAGTTGGGAATTGGGACAACTAGTTTGGACGACCGAGGAGGAAGAGCACAAATCAAAGCACTTTCCATTTTTATCCAAAGAGAATCTCTACCACTCTCTCTGTTGCAAGCCAAGTAAAACAGAATAGAAGATGCACAGGTCGTCAAGCACTTCTCGAGTCTCCTCGGAGTTGTTCTCATCGCAATCGCAATCGCAATCGCAAACTTATTCTTCTTCTTCCTCAGACAATGATCAACAACAACAAGAAGAACAAGAACAAGAACTACTACTACCCACATACGACCCGCGCTCCCACGTTGCCAAGAAACAACTCTCTCGTCTCAGATCCGCCCAGTCCGCCGTCCACCTCATCCCTCTCGTTCTCCTCCTCTGCGCCATCATCCTCTGGTTCTTCTCCACCCCTGGTATATATTCATTCCTCACTCACCCTTCTGCTTTGCTTTACTTCTCCATATTCTTTTTCTACATAAGCTTTGATTGGTTCCTGGGTGATGAGTTTTGAGTATGTAATGATATTGATCACCTTGTTTTTTTATTCTTTTTTATGCTAGCAACGTTTCTTCCTGTTTTATTAGTCTTGTTACAGTGGACCAATTACTTGGTTTTATTATCCTATCAGATTTTGTTATTGTTGTTGTTGTTGTTGATGGAGCTTTAGTTTACATGACACCTCTTTTTCATGTATAAACAAGTTGCCATGGGTGAAGTATTATTATGTTCAAGATCTATTGGAATTTATTTTTATTGTTCTTAGGTTAACTCTACCATGTAGGTGCTAAACTTTTATCCCTTCGTTTTGAAATCAGTATATTGGATATTGTCGCGTCGTCAATAATTTAAATAGATATCAAAATGGGGATAATCAATGTTTGTTTAAGTGTTGATTATTAAAGGAATTTCATCTGAAAACTATAGATCCTAATCCGTGCAGAAATTTGCAAAATCGTATTATATAGTTGAAGCCATCCCTGTCCTTAGTCTCCAAGTTGCACATGGTGATGTAGAATTAAAGGGTTAAAATTATGAAAAATTTAAGCTTTCTCTTATCTATATTTTTATACTACAGTTGTTAATTGATTCATTAAAGTTGATTTTATTGTTGGCAGAGTTGAGGTCTTGAAGATTGACAACAATGTCATGGTGAGATCAACTTCCTCCCAAACTTGGAGACTACTCAACTAAACAAGTTTTACATGACAAGTCCACAACATTACTTGACAAGAGTACTAAGGTCATTCATAGATGTAAAAGTGCTATGTTTGCCACTTTATATGAACAAAAAGATATAAATAAAAGGTTGTACTGTATTACCAGTGTACAAAGCTTCCACTTTTGTGGGGTTTGGGAGGGGTCATTATTTTCAATAAAGTTTCACTGGTTTTTGTGCAGTTTATGCAATTCTCGATGTGCTTCTTCGTATTATAACTTTCATTTCTATTGTAAAACCACTGCTTGATTGCATTACTATGCTGAGAAAAGTTCGCATCTATTTGGGGTAATGGCATGCATGTGTTGTAGCTCTCTTAAAGAACAACAATTTGCTCAGATGAGATTAGAATGCATAATTGGCAGTTGCTTGATTGGAATAGAGTTGATGGCTTGAATTTAGGCTGAGAGAGCCACCTGATCACCTTTTAGTATGTTGCACTGCCCTGAAATCTGGCTTACTATGTCTATGCAGAGGCTTATGTTCAACCATTTACCTTTACAACTATTTACAAGATTATTTGACAGATCAATACTCCTGGTGCTACTGTACTTCCAATAGGGTTTCGAGTAATGTCCAGTAGGTAGAGGCACACGCTCCTAAAACAAGGCAAACCTAGTGGTTTTGAGATTGCCAATACCTGTTGATAATAGACAAATGGGTGCTCTTCCTCGAAAGAGAAAGAGATGCTGGGTTGTATGTGTGCCTGGGGCAGGTTTTTCCCTATTGTAAGATTCCCATGGCAGCATCTCCATATTAGTCTATTTATCTGTATTCAGTCTTAAGCTTAGCTTAGATATCTAACATGTTCTGCATGCAATTCTCGATCTCTTGTTCCTTAGTGTATGACCATAGTTGGATATACACGTGTGAGTGAAGTCTCACATTGAATAATGATGTGAAGAATGAGTGATTTATATAATATAGTTGAGTTCATACCCATTAAGCTTGAGCCTTTTGAGTTAAGTGTGTCTTTATATGTTATATTAACTACTCAAGGAGTCTTCCTAAGGTGTTTATCTCCGCAACAACCTTCACTAACCTGTCCTACATCTAAGACATTCTTCTCTGATCACGCTCAAAATGTGAGTACTGTGAAGATAAAGAAGATCCTATATGTCCACAGGACTTTGTTGATGTCTACCAAATGCTAATTTATTCAAATGTGTGTTTTTACAGCTATAATGAAGTTTGTAAGAGTCTCTTTACATAGGATTACAAAGCAGCAATGGTTTTCAAGGTTTAAATGGGAAGGAAGGCAGGAGCTTTCTAGTCTTTGGCCCCAAATCTTGTCTTACTGCCCTGACTATGAAATATTCTGCCTTCTATAGGGGTTCACACTCAAAATTTGTATGCTCCAACAATGGTCCAAGCCTAACTATCTTAGGGATGATAACATTGTTCCTAACAGAACACACAACTGGATTCTCCCACTGCAAAGCTGAACCCACAATATTTGCACGTATGGTTAGTGGAAAGATGCGGGGCCATCTTTCACTTCCATATGATCTAAGAGCACTTTCTACAGATGCTGGTTCAGACTTGATTGCATTGGCAAGCTTTCTGGCCAGAACTACTGCATCCTCCAATGCACAACAAGCACCCTGCCCAAGATTGGGAGTCATTGGATGCCAAGCATCTCCAACTAGAACAACCTTGCCATCTGAAGCAGAAGGGCTGATGGCCGGCCACAGCCAACGGTCTACAAGCGGTGTTCTAATGATTGTGTCATCAGGGCTAAGATCAATGATGCTCAATAGTTCTGAAGGCCAGTTCCTTACAAGTTCTTTAGCTTGCTTCTTTAGCACAGATGGGTCACTAATTTTTGGACCTGCATTAAGATTTGTTTCAGATCATTATAAGAACTTAACGATACTCGAGATTGTGCTTTGTAACAATATCCAAATCTAAGTGGGAACACTTATATTCTTTGTATCAAAATCTTCAGCTTTAGCATTTTAGAAGTGTCTCTAGAATAGGCTAATGCATAACAAATGCAAAATAGACCTGGCGATGGTCTGTTGAAGCAGATAAACCAGTAGACTTTTGTGGGAGAGACTGGAACATATCCAGCACGCAAACCTCTACCATATATATAATTCACTTTTGGTTCATATGGCTGCCCTTCTGGATAAAATCCAAGCCCACGGAATGCACAATGGCCAACATACCTCGGTTCAGAGAACCCCATCCACTTAGCTATTGGAGATCGGATCCCATCGCATCCAATCACGACCTGTTGGAAAGACTCAGATGATAACTCACACTCTCGTAATTATATATGATAATTGGCAATATAGGAGAGCAAGTTACTATACTAGAAATGCAAGCTTATACCACGCAAGTCCAAAATTTTAAGTCGATAGGAAATGATACAGAAACTAGTACTTGTCCCTAAAACTCAAATGGATAGAAAATGTTGCCTATCATTATTACTCTAACAGCCTTTGTGGAATGGTTATAGATAGCTAGCCTAAATTAAGGCAGTCAGAAAATTTTGAGGTTTGTTGTAATAGGCAAAGTACCTTTGCACATAATCGAGTCCCGTTCACAAGTTCCAACAAAATTTCACCATTCTCACTTCTTTCAATGTTGGCCAGCTTCGACGAAAATTGTACTGCATCTTGGGGCAACTGATTGGCTAGAGTCTCCAGAAGTATCCTTCTTTCCACAGCTCGGACCTCTTGGCTGTGCCACCATAGAATTACTACTAAATGACGTCCTACATGGCTAAGGGGGAAAAGTGGTTTCATGATATGTCCTAGAACATGAAAGAAAATTCATACCTTTCATCTTCATCTTTGAATTTGAAGGAGCGCATCTCCGTCCCATCTTCTGACTTCACCACCATCCTGCACAGCTGATACCATGGACAAGGTCAGGGAAAAATCTTGAATTATAACTGTGACAAATAGTATCGCATAGAACTGATGTTACTGTTCTAAGGCTTTATGTTCTAGACATAGGTCGTCAGATCCAACTACGTTAATTCTTGTTTTCGCTTGCTCTCTCTTTTCTCTTCTCACTCCCAATTATAACAAAAATTCTAACATGATATTGGAGTCATGCCTTACTTTTCTAATAAATATAAACAACCTATAATTGGTATTTCCATATTTGTGCTAGAGCAATACCAGACTTATGATATCTACGGCTAACTGTGGATATAATGAGGATAATGAAGTGATGATGGTGTTAAAATTGATAGCTTAGTCACAGCTTGAATAATGCAAAATTTGACACCAAACTCAGTCATTGATGAGTGACATTGAACCGGAAAATGAACACATTACACATACCCTTGGATTTCAAGGAATTGTCTCCTGAGATCATTTCCTACTCCTATTGCATCCAACACACGCCACCCATTCTTGAAAAGGGTGAGTGAAGTTCCACCAGTCCGAAGTGAGTCTGCCTGCTCAAGCACCAATGACCGAAGTCCAAGCCTGATATTTCAAATTAAGAAAGTTTAGCTTGGCACTAATTTTACAGAGCTATACCAGGAGCATGTACAAAAACATATACGTGATTTCCTGACTATCATTTCACCCTTTATTCCACAATAAAATGATTAACTTTATCGAATTAATTTCAAAAGAATAGTAACACACCAATTCCAACAAGCCCTTTGTAGGGACACTTGGACAATTTAGTACAGTTTGTGAACCAGAGAAAGCAAACACAAAAAAACATGTTAACTCAAAAAAAGCCAACCTATGAAGGGACAAGGCGGTGGCAAGGCCAGCAATTCCCGCTCCAACGATGACAATATCCTCCTTTCTTACATTGGTTTGAGCTTTGATGACTGATAGCACAGTACTAATGGGTTTAGTTCTTCTGATCATTCTTGATTGAAACCAAGATTGGTTATGTGAAAGTGGTGTAGTTAAAGAAGGTGGTGAGCGAGGAGACTTTAGAAACAGAACATAGGAAGAGCTGGTAGCCATTGGTTGCTCGGGGTTGGCTATGCCTATACAAAGTTTGTGTGATATTAAGAGAGAGAGAGAGAGAGAGAGAGTCTAAGGTTGGCCAGCCATGGAAACGAGTGGTGACCATAAAACGCTTTATTATTTGTGATTTATTTTTTTTGTTTCCCGGGGAATGATTTCAAAAGCCCTTTTTGAAGTTAAGGCCGTAAGTAACGTGAGAGGAGCAGGCCCGTTGGGCCTAAATTGTTGGGCAGGCAGGATGGTGTAACTTTCTTTGTCAATAACGTATACACACAAAAAATGTATACATGCAACTTATAAGAACATTTACAACATCCTTCCTTTCACTCTTCATTTTTTTTACTGAGCATCACCCAAATTCCAGCTTCAACACTAAGGGCCCGTTTGGATTGAGGGTGGAGGGAGGGAGAGTAGAAGGAAGTAGAGTAAAGTTGATTGAAAATAGGCTAATTTTGGGCTAATTCTACTTTACTCCTCCTCCCTCCTCCTCAATCCAAACGAATCATTAATAGCCTCACTTGAGGGTTTGAAAATCAAATTGCCACACAGACTCTATATATATAGAGAGCCATTGTAACTCTCTAAACTCTTCGGAGCTGTTAGGTAGTTGAATTTGATTTTTTTTTTTGAATTTAAATATAAAAAACGATGGGACCTACCAATAGTAGACATGTTTAGTTTTTGAATTCTAAAAACTGTTTTCCGAAAATTAGAGGATTTTTGAAAGAGAAATGTTATGTTCACAACATTTTCACAATACTTTCACAACAAATTTTAAGTGATAAATTGTTACTGGTTGTTATTGGTGGACAAAAAAGTAATTTCAGTAGTAGATTCAAATTAGAATCAATAACAACTTATTAGTAATAACCTAGGATTTGTTGTGAAAATATTGTGGATGTAACATTTCTCTTTTTCAAAACATCTTTTGAGGTGTTTTTTTGTTTTTAGAATCAATTTTCAAAGTTACTGTTTATTTAAATAATCATTTCTTTAAACCCATCTCTCTCTCTCTCTCTTTGAGATCTGAACCACCCCATCCTCTGAGTCTCACGAGGATGGGGTGGTTAGTCGAGGCGCCAAGCTCATGTTTGATTCCAATGGCACATGTCCTTAGTCCAATTTGACTTGATGGTGCATAATCCAGATCCATTGTATTAGATTTTTCTTTTTTCTTTTTGGGCTTTTTGATCAAATTTGGATGGCAGCTTTGATTTTGTTTGGTCTTGCAAGGTTTGAATGGGTTGTGCAATTATTTTATTTTATTTTTAAATTGTTTGTTTGAGAGAAATAGTAATAGAAAATGAGTGCCGACCAATTTTGTGGGTGGAGAAAACACTAGAAAATTATTTTTCAAAACAATTTCTCAAAAATTTAACTAAAATTTAGGAGTTTTAAATTGAACATAAAACGAAGTACGTCTGTTTCAATTTCAAAAAAGATAAAGAATAAGAGATTAGGATGTTGTAAAGTACGAAGAACGTGGGTTTAGTGGGAGATTTTAAATTGTGGACTTTTATTTTACGAATTTATCCCCTTAATTGAAGACCTATAAGTGATTAGGGAGGGGATATTTTGGAATATTTAGAACTTAGAGCACTCACACCAGTCATTCTATAATAGAAAAAGTGAATCATTTTATACATTTTTGCTCAAAATCTACCCACATCAGCCCTTCTATAATACTGTGCATTTCCAAAATTGCTACATTAACCGTGCAAATATGCACGATTATTGTAGCTTTGTATTTGATTATTTAAATATATTTTCTCTCTCTCCTTTCTCACCCTTTTCAACTCTCTCTCTTCAATATAGAATCTCTACCTTCCCTTGACCCTTTTCAATCTAGAGAAAGGAGTAAGAAAGAAGAAATCAATCCACCATCGATCAATCCAAAATCTTTCTCTTATTCTCCATCTCACTCTCTACAATTGATCAATTTGTCCACCTACCACTGCAACCCACCACCACACAACTACCACCACCACCACCACAAGATTGCAATACATAATAACCTAGCCACAAAATCAAAGGAAAATCAAACACACCCACACACATGGACACACAACAGAGATAGAGAGGATTATTGTGAAGTTGTGGTTGTGGGTCGGTGCTTAATGGTTGACTAGAACAGGTCTCGGTGTTTGTGGCGGATATTTGTCTTTGTGGGTTAATTGGAACAAGTCTCTGTGCTTGTAGATTGGTGCTTGTGACGGAGATGGATGCTTGAGGCGGCTTAAGGGTTTGAATAGAGGTAGAAGAAATTTAACCACGAGGGAGAGAGGGAGAGGAGATCTGACCGAGATGTAGAGAGGGAGAGGATATTTGAGCAAAGGATTGTCCATGGATGCAGCAAAAAATCTGTGTGTTCAAAAACGGGTAGAGAGAGAGAGAGAGATTGTGTATCCGTGTATGTGTGAGTTCAGAAAGGATAAAAGGATAGTTGAGAGAAATAATATAAAAAGTAAGAAAATTGATTATTTAAATAAAATAGATTGTAGAATAGATGAACTGATGTGGATGATTTTGAGAAGTGAGTGTGTAAAATAAAAAAAATAGGTTCTTAGTCTAAAATAAACAAAAAATTTTAGACTAACTGATGCTATTGCTCTTAAAGTCCATGGCTTGGAGCCAGCTTGAAAGTCTCTTAAATAATAGAATAGATAAATTATAAAATTGGGGAGTGAAATTAGAAAAAAAAAAAATTATAGTTAAAGATTATTGTTAGGACATATGTGTTTTACATGTTAAGAACATATGTCATGATTTTATGTAATTGGCTTATCCTTTGACAAGATGCACTTTACTTGTAATTGGGTAGATTTAAGATGTGTTTAAATACTTCAAGAAACTATATTTCAAGATCAAATGTTGAAGCCTTCAAGTCTGTCCAAGAAAACAAGCTGAAAGTGCAAAATTACTAAAGCTCGACAGCTAGCATGTGTCGAGGTTTAGGGAAGCTGTTCAGCCCGTGTGCTCGACACCTCCTATCTGTCGAGGTTTAAGAATTTCAGAATTCTGATATGATTTTCTTGGGATTCGTGAATGTGTCTTTGGGATTTCTTTTCTCCTAACCTTAGACATATGAAAGGATTGTTTTAAGGGCCGTCAAACAGTTCACAAGTTGCACAAGCATTGAGCAAACTCTGTTCAAGCAAATTGTGACCGGAGACGAAGTTCTTGCCCTAGTTCATTTCTTTCTCTTGAAGAAGTTGCTGTGTATGTGCACCGTAGGGTTTTGTGACCAAACATCTTCTTGATCTTCATCGTGTAGATGAACTGAAAAACTTTGCAGCTAACAACTTTCTTAGTTGGTGATTGAAGTCGCGTACTAGGATCCGCGCAATTGGTTAGTCACGTACTTGGGAGCCGTGCATCGAAAATGGAACTGTCACTACAGAATAAGTCCAATTGGGTATTGGGGTAAGGGTTCAACTGTAGGTTGGTAAGGTACTTGAGATTCCTTTACTTGTAACCACTTGTTGTGATAATAGTGGAGTTTCGGGAGTGGTGACCTGAAAATCACCCGGTGGGGTTTTTACCGTGTATGTTTTCCTCATTCGTAAACAAATCACCATGTCTTTTATTTTCTGCTGCATATTTAGTTGTTTGGTGATTTGTTTGTGCTACCACGCGCTTTGCATGATAAATTGATTAATTAATAACTTGGCTAATTAATTAATTAATTTCAATCACAAGGGGTCAATTCGTTTTTGGCCTATCAAGTGGTATCAGAGCAGGCACACTCTGATTAGGTTTCAATCTTTGCTGTGTTGATCCATTGACCCCTGTTTGTCATGGATAGAGGACAGTCATTAATTATACCTCCTTTATTTGATGGCACTAACTATGCATATTGGAAAGTACGCATGAGAGCTTTCTTGCAGTCTTTAGATGAAAAGGTGTGGCAAGCTGTCGAGATTGGCTGGACTAAGCCAAAGGAAGCGCCGGCCAATTGGGATGAAGCCAAGATCAAGGCGACAAACTTCAACAGCAGGGCATTGAATGCTTTATTCAGTGCGGTCACCAATGAGAAGTTCAAAAAGATATCCTCTACTGAAACTGTTAAGGAAGCATGGACCATCCTCCAGACAACCTATGAGGGTACAAAGGCTGTCAAGGATTCAAACTTTCGGAGGCTCACTACAAGATTTGAAGAGATAAAGATAGAGGAGGATGAGTCATTCGATGAGTTCTATGCCAAGCTAAAGGACATAGTGAACTCAGCCTTCAATCTTGGAGAAACCATTCCTGAACCCAAGATTATAAGGAAGGTGCTCAGATCTTTACCCGAGAGATTCCATGCCAAGATCACTGCGATAGAGGAATCAAAGGATATTGACAAGATTCCTTTGACTGAGTTGGTTGGAAACTTGCAGACTTACGAGCTAGGGTTAATAAGAATAGGCAAGTTGGGTAAAGGCAAAAGCATGGCTTTGAAGGCCAAGAGCAGTGACATAGATGAGTCTTTCGACGATGAAGATTCGAAGATGAAGTCCTACATCACCAGGCAGTTCAAGAAGTTTATGAAGAATGCAAATGGAAAGGGCTTCGACAAGGACCGTAGGCAATCTAGTTCTTCTTAGTTCAAGAGTCAAGACAAAGGGAAGAAGGATGCTAGGGATGGCGGTCAGTACACTGTTCCCATAGGACCTAAGTGCTTTGGGTGTCAAGGTTTCGGTCACATAAAACATGAGTGTCCTACATATCTCAAGAGCATTGAGAAGAGCAAGGCACTTGCTGCTACTTTGAGCGACACCGAGCCTGAGGATGATTCCAACAATGAGGATGAAGGAATCTTGAATGCCTTCACTGCCACTGTTAATCCTATTGATGGGATTGTTGAAGATGTGGTTGAAGAAGAGGAATTGGTGAAATCCAAGTTTGAAAAGATGGATGATTAAGATGACATCCATACAGCCTATGAGAAACTGTACAAGCTTTCTGAGAAGTATGAGAAACTGTATAGGCTAACCACCAAGAAGCTCAGTGATGTAGAACTTGACCGTGAGGAGCTTTCCACAAAATTTGATGAGGCTAATCAGACTATTGGAGTACTGAGGTTCGAGAACAATTTCTTGGCTGAGAAGACCAAGAAGCTTGAAGCGGAGCTGTTTCAAGTCAGAGCTCAATTGGAGAGGACTTCAAGTGCAAAGCTTGACGAGATGCTTAGCATTCAGAAATCTGCTTCAGATCGAACAGGTTTAGGGTATGGTCTCTCTTCCTTTAATATTGCTTCTACTAGTACTATTGTTTTTGTTCCTCCTGCTAATAATGTTAAAATTGAGAATAATGAGATTAAAACTGAATTAGCTAGTGAGAACTTAGACAAATGTAAATCTATCTTAGGAGCACCCCCTAAGCTTGAGAAGAAAGATGTAAAAAACCCTAGGGCTAAAAAGGCTAACTCTCAAAAGCTTAAACAGAAGAAGCAGCATCTCTGTCATCATTGTGGAGTTGTAGGTCATACTCGACCAAATTGCTATAAGTGGCTAGCCATTCAATAGAGTAACGACATGATAGCATCTGGAACCAGAATCAGCTTCAATCCTCTCTTGCTCTTCTTGGAGATATTCTCAAAGCCCTCATGTTCCTTTCGAACTTGAACGGTTTTAATTTTCCCCCTCACCGCCGGTTTAAGGGTTTACTAGACGGAAAGGTTTTTCCAAGGTGTGGAAGGAAAAGGGCTCCAAGTGATTCTATCACTTTTCTGTTTCTCTCTTCTTGTTTTTGTATGTGCATTACTTGTGTGTTTTTTCTTTCAAATTTTGAGTCAGTCTAGTTTTTATGCTTTGCTTTGTTTAACATGTTTTTGTTTGATTGTTTTTCAGTTTTGCTTTGTTTTGTTTTTCATATAAAAAAAAAAATTGAAAAATCAGAAAAATACAAAAACAGTGTATGTTTTGTGTATATTGGTACTTGTGTACCTTGGATGGCCATTGAAACAAAGTCCTCTAAATTTTGTATCTTTTGTAGCTTAGATGAGTATCTCTATGCACAACTAAGCAAGTGAGCTTTGTGGCTCTTGTTTGTGATGAGTAAGTTTAAGTTATCTCTTGTACTTAACACTCGTATCACTTTTTTTGACGGGAAGGACTAAAAAATCCTAAGAGAAAGACATAAATAACCATCTCACCACTGTTGCCCGCCAATCATAATATGACACCTGTATGCCTCGGCATAGCAAAAGTGCAGTGTCAATGACATTTGTGTGCTCTGGCATAGCAAAATTGGAATGTCAAATGCTTACCATCATTGGGTATTTTCTTTTCTATCTCTTATATGCCTATGCATGGTTTGCTTAAAAGAAAAATATGCAAAGAAAAATAAAAAGCAAAAAGATCAAAAATGCTTTAAATATGATTGCAAGCGTGTATTCTAGGAGATGTGGGAGTTATAGGATGTACCTCGAAGGTGATAGTCCCCATCAAGTAGTTATGATTGTGTGTGAGTTAAAGTGATTTTCTCATATCTCAAATCGTCATAACATGTATACACTTATGCAATCTTGCGATGTTTTTCACACACAACATGCAATATTCTTTGCTATTTTTGATACATGTGCAGGTACAATGTGATTTGGCCATCACAAGGTTTTACATGTGTTAATGTATGCTCACTAAACTGTCTTGACTTTTTTTTGAAAAATAAAATCGGTTAGACTTGTTTAGTGTGTGTGTGTGTTTTTGAAGATCCATGTGCTTAAAATTTTTATTGAGAGATGATTTTGAGAGCTTAACATGTTGATTGGATCTTTGGTTGAGTTGCATGTTGGATTGCATTCATGTCTGTGTTTTTCTCTTCTAAAAAAACTGCTTTTAAAAGCTAGCTTGACACCTCCTCGATACCTTGCTGTCTGTCGAGCTTCTTCAGTTTTTTCTTATCGCAATCTCGACAGTTTCTCGACATCTGGTGGATCGATCGAGCTTAAGTTCCTGTATCTGTTGATTTGTTCCTCGACACCTCCTTGATACCTGTATCTGTCGATGACCTTTTTCTTGATACCTTCCTAGACAGATGGCTCGACACCTCTCGACACCTTCATCTGTCGAGATTTACTGAGGCACTATTTAATCTCCCTGTGCGATTCGAACCCCATTTCGTTCGATTTCTCTTTCGATAGCTCTCTCTTTTTCTCTCCTAAACAATCTTATCTCACTCCAATCTTGATTCTTAAGGTTTCTTCAAGCTTTTTCAAGATTTTCTTCACTTGGTAAGCTTCTAATCTCTTTCATATTCATGCATTTCATGTTTTGAAACCTAGATTTTGGGGTTTTTTGAAAAATTTTGGGGTTTTTCAAAATTGATGAGTTATTGTTGAAATTTTGGGATGGGTTTTCACTTAAATGTGTTTAAAATCTCATACATTGCATCACATTAGCATTATAATAGTATTGTCATGCATTTAGATGTGTGCAAACTGTTTGTGTGCTGATAGGTTTGGATTGGGTTGAGCCCATGATGCAATTTCTTTTGCATGTCACATGGTCATGCATTTCCCATCCATACGTACTCTCTTTTCAATATACTTGTTATATTTGAATTGCTTGGGACTTTTCTGATTGTCTTTCTTTTTTTCCCTCTCTTTTTTGTTTACGTTAGTCGTGTCTATGGCACTTAAGCGTAAATCTACTCCGGCTTGGAACCCTCTTCGTTCCGGAGCTTCTTCATCTTCTGAACCTTCTCCTCTTTCTCTTCGGTTCCATGATGAAGATGCCCATAAGGCATTCTCAGAGAAATTTTCTAAACGAGGTGTTCATTCGGAACGCCAAGTCATTCACAATCGGGAATGAGAGTCACTGTGTGACGTCCCAGTCACTTGTCCTCTCGTGCTTATCCAGGAGTTTTACTCCAACATGCACGGGATTGATCGTTCAGTACCTCTTTTCTTTACTCGCGTTCGAGGTACGCGCATTCTTGTCACATCGCAGCTTGTTGCGGATGTGCTTCGAGTTCCTAGGATAGAGTTTCCGGACTATCCTAGTTGTGAGCGTCTGCGAACTGTGTCCAAGGATGAGCTCATGGTTGCTTTCTGCGAGCGCCTTTCTGATTGGGGTGATCGTCAGTTTACACCATGTAGACCTTTTGCTAAAAGTCCTAGATTCATTAACATGGTGATGACTTTTGTACTCCATCCACTTTCTCACTACAACTCCATCACAGAGCCTCATGCTCGGTTTTTGTTGTCTCTTCTTGAGCATCTTACTATAGACTTCCCTTCTCATTTCATTCTGTCTATTATAGATGTTCATCTTGATTCAGCGTCCCGTGATAAGCTCATCTTTCCTTCCGCTATCACGAGGATCTTATGCCATTTTTCTATTCCTTTTTCCTCTTCCGACCATTTTTCTGTCATGTGTGCCATAGACTACGCTACCGTTAAACGTAGCGAGGCACAGTTTCGGTCGAGGCAGTCAGATTCAGCAGCTCCTCCCTCCCGTTCAGCTCCATCTCGTTCAGCTCCATCCACATCTGCTCCCCCCTCTTCTACGAGCGATGTGTCACTGGGAGACATCATGGCGCAGCTTCAGCGCATGGATGCTCGTCTAGATACACTCTCTACTGAGATGTATCAGATGAACGTCCGTGTTGGCCGTATTGCATGACGTCAGGCGACCATGGGTGGATTTGCTCTCGAGGCTACTCCTTTACCACTTTCTTTTGATTCTGATGATGATGATGGTGATGACGATGATGCTTTTGAGGATGATGATGATGGAGATGCTAGCTCTACCGATGAGATGTCTACTTGACACTCTTACCCTTTGTCACTCGTGACAAAAAGGGGGAGTAGTTTTGGATATGAGAGTAGTCTATCTTAGGGGGAGAGTTAGTCTATGACCATTTTGTTAGGGGGAGTATTGATATATTTTGAGGGATGTAGTGAGGCTTTTATGTATCTTTTTTTTTCTTTCTTTTATAGATACATTGTTCTTGTACATTAGGTCTTGTGACCACTTTTACACATACATTGTACTTATTATCTTTATATGTGGATGTATGTTTCTTTCACCTACCCTTACATGTGTTGTTTCTTTTCTCTCTTTATACACATGTTTCTTATACTTGTACGCAATCTATTATTTCTGTTTCACACTAAGATACCTTGATGAGTTTTGTTTAAAGTGTTTCAGAAATACAGGTTGTCAAAGTCTACTTGCCATAAACTCTCTTCTTGCAAAGTTTTTCAAGAGTTTGTGTTAGAATAGATTTTATTATATTCAACAAGTGAATATGAGTTGAGTGATTTATGACTTCTCTCATATGCTCATTTGTTTGTTGTGGTTTTGTCACAGATTGCCAAAGGGGGAGATTGTTAGGACATATGTGTTTCACATGTTAAGAACATATGTCATGATTTTATGTAATTGACTTATCCTTTGACAAAATGCACTTTACTTGTAATTGGGTAGATTTAGGATGTGTTTAAATACTTCAAGAAACCATGTTTCAAGATCAAGTGTTGAAGCCTTCAAGTCTGTCCAAGAAAACAAGCTGAAAGTGCAAAATTACTAAAGTTCGACAGCTAGCATGTGTCGAGGTTTAGGGAAGCTGTTCAGCCCGTGTGCTCGACACCTGCTCGATAGCTGCTCGACACCTCCTATCTGTCGAGGTTTAAGAATTTTAGAATTCTGATATGATTTTCTTGGGATCCGTGAATGTGTCTTTGGGCTTTCTTTTCTCCTAACCCTAGACATATAAAATGATTGTTTTAAGGGCCGTTAAATAGTTCCCAAGTTGCACAAGCATTGAGCAAACTTTATTCAAGCAAATTGTGACCGGAGACAAAGTTCTTGCCCTAGTTCATCTCTTTCTCTTGAAGAAGTTGCTGTGTGTGTGCACTGTAGGGTTTTGTGACCAAGCATCTTCTTGATCTTCATCGTGTGGATAAACTGAAGAACTTTGCAGCCAATAACCTTCTTAGTTGGTGATTGAAGTCGCGTATTGGGATCCGCGCAATTGGTTAGTCATGTACTTGGGAGTCGTGCATCGAAAGGGGAACTGTCACTACAAAACAAGTCCAATTGGGTATTCGGGTAAGGGTTCAACTATAGGTTGGTAAGGTACTTGAGATTCCTTTACTTGTAACCACTTTTTGTGATAATAGTGGAGTTTCGGGAGTGGTGACTTGAAAATCATCTGGTGGGGTTTTTGCCGTGTAGGTTTTCCCCATTCGTAAACAAATTACCATGTCTTTTATTTTCCGCTGCATATTTAGTTGTTTGATGATTTGTTTGTGCTACCACGCGCTTTGCATGATAAATTGATTAATTAATAACTTGGCTAATTAATTAATTAATTTCAATCACAAGGGGTCAATCCGTTTTTGGCCTATCAATTATAATATAAGATCATGTGTAATATAAATATTTTTAGGGGACCTATTCATGTATTTTACTAAAATTATCCTTGAATGCAAGAGAAACTTAAAACATTCTAGGAATCTTACTGCATCCCATGGTCCCCAAGCTCTAACTTAGAATGTTGTGCGTGGCATAAAATAAAAAAAAAAGGCTTCATAATTAAACAAATCAGGGTGCCCTCATCATTAAGGGATTTTATTGCTTGATAATTATTAGTTGAATTGATTTTTTTTGGTTTTTCTTTTTAATAAAAAAAACCAATTTCATTAAGTAACAAGAAAAGCAATATCTTTTCTCAATTGTTTGGAAATGGCACGAGGACAAAATTAAAAAAACTTATAAACAATAGGAAATTTAGTAAGGACTTATGCAACACAATTAGCATAACACCTAATCTAGCTAAATACACATTGAACAAGGCCTTAGCTAAGCTCAATCACATTACTCAACAGGGTGGAAATTAACCTCTCAACATAAATTAAACTTGAATTTAAAGCATCAACACATAGTTTAAAATCTCCCTCCACCAAAATCTTTTGAATTTCTTTAGTTTGTGCAATGCGTAAGGCCCAAATGAATGATGCAATTTCTGCTTGTGGAGGATCACACAATTATTTGTAAAAGTGATATTCTGTATAACAAATAGACATATCATTTTCAAGTTCATTTATGGCCGCTAGTTTGGATGGAGAGGGAGCCAACTCTACTTTACTCTCTCTCCATCCAAATTGGTGCATAAATCTCACATGTATGTAAGGAAGTACTGAGTACAATTGTTCGAGAGCAAAGGTTTTGCAATTTGTATACACTAAGGGTCCATTTGGATTAAGAGGAGTAAAGTAGAGTTGGTTGAAAATAGATTAATTTTGGGACAAATCTACTCTACTCTACTTCTCCTCCCTCCTCCATAATCTAAACTGAACATAAATAATTGTAGCATCCTTTTCTTGATGAATGGGTAGTGGGAAGACGGAACACGACATGCAGGACACACTTTGCCGAGTCATGTCACATGTGCATATTATTGATGATACTCAACCAAGCTAAAGTTGTCGGTGAGGATTACATAATTAACATTTCCAACCCAAACAGTTTTTTTTTTTTGGTTGATGAAACCCACTGAGGGTCCTTTTTTGCTTTAAATGTATGTTCTAAAAAAAGACATTATGGTAGTGTGATGAGATTCTAGTTCTACTTCTGAGCTCTGAGTCATAGTGACTATAAAGTTGAGTGCCAAAAGTTGAAATAGTTTAATAGTACTAATTAATTAGACGTTAAAAAGAAAAAGTTCAAATACATTTTGGGTTTTTCAAATTCAGAATTATTATCAACTTGATCATTTGAATTATTATTATAGTCCCCAAGTTTGTATTGTACACCTCTTAGGGTCCATTTGGTTGAAGGTGGAATAAAGAGGATAGAAATAAAAAGTGCAGAGAAAATATTTTTAATGGATGTTTGGTTGGAGGGAGAAGTGGAAAAAAAAAATTTGTTAGAGCCCAGATATTTTCATCTCTAGCCTATCAAAATGTTCTCTCTAAACTAGAGAGAAAATTGGAGAGAAAACTCCAAATGAAGAAAAAGACTAAAAAGTAAATACCCATGTGCAATGCATACATGGGTTTGTCGAGTTATTTCCTTCCTTTAATTTTTGTCTTTTTCTAAACCCAACTGTTTTTTTTTTTTTTTTCCCTTTGGTTTTCTTCTTTAGTCTTTTTCTTTTTATGTACCTCTTTTTTGTATTTTTTTTTTTGTTTTTTCTTTTCCATCTGTTTTGGATCATTTGACTTATGCTCTTTATAAAAAACAAAAAAACAAACAAAGTGTCCTTACACAATTTTTTAATAGAAAAAGGTGTTACCTTTTGTTTTATTTAATAGGGATATAATTGTAAATTTCTTCTCAACAGTTTTCCATTTCTCTAATTTTCCATTTTCCTAACTAAACATATATGAGAGAAAACTAAAAAAATGAAACTTCAAATCTTAATCATATTATTTTTGTCTTCTTTTTAGTACCAAAAAAAATACAACAAATAAAAGAAAACATGATGAGAAAGACAACAAAGGGTAAACATAATTTCAAAAATACCTAGATAATAGGATGAGAGGAAAATTATGAGGGAGCTTCTCGAGAAAGATATTAGATTGCTTCAATGCAACATCACTCTCTTCAATTAGCTTCATCTAAATATTCTTAGCTTTATCAAGCACCATTTCTACAATAATTCTTCAAACACTACAATCATCCAAACAACATCACAAGTACAACTCCCTCGATGATTCAAGTAGAAGATCTATGGATCAAACTAAGGAACCATGGGTTGTACACATTCCTTCAAATGACAATGTGATTTGAAATTATTTGACCCGATTTGGTCGATCGTGTTAGGTGATGAGTTGACTTGTATCCTAATTTAAATTGACGTGTGAACATCCTTTATCTTACCTTATCTTTTAATATTTTACATGAAATAGTTCCACTCAAGCAACATCATCATCCCGATTTTTCAAACTGATTTAGAAAAAGACCATAATTATGTCTTCTACCCACAATATTGTTTTTTTTTTGCTCCATATGTTTTTATCATCATTTTGTTGTGGTAAGTTATGCAAATTTTTATTTCAAAGTATTTATTAGTAAAAGAAAATCCTTTAAAAAAAAAATAGAAACAATCTCTAATAATTATACCATGCCAGTTACTAACAAAATGCTCCATATGATTTTAGCAGCATTTTTTTTTTTTTGTTTCTGTAAGTTATGCAAATTTTGATTCCAATGTATTTACTGGTAAAAGAAAATCACTAATTTTTTTCAAACATAGAAAAAAATCTCTAATAATTATACCATACCAGTTATCTACCATCCGTCCAACCACAAGTCCACAATGAATGGCACGTCCTCCACCTAACATACAAATTATAGAAGTTGTAAATTTATGAGTGGCCCATGCGCAAAATTGTCAAATCATATCATGTTTAAGAAAAAAAAAAAAAAAAAAAAAAAGGAAAAAAGTTGCTAAAATTATGAGTGGCCCATGAGCAAAATTGTCTAAAGTTTTTCTTTCTCAGTTAAAAAATTAATCAAGTTCACATCTCATTTTCAAGAAGTGGTCAGCAAATATATCAGGAGCCCACAAACATTACTAAAGAAGAAGAAGAAGAAGAAGAAGCTAATTTGTGGGCTGCACATGTCCTAAATTGTAAATTCACAAGAACAAGGTGAGAAAGATGTTCACAAAAATTTAGGGTCCGTTTGGTTAGAGATTTCTAGTATCGTTGTTAAAGTGTTGTGGAAATTACGTATGAATTAAAAAGTGTTGTAAAAATACATGTTTTAGTGTTTAAACTTAACTTTAAACACTGAAAACTGTTGTTAAAACACATATACCATATTAGTTTGGGTTGAATGTACGAATCAAGTTGTTGGCAATTGTTGGGTACCCTCCTCTAGGTGACTACGTCCTTGAAACGAAGGAAATTATGACATAAACAGGCCAGAGAGAGTGATAAGACCTAACGTGACTCTCCCTCACTTGCACCTTCCTTGTCTATCTTTAAGTGTGATAGGTATATATCATTATACCAATCTGTTCAGGCTCTCATTAACTACACCATTTTGAACCTAACACGATTTGTTAATTAATTTTGAGTCTAGTTATTAAATAATCATGCCCCTATTTACATTCCCCTATAAATACGCACCTTACCTAATGTGAAGTTGTGCACTAGTTCTCTAAAGAAATGGCAAGTCCGAATAATGGTATCACCAATGTCCATAAGTTAAAGATTGAAGCTCTGTTATCAGTGATACCTTATAAGCTGATTGATCAGAGACCGGTGCACCGAGTTTTGGCTACGGACCCTGTTGGTTCAGGAATATTCTGAAGGTGTCTTTGTGTAGTTCTTTACTATAAGAATGTGAGTGAGGAGTATTCGTTGTTAAAGTGTCGTGGAAATTATGTATGGATTAAAAATTGTTGTAAAAATATGTTTTTTAGTGTTTAAACTCAACTTTAAACACTAAAAACTGTTGTTAAAACACATGTACCAAATTAGTTTGGGCTGAATGTACGAATCAGTTGGCAATTGTTGGGTACCCTCCTCTAGGTGACTATGTCCTTGAAATGAAGGAAATCATGACATAAACAGGCCAGAAAGAGAGTGATAAGACCTAACGTGACTCTCCCTCACTTGCACCTTCCTTGTCTATCTTTAAGTGTGATAGGTATATATCATTATACCAATCTGTTCAGGCTCTCATTAACTACACCATTTTGAACCTAACATGATTTGTTAATTAATTTTGAGTCTAGTTATTAAATAATTTTGAGTCTAGTTATTAATTTTGAGTCTAGTGATACCTAACATGATTTATAGGGGAATGTAAATATATTTACATTCCCCTATAAATACGCACCTTACCTAATGTGAAATTGTGCACCAGTTCTCTAAAGAAATGGCAAGTCCAAATAATGGTATCACCAATGTCCATAAGTTAAAGATTGAAGCTCTGTTAACAGTGATACCTTATAAGCTGATTGATCAGAGACCGGTGTGCCGAGTTTTGGCTACGGACCCTGTTGGTTCAGGAATATTCCGAAGGTGTCTTCATGTAGTTCTTTACTACAAGAATGTGAGTGAGGAGGATTCAGGGTCACTTTTTGCAGGTTGGGCTAAGGAGTCACTAGCAAGAGCATTGTGCGAGCAGCCATTGCTTAGTGGAAGGCTCCGGCGCGGAGAGGATGGTAATGGAGAGTTAGAAATTGTGTCCAATGATAGTAATGCTCGGCTGGTGGAGGCACAAGTGGATATAACTTTATCGGAGTTTCTTGAAATGAAAGAAAAGGAAGAAGCAGAAGCTCAGCTTGTTTCTTGGAATGATATTGATGAACATAATCCTCAGTTCTCTCCGTTATTTTATGTTCAGGTAACTAATTATGCTTACATATCAAGGAAAAATAAAATCTACACTATTTTTATAGTTATGTTAGAAAGTTCTGGCTGAGTAACTATTAAAACAGTTTATATGTGCTTCTCAAAAAAAAAGTTCTGGCTGAGTAACTATTAAAACAGTCTATAAGCTAGATGCATTAATAGGAGCTGACTTGTAACTTCATGCATATGCATGGATACACTTAAATATATATAATAAGATGCATAATATAATTAGGAGCGGACACTATAGGTTGAAACTTAAAAAAAAAAAAAAATGCATAATATAATTTCTATATATATATAATTTAAATATTATTGATAGTCATTTTTATATTTTGTTAACTTTTTAAAAATTTTTGTAAGGATATTATTAGGTATAAAATGTAAATTGTCATTTTTTTTTTTAAATTATTGTGAAGCACTTTTTTTTTTTACGATTCATTTATTCTAATTTCTTTGGTTTTTGTACTTAATAACTCACTTGAATGAATATTTCTGACGTGGTCCCACATTTGATTCTAAAATTAAGAAATAAAACTCTTTAATAGAACACATGACGTAAAATTAGAACTCCAATTGAAATTCTAATTCGAGTTTTTCTCAATTTCACCTATTATTATATACTCCATATAGATTGGAGAGAAGGGGGGGGGGGGGGGAGATCTTCTTTAGTATTCTACAACACCGGTCATAAATAACTTATCATAACATTGACTTTTGGTGCGCACATGTTCCAATGAAGGTTTGATAGTTTTAGACTTTTTAGTAATGTCTACACTCTCACCACCGCGCACCCTTGGTGTGGTGGTCACTTCACAAGTATAAATGCTTGGGGGGTGTGGGGGAAGGGTCGGGGTTCAAGTCTCCAAGAGGGAGCATCACATACATATATACTTAGATTAGGTTAGAGTAGAAATTCTATCTTGTATTAAAAAATAAAAAAAAGAGTAATGTAAAAATATAATGCTTAATATATGGATATTGTGTGAAACATTATATATTGTCCTTGACGTGATGGTTACTCTAGGGCAATAATAAATACGAAAAAAATAAATTCCATTTTTCTTCTAATTTTGGCCGAACGTGTGAAGTGTGACATTTATTTAATTTTCAAATGGGATAGTACCAAAAACCCAAGGTCGACAACAACATTCATCTAATGGCCCAATATATGCAAGGGTTCTAATTAGATTCAAAAGTAAGCTAGATAGAAGTGTGAATTAAAATGGAGCAATCTTTTTTTTTTTTTGATGATTTTCCAATTCCTACAGGTGACAAACTTCAGGTGTGGTGGATACTCGGTTGGTATTAGCTGTAGCCTTCTTCTAGCAGACATTTTGGTGAAGGATAACTTCCTCAATAATTGGGCAAACATGCACAACAATATACTTTCCAATAATAATGAATCCACAAAACCCATATTTTACCTTCCTAATCATAAAACAAATGGTCATTCCCCTGCCAACATAATTAGCCATAGTCCAAGAAATGATTGTGGCCAAACCATGCATTTCAAGGTCACTACTAATGAAATTGCAAATTTGGATTATGGTGAATTTTGCAAGTCACTTGCATTGCTTTGCATTGAGGAGACAGAGAGAAGACTTGGTAGCACAATGGCTTCAGAGTTTTCTTTGTTTGTGAAAGAAAACTCCGAGGTCATTGAGATAGCAAAGTATTCTAAACATGGACATGTTAATCCACAATTGAGTCTCAAGACTCAAGTCACTTGTGCAGGTTGGGATGAATGTTTAGGGGCCAATGAGGTAGCTTTTCGTGATGGGAATAAACCTATGCATGTTTCATGTTGGATTGGGTCAATTTTTGATGGTCTTGTCATTGCAATTCCACCTCTTAATCAGGCTACTCTTGAAGCGAACATATTAGTCACAATTCCTAATGAGAACAAACTCTAGGACGAGCTGGTTAGTTTGAATTTCTTTTAAATTTTTTTTTTCTATATGTGATTCTAGGAAAGGGGAATAATTGTTTGGTTAAAGTTTCATGTTAGTTGTTAGCTTGATTTGGTATGGCGTTTAATTTTACCATTTATCTGTAATTGTTATTTTATCTGTATTTGAATGATGAAAGCCAGTTATGTATTTGAATGATCAAAAGACTTTTGAGTTGTTTGTAATTTTTGTGCATTGTTTGCTCATTTAATTTAGCTTATTTGTTATCTACGTGTAAGCATTTTTTAATTTAGACTTAGCTTATGACTTGGCTCATTGTGAGGAGTTTGACCTACCTAAGGAAGTGAATTTTGTATTATACCTGCCTGTATGTGTCGTATTGGTACTTAGACTCAAGGACGGCACTACGTTGTAGTCAGGGGGTTCAAATGAACCGCTTAACCTGATTTTTTTATTTTTTATTTTTATATATAATATCCTTAAAAAAATTGTTTTGAACCCCCTGCAATACAAATTTGCACACCCTCACCTTGAACCTAACCTCCTTTTTTTATTTTTTTTATTTTTATTTCTTTTTCTTTTTAAGTCTAGCTTAAACTCCGAAAAAAAAAAAAAAAAATCCAACAAAAAATTTTTAGTCTTTAATCTCAGAAATAAAAAGCCCATAAATCAAATTTTGAAAAATCATAAATAAAAAAAAGGGCCAAATAAAACTTAAGAATCTGCGGCTGCGTAGCCTCCAAAATCTCCCACTATCCTTTTTTCATTCTCCAAACCCGAAGGAAAAAGGCCGCCTCTTCACTTACGTAGCCCCCAAGATCTGCCACCGCCACCACTTAATCTATCGTCGCTTGATCTAGTTTTTCAGCTTTCTCTTTCTCTCTTTCTTTCATTGTGAGAATGTGTTTATAGTGTTTTGATATACTTTTTCACTGAATCACCGTGTGTGTGTGTGGGGTTATAGTATTTTGATTTTTTGTTGTTGAGTTTTTAGTCTTTGACTCTGTGTGTGTGTGGGGGGGGGGGGGGGGTGGGGGGGTTTATAGTGTTTTGATTTTTTTTTGTTAAGTTTTGAGTCTTTGACAAATTGACTTTTATTTATTTATTTATTTTTATGTGTCTTTCCTCCTCACTGTTACTATAATAGTGTTTGTATTAGTATTTTAATATTAAGTTTTGAGTTATGAGTTTGTCTTTTGCACTTTGAGTGAATTTGTGACTTGTGAGTGCCGCCGAGTGGGAGTGGTTGTTGGTTGTGTGAGTGGGTCAGTACATTAACACTAAGGCTGTGTTTGTTTTGGGTGAAAATCACTTCTGGAAATGCTTTTCCGTAAAATAGGCTGTTTGGTTGGTCCGAAAAATTGGGTCAAACGAAAATTATTTTCCGTTGACCGTAAAATAAGCCCTCTAATTCTGGAAAAGCATTTCCGTTTTTATTTTACCTTCAAATCACTTCCGGAACTGAGACGCACAAAGGGAGAAAGAGAGAGAGAAAGAACGACTCAGCGGAACGGCAGAGAGAGAGAGAGAAAGAAGAGAGAGTAGGGAGAGTGAACTGGGTCTGATCGTCGTAGTACCGCGTTGATCTCGATCTCGCCTTCGCGCCGATTGTGATCGCAGCACCGCGCCTCGCCGCCGATCTCTCTCTTTCTCGATCTCCCTCTCCCTTTTGAACCGGGTTTGATCGTCGCAGCACCGCGCCGATCGCGATCTCGCCTTCACGCCGATCGCGATCGCAGCACCACGCCGCCCGACCTCGCACCCAGATCGCACCCTTCGACTTCGCCGGTGAACCCAGAGCCCAGATCACGCATTCGACTTCGCCGAGATCGCACCCCAGGATCGCACCGAGACGGCACCGATCGCATTGAGATTGCAGAGAAATGGTTGGGTTTTGATAAATTTGACCGGATTTGATGAATTTTTTTTGGTTGGGTTTTGTTTCTGTGTTTATCTATTGAGAAATGGGATTATATATTTGTTTGGGAGCTGAGAAAATGTGAGGAAGAAGAAGAAAATGTGTTTTCTATATTATTTTCAGCAACACAACCAAACACTAGAAAATATTTTCCAAAGCATTTTTCCATAATACAATCAAACACTTGAAAATATTTTCCTTTCCCGTAAATAGCATTTCCGGAAAATACTTATTTTCTGGAAAATATTTTACATAAACCAAACACAGCCTAAAAGACCTTAAAAATATAAAATATTTAAAGAACTGTAAACTTATAAATTAAAGAATTGTAAACAAATTAAAGAATTACAAAAAAATCACTTAACAACAAATTAATATGTTTATTGTATTAGAAAATAGTATGTCAAATGAACTTATAATTTATTTTTTATTCTTTTGTTAGTATTATGGCCAAATTTTTTCATCCATTTGTTTTTATTTCGTAATATTGATATATTCAAATCTCTTATATTTTGAATTTTATAATTTATATTTCTTAATGAGCCCTGAACAGAAGTGCTGGAGCCGGCCTGCTTAGACTGATACAAAAACACGGCTATTTCATGCCTGTTTAAATATTAGTTTTTTTTTTTTTTTTGAGAAACAGTTTAAATATTAGTTATATCGTGTATAAAAAAAAAAAAATAGTTATATCGGGGTTATTTTGGCCGTACTGGGACAAATATTGGATTCGGCCATTTAATGGATATTGGTCCAGTATTACGTAATCACCTCCCTCCCTCTCTCTCTCTCTCTCCATATCTTTCTCCTCTTCACAATCTGCGATAAAAGAGAAGTTGGTTGGAAGTGAGCAGTGGCACCGCTGGCAAAATAATGAGGCTGCAAGTCCAAGATGTTAACTAAGAACTTGGGTTGAAACTGAGGGAGAGAAACGTGTAAAAGAGATCTCTATAAAAAACCGTGTGAAGGATAAGATAGTCATGGAACTTGGAAGCACAGGCTATTACGCATCTGGAGCAAACAAAAGAAAATAAAATAAAAAAAGAGTTGTTACGTCTACAATATTTTTACAACAAATCACAGGTGGTTAGTTGTTATTGGTTCAAATTTGAAACTAACACTTAGATTACTTTTTTGCCCTAACAATAACAACCAGTAACAACCTGTCATTTAGGATTTGTTATAAAAATATTGTAGACATATCATTTCTCAAATAAAAATTAGGGTTAGGACTAAGGAGACAAACGGTGGAAGAGAAAAAATAGACCCGATAAGGGCAAAGTTTCTGTCCAGTGTATTTGTGCACTAGATATGATGTGTCTATAAGAATGGAGCCCAAACTTAAAATTAGAGGAGACAGCTCTGTTATTGGCTGCATGCGGTGACTTTGCCTCTCTGACTCTGCTACTTAGCTGCTAAGGTATTTTTTTTTTGTCTGTTGTTAGGTAAAGACAAAATTATTTTGTTAAAATTTTTTAAAGGACCGAGTTGTTTGTTTTGGGTGAAATTTGTTGGTTGGGCTTAATTATTTTTAGTTTTGTTATTGGTAATTTTTGTTGTTGGACTAATTTTTAGGGGCTTATATATTTTAGATCTGTAAATATTTTTTAAGGCATTTAAAAGAAGGAAAATGTTAGAATTACAAACTTTTTTATAAATTGCTGATGTGATAAGTAGTTATTTATAAGTAAAAAATTGATATAAGTGTGGATCCAGATGCAAACCAATAAAAATTTGCTATCTTAACAATTTGTAAAAATATTGTAGAAAAGTTTGTGGTAGCATTACTTTTAAAAGAATCAATGATATTGTTATGGAAGCAAAGACTTATACATTGACAAGAAATTTTTTTTTCTTTTATAAAAGGTTAGAAAAAAAATGTTGGGCTTGGGCTAACGAATTATGTAGGGTATGGACAAAAATATAAACAAACTTTATTAATTGGTCCAATAATCATTAAAAGAAAATATTAGAATAATGGGTTAATTTTTAATGAGTGATTTTTTAGAATGACAATGACAAACTTCACCTTCCACATTTGTTTTTTTAAGAATGATGGGTTAGTCTATATATATATATATATATATAGATAGGTAAAGTTGAGAGAAGAACTAATTTAAATTCTAAACTGGATACTTAATTTTGCGTCATGTGTCCTACTATTTTAAAATTTAAATTTTTGTACATGCATTAATACCTAACACGGAAGTTAAGAAAACCACAATAATTGTGGCAAGCATGAAAACCAAAGAGACCGCAATAATAATACTCATAATTCATTGAACTTGGATTCACATCTGTAGAAGGATCAAATGCACCGTGTCACTATCTTTTAAAATATATATATATATATATATATATTGAAATCAAGGGAAGGAGAGAGATTCTTAAGGCAGAGGTTTAGAGTCGTAGGTGAAGCAGAAATGAAGAGAATGATCTGCTTGAGTGTCGGTGGTGGCTTGAGGAGGTTGAGGCTGAGGTGGGCATTTGTGATTATGATGATACAAGGCGTGGCTATGGCGGCTTTCCTGTATGTTTCATAAAGTATTACACTCTGAGTATATATATGCACAATGACCAAACCCTCTAATTGTTAAAAGTGTTACCTTTACTTTTAAAAGGCTTTGAAAATTACAAAAATGAATCAAAGTTAATGTTTGTTGTTTGATGAGAGAGTGAAGTGGGAATGGAAGATGATAATGAAGGCTTTCAAAAAATTGAAATGAATCAAAACCATCGTGTTTTTACCATTCGATGAAAGTGTAGTGGAAATGGAGGATGAGATTAAGATAATAAATGTGTAAATATAGTCAGTGGCTTTATGTAATTATGTTAGCCATTGGATCATAATGAAGTGGGAATGGAGGGTTAAGATTAATATGGTAAGTGTGTAAAGCTTTATAGTTTGTTATTTTAGTTTTACATTTGTACTTTGTTTAGCCATTTGGAATATATCTTTTATTTGATACATTGATAAGTTAAATAATTGAATGAAAAAATTTAAAAGGATTTTCATTTATGTATATACTTGTTTTTTTCACTATTAAAAAAAGGATCATAGCAATATGAAAGAAAATTTTGTAATTAGTCTTTTGTGCCTAGAAGTGATTCCATGTAATGGTTATTTCCAAGTATAATATACCTCATAGAACTTTAGGGGAAAAAAAAAATTAGTGCCAAACTTTTTAAAACCAAATATAATACAAATGTTGTTTACTGCAACGTAATGTTGTTTTTAATTCTCCCATTATAAGAAAAATTAGAAACTTTTTGGTTGAATGAGTTTTCAAGTTTTTAATTACTTTGAGAATAGCGGTTGTTTATGTGTGTGTGGATGTATTATATACCATTTTACAACACTAAAGACTAATTTTCTTAATATTAGTACCAAGTAACACATTTTATTACTTACTGCAAAAACTAAGTAATCACTTTATTTCACCTAGATAAGATCACCTCATCATCATTGTCGTTGAATACTCCCGTGTGCGTAAGCACAAGTTACAAACTAGTTTAGATTAATGAGTGATTGTTTCTCCCTTTTTCATCATATTTAGAGAATTCTATGAACTAAACAAGAGAATTCAATTTAGAATTAAGAGAATTCTATGATTAGGTTAGTTGCTAGAAACTCAAGGCAAAAACCCTACAATGATTGGTTGAATTAACGAGTGTCCTTAGGGCATTGATTAACAATCTATTTTAGGAAAGTTTTGACACTACTTTTATGAGAAATAAAAAAAGCTGTCAAAACATTAATTGTTTTTTTTTTTTTTTCCCATAAAAATTTCTTTAAATGGATTGTTAACCAATACTCTAAGAGCATTCGTTATCATTTCCTTTTTTTTTTTTAAAACTAAAAAAGGTTTATGGTTTTAATGCTCCATAAACGCCTAACTAACCATCATCAGTTCCCATTGTGTTCTCAACTCTCAATAGTTTCGCCTCTTCTTCCAAGTTCTCTCACATTCCTTGAATCTGCTCTTCTCTTCCCTTTGCAATAGGTGATTCCATAATGAACTGACCCCTATGCAGAGGTCTAACTTTAACGAGACCATAGGTTTGGAGTTAGCTAGGGTACAAGTGTTTTGGCAACCAAGCTTGGTTGATCATCAGCCTCCTCTTCAGATCTCATAATGATTTTCTAAGAAAGGTTCCACTAAGCTGGATTCCTTATAGGCATGCAGATTTAAAATAAAAATTGGATCCCTCTTCCTAATTATTACACATTATTTGCATTGATGCAATAAATACACACATACATAAGAAAAGATCATATTAAAAAAAAAAGGAAACATATTTAAAAATAAAATTCAAAATTAAATGAAAAACCAAATCAAATCAAAGAAGAGTAATGCTACAGATACAAACTATTTTACAAATTTTTTATAAAATGTTGATGTGACCAACTCTTATTAGTTTTCATTTAGGCTTATCATTAATATCACTTTTTTATTTACCAATAATTACTCACCACATCAGCAGTTTGTAAATTTTTTTGTAAAATAGTTTGTATCTCTAGCATTATTCATCAAAGAATGAGTAATGCTACAAACACAAACTATTTTACAAAATTTTTACAAAATGTTGATGTGGCCAACTCTTATTAGTTTTCATTTAGGCCCATCATTAATATCACATTTTCATTTACCAATAATTACAAAAGATTATACTAATTAGTGAAATCCAATTAATTGAGGCCAAACTACAACTTGAAAAGAAATAAGTTAAAATTTTAAAAGTCAAAACCAATCAAATATGATGAAAAAGGGAGAAAAAAATCATTCATTAATCTAAATTGACCTAATCATAGAATTCTCTTAATTAATGAAAACTAAACTAATGTGAGCTAAATCACATGTGAACAAATGTATTGAAAGAGAGTCGAGAAAACTAGTGTTTTGCAAATGCGCCTTGAAGGAAGAAACCCCAATTCTATATGAACAAAACTTTTAAACTAAAAATGAAAGAGCATGCAAAGAACAAAAAGGAACTAAATCTGGAACTTTGAAAGAAAGAAGTTGAAAATAAAATGCAGAATCTAAAGTGAAAAAAAGGAACTCACCTTTGACCACAGATTCTCTTGATCATGCTGTGACTTCAATAACGTTTCCAAATGCATGATTGTCGTGAAATAATGACTTAGTGAGTCCGAGGTTGAATCTACTAAAAAGGGTATTGATTAGTAATCCAAATGACAAAATAAAATTAAAAAAATAAAATTTAATTGAAGATGAATTATTATTTGGTTGATGAGGAAAAATTTAATATAGGAAAAAAAAAAAAAAATCTTAAAACTTGTTTTAAGAATTCATATGCAACACATATAATGGTAGTTTTGAAAATTCTATATTATAAATCAATTAAATTCATACAAAACATGATCTTAGTCGGATGATCTAGCAATAAGAATACAAGAATTGATTTTCTAAACGTAGTACTATGAATTTAATTGATTTTAGGTAGGACAAAACTAGTGAATTTGACTCTTAAGTATTTAACTTTCCTTGGTCTATGTTAAATAAAAAAATTATACAAAATAAAACATTTTTCCAAATAAGATGAACATTTTTCCAACTTATAGAATATAGTAGTTAAATTAAATGAGGAAACAACTCAAAGTCTTTTGATCATTTAAATACAGACTTTGATCATTCAAATACATATTATATATAACACTTACAAATTGATGGTAAAATTTAAACCCATACCAATCCAAGGTAAGGAATGACCTGAAACTTTGACCAAACAAATCTTAAGGGATAGCATACTCGAGAGAGGAGCAGGCCCGATGGGCCAAAATTGTTGGGCAGGATGGTGTAGCTTTCTTTATCAATAACGTGTCCGCACAAAAAAATGTATACATGCAACTTATAAGAACATTTACAACTTCTATCACTTCTGTCAAAAAAAAGAACATTTACAACATCCTTCCTTTCACTCTTCATTTTTTACCGAGCATCACCCAAATTCCAGCTCCAACAGCCTCACTTGAGGCTTTGTAAATCAAATTGCCACACTGACTCAGTGACTCCATATATATAGAGAGCAATTGTAACTCTCTAAACTCTCCGGAGCTGTTTAGTAGCTGAATTTGATTTTTTTTTTTTTTTTGGAATTTAAATATCGAAAACGGTGGGATCTACCAATGGTAGATGTGTTTAGTTTCTGAATTCTAAAAATTGTTTTCCAAGAATTAGCGGATTTAAAAAAAAAATGTTATGTTCACGACATTTTCACAATACTTATACAACAAATTTTAAGTAATAAATTGTTACCGGTTGTTATTGGTGGACAAAAAGGTAATTTTAGTGGTAGGTTCAAATTATAACCAATAACAACTTATTAGTTATTACCTAGGATTTATTGTGAAAATATTATGGATGTAATACTTCTCTTTTTGAAAACATCTTTTGAGGTGTTTTTTGTTTTTGTTTTAGAATCAATTTTCAAAGTCACTGTTTATTTAAATAATAATTTCTTTAAACCCATCTCTCTCTCTCTGAGATCTGAACCACCCCATCCTCCGAGTCTCTTGAGGATGTGGTGGTTACTGGTTAGTCTAGGCGCCAAGCTCATGTTTGATTTGAATGGCACATGTCCTTAGTCCAATTTGACTTGATGGTGCATAATCCAGATCCTTTGTATTAGATTTTTTTTTTCTTTTAATTTATTTTTGGACTTTTTTGATTGAATTTGGATTGCAGATTTGATTTTGTTTGGCCTTGCAAGGTTTGAATGGGTTGTGCAATTATTATTTTTTTAAAATTGTTTGTTTGAGAGAAATAGTAATAGAAAATGAGTGCCAAGCAATTTTGTGGGTTGAGAAAACACTAGAAAACTGTTTTTCAAAACAATTTCTCAAAAATTTATCTAAAATTTAGGGGTTTTAAATTGAACATAAAACAGAGTACGTCTATATCAATTTCAAAAAGATAAAGAATAAGAGATTAGGATATTGTAAACTATGAAGAATTTGAGTTTAGTGAGAGGTTTTAAATTGTATACTTTTATTTTTTTAATTTATACCTTTAATTGAAAACATGTAAGTAATTAGGGAGGAGATATTTTGGAAAATTCAAGACTTAGAGTCCATGGCTTGAAACCAACTTGGAATCCTCTTAAATAGTAGAATAGTTTTTTTTTTTTTTGATAAACAAACACACACAAGGGAGAAAATAGTAAAATAGATAAATTATAAAATTGGGGAGTGAATTAGAAAAACAATATTTATAGTTAAAGATTATAATATAAGATCATGTTTAATATAAATATTTTTGGGGGAGCTATTCATGTCTTTTACTAAAATTATCCTTGATTGTAAGAGAAACTTAAAACATTCTAGGAATGTTACCGAATTCCATGGTCCCCCAGCTCTAACTTAGCATGTTGTGCGTGACATAAAAATTAAAAGGTTTCATAATTAAACAAACTAGTCGCTAACTCGTGCGATGCACGAGATTGTTTTAAATCAAATGTTAACATGTATTGGTTTAAACATTTCTCAAATTTCAATTATTGAAAGCTAAATTGGCTCTAATATAAGATGAAACATGTAATATTATGAAGTAATATTAAAAATGAGATAAATACAAATATTATGAAGTAATATATTACAATAATCATAATGTGCTCTTACATTTGGTTTAATAAGTATTATAAAAGAACCAGTAAATAGAATAAATATACAATTGTGCTTATATCTTCAAGTTTTATCCAATGCTTTTCAAGAATGTATTTCCTCCCTTTCTTAGGCTCTTCTCTTTTCTCAACTTCTTCAAGCTACTTATATTTTGCCAAATTAGTATCAAGTATAACACCAAATTATACCAATTCATCAAAGATTTACAATGTAAAACTAAACTCTCTTAATGTCAACAAATTTCATAATAACCCTACCCCAACTATTGAATTATTAAAAAAGTTCAACATTTCTACAATCTTCATGAAAATAAGTATTCCATTGGTTTTCATCATGAAATTCAGAAATAAATAACAAAATAGATTATTCACACACAAAAAAACTTCAATATATCCAAGTTATAAATAAAATACCAGTACGAATTGTGCTAAGGTGGAAAATGGTACTATCTTTTGCCATATATAAATACAACATGACTTAAGACCTCAAAAACTTATCTGAAACATGTTTAAATTGTACTATATGGTTTTATTCAAACATTAAGAATATAAAAGCCAAAAATCTAGATATTTATGGCATTTATTTCAAGTTTATGCCAAACCGAAACTAAAGGCATGCTTGAGTGCAGTTCACAAAGGCTTTGTGGCTTGGTAGTGTTGACAAAATTTGTGTAGTCTTCCAAACAAAAAAAAAAAAAAACAATCCAAAAGGAAAAAGAAGAAGAAGTCAAAATCAGTGTGATCTTCCAAACTAAAAAACAACCCTAAATAAATAAATAAATAAATAAAGATGCAGATGATATGTAAAAAGATGGGTATTTAATAAGGAAAATTAAAAGGGTGTGAGTTAAAAGGGAAAAACCTTAGGAGAGAATATAGTGACAGAGCAACCCTGCAAAACTATAGAGGAAATGTATTTATAATCAAAACTATAGAGAAATAAACCAAAAAAAAAAAAAAAAAGTCACAGTCACATGTTCATACTAAACAAAGGCCAGACTTGAGACATTGTAGTTCATGATGTTATGGTTGGAATGACAAAGACTACAAATAGAGAGTTAAAGCAACATCTGGGTCTTTTAAAGGGAAGGGAAAGGTCCAGAAACCATAAAAGGTGTAGGTTCTAGGGTTTAGGAAGAAGAAAATTGAGGAATAAAATCTCACCTTGGGTTAAATATCCTACCTTTATTTTTAAGAAATTACAAAAATTGAATTAAACTAAATAGTTTCTTATTATTATTATTAATCAAAAGTGATAGAATTTTATTGAAAATATTCCAAGTGTATAGGTTCCTTAACTCCTTAGCATGATTAGCCAAAGCATTGTCTAACTTATTACACTGTTTAGAAACTGTCCTAGAATATACATTTTCTGCATAATACACAAAAGCATGAATATGTTCTAACAAATCTAAAATCTCCTTAAAGCATGGTTCCTGCAAGTGAATTAATGCCAGCAAATGTGATGCTCTCAACAGAGCCGTAGCAGCCATCCACAATGGGTCTTCGCAAGGAATTAATTCACTATGGGCTATATAGGAGAACCACGACTATCTCTAACAATATTGATTAAACCTACAAAATTCTTGGCTTTTGAAAAAGGTCAATGCCATTTTCATTTTGAATAATCATTTGAATAATAGTACTGACTTTATAGTTTTCTTATTTATGTTCTAAATGCATAGATTTCTAAATATATGGTAGAAGAGTAATTGAAAACTGAAATGGGATGGTGAATCTAATTTAACAATCCCAACTCCTATAAGCGTTTATCAAGATCCAAGACAATTTCAATTCCTAATATCCAAAACAATTTCAATAACACCAAAAGCATATCCCAAAAATATACAAATCAAAGAGAAGAAACAAATTAATAGGAAACAAACACTTACAAAGGGATCAAGGATCTTGTTCTATTAATGCCATCCCTACTAAAACTCTCATTGCCTACAATTGCTCAATGGTGATCTTGCCTACTATATATGCCATTTATTTTTAAAAAGTCACAGATTCTGGTCTACTTTTTAAATTTGATTTATATGTTTTGATTTTTTCCAACCCATTTACTCATGTCAACATTATTAAAGATAAAAAATAAATCTCATTTTCCCCCCACCAAATACACGTTACAAAACCCGATACCTCTTTAAAACCAAAAGACCAAAAAATGTCTCTTCTCTCCTCAGACGCTAACATCTCCTTCCCCTAAACTTAAAACTCACCATTTCCTTCCTCCAAAATCAAAACCCAAAACTCAGATTCTGAGAGTGAGAGTCATTGGGTAAAGAGAGATCAAGAGAAGCAAGTTCGTAAGGCAGAGAGCCACCACCCAGTACTGTCAGGCATGCATTTCGCCACCGTTAGACTGCTGCTAGTAATTATTTTTTGTTTTAAAAATTTGGACATTATGATTTAGGTTTTGGGTTTTTCTTGAGATTTGCTTTTATTTATCTGTTCATGGTTGGTAGTGTTGGAGAATTGGAATAATTAGGATGAGAGGAAAGGAGGATGGTATAACCCTAAAAATCAAATTTTCTTGCACAATGTAGGGATGTGTGATTAAATAATGCATATATATTTGTATGTTTCAAGAAGTTGCAAGGGTACCAAAAAAAGTAAAAAATAGTGATGCCAATATCACATTGCACTACTTATTATTGCTAGAACTACTGATATAACAAAACCGAACTCTGTTGCTCATAGTTTGGCTAGACACGCTATTAATATTCCAAACTTTTAGTGTGGATGGAGGATGTTCCACCACAACTTTTTTCTGTATTTCAGGTTGATTTAGCCGATCTTTTTTAATAATATTATTCAGTCTCTTTCTCAAAAAAGGAAAAAAGAAAAAAGAACTGTGACACTAAATATGAAAACAAACATAACAAATACAGCAATTTATTTATGTGGTTATGCCCCCAACAACATAGCTTTTTGTTTTTACCTCAACAGGCTGCCTGAGGTTGATCTTTTGTGTAGGTTGTATATGCCTGGAATCACTCACAATATTAAAAGACCACATAAAAACCCAAACCCCAAAATCCAATTTGCATTAAATTTTGGCCAGCAAAATTTGTGGGATATAAATTTAACTAAAGCAACAACTAAACCGCAAACCCAAAAATTAATCATTCATATTCCAGATCCCATTAAGTTTCCTATCATAGGCTAACCACAATTCAAAGAACGCCAACTAAGAAGCCCTGCAACCATAAATTCATTGACGCAACTTTGATAAGTATAGTTTACGGCTTTTGTTATGTTAGAGAATGAATAGAGCATCAAGCATAATTGTAATCGACCGATCAACAATTTTATCAACACAAATTAAGTTTGACTCCATGACATCTAAATTGTAATCAAATAGCATTAAGAAAAGAATTGGTCTAAGTCTCAAATTCTGACTAAATTTGAGAAAATATTATATAATAAAGAATTGAATACAGAACATTAACTTATGCAACATCAGTGACAGAAGCAAATTGAGAGTGTTGATGGATTTGGCTGAGATTAGAGAGAGAGGATAGGGTTTGAGTTTGAGGCCTGAGAAAATAAAAGAGAAACAAATGAAACAAATTAGAGAGAGATTATAGGCACTGGTTGGCTACATCCTCTGATACTGAGATGAAATTTCAAACATGATACAATACCTCTTTTAGGCATTTGCAATCCAAAATGAAGGGTGCAAAAGTCAATAATCATATAATGTATTAAGTTTGAAAGGATGATGTATTGTAACTATCATCTAATCCAGTGTTTTCAAAATAGATAATACACAATCATACCTACGGTTTTTGGAATTGCCTTCCCAAAAAGACCCATCACAATTCGACCTGAAAGATGACAGATCATAAAGATTTAAAGAGTATCATATTAACTGTGGGAGGCTTTCGTCTCGGCCCTCAATCAGGTATTGTTTGCTTTGGGATGGGCAAGGATCGACCTACATCCCACCCGCATGAATTTGCTCAATCCCACATCGGGGAGAGACGCCTCCCACATGTCTCAGGACTATTTTATAGTTATGTTAGAAACTGCTGGGTTAGAGAAGTGAATTATTAGGAAAAAAACACCGATTCCAATGTAGCAGTTAATAATAAAACAGTGTACAACATTGTCTTGTAGAGTTGTGTATTGATTCTCACAAATTAAATTTTGACAAGATTTTGACACTATATCTATAACCTAAATGCATTAATAGGAATTCATTGGAAGAAGAGAGATCTTCTTGAGTATTCTGCAGCACCGGTCATAATAATTTATCATAACAATGACTTTTAGTGCCTACATATTCCAACGAAGTCTTCTTTGACATGTAATGTCTACGGTCTTTGATGACACATGCTTACCTTCTTTCGTATCATATGTATAAACATATGTATAAATATTCCAATGAAGTCTTCTTTGACATGTAATGTCTACAGTCTTTGATGACACATGCTTACCTTCTTTCGTATCATATGTATAAACATATGTATAAATATTCCAACGAAGTCTTCTTTGACATGTAATGTCTACAGTCTTTGATGACACATGCTTACCTTCTTTCACATTATATGTATAAACATATGTATAAATATAATGCGGACACTTAATATGAAAGTGTGGATATTGTGTGAACATTATATATGAGAAGTTTGAAATAATAATTTTCTTCGGAAAAGAAAAGGTCTACTTCCACTTTTCTTCTATTTTTTGCCGAATGTGTCATGTCTACCAAAAACCCAAGGTCAACAACAACATTCTTCTATTGGTCCAATATATGCATTGGTTCTAACTAGATTCTAAAGTAATCTAGAAAGAGGTGTGAATTAAAATGGAGCACTCTTTTATTTTTTGTTTGTTATTTTTTAAGATTTTCCAATTCCTACAGGTGACAAACTTCCGGTGTGGTTGATACTCAGTTGGGATTAGTTGTAGCCTTCTTTTGGCAGACATTTTGGTGAAGGATAACTTCCTCAATAATTGGGCAAACATGCACAACAATATACTTTCCAATAATAATGAATCTACAAAACCTGTATTTTACCTTCCTAATCTTAAAAGAAATGGTTCTTCCCCTGCCAACATAATTGGCCATAGTCCAAGAAATGATTGTGGCCAAACCATGCATTTCAAGGTCACTACTGAAAATGAAAATTTGGATGGTGAATTCTTTAAGTCACTTGCATTGCTTTGCATTGAGGAGACTGAGAGCAAACTTGGTAGCAAAATGGCTTCAGAGTTTTCTTTGTTTGTGAAAGAAAATTTCGAGGTCATTAAGATGGAAAAGTATTCTAGACATGGACATGTTAATCCACAATTGGGTCTCAAGACTCAAGTCACTTGTGCAGGTTGGGATGAATATTTAGGGGCCAACGAGGTAGCGTTTCGTGATGTGAATAGGCCAATGCATGTTTCGTTTTGGATTGGGTCAATTTTTGATGGTCTTGTCATTGCAATTCCGCCTCTTAATCAGGCTACTCTTGGAGTGAACATTTTAGTCACAATTCCTAATGAGAACAAATTCTAGGACGAACTGGACAGTTTGAATTTCTTTTTAATTTTAATTTTTTCTATATGTGATTCTAGGAAAGGGGAAGAATATGTTTAGTTAAAGTTTCATGTTAGTCGTTAGCTTGATTTGGTATGGGGTTTAATTTTAGCATCCATTTGTAATTTTTATTTGATCTGTATTTGAATGATGAAAGCCAGTTATGTATTTGAATGATCAAAAGACTTTTGAGTTGTTTGTAATTTTTGTGCATTGTTTGCTCATTTAGTTTAGCTTATTTGTTATCTATGTGTAAGCATTTTTTAATTTAGATTTAGCTTACGCCTTGGTTCATTGTGAAGAGTTTGACCTACCTAAGGAAGTGAATTTTGTACTGTATTGGCCTGTATGTGCCGTATCAGTACTAAGACCGACACAAAAACATGGGTATTTCATACCGGTTTAAATGTTAATTATATCGAGGTGGGTTATTTTGGCCGTACTAGGACAAATACCGAATTCAGGCATTTAATGAATATTGGTCCAGTACTATGTAAACACCACTCCATATCTTTCTCCTCTTCACATTCTGTGATAAGGAAATGTTGATTGGCAGTGAGTGGTGGCAAAATAATGAGGCTACAAGTCCTTGATGTTGAGTTAAAAACATGACGCTGTTATTATGACGGAGCAGTGCACAAAAATATAATAAATATTTCTTATCTCATTAATTTTTGTTTGGCAGTTGCAGATGTCTACAAATTAGAGTTATGTCCTCTTTTCTTTGCTTTTGAAAGTTCCATTTATAGACGTTTGCATCTATTTGTGATATTCATGAATTCAACATGTTTGATTTTTTTTTTTTTAAATTTTAATTATCATCTTTTTGGTTATTGTGACTTGTTTTCTAGAAGAAGGTCATGAATTACCTTAGCCTTGAAGACACGGACTAGCTCATTCTGTGGGGGATGTTGTGGACGACTAAATTTCTCGGTTCAAAATAAGTCAAGCAAGTAAAATAGTTTCACAAATGCGAATTTGTATTGATGATTGTGTGGTACAATTCTCTGTGATTACAAAAGAGTTATCCTCTGATTCGATCTTCTTAAAAGACTTGTTGATTGGATTTGTAGTAATGTGATTTTGATTTGAACACCCAATATACTTCAATTTGGTTGAAGAATGGATCGAAGATCTTTGGAACAAAATTACAATGAATCTCTGGCTATGAGCTTGTTAGAAATCCTTTGTTCTTCACGTTCTTCGTGTTCTTCGTGTGTTCTTCATCTTCGAAGGTTTGTGGTGGAAGTTCTTCAGGGCTATAAAGGCTTGAATCCGTTGAGCTTCATTGATTTGTGATTTGTTGAGGTTTCTAGAGGCTTTCGAGCTTGATTCCAGTGAACTTTGAGATGCAGGAATATGATTTGGATGATTCCTCTTCGAATGTTCTTGGTATTCGAAGTCGAAGTTCTTGAAGTTCCTGGAGGCTTCAGGGCTTGATTCCAGCAGAGCTTTTGGACTTCTGAACTCAAGATCTCTTCCCGGTGTCTTCCCAGATGCCTTGGTTTCCTCCTAAATACCTTAGGAAGGCTTCTATTTATAGGAGTTTGGGGGTGGGTGAGCGACACGTGGCGGAGTCTGATTGGTGACACATGTCACAGCCTGATTGGTCCGCTTATGTCATCGCTTACACGTGCTAGATTGCTTGTGTCATTGCTTACACGTGCTGGACTGCTTGTGTCATCGCTTACACGTGCTGGACTGCTTGTGTCTTTGCTTACACGCGCTGATGTGTGATTGGTTTTTGCATGACACTTGGCAAATTTTTGTTGGTTTCTGAATAGTGATAGCAAAACCTAGCAGCAATACGTGGTGCTTTGTAATTGGCTGTATTTTGTGGACTTGGTAATGTGACATGTCAGCTTGTGATAGGTCAGGAATTTTCCCTCTCTACAGACGTTTTTGTTTTTCCCTGATGGTAATTTGAGAACACACACACACACACACACACACACACACACACACACACTATCTATAAAGAAGATTCCCTTCTTTGGTGGACTTTTATATAGTTTAGAAATACTCCTAAACCTTAGGTTTAACAAGGAAATTTTTTTTTTTGAGAACAACCCAATAAAAATATATCTCTAACTCCATTTAAAATGCCTACAAAATAGGACACTCTCCTATTTTGTAAGTTTGTGACTTGTAGGAATCAGAAAATTAGACAAATTAAGAGAGAGAGTCCCATTTTCATTAAGACCACCATTCTCTAGCTCACTTTAGAATCTAAGCCATATTATATATATAATACAAATTTTCTCTATTCCACTTTTTTTACTCCATTTCAAACTCTATAATATGTGCTTTTTTAACATAACTAGAAAATTGTTAAGTAATATGAGACTATTTTTTCCTGGATTATGTAACATAGTTACTTGAACATAGAATAATGGTGAGAACTAAGGATCATGTTCATCAATATCATTCCAAAACACAAGCTAAGCTTCTGCTTCTTCTCCTTTCCTTTATGTTCAAGAAACTTGGACAAAGTTACAGCGACCTGTGCTTGGATAAGCCTAGCGCCAACATCATTGGATAGAATTTCACTCTCTTCCCCTCACTCTCTTCTCTATCTACCTCATCAGACATGCTCTCTTCTAAACACAAAATCTCCACACATACCCATCATCAAATCTTCAACTACAGAAATCTGTCCCTCCAAACACAAAATTCCCACACAATCTCAACATCAAATACTTCACCTACACAAACCCATAATCAAGACCCACACAATCTAGATTTTTTCTCTTATTTGGCTTCAAGCTAGGTGGACTTTTGTGAGTTTGCTGGAATTGATGTTCAAACTTGGGGAATTTTGCGGGTTTGTTGGAATTGATGATAGAATGTGTGGGTTTTGTTTTGGTATTGATTTGAGCCTCTGCCTTTGACTGGGTTTGGTTGATGGGGGCGGTAAATTGAGGAAGATTGATTGAGGGAATTGGGAAGATAGAGAGAGAGATATGAATTGAGAGAATGATAAAGAAGAAGAAGAAGCAGGAAAAGAAAGAATAAGACGAAAAATGAAAGAAGAAGAATGAGAAAAAGAAAGGAAAAATGTTCAGAGAAAATGGAGTTGACATGTGTGTTAAAGTTGGTGGGCCATGGGTAGGTGTGAAATAATTAAAAAATGAGGGAAAAGTGGCCAAACTGATGTGGGTGTTTTGTAAAAGTGGGTGTGTAAAATAGAAAAAGTATGTTTTTTTTTTTGCAAAATAGAATTTTTTTTTTACATCCATTGGTGCGGATGCTCTTATAAATATAATACAAATTTTCTCTATCCCACTTTTTATACTCCATTTCAAACTATATAATATGTGCTTTTCTAACATAACTAGAAAATTGTTAAGTAATATGAGATTGGTTTTCTCATTATGTTTCATCACAAAGCATCTCATCCACACAAAAAACCATTGACCCAAAACGCTTTTGCTGATGATTACTCTCTTGGAATCTGGGGCCAAGTAGTTTTCTAGCAAGATCCTCAAAGCTAAGTCATCAGATGCTTTGTTTAGAGCATTAGTATTAGTGGAGGAAAATAGGTAAAATGCTAAATTTATCAATTAAATATAACAAAAGTGGAACAAAAGTGTACTACATCGTGGTCTGTTAACTCAAATTGCCATCTTTACATGGAAAGAGATGGGTATGAGGAGGATGAGAAGAGAAAAAGAGTGAAGAAGAAGTGGGCCTTAGGGATTATGTTGTTGAATTTTGAGAGTTGGGAAAATTGCCATATTTTATCATTTCTCTGTTTTTTGTTTTCTTTAAAAATATAAATAAAGAAAAGAAAAAAAGAAAAAGAAGCAAGCCTTTTGTGTTGGGAAATTGCCTCAAATTCCAATTGTGACTTGGAAAGTCAATTAGGTTTCCTAGTTGAAAAAGGAAAAATTAATTTAGGTTTCCTTGATATAGAAGGAAAGACTATTCCTTGGTGTGGAATGAAGTCTATTCCTTGTTAAAGAGGTAATGTATTCCTAGTCCAAGAGGGAATAGCAAAAAAGTCTTATAAATAGACAATGCTGCAAAGAATTTGATGGCTTCGGCCCAAGGGTCCTCCCTATGGGGAGAGGGAAAATAGAGCGTGAAACCAAGAGAGAAAAAAGAGATTTTCACTTGGGAGGAACGCAAGAGGAAGGAGAGAGTAAGGTATTGCCGCTTTCAAGAAGATAGCCAAGGGAGAGAGAGCAAAGGGTTGTTGCCTTTGAGAAGATAGCCAAGGAGGAGAGAGAAAAGTGTTGCCGCCTTTGAGAAAGATAATTTGTGCGTTTGAGAGTAAAGAAAAATAAGAGAGATTTTTTTCTTTAACCGTGAGACATACACAAGAATTATTGTAATTGATTTGATAAAAGTGAAATTATTCGGAGTTTGTCCCATGGTTTTTTCCCTTCAAAGAGAAAGGGTTTTCCACATAAATTTTGTATCTTATGTGTGATTGTTATTTTGGGTTGCTAATATTGTTGATAACATTATTTGGGTCCTAACAAGTGGTATCAGAGCTAAGGTTAGAGTAGAAGCGATGGTCGGAGAAGAAGGCAAGGCTTTAGGAATTGAAAAGTTTGATGGAACAAATTTTGAATATTAGAGGATGCAGATTGAAGATTATCTCTATAGGAAGAAGTTGCATCTGTCTCTTTTAGGGAAGAAACCTGATACTATGAAGGATGAAGAATGAAACATTCTTGATAGACAAGTATTGGGAGTTATTCAATTAACTCTATTAAGATTAGTTGTGCACAATGCTGGGAAAGAAAAGACCAACAGTGGTATTAGAGCTTGGTTGATTTAGTGGATGACTCTTTGTGTGAATTAGGATGGAAGAGAAGGGATTGCTTTGATTAAGGTGGAGTTATTCCAAGAGGAAAAGAGGACTACTTGATTAAGGTAGGAGTTATCCCAAGAGGAAAGAAGATAGTTGAGGACAATTGATGGAATTTGAGTCAAGGTGGAGATTGTTGGGAAATTGCCTCAAATTCCAAATGTGACTTGGAAAGTCAATTAGGTTTCCTAGTTGAAGAAGGAAAAATTAATTTGGGTTTCCTTGTTATGGAAGGAAAGACTATTCCTTGGTGTGGAATGAAGTCTATTCCTTTTTAAAGAGGTAATGTATTCATAGTCCTAGAGGGAATAGCAAAAGAGTCTTATAAATAGACAATGGTACAAAGAATTTGATGGCTTTGGCCCAAGGGTCCTCCCTATGGGGAGAGGGAAAATAGAGTGTGAAACCAAGAGAGAGAAAAAAGATTTTTGCTTGGTAGGAACGCAAGAGGAAGGAGAGAGTAAGGTATTGCCGCCTTCAAGAAGATAGCCAAGGAGGAGAGAGCAAAGGGTTGTCGCCTTCAAGAAGATAGCCAAGGAGGAGAGAGCAAAGTGTTGCCGCCTTTGAGAAAGATAATTTGTGTGTGTGAGAGTAGAGAAAAATAAGAGATATTTTTTTCTTTAGCCGTGAGACATACACAATAATTATTGTAATTGATTTGATAAAAGTGAAATTATTCGGAGTTTGTCCCGTGATTTTTCCCCTTCAAAGAGAAAGGGTTTTCCACGTAAATTTTGTGTTCTTATGTGTGATTGTTATTTTGGATTGCTAATATTGTTGATAACATTATTTGGGTCCCAACGTATTGGTCGTTGCATAGAAATGAACAACTCTAACCAAAGGTTCCAGTTCATACTACAATCGATGGAAATCTTATGTTTGAAAAATGAAAGTAGAGCTTTTCCCATGGATTCTTCTAATTCAGCTTATTTAGTAAGGTGAAATTGAAAGCAGTGACATTTTTGAGATTTTGATTTCTGTGTTTTTGATACTATTTTTATTAGTTTTTGAATTTTTTAAACTAAAATATGTCAAAACGGTGTCCTTTTTTTAGCACTTAAGGCGACCCACATAATAGAACTAGATGAAAGGACTACACTAAATAAAGGTCAAAGTTGTAGGGCTTATATCTCAAAAAAAAGAAAAAGAAAAAAAGAAGTTGTAGGGCTTAAATGAATAAATCAAAAATAAAACGACTGAATTGAAGTTTAAGTAAACTTAGAATATATAATTTGTTGTTTAGCAAAAGAAAAAACCTTAAAATGATATGTATTTGGAGCATTTTTTATTACATCAATCTTATTTTAGATTGGTGTAGTTTATCATTTGTTACAGGGAGACACTTTTTTTTTTTTTTTTGAGAAGATGTACGGGAAGACACTTTAAAGGTGGATAAAGACGGATTGTCTGAGCTAAGCTTAAACTTGACTCGATATTAAATAAGTAGGAACATAAAGAAATATATATTTGAAATCAAGTCCAAAATCATAACTCAGTTCAAGTGTAATAATAATAATAATAATAAAATAAATAAATAAAAGAAGCAAAATGTCCAATTATAACTCCATCTGTTAGCTAACAATGAATTGATGTTTAACACTTTAACTACTTTGATCCTGCTAACCAATCAACCATAAGCTAGAAGGAGGGGCACATTAATTTGACCACACAAAAAAATAATTATAACTCCATCTGTTAGCTAACAATGAATTAACGTTTAATTACTTGGACCCTGCTAACCGATCAACCATAAGCTAGAAGAAGGGGCACATTAATGTGACCACACAAAAAAATAATTATAAAACAAAAAAATAATTATAACTCCATCTGTTAGCGAACAATGAATTAACGTTTAATTACTTCGATCTGGCTAATCAATCAACCATAAGCTAGAAGGAAGGGCACATTGATGTGACCACTCAAAAAAGTATTCTTTGACATGCTGCTAATTAATATTGTTGGGTTAAGATTGCTTGACCCCAGTTAATTAATTCAATTACCCAAGTTGATTAATTAGGTTCAATTGTATGCAAACCGTGAAGGTATCAGCAAATCACCAATTAAACTAAATGCAGTTGAAAATAAATTGACATAGTGATTTGTTGATAAATGAAGAAAACCTCTCGCAAGGCAAAAACCCCATCGGGTGATTTTAAGATCACCACTCCTAAGAATCCACTAATCAACAATCAAGCGATTACAAGTACAAGGAATCTTACCACTACCCTGGCCTATCCCAAAATACCAACCTATAGTTGAACCTTCGCTCCAATACCCAATTGGACTTAATCTTGTAGTAGCCTTCTTTCCCTTAATGCACTAATCTCCAATCTATGACTAACCCTTTGCACGGAACCCAGTATGTGACTAACTCTAGCAACTTGAACAGATATTATTGGCTGCAAAGTTCTTCACTTCATCAACAATTAAGATTAAGAAGCACTTGGTTACAAAACCCTTTGGCGTACAAATGTAGTAACTTCTCCTAGAAAAAAAATAATCTCTTTGTCTCTGTATCCGTATGCGATGGCTCTTAAAATAAGCTTTATATATGTCTAGGGTTGTGAGAGCGGAAACCCTAAACAAATACATAAGTTGGGTCGAATTTCAGATCTGGAAAACTAAAAATCGTAATTCTCAATGGATCAAGCTTCTCATTTAGTCTCGATAGAAGTATCTGTTGAGCTATCTGTTGAGACTTAATGAAACAACTTTTCTTCACTTGTTTCTTGGATCAATCTTCATGTCTTTAATATGAACACTTGATATGCTTGAACAACATATTTCTTGATGTATTAAACCCAACTTAGATCTACCCAATTACAAGTAAAGTGTATTTTGTCAAAGGATTAGCCAATTACATAAAATTATGACCCTAACAAATATAATATGTGCCATGGGTGCCACCTTACTAGTTGATCAAGATCATCTATCTACCTACTGTGTCACCATCAACATTGAAAACAATTACTCATTCATATCACTTGGGCATATCACAACTTAAAGAAAGGAACAATGTAAAACATTTCTATGAAATTTTCGATGCATTTAGAGTTATTATAAACATATTAAGCCAAAGAACTCCTTATATTAGGAATAATTCTAGGGCCACACACACTTTGTTATAATTTTTTTATGTGATAAACTGTAATTGAATGTTTGTCACTTTTACATCGACACACAATTTTTTCTCCACCACTTGCAACCAGCCATATATATAAGACAGTTGTGTCAAAAGTTGTGTGAAAGTATATAGTCCTATAATTATTCATTATTCATAAATGGCAAAGCCACAACTCTTTTTAGGAGGATTAAGTTGTCAGATGAAAAATTATTAATCCAAAACATAAGCTAGTTTGTATATATAACAAAAAATTTCACACATATATCTTGTTAGTAATATGTGAACTATATTTTAAATTATATTAATATTCTTTACACATTTTAGATCAAGAATTTATATTAAAAAATTAGAAATTAGACGGTTAGCAATAAAAACTTTGAAACATTAATCAATTTTAAATAGTATAAATAACAAGTGTTACTTTACTTCTCTAAATGTATACAAGTCAATATTAGAAAAATATATCAATAATAACAACTATAACTATATAGATTTATTATAAATATACATATAAACATATTATATTCTGTATATTTAAATTGATCCTCAAACTAATTAGCTTGCTCACAAATCATAACTTGACTAGTTTTTTTTTTCAATAAAAAACATAAACAATAGGTCATCTCTCTCTCTCTCTCTCTCTCTTCTAGTTTCCACCTGTAGTACCCTTCTCACCTTGATTGGGTATATTGAAGCATATGTAGCCCACAATTAGCTTTTTTGAAGAAATTTTTTTTTTTTAAAGGTAATTTTTTTTTAGTCCTTAAATTTGAAGTTTGATTTTGGTACTTCAAATTTTAAAAGTTCAAATTCAATCTAAATTTAAAAAAAGTCAACATTTCATCTTTGTCTATAGGGGAATTTGATTATAGTCCCTGAAATATGGGGTTGATTTGATTTTTATCTCTTAAACATGGGGTTACTTTGATTTTGGTCTCATAAATATACGAGTGGTTTGATTTGGTCCCTAAAAAAATGTGTGTCGCAACATTCCCGTTACACATGTGAAGGTAAAATTTTGGTTGTGAGAAAATCTGGACTCTTTGATAGCTCCTTGCTTTACTCCTTTGCAAAACTCTGGTTGCTTGTCACCTAGTTTCTTTTTTTATATGAACTTTGTCATCTAGTTATTATCTATATCTACTAGGTGAAAGAATATTAATTAGTGTATTCATGCATGCCGTTATAAGGTTGGAGAACCTTAGGACTTGGGTTGTCACTAATGCAAGAGTAGTCTGCGAATGCCTTTTTTTTTTTTTTTTTGGGGCGGCGGCGGGGGGGTGTTTCTACTTTGTGCAAATGGATAGATCGGACCCCATAGTGGAAGTACAAATTAACAAAGTCCCCTTGCAATAAAAAAAATAATAGTAATAAAAAAAAAAAAAAAACTTAATCCCTCCAATGTTCAAAGATGAAATGTTGAAATAAATAAATAATAATAATAACATAATTCACACTTAGATAGAAGTGTGAATTAAAATGGGGCAGTATTTTATTGTTTTGTTTTTCTGATTTTCTAATTCTCACAGGTGACAAACTTTCGGTGTGGTGGATACTCGGTTGGTATTAGTTGTAACCTTCTTTTGGTAGACATTTTGGTGAAGGATAGCTTCCTCAATAATTGGGCAAACATGCACAACAATATACTTTCCAATAATAATGAATCCAAAAAACCCGTATTTTACCTTCCTAATCTTAAAAAAAATGGTCCTTCCCCTGCCAACATAATTAGCCATAGTCCAAGAAATGATTGTGGCCAAACCATGCATTTCAAGGTCACTACTTATGAAAATGCAAATTTGGATTATGATAAATTATGCAAGTCACTTGCATTGCTTTGCATTGAGAAGACAGAGAGCAAACTTGGTAGAACAACGGCTTTAGAGTTTTCTTTGTTTGTGAAAGAAAACTCTGAGGTCATTGAGATAGAAAAGTATTCTAAACCTGGACATTTTAATCCACAATTGAGTCTCAAGACTCAAGTCACTTGTGTAGGTTGGGATGAATATTTAGGGGCCAACGAGGTAGCTTTTCGTGATGGGAATAAGCCTATGCATGTTTCATATTGGATTGGGTCAATTTTTGATGGTCTTGTCATTGCAATTCCACCTCTTAATCAAGCTACTCTTGGAGTGAACATATTAGTCACAATTCCTAATGAGAACAAACTCTAGGATGAGCTAGACAGTTTGAATTTCTTTTTTTAATTTTTTTCTATATGTGATCTAGGAAAGGGGAAGAATTGTTTGGTTAAAGTTTCATGTTAGTCGTTAGCTTGATTTGGTATGGGGTTTAATTTTATCATCCATCTGTAGTTGTTATTTTGAATGATGAAAGCCAGTTATGTATTTGAATGATCAAAAGACTTTTGAGTTGTTTGTAATTTTTGTGTATTGTTTGCTCATTTAATTTAGCTTATTTGTTATCTACGTGTAAGCATTTTTTAATTTAGACTTAGCTTACGCCTTGGTTCATTGTGAGGGGTTTGACTTACTTAAGGGAGTGAATTTTGTACAGTACCTGCCTGTATGTGCCGTATTGGTACTTAGACTTTGGGGCGGCGCTACGTTGTAGTAAGGTGGTTCAAATGAACCCCTTAACCCAATTTTTTTTTTTTATATAATTAAAAAAAAAATTCTTTTGAACCCCCTACAATACAAATTTGCACACCCTCACCTTGAACCTGACCCTTTTTTTTAAAGCCTAGCTTAAACTCCAAAAAAAAAGTCTAACGGAAATTTTTTGGTCTTTAATCTCATAAATAAAAAGCCCATAAATCAAATTTTGAAAAATCATAAATTAAAAAAAGGGCCAAATAAACCTAAGAATCTACCATTGCGTAGCCTCTAGAATCTCAGGCTGCCTCTGCTTCACACAAACAATCTGCCGCTGTCGCCACTTAATTTGTCGTCGCTTGATCTGGTTTTTTATCTCTCTCTTTCTTTCATTGTGAGTGTGTGTTTATAGTGTTTTGATATACTCTTTCACTAAATCACCGCTTGTGTGTGTGGGGTTATAGTTTTTTCATTTTTTGTTGTTGAGTTTTGAGTCTCTGTCTGTGTGTGTGGGGGAGGGGGGGGGGGGGTTATAGTGTTTTGATTTTTTTTTTTTTTTTTTTTTTTGAGTTTTGAGTCTTTGACAAATTGACTTTTTTTTTCCCTATGTGTCTTTACTCTTCAATGTTACTATAATAGCGTTTGTATTATTTTGATATAAAGTTTTGTGGGTCAGTACATTAACACTAAAGAACAATAAAAATATAAAATATTTAAAGAACTGTAAACTTATAAATTAAAGAATTGTAAACAAATTAAAAAATTGCAAAAAAATCACTTAACAACAATAATTAATATGTTTATTGTATTAGAAAAAAATATGTTAAATCAACTTATAATTTATTTTTTATTCTTTTGCTAGTACTATAAACAATTTTTTTCATGTATTTGTTTGGTTGTTTGTTTGTTTGTTTGTTTTTTTTTTTTTTTTTTTTTTTTTTTTTTTGTAATATTGATATATTCATGTCTCTTTTGTTTTAGATTTTATATAATTTATGTTTTTTATTGACTCTTGAACAAAAATCCTAGAGCCACCCCTACTTAAACCGATACAAAAACTGTTGAGTCCCAAATTATATTATCACAAATATTAGCAATCCAAAATAGCAATCACACACAAGAACACAAAATTTACGTAGAAAACATTTTCTCTTTGAAGGGAAAAACCAAGGGACAAATTCTGAATAATTTTACTATTATTAAATCAATTATAATAATTCTTGTGTATGCCTTATGGCTAAAGAAAAAAAAATCTTCCTTATTTTTCTTTCCTCTTATACACATAAATTATTTTTTTCAAATACGACAATTCTTTTTCTTTTCTTTTTCACTATGCGGCACCCACCCTCTTTTTTTTTTTTTTTTTTTTCACTGTGCGGCACCACCTTTTTCTTCTTGTTTGTGTTTAACCTTTTAGCACACCACACGCATGCCTTTTTTATATTGAATTTTGCTGCCTCACACTCCTAGGAACATATGGAGTGTTGACTTTCCACGTGTCTCCTATTTCAAGTTGAAATAGAAGTCCTCATCAGTTGGGCTTAGCTCATTAAGGAGCTTCACGTGGGCTGGACCTTGGTGACAGCTTGCACCCAACCAAAAACATGGCTATTTCATGCCGGTTTAGAGCCCGTTTGGTTTGTCAACTGAAAATACAGTGTTCAGTGTTTAAACACTGAACACTAGTGTCCAAAATTTGAAACAATATGTTTGGTGATAGTGTTTAAAATAGGGCTGTTTGAAAATGGTTGCTCAAAAACCTCTGTTTAAAACATATTTTTTGAAACATGCTCGGGCCACATTTTAAACAATGAACAGGCGTTTCTGATGGCACAATGGTAATAAAAATTAAATTCAGTTTTCACTGTGCCCGGACCCACTGACCAGCTTTTTTCTAAAGTTTGTCTCCTCTCCTCTCTATCCGCTAAGGTTTCATTCCATCTTTTTCTCATTTCCCCTTCCCCTTCAACTCTGTTTTACTCTCCCAAAGCACAAACCCGAACCCATAAAAATTATCAACTCACCTCCCTTGACAAACCCACCATACCTCCAGCAAGTTCCCATGGCAGACCCATCGTCGGCAACACTTCAGACAGAGTGACCACAAACCCATCTTCCTTTTCTTTGATTTAATTTATTCTTTTTTTTTTTTTTTTTTTTTCTCAACAACACACAGAACACCACAAACCAGCAATCACAACCCTCAAAAACACCAATTCCAACCTACAAGATCTCAACAACACAAATTGGAACCCACAAATACACAACTCACAGATAGTCACGGCAGAAATTTTGTTTTCAATTCTTCCTCTCCACCGCCAAAATGCTTCTTCTTGGATCGGTCTCACAGAAAATCGGTCACGCGAAGAGGCAAATCGGTCTCGCGGCAAATGAAGATTTAAAGAAAGAAAGAAAGAAACGGAAAAGAAATAAAGAAGAAGAAGAAGAAGAAGCAGAGGGAAGAACTACGCCTGAAGATCGGTGAACGGAGCTGTGTATATCTCGGGCTGAAGGTGCTGATCGGCGGAGAGCTCCGACGAACGTAAAGCCCAGCCGTGGATCTTCTTTGGCGTCGATGGAGATGAGGACGTGCGTGGGTTTGGCTTTTTCGTTTTCTGCTCTGAGGGAAGACTGAGGACTGAAGAGAAAGGGATAAAGACAGAAGAAAAGGAATAAAGAAGGGATAAAAAATGGATTAAAAAATTATTATTTAATACGTTGTCAGCTTTTTTTATCATTAAAAACACACATACCAAACATATATTTTACATTTTGTTGAACACTGAAAAATATTGTTTAAACTATGATACCAAACACATTTTTTTGTTTTATTAACACTAAAAACACGTTATTCAACAACACTTTTCAAACCATAATTTTCACAACTTTTTAAACAACAATTTTTGAAAACTATTGCCAAACGGGCCCTAAATATTAGTTATATAGGCGTTATCTAATACTGGATTCGGCCATTTAATGGATATTGGTCCAGTACTACGTAAACACTCTGCGATAAAGAGATATTGATTGGAAGTGAGCAGTGAAACCGCTGGCGAAATAATGAGGCTGCAAGTCCTTGATGTTGAGAACTGGGGTTGAAACTGAGTGAGAGAAACGTGTAAAGAGATCTCTATCAAAAACAGTGTGAAGGATAAGATAATCTTGGAACTTGGAAGCACTGGCTATTACGCATGTGGAGCAAACAAAAGAAAAGAAAAGAAAAATTAAGGTTGGGACTAAGGAGACAAACGGTGGAAGAGAAAAAATAGAATTGATAAGGGCGAACTTTTTGTCTAGTGCAATTGTCCACTAGACATGATGTGTCTATAAGCATGAAGTTAGGACTTGAAATTAGAGGAGGCAGCTCTGTTATTGGCTGTGTGCGGGGACTTAGCCCCTCCGACTCTGTGCTTAGTTGCTAGGTTTTTTTTTTTTTTTATTTTTATTTTTTTTTTTTATATGTTGTTGGGTAAAGACAAAATTATTTTGTTAAAATTTTTAAAGGGCCAAGTTACTTGTTTTTGGTAAAATTTAATGGATGAGCTTAATTATTTTTAGTTTTGCTATTGGTAATTTTTGTTGTTGGACTAATTTTTTGGGGCATATATATTTTAGATCTATAAATATTTTTTATGGCATTTAAAAGAAGGAAAATGTTAGAATTACAAATTTTTTTTTCTATAAATTGCTGATGTGACGAGTGGTTATTTGTAAATAAAAAATTGATGTAAGTGTGGGTCCAGATGCGAACCAATAAGAATTTACTATCTCAACAATTTGAAAATTGTTGTAGAAAAATTTGTGGTAGCATTACTCTTAAAAGAATCAATAATATTATTATGAGAGCAAAGACTTAAAGTTGAGAGAAGAAATAATTTAAATTTTAAATTGGATAACTAATTTTGCGCCATATCTCCTATCTAAAATTTTAAATTTTTGTACATACATTAACACCTAACATAGAAGTTAAGAAAACCACAATAATTGTGGTAAGCATGAAAACCAAAGAGATTTTTGTGTCAAGCTTGAAAACCAAAGAGACTGTAATAATAACACTCATATTTGTAGAAGGATCAAATGCACCATCTCACTATCTTTTAAATATATATATATATATATATATATTTTTTGAAATCAAGGGAAGGAGAGAGATTCGTAAGGCATTGAGAGGAAGAGAGTCGTAGGCAAAGAAGAAATAAAAAGAATGATCTGCTTGAGTGTCGGTGGTGGCTCGAGGAGGTTGAGGCTGAGGTGGGCATCTGTGATTGTGATGATACAAGGCGTGGCTATGGTGGCTTTCCTGTGTGTTTCATAAAGTATTACACTCTATATGTGCGCAGTGACCAAACCCCCTAATTGTTAAAAGTGTTTACCTTTGCTTTTAAAAGGCTAAAACTAGCTTTGAAAATTACAAAAATGAATCAAAATTAATGTTTGTCGTTGGATGAGAGAGTGAAGTGGGAATGGAAGATGATAATGAAGGCTTTCAAAAATTAGAAATGAATCAAAGTCATCGTGTTTTTACCATTCGATGAAAGTGTAGTGGAAATGGAGAATGAGATTAAGATAATAAATGTGTAAATACAGTCGGTGACTTTATGTTAGCTGTTGGATTATAATGAAGTGGGAATGGAAGGTTAAGATTAAGATGGTATGTGTGTAAATTTAAAGCTTTATGGTTTGCTATTTTAGTTTTACATTTGTACTTTGTTTAGCCACTTGGAATATATATTTTATTTGATACATTGATAAGTTAAATACTTGAATGTAAAAACTCAAAAAGAAGTTTCATTTACGTATATACTTTTTTTTTCGCTATTAAAAAAGCATCATAGCAATGTGAAAGAAAATTTTGTAATTAGTCCTTTGTGGCTGGAACTGATTCCATGTAATGGTTATTTCCAAGTATAATATACCTTATAGAACTTTAGGGGAAAAAAACAATTGGTGCCAAACTTTTTAAAACCAAATATAATACAAATGTTGTTTACTGCAACGTAATGTTGTTTTTAATTCCCCCATTATAAGCAAAATTATAAACTTTGTGGTTGAATGAATTTTCAAGTTTTTAATTACTTTGAGAATGGCGGTTGTTTATGTATGTGTGGATGTATTATATACCATTTTACAACACTTAAGACTAATTTTCTTAATATTAGTACCAAGTAACACATTCATCTACTTACCGTAAAAACCAAGTAAACACTTTATTTCACCTAGATAAGACCACCTCATCATCATTATTGTTGAATGCTTCCGTGTGCGTAAGTACGGGTTACAAATTAGTTTAGATTAATGAGTGCTTGTTTTTCCCTTTTTCATCATATTTAGAGAATTCTATGAATTAAACAAGAGAATTCAATGTAGAATTAAGAGAATTCTATGATTAGGTTAGTTGCTAGAAACCCAAGGCAAGAACCCTACAATGATCGGTTGATATTTTGTTTTTTAACTAAAAAATGTTTGTGGTTATTATGCTCCATAAAAGCCTAACTAACCATCATCAGTTCCCATTGTTTTCTCAACTCTCAATAGTTTCGCTTCTTCTTCCAAGTTCTCTCACATTCTTTGAATTTGCTCTTCTCTTCCCTTTGCAATAGGAGATTCCATAATGAACTGACCCCTATGCAGAGGTCTAACTTTAACGAGATCATAGGTTTGGAGTTAGCTAGGGTACAAGTGTTTTGGCAACCAAGCTTGGTTGATCATCAGCCTCCACTTCAACTTCAGATCTCATAATGATTTTCTAAGAAAGGCTCCACTAAGCTGGATTCCTTATAGGCATGCAGATATAAAATAAAAATCGGATCCCTCTTCCTAATTATTACACATTATTTGCATTGATGCAATAAATACACACATACATAAGAAAAGATCATATTAAAAAAAAGGAAACATATTTAAAATTAAAATTCATAATTAAATGAAAAATCAAATCAAAGAATTTCAACAATTTAAATTAGTAATCACGAAAGATTATACTAGTTAATGAAATCCAATTAATTGAGGTCAAACTACAACTTGAAAAGAAATAAGTTAAAATTTTAAAAGTCAAAACCAATCAAATATGATGAAAAAGGGAGAAAAAAAATTATTCATTAATCTAAATTGACCTAATCATAGAATTCTCTTAATTAATGAAAACTAAACTAATGTGAACTAAATCACATGTGAACAAATGTATTGAAAGAGAGTTGAGAAAACTAGAGTTTTGCAAATGCGCCTTGAAGGAAGAAACCCCAATTCTACTTTTCTATAAGTTACATGAACAAAACTTTTGAACTAGAAATGAAAGAGCATGCAAAGAACAAAAAGGAACTAAGTCTAGAACTTTGAAAGAAAGAAGTTGAAAATAAAATGCAGAATCTAAAGAGAAAAAAAGGAGCTCACCTTTGACCACATATTCTCTTGATCATGTTGTGACTTCAATAACGTTCCCAAATGCATGATTGTCGTGAAATAATGACTTGGTGAGTTTAAGGTTGAATCCACTGAAAAGGGTATTGAATTTGATTATTTTAGTCCCCAAGTTTGTATTGTGCACCTATTAGAGTATTTGGTTGGAGGTGGAAAAGGGAGAATATAAAAAAAAAAAAAAAATTTTTAAAAAAGAAGAGAAAAGTGGAGAAAAAAATATTTTTAGTGGGTGTTTGGTTCGAGGGAGTGGAAAAAAAAAAAAAAAAATGGTAGAACCCAAGTGTTTTCACCCCTAACCCATCAAAATGTTTTCTCTCCAAAATTGAGAGAAAACTGGAGGGAAAACTCTAAATGAAGAAAAAGACAAAAAAACCCATGTGTAATATACATGGGTTTATTATAAATTCTTTGGGATGTTTTTTCCCTCTTTTTTCCTTCCTTTAATTTTTGTCTTTTTCTAAACCCAATTGTTTTATTTCCTTTGGTTTTCTTCTTTAGTCTTTTTCTTTTTATTTACTTCTCTTAATTTTTTTTTTTGGTTTTGTTTTGTTATTTTTTTCCATCTGTTTTGAATCATTTGACTTATGTTCTTTATAAAAAAAAGAAAAAAAAAGAAAAAAAACAAACGAAGTGTCCTTACACACTTTTTAAACAGTAAAAAGGTGTTACCTTTTGTTTTATTTAATAGGAATATAATTGTAGATTTCTTCTCAATAGTTTTCCATCTCTCTAATTTTCCATCCTCCCAACCAAACACATATGAGAGAAAACTAAATTTTTTCTATCCTCCCACTATTTTATCCCTTCCCCATTTTCTATTTTCTGAAATTTCCACCTCTCTTAGTCTCCCTCACAAGTAGACCTGACATATGGTCCAGTGGATTGGATTTAAATTTTATCTAACTAGATTTGGGTTAGATTGAGTTTGGTTGATAAAGGGGTCACCAAAAATAAGTTGTAACCCTTATCCAGACTTTTGAGGGTTGGATTAGCTAGTATGACTTGTGTGAGTTTTTTTTTTTTTTTTTTTTTACATGCCAAATATATATTTTAAAAAATGAAAATTCAAATCTTGATCATATTATTTTTGTCTTCCTTTCAGCACAAAAAAAAAAAAAAAAAAAAATACAACAAATAAAATAAAATAGGATGAGAAAGACAACAAAGACATAATTTCAAAAATACCTAGATAATAGGATGAGAGGAAAATTATGAGGGAGTTTCTTGAGAATGATATTAGATTGCTTCAATGCGACATCACTCTCTTCAATTGGCTTCATCTAAATATTCTTAGCTTTCTCAAGCACCATTTCTACCATAATTCTTCAAACACTACAATCATCCAAACAACATCACAAGTACAACTCCCTTAATGATTCAGGTAGAAGATCTATGGATCAAACTAAGGAGCCATGGGTTTTACCATTCCTTCGAATGACAATGTGATTTGAAATTATTCGACCCGATTTGGTCGATCGTGTTGGGTGACAAGTTGACTTGCATCCTAATCTAAACTGACGTGTGAACACCCTTTATCTTACCTTATCTTTTAATATTTTACATGAAATAGTTGCACTCAAGCAACATCATCATCCTGATTTTTCAAATTGATTTAGAAAAAGACCATAATTATGTCTTCTACCCACAATATATATATATATATATATATATATATATATTGCTCCACGTGTTTTTATCATTATTTTGTTGTGGTAAGTTATGCAAATTTTTATCAAAGTATTTATTAGTAAAAGAAAATCCTTTTTTATTAATAGAAACAATCTCTAATAATTATACCATACCAGTTACTAACGAAATTCTCCATACGATTTTAGCAGAATTTTTTTTTCTGTATGTTATGCAAATTTTGATTCTAATGTATTTATTGGTAAAAGAAAATCACTATTTTTTTTTTTAAACATAGAAAAAATCTCTGATAATTATACCATACCAGTTATCGACTATCCGTCCAACCACAATGCATGGCACATCCTCCACCTAACATACAAATTATAGAAGTCAATGCTAAATTATTGAATTAGGTACCATGCACAAAATTTTCCAATACGGGAAAAAAAAGGGAAAAAAGTTGCTAAATTTATGAGTGGCCTATGCGCAAAATTGTCTCAAGTTTTTCTTTCTCAGGCAAAAAATTATTCAAGTTCACATCTCCTTTTCAAGAAGTGGTCAGCAAAACCACCGTACACTTTTAATGCGATGGTCACTTCACATGTATAAGTATTTGTGGGGTATGGGGGGCAAAGATCGGGATTCAAGTCTCTAGGAGGGAGGTTCATATACATACATACTTAAGATTAGGCTGGAATAAAATTTCTATCTTGTAAAGAAAAAAAAAAAATGGTCAGCAAATATATCAGGAGCCCACAGACATTTACTAAAATAGAAGACGAAGAAGAAGCTAATTTTGTGGGCTGCACATGTCCTAAATTGTAAATTCACAAGAACAAGGTGAGAAAGATGTTCACAAAAATTTAGTGGTTTGGGCTGAATGTACGAATTAAGTTGTTGGCAGTTGTTGGTTACCCTCCTCTAGGTGACATAGTCACCTAGAGGTGACTCTCTCACTTGCACCTAATTCCTTGTCTATCCCTTTTTTTTTTTTTGCTGAATCTCCCTTGTCTATCTTTAAGTGTGTTAGGTATATACTATTATACCAATATGTACAGGCTCTCATTAACTACACCGTTTTGAAACTAACATTATTTGTGTCTACTTATTAAATAATCATGCCCCTATTTACATTCCCCTATAAATACGTACCGTAACTAAAGTGAAGTTGTGCACTAGTTTCTCACTTTCTCTAAAAATGGCAAGTCTGAATAATGGTATCACCATTGTCCATAAGTTAACGATTGAAGCTCTGTTATCAGTGACACCTTATAAGCTGATTGATCAGAGACTGGTGCGCCGAGTTTTTGCCATGGACCCTGTTGGTTCAGCAATATTTCGAAGGTGTCTTCATGTACTTCTTTACTACAAGAATGTGAGTGAGGAGGATTCCGGGTCACTTTTTGCAGGTTGGGCTAAGGAGTCACTAGCAAGAGCATTGTATGAGCAGCCATTGCTTAGTGGAAGGCTCCGGCGTGGAGAGGATGGTGATGGAGAGTTAGAAATTGTGTCCAATGATAGTGGTGCTCGGCTCGTGGAGGCACAAATGAATATAACTTTATCGGAGTTTCTCAAATTGAAAGAGAAGGAAGAAGCAGAAGCTCAGCTTGTTTCTTGGAATGATATTGATGAACATAATCCACAGTTCTCTCCGTTATTTTATGTTCAGGTAACCAATTAAGCTTACATATCCAGGAAAAATAAAATCTAGACTATTTTTATAGTTATTTTAGAAAGTGTTGGGTTAGAGAAGTGAATTATAGGAAAAAAAAACACAGATTCCAATGTAGCAGTTAATAATAAAACAGTTTATGTGCAATAAATCTAACCTTTCTTTTTAAGCGTTTTATTTCTTAATCCATCTTACAAATGATGAAGATCTTTATAAGTGTACAACATTGTCTTGTAGAGTTGTGTATTGACTCTCACAAATTAAATTTTGACAAGACTTTGACACTCTATCTATAACCTAAATGCATTAATAGGAATTCATTGGAAGAAGAGAGATCTTCTTGAGTATTCTACTACACCGGTCATAATAATTTATCATAACAATGACTTTTAGTGCCTACATATTCCAATGAAATCTTCTTTGACATGTAATGTCTATGATCTTTGATGACACATGCTTACCTTCTTTCGTATCATATGAATAAACATATGTATAAATATTCCAACGAAGTCTTCTTTAACATGTAATGTCTACAGTCTTTGATGACACATGCTTACCTTCTTTCGCATTATATGTATAAACATATGTATAAATATAATTCGGACGCTTAATATGAAAGTGTGGATATTGTGTGAACATTATATATGAGAAGTTTAAAATAATAATTTTCTTTGGAAAAAAACAAGTCTCTTCCACTTTTCTTCTATTTTTTGCCGAATGTGTCATGTCTACCAAAAACTCAAGGTCAACAACAACATTCATCTATCGGTCCAATATATGCATTCGTTCTAACTAGATTCTAAAGTAAGCTAGATAGAAGTGTGAATTAAAATGGGGCATTCTTTTATTTTTTATTTTTCTAATTTTCCAATTCCTACAGGTGACAAACTTTCGGTGTGGTGGATACTCGGTTGGTATTAGCTGTAGCCTTCTTTTGGCAGACATTTTGGTGAAGGATAACTTCCTCAATAATTGGGCAAACATGCACAACAATATACTTTCCAATAATAATAAATCCAAAAAACCCGTATTTTACCTTCCTAATCTTAAAACAAATGGTTATTCCCCTGCCAACATAATTAGCCACAATCCAACTAATGATTGTGGCCAAACCATGCATTTCAAGGTCACTATTGAAAATGAAAATTCGGATGGTGAATTCTTACAGTCACTTGCATTGCTTTGTGTTGAGGAGACAGAGAGCAAACTTGGTAGCACAATGGCTTCAGAGTTTTCTTTGTTTGTGAAAGAAAACTCCGAGGTCATTAAGATAGAAAAGTATTCTAAACATGGACATGTTAATCCACAATTGGATCTCAAGACTCAAGTCACTTGTGCAGGTTGGGATGAATATTTAGGGGCCAACGAGGTAGCGTTTCGTGATGGGAATAGGCCAATGCATGTTTCATATTGGATTGGGTCAATTTTTGATGGTCTTGTCATTGCAATTCCTCCTCTTAATCAGGCTACTCTTGGAGTGAACATTTTAGTCACAATTCCTAATGAGAACAAACTCTAGGACGAACTGGACAGTTTGAATTTCTTTTTAATTTTTTTTTTCTATATGTGATTATAGGAAAGGGGAAGAATATGTTTGGTTAAAGTTTCATGTTAGTCGTTAGCTTGATTTGGTATGGGGTTTAATTTTACCATCCATTTGTAATTGTTATTTGATCTGTATTTGAATGATGAAAGCCAGTTATGTATTTGAATAATCAAAATACTTTTGAGTTGTTTGTAATTTTTGTGCATTGTTTGCTCATTTAATTTAATTTATTTGTTATCTATGTGTAAGCATTTTTTAATTTAGACTTAGCTTACACCTTGGTTCATTGTGAGGAGTCTGACCTACCTAAGGGAGTGAATTTTGTACTGTATCGACCTGTATGTGCCGTATCGGTGCTAAGACCAACATTAAAACATGGGTATTTCATACGGGTTTAAATGTTAATTATATCGGGGTGGGTCATTCTGGCTGTACTAGGGGAAATACCGAATTCGGGCATTTAATGAATATTGGTTCAGTACTACGTAAACACCACTCCATATGTTTCTCTTCCTCACACTCTGTGACAAGGAGATGTTGATTGGCAGTGAGTGGTGGCAAAACAATGAGGCCGCAAGTCCTTGATGTTAAGTTAAAAACATGACGCTGTTATTATGACAGAGCAATGCACAAAAATATAATAAATATTTCTTATCTCATTAATTTTTGTCTGGCAGTTGCAGATGTCTACAAATTAGAGTTATGTCTTCTTTTCTTTGCTTCTAAAAGTTTCATTTATAGACGTCTGCATCTATTTGAGATATTCATGAATTCAACATGTTTGATTTTTATTTTTATTTTTTTAATTATCATCTTTTTGGTTATTGTAATTTGCTTTCTAGAAGAAGGTCATGAATTATCTCAGCCTTGAAGACATAGACCAGCTCATTCTGTGGGGGATGTTTTTGTTTTTCACTGATGGTAATTTGAGAATATATGTACACACACACACACTTACACACGCACTATCTATAAAGAAGATTCCCTTCTTTGGACTGGATTTTTATATAGTTTAGAAATAAATTTAAACCTTAGATTTAACAGGGAAAATTTTTTGAGAACAACCCGATAAAAATATATCTCTAACTCCATTTAAAATGCCTACAAAATAGGACACTCTCCTATTTTGTAAATTTGTGACTTGTAGGATTTGGAAAATTAGACAAATTAAGAGAGAGAGAGTCCCATTTTCATTAAGACCGCCATTCTCTAGCTTTCTTTAGAATCTACGCCATATTATATATATAATACAAATTTTCTCTATCCCACTTTTTGTACTCCATTTCAAACTATATAATATGTGCCATTCTAACATAACTAGAAAATTGTTAAGTAATATGAGACTATTTTTTCCAAGATTATGTAACATAGTTACCTGAACATAGAATAATGGTGAGAACTAAGGATCATGTTCATCAATATCATTCCAAAACACAAGCTGAGCTTCTGCTTCTTCTCCTTTCCTTTTTGTTCAAGAAACTCAGAGAAAGTTACAGTGACCTGTGCTTGGATAAGCCTAGCACCACCATCATTGGTCACAATTTCACTCTCTTCTCTATCTACCTCATCAGACATGCTCTCTTCTAAACACAAAATCTCCACACATACCCATCATCAAATACTTCAGCTACAAATATTTGTCCCTCCAAACACAAAATTCCCACACAATCTCAACATCAAATACTTCACCTACACAAACCCATAATCAAGACCCACACAATCTAGATTTTTTCTCTTATTTGGCTTCAAGCTAGGTGGACTTTTGTGAGTTTGCTGGAATTGATGTTCAAACGTGGGGAATTTTGCGGGTTTGTTGGAATTGATGATAGAATGTGTGGGTTTTGTTTTGGTATTGATTTGAGCCTCTGCCTTTGACTGGGTTTAGTTGATGGGGGTGGTAAATTGAGGAAGATTGATTGAGGGAATTGGGAAAATAGAGAGAGATATGAATTGAGAGAATAATAAAGAAGAAGAAGAAGGAGGAGAAGAAATAAAAAGGTGAAAAAAGAAAGAAGAAGAATGAGAAAAAGAAAGGGAAAGTTTTCAGAGAAAATGGAGTTGGTGTGTGTGTTAAAGTTGGTGGGCCATGGGAAGGTGTGAAATAATTAAAAAATGAGGGAAGCATATTATTTAAATAAAAGAGGGTGTAGAATAGACAAACTGATGTGGGTGTTTTGTAAAAGTGGGTGTGTAAAATAGAAAAAAGTATTTTTTTTTTTTTTTTTTTGCAAAATAGACAAAAATTATACATCCATTGATGCGGATGCTCTTATATATATAACACAAATTTTCTCTATCCCACTTTTTATACTCCATTTCAAACTATATAATATGTGCTTTTCTAACATAACTAGAAAATTGTTAAGTAATATGAGATTGGTTTTCTCATTATGTTTCATCACAAAGCATCTCATCCACACAAAAAACCATTGACCCAAAACGATCTTGCTGATGATTACTCTCTTGGAATATGTGGCCAAGTAGTTTTCTAGTAGGAGCCTCAGAGCTAAGTCATTAGATGCTTTGTTTAGAGCATTAGTATTAGTGGAGGCAAATAGGTAAAATGCTAAATTTAGCAATTAAATATAACAAAAGTGGAACAAAAGTGTGCTGCATTAGTGGTCTATTAACATGAATTGCCATCTTTACATGGAAAGAGATGGGTATGAGGAGGATGAGAAGGGAAAAAGAGTGAAGAAGAAGTGGGCTTTAGGGATTATGTTGTTGAGTTTTGAGAGTTGAGAAAACTGCCATATTTTATCACTTTTTTTTTCATTTTCTTTAAAAATATAAATAAAGAAAAGAAGAAAAGAAAAAGAAGTAAGCCTTTTGTGTTGGGAAATTGCCTCAAATTCCAATTGTGACTTGGAAAGTCAATTAGGTTTCCTAGTTGAAGAAGGAAAAATAATTTGGGTTTCCTTGCTATAGAAGGAAAGACTATTCCTTGGTGTGGAATGAAGTCTATTCCTTGTTAAAGAGGTAATGTATTCCTAGTCCAAGAGGGAATAGTAAAAGAGTCTTATAAATAGACAATGCTACAAAGAATTTGATGGCGTTGGCCCAAGGGTCCTCCTTATGGGGAGAGGGAAAATAAAGCGTGAAACCAAGAGAGAGAAAAGAGATTTTCACTTGGGCGGAATGCAAGAGGAAGGAGAGAGTAAGGTATTGCTACTTTCATGAAGATAACCAAGGAGGAGAGAGCAAAGGGTTGCCGCCTTCGAGAAGATAGCCAAGGAGGAGAGAGTAAAGTGTTGCTGCCTTTGAGAAAGATAATTTGTGTGTGTGAGAGTAAAGAAAAATAAGAGAAATTTTTTTCTTTAGTTGTGAGACATACACAAGAATTATTGTAATTGATTTGATAATAGTGAAATTATTCGGAGTTTGTCCCGTGGTTTTTTCCCTTCAAAGAGAAAGGGTTTTCCATGTAAATTTTGTGTTCTTATGTGTGATTGTTATTTTGGATTGCTAATATTGTTGATATCAATATATGGGTCCCAACAAGTGGTATCAGAGCTAAGGTTAGAGTAGAAGCGATGGCCGGAGAAGATGGCAAGGCTTTAGGAATTGAAAAGTTTAATGGAACAGATTTTGGATATTAGAGGATGCAGATTGAAGATTATCTCTATGGGAAGAAGTTGCATTTGCCTCTTTTGGGGAAGAAACCTAATACTATGAAGTGTAAAGTTACAATTTACAACTATTTTGTGTTGGCTTTAATTCCGTGCCAAATTTGATTGTAATTTTATTCAATCATTTTCCCCTGTATTTATGTGGTTTTTAATTGTAAGGGATAAGTGTGAGAGAGTGTGAAGACTCAAGCTTAAAACGAAGAACAAATGGATTTTGCGAGAAGCTTGCGAGAAGCTAACCTGCGAAGTAGCCACGTGTAGAGCACACGACTGGAATGCGAAGAGTTACCACAGTTTGGAGTTTTCGTGAGTGTCTCGCGAGTAAGGCCTTCCCGCGAAATACTCGCGAAACATTCTATTTGTCTAATTTTGTCATGTTTGTTTTACCAAGTCTTTACCGACACTATATATACCCTTATTACTCACATATTGTAAGGAGTGCTTTTTAGAGAGAAAACCTTAGAAAGTACACTTGAGAGTTAGAGATTGTTATACCCACAATTATCTACACATTTCCTTGTGGTTTTCTTCAACTCATACCTCTCCATATCTAAATCCTTGAGAGGTTGATAGCCCAAACACTTACTACACCTAATCTAAGTGTAAAGTGAGGTTTTGGTGCTGTTGGGAAGTATTGGAAGGAGCCAATCATTGGCGGATGCAATCGGGTGTATTGCGGGATCCGGGAAAGCTAGAGAAGACAAGGTTCCGAGAAGCCAGTTGGTAGCAAGAGCTTGGAGGGCTTAAGTACATTAGGTAGACTAGGCTTGGAGAGTCTTTTGTTATTCGTGTACTCCAACTTTATTCTTTAGTGGATCGATTACCACTTGGAGGGCGGCGGAGAGGTTTTTCACTGAGTTCTTCGGTTTCCTCTTCGATAACACATCTCGGTGTTATCTTGTGTTTGCATCTCTCTTGCCTACTCTTAAGCTTTACTTTATATCGTTGATAATGGATGAATATAGCTTAGGGTAGTGTTATTGGTTTTTTGCGCTCAGTTACTCTTTTTTCACACTTAGTCTAAGTTAGAGTAAAAGCAATCTAGCTATAATTTTAATTTAGAGGTCTAAACAAGCTCTTGTGTTTTCACATAAATCTAAGCTTTCAATTGGTATCAGAGCGGGTACACTTATCGGATTTCATTATCCTAGTGTGATCCTAGACCCCAAGTGAGATGGATTGATCTCAATCTCCTAATGCTCCTCCAGTTTTTTTATTTTATTTTATGGGAGTAATTATGCTTTTTGGAAAGTACATATGCGTGTTTTTCTTTGTGCTATTGATGAAACGGTATGGGATTCCGTTGAGAATGGATATGTTAGACCCACTACCGCTAAATCCAAATGGGATAAGACTGCTCTTGCTTTGGCAAATGCGATTAATGCTATTTTTTGTGGTGTTTCTACTGATGAGTTCCACAGGATTTCGTATGTGAAGATTGCCAAGGAGGCGTGGACCATTCTTGAGATGACCTACGAAGGTACCAAGAAGGTCAAAGACACCAAGCTTCAAATTCTCACTACTTGATTTGAAGAAGTAAAGATGAGCGACGATGTGTCGTTTGATTCCGTCTATGGGAGACTCAACGAGATAGTGATTGCCAAGCTCAATCTTGGGGAGAAGATTGAAGATGCTAAGGTGGCAAGGAAGATTTTAAGATCTTTACCCGAAAGCTTCCGGGCTAAGGTCACAGCCATTGAGGAGAGTAAAGATTTGGATGAGATAAAGATTCAAGAACTCATTGGATCTCTCTAAACCTATGAGCTCGAACTGCTTTCTCACAAGTCCAGCAAATCACTTGCTCTCAAAACTATAAATGAGAGAATGGATGATTCCTCCGAAGAAGATGATGTGGAGAAGAAGGTGGCGTTTCTTGCAAAGAACTTTCAGAAATTTCTCAAGATGAAGAATATTGGGAAGTCTTTTGGCAAAGGAAAATTTTCATCCTTAAAAGGTGATAAGAAGGAGTTCAAGAAGAAAGATAGGAAGGATTCTCCATCCACTCAAGGAATCGTATGCTATGAATGCAACGGTTAAGGACATCTTAAGAAAGAATGTCCAAACTATTTGAGAGGAAAGGGTAAAGTGTTTGCCACTACCCTTAGTGATTCCGAAAGCTCAAATTCCAATGCGGAAGGAGAGTATGATAATGAGGGAAACTATTCAGCTTTCAAGGCAATTACCACGGTTGACTCTAGGGATGATTTGAACAACTTGGTTGATGAGCTTGGTGTGCATTCTGAAGGTGAGGAAGTTGAAGATTTGGAAGATGAGGATGTGTGCTTCAATGAAGGTGAGAAGAACCTTTAAGAAGTGTATGATGCATTGCTAGAAGATTGTGGCAAATATGCCAAGGGATTATCCAATTAGTGCTCAAAAAATGACCCAAAGCAAAGCCCATATCCCCAGACTTTCTGTTGGTATTTCTCAAATCCCAAGGGACAATGTTGAGGAAGAAGGTGGGGAAACAAAAGAAGAGATAGAGAGGTTTACATCAGCTTTAGAGGACACTGCACAACCCTCTTCTCAAGCATGTGCACGGGCACCTGATCTTCTTGATCATCTCATTGCAAGGGTTGAGCAATTGTATGGTATGCTAGAATCCCACATGCAACACTCTAAAACTTAATTCACCTACATCCAAGGCCAGATCACTGCACTTTCGTCTCAAATTGATGGCATGATGAGGGACCAGCAGCAGCAGGAGGATTCAAATTCGAAATTCGAACAATTCTAGCCTTTTTGTCCATTATGGTAAAAAAGGGGGTGTAGTTTGAGGGGGAGTAGCATAGCTTGAGGGGGAGCATAAAGTAGCATATCATAGAGCATTGGTTCATTTTGGTGGTTTAGTAGTTTACTTTAAGTTTACTTTTTAAAGTTTTTATAACTTCTAGATATTTACATTACTTTCTTTTAAAGCTTTAAAGTACTTTAGTTTAAATTTCAGTTTATCTTTAGTACTATATGTGTATTTTGGTTTTTATAGCCTTCTTGATGGTTATTGATTTCTATCGCTTTTAGCTTTAGTTTCTTTAATGCATCATGCTTGTTGGACATGCAATTAATTTTAGCATTGCTCTTAATTTCATTACGTGTCCAGATGATCATTTACTAGATAAATGTTCATTGTAGTCATTCCTTAATGACTGTTCATGTTTGATCAAGTTACGCTTCATAGCTTATATCTTGCTTAATATCTTGATCGTATTTTACTTGCTCCTATACGTTTCTTGTGTTCAACTTGTCATGAGCTTAATGAAAGTTTTGTTTATGTGTGAGTGTTTTAGGATACAGGTGTATACGGTGCAAGTGCTTCACATCTTCTAGAATTAGGTGTGAGTGAGTTTTGCCTATGTTCCTAAACTCACGTTTAAGTCTAGAGTCTGTTTAGGGGTTTTGTCATGGAATAGCCAAAGGGGGAGATTGTAAAATTGCGATTTACAACTAATTTGTGTTGGCTTTAATTTCGTGCAAAATTTGATTGTAATTTTATTCAATCATTTTCCCCTGTATTTATGTGGTTTTTAATTGTGAGGGATAAGTGTGAGAGAGTGTGAAGACTCAAGCTTAAAACGAAGAACAAGTGGATTTTGATGTGCAACGAAAATTCGCTAAGTCATCTCCCGTCCATATGCGTCGTCCAAAGGATAGACAAGAGGTAAATCTTTGCCAACTCGTCCATCTGTCCTTAAGGACAGACGAGCTCACTATCGTCCGTCTGTCCTTGAGGACAGACGGACTTTCTACCGTTCGTCCGTCCGTAAAGGACGGACGAGCCTGCTACCATCCCCTCGTCCATAAAGGACAAGGGAGGTTACCACGTCTCCGCCTAGTGGAAGAACGTATCGTCGCCAGTCAAGCCCAACCGTTGTGAATTGCAAACTTCTACGTCAGTTACGGAAGTTACTTCCGAGCCTGTTGGATTCCTCAACTGTAGGAACGGTTACCAAACAAGTAACCGCTTCCCGCATACTATATAAGCACACGCCAATGAAAGAGTAAGGCATTCTGTTTTTGGGAGACTGAGTTTACATTTTCAGTCAGAGACTAACTTCACCATCGGAGGGTTCTTGGCCGGCTTCCACCGGTCTCCTCTGAGTTTTTGCTTGTTTTCTCAGGATCCAGTCGCAAGTTTATTAAGGCCCGGCACTTTCAGTCCACTGATATCCCAGGGTTCATTAATTGGCACCGTCTGTGGGAAAGAATAACGTTTGAACTCCATTGTTGGATTCTGCGATTTCTTTCTCTGACAAAGGGCTGAAATGGTCCGGACAAGGTCAAGGGCTACTAGCCCAGGCCCTCAAGAAAGCAGAGGCGACCGTCAATCGGTGCCTACCGTACAACCGCCTTCTGTCCAACACGTGCAATCCATGGCTGCTACTATGGCGGAATTGACCCGCCAGAACCAGGAGTTGGTTAGAGAACTTAACATGAGGAGGCAGTGTTGCGATGAGAACATTGGAGAACAGGCCCAGAGTCAAGATGGGAGGAATGTCGAGTTTGAAAGCCAATCAAGGGGTACCCCTTCAAGGAGGGTGCCTCACTTGGAAAGGGAGATGGACCAAATGAGAAGAACTATGGATGAGATGAAGGAGAATATGAAGAGGACCAACCCTGTAGAAGACTTGGTTCATAGAACTGACTCCCCTTTTGTGCCATCCATCAATGCTCACCCTTTGCCGCCCAAGTTTAAGATGCCTTCCTTAGATTCATATGATGGGACGCGAGATCCGTTTGACCACATTGCCACCTTCAAAACTACTATGCACCTTCAAGGGGTTCCAGATGAAATAATGTGCAGAGCTTTCCCTACTACCCTTAAAGGACCCGCACGGGTGTGGTTCAGCAAAATACCTCCGAGCACAGTAACGTCCTTCGAGGAGTTAAGCAAGTTGTTTGTCAACAATTTCATCGGAGGACAGAGGCACAAGCATTCCTCGTCTAGTTTGCTGACCATAGAATAAGGGGAGAATGAAAGTTTGCGGTCCTTCATTACGCGGTTCAACAGGGAAGCCTTAGCAGTGGACGAGATGGATGACAAGCTCCTTCTAGCGGCTTTCCACAATGGGGTGCACTCTGACTTGTTCATCCACAAGCTATATGAGCAAGAGCCTCAGACCATGGCTGAACTCGTCCATTTAGCCCAGAATTTTATGAATACGGAAGATGCTATCATAGCCAAGAAGAGGAAGAGAATTGAGAAAATGGATGCTAACCCCACTCGCCATTCAGAACAAGGTCCTCATCTTAAAAAAGGACGAACGGAAGATAAGAAGGATCGTGACAGGAAGGCAGGCCCCTCAGCACGAAGTCAGCAGTATACGCCGTTGAACATGCCACTTGATCAAGTCCTAATGCAAATCAAGGATGATCCTTCCTTGAAGTGGCCAGAAAAAATGAAGGGAGATCCAAATAAGCGCAATAGAAATAAGTATTGTCGCTTCTATAGAGACCATGGGCATGATACGGACGAGTGTTTTGACCTAAAGCAGCAGATTGAGAATCTTATAAGGCAGGGGAAGCTAAGGAGTTTTCTTGGACGAGACCACAAGGACGAAAAACTCAAGGGAAAAGCTGAAGAGTCGTCACGGCCACCTCTCGGAGAAATCAGAGTTATTATTGGAGGGAGCTCTACAGGCCAGTCGTCCAAGTCCAAGAAAACATACCTAAAGGTGGTGCAGAGCGTCCAACTCTCTGGACGACCACCCAGAGATAGAAACACGGACGAACAGGCAATCACGTTCACTGAAGAAGAAGCAGAAAGAATCCACCATCCTCATGACGATGCTATAGTCATAACTTTGCTCATCGCTGATTACACAACCAGAAGGGTACTAGTTGATAATGGAAGCTCGGCAGATATTTTGTATCTTCCATCTTTTCAGCAAATGAGGATAGGATGAGACCGTCTTCGTCCGGTGAATTCTCCACTAGTAGGCTTCGGTGGAATGAAGGTACACCCAGTGGGTACTATTACATTACCAGTGGTAGTGGGGGCATATCCACAGCAAATCACCAAAGACGTGAATTTTCTAGTGGTAGACTGTTCGTCCTCCTATAATGCCATAATTGGGAGGCCAACTTTAAACAGTTGGAAAGCAGTTACATCCACCTACCACCTATCAGTCAAGTTTCCAACAGAATATGGAGTAGGACAGGTACAGGGAGATCAACTGGCGGCGAGGGAATGTTACTTAGCTATGTTGGCCACGGACGAGCAAGTGCAGACCATGACTATTGAAGAAAAGAGGGTCGTGGTAGAACACATTGAAGTGTTGGAAGAAATTTCCTTAGACCAAAAAAACCCTGAGAGGTGTACCAGGGTTGGGGCAGATCTAGAAGGAAGGATTAAAGAAGACCTCGTCCAGTTTTTGAGGAAGAACATAGATGTATTTGCTTGGAGTCATGAGGATATGCCTGGAATAGATCCTAATGTCATCACCCATCGTCTGAACGTATGTCCATCCTCAAAGCCAGTACGACAAAAGAAAAGAGTGTTTGCTCCCGAGAGAGATAATGCTATTAAAGACGAAGTTCAAAAGTTGATGGCAGCAAAGTTTATACGAGAGGTGTACTATCCAGATTGGTTGGCCAATGTAGTAATGGTCAAAAAGGCGAACGGCAAGTGGAGGATGTGTGTAGATTTTACTGATCTGAACAAGGCTTGCCCCAAAGATAGCTATCCATTACCACGCATTGATCAACTGGTGGACTCTACCGCAGGCCACAAACTACTTAGTTTTATGGACGCTTTCTCAGGATACAACCAGATACGGATGGACGTGGTAGACCAGGAGAAGACATCATTCGTTACTAGTTAAGGCTTGTTCTGTTATGAAGTAATGCCCTTCGGCTTGAAAAACGCTGGAGCAACGTATCAACGACTGGTCAATCACATGTTCCGTCCTCAGATTGGGCGAAATGTTGAAGTGTATGTGGATGACATGTTAGTAAAAAGTTTGGAAGAGAGTGAACATCTAGACGACCTACAAGAAACCTTCAACACACTCATGCAGTACAGTATGAAGTTGAACCCCAGCAAATGCGCTTTCGGAGTAGCATCAGGAAAATTTCTTGGATTCATGGTCTCACACAGGGGGATCGAGGCAAACCCAGAAAAGATCAAGGCAATCCTAGATATGAAGCCTTCGCAGAGTATCAAAGAAGTTCAATCTCTCACCGGGCGAGTTGCCGCCCTCAACAGGTTTATCTCTAAAGCTACTGACAAGTGTTTACCATTTTTCAAGGTTCTAAAGAAAGCATTCGAGTGGACAGACGAGTGCCAAAGAGCCTTCCAAGATTTGAAGATGTATCTTATTACTCCCCTGCTGCTGAGTCCGTCCGTGGTGGGAGAAGAATTGTTTTTATACCTGGCAGTGACCCCGCATGCCGTGAGCTCAGCACTGATAAGAGAGGAAGCAAGAATGCAAAAGCCAGTGTACTACACCAGTAGGGCATTGAGGGGGGCGGAGGGATGATATCCGCTAATGTAAAAGTTGGCCTTCGCACTCATCACGGCTGCCAGGAAGTTAAGACACTACTTCCAAGCCCATGTAATCAACGTCATGACAGATCACCCACTTAAGAAAGCCATGAACAAGTTGGAAGCCGCAGGACGTCTGATCCAATGGGCGGTCGAACTCAGTGAGTTTGATATCCGATACCAGCCAAGACATGCTATTAAGGCTCAAGCCCTGGCAGACTTTGTCGCGGAGTTTACGCCAAGATACGATGATGAAGTGCAGGAGGATAAAAAGTGGGTGGTCCATGTAGATGGCTCGTCCACACACCATGCAGGAGGAATAGGGGTGGTTTTGCAATCCCCTGAAGGAGATAAGTTGAAGCATAGAGTCCGTCTACAATATCGACCAACTAACAATGAAGTTGAGTATGAAGCTCTACTTAAAGGGCTAGAATTGGCCAAGTCTGTAGAAGCGAAGTCAGTGCTCGTCCTGGGAGACTCTCTGTTGGTAATGGGCCAAATAAATGGGACATATGAGGCAAAGGAAGAACGAATGAAAAAGTACTTGGAGAGGGTGTTAAAGCTTGTGAAGAAATTCAAGGAAGCTAACTTCATTCAAATCCCTAGGGAAGAGAATGCAGAAGCAGATACCTTGGCGAAGGAAGCCTCAGCAACCGGAACAACGGACGAGTATGATGAAATTCAGTACGTCCCAAGTATAGATCTCCCGGAAGTGCAGCAAATAGGAAATGAAGAAAATTGGATGACCCCAATCGTGTCGTACCTGAAGGACGGAAGGCTTCCGGAAGCAAAAGACGAAGCTAGAAAACTCAGGATAAGAGCAGCCAGGTATGTCCTTATGGACGAAGTTCTTTACAAGAGGGGCTTTTCTCAACCTTATCTCAGGTGTCTGGCCCCAGATGAGGCGAACTATGTGCTGAGGGAAGTTCATGAAGGAGCCTGTGGAAACCATTCAGGAGCCAGGTCGCTCATCCACAAAGTCGTCTGTGCAGGGTACTATTGGCCAACTGTCCAAGTGGATGCAAAAGCTTATGTCAAGGCGTGTGACAAATGCCAACGATTCAGTAATATCCCCAGACAACCATCAGAGTATCTCACCCCAATGATGGCCCCTTGGCCCTTCGCTCAATGGGGCCTGGATATCCTGGGCCCTTTTCCACTTGGAACTAGACAGATGAAATTCTTAGTGGTAGGGATTGACTATTTCACTAAGTGGGTGGAAGCAGAACCATTGGCGCACATCACACAGCAGAATGTAAAGAACTTCGTCTGGAAGAATATAGTGTGCAGGTTTGGAGTACCCAAGATACTAGTTTCCGACAACGGGCGGCAGTTTGACAACACCCTTTTCAGGGACTTTTGTCAACACTTCGGAATTCAAAATCATTATTCCTCCCCCGCCCATCCACAGGCAAACGGTCAGGCTGAGGTTACAAACCGATCCTTGCTGAAAATCATCAAGACTCGTCTTGAGGGGGCAAAGGGGGTATGGCCAGATGAGTTACCTGGTGTCCTATGGGCATACAGGACGACGGTGAGGACCCCTACAGGGGAGACCCCTTTCAACCTAGCCTATGGGAGCGAAGCAGTTATACCTGCGGAAGTGCACATGGCCAACCATAGGGTGATGTCGTATCACGACAAGGATAATGAGGAGCAACTCCGTCTGAACCTCGATCTTATAGACGAAGTGAGGACGGAAGCAGAGCATAGAGCAGCGAAGTACAAGAACCTCATGGCTAGGCGATATGATGCAATGGTGAAACCAAGGCGCTTTAACATAGGAGATCTTGTCCTGAGAAAGGTCTCCTTGGCAACCAAAAATCCAGCTCATGGGAAATTGAGCCCCAATTGGGAGGGACCCTACAGAGTCATCAACTTTAAAAGACAAGGATCCTATTATTCGGAGGCCCTGGACGGTAGAAAGCTAGAACATCCTTGGAACGTGGAGCACCTGAGGAAGTACTACCAGTAAAAATGAGCCTGGAGCTTGGAGCTTGCTACTCTTTATATTTTACTTATGTTTAATTATATGTTTGATACTATCGCTTTGTTATTTATGTTGTGGTTTTTTATCATGATTCTGGACGAAGCTATGAAGTCAACTAAATAAAAGGCACAAGCATGTATGTGCCCTATCTGTAAACGATATGTGTAATGTACAAAATGTTTGTGTGAAATTCGAACTCTCCATGTTACTCTCGTTCAAAGCTAACCTACAAGGTGGCTAGGAACGAAATATTTTTCAACTGCCAATTGGACGAATAAATTCTCTGGACGCAGAGATGTAACGTCTAAAGCTTTCCCGAAGGAAAAGCAAGATCAAGGCACCCCATCCTAATCAAAGGACGAGGTAGAGCCTATAATAAGCCCGAAGGAGTATTCATCCATAAGGGTAAAGCAAAGATGAGGTGTCCTCGTCCAGATCAAAGGACGAGGGAGAACCCAACTTGGCAAACTCGTCTGTACACAAGGCAAAATGTGCGTCCAAGCCTTAAAACAATTTGGATAAAGGACGAGGCATAATGTATATCTAGGCCCTAAACAGTAAGGCCCATAGACGAGGTTTTTGAGGCAGCCCCGTACATGGACGAGCAAAGTCCGTAAATCTGTGGACGATCAGGGTGCATAAAAGAAATTTTAGTCTAAGGACGAGAAATGACCATTGAAGTTTTAATAGATGGTTTAAACACACCAAATATGGACGAGTAAAGTATGAAGCCATGCATACGAAATAAAAAATCTCGTCCATACATGAAAGAAAAATAAAATCCAACTGTTTGAAAGGCGGACAACCAACGTCCAAACACCCTTGCGAAGAACTAGTTTCAATACCTCGTCCTAAAAACTGTGGACGAGTTAAGTGTACTTAAATTACATCAAAAGATCCCAAAATAAAGGATCAACCATATAAAAAAAAACTTATTCTTAAGCAGGGGCAGTGGGTGGCTAGGTGGATGCATCGTCTTCAATATTAGCGTCCTCAGAACTGGTTTGGAGAAGAGAGCTGGTAGCAGCGTTCAAGTTAAGTTTGATAGAGCTGAAGTCCACCTCAGGGAAGTTTTCAACAGCGTCCATCCTGAAATCTTCAAAACCCGCTGCATAGTTGCAGTCCAGTAAGTCCGTGAATTCCTTGGACGCTTTGAATTCCGCAATGGCATCGTCCTTAGCCTTGGAGAGGGAAGTATTCAGCTCGTCATTCTTCGCTTGAAGGTGGTCAAGACGAGAATCTTTCTCCACCGCAGCGGCCTTCAACTCCGCGATCAAATTTTGCTGCTCCGCTTCCTTCTCCTTAGCCTCAGCAGCAACCCTAGCCCATTTCTTACTTTCGTCCCTCACGTTTTTTATGGTCGTCTCTAGCAAAATCCTCGTCTTGTCCAACTCAGTGGCTTGCCTAGACGCTGCGATGAACTTGGACATGGCCTATAAAAAAAGAAATGCTTGGTTAAGACGACCAAAAGATAGTGAAATAATAAAGGCCAAAAGAAAGGAAATTTACCTTAAAAAGATCATGAACACCAGAATGTTCAAAATCTTTTAAAGACATGTCATAACAGGCATGTATGTCCTCGTCCTTCACAGCTTCTTGGAAACGTTGCCAAGCCAAATCTTCGTTTTCAACTATGTTCAAAGATACCCTCGGCGGGGGCTGAGACGAGATAGACGTAATTGTCCTAGGAGGGGTCTTGGACGAGGTCGTCTCCACAGGTGGAGATACATCCACATCAATTGTTTGGACGGAGAGATTGGGCTGAGGCAGGATTGGCTTGGCCACCTTAGACGATGACTTTTTCACTCTTTTGTCACGACGGCTGGGGAGGCTCCCTAAGTCCAAATTCCTCGATAGGGACTTCCTTTTGTCCCCAGTAGATGGACGAGTCTGAGGTACAGTGTCAGGACGAGCGTCCCCAGCCTCAGGACGATCCCCCTCGCTAGCAACCTCTTTTCCCTTGTTACCTTTCATTGTTGCCATTCCTAAATAAAAAAAATAAAAAAGTTTTTTTTTAGAGCTAACATAAAAAGAAAGGGTAAAAGACGTCCTGAGTTAGAGGCTTACTTCTCCTTACTGTTATCTCGTGCGCGAGTGCTTCGTCAGAAGGACCAGGACCAAGTCCACACTTAGCAAGTCGTCTAAGCGTCACCAGGGAGTGGAAACTCCTGTCTGCGTGTAGACGAGCTCTGTGGACGCGATCACGGTGAAACTTGCTAAGGGAAGGACGCCCAGTAGCTGTAAAGGAATGAGTTAGAATGCAAAAAATAATAATAATAACTTTAAAAAAAAAAAAAAAAAAAAAAAACTAACTTACCCTGAGGACGAAGGTTCCCTATGTCCCCAGTATAACGGCCAAAAGTGTCCCGTCCAACGTCTGAAGGATTTCCAGCCCAATTCCCGGAGACGAAGAAAAACTCCGTCTTCCACTTTCTGTCAGACGAAGGTAGGGACCTAATCATTCTACAATCTTTGCCCCTGGCAGTAAACTGATAAAAGCCAAGGGATTGATGAATTTCGGAGGGCTTATAACAGTAGAGGAACTCGTCCACCGTAAGAGGACGGTCCCCTCCAAACACCTCTCTCCATAGGACTTGCATAGAGATGACCAATCTCCATGCGTTTGGATTAAACTGACATATCCCCAAACCTAACCTAACTAATAATTCCCTAATGAAAGGGTTTAAAGGAAATCTCAAACCCCCCAGAAGATAGGCCTCATAGACGCCTATCCCAAAACGAGGATCACAACACCATTCTCCATGGACAAGCAACCTAGGGTGAAGCTCGTTTGGGATCTGGTACCATGCCCTCTAATTATCTAACCTTTGTTCGTCTGTTTTAGAATGTATGTCTATTGCACAACTAAACACAGTTACCTCCTCCTCGTCCAAAGGGCTAGACGGAGGGACGGACGGGGAAATCCCGGACGAGGTACCTGCCTAGGACCCTGGGGCCTTCCTAATTTCTTGTTGTATAGCCTCTAAGGGAAACCCAGGGACGCCGAAAACATATTCCTCGTCCGTAGAGTTCCCCCCATCACTACTACTAGAACCACTAGAACTTGTACTGGACATGGATCGGTACTCGTCTATGGCCTTTTCTAGACTGTCGCTAAACGACATTTTTTTTAGAAAAGATCAAAAAACCTAAAAGACGAGAGAAGAGGGAATACCTGGCTCTAAGACGAGTGAAGGCTACGGACGCAAGGAAATTCCTAGACAAGGCTCTAGACGAGGAATGTCAAAGAACGAAAATCTTAGAAATGTAGAGGGCAACGGAGGAATTCCCCTATTTATAGAAAATTGACCTGGGCATACAAAACGACACAACCAATCAGAAAGTGACACGCGACATTTATCTCGAAAAATGAATCGACGAGACTCATCACTAATGAGAATGTGACACGTGGCATCTCGATGTATGGGCTTTCTAGGTACAACGCCTGGGTGTTCGCCTTCTTAGACGACCCATATGAACAAGGGGGCAACTGATGTGCAACGAAAATTCGCTAAGTCATCTCCCGTCCATATGCGTCGTCCAAAGGATAGACAAGAGGTAAATCTTTGCCAACTCGTCCATCTGTCCTTAAGGACAGACGAGCTCACTATCGTCCGTCTGTCCTTGAGGACAGACGGACTTTCTACCGTTCGTCCGTCCGTAAAGGACGGACGAGCCTGCTACCATCCCCTCGTCCATAAAGGACAAGGGAGGTTACCACGTCTCCGCCGAGTGGAAGAACGTACCGTCGCCAGTCAAGCCCAACCGTTGTGAATTGCAAACTTCTACGTCAGTTACGGAAGTTACTTCCGAGCCTGTTGGATTCCTCAACTGTAGGAACGGTTACTAAACAAGTAACTGCTTCCCGCATACTATATAAGCACACGCCAATGAAAGAGTAAGGCATTCTGTTTTTGGGAGACTGAGTTTACATTTTCGGTCAGAGACTAACTTCACCATCGGAGGGTTCTTGGCCGGCTTCCACCGGTCTCCTCTGAGTTTTTGCTTGTTTTCTCAGGATCCAGTCGCAAGTTTATTAAGGCCCGGCACTTTCAGTCCACTGATATCCCAGGGTTCATCAGATTTCGCAAGTAGCTCGCGAGAAGCTAACCCACGAAGTAGCCATGTGTAGAGCCCATGACTGGAATGCGAAGAGTTACGACAGCCTGGAGTTTTCGTGAGTGTCTCGTGGGTAAGGCCTTCCCGTGAAATACTCTCGAAACATTCTGTTTGGCTAATTTTGTCATGTTTGTTTTACCAAGTCTTTACCCAAACTATATATACCCTCATTACTCACATATTATAAGGAGTGCTTTTTAGAGAGAAAATCCTAGAAAATACACTTGGGAGTTAGAGATTGTTATACCTATAATCATCTACACATTTCCTTGTGGTTTTCCTCTACTCCTACCTCTCTATATCTAAATCCTTGAGAGGTTGATAGCCCAAACACTTACCACACTCAATCTGAGTGTCAAGTGAGGTTTTGGTGTTGTTGGTAAGCATTGGAAGGAGCCAATCATTGGCGGATGCAATTGGGTGTATTGCGGGATCCGGGAAAGCTAGAGAAGATAAGGTTTTGAGAAGCCAGTTGGTAGCAGGAGCTTGGAGGGCTCAAGTACATTGGGTAGACTAGGCTTGGAGGGTCTTTTGTTATTCGTGTACTCCAACTTTATTCTCTAGTGGATTGATTATCGCTTGGAGGGCAGCGGAGAGGTTTTTCGCCGAGTTCTTTGGTTTCCTCTTCGATAACACGTCTCGGTGTTATCTTGTGTTTGCATCTCTCTTCCCTACTCTTAAGCTTTACTTTATATCGTTGATAATTGATGAATATGGCTTAGGGTAGTGTTATCGGTTTTTTGCACTCATTTACTCTTATTCCGCACTTAGTCTAAGTTAGAGTAAAAGCAATCTAGCCATAATTTTAATTTGGGGGTCTAAACAAGCTCTTGTGTTTTCACACAAATCTAAGCTTTCATGAAGGATGAAGAATGAAACCTTCTTGATAGACAGGTATTGGGAGTTATTCGATTAACTCTATTAAGAACAGTTGCACACAATACTGTGAAAGAAAAGACCAACAGTGGTATTAGAGCTTGGTTGATTTAGTGGATGACTCTTTGTGTGAATTAAGATGGAAGAGAAGGGATTGCTTTGATTAAGGTGGAGCTATTCCTAGAGGAAAAGAGGACTACTTGATTAAGGTTGGAGTTATCCCAAGAGAAAAGAAGATAGTTGAGGACAATTGATGGAATTTGAGTCAAGAAGATAGCCAACGAGGAGAGAGCAAATTGTTGTTGCCTTTGAGAAAGATAATTTGTGTGTGTGAGAGCAAAGAAAAATAAGAGAGATTTTTTTCTTTAGCCGTGAGACATACACAAGAATTATTGTAATTGATTTGATAATAGTAAAATTATTTAGAGTTTGTCCTGTGATTTTTTCCCTTCAAAGAGAAAGGGTTTTCCATGTAAATTTTGTGTTCTTATGTGTGATTGTTATTTTGGATTGCTAATATTGTTGATAACATTATTTGGGTCCCAACATTTTGCTCGTTACATAGAAATGAACAACTCTAACAGAAGGTTCCAGTTCATACTACAATCGATGGAAATCTTATGTTTGAAAATTGAAAGTAGAGCTTTTCCCATGGATTCTTCTAATTCAGCTTATTTGGTCAAGTGAAATTGAAAGCAGTGACATTTTTGAGATTTTGATTTCTGTGTTTTTGATACTATTTTTATTAGTTTTTGAATTTTTTAAACTAAAATATGTCAAAACGGTGTCCTTTTTTTAGCACTTAAGGCAACCCACATAATAGAACTAGATGAAAGGACTACATTAAATAAAGGTTAAAGTTGTAGGGCTTATATCTCAAAAGAAAAAACACGACTGAATTGAAGTTTAAGTAAACTTAGAATATACAATTTGTGGTTTAGCAAAAGAAAAAACCTTAAAATGATATGGATTTGGAGCATTTTTTATTACATCAATCCTATTTTAGATTGGTGTAGTTTATCATTTGGTACAGGGAGACACTTTTTTTTTGAGAAGATGTACAGGAGGACACTTAAAAGGTGGATAAAGAAGGATTGTCTGAGCTAAGCTTAAACTTGACTCGATATTAAATAAGTAGGAACATAAAGAAATATATATTTGAAATCAAGTCCAAAATGTTCATAACTCAGTTCAAGTGTAATAATAATAATTAAAAAAAAATAAATAAATGAAAGAAGCAAAATGTCCCATTATAACTCCATCTGTTAGCTAACAATGAATTGATGTTTAACACTTTAACTACTTTGATCCCGCTAACCAATCAACCATAAGCTAGAAGGAGGGGCTCATTAATTTGACCACACAAAAAATAATTATAACTCCATCTGTTAGCTAACAATGAATTAATGTTTAATTACTTGGACCCTGCTAACCGATCAACCATAAGCTAGAAGGAGGGGCACATTAATGTGACCACACAAAAAAAAAATTATAACTCCACCTGTTAGTGAACAATGAATTAATGTTTAATTACTTCGATCTAGCTAATCAATCAACCATAAGCTAGAAGGAAGGGCACATTAATGTGACCACTCAATAAAGTATTCTTTGACATGCTGCTAATTAATATTGTTGGTTTAAGATAGCTTGACCCCAGTTGATTAATTCAATTACCCAAGTTGATTAATTTGGTTTAATTGCATGCAAATTGTGAAGGCATCAGCAAATCACCAATTAAACTAAATGCAGCAAAAAATAAATTGACATTGTGATTTGTTGACAAATGAGGAAAACCTCTCGCAAGGCAACGTAATGTTGTTTTTAATTCCCCCATTATAAGAAAAATGAAAAACTTTGTGGTTGAATGAGTTTTCAAGTTTTTAATTACTTTGAGAATGGCGGTTGTTTATGTGTGTGTGTGGATGTATTATATACCATTTTACAACACTTAAGACTAATTTTTTTCTTAATATTAGTACCAAGTAACACATTCTTCTAATTACCGCAAAAACCAAGTAATCACTTTATTTCACCTAGTTTAGATGGGAAAAATACCCACACACCCCCTAAACTTTGAAGTAGTGGCCAAAACACCCCTTGAACTTTTTTATTGGCTTATTTACTCCATAAACTTTACATACCTACCAAATAAGCACCTCAGTTAGTCTATTATTAAAAAACTAACGGAATGGTCATGTGTCTCTCACATGAGTTAAAAAAAAAAAAACTCAATCCCAAAGAAAAGCAAGGTCTCTAAAAGCCAAACCCAGTTCTTCATTTCTTACAATCTTAAGCTTTTCCTGGTTCAAAAAGCCTAACCCAGACCAAGTTCTTGGTTTCTTAAAAGTCTTTAGTTTTTCTTATCGAAAAACCATACCCAGTTCTTTTTATTTTTAAGAAAAAGGTCACAATTAGGTGAACAAGTTTCGATATTTTAACAACTTCTTGCTTCTTGAAAAACCATACCCAGACCAAGTTCTTGCGTCTTGAAGCTTTGGTAAGCCCTTCAATATTTTAATAGCTTCTATCTCAAAATAAAATAAACAACTTCATTCTGGTTTAAACTAGCATAAAGCAACTGTTAAATGGGGGCAGTTTGGATCCAGTACTTCTAGTGCACTGGACCTGTTGGGATGGTGACATGTGTCCAAAAATGGACATGTGTCACAATCCCAACATGTCTAGTGTTACTGGACACTAGACTTAATCCAAACTCCTGTTAAATATACTTGAACTATTTTGTTAGTTTGTCTACGAATTTATATGTTTATGTAGGCCCACCAATTTCAATATATCTATGGGGTAGGTACTCTCAATGTAAATTGGAACCACTTGGTTTCTACATCACGGAGACCTTGCTTTTCTTTGGGTTTGAGTTTTTTTTTTTTTTTTTTTTTTTTTTTTTTTTTTTTTTTAAGCTCAGGTGAGATATACGTGACCATTCCATTAGTTTTTTAATGGTAGACTAATTGAGGTACTTATTTGGTAGATATGTAAAGTTTATGGAGTAAATTGGCCAAAAAAAAGTTTAGGGGGTGTTTTGGCCAAGGATGTCAATACCGTACCGGAGGCCGTACCGGTTTGGCCACCGGTACGATATATTTCGGATACCGGTCAATACCGGTGTACCGTTTCGGGTTTACCGCTATTTTTTATATTTATAAATAAATAAATAAATAAATAAATAAATATATATATATATATATATATATATATATGTATGTATGTATGTATGTGTTTGTGTATATATATATATATATATTATAATAAATATAAAAGTTTACCATAAAACATTTCCTCAATTTAGAACTAATTATTCATGGTTTTAAACTTTAGTATCAATTAAAAGGGAAAAAAAATAAAAAAATAAAATAGAAAGCTTAAAAGTTACCATTGCATACTAAGAAAACAAATAATACTAATAAGTTAATGCAAATAAGTTACCATTCTTTCCTAACAAAAATTCAAAAATTACAAAACTTAAAAAAAAAAAAAAAAAAAAAAACTTTTTTCTGTACCGGCCGGTACGCCCGGTACCAGCCGGTATTGCCCGAAATTGGCCGGTACGGCCGGTATTTTTTCCAGTACGAAACAGGGGGGTCGAGCGTACCGGATTACTGGCCGGTATGGTATATTCCGGCCGGTACGGTACGGAATTGACAACATTGGTTTTGGCCACTACTTCAAAGTTTAGGGGTGTGTGTGAGCATTTTTCCAAGTTTAGATTAATGAGTGGTTGTTTCTCCATTTTTATCATATTTAGAGAATTCTATGAACTAAACATGAGTATTCAATTTAGAATTAAGAGATTTCTATGATTAGGTTAGTTGCTAGAAATCCAAGGCAAAAACCCTACAATGATCGGTTGAACCCTTTTTTTTTTTTTTAACTAGAAAATGTTTATGGTTTTAATGCTCCATAAACGCCTAACTAACCATCATCAGTTCCCATTGTGTTTTCAACTCTCAATAGTTTCGCTTCTTCTTCCAAGTTCAATCACATTCCTTGAATCTGCTCTTCTCTTCCCTTTGCAATAGGAGATTCCATAATGAACGAACCCCTATGCCGAGGTCTAACTTTAACGAGACCATAGGTTTGGAGTTAGCTAGGGTACAAGTGTTTTGGCAACCAAGCTTGGTTGATCATCAGCCTCCACTTCAGATCTCATAATGATTTTCTAAGAAAGGTTCCACTAAGCTGGATTCCTTATAGGCATGCAAATTTAAAATAAAAATTGGATCCCTCTTCCTAATTATTACACATTATTTGCATTTTTTTTTTTTGGTTAGCGCCAAATAAAATCACATCCAGGAGAGCCTTGTAAAACATATTGACGCTATGTTTGCTATTTCTTGAACTTCTTGGAGCACCAGTTGAGGAGCAACTTGGATGTGAATATATTAATCATCTTTTTTAATGTCGCGATATCCTCCATGATAGGGACGTTCTCGAAGCTAGTCAAGCGATGTGTCTGAATTAGCTTCACTCCTTGATATAATTTTAGAAAAAGGTTACCTCCCTGACACCTTGGATCCACGCCTCATATAACTTCTCTGGTTGTGGATAACAGGTTGTTCTCATCATTGCAGGAGTGCCATGAATAACAAACTTTACGAACGAACTGGCCTGAATGATTTTTGATCACAAAGGCACCTCCATTCCAATTAGCTTCGCGCGAACGCTTTTTTGTGTCAACTATTATTATTGCTTGCCAATTCTGATTTTGGCATGGAATCTGGTTTCCAACAGTTACGGCAGTTGTTGAACTAATTTGGATACAATCATCTAAATCTACTTTCCATTTTGTCAGGAGGTTTCTAGTGCTTGAAATGGCTTGTTGAACATTAGCAATTTTATTTTCAAATATAACCTTATTTTTGTTGGTCTAAATCACCCAAAGAGTGGCACTAATATCTGTAAGAATGTTATCTTCCTGTCCATTACCTGCTTTGTATTTTTCAAGAGTGGTTATCAACCACTGACGAATAAATGGTGTTGGGTTCTAAGACTTTAGGTTTAAATGTATTAGAACTTCAATTTGTAATGTTGGCAAACCATGATCAAAACGTGTTAGTCTTGTTTAGACTTGCTCAAAGTATTTGCTTTTTATGTAAAGTTGGAATCGAGTTATTGCAGAATTTATTGTAAAATTCTGTCTAGCTTGATCGATCGAAAGTTGTGTAGATTTTTTTTTTTTTTTTTTTTTTTTTGCAGAATTTTCCAACTCAGCCCAAGCCCGTTTGACGTGTAGGGTTTTATGTTTTGTCTTAAGTATAAAAGGGAAAACCCTAGCCATGTTTTGGAGATGCTCCATATACTGTGTGTGTGAATCTTTTGTGAGATCAAGAGGTGGTTGCCTTCACACATACTTAGGGTTTCCAAGTTTCAAGATTATGTCAAGATCTTAGTGATCGATTCAGTTGCAGATTCAAGAGCTTAAAGATACACAAGCAGGAGTGCTTGTACTTGCTGGGAATCCAAGAAAGAAGTAGTCTGTGGACTCGGAGCTGTCACATGGTTGTGGTAGTAAGTTTCCTACTTGAGATAGCAATAGGATGTTAGTAGTCTAAGTCGCTATTGTGTAAACTTCAATTATTTCATAGTGGATTTAGTTTTACCTTGAGGATAGCTAGGTTAAATTCTCCCCAGGTTTTTACTAGTTTGGTTTCCTGGGTCTCATATCTTTGTGTTCTTTATTTTTCGCACTTTACATTGATATGATATATGTATGTTAACCTAGATCTAATTAATTTGACTAAGTAATCACTTGGCTAATTAACTAGGTTAATCTGATTGTGTTTTAAGGGGCCTAAAAACGTATAAGTGGTATCAGAGCAGGTAGCTTTCTTGTTGTTGATCTTTTGATCTCTGAGCTGATCCTTGACCCCTGTTGTCATGGAACACGGACACTCTCTTGTTATCCCACCTCACTTTGATGGGAATAATTATGCTTATTGGAAAGTAAGGATGAAAGCATTCCTGAAATCAATTGATGAGAGAGTCTGGAACTCCGTTGAATACGGATGGGAGAAGCCCACTACTTCTGTTAGTGAGTGGCAAACTTCTCAAAAAGAAGCAGCTGCGTTTAATAGCAAAGCTATGAATGCTATCTTTAATGCTGTTTCTATGGAGAAATTTAAGAGAATCTCTAATGTTGAGGTTACTCATACTGCTTGGAATATCCTCCAGACTGTGCATGAAGGCACAAAGGCTGTTAAAATTAATAAGTTGCAGCAATTAACAACTAGATTTGAAAGCATTAGGATGTCTGATGATGAATCTTTTGATGAATTTTATGCTAAGCTTAATGATATTGTTAATTCTGCATATAATTTGGGTGAAATCTATGATCAACCTAAAATTGTTAGGAAGATTCTTAGATCTTTGACTGAGGATTTTAGACCTAAAGTGACAGCCATCACTGAAAGCAAGGATGTGGACTCCATCTCTGTTGATGAACTTGTAGGATCTCTTCAGTCCTATAAGTTGGACCTACCTAAGACTACCAAATCCAAATCAATGGCTCTCAAGTCTGTTGATGATGTCAATGCTAGTGGTTTTGATGATGAGCTCTCTGCTATAGAGATTGCTTACTTTGCCAAGAACTTTAGAAATTTTCTTAGGAACAACAACAGAAAGGCAAGAGGTAAGAACACTGTTGAACCTAGAAATTTTAGGAGGAATGATCCCACTAAGGTTAATAACACTGAAAAACCTAAAGAAAAAGTAGGTCAACCTTCTAATAATACTATGGGTCAACAATGTTTTGGATGTCAAGGGTATGGTTATGTGAAATCTGAATGTCCAACATTCTTGAGGTCTAAGGGTAAGGCTATGGCTGTAACCCTTAGTGATGATGAAGTTTTTGATAATGAGTCCGGTAGTGATGAGGATGGAAACTTCATTACTTTCACTGCTATTGCTGTAGTTAATGAAAGTGTTGCTGCTGAGGAGAACCCTTCTGATGGGGAACTCTCTGAGGATGCAGATTTACAAGAAGCCTACAATAAACTTTGCAAAGTTGCTGCAAAGGATGCTATGTGTGTTGATTTAGGTTTAAAGAAAATTGCATCTCTTGAACTTGAAAAGAAAAATTTGCTTGTGAAACTGTTTGATGCTAATGAATTGTTGAATAATGTGAAGACTGAGAACATGCTTTTGCTTGATAAAGTTAAGAATTTGGAATTTGAATTATCTGTTGCTAGAGATCAAAACTGATAGGTCTGTAAGCTCCAAACTTGATCACATGCTGAGTGTTCAAAAGTCTCCGTCTAACAAAACTGGCTTAGGTTTTGTAGAAAGCATCTCTGTGCTTTCACCCCATTCCACAAACTTTGTTCCTTCTTCTTCTTCCGAACCCCCTGTGAGTGAGGCTGTCAAACCCTCTGTGAGTAAGGCTAAATCTGTAGAAGTTACACATCCTAGGAAGATTAGGGCTGATCTTCAAGAGTCTAAACCTAAGGCTCCTATCCCTCCTAAGGGCAAGTTGCATGATAAGCCTACATGGGTTTGTCATTTTTGTTGAAAGTCTGAGTACATTCGTCCAAACTGTTTCAAGCTGCAGGCTGCTAAGCGAGCAAACAAACCAAAAGTACCTGTGCCTTAAGCACAAGATCCTATGGTACTTATTGGTGAATTGGTAAAGGCTCTTAACCTTTATTCCAATCCTGGAGTTGAAAATCATTCTAATGTGAATAAGAACTCCAATGCTCGAGGTGCATCTAAAAAGTTTTGGATGCAAAAGGCTCAATCTAAGTAAGTCTTTCTGACATGGTCCTTGTGCTTCATTGCTCTACTCTTTGTGACCATTGCTCTTGTTATGTTTCTTTTGTTTTCTTTGTTTCTAGGATTTGCATTGCATAACATTCATGCATTTCATTCTAGGTTGTTTTGTTATTTTTTTAATTAAAAAAAAAAGAAAAAAAAAGAAAAGGAAGCAAAATGTGTTTTGCATTATTTTCTTGAATTTGAAATCAAGGTTGGCCAATTTATTTTTACATAACATGTTTATGTACTTTGTTTAGCTTGGATGAGCTTATTTATTGCACTTTACTAGTTTGAGCTTTGTAGTGCATGTTGTGTGGGAAGATGTTTATAGTTTTTGATCACATGATCTTGATCTTGAAATCACATGCTTTTGATTGTTGGACTTGAACTTATTGAGAAAGGCATAAATAACCATCTCACCATTGTTTACTAGCCAATGATGAACACCTTAGTACATATCGTAAGATTTTGTGCTCGAGAAAGTGTAGCACATGCACAAAAAGATCATAAGGTGTAGCCTCGGTTTAAATGCTAAAATTGGTGTGTACATTATTGGGCTTTAATAACTTCACAATCAAATAAAATTGGTGTGTACATTATCCCGACTATTTTCAATAAGTTTCTGCTCAAATAAAATTGGTGTGTATATTATGAGACAAATCACGAAACTTACATGATTGCAAGCTTGTTTTCTAGGAGATGTGGGAGTTATATGATGTAACTTTTTAGGTGATAGTCTCTTTCAAATTCTATGTGATGAATTTTGTAGAAATTGTGATTGATTTCTATTTACAGATCACCTCACATGTATCTCAAGTTTTTGCTAGTTGCACACACTACACAAGTTACTCCTTGCTAAACTTTGTACATGTTATTGTGTTTGATTTTGGTTTGGCCAACCGAGTTTGAAAATTCCTTGAATTTTATGCAGAATGTGTTTGAAGCTTGAGAATTTAAGGAGAATTGTTTGAAAACCTTAATTTTGGGAATCTGGGTTCAAAACAAGTGTTTTTGAAAAGCATTTCATCTCATACTCATGCATGTTATTCATAAAATACTATGCTTTGAGGAGTTTCTGCATAAAATTGCTTTGTTTTTTTTAAAAAAATTGGTTTTCCTAGAATTTCAATCGATTGAACCTGTTTCTTGACCGATCGAAATTGCGATTAAAATTTTGGTTTGGCTCTGTGTGTTTCGATCGTTGTTGGATCAATCGAAAGTGATTTTTGATCAATTAAACCTAATTTTCGATCAATCGAAAATCGTATAGAGAGTTTTTTTAAAACCTTTGTTTTTCACGAGTTAGGTCACTTTCAAACTTTTTCAAAAAGGTTCTTCTCCCTCTCTTTGATCGGTCAAGGGTCCAAATCAAATTTTTGTCATTTTCCTCCAAATTTTTTGCAAGGTTTTTCTCCTCTAAGGCCGGTAAGACCTTTTTACCCTTCCTTTTGCATTTATTTTCTTGTTTCATGCATTTTGGGGAAAATTTCGGACCTTGAAAAATTTGAGGATTTTGATGTTTTAAGCTTTTTCTTTCACAATTGATCATTGGGTTTTTGTTGTGGGACACTATAAAACTGTTCTTAGTGAATTTATTTGATCAATTTGATGAATTTGGTGAAATTGAAATTTCTAGGGCTTGAAAGTACCCAATTTGGGGTTTTTGTTCAATTTGGTTTAAATTGATGAAATTGGCTTGTTTGGTTGATTGATTTGGTCATTATAAACTGTTATCTATCATGTATAATGATCAATTTGGTCAATTTATTGGTTTTGTGAAATTGGATTTTTCAAATTTTGGGGTTTTTGATGTAAACTCTATGCTCAAGCCAATTTTGTGATTTTAAAGCTAAATTGAACTTATTCTCACTGCATTAGGGCATGCATCATGTGTTGATAATGTTCATGCATCATATAGAATTGTTATTTCTATATTTTTTTTTTCTGTGCTAACTTGCAGTCTGCCCTTGGTTTTTCTTGTTTCCTTTTTGGTTCTTTCCTGTTTATGTTATTCTTTCCATAGCATCATGCCTAGGAAAACTAGAGCCAATAGGACCTCCACTTCTTCTCCTTCCCCCACCTTTGATAGTGAGAGGTTCCTGAGTGAGAAAAACCAGGAAGCGTATGAGAAGCTTAACTTTAGGAGAAATATTTGGGCTGAGAGAAAGGTTCTTTTAGATGAGCTAGATCCTGAGATTAGGCATAACTTTGAGCATAGGGGCTGGTTACCTTTATTGGATATTTCTCATCCTCCTCTGGCTACCTTGATCAGAGAGTTCTATTCGAACCTCTCTGTCCACTCCTATTATGCCAACACCCTTGTGAGGAGTTGGGTACGGGGTGTAGGGTACACCATTACCCCTTCGGTAGTGGCTGATACTTTTGGGGTACCACTGGTCCAACATCCTATCTACCCTTATGATGAGTCTCCTCCCTTGGACGACATCATGTCTTATATCACTGGGTCTTCTATCTAGTGGGGTTCTGATCCTCAGATCACTACTGCTGAGCTCACTGAGATTCACTATCTTTTCTTTAGGATTGCTTGTCATTCTTTTTGGCTTATCTCTCATCTGCACACCATTCCTTTGGAGTGTTGTGCATTTTTGTATGCCCTTGTTACGGATGCTCCTATTAGCTTTCCTCATCTTTTCATTCATTCTTTGATTGAGGTTCATAGGAGTAGTTCTATTGCTCATGCTTTGTTCTTCCTTGTTTTTATTCACCGGATTCTTTTGCATCTTGGTTTGGTTGAGTTTTCGGCGTCTGAGCCTGTCCATATCATAGCTCCCATAGGTGCCACCTTTCTTAAGCAGAGGGTTGCTCAGATGAGAGCTAGCTCTAAACGCCCTAGGGTAGAGCCTTCTGGTGTTGCACCTCCTCCTTCCACAGGTGATGCTACGGCTGAGGAGCTCGTTGATCCTGCTGCTGTTGCTGCTGATGTTCCTCCACCTTCTACTTCGGATGATTCAGACATTCGACGTATGTTGGAGACTGTCATGACCATTCAGGCAGCTTATGGTCAGATTTTGGTGGACGTGCTTGATGAGCTTCATGCTTTGCAAGCGGATCTGGAGCATTTGAGACGATCGTCTCCGCCTCCTCCTTTTGATGATGGATTATGATTGCCCTTTGGCATTCCGTCACAAAAAGGGGGAGTACATTTGTAGAGGATTTTTGTAGTTAGGGGGAGATTTTTGTATTTGTGGAGCTTGTGGAGCTATTAGATTGTATCTAGGTGCTTCATTGTGTATTTACATTTTTTGGCTCATGATGTTTTCTTTGTTTTGATTGGGTTATTAATGATAGGGGGAGATACATTGATTTTTATATGTTTCTTGTTTCACATTGTTTATTGATTTATATTTATGAGTTATTCATGATATATGTCTTTATTGTGTGTTATGTGAAATTAAGAAGTTATTTTTGTTTTGCTTGTATTTTCCACACATGCGTTTATGTGTTTATTGAGTGTTTCAGGAAATATACAGGTTGATTCAGTCGTGCTGCTGTCTACACTTGCAACTGATAGATACTAGTTAGGTTGGATTTTTTGTGTTGGGCTATATTTTTGTAATGGGCTGTTTTTATGTAAACTTTGAGCAATTTTGCTTAGTTTGTGTTTTGTCACGGATTGCCAAAGGGGGAGTTTGTTGGGTTCTAAGACTTTAGGTTTAAATGTTTTAGAACTTCAATTTGTAATGTTGGCAAACCATGATCAAAACGTGTTAGTCTTGTTTAGACTTGCTCAAAGTATTTGCTTTTTTTATGTAAAGTTGGAATCGAGTTACTGCAGAATTTATTGTGCAATTCTGTCTGGCTCGATCAATTGAGAATTAGACTCTATCGATCGAAAGTTGTGCAAATTGTTTTTTTTTTTTTTTTTGTTTTGCAGAATTTTCCAACTCAGCCCAAGCCTGTTTGACATGTAAGGTTTTTTGTTTTGTCTTAAGTATAAAAGGGAAAACCCTAGCCACGTTTTGGAGATGCTCCATATATTGTGTGTGTGAATCTTTTGTGAGATCAAGAGGTGGTTGCCTTCACACATACTTAGGGTTTCCAAGTTTCAAGATTATGTCAAGAACTTGGTGATCAATTCAGTTGCAGATTCAAGAGCTTAAAGATACACAAGCGGGAGTGCTTGTACTTGTTGGGAATCCAAGAAAGAAGTAGTCCGTGGACTCGGAGCTGTCACGTGGTCGTGGTAGTAAGTTTCCTACTCGAGGTAGCAATATGATGTTAGTGGTCTAAGTCTCTATTGTGTAAACTTCAATTCTTTCATAGTGGATTCAGTTTTACCTTAAGGATAGCTAGGTTAAATCCTCCCCAGGTTTTTACCGGTTTGGTTTCCTGGGTCATCATATCTTTGTGTTCTTTATTTTCCGCACTTTACATTGATATGATATATGTATGCTAACCTAGATCTAATTAATTTGACTAAGTAATCACTTGGCTAATTAACTAGGTTAATCTGATTGTGTTTTAAGGGGTCTAAAAACGTAAAGATGGAATAGAATCAGATCGAATGTTCTAAGGCGAGGCAAACCATAAAGCTCTAGCAAAAGGACATTTGAGGAAAAGATGATCCAATGTTTCATCTTCTTGATCACACATTACACATTTGGGGCTAACAATAATTTGTCTTCTGATTAACTTCATTCTAGTCGGTAGCCCATTGTGTAATAATTTCCATAAGAACAAACAGATTTTATATGGGATTTTTAGTTTCCAAAGATTTTTCCAGCCCATTCCATTCATACCATAATTAGCTATCCCTTGCTCCTTAGTAATCAATTTGTATCCTTCATCCCCCTTGTATGTCCCTTCTTTTAATTGAGACCATAAAATTTTATCCAGAGCTCCCAACTTTGAATGTGGGGTATTTATACTCTCTCATGCAACTCTCGTGTCATATATATTTGCAATGAGCTCAGCTTTCCAAGTACTTGTTTCAGAATCCATAAGATCTCGAACTGTGCCTTTGTCAAGTCGGCATTCTAACAATGTTGTTTCATTACAAGGTCTATACCATAGCGGATCCCTTAATTTATTGCTATCACCCATTCTTACTTGCCATTTAGCTCCTGAAAGTTGTGTTTCTTTTGTCCTCCATATTCCTTTCCATATTTGGGATGCAATAGCTGGACATCTTTCCATACCCTAAAGGTTAGGAATTTTTGGAAAATACTTTCCTTTAAGAGTAGTGGCTAGTAATGATTGAGGATTTGAGTTATTCTCCAGTATTGTTTGGCTAGGAGGGCTTGATTGAATTGTTCTGTCTTCCTAATACCTACACCTCCTACTTCCTTAGGTTGGCAAATTGTATCCTAAGCTATGGTATGTAATTTCCTTACATCTGCAGTGTTTCCCAACCAAAAATCTCTAATGATTCTACCAATTCTATTGCATGTATCTTTTGGTAATCTATGGATCGACATAGAATATATTGGCATGGCTTGCATGACCGATTTTATAAGAGTTAGCTTCCCTGCAGATGATAAGAGTTTACATTTCAAAGTTTGAAGTTTGCTCTGTAGCCGATCAATGATTTGGTTGCCAATTTCTCTCTTTGTTGTTCCCAGGTCCATTGGGATCCCTAAATATTTCCCAATCTTTGCTGCAATGTTTACTTTTAACTTTCCGGCTAAGTCTTCTTTTATAGCTTCATCGTAGTTAGGACTAACCACCACAACTGATTTGGTGCCATTTATCTTTTGACCCGACATTTCACAAAAGCTTTGAAGGGTGGCTGAGCTTGTCTGTAGTTTGATTGGCAACTTTGAAGAAGATGATAATGTCATCCGTAAACATGAAGTGTGAAATAGGAAGCCCCCCTTTATTTATTTCCACTCCCTTCAGCATGCATTTAGCTTCTAAATCCTACAACATGCATGAAAGTATATTTGTGTAGATAATGAATATGTATGGTGATAGTGGGTCACCTTGCCTTATAACACAATTGGGTTTTAATTTTTTTGTGGGAGTTCCATTGACTAGAATGTTGTATGTCACTGTGCTGACACATTGCATTACCAATTAAGTCCATTGCTGGCTAAAGCCCATTTTCTGAAGTGTGGCTTCAATAAAATTCTAATTTAGTCTATCATAAGCTTTGCTCAAATCCACCTTCAGTGCAGTAAAATGAAGTCTTCCTTTTTTTTTCCTCTTAATTGTGTGGAGTAATTCGTGAGTCAAGATGATATTGTCAGTGATCAATCTACCCTTAACAAATGCATTTTGATGAGGAGTGATAAGATCATTAATGATTAGTTTTAATCTATTTGCTAAAACTTTGGCAGCAATTTCGTATGCCACATTGGCATATGCTAATAAGTCTGTACCCACTGATTTCCTCTGGATTGAGACTTTTAGGAACCAAAGTGATAAACGTGTTGTTAAGTTCCTTAAGAATGTAGCCTATTTTGAGAAAGCATAATGTTGCTTGTATTACTGTTTGTCCCATTGTATCCCAACAATTCTGGAAGAGCATTGCAAGAATGCCATCTGGGCCTAGTGCTTTCTAGGAACCCAATTGGAAAGCGGCCTCTTTAATCTCCTCTATATTGAACTCCTTATCCAATATTTGTCGATGTAGGTGCGAGAGTCCTGGTAATGTGTATGTATTCAAGACCTCCATAATACTCTCTGTACTTTTGTTTGATTTTGATTAGAAGATACTTTGGAAATGTTGTTGTATATCTTCCCTTAACTTCTAATCTTCATCGATCCATTGATTTGAGTGGTTCTTAAGTCTTATGATGCGATTGGTTGCTCTTCTCTTGCGAACAATAGCATGGAAGTATCTAGTATTTCTGTCACCTTTTTGTGTCCAACCCTTCCTTGCTTTTTGTCCCTAAAACACTTCCTCCATATTTAGAAGTTGTTGGAGTTCTTGTTGTTTTTGTCGTTCTTGTTGGCCAATTTCTAGAGTGTCACTATGGTTTTGTATATATGTAAGCTCCTCCTTTATTTTGGAAAGTTTCTAGTGCAAATTTCTAAATTCATTTCTATTCCAACTGATGCAAGCTTGCTTGACATTGCACATTTTGGATTTAAGGATATAAGTAGGGGAACCTGATATTTTTTTCTGCCATTCCTTTTGGATTATTTGTTTACATCTTGGGTGCATTAGCCACATAGCTTCGAATCTAAACAGCCTTCTTTGGTAGATGGGAATGTTGTTGATGTCTAAAACTAGTGATGCATAGATACCGTGATAGGCCAGGCATCAAGAGTGCAATGTTCAAAGCTATGTAACCATGCATTATTAATAAACACTCTGTCTAATTTTTCCAGGACTAGAGCATCCCCACCTCTTTTATTTTTCCATGTGTATTTGAGTCCCGTTGATTGTAATGGTATCATTTCTATGTCTTGTAAACAAGTATGCAAATCTGATGCTCTTGGGCAATTTTGGGAGGTTGATTATTGTTTATCTGCATTGGATAACACTGGGTTGAAATCACCAATCCAAATCCAAGGTCCATTTATATTCTCTTGGAAGGAAACAAGTTGGTCCCATATTTCCTTTCTTTTGCTGGTTTTTGGATGGCCATAAACAAAAGTAAAATAACACAAACCAAAAGTAGGATGTTTCATTCTAGTATGGATGAAATTTTTTGTGGCATCTAATACAGTTAAAATGATATTTTTCCAGCATAACAAAAGGCCCCCCCCCCCCAGATAATCCTACTCTTTCTACTTTACAAAATTTTTCAAAATTCCACTAATGGGTCCAATACTTTCCCCTTCCTTTCTTCTGCTTTGTCTCCATTAAAAATAAGATAGAAGGGTTGGTAGTTTTAGCAATTTTTGAGATGAGCTGAACTGTAGAGGTATTACCGAGGCCTCTACAGTTCCCTACCAATTTCCTCATGGTTGCTGCAGAGGCCTTTCTTGGGTTGCCTTCGAAAGCCTTATGTTTGACAAAAGTTGTATTAGATTAGTAACTATATTTTGTTGATGTTCAATTCTTGCATTCTGTCTACTCTAGATAACTTCAGTCTCTTGAAACTGATATGATCGCCTTGTGATCCTAAGTCTAAGACTAAACTCATTATTCTCAAACTCAATGTTTTGAAGTGAGGTAATTATTAGATTAGCATCTTCATTTAAGTTGCAAGTACTGTTGGTAAAATTCCATTGCTCTTGACTTAATCTTCTCCTATTAACTCTGCTTGTCTCTCCATCTTCCTCTTCACGCTGTCTCTTAGGGGAGGATGGTCTTGAGCCATAATCTGCTTGTGTTGCTGAAGGAGATAATCCTTCCATTGATGTAGTCCTACTTGGAACAATGTCTTCAACTGCAATTCTTGTTTGCCTTCCAAGAAGTGAGTGTGTTATTGGATTTGAGTTGTGGATAGGTTGAGTAGAATAGATGTTATACAACAACAGAGGGACTAGTTGTTGAAAAAAGAGGCCCATTGATTGTAAAGTGTTCTGAGAAAGCAGTTGAACTAGACTAAGAATATAGCTAGGGGATTGTGTATTAGATAGATATACCATCATCTCTATTCCTATTAAAAATGGGTTGTCAGTGCCCTTGCTAGCTTCTGATTCCAAATTATGCATTCTGCTGTGTGAATTCTGCCAGGTAGTAATTTCTTGATTCCAAGTGCTCTCTTGTGGAATAGCTTGTTCCATCCTAGTAAGAATACTAGTTGTGATTTGGATTTCATCCAGATCATTTGCTGTTCCACTACTTTCTCCCACATGAAAATGGGAATGTTTGTTCCACCTTGTCTCACTTGAATCCTCATAAGCCTCTGGGTTGTTCACTAGAAACAGCTCTACACAGAAATTTTGACAGTCATCACAGTCCATGTTGCATGGTGTTGCTGGTTCCCAATCCATATTAATAATTTCTGCATTAGTCCATCCACTATAACCTTCTTCAACATCAACAAATCTTAGATTACAGACTTCTGGTGGCATCCAACATTTAGATTGATTTGCATTTTGGTCAGTTGTGGGGTTTGATATGGGATGGGTGATTGGGGTGTTTGGTGGGTCAAGTTCATTGTCTGAGTCCATAAAAAGATTATTTCCCCAAAAGCTATCATTTGTTGGACTATTAGGATTGATGTGGCTAGCTTCTTGGTGATGTACATCTAAATCATCTAAATTGGTTACCACAAATCTATCAAAACTGGAAAGAGTAGAGTAATGGTGGGCCGTTGTGGTATTTGGAGGATGTGGTAGTGTATTGGAATGCTGATTTGGGGGTTGGTGTGTTTGGTGTGCTGGTTGTGATTGAGTTTGATTTGAGTGCTGATGTATTGGTTGTGTTTGAGGTTGGTTGGGTTTAGTAGGACTAGGATTAGAACTAGAATCATACCTGACCCTTGTGGTCCTACGGCTTGGATGCCTACAAAATGCTTTGATGTCATCAGTGTACATTACTTCCATAAGATCAAGAGCAAACTCCATGTGGTATTGAACTTGGATTCGATAAGCTTGGTCTCTCAGAAGTTCTTCTATATCAAACATGTCCATATGGCATTGTGAGCGAGCATGACCAATGATTCCACATCTTTTGCAAATCTTGAAGACACTTTCATATCTACATTCCACCTAAGTATATTGCCCATCATCCCTTTTAAGAATGAAGCCAATTATCAGTGGAAGACATTGGTCAATCTTAACTCGAATTCTCATAAATCGTATGTTTTGTGGAAAGGTGGGATGTCAGTCAATAGACACCCAACAAATTTCCAAGAAAATGAGTAAGATCAGTATCATGGTATTCTAGTGGGAGGTTGTGTATTTGTACCCACAAAGTGGCAGAGGTTAGATGCATTTGGCTAAGTGTGAGGTTAGGGGTCCATCGCTCCATAACTAGTAAAGCTCCATCAACAGACTAGGGTCCCTCTTGAAGAATGTACTCTTGGTCAGATGGGAACTCATATTATTTGCATTGATGCAATAAATACACACATACATAAGAAAATATCATATTTAAAAAAAGGAAACATATTTAAAAATAAAATTCAAAATTAAATGAAAAATCAAATCAAATTAAATCAAAGAAGAGTAATGCTACAAATACAAACTATTTTACAACATTTTTACAAAAAGTTGATGTGACCAACTCTTATTAGTTTTCATTTAGGCCCACCATTAATATCACTTTTTCATTTAGCAATAATCACTCACCACATTAGCAATTTGTAAAAAAATTTGTAAAATAGTTTGTATCTCTAGCATTATTCATCAAAGAATTTCAACAATTTAAATTAGTAATTATGAAAGATTATACTACAACTTGAAAAGAAATAAGTTAAAATTTGAAAAGTCAAAACCAATCAAATATGATGAAAAAGGGAGAAAAAAATCATTCATTAATCAAAATTGACCTAATCATAGAATTCTCTTAATTAATGAAAACTAAACTAATGTGAACTAAATCACATGTGAACAAATGTATTGAAAGAGAATTGAGAAAACTAGTGTTTTGCAAATACGCCTTTTCTATAAGTTATATGAACAAAACTTTTGAACTAAAAATGAAAGAGCCTGCAAAGAACAAAAGGGAACTAAATCTAGAACTTTGAAAGAAAGAAGTTGTTTATAAAATGCAGAATCTAAAGAGAAAAAAAGGAACTGACCTTTGACCAGAGATACTCTTGATCATGCTGTGACTTCAATAATGTTCCCAAATGCATGATTGTCATGAAATAATGACTTAGTGAGTCCGAGGTTGAATCTACTAAAAAGGGTACTGATTAGTAATTCAAATGACAAAATAAAATTAAAAAATTTAATTTAATTGAAGATGAATTATGATTTGGTTGATGAGGAAAACATGATCTTAGTCGGATGATCTAGCAATAAGAATACAAGAATTGATTTTCTAAAGGTAGTACTATGAATTTAATTGATTATAGGTAAGACAAAACTATTGAATTTGACTCTTAAGTATTTAACTTTCCTTGGTCTATGTTAAATAAAAAAATTATACAAAGTAAAACATTTTCCAACTTATAGAATATAATAGTTAAATTAAATGTGGAAACAATGAACTAGATTAAGAACAACTCCAAGTCTTTTGATCATTCAAATAGATATTATATATAACACTTACCATACCAATCCAAAGTAAGGAATAACATGAAACTTTGACCAAACAAATCTTAAGGGATAGCATACTCGAGAGAGGATCAGGCCCGATGGGCCTATATTGGGCAGGATGGTGTAACTTTCTTTATGAATAATGTGTCCACAAAAAAAAAAGTATACATGCAACTTAAAAGAACATTTACAACATCCTTCCTTTCACTCTTAATTTTTTTCTGAGTGTAAAGTTGTGATTTACAAATATGTATTTTGTTGGCTTTTATTCCGTGCCAAATTTGATTATAATTAAATTCAATCTTTTGTACCCTGTATTTGTTGTGGGATTTAATTGTAAGGGTTGTGTGTTAGAAAGAGAGAGTGTGAAGAGTCAAGCAATTGAAGCTAGAAGATTCCTCGCGGGTAGCTCGCGACTAAGCATCCCACGAAGTGAAGCATGTGCCTTGCACATGACTGGAATGCGAAGAGTCAGTACAGATGGAGACAACTATGTTTCGCGAGTATCTCGTGGGTAAGGCCTTCCCGCGAGACACCCGCGAAACATTCTGTTCTGCCAGACTGTACTGTCTGATACACACTTTCTGTACCCACACTATATATACCCACATTCCCACAAATGTTGAGGAGTGCTTCTGAGAAAAAACCCTAGCCAAACACCTTGAGAGTTAGAGATTATCATACCCATATATCTCTACAAATATGCTTGTGGATTTCCTTAACTCCTACCTCTCCATTTCCGTACCATTGAGAGGTCGATAGCCCAAACACTTACCACACCCTTTCAGAGTATCAAGTGAGGTTTTGGTGCTGCTGGGAAGCATTGGAAGAAGCCAAGGATGGCAGATGCAACATGGAGCTTGTTGCGGGATTCGGAGAGCTAGACAAGACATGGTTTCGAGAAGCCTTGTTGGAGTAGGAGCTTGGAGGGCTTAGGTACAGCGGGTAGATTAGGCTTGGAGGGTCTCTTGCTAACCCATGTATCTCAACTGATTGTCTAGTGGATCGATTACCGCTCAGAGGGCGGCGGAGAGGTTTTTCGCCGAGTTTTTCGGTTTCCTCTTCGATAACACATCGGCGTGTTATCTGTGTTTGCATTCTTCTTCCCTACTCTTTTACATTTCATTTTACTGCTGTGTTTATATGAATATGTGTTAGAGTAGCTTGTTTGTTTATCCGCTCGCATTTACACTATTCCGCACTTAGAATTAAGTTAGTGTAAAATCTATCGAGCCGTAACTTTTATTTGGGGGTCTAAATAGCTCTTGTGTTTTTCAACACATTTTTGAGCTTTCAATTGGTATCAGAGTAGGTGCACTCGTTGTGATTTAAATACCTGAGTGTGATCCTAGACCCTCTTGGTTTGCCATGGAAAGTGATATGGTAAAGGCCATCATGAAGCATAGTAAAGGTGTTTGTGAAAATGACTCTATGAGCATTTTTGGAGATTGTTCTAGTAATGAATTTTTAGAGTTATTCAAATCAAAGAAACATGCTAGAATCTTTATACACATGCTGAAATCTCTTGTTCATAGGAATCATGATATTCATAATAGCTTGTGTGAGTCAAATTCCTTAATTGACAAATATAAGAAAAGGAATAGACATTTGTGTGACAAACTAGATTGTCTGAAAAGAAAGATTCACTCATCTATGAATGAAGTAAAGAAAGATGAGTCCTGCTTTGATGGTCAAGAATTCCTATCTCATGCTTGTCTTTTTGTTCATACCGCATTGAAAGTATTTAATTCATGTTTGTGGTATCTTGACAGCGGTTGTTCAAGACATATGACTGGAGATAAATCTTTGTTCAAAACTCTTAAAGAGAAGGAAGATGGCTTTGTGACATTTGGAGATGGTAGTCACTCACAAGTTCTTGGAAAGGGAACCGTGGATATTCCAGGACTACCTTTGTTAACAGATGTGCTGTACATTAAGGGATTGAAAGTGAACTTGCTGAGTATCACTCAGATTTGTGATGAAGAATTCTTAGTCCAATTTTCAAAGAAAGGATGTTTAATCCTAAATGAAGAAGGTGTTCAGGTTTTGAAGGGACTTAAGACCACCGACAATTGTTATGGGGTCATTCCCAAACCAAGCATAGCATGTCGAAGTGCTTGAGTGAATCTTTTGGAGTTGTGGCATCAAAGACTTGGACATGCTAATTATAAACAAGTGGAAAAAGTCTCAAAGCTTGAAGCTATGATTGGTTTACCAAAGTTTGGAAAAATTGAGAAGAACGTTTATGGTCCATGTCAATTGGGAAAACAAACAAAGTCAAGCCGTCCGAAAGTAAATGTGGTTGTTACTTCTCGCCCTTTGGAGTTACTACATGTGGATCTAATGGGTCCAACAAGAACAGAAAGCATGGGTGGAAAGCGCTATATTATGGTGGTTGTTGATGATTTCTCAAGATATTCTTGGGTGGAATTTCTTAGAGAGAAGTCGGAAGCATGTGACAAGATGGAAAGGCTATGCAAGAGGCTGCAGAAGGAGAAAGGAGTTCCCATAGTTAAAATCAGAAGTGATCATGGGAAGGAATTTGAAAATGCAAAGTTTGAAGCATTCTGCAATGAACACGGCATCAAGAAGGAATTTTCAACTTCAAAAACTCCACAACAGAATGGGGTGGTTGAAAGAAAGAACCGGGTGATTCAAGAAATGACAAGAGTAATGTTACTAAACAAAAGCATTCCACAGAAGTTTTGGGCTGTAGCAGTGAATACTTCATGTCACATTGGGAACAGGATTTACTTACGAGCAGGAACAAAGAAGACATTGTATGAAATTTGGAGAGAAAAGAAGCCGAAGGTGAAATACTTTCGAGTATTTGGAAGCAAGTGTTATATTCTCAATGATAGGGAGAATCCTAGAAAATTTGATGCTAAGAGTGATGAAGGGATTTTCCTAGGCTACTCAACAAATAGCCGAGCATATAGAGTGTACAATAAGCGCACTATGACGGTGATGGAATCAATAAATGTGGTCATCGATGACACTATCTCTGAAAAGGATATTGATGATGATGGTGAGGGAGGTGAGGATGCTGAGAAAGAATCACCGGAAAAGGAGTTTACACCTCCTATATCAAGAAGGGAGACTAGATCAACTCAAGGATCTTCTAGTCCACTCACCCCTCCTGAAGTTCAACCTCCAATCTCTCGTGATGAGGAACCTTCCACTTTTAAGAGACCATCGTCAAGGGTAACTCTCAATCATCCCTCAAGCAATATCATTGGTGATTTAGATGAAGGAATTCGGTTGAGAAAAGGACCAGCCTATAGTGCGAATCATGTGACATACAACTGCTATCTTGCTCAATTTGAACCAAAGAAAGTGGAGAAAGCTTTGAAGGATGAGAACTGGGTAGAGTCCATGCACCAAGAATTGCATCAATTTGTTAGAAATGATGTATGGGAGTTGGTACCAAGGCCCAAGGATACACATGTAAATGGCACCAAGTGGATCTTCAAGAACAAGACTGATGAAGATGGTGAAATTGTCCGAAACAAGTCTAGATTGGTGGCTCAAGGATATACTTAAGTTGAAGACATAGACTTTGATGAATCTTTTGCTCCAGTTGCACGACTAGAGTCAATCCGAATTCTTCTTTCCATAGCATGCATTATGAACTTCAAGTTATATCAAATGGACGTGAAGAGTGCTTTCTTGAACGGGTTTTTAAACGAAGAAGTGTTTGTTGAGCAACCAAAGGGGTTTCAAGACCTTCACTTTCCGGATCATGTATTAAGGCTGAAGAAGGCATTATATGGGCTGAAACAAGCACCAAGAGCTTGGTATGATCACCTCACCACATACCTCTTGGATCATGGTTTCAAGAGAGGTCAAGGCGATCGAACTTTGTTTGTCAAAAGAGATGAGAAATCTCTCCTTGTTGCTTAAGTATATGTGGATGATATTGTCTTCGGATCCACAATCGATCACCTAGCTCATGAATTCTCAGAAGAAATGAAAAGGGAGTTTGAGATGAGCATGGTGGGAGAGTTAAACTACTTCCTAGGGCTTCAAGTGAAACAACGGGAAGATGGGATATTTATCTCTCAAGAGAAATATGCCGATCCAACACTTTATCGAAGCATAATTGGTAGTCTTCTGTATCTCACTGCTAGCAGACCAGACATCGCTTTCAGTGTAGAAGTATGTGCTCGATTTCAGGCAGCACCCAAAGAGTCACACTTGATAGCAGTCAAACGAATTATCCGCTACATAAATGGCACATCTGATTATGGAATTTGGTATTCAAGAGACTCGAATGAGTGCTTAGCTGGATATTCTGATGCTGACTGGGGTGGGTGCATTGATGACAGGAAAAGCACTTCCGGTGGTTGTTTCCACCTTGGAAATAACTTAGTGTCATGGATGAGCAAAAAGCAAAATTCAATTTCTCTATCAACGACTGAAGCTAAGTACATTGCAGCAGCAAGTTGTTGTGCACAATTATTGTGGATGAAGAAGCTTCTACATGATTATGGAATCACTCAAGACACTATGTGTGTGTTCTATGACAATACGAGTGCCATAAATTTGTCCAAAAATCCAGTTCAACACTCAAAATCAAAGCATATCAAGATCTGGTACCACTTCATTCGAGATTTGGTGGAGGAAAAGACTGTGTATTTGGAGTTCAACAACACTGACAACCAGAAGACAAACATTTTTACTAAACCTCTTGATGGTCCAAGGTTTGAGTCTTTGCGTAAGACCATTGGTGTCGGTATCATTCCTTGAACTCTATCTCTTTTGTGAACCTAATCTGTTCATTATTACACATTTGGTGTTTAGGTCTCACATGCTTTGACATTAGTTTTTTTTTTGGTTTGGTTTATACCTGTTTTTGCTGATCTTACTTTTCCTGTTCTGTTTTTGAGTGTGTTCAAAATTCAAAAACCCATAAAAATTGAAAAATCTTCAAAAATTTGATCACTTGTTTTTGTGTGTATCACATGTGAGTTTGGCCTAGTACCTTCGTACTAATGGCATAGTGCATTTACGAGCCCAGCTTGTTCTGTATGCACATATATCTTTGTGGGAGAATTCTTGAAATCTATGTGTGCCTGTTGTAAATAGATCTTCAAGCTTGTCATGAATGATTGGTCAATAGTCTTGATGGTCTTGATACTTGCATAGACTTGTGCCTATATCTCTTCCCACTTTATTTTTATGTTTTTGCTATAGAGCTTACCAAATGTAAATCTCACAATGAAAAAGAGATTATGAGCTGCAAAAACCTGTTGCACATACTAGTATTTGACTAGAAAAAAGGTAAAGTGACTTTTGTTTTGAAATGTATGGTGCTCAAAAAGCCAAAGGCTAACTCTACATGTTGAAATATCAAAAATTTCAAGCACCGATCTCAAAAAGAGATGTATTATCCAAAAAGGATCAATTGTTATGATTTATGCAGAAGCCAAATGAAAAGCTTCTAAGTTTTGTAATCATTCTCTTGTGGGAGGTCATATATGCTCATTTCTATAATTGAGATAGTCCACTTGATTTCGTATCAGTTGTGTATGACCTGATTGAATTGATCATTGAAGCTTCACTCTGATCTTTGGACTATTCCACATTTGATACTCACACACAACACACAAGACTTTGTTCAGATAATGCCTATCTCATTTATGTGATTGTACATGTTCAAATGTGATGTATATGCTCAAATACTTGCTGATCAAACCCAAAAAGATTTTTGAGTGTTTTATTTGTTTTTGAAAGTGATTTTATACTTTCGTGTTTTTATTTTTTGTTCAAAATGCATTTTTGTGTTTTTCTTCAAAAACTGGTTCAGAGGTCTTTTTACGAGAAGCTCGTGACTTAGAGCTTCCTGCAAAATGTGCTTGAGGGAAATTAAAAAGTCATATTTTCATACAGAAACTCTCGCTACTGCTTCACGAGTATTTCGTGACTAAACACTTCTCGCAAAATGGCTTTTAGGCAAAAACTGGAAATTTTCAATTTCACACAGAAGCTATTGCGACTGGTTCGCGACTAAGAGCTTCTCGCGAAAGCTTCAGTATGTCTCGCAACTTTATCGTGTTTGTCTCACTACTCTCTAACCCGCGAAAATCGCGTGTTTTCAGTTTTTATATAAGCCGATGTGACAGGTTTTCAAAACATTCTCATTTCCCTTGCTAAGCCTTTCTCAAACCCCCCATTAACCCAAAATCATTTTTCACTCAAACCCCATCATTTTCAAGCAAAAATCTTTGCAAAATCTCTTCAAGGTATGTTTTCCTAAACATTGTCTTCATTTGTGTCTTAGATTATGTAGATTTTAGCCTAGGGTTTTGAAATTTGGGGATTTTCGAAAACTGGGTTGGGGTTCTTAGTTTTGTGAAAAATTTTCAACATCTTTGATTGGGCTGAGTCCCATTTGCTGTTTGTGTATCTGTGTTGGCCCCATGTGGCAGTTTGAGTATGTATTATGGCAAATTTCATTATTTTCACGAATTTTTTTCTTCATCTGTGTACTTTGTTGCATGCTAGGTGTTTGACAGAATGTCCTAATGACACTCTTGTGTTAAATTGGACTCAAGTGAGTTCCAATGCTAGGAGTTTGTCTTGACTGATCATGTTTTTCATGTTTTGGTCAGCGTTTGTGGTTTTTATTTTGTGCCTTAATGCCATGCCATGCACACCCTAGGCACACCTCATGCATCTCATGCTGCATTCTCATGCATCACATGCTGCACTCTCATGCATCACATGCTGCACACACATGCACAGTGATTCACTTCATGCATTTTGCTGTTGTTTACATGGTTGAACACTTATAGCATGCTGTTTTGTGTCTGTTTGCTTTGTTTTAGGTTGTTTTACCTTTCTTTTGAACTAACTTGAATCTAATCAAGTTTTGTGTTCTATGTTTGTGTTTTTGCACTTCTTTCCTTTCTATTCTGTGCTCTCCTATGCAAATGTCTTCGTTTAAAAGCTCAGCTGTGAAAGGAGGTTGCAACAAAGGGAAAGAGCCAGTAATTGATGTTGATGAACCTTCACCAAAGTCAAAGAGAACTCGTTTTTCAACATGAGTGTATGATCCTGATTTGTTCAGATCTTATGCTGCATTCCAGACCTACACGAGCCAGTTTCGAGATGCTCCATTGCTGGTTGAAAGGGCCGTTGATCAACACTCTCTCCTAGATACGAATATTCCAATATGGTTTGCCACCAATGATTGAAATTTTCTTCTCTCAAATCTTGAGGATGCATACGAAAACTTAGTGAAAGAATTCTATGCAAATGTCGTTGTTGAAGGAGAGGAAATCAAGTGTTGGGTGAGAGGAAAGCGGTTCTCAGTCACACCCGTCTACTTGGCCGAAATTCTACACATCAACAGGCCAATATTACCCATCCTACCGGTATATGATGAACTGAATCTGGATGAGTAGATTCTTCAGGAAGCTTTAGGAGCTAATTTGGAATTCTCCTCCAATGGGAAGTCAATAAGTGTGGCATCTCTTTCTCCTGAATTAAGGCTGCTCACGATGATCATGTTTAGTAACCTCTACCTTCTGTCTAGCATCGGTTACATGAATCTTGGTCGAGCATTATTCTTGCATGATCTGATCACTGACGTAGAGGTTGATGTGTGCTCTCATATTTTCCACATTGTGGCAAAAACGGTTGACCAAACTGCTTCAAGGAATTGTATTCCTTTCTGTCGCCTTATCTCAAGGATTTTAAAGCTCAAAGGTGTGCATCATTCGGAAGATGAGTGCCCTTATCCAAGGCCAAGTCCAATTAATATCCGCACTCTCCATGTAAGCATGAGTCACACTAAGAAGAATACCAAGCAAGAAAGTCATGCTACTTAGGGAAGCTCAAGTTCTACATCCCATGTTTATGATGAACAGCTAGACAACATCATGGCTACTCTCCAAGAGATTACTACCAAGATATCCGGACTAGCTACCATCATGCACTCCCAACACATTCGTTTCGACACCAAGTTCACATCTCTTCAGACTCAACTGGATCAAATTCAGAGGAAGCTAGAGGAACATGAAGACTAGCTATTCCAAGACAAAAAGGGGGAGATGGTGTCGTTGTTAGGGGGAGTGTAGTGATAGGGGGAGTACAGTGAAAGGGGGAGGAGAAAACACTAACTATTGTTTGGTTTACTTGTGTTTATTTTTAGCTTATATAACTGATGGTTTACGTTTTATTTATTTAGTCTATATTTAGTATATTTGTGACTATTTCAATGCTTTGTAGCATTTTTTTTGTACTTTTAAGATATTGCCTATATGTCTTGAGTATTTCACACTTGTGCCCTAGTAGGATCTTGTTCCTAGATGCATATACTTCATGTATTTTGCATTGGTCGTGTGTTGGACATACAAGTGATCATAAGTGATTGCTCTTTGTTTGCATGTCCGGATGAACATTTACTTGCTAAATGTTCATTGTAGTCATTCTTTAATGACTGAACTTGTTTGATCAAGTGTTTGTTTACATGATATCTAATGTTTACATACTTGATCGCACTATGCTTGCTCATGTTCATACCTTGTATTCAACTTGTCATAAGCTTAATGAAAGTTTTGTTTGTGTGCGAGTGTTTTAGGTTACAGGTATAAACGTGCAAGTGCTTCACAGTTTCTAGATTAGGTGTGAGTGAGTTTTGCCATTGTTCCCAAACTCACGTTTAAGTCTAAAGTCTGTTTTAGGGGTTTTGTCACGGAATAGCCAAAGAGGGAGATTGTAAAGTTGTGATTTACAAATATGTATTCTGTTGGCTTTTATTCCGTGCCAAATTTGATTGTAATTAAATTCAATCTTTTGTACCCTGTATTTGTTGTGGGATTTAATTGTAAGGGTTGTGTGTTAGAAAGAGAGAGTGTGAAGACTTAAGCAATTGAAGCCAGAAGATTTCTCGCGGGTAGCTTGCGACTAAGCATCCCACGAAGTGAAGCATGTGCCTTGCACATGACTGGAATGCGAAGAGTCATTACAGATGGAGACAGCTGTGTTTCGCGAGTATCTCACGGGTAAGGCCTTCTCGCGAGACACCCGCGAAACATTCTGTTCTGCTAGACTGTATTATCTGATACACACTTTTTGTACCCACACTATATATACTCACATTACCCACAAATGTTGAGGAGTGCTTCTGAGAGAAAACCCTAGCCAAACACCTTGAGAGTTAGAGATTATCATACCCATATATCTCTACACATATGCTTGTGGATTTCCTCAACTCCTACCTCTCCATTTCCATACCATTGAGAGGTTGATAGCCCAAACACTTACCACACCCTTTCAGAGTGTCAAGTGAGGTTTTCGTGCTGCTGGGAAGCATTGGAAGAAGCCAAGGATGGCAGATGCAACATGGAGCTTGTTGCGGGATCCGGAGAGCTAAACAAGACACGGTTCCGAGAAGCCTTGTTGGAGTAGGAGCTTGGAGGGCTTAGGTACAGCGGGTAGATTAGGCTTGGAGGGTCTCTTGCTAACCCATGTATCCCAACTGATTGTCTAGTGGATCGATTACCGCTTGGAGGGCGGCAGAGAGGTTTTTCGCCGAGTTCTTCGGTTTCCTCTTCGATAACACATCAACGCGTTTTCTGTGTTTGCATTCTTCTTCCCTACTCTTTTACATTTCATTTTACTGCTATGTTTATATGAATATGTGTTAGAGTAGCTTGTTTGTTTATCCGCTCGCATTTACACTATTCCGCACTTAGAATTAAGTTAGTGTAAAATCTATCAAGCCGTAACTTTTATTTGGGTTCTAAACAGCTCTTGTGTTTTTCAGCTCTTGTGTTTTTCAGCTCTTGTTAGGTGTTTTTTGTTTTTATAATCATTTTTCAAAGTCACTGTCTATTTAAATAATAATTTCTTTAAACCCATCTCTCTCTCTCTCTCTCTCTCTCTCTCTCTGAGATTTGAACCACCCTATCCTCTGAGTCTCAAGAGGATGAAGTGGTTAGTTGAGGCGCCAAGCTCAGGTTTGATTTGAATGGCACATGTCCTTAGTCCGATTCGACTTGATGGTGTATAATCCATATCCACTGTATTAGATTTTTTTTTTTTCTTTTTATTTCCTTTTGGAGATTTTGATCGAATTTGGATTGTAGCTTTGATTTGTTTGGTCTTGCAAGGTTTGAATGGGTTGTGCATTTTTTTTTAATTGTTTGTTTGACAGAAATGGTAATAGAAAATGAGTGCTAAGCAACTTTGTAGGTTGAGAAAACATTAGAAAACTATTTTTGAAAACAATTTCTCAAAAAATTATATAAAATTTAGGAGTTTTAAATTGAACATAAAACATAGTACGTCTGTTCAATTTCAAAAAAATAAAAATAAATAAAGAATAAGAGATTAGGATGTTGTAAACTATAAAGAACGTGGGTTTAGTGAGAGGTTTTAAATTGTCGACTTTTATTTTACAAATTTATCTCCTTAATTGAAATCCTGTACGTGATTAGGGAGGGGATATTTTGGAATATTCAAGACTTAAGAGTCCACAGCTTGGAGCCAGCTTGGAAGCCCCTTAAATAGTAGAATGGATAAATTATAAAGTTGGGGAGTGAAATTAGAAAAAAAAAAAATTATAGTTAAAGATTATAATATAAGATCATGTGTAATATAAATATTTTTGGGGGAGCTATTCATGTATTTTACTAAAATTATCCTTGAATGCAAGAGAAACTTTTTTTTTTTTTTTTGAGAGAATTTCATCTTATTTATAGCGTCAAAATTTTTTTTTGCAGGATAAACTTAAAACATTCTAGGAAGGTTACCGCATGCCATGGTCCCCAAGCTCTAACTTAGTATGTTGTGTATGGCATATAAATAAAAAGGCTTCATATTTAAACAAATCAGGGTGCCCTCATCATTAAGGGATTTTATTGCTTGATAATTATTAGTTGAATTGATTTTTTTCGTTTTTCTTTTTGATAAAAAAAACCAATTTCATTAACTAATAAGAAAAGCAATATATTTTCTCAATTTCTTAGAAATGGCACGAGAAAGAGGGTGCTTGTTACAAAATTCAAAAAACTTATAAACAACAGGAAATTAGTTAGGACTTATGCAACACAATTAGTATCTCACCTAACCTAGCTAAATACACACTTAACAAAACCTCTGCTAAGCTCAATCACATTACTCAACATGGTGGAAATTGACCACTCAACAGACATTAAACTTGAATTTAAAGCATTAACACATAGTTTAGAATCTCCCTCCACAATAATCTTTTGAATTCCTTTAGTTTATGCAATGTGTAGGGCCAAAATGAATGATGCAACTTCTTCCTGTAGAGGATCATACAATTATTTGTAAAAATGATATTCTGTATAACAAGTAGATATAACATTTTCATGTTCATTTGTGGCCGCTAGTTTGGATGGAAAGGGGGCCAACTCTACTTTACTCCCCTCCATCCAAATTGGTGCATAGATCTCACATGTATGTAAGGAAGTACTATGCACAATTGTTGGAAAGCAAGAGTTTTGCAATTTGTATACACTAAATAATTGTAGCATCCTCTTCTTGATCAATGGGTGGTGGGAAGACCAGACATGGCACGACACACTTTGTCGAGTCATGTGCTTGTTATTGATGATACTCAACCAAGTTAAAGTTCTTGTAAAGGATTACATAATTAACATTTCCAGCCCAAATAGAAAACTAAGGGCTTACCACTGTGCACCCTTGGTGTGGTAGTCACTCCACAAGTATAAATGCTTGTAGGGTGTGGGGGGCAAGGGCCGGGGTTCAAGTCTCCAGGAGGGAGCTTCACACACATATACACTTAGATTAGGCTAGAGTAGAAATTCAATCTTGTAAAAAAAAAAAAAAAAAAAAAAAACTGAGGGCTTTAAATGCATGTTCTGAAAAAGACATTATGGCAGTTTGCTAATAAGTAGTGTGATGAGATTCTAGTTATACTTCTTTGTCATAATGACTATTGACTTGAGCGATAAAAGTTGAAATAGTTTAATAGTACTGATTAATTAGACGTTAAAAAGAAAAAGGTCAAATACATTTTGGGTTTTTCAAATTCAGAATTATTATCAACTTGATCATTTGAATTTAATTATTTTAGTCCCCAAGTTGGAGGTGGAATAGAAAGATATAAAAAAAAAAAATAAAAAAAAAAAGGAGAAAAGTGGATAAAAAATATTTTTAGTGGGTGTTTGGTTGAAGGGAGGAGTGGAAAAATTTTTTGGTAGGACTCAGGTGTTTTCACCCTTAGCTCATCAAAATGTTTTCTCTCCAAGATAAATAAAATAAAATAAATGGAGGGAAAACTCTAAATGAAGAAAAAGACAAAAAAAGTCATGTGCAACTTACATGGGTTTGTCATAAATTCTTTGGGGTTTTTTCCCCATTTTTTTTCCTTCTTTTAATTTTTGTCTTTTTCTAAACCCAACTGTTTTATTCCCTTTGGTTTTCTTTTTTATTCTTTTTCTTTTTATGTACTTCTCTTAATTTTTTTTTTTTTGATTTTTTTTTTCCATCTGTTTTGAATCATTTGACTTATGCTCTTTATAAAAAATAAAAATAAAAACGAAGTGTCCTTACACAATTTTTTAATAGAAAAAGGTGTTACCTTTTGTTTTAATTAATAGGGATATAATTGTAAATTTCTTCTCAATAGTTTTCCATCTCTCTAATTTTCCATCCTCCCAACCAAACACATATGAGAGAACTAGATTTTTTCTATCCTCCCATTTTTTTATCCCTTCCTCATTTTCTATTTTCTCAATTTTCCACCCCTCTTAGTCTCCCTCACAAGTAGACCTAACAAATGGTCCAGTAGATAGGATTTAAATTTTTCCTAACTAGATTTGGGTTAGATTGAGTTTGGCTCATAAAGGGGTCACCAACAATAAGTTGTAACCCTTATCCAGACTTTTGATGGTTGGATTAGCTAATATGACTTGTGTGAATTTTTTTTTTCCTTTTTTTTTTACATGCCAAGTATATATATATTTTTTAAAATGAAAATTCAAATCTTGATCATATTATTTTTTCCTTCCTTTCGGCACCAAAAAAAAAAAAAAAAATACAACAAATAAAAGAAAAGATGATGAGAAAGACAACAAGGACATAATTTCAAAAATACCTAGATAATAGGATGAGAGGAAAATTATGGGGGAGCTTCTTGAGAAAGATATTAGATTGCTTCAATGCAACATCACTCTCTTCAATTAGCTTCATTTAAATATTCTTAGCTTTCTCAAGCACCATTTCTACAATAATTCTTCAAACACTACAATCATCCAAACAACATTACAAGTACAACTCCCTCGATAATTCAAGTAGAAGATCTATGGATCAAACTAAGGAACCATGGGTTTTACCCATTCCTTCGAATGACAATGTGATTTGAAATTATTCGACCTGATTTGGTCGATCGTGTTGGGTGACGAGTTGACTTGCTTCCTAATCTAAATTGACGTGTGAACACCCTTTATCTTACCTTATCTTTTAATATTTTACATGAAATAGTTGCACTCAAGCAACATCATCATCCCTATTTTTCAAATTGATTTAGAAAAAGACCATAATTATGTCTTCTACCCACAATATTATTTATTTATTTATTTTGCTCCATATATTTTTATCATCATTTTGTTGTGGTAAGTTATGCAAATTTTTATCAAAGTATTTATTAGTAAAAGAAAATCCTTTTTTTTTTTAATAGAAACAATCTCTAATAATTATATCATACCAGTTACTAACAAAATGCTCCATATAGGGGTGTACACTGAACCCGGAAACGTGACCAACCCACCGGACCTGCCCGAAACCGAACCGCAACCACCCGAACTGACCAATTCGACGGTCGGCGGTGGGTTGCCAACCACAAAACCCGATACCTTCGGGTTGGTTAGCGGGTTTCCCCCCCAAAAACTTGAGCCACCCGGCCCGACCATAAAATCAACAAAATCCGGCGACATTCAAAGGTTTTTCGACAAATTTACAATACTGGCGATATTTTTGATTTTCCGACAAAGAGCTACTTGAAATCCACCAGATCTAGCTAGATATCGTTGAGATCTAGTCCAGATTCGATGGATCTGGCCAAATATTGGCCAGATCTCAACCAATCTGATCGGCACCGGCTGTGAAACCTGAAACCAACCGGCACAAACCCGAAACCCAACGGACCCGGACCGGATGATCCGACCATTATTACAGGTCGATTTCGGTTTTGTTTTTCACCCACTTGAAAATTTTGGATCGGGTCTTGGTCGAGCACAAACCTGACCCGGTTCGACTCATGCACACCCCTAGGCCTCCATATGATTTCAGCAGCATTTTTTTTTCTATAAGTTATGCAAATTTTGAATCCAGTGTATTTATTGGTAAAAGAAAATTACTAATTTTTTTTAAATGTAGAAAAAAATCCCTAATAATTATACCATACCAGTTATCAACTATCCGTCTGACCACAATGCATGGCACATCCTCCACCTAACATTCAAATTATAGAAGTCAATGCTAAATTATTGGATTAGGTACCATGCACAAAATTGTCTAATAAAAAAATAAATAAATTAAAAAAAAAAAGGAAAAAAGTTGCTAAATTTATGAGTGGCCCATGCGCAAAATTGTCTCTAAGTTTTTCTTTCTCAGTCAAAAAATTATTCAAGTTCACATCTCCTTTTCAAGAAGTGGTCGATAAAACCACCGCACACCTTTGGTGTGATAGTCACTCCATATATATAAGTGCTTGTGGAGTGTGGAGGGCAAAGGCCGGGATTCAATTATTCAAGTCTTTAGGAGAGAGCTTCACACATATATACATTTAGATTAGGCTAAAATAGAATTTCTATCTTGTAAAAAAAAAAAAAAAACAAAAGAGGTCAGCAAATATATCAGAAGCCCACAAACATTTACTAAAAAAGAAGACGAAGAAGAAGCTAACTTGCGGGCTGCACATGTCCTAAATTGTAAATTCACAAGAACAAGGTGAGAAAAATGTTCACAAAAATTTAGTGGTTTGGGCTGAATGTACGAATCAAGTTGTTGGGTACCCTCCTCTAGGTGACTATGTCCTTGAAATGTAGGAAATTATGACATAAACAAGCTAGAAAGAGAGTGATAAGACCTAAGGTGACTCTCTCTCACTTACACCTTCCTTGTCTATCATTTTTTTTTTTTTTTGAATCTTCCTTAGCGGCGGTGCTACACTTTGTTCAGGGGGCTCAAATGAACCCCCTGACTTCAATTTATATATATATATATATATATATATATATATATATATAAAATTTATTTTTTTGTTAGCTTAATACTTTAATTTATTCTTAAAAATATTATTTTTGCACACCTTGACTTAAATTTTATACACCCCTATTACAAGTATTTCCAACTCTAAAAGTAAGAGTAAGTATTTGAGAATTGAAAGTGTCATTCTTTATTATAAATTTATATTAAATGTGTGTGAGTGTGTCTAATATTGATTGTGTGCATTACTTTTTGTTATAATTTAATTTGTGTAAATAATGATGTGTGTGGCAGTTTGCGTATACAGTATAGATATAAGGGAAATGTTTTGACATCACTTTCATGGAAAATATAACAATTGTCATAAGGGCATCCGTTAACATGACCCTAAATATAATATAACCTTATATAATTTAGTAATTCGGAAATAGAGAGGGTTTGTTGCATGTGTGTGTATTGTTATCATGTTATAATAACTTTTTGTTATAAAGTCAGAAAAATTCAAGAAAAAAAATTGTAAAGTTAGTGATTGTTCAAGTATTTGATTGGTTAAGTAGACAAGGAGTGTATTATTTATGTATGAATGAGTGTGGTTGTGTGCATCAATAATTAATACAAAGCCAATGAGTTGAGTTTATTCATTTCGTTTAAAATATTTTTATAAAAACAAAGACAAATAGATAGTAACAACTGCATAAAATAAAAATAAAAATGTTAGACAAACTTAATAAAATAAAATGGCCATAGCTACCCACAATGGCAATAAATACTTATAAAGAACTATAATGTAACAATTCAAAATTTGAAAACTTGTAGAAGGAAATTGTAAATTTCATTTTTTTTTGTCGATAACTCGATATATTCAAGTTCTCTTTTTACTAATTTTTTTTTTTTCATTTAAGTTTTTTAGTGACTCCTCTAAACAAAATTCCTGAAGCCGCCACTACTTTAAGTGTGTTAGGTATATACCATTATACCAATCTGTACAGGCTCTCATTAACTACACCATTTTGAAACTCGCACTATTTGTATCTACTTATTAAATAATCATGCCCCTATTTACATTCCCCTATAATACGTACCGTACCTAATGTGAAGTTGTGCACTAGTTTCTCTAAAGAAATGGCAAGTCCGAATAATGGAATCATCAATGTCCATGAGTCAAGGATTGAAGCTCTGTTGTTATCAGTTTGACACCTGTTGGAGCATTTTAATATTAAATAATTAAAATGAATAAATGTTATAACATAAATGTAAAGATGTGGGAGTGAATATGGAAGATGAGGAGTTGTGAAAATGTTTAATCCCACATTGAAAAGGAGAGAGACTATTTTATTCTTTTTAATTGTAGTGATTAATGGGCCAACATGAATTGTCTCAGATATTGGGCTAGATACGTGCGCAAGGGGGAGGTGAAGGGTGGAGGTATCAAAAATGGAAACGAATTAGCCTCTTGGATCCTCCTACTTGACAACCCATTCAGAGTAATTACCATATCCCCAAATTAATACTCCATTTTTATTATGGACAATGAAGAGCCATTAACCCATTTAATGGATAGACTCATTCAGACCCAGAGAGGTTCTTGGCAAAGAAGGGTGTTCTTTCTGGTGGAGCTTTGGGCTTGAACACTTTGTGTAGAAGTTGTTCTAGCCATACGACACTTGTTGGGCTGTTGTATCCTGGGGGAGACAAGTCAGAGAAGGTCTGCACCGATTACAAAGTTTAGCCAACCAAGGGCTTGAATTTCCTTAAAGAGAGCGAGTGTCGCGCCTCAGTCCAAATAGTGTTGTGTAATTTTTTCTCATTGAATTAATAATATTCAGAAGTACTATTCAGTTTCTTTTTGTGTTATCTCCATTATCATTGTGTTTGCACCAACAACACCTTATAAGCTGATTGATCAGAGACTGGTGCGCCGAGTTTTGGCCTTGGACCCTGTTGGTTCAGGAATATTCCGAAGGTGTCTTCATGTACTTCTTTACTACAAGAATGTGAGTGAGGAGGATTCAGGGTCACTTTTTGCAGGTTGGGCTAAGGAGTCACTAGCAAGAGCATTGTGTGAGCAGGCATTGCTTAGTGGAAGGCTTCAGCGTGGAGAGGATGGTGATGGAGAGTTAGAAATTGTGTCCAATGATAGTGGTACTCGGCTCGTGGAGGCACAAATGGATATAACTTTATCGGAGTTTCTTGAATTGAAAGAGAAGGAAGAAGCAGAAGCTCGACTTGTTTCTTGGAATGATATTGATGAACATAATCCATAGTTCTCTCCATTATTTTATGTTTAGGTAACCAATTAAGCTTACATATCCAGGAAAAATAAAATCTAGACTATTTTTATAGTTATGTTAGAAAGTGCTGGGTTAGAGAAGTGAATTATTTGGAAATAAAACACCGATTCCAATGTAGTAGTTAATAACAAATCAGTTTATGTGCAATAAATTTAACCTTTCTTTTTAAGTGATGATGCCGAAAATCGCCAGTTAGTCGCACAGTCCTCACGTGCTCAAAACAACACCTACACAAAACAAAACAAGAAGACCTTAGGAGAGTACCGGTGTGGTACCGGCCAAAGACCCTTCGAAGGTTAAGTTAGAAAACTTTACGCAACTCTAGAGTGCCAGAGCTAGGGCGAATTATGCGTACCTTGTTCTCTGAAGGCTTTAGGTTTTTATAGTGGTGTAGAGCCGACTTTTGTTTCTTGCATAGGAAGGTGTTTCCTTAAGGGAAAAGATCAACACAAATGCGTGTATATTACGGGATCCTTCTCATGTTGGGATTCTTTTGACTAGGTTTAATCGTGGGACACAAGTTCTTTCCATTTAGGATTCCTTGGAGGCCACTTAAGCCATATGGATGCCACGTGGCCTTGAGATTTGTCCACCTTGTGTCCGTGTATCTTGGATCCGTCCATGTAAAGAAACGAACCGTCAGTTCTATTTAAATGGATCTGTCATCCCGAAGTTTATACTCCAGTTGGCCCCTCACTCCGGGGGTCTGTCGCCTCCCTTCGATGGACCCGTGGAGTGACAATTTGACTCGTCTTCCAAGAGACGTGCATAGACAGATAGGCTAGCCTAGGGTCATTAATGACATAGGGACACATGGCATTTCTTCAGTGGTTAATCTCTTGGAACAAAGCGTCCCTTCGTCTTCCGTGCAGTTCCCTCTATATAAACCTGTTCCTTTACCTCTTATTTTTCACTTTCCTCAGCGAATTTACGATTAGAGCACTACCGTCACCTCTGACAAACAAGCATACCGTCTTCTTGGTGCATCCGTCCTCTACACCTTTCCTGGTGCTCATCTTCAATTGGTAAGTACTCTTCACCACTATTGAATTCTTGTCATTTTTTATACTTTGCACACCCATCGTCTATGTAGATCCTTCAGTGTCTTAGGGTTTACCCGTCACATGTAGGTGACAGATGTCTAGCGCGTCAAGTAATCAATTGTGTGTCCGCAAGGAAGTGGGCTACGATAAGGTGTTCCCATCAGGTTAGAGCGACCCTGGCACCTCGAGTGAAGAAAGGAATCCGTTGGCCACCTCACCTTCCACAAGGGATGAGGATTTGGACAGGGGTAGGTTAGGGGATGACTTTACTGATGGCTTAGTTGGTGTCGAACCCCTAAGCCAATCCGTCATAGGTCCTGAAGGACTTAGGGAGTTTAAAATACTACCTTTGTGGACGGTCAACGACTTCATTTCTACCGTTAAAGAGTCACACTTCAATATGCTTAGGGAGAAATTCCAGATACCCGACAACATACCCCTTCGTCTACCCTACAAGTCAGAGAAATGTTATTACGAGGGTGTTGAAGGCGTCAGAGTCTATGAACGAATGCTAAAGGCAGGGCTTAGATTCCCATTAAGCGCTCTCCACCATCGCCTTCTCCAATACTTAGGTTTGGCCGTCACACAGATTGCTCCAAATGCCTAGAGGGTTTTTCTTGGCATGAAGGTTTTGTACGGGGCCATGTCCGACGGTGTGCGTCAATTGATGGTGGAAGAATTTTTCCACTATTATCATCCAACTGAGATCGTTCAGTCCAAGGGCATGTATAGTTTTGTGCCCAGGGGCCCGTTGTTGCGGCTAGTGTGTGATATCCCTGACTCCAACAGGAACTGGAAGAGTCGTTATTTTTTCATGGAAGGTGACGAGTGGATGTGTCACCCTGGTGACAATGAGTACATACCCGTCGACAAGACATGGGGTATAATGCCCCCATCTAGTATGCGTTCTTCCACATTTAGCTCCTTGATTGTTTTAGCTTTTACTTGTAACTCTAACCGTCTTCTTTTGCAGCTAAGGACTGTCCACAAGTCTCACTTGAACAGTGGAGCTTTTTGGAGAAAATTTTCAACAAAACCAAGCTGTTAGAGAGGACGTGGGCTAAGTTAGTTAACTTAGATACTCTCTTCTGGTATTGTGATGGACCAGAACCCACAGCAGCTGCCCATCGATATGACTGTCAAGTTCGTCAACGTAAGTCCATTACCCAATACTTTGGTTTCTTTTTGTTTTTTCGTTATCTAACTCCACACATCCGTTCACCTTTGTGCAGAAATGGAAGACAACAAGAGAAGGGCCTCCATCAAGCAGCAAGCTGTTTTGAAGAAAAAACAAGAGGGGAATCAGCCCCCTAAGGGGACGGGTCCGGCCAACATGTCTACTATGAGGAAGCAGTAAGAGAAGACTGACCGTCTTCCAAAGAAGCCCAAAACTGACCTCGAGCACATCGTGGGGTTGAAGGCTGAGACCAAGAAGATGGTCACTCCGCTCGGCCCAAGAAAGGGCAAGGGACTCATGACGGGCCCTATCCCCGTCACTGAAAAACCAACCGTCCTCCTCCGTGATGATTCTAAGTATGCGTTGGAGCAGCTCTCGTCCATCATCACAGCTGACGACTATGAGGACTTAAGCAACCACACAATTGAAGCCATGGGGAAGATGGGGCTCTTTAGCATTTCTCAAGTAACTATGTCTGTCCTCTTTCTCTTTTTCTTCCCTTCAACTTGCCTTATTACTAACCCTTCTGTTTTTAGGCGATGTTAATGATGAAGGGGTTGATGGGTCATTGCCTAAACCATGAGACGGCGCTGGACCATATTAGGGCGAATGCGAGGTCGACGGAGGACGAGCTGGCTGAGATGAAGGCCTAGAAGATGGTTTAGGAGAAGAAGCTCGCTTTGTCAGAGGAAGCTAGGGGTGAGCTGGAGAAGTAGACGGAGCTGTTGAGGCAGGTCTTAGAGGACAAGGAGAAAGAAATCAGTGACACCAAGGATCGACTCCGTCAGGCGAAGGAAGAAGCGATACGCGAGTATTGACGACTGCCTCCGTCAAGTCAATGCTTCTTCTCTAAACCTGGACTTATCCCATGTCACTATCGATGCCCAGGCTCAGACCTCAATTCAGCCCGTCCACTCCGAGAGCACAGATGAATTATTTTTTGATGATGCCCCTGTCGATGACCCTCGTGGTGACGAAGAGACTGCTGCTGAAAGCCAAATCAAACCCATCGTGGACAGCACCCATCATCCTGACAAAGTTCAATTTGTGGAAGAGAAAGATGCAGATACTCCCGTCCAGCAGTATTTTTTATTTTTATGTTTAAAATGTAAAATTTTTGAAGAAGAGTTTATGTTTAATTTATCTATCGCTTTCTGTATCTAGACTTCTCCCTTTATGGGCTTCAGTAATATTTGATTACTTATTTTAAATTATCCTTCTACTTTTATTCCTGTAGATGTGTTCAGTTTATGGTTACATTCGTCCACTTTTATGGACCTCAATTTTCTTATCATCCCTTGGATGAACTCGTCCTCTTATGGACTAGTAATTTTAATTCAATGTGGTTGAATCCGTCCACTTTATGGATCTCATAATTTTCTGATCATCCTCTTGGATTAACCCATCCTGTTATGGACTTGTAATCCGTCCACTTTATGGACTTGAGGTTAAACCTGCCTACTTTTATGGACCTCATATTAGTCTAATCATCCTCTTAGATGAACCCGTCCTCTTATGGATTTGTAATTTTAATTCAACGTGTGGTTGAATCCGTCCACTTTATGGACTTGAGATTAAACCTGCCCACTTTTATGGACCTCATAATTTTCTAATCATCCTCTTGGATGAAGCCATCCTCTTATGGACTAGTAATTTTAATTCAATGTGTGGTTGAATCCATCCATTTTATGGACTTGAGGTTGAACCTATCCACTTTTGGGGTGAGTTTGTCTATTTTGGGCTTAACTTCAGATCACCCTCTATAGGATGAGCCCGTCCACCATGTGGATTTACAAATCACCCCCTTGGGATGAATCCGTCCCATTAGGACTTTAATGACTATATAGACATGTAGATCATACATGATATTTCTGAATAACTCCTCTTATTTTGGTAAACATATGTTTAAAAATTGTTTTTAAAAAACCTGCCCTTTTGGGGTTTAAAAGAAACTACAAATAATAAAAACTTAATTAGAAAGCAATAAACTGAAAATGAGGAGCATTGTTTATGTTGTCACCTACTGGAAGTACTTCTTCAGGTGCTCTGTGTTCCATGGGTGATGCAACTTTTACCCGTCCAATGTCTCCAAGTGGTATGTTCCCTTCCTATGCCATGATGCGATTCTATATGGCCCTTCCCAGTTAGGCCCTAGCTTTCCCTGGGAGGCGTCCTTTGTGGTGCCTGTTACCTTTCTTGTTAGGACATATGTGATTCAATGATAGGAACATATGTCACTATTTTATGTAATTGGCTAATCCTTTGACAAAACGCACTTTACTTGTAATTGGGTAGATCTAGGATGTGTTTAATGCTTTAAGAAACAAGGTTTCAAGTTCAAGTGTTAAAGCCATGCAAGTTTGTCCAAGAATCAGGTCAGAAAGTGCAGGATTTTAAAGCTCGACAGCTAGCATCTATCGAGGTTTAAAGAGAGCTGTTTCAACCCGAGGCTCGACAGCTGCTCGACAGATAGGGTATTTGTCAAGATTTATGAAGTTTAGATTTTTAGTTCAGATTTTCATCCAATCCGTGAATGTATGTTTGGGCTTTCTTTTCTCACAACCCTAAACATATATAATGATTATTTTATAGGCCGTCAAAGGTTGCGCGAGTGTGAAGAAAAGTTGTGTTCATGCAAATTGTAACCGGAGACAGAATTTGCCCTAGTTCTTCTTTCTCTTGAAGAAGTTGCTGTGTTTGTACACCATAGGGTTTTGTGACCAAGCTACTTCATGATCTTCATCGTGTGATGAATAGAAGAACTTTGCAGCCAACATCCTTCTCAAGTTGCTGATCAAGTTGCGTACTAGGATCCGCACAATTGGTTAATCACGTACTGGGAGCCATGCATTGAAAAGGAGAGATTGTCACTATAGAACAAGTCTAATTAGGTTTTGAGTTAAGGGTTCAACTGTAGGTTGGTATACGGTACTGGGATTCCTTTACTTGTAACTACTTGTTTTGATAATAGTGGATTCTCGGGAGTGGTGACCTTAAAATCACCCGATGGGATTTTTGCCGTGTAGGTTTTCCCCATTCACAAAAAAATCACTGTGTCAATTTATTTTCCGTTGCATACTTTAGTTAATTGGTGATTTGTTTATGCTGCCATGTACAATTGCATGTTAATTTGATTAATTATCAAACTCAGCTAATTAATCAATTAATTTATCACAAGGGGTCAATACATTTTGGCCTATCATTTCTCAAAACAAGGTCCCCAACCTGGAAGTCCTTGGGTTTGACTTTGGAGTTGTAGTATTTGGCCATGAGGTTCTGGTACCGTGCTAACCTTTACTCAGCCGTTGCTCTGACTTCGTCCACCAAATCGAGCTGCAGGCGCATAGCTTCGTCATTCTTGCCTTCGTCATGGTTCCCTACTTTGTAGCTTGTAAGTCCTATTTCAGTCGAGATGACAGCCTCACTTCCATATGTCAGTCGAAACGGCGTTTCCCCTGTAGGCGTTCTTGCTGTCGTCTTGTATGCTCATAAAACACTTGGTAGTTCGTTTAGCCATATACCCTTTGCCCCCTTGAGCCGAGTCTTGATGATTTTGAGCAAGGATCGGTTCGTGACCTCAACTTGTCCATTGGGCTGATGGTGAGTGGGCGATGAGTAGTGGTTCTTGATCCCTAATTGTGAGTAGAAGTCTCTGAATGCGTCATTTTCGAACTGCTTTCCATTGTCCGAGACAAGCACTCAAGGTATTCCATACATGCAGATAATGTTCTTCCATATGAAGTTTTGCACATTCTTCTCCGTGATAGTGTCCAAGTCTTCTGCTTCTACCCATTTGGTGAAGTAGTCAATGCCGACCACCAGGAACTTCAACTGTCTAACTGCTGTTGGGAAGGGGCCCATGATATCCAACCCCCATTGAGCGAACGGCCACGGGGTCGTCATTGGGGTGAGCTCCTCTGTTGGTTGGCTTATGAGGTTGCCAAATCTTTGACATTTGTCACAAGCTTTGACATTTACAAGGGCATCCCTCTACATGGTTGGCCAGTAGTACCCCGCTCGGATTAATTTATGCACCAACAACCATGATCCAGAGTGATTTCCGCAGACTCCTTTGTGGACTTCTCTCATGACATAGTCTGCTTCTTCGGGGCCGAGGCACCTCAAGTACGGTCGGGAAAAGCCCCTCTTATATAAAATGTCTTTAATTAGAATGAAGCGAGCCGCTTGAACTTTCAACTTCCTTACAGTCTCCTTGTCATCTAGTAATACGCCATCCCTCAGGTAGGAGGTTATTGGTGTCATCCAATAGTTCTCAAAACCTATCTCCTGTACATTGGTATCATCTATTAATGATGAGATTTGAACGAAGGACAATACCTGACCGGGGATAAGCATGTACTCTACTGAAGCAGCTTTGGCAAGTCGGTCAGCGTGCTCGTTCTCCTCCCTTGGGATTGAACAAACTTTACTTGGAGGTTCCTAACTCGACCCTTCACCTGCTCGAGGTACTTTTTCATCCATTCGTTCTTGCATTCATAGTCGCCATTAACTTGATTGGTTACTATTTGGGAATTGTAGTATACGACCAAATTTTCAGCTCCTGCTGCCTTTGTAAGGTCCAGTCTTGCTATCAAAGCTTCATACTCTGCTTCATTATTGGTCGTAGGAAAGTCCAGACGGATCATGCATTTGATCTTATCTCCTTTCGGGCTGTGGAGTACCACACCAGCTCTATCTGCTTGCCTATTGGAGGATTCGTCTGTGTGGATGCTCCACCGTGGAATCTCTTCTGGCCCCTGGCCTTCCACGAGGGTGAATTCTGCAATGAAGTCAGCTACTACTTGCCCCTTTATAGCCATGCGTGGTCGATACTGTATGTCGAATTCACTCAACTCAACTGCCCATAATGCCATCTGTCCTGCAGCTTTGGGGCTACTCATAGCTTTACATAGGGGCTTATCCATCAGGACGACCACAATATGTGCCTGGAAATACGGCTTGATTTTTTGTGCCACAGTTACTAACACGAAGGCGACCTTTTCCATCTGGGGGTACCTCTCTTCTGCTCCTTGGAGCGCTTGGCTTGTGAAGTATACAGGCTTCTGCACCCCATCCTTTTCTCTAACCAAAGCCGCATTGACAGCGTTCGAGGAGACGGCCAAGTATAGGAATAGTTCTTCCCCTGGTTTAGACAGGCTTAGTAATGGCGGAGAAGAAAGGTATGCCTTTAGATCTTCAAACGCTTACTGGCACTCTTTCGTCCATTCAAACGACTTCCTCAATGTGCGGAAGAAAGGTAAGCACTTATCCATTGCTCTTGAGACGAACCTGTTTAATGCTGCTATCTTGCCATTCAGGTTTCATACTTCCTTGGCCATCTTTGGCGGAGCTAACTCCATTATGGCCAGTATCTTTTCCGGATTGACCTCGATACCCCTTTGGGATACCATGAATCCTAGGAACTTTCCTGCCGTCACCCTGAACACACACTTGTTTGGATTCAACTTTATGTTATACAATTGAAGGGTGTTGAAGGTCTCTCAGAGGTCACTCAAGTGGTCGTCCTCCCCGTGTGCTTTTTACCAACATGTCGTCCACGTAAACTTGCACATTCCTTCCAATCTAGTATGTGAACATTCTGTTCATCAACCTTTGGTACGTGGCTCCCATGTTCTTAAGTTCGAATGACATCACTTTGTAGTAGAAGAGTCCTTGGCTGGTGACAAACGAAGTCTTTTCCTGATTAGCCTCATTCAATTTAATGTGGTTGTAACCAGAGAATGTCTTAATGAAGCTTAGCAACTGGTGTCTTGCAGTTGAGTCTACCAAGGTGTCAATTCGCAGGAGAGGATAGCTGTCTTTGGGGCAGGTCCTGTTTAGGTCCGTGAAATCTACGCATATCCTCCACTTTCCATTGGCTTTCTTGACCATTACCACGTTTGCCAGCTAGTCGAGGTAGTACACTTCTCGTATGAAGTCTGCTTCTTGTAACTTGTGAACCTCCTCAGCTTATGGCTTTGTTCCGCTCTTGTGTGAACACTCACTTTTTCTACTGAACGGGAGGGAATGAGGACGATACATTCAACTTGTGGACTATGACTAATGGATCTGTTAGGTTCTAAAGACTTAGATATTTATGTATTTAGAACTCTAATATGTATTGTTGGCAAACCATGATCAAAACAATGTGTTTAGAAGTATTTTAGTCTTGCTCAAAGTTGTGTATTTATGTAAAGTTGGAATCGAGCTAATGCAGAAAAGATTAATGCATTTCGGTCTGGCTCGATCGATCGAAGCTCGGGCAGAATGTTTTTTTCTGTAGAATTCCAACTCAGCCCTAGTTATTTAAAACGTTTTAGGGTTTTCTAATTTGTCCTAAGTATAAAAGGCAAACCCTAGCCACGTTTTAGTATTGCTCATATTGCGGTTTGTGTAAATCTCTTGTGAGATCTAGAGGAGCTTTCCTTTACACAAACTTAGGGTTTTCAAGGAGAAGATTTATCTACACCTTGATAATCAACTCGGTTGCTGCCATTGAAGCTTAAAGAAAACACAAGCGGGTGTGCTTGTATCTGGTGGTGAATCCAAGAAAGAAGGAGTCCGTGGATTCGGAGCTTGCATGTGGTCATGTCAGTAAGTTCTACTGGTGGGTAGCAATAAGAAGTCGAGTGTGGGGGCTTGTAAGTCTTATTGTATGAACTTCGATTCTTTCAAGATAGTGGATTCAAGTTTAACTTGAGGATAGCTAGGTCAAATCCTCCCCAGGTTTTTACCGGTTTGGTTTCCTGGGGGATCATATCTTGTGTTATTTATCTTTCCGTTGCTTTGCATGATATGATTGTTTTGATTGTGATAACCTAGTATTTGTTAAATTGGACTAAGTAACAACTTGGCTAATTACCTAGGTTAATCCAATTGTGTTTTAAGGGGTCTAAAAACCATCAGGATCAATCCCTGGCAGGTCCTTATGACTCCAGGTGAACATATTCTAGTTTTCCCTTGGGAATGTTGTTAGTGCTTGACGCATTGACTAACTAGCCAAGGTACCTATCCTCATTGTTCGTTCAGGCCTAGCATCATCAAGGAGTACTTCTTCCAACCCTTCCCCCGGCTCTGCTACCGTCCGCTGTTCTTCTATACACATAGTCTGCAAATGATCTTCTATCTCCAGCATGGCAATATAGCATTCGTGGGTTGCCACTTGATCCCCTCTTAGTTCTCCCACTCCGCACTCGGTAGGAAACTTGATCATCAAATGGTAGGTTGAGGTCATGGCCTTCCACGAATTCAGAGTAGGACAACCCAATATGGCGTTGTACGCAGATGAACAATCAACAACTAGGAATGTGACATCCTTGGTGATCTGCTGAGGGTAATCTCTGATCGTCATTGGTAGGGTGACCACCCCTAGGGGATGCACCCTTATCCCTCTAAATCCTACGAGCGGTGCGTTGGTCAGAATCAGCCGTTCTCTCTCTATTCTCATCTGCTGGAATGTCGGATAGTATAGGATATCAGCAGAGCTCCCGTTGTCCACAAGGACTCGGTGGGTATTGTAATCCTCTACTCGTATGCTAACCACAAGAGCATCGTCGTGTGGGTGATGAAGACGTCAAGCATCTTCTTTTGTGAATCCAATCACAGGGTTGTCGATTCGCACCATCTTTGGGACGTACCCCGTCAACTGCATGTTTTGAACCATCCGTAAGTAGGTCTTGTGTGCCTTCTTGGAAGAATTGGAAGTCGTGCTACCCCCCTATAATCATCCTTATTTCTCCCAAGGGTGGTCTTGGGAGCTCATTTTCTCTTCGAGCAGGCTGTCCTTAGGGCTGTTCTGTCCCTTCCTTATTGATGAACCTCTGCAACTTCCCTTGCTTGATGAGGGCTTCTATCTGCTACTTCAAGTAATTGCATTCGAATGTGTCGTGGCCGTGATTGCGGTGGAAACTGCAGTACTTGTCTCTAGACCTCTTGCTGTTGTCTCCCTTCAACTTGCCAGGGAATGTCAGTGCCCCTTCGTCCTTGATTTGCATCAAGACTTAATCAATCGGTGTGTTCAGGGGGGTGAAGCTTGTAAATCTTCCTGTGGGAGGTTTGGAGTGTCTATCCTCCCTTTTGTCTCCTATCCTGACCATATTTCGCCCCTTGTCCTGCCGAGCGTCCTCCTGTCTTTCTCTCTTTTTAGGCTTCTCTTTGCGAGCCAACAACGCGTCTTCCGTGTTCATATACTTAGTAGCCCTGTAGAGCATGTCCGACATGGTTTTTGAGTCATTCTTATACAAGGAAAATAGAAACTTACCCTTCCGCAGCCTATTCGTGAATACAACCACGAGTATTTTGTCGTTAGCTTCATCGATTGAGAGTGCTTCCTTGTTAAAGCAGGTTATGTAAGACCTCAACGTCTCATCTTCCCATTGCTTAATGCTTATTAGGCATACGGTGGACTTCTTATATCTGTGCCCTCTGATAAAGTGTGAGGCAAACTGGGTGCTCAACTCCTTAAAGGTACCAATGGAATTGGGCGTTAACCTACTGAACCAAATCCTTGCAAAGCCCTTCAGCGTAGTGGGGAAGGCCCTACACATAATCTCATCTGCCACACCTTGTAGGTGCATCAAAGTCTTGAAGGACTCCAGGTGATCTAGGGGGTCCTTTAATCCGTTGTAGCTTTCCACCTGAGGCATTCGAAATTTTGGTGGTAGGGGGAACGACAAGACGGATGTGGTGAATGGTGAATCAATTCGATGGACCAAGTCGTCAAGGTCATTAGACACCCGTCATTTGAAGGCATTCATCATTAATTCCATCCGTTCCTTCATCATCTGCATCTTCGCGACAATTTGAGAGGGAGCCGTATCTGTGCCGGATGGATGACTGGTATCCTGTCGTTCTTGTTTGCTTGGGGCGTTGCTGCCTTTTGGCCCCTCCTGGTTCCTTCTTTCGGTGCTGGTTCCTTCCTGGTCTTCTTCTTGGGTGTTCAGCGCTGCGTTCCTCTGGCGCAACTATTCCTCTAGGTCATGATTCTGCTTGGTGAGGCATTTCATTGCTGCTGCGAGGGTTTGAACTTGTCTCTCCAGGGCCATGGTGCACAGTTCGTCACCCTGATTGTTGGTGGTGGTTGCCATCGAACGAGTAAGTACCATGCAACTTTTTGTTTAGGAAGTGGTAAATATGGCTTATCTCCTGATTATTCCCACAGATAGCACTAACTGATGATGCCGAAAATTGCCAGTTAGTCGCACAGTCTTCATGTGCTCAAGGCAACACCTGCACAACACAGAACAAGAAGACCTTAGGAGAGTACCGGTGTGGTACCGACCAAAGACCCTTTGAAGGTAAAGTTAGAATACTTTACACAACTCTAGAGTGCCAAAGTTAGGGCGAATTATGCGTACCATGTTTTTTGAGGGCTTTGGGTTTTTATAGTGGTGTAGAGTCGACTTCCCTTTTTTGCGTAGAAAGGTGTTTCCTTAAGGTAAAAGATCATCACAAATGCTCGTATATTACAAGATCCTTCTCATGTTGGGATTCTTTTCATGTTGGGATTCTTTTGACTAGGTCTAATCATGGGACGCAAGTTCTTTCCATTTAAGATTCCTTGGAGGCCACTTAAGCCATATGGATGCCACGTGGCCTTGAGATCCGTCCACCTTGTGTCCGTGTATCTTGGATCTGTCCATGTAAAGAAACTAATCGTCAGGTCTATTTAAATGGATCCGTCATCCCAAACTTTATACTCTTCATTAAGCATTTTATTTCTTAATCCATCTTACAAATGATGAAGATCTTTAAAAGTGTACAGCATTGTCATGTAGAGTTGTGTATTGACTCTCACAAATTAAATTTTGACAAGACTTTGACACTATATCTAAAACCTAAATGCATTAATAGGAATTCATTGTAAGAAAAGAGACCTTCTTGAATATTCTACAGCATCGGTCATAATAATTTATCATAACAATGACTTTTAGTGCTCACATATTCCAACAAAGTCTTCTTTGACATGTAATGTCTACTGCCTTTGATGACACATGCTTACCTTCTTTTGCATCATATGTATAAACATATGTATAAATATAATGCGGATGCTTAATATGAAAGTGTGGATATTGTGTGAACATTATATATGAAAAGTTTGAAATAATAATTTTCTTTTGAAAAAAAAAAAAAAAGTCTTCCACTTTTCTTCTATTTTTTGCCGAATGTGTCATGTCTACCTAAAACCCAAGGTCGTCAACAACATTCATCTACCGGTCCAATATATGCACTGGTTCTAACTAGATTCTAAAGTAAGCTAGAAAGAAGTGTGAATTAAAATGGGGCACTCTTTTATTTTTTGTTTGTTAATTTTTTTTACGATTTTCCAATTCCTACAGGTGACAAACTTCCGGTGTGGTGGATACTCGATTGGGATTAGCTTCACACACATATATACTTAGAGTAAGCTAAAGAGAAGTGTGAAATAATAATTTTCTTTAAATACAGGGAAAAAAAAATCTCTTCCATTTTTGTTCTAATTTTGGCTGAATGTGTGAAATGTGGCATTTATTTAATTTTCATATGGAACAGTACCAAAAACCCAAGGTCGACAACAACATTCATCTACTGGCCCAACATATGCAAGGGTTCTAACTAGATTCTAAAGTAAGCTAGATAGAAGTGTGAATTAAAATGGGGCAGTCTTTTATTTTTTATTTTTCTAATTTTCCAATTCCTACAAGTGACAAACTTCCGGTGTGGTGGATACTCGGTTGGTATTAGCTGTAGCCTTCTTCTGGCAGAAATTTTGGTGAAGGATAACTTCCTCAATAATTGGGCAAACATGCACAACAATATACTTTCCAATAATAATGAATCCAAAAAACCTGTATTTTACCTTCCTAATCTTAAAACAAATGGTTATTCCCCTGCCAACATAATTAGCCATAGTCCAACTAATGATTGTGGCCAAACCATGCATTTCAAGGTCACAACTGAAAATGAAAATTTGGATGGTGAATTCTTCCAGTCACTTGCATTGCTTTTGAAAGTTCAATTAGTGTAAAAACACCCTCGAACGTTTAGACCCCCAATTTACAAATTACCAATTCAAGTTTAATATCAAACAATTAATGTGCGGAATATGAACATAAGCTCAATACAGAATTGATAAACAATCTAAACCAAATAATATCACATCCACAGCATAAATTAAATGGCAAAGATAAAGGGAAGAGAGATGCAAACACAAGGACAACGCACGATGTGTTATCGAAGAGGAAACCGAAGCCCTCAGCGTAAAACCTCTCCACCGCCCTCCAAGAGGTAAACAATCCACTAGAAAATGTAGTTGGAATACATGAACAACAATAAACCCTCCAAGCCAAATCTACCCAGTGTACCTAAGCCCTCCAAGCTTCTTGCTCCAATGAGGTTGCGCCGAACCTATTTCTTTTCTAGCTTCCCGGATTCCGCTACTTGACCATAGCATCAACCAATGAGAAATTGGTTCCTTCCTAACTGCTTCCCAGAACACCAAACAGCCCTCTCACAGTAATGGATATGGTGAGAAAAGGTTTTGGTAAAATGCCTCTCAAGGATTTAACAATGGAGAGGAAGAGAGTTGAGGAATTTGAAGAGTCTCTTATGTAAAGATTATGGATGAATCAATCTTGTTTTACTCTAGGGTTTCTCTCTCAAAATTCTCTCTAGAAGCTCTCATTCTTTCGTGGGTATAAGGGGTATTTATACTAGGGTGAGAATGGAATGTGAAGAGTCAGGATTTTCAAAACAGGGCTGGTTCGTGGCTTGGCCTCGCGGCTTGACTGAGTCGCGAGATCCAGCCGCAAGATAACAGAACGGCCAGTTGTCCTATTTTGTCCTGTAGTGCTCCAGCTAGCATGACGCTTCAACTTCTGGCATGCCTAGCACGTGTGCATCTTCTAGCAGCTTGCAGCCGCGAGTCACCCGCGAGATCCAGCCGCGAGTCTCTGTTTTCTTGCACACTCTTGAGCATTTCAACACTCTATCTCACTCACTACCCTTACAACAATCCCACCTAAATACAGGGTTACTAATTGTTAAAATACAAACAAATTTGGCACGAAATAAAGCCAACAAGATGGTTGATTAAATTCAACCTTACAACTTTGCATTGAGGAGATTGAGAGCAAACTTGGTAGCACAATGGCTTCAAAGTTTTCTTTGTTTGTGAAAGAAAACTCCGAGGTCATTAAGATAGAAAAGTATTCTAAACATGGACATGTTAATCCACAATTAGGTCTTAAGACTCAAGTCACTTGTGCAGGTTGGGATGAATATTTAGGGGCCAACGAGGTAGCATTTCGTGATGGGAATAGGCCAATGCGTGTTTCATATTGGATTGAGTCAATTTTGATGGTCTTGTCATTGCAATTCCACCTCTTAATTAGGCTACTCTTGGAGTGAACATTTTAGTCACAATTCCTAATGAGAACAAACTCTAGGATGAGCTGGACAGTTTGAATTTTTTTTTTAATTTTTTTTTCTATATGTGATTCTTGGAAAGGGAAGAATTATTTGGTTAAAGTTTCATGTTAGTTGTTATCTTGATTTGGTATGGGGATTAATTTTACCATGCATTTGTAATTGTTATTTGATCTGTATTTGAATGATAAAAGCCAATTATGTATTTGAATGATCAAAAGACTTTTGAGTTTTTTGTAATTTTTGTGCATTGTTTGCTTATTTAATTTTGCTTATTTGTTATCTATGTCTAAGCATTTTTTAATTTAGACTTTGCTTACGCCTTGGTTCATTGTAAGGAGTCTGACCTACCTAAGGAAGTGAATTTTGTACTGTACTAGCCTGTATGTGCCATATCGGTACTAAGACCTATACAAAAACATGGGTATTACATGTTGGTTGAAATGTTAGTTATATTAGGGTGGGTCATTCTAGCCATACTGGACAAATACCAGATTTGGCCATTTAATGAATATTGGCCCAGTACTATATAAACGCCACTCTCTCCATATCTTTCTCCTTCTCCCACTATGATAAGGGGATGTTGATTGGTAGTGAGTGGTGGCAAAATAATGAGGCTGCAAGTCCTTGACATTGAAACATGACAGGACATCTCCCATTCTCTTAATTAATAACCAACATCCACGTCATTTAGTAAGTAATCACTGGCTGGGATTTAAAAAACCAACCTTTAAAGTTTTCAATGCTTATCATTATACACCCTTAGTGCGATGGTCACTCCACAAGTATAAATGTTTGTGGGGTGCCCGGGGGGGGGGGGGGGGGGTCAAAGGCCGGGAATCAAGTCTCTAGGAGGGAGCTTCACACATATATACACTTAGATTAGGCTAGAGTAGAATTTCTATTTTGTATTAAAAAAAAAAAAAAAAAAAGTCTTCAAAGCTGTTATTACGACGGAGTAGTGCACAAAAATATAATAAATATTTCTTATCTCATTTTTGTCTGACAGTTGCAGATGTCTACAAATTAGAGTTATGTCCTCTTTTCTTTGCTTCTGAAAATTTCATTTATAGACATCTGCATCTATTTGAGATATTCATGAATTCAACATGTTTGATTTTTTTTTTCTTTTTTGTTAATTATCATCTTTTTGGTTATTGGGATTTGTTTTCTAGAAGAAGGTCATGAATTACATCAGCCTTGAAGACACGTACCAGCTCATTCTGTGGGGGGGGGGGGGGGGATTTTGTTTTTCTGTGATGGTACTTTGAGAAAAAGGATATATATATCTTATTTTTCTTTTTTTGGATGAAAAAAATAAATAGAGGGTGGCGATTTGAGTTGGCGTCTTCCACCTGGGTATGAAACACTATATCTGTTGACACAGATATATATGTTTTTTTTTTTTTGGATGAAATATATCTTTGTCTTTGATTTAAGCCATTTAACAGATTCTCATTTTTAAAAAAAAAAAAATTATAAAAATTCTAATTTGGCAAAAATAAACAAGGGTGAAAGTTGGGCTGCAAATAAGTTTTTCTTTAGAGAAAAAATTGGGTCAAGAGTTGGCGTAAAAGGCGTGTTTTACGCCAGCCAATCCTGACCCGTCACGTCACCAACTTTTTTTTAGCAAAAGAGATTAAGCCTTAAGCCTCTCTCCCTCTCTTTCTCTTCTCTCCTCACCCGATCTCTCCATCTTTGAATCAAACCTAACACCTCCATGGCCGGAGTTTCAAAGCTCAACACAAGCCCCCAGCACCACTGCGATGGCCAAAACTCCATGGTTTAAACAATAGCCGCTGCTACGAGCCACCACTATGTGTGTTGTGTTCATGCGATGATGTTACTCGTGTTCACACTTCACAAGCATTTCATAAAACACAACACTCACACATCCAGCCATAGAAAATTCGAAGCCCCAAAATTCCAACGCAAAAACATAGCCACACCCAAGCCAAAAATCCATCCTTTTGAACACCCAAAACTTGAAACAAAAGTCCTTTCTTTCTTTCACCCCCAAATCCAAATCAAAATCCCTCCTTTTTCCAAATCATTAAACCCCAAAAAGAAACCAAATCCCCAAACCCAGGAACAGGCAAGCAAGAATCTTTCGGCCATAAATCAAAGAACAACAGCAGAAAAATAAAAAGATAAAGAGAAATAGAGATAGAGAGAAAAGCCAAGGGAAATATAGGGCCACCCTAGTAGCGGCTTACGGCAGTGGCTATTGGTTGAACCATGGAGTTTTGGCCATGGCAGTGGTGTTGGTGTCTTGTGTTGAGCTTTGAAGCTTTGGCCATGGAGGTCGTGGGTTTGATTCAAAGATGGAGAGATCGGGTGAGGAGAGAAGAGAAAGAGAGGGAGAGAAGCTTAAGGCTTAATATTTTTTAATGAAAAAAAAAAAATGTTGGTGACGAGGCGGGTCAAGATTGGCTAGTGAAATAGTTGTGTTGAGGGAGAAATGTAGTAGAGTTGATGCCTTGATAGCTGAAGTGATGCTGATGAGGAAAATGTTTTCTTAACTGAATCCACTATTTACTATCTCTCAGGTAAAAAAGTTTGAAGTCCATTTGCCACGTTTTTTATAACTTTAAGTTGTAGAAATATATATAGTGCTGCCAGTGAATTTTGAGATATAAGTGGAGTTCACAAAATATAAAAAATTGCACCACCAACATTGATAGCATAGAAATATATTTAGTGCTGCCAAATCATTAAGCACATTGATAGCATAGAAAACCACGTTCAAAGCAAAATACAAAGGCTATGATGGCACCACCAATTTCACAATTTGATGTCTTCCTAGAATTTCTGCAATGTAGCTATGAGTTTGCTTTTTATCCATCACTTGGTTTTACTTTTCTGGTTAAGCTTTTTCTATGAAGCAATAGTCATAGCTATTGTCCATTAGTTTTATCCACAGCTAGAGTATGATAGGGACCAATTTTAATTGTCTTACTCATACATCAATAGTCATGGCAATTGTCTTGACGATTAGCTACTCACAACTAGACTTAGAGATATGAAACCATCCAATGATCAAAATGACAATCACCTAAGTGACAAGTCCCCCATCTCTACATAATGTTTAAAAATGTTCATATGATGACATTTGAAGTAGGTATGAACCAATCAATTTCATAATTTAGTAGTAGTCACTTCTTAGTGGGTGATGGGCCAAAGGACATGGATTTTAGATAAGTTTGTTTTTTTATGTGAGTTTGATTCCATGCAAAGTTTGATGTGAGTTTGATTACTGGCAAAGTTTGATGTGTTCAACTGAATTTTCCATGTTATCCATGTTGTTATGTAATGTGTTCAATTGGTAATAGACTAGTGATATTGTGTCATTCAATTACTAACGTTGTTAAATAATCTAATTCATTGTGCATTTATTAATTTGTAGGATGGTGATGGTGATTCGGTAGCGGATGTCCATTCACCCAGTGATCAATGTTTATCATCTGATGACAAGCATTAGGCAATGATGACGTAGATTGTGGGCATTATTTTGGAGTAGCTAGTTTGACATTTTGATATTTATAATAAAGTTTCAAACTTTGATATATATATATATATATATATATATATATATATGTCATAGTTGGAAACTTTATTATAACATTCTAAACAATTGGAATGTATTCTTTTGTGCATAACATTCTACACAATTGGAATGTATTATTTTGTTCATAACATTCTTAACATTTGGGATGTATTAGTTTGTGCATAACATTCTAGACATTTGGGATGTATTATTTGGTATATATTTATTAATATGGTGTAATTAAATATATTTGGTTCTTTGGTTTAAAGTGGTATTGTATTTCGATTACATTACAGGTGCTTGGAAAATATGTATTACAGGTTTATTATAGGTGCTTAAAAAAAAAATAAAAAAAAATAAAAACACCTATATCAATGTTTTTTAAACCGTTGGAAAAGGGTATTGTTCTATTTCATTGGTTACCCTGTAGTGGCCGTTTTGAAACCACTAGTATAGGCAAGGCCTATTACAACGTTTTAAAAATGCGAGTATTGAGCTTATTTTTGTAACACTGAAATGACCTATACCGATGGTTTTAAACGCACTGGCATAGGCAGTACGTATTACAGCGGTTTAAAATTGCTTGTATAGGATGTATTTTATTTCTCTAAATACCCTATAGTGGCGTTTCTGAAAGCCCTGGTATAGGTAGAGCCTATTATCGCATTTCCAAAACGCTGGTATAGGGCTTATTTCTATATTTGAAATGACCTATATCAACGGTTTTAAAAGCGTTGGCATAGGCAATATATATTACAATGGCTTAAAACCACTGGTATAGGTTGTATTTTTATTTTCCTAAATACTCTGTAGGGGCGGTTTTAAAACTGCTATTATAGGTACACCTACAACGGCGGTTTTCATTTTGAAAAAGCGCCGGTACAGGTCTTGAAAAAAAAGCGTTGGTAAAGAATGTCCCAACACTTAAAAAAAAGTGATGGAATACGGTCTCCAAACCACCGGGACCTATACCGGCAGTTTTAAAAGCGCTAGTGTAAGTCAGGCGAACCTATTGCCACACTCGTTGCATAGTTACAAAGCGCTGGGAAACCATTAATCCAAGGCTTTTTGGTCTATACCAACGCTTTTTGGGGCTATCCCAAGGCTTTAAAAACTTTGGGATAGCCCCCTTTTTTTGTAGTGAAACCATTGACCCAAAACGATCTTGCTGATGATTACTCTCGTTAGATGCCTTGTTTATGGATAGGGGATTGATTTTATTTTGGATTTGGATTCAGATTTGGGTTAAGGCTCAGGAATTGGGGAGGCAATATTTGACATAACCCGCAAACATGACACGAACACAACATTAATAATGGTGAAGTCAATATTTGAGTTAAGGGGGAAAATTTTTATATACATAAGTATATAAAATTGCACTTGAAAATATATATATATATATATTTATATATATATATATATATATAATCATTTGTGCGTATATTAAGTGATATTTTAATGTAAATTTATGTTATTATAATCTAACTACTTCAAAATTTTATTATTTATTGCACAATTTTATTAAGTAGAATAAATTACTACTTAAATAATTTAAATTCCTATTTGGTTTTTCTAATATATCATTTTTTGAAAGATAACACTAATGTTCTTCTTCTAACTTTTTTCCCCTTCCCATTATAGCTCTAACTTCATTATTTTATTTTCCCCTATTTCCTCATACATTCAATTTCTTTTTGTAAGTTGTTGAGGTCCAAAATATTACAAGTATCAAGAACCAAAGCAAATGGGCCTTCAAAAATAAGGAAGGCCCAATCCGTGAGCCAAGGCCCATTTAGAATGGGCAAAAGGAAGCCCAAGTCCATGAATGGGTAAGCCCTGGGCCTAAGAGAAGAAAGGAAAGAAAAGCAAAGGAAGTTTGGCCCAGTCCTCTGTAAAATGGGCTCCAATGGAACCCAGAAAGAAGGAAGGGGTTGGACCAGGATACCTTGGAACTGCCAGAACTAGGGAGAGGATCCTCGAGGAAGTGCAAAAAAGAATTAGCTTGGAATTGGACAGCTCAAGGAAGCATGCTCATGAACACAAGGAACAAAGAAATCCATGTCCCATTAGCCACCCACAACTCAAAAGAAAAGCCTTGGAAACAAATGGTGACTTAGGAATCAACACTTGATGAAGGGAGCCTAGTACCTTAGGGAAAGGAAGAAGGTGAACCATGAAGAAATGTGGCTGGGGATCTTTCAACATGGCAGGGAAGAATCTACCTATTTGAAGGAAAAAGACAAAGGGCGAGCCAGCCAAAAAGGGGCTTTATAAAGTCTCTTTAAAAGCTTTGGAAAAAGGAACAAAAGTCAACCCCATTAGGACCCCCCAAAAGAGGAAAGTCGGCTGGGAACTTTTTGGAGGGTAACCTTAAAAGAAGAACGCAATGAGAAAATAAGGAAAAGACCAGCCACCAATGTTGCTAACACAACATTGGTTCGATACCCAAGGCAGCAAAAGGAGGAAATCAACGGCATACCAAAAGCTCTTGGAAGGTACTATAAGAAGAGGATTAAGTTATCAGCAAAGGGCATTCAACAACTATTAATCAGAGCAAAAAAGGAGCATTAGAGAGACTCATTAAGCTTTAGAAAAATAGAGAGAAATGAAGGCATTGTGAAGGATCCTGTAATAAGTACTTGAGGATACACTTGGATTCAAGGGGATTCAAACCTCACAAGTCTTGGAAACGTACAAAGAGCTATCCAAGTCTGTGACTTTTGAACTTATTTGATCCTCGTGGCATATCCCAGTGAGAAATAGGGTCCAATATACCAAAAAAAAAAAAAAAAAAAAACTTAATATAATGACACATCACTCTATTTTTAAAGGACCCCTAACATTCTTACTTACATTTTTTTTATAATTCTTTTACTGTTCATCAGCTACTTGTTTTACAATATATATATATATATATATATATATATATGTGTGTGTGTGTGTGTGTGTGTGTGTGTGTGTGTGAATGTACATGTGTTGTAGGGCCCATGTTTTGTGCACAAATTGGTTCCCAATCAGCCCAATATAGCTGCGGTGAATCAAGCTCAGTCCACCAACCAACAATATAATTTCTTTGGAGGCCCAGGATCCTCATTTCCATTTGGGCCTGGGTACTGTCCAAAACAGGAACCCACATAGGTTTTGAGCCTTAAAGATTGAGATTTTTTTAATGAGTTTTAACATATAAAGGAAATTATAGTGTATTGAACATAAATATGATAAAAAAAATATTAACATTTCAACCAAAAAAATAAAGGCAAAAACACCATTTTGGTCCCTACATTTTGGTGTTACAATCAATTTGGTTCTTATATTTTGGTAACGGTCAATTTGGTCCTTGTTATTTTCAACTTGCAATTAATTTAGTCCCTACCATTAACTCACTAACGGAAAATGCATACATGGCAAATGGTTTGCATTGTTGGTGCACACATGGCTAAAATAATAATATAAAATCAAACAATTAAACATTAAAAAAGCCATGTAAGCATTTTAATAAGAAAAATAAAAATCCACGTTAGCCAAAAAAATTCTAAAAAAATTAATTGAAAGAAGGCGTAAATACACTTTTGGTCTCTACATTTTGGGCCGTTTCTTGATTTGGTCCCTAAACTGATTTTTCTCCTAGGTGAGTCCCTTCTTTTTCATAGTCGTTTTTAAAATGGTCCCTACCGTCAACCCAGTTGTGGAAAATGCTGAAGTGGCAAACAGAATGCATTGTTGGCATGTTAATCGCTGACGTGGCTAATAAAATAATAAAAAAATATTTTATTTGATATTTTTTAAATGCCATGTCATCATTTTCTGAATTAAAAAAAAAAAAAAAAAAAAAAAAAAGCCATGTCAGTTTAATTAAAAAAATAAAAATAATTTATATTTTTCAATTTCAATTTAATTCAAACTAAATTAAAAAAAAAAAACTTTTAAATCTAATTTTATTATTATTATTATTATTATTATTGCTTTCATTATTTTTTAGGTAAGAACACAAGAACTTGTTCTTCATGTTCTTCCCGAATCCAAGAACAATCAAACCCAGAACAAGAGCACAATCAAACCCAGAACAATGCAAAATTTCATACAAAATCCCTATTCTCCACCGAAACCTCCAGAACATGAAAAAATCATCAAACCCAAACCCACATGAGAAAACCAACCCAAAAAAAATCATCAAACCTCCAACTCAGAAAAATGTCAAACCTAGAAACCTCCAACCTAGAACATGAACTTCATTCTTCATGTTCTTCTCCAAATCAAGACAAACCCAATTGACTAACCCACTCAAAATCAATCTCAGCACAAAAAATTCCGACATAATCAACATTGAAACCTCTAGGAAATCAAACCCATAAAAACAAATCTGCATGAAGAAATCCAGAAAAATATACAAATCCGCATAAAAAAAAATTAAAAAAAAAAAAACAAACAAACAAACAAACCCAGAACAGTTTGGGCAAAATCTCAGAACACAAACAAACCCAGAACATCAAGGGCAAAAAAAAAAAAACACAAACAAACCCATAATTCACCATCAACAACAACACCAAATCTGCCATCAACAACACCAAATCTGCCGTCAACAAACCCAAATCCACCATCAACTCACCATCAACAGCACCGAATCCACCATCAACAAATCCAAATTCGCCATCAACAACAAAAAAGCACCAATGTTCTCTACCTTCCTTCTCTTCATTTTTCCAGCGAAATCCATTGTTTCCATCTTTTTCTCCGCATCAAGAGAGAAGCTTGATCTGCTCGCATTGATCTTCTCACCGTTGGTCTGCTTGTGAGTTTGTGAGCTCTGGCGCCTGGTGGAGAAGAAGGCTGAGCTTGTGAGATTAGTGGTAGAGAGTGTAGGGTGAAGAGAAAGAGAGGAAGTTTGAGATTAGTGGTAGAGAGTGTAGAAGATTTTTTTTAAGCTGATGAGGTTAACCAAAAACAAAAACAAAAAGAATTAAAACGATTATGAATTTTTATTTTTTAAGAAATGATATTAGTTTAAATTAGATTTAAGGTTTTTTAAAGAAATTTAATTTTTTTTAAAATTTTCTTAGCTGGCTTTTTTTATTAATTTAAATGCTGACATGACATTTAAAAAATGTTAAATATATATTTTTACTATATTTTATTAGCCACATCAGCAAACAGTGCATTCCATTTGCCACTTCAGCATTTTTCGTAACTGGGTTTACAGCAGGGACCATTTTAAAATCAATTTAGGGACCAAATAAAGAAACGGCCCGAAAATATAGGGACCAAAAGTGCATTTACGCCTTTAAAGAAAACAAATAAAGAAAGTGAATTAAAAAAAAAAAAAAATCTTCAATTTCTTTTATTTACTTTTGTATTCTTGCATTTTCTTAGTTACCAAACACAATACCCAACAAACACAGCAATCTGAAACCAAACACTAACCACACAATTATCTACACTAAAATTTTCTTTTCTATTCTTTCTCTTTTCATATATTTCCCAGCAAACCCACTCAGATCTCTCTCTCACAGACTCGCTTTCTTTCTCTTTCTGTCTGTCTCTTTTCTACACTTAATCCTTATTCTTCTTAAGACTGCGTTGTAAATTTTGGTATAAAAACCAGTAGAGCACTCTTGAATAAAATCATCAAAAAATTATCCCAAATTTGTCCACAGAGTTCAGGATTTCCTTAATCAAATCTACACTTATCCATTGCTTATTTTTGTGTTTCTTTTGTCCTCATTCACTTGCTAGCCACCATAGGTAAGGATAATAATATCCTGTACGTACTAGCGAAGTGGAATTTGTTAGAGAGGTGAAAGGAATTGATATGGTTTGGGTGGGTTGAGATCTTTTCAGTGTTTGTTCATGATTGGTGTTTGCTGGGTTCTATTTGTGTGTTTAATTTGGTAAAGGGTTTCATTATGTTGGGATTTTCGGATTGCTTTGTGTTTGGGAGGTACGAAAGTACAAGAAGAATATAAAAGAAAATGAAAGAAATTGTGGATTTTTTTATTCAAAAAATCATTTTTTTTCTTTCAATTAATTTTATCAGAATTTTTTTTGTTTTGATGTGGAATTTTCTTTTTTATTAAAATGCTTATGTGGCTTTTTTAATATTTAATTATTTGATTTTATATTATTATTTTAGCCATGTGTGCACCAACAATATAAACCATTTGCCACATATACATTTTCCGTTAGTGAGTTAACAGTAGGGACCAAATTGATTGCAAGTTGAAAATAACAGGGACCAAATTGACTGCTACCAAAATGTAGGGACCAAATTAACTATTACACCAAAATGTAGGGACCAAAATAGTGTTTCGGCCAAAAATAAAATACATAGACTAAATTCACCAAAAAATAGTAATTAAGGGGGATTAGGAAAGCCACCTATTTTTTTCAATGAAAAGGCAGGAATTTATTTCAATATATAAAAATATTACATATTACGTGTCATGATCAAGAATTGATTGAAAGAGGACCATCTATCACCTTTTTTAGGCTTTCACCACATGCATGGATGATAGGATAACAAGAGAGAACCATACATTGTATTCTACACAATGATGGATATTTCTAAAACTACTTTCCTGATAGTTGTAGACTTGCAGTTAGGCTTTTCTATCTTGCTCAGAGTTTTAGCTACTTGTCTTACTTAGCTTGATTATTATCGCTTTGTACCAATCAGGCTATTAGTTTTGATTTTTTTTGGAGGGCCAGCAGGGAAATTGCCCCTCTCAACCTCCCTGTCTCCACCCTAAATGACACAATTTTTCCTACATTAGTATTTAATGCAAATGAGTTCGTGTCAATTTCGTGTTGACTTAATTAACCTATGTTGATGCTCATTTTGGGAAGCCCAGTAGAAAGAAAAAGCCTAGCAACATGGACAGAGAAGAGCTAGTAAGTGGATATAAAAACCATTAAGCCCAAGTGGCAGGAATAATGGATCACAGGCCCATAAAATAAACAAATGGGTCTTGAGGAAGCAAATGGGCCAAAAGGAGCCCGGAGAGAGAGAAGTAGCAAACCAATGGGTAGTGTGATGTAGAAAAGTGAGAATAGGCCACAATAAGCCCGAAGTAATGCAAACAAAGAAAGTAAGGGGATTGATGGCAAGCCCATAAGCCCCAAGGATGAAGGATAAGGTAATTGGGCCAAGGAAGCCCAAAGGAGTTAGTAAAAACCCATGGGAATGCAGAGTTAGAAAAAGGGGCCAAGGAAGCCCAAGGAAAGCAAATAGGCCAAGGATGCCCAAGAGGAAATGAATGGGACACAGGAGCCCGCAAGTAATAAAAAGCCCAATGACCATATTGAGTCATTAAGAGAAGAACAAGCAGCAAGCCCAAAGAAGCCTAGCAAAAGTGGGTCAAATGACATCATAGCAGGAATGATAGAATAGTGTAGCAGGAAATGGTAGCAAGATTGAAAAAGAGTGGGTTGAAGAAGGAAAAACCCACAATCAAACAAAGCCCAGCCCGTAAGGGGAGCAAGCCATAGAGAATGAGGAATCAGAGAGTAGCTCACGCCATAAGAAGTCAAGGATGAGCGGCAAAATGTGCAGAGGAGCCTCCAAACAACGGCAAACGCAACGGGCAAGTTTTGGACACATGCAGAAGTTGAGCATGCGCAAGGCCTAGACTTTACCAACCTGTACCTAGCCAATACAGGAGGTGGTGGGTCATGGGTTAGAGGTAAGAGAATATGGTCTGGCGGTGGGGAGAAGGGAAAACCTATTCTGGGGTTCCTGCTCAGGTTCTTTTGGGGGAAATGTCCTGCGGGGATGACATACTACCCAAAAGAAGTGAGGATAAGTTGAAACCACTAGGTGCATGCCATGAGGGATAGAAAGAGAGTGAGCACCCACACCGTAGTAGATAAGAGTGCCACGGCAAACAAATGAACAAAATAGTCCTCTTTGTCTAGTGATGGGGAATGGCACAGCCAGCACGGGTAAGTGGTGCTGGTTGGGTGGCTGACAAACCAGTGGTGGTCGGTAAGGACACCCAGACTAGACAAAGGTAGTTAAAGGCTAAAATGGTAAAAGCCAATCACGGCAGGCATTATATAAGGGACCCTTGCCGAGCACGACAAGGGGGATCGGAATCACGGTAATAGGAACCTCTAGGAGAAAATCACCACATGGAAACAAATACTGAGAAAAGAAGAGAAAAAGAAAGAGAAACGGAAAGTTAGAAATAAGGAAAGAAAATAGAGAAATAGAATGGCAGGCATGCACCAATAGGTTGATCCCCTCCCTCCCTCTATAAGTCCTGCTCTTTATCAAAGACAAAGGATTCTTTTAGGTACAAGCCATTCAGGTCCGCTTGCCTCAAAGTGATTAATTTCTACGGCAGGATTTTCCTTGGGAGATTATTCACGTTGAGGAGGACAGTTCCCTCCTTGGTCTTAGTCCGCGACATAGCTTGGCATAGCAAATTGATCTTTTTCTTTCTTTTTTAGATAACTCTGTCTTACCTATTTATCTCCACCATTTTCTTTACAAGGCTTTTCTTATCATTGTGATTATCATTTTAGTTGGGGATTATTTATTCACTTTGTCTAAAGGCAAAAGTACTTTCTATTATTATTATTATCATGTCTGCTTGCCATGACTCATCTGAAGTAGCTCCGCCTACCGTGGGCATATGAACGAAGTTACTAGCAAACGAGGCATAGTTTGCACGCAGTACAGTAGGAGGCAGCCTAGCCCAACATTGCAAAAAAGACCCACCACATTTAAATTGGCAACTTCACTGGGGAGTTGGGAAATAGGTAGGGATAGAAGCCCTTGCAAACAAATGCCACCAAGATCCAGGACGACGCCAAACATGAGCGTCGTGCCCTCACAGGTAGAATCTAGGCCAACAACACTTCACCAACAGCAACCTAACCAGACGGAAGGTGTTAACAGAATAGGGGCTGAACCACAACCGCAGCCAAGAGTCCCCACTGACAATGCCAATGCCTTCATTGAAATATTGCAGTCGTTGCAGCACTCACATCAGCAAATGATGGAAGAAATCTGTATGCTGAAAACAGACAAAACAAAGGAGAAAGTGAGCTAGTGTGACCTGGAGCATGCGGCAGACAAAGAGGAGACACCGGTAGGAGGTGTCCCACAGAATGCGGAACAACGTTTCATTACCATGGCCGAAGTAGCAGCTCTCCTGAAGCAAGAGAGGGCTAGAGCACCTAAGGAAAGATTCTATGCACGGAGACCTCCTTATCCATTAAGGGTACTCAGCAAGTCGTACCCAGAGAGATACGAACCACAAGTCTTTGCGCAGTATGATGGAAGGAAGGGAAGTGTTGTTGAACACGTGAGCAGGTTCATTGAGACTCTTGGCCCTTATGCAGCAGACAAGGACTTATGTCTTCTGGAATTTTCCAAATCACTATGTGATCGGGCATACACCTGGTACATCGGCCTAAAGCCAGGATCAATCCCAACTTAGGATGACATGGTGGATGTATTTTGCACTAAATACTTCCATGGAGAAGAAACAATAACGCTTGCTACCTTGCAAGCAACCAAGCAAAGAAATGGTGAGGATTTAATGGAATATATCAAAAGGTTCATGGACATAGCACTCGATTGCTATGATCATTGTGAAGAAAGAACATTGGTAGAAATGTGTATGACGAATATGATTAGAGAGTACAGGGCAGTCTTGGAAAACTTAGAAATCTCCCAGTTTGCGCAGTTGTTGCAAAAGGCCAAGAAGACTGCTCAGTCGGTGAAGCCAAGTGCCGACAAAAGAAACGCTACACAAGCTATGGCAGTATCCACTGGTGAACAAAGAAGGAAAACTGATGGAAGACAATACGATACTCCCCCACCAATACCATGTACCCTAAAGGAGTTGGATGTGCTCCTAAAATATGTCAAAACAGTGTCCTTTTTTTAGCACTTAAGCCAACCCACATAATAGAAAGAGGGGCACATTAATGAGCCCACGTGCACAAAAAAAAAAAAAAATTATAACTCCATTTTTTAGCTAACAATGAATTGACGTTTAATTACTTTGATCCTACTAACCGATCAACCATAAGCTAGAAGGAGGGGCACATTAATGTGACCTCACAAAAAAAAAAAAAAAATTATAATTCCATATGTTAGCTAACAAAGAATTGACATTTAATTACTTCGATTCTACTAACCGATCAACCATAAACTAGAAGGGATTACCACTACACACCCTGGTGCGATGGTCACTCCATAACTATAAGTGCTTATGGGATGTGAGGGGCAAGGATTGGGGTTTAAGTCTCCAGGTCAGAACTTCACACACTATACACTTAGATTAGACTAAAGTAGAATTTATATCTTGTATAAAAAAAATGATAAGCTAGAAAGAGGGAGACATTAATGTCACCACACACAAAAATATTCTTTGACATGTTGCTAATTAATATAATATGTGCCGTGGGTGCCACCTTACCAGTTGATCAAGATCATCTGTCTACCTATCGTGTCACCATCAACATCGAAAACAATTACTCATTCATATCACTTGGGCGTATCACAACTTAAAGAAAGAAACAATGTAAAAAATTACTATGAAATTTTTGATGCAATTATAAACATATTAATATAGTAGGAATAATTCTAGAGTTACACACACTTTGTTATAATTGTTTTATGTGATAAACTGTGATTGAATGTCTGTCATGTTAGGTTCTAAGGAATTAGAAACTAATGTATAGAACTTTAATGTGTAATGTTGGCAAACCATGATCAAAACATTTAGTCTAGATTTAGGCTGCTCAAAGTGTGTTTTTGTGTAAAGTTGGAATCGAGTCTACTGCAAGATTTATTATGTAAATCTGCAAAGCTCGATCGATCGAAAATTAGACTCGATCAATCGATCGAAGCCCAAGCCCGTTTGACGTGTAGGGTTTTATGTTTTATCTTAAGTATAAAAGGAAAAACCCTAGCCACGTTTTACTATTGTCGTTTATGCTGTGTGTATGAATCTCTTGTGAGATCTAGAGGTGTTTGCCTTTATACATACTTAGGGTTATCAGGAATCAAGATTCATGTCAAGAGCTTGATGATTGTTTCAGTTGCTGCACAAAGAGCTTAAAGAGAAACACAAGTGGGAGTACTTGTGGTTGCTGTGTATCCAAGAAAGAAGTAGTTCGTGGACTCGGAGCTGTCACGTGGTCATGGTAGTAAGTTTTCTACTTGAGGTAGCAATAGGATGTTAGTGGTCTAAGTCACTATTGTAAAACTTCAATTATTTCATAGTGGATCTGTTTTACCTTAAGAATAGCTAGGTTAAATCCTCCCCAGCTGTTTTACTGGTTTGGTTTTTCTGGGTTATCTTATCGTTGTGTTCTTTATTTTCTGCTCTGTTTCAATGATATGATTTATCTATGTTAACCTAGATATGTATAATTTACTTAAGTTAATCACTTGGCTAAATAAATAGGTTAATCTGTTTGCGTTTAAAGGGTCTAAAAATGTACATGTCACTTTCACATAGATCCACAATTTTTTCTTTACCATTTACAGTCATTCATATATATCGAACAATTGTGACAAAAGTTGTGTAAAAGTGCATAATCCTATAATTATTCATATATGGCAAAGCCAAAACTCTTTTTAGGAGGACTAATCTATCATATGAAAAATATTTAATCCAAAACATAAGCTAGTTTGTACATATAACCATTTTTTTTTTTTTTTTGATACAATATATAACAAAATTTTTTACACACACACACACACACACATATATATATATATATATATATATCTTGTTAGTTTTTAATATGTGAACCATATTTTAAATCATATTAATCATAATTAATATTCTTTACACATTTTAGATCAAGAATTTATATTAAAAAATTAGAAATTAGAAGGTTAGCAATAATAACTGTGAAACATTAATCAATTTTAAATAGTATAAATAACAAACGTCACTTTACTTTTCTAAATATATAGAAGTCAATATTAGAAAAATATATCAATAATAACAACTATAAGTATATAGTTTTATTATAAATATACACATAAACATATTATATTCTGCATATTTAAATTGATCCTCAATTCCTCATACTAATTAGATAGCTTGCTCACAAAGTCACTATTATGTTGAAACTTGTAAAGCCTAAACCTATAGGCAAGGACTTGACTAGTTTTTTTTTTCAATAAAAGAACATAAACAAATAGGTCATCTCTCTCTCTCTTCCAGTTTCCACCTGTAGTACCCTTCTCACATTGATTGGGTAGATTGAAGCATATGTGGCCCACAATTAGTTTTTTTGAAGAAAAATGTTTTTTTAAAGATAAATTTTTTTTTGGTCCCTTAAATTTGGAGTTTGATTTTGGCCCTTCAAATTTTAAAAGTTCAATTTCAATCTATATTATAAAAAAATAAAAATTAAAAAAATTAAAAAGTCAAAATTTCAACTTTGTCTCTAGGGGAATTTGATTATAGTCCCCAAAACATGGGGTTGATTTGATTTTTATCTCTTAAACATGAAGGCACAAAGGCTGTTAAGGTTAACAAACTGCAGTAGTTAACTACTAGATTTGAAAGTATTAGAATGTTTGATGATGAATGTTTTGATAAATTCTATGCTAAACTGAATGATGTTGTTAACTCTGCTTATAATTTGGGTAAAATTTATGATCAACCTAAGATTGTTAGGAAGATTCTTAGATCCTTGACTGAGGACTTTAGACCCAAAGTGACTGCCATCACTAAAAGCAAGGATGTGGACTCCATCCCTGTTGATGAACTTGTAGGATCTCTTCAATCCTAGGAGTTGGACCTACCTAAGACAAGCAAATCCAAATCAATGGCTCTTAAGTCAGTTGATGATGTTGATGGGAATGGATTTGATGATGAACTCTCTACTACAGAGATTGCTTGCCTTGCAAAGAACTTTAGAAATTTTCTTAGGAACAATAATAGAAGGGCAAGAGGTAAAAACAATGTTGAACCTAGAAATTTTAGGAGGAATGTTCCCACTAAGGTGAATAATACTGAAAAACCTAAAGAGAAAGTAGGTCAAACTTCTAATAATTCTATGGGTCAACAATGTTTTGGTTGTCAAGGGTATGGTCATGTGAAATTAGAATGTCCTACTTTCTTGAGATCAAAGGGTAAGGCTATGGCTGTAACCCTTAGTGATGATGAAGTTTCTGATCATGAGTCTAGTAGTGATTAGGATGGAAACTTCTTTGTTTTCACAGCTACTACTGTAGTTGATGAAAGTGTTGTGGCTGATGAGAACCCTTCTGATGGGGAACTCTCTGAGAGTGCTAATTTGCAAGAAGCCTATAATAAACTTTGCAAGGTTGCTGCAAAGGATGCCATGAATGTTGATTTAGGCTTACAGAAAATTGCTTCTCTTGAACTTGATAAGAAAAATTTGCTCTTGAAATTGTTTGATGCTAATGAATTGCTTGATAAGGTGAAGACTGAGAACATGTTATTGCTTGATAAAGTTAAAAATTTGGAACTTGAATTATCTGTTGCTAGAGAACAAACAAATAGGACTGCTAGTTTCAAACTTGAACACATGCTGAGTATTCAGAAGTCTCCCTTAGACAAAACTGGTCTAGGTTTTGAAGATAGCAACACTATTTCTAAGACTCATTCCACAAACTTTTTTTCTTCTTCTAAGCATTCTGTGAGTGAGATTGTCAAACCAGCAAAAGTTACACCTTCTATGAAGATTAAGGTTGATCTCAAAGAGTCTAAACCTAAAACTCCTAACCCTCCTAAGGACAAGGTGCATGATAGACCTGCATGGGTTTGTCATTTTTGTAGAAAGTCTGGGCATATTCATTCAAACTGTTTCAAGTTGCAAGCTGCTAAGCGAGCAAATAAGCCAAAAGTCGCTGTGCCTCAAGCACAAGATCACATGGTACTTATTGGTGAATTGGTAAAGGCTTTAAACCTTTATTCCAATCCTGGAGTTGCTCAGCATTCTAATATGAATAATAACTCCAATGCAAGAGTTGCATCTAAAAAGTTTTGGATGCAAAAGGCTTGATCTAATTGAGTCTTTCTGACATGGTCTTCGTGCTTCATCGCTCTACTCTTTATGACCATCCTTCTTTGTTGTTTTATTTTCTTTGTTTTTCTAGGATTTGCATTGCATAACATTCATGCATTTCATTCTAGGTTGTTTTTGTTATTCTTTTCAAAAAAAAAAAAAAAAAAAAAAAAAAAAAAAGAGGAAAAGGGAAGGAAAATGTGTTTTGCATTATTGTTCTTGAATTTGAAATCAAGGTTGGCCATATTATCTTTACATAATATGTTTATGTACTATGTTTATGTACCTTGTTTAGCTTGGATGAGCTTATTTTATTGCACTTTACTAGTTTGAGCTTTGTAGTGCATGTTGTGTGGGAGATGTTTATAGTTTTTGATCGCTTGTTCTTGATCTTGAAGTCACATGTCTTTGATTGTTGGACTTGAACTTATTGAGAAAGGCATAAATAACCATATCATCACTGTTTACTAGACAATCATGAACACCTTAGTGCATATCATAAGATTTTGTGCTCAAGAAAGTGTAGCACATGCACAAAAAGAACATAAGGTGTAGCCTCGGTTTAATGCTAAAATTGGTGTGTACATTATCGGGCTATAATTAATTCAATCAAATAAAATTGGTGTGTACATTATCTTGGTTATTTTAATAAGTTTCTAATCAAATAAAATTGGTGTGTACATTATGAGGCAAATCAAGAAACTTACATGATTGCAAGCTTGTTTTCTAAGAGATGTGAGAGTTATATGATGTAACTCTTTAGGTGATAGTCTCTTTCAAATTTATGTAATGAATTTTGTAGAAATTATGATTGATTACTATTTACATATCACCTCACATGTATCTCAAGTTTTTGCTAGTTGCACACACTACACAAATTACTCTTTGCTAAACTTAGTACATGTTATTGTGTGTGATCTTGTTGTGGCCATCCAAGATTAAAATTCCTTAATTTTAATGCAAAATGTGTTTAATGTTTGAGATTTGAGAACAATATGATTGAAAGTCTTGTTTTTGGAAGATCTGGGTTAAGTTCAAGTGTTTTTTGAAAAACCTTTAATCTCATACTCATGCATTTCATTCATGAAATACCATGCTTTGAGGAGTTTATGCATAAGTTTGCTCTGTTTTTCAAAATTTTGATTTTTCTAGATTTTCGATTGATCGAACCTATTGCTCGACCAATCGAAATTATGATTAAAATTTTGTTTTGAATTTGCCTGGCTCGATCAATTCTCGATTAATGCTGGATTGATCGAATGTAATTTTCGATCGATCGAATCTATTTTTCGATCAATCGAAAATCGTTCAGAGAGTTTTTTAAAACATGAGATTTTCATGTGTTCTTCACTATTCAAAACTTTTCAAAAAGCTCTTTCTCTCTCTCTTCGACCAATCCATATTCAAAGCCAATTTTTTTGTCGTTTTCCCTCAAATCTTCTTCAAGGTTTTTGTCTTCTAGCACCGGTAAGACCATTCTACCCTTTCTTTTTTTGGTTTAATCTTATTTTTCATGCATTTAAAGGGAAAATTTCGAATTATGGGATTTTGGGGTTTTTGGTGTTTTCAATGATTTCTTTCAAAATTGATCAATGGGTTTTTATTGTTGGATGATATTAACATGATCTTCGTGGTTTAATTTGATCAATTTGATGATTTGGGAATAATTGGAATTTCTAGTGCTTGAAACTACCCGATTTGGGGATTTTGTTCAATTAAGCAAAAATTGATGAAATTGGCTTGTGTTATTGATTAATTTTTATCATTATATGCTGTTATCTAACTTGTGTAATGATAATTTGATCAATTTTTTGGGATTTTTGAAATTGGGTTTTCAAAATTTGGGGTTTTTGATATAAACTCTATGTTCAAACCAATTCTGTGATTTTTAAAGTGTAATTGAACTATTCTCACTGCATTAGAGCATGCATCATGTGTTAATACTATTCATGCATCATATAGATTGTTATTTTCTATATTGTTTTTGCTCTAATTGTGTCTGATGCAATCTGCCCTTGGGTTTTCTTGTTTTTTTTTTTCTTTGGTTCTTTTCTATTTGTCCTATTCCAACCTTAGCATCATGGTTAGGAAGACTAGAGCCCATAGGACATCCACCTCCTCTTCTACTTCATCTTTTGATAGTGAGAGGTTTCTTAGTGAGAAAAACTAGGAGACCTATGAGAAGTTGAACATTCATAGATCTGTGTGGGCTAAGAGGAAAGTTGTTTTAGATGAGCTTGACCCAGAGATTAGGAGAAATTTTGAGCATAGGGGCTGGTTGCCTTTGATGGATATCGACCATCCTCCTCTGGCTACCTTGATCAGAGAGTTCTACTCGAACCTCTCTGTCCACTCCAATGATTCCAACACTCAGTTTGTGAAGAGTTGGATACAAGGTGAAGAGTATACCATTACTCCTATGGTAGTGGCCTTTGCTCTTGGGGTGCCTAAGGTACAGCATCCTGTCTATCCGTACGATGAGTCTCCTACACTCGATGACATTATGTCATATCTGACTGGTACTTCCATTCAATGGAGTACTAATCCTCGGATCACTTCTCATGAGTTGATCGAGATTCATTATTTATTTTTCCGGATTTCTTGCCATTCTATCTGGCCCATCTCTCACTTGCACACTATTCCTATCGAGAGATGTGCATTTTTGTATGCCCTTGTCACAGATGCTCCTATGAGTTTTCCTCATTTTTCATTTGTTCCTTGGTTGAGGTTCATAGGAGTAGTTCTTTTGCTCATGCTCTTTTCTTCCCGGTTTTTATTCATCTTATTTTATTGCATTTAGGTTTAAAGGAGTTTCCTGCGTCTGAGCCTGTTCACATTATAGCTCCTATAGGTGCCACCTTTCTTAGGCAGAGAGCTGTTAAGATAAGAGCTAGCTCTAAACACCCTAGAGTTGAGTCTTCTTCGGGTGTTGCACCTCCTTCTCCTCCTTCTTCAGGTGATCCGACTACAGATGCGTATGTTGATCCGACTGCTGCTGCTGCTCCTCCACCTTCTACTTCGAATGATTCAAGCATTTGTCGTATGTTGGACACTGTCATGACCATTCAGGCAACTCATGGTCAGCTTTTGGTGGACATGCTCACGGAGCTACAAGCATTGCGTGCAGAGTTGGCGAGCTTTAGACAGTCACCTCCGCCACCTCCTTTTAATGATGAGTCTTGATTGCCCTTTGGCAATTCATCACAAAAAGGGGGAAGTACATATGGATGGAGATAGGGGGAGATTTTTTTTTTTTTTTTTTTTTTTTTTTTTTTTTTTTTTTTTTTTGAGCTTTGGAGCTTTAGATTGTATCTAGGTGTGCTTCACTTTGTACTTGTTTTTTGGCTCATGATGTCTTTATTTTTTATGAGTTGTATATGATAGGGGGAGACATTATGTTATTGTTTCTATTTCTTGTTTCACATTGTGCTACATTGATTATTGATTTATATTTATGAGGTTATTCATGATATATATCTTTTATTTTATGTTATGTGAAATCAAGAATTTATTTTGTTTTACTTGTATTTTCCACACATGTGTTTATGTGTTTATTCAGTGTTTCAGGAATATACAGGTTGGTTCAGGAATATACATGTGTCTAAGGAATTAGGAACTAATGTATTAGAACATTAATGTGTAATGTTGGCAAACCATGATTAAAACATTTAGTCAAGATTTAGGCTGCTCAAAGTGTGTTTTTGTGTAAAGTTGGAATCGAGTCTACTGCAGGATTTATTATATAAATCTGCAAAGCTCGATCGATCGAAAATCAGACTCAATCGATCGAAGCTCGTGCAGATTTTTTTTCTGCAAAATTTTCCAGCTCAAGCCCAAGCCTATTTGACGTGTAGGGTTTTATGTTTTGCCTTACGTATAAAAGGAAAAACCCTAGCCACGTTTTACTGTTGTTGTTTATGTTGTGTGTATGAATCTCTTGTGAGATCTTGAGGTGTTTGCCTTCATACATACTTAGGGTTATCAAGAATCAAGATTCATGTCAAGAGCTTGATGATTGTTTCAGTTGCTGCACAAAGAGCTTAAAGAGAAACACAAGTAGGAGTGCTTGTGGTTGCTCTGTATCCAAGAAAGAAGTAGTCCGTGGACTCGAAACTGTCACATGGTCGTGGTAGTAAGTTTTCTACTCGAGGTAGCAATAAGATGTTAGCGGTCTAAGTCGCTATTATAAAACTTCAATTCTTTCATAGCGGATCTGTTTTACCTTGAGGATAGCTAGGTTAAATCCTCCCCAGGTTTTTTACCAGTTTGGTTTTCCTGGGTTATCATATCGTTGTGTTCTTTATTCTCTGCACCGTTTCAATGATATGATTTATCTATGTTAACATAGATATGCATAATTTACCTAAGTTAATCACTTGGCTAAATAACTAGGTTAATCTGTTTGCGTTTAAGGGGTCTAAAAACGTACATGTCACTTTCACATAAACCCACAATTTTTTCTTTACCATTTACAGTCATTCATATATATCGAACAATTGTGACAAAAGTTGTGTAAAAGTGCATAATCCTATAATTATTCATATATGGCAAAGCCACAACTCTTTTTAGGAGGATTAAGCTATCATATGAAAAATATTTAATCCAAAACATAAGCTAGTTTGTACATATAACCAAAAAAAAAAAAAAAATTGATACAATATATAACAAAATTTTTTACACACATATATATATATATATATATATATATATATATCTTGTTAGTTTCTAATATGTGAACTATATTTTAAATCATATTAATCATAATTAATATTCTTTACACATTTTAGATCAAGAATTTATATTAAAAAATTAGAAATTAGAAGGTTAGCAATAATAACTGTGAAACATTAATCAATTTTAAATAGTATAAATAACAAACGTCACTTTACTTTTCTAAATATATACAAGTCAATATTAGAAAAATATATCAATAATAACAACTATAAGTATATAGTTTTATTATAAATATACACATAAACATATTATATTCTGCATATTTAAATTGATCCTCAATTCCTCATACTAATTAGCTAGATAGCTTGCTCACAAACTCACTATTATGTTGAAACTTAAGCCTAAACCTATAGGCAAGGACTTGACTAGTTTTTTTTTTTTCAATAAAAGAACATAAACAAATAGGTCATCTCTCTCTCTCTTCCAGTTTCCACCTGTAGTACCCTTCTCACCTTGATTGGGTAGATTGAAGCATATGTGGCTTACAATTAGCTTTTTTGAAGAAAAATGTTTTTTTAAAGATAAATTATTTTTTTGGTCCCTTAAATTTGGAGTTTGATTTTGGCCCTTCAAATTTTAAAAGTTCAATTTCAATCTATATTATAAAATAAAAAAAATAAAAAAAAAGTCAAAATTTCAACTTTGTCTCTAGGGGAATTTGATTATAGTCCCCGAAATATGGGGTTGATTTGATTTTTATCTCTTAAACATGGGGTTGCTTTGATTTTGGTCTCTTAAATATACGATTGGTTTGATTTGGTCCCTAAAAAATGTGTGTTGCAACATCCCCGTTACACGTGAAGGTAAAATTTTGGTTGTGAGAAAATTTGGGCTCTTTGATTGCTCCTTGCTTTACTCCTTTGCAAAACCCTTGTTGCTTGTCACCTAGAATTTTTTTTTTTTTTTTATATGAACTTTGTCATCTAGTTATTATCTATTTCTATCAGGTGAAAGAATATTATCTAGTGTATTCATGCATGCCGTTATAGGGTTGGAGAACCTTAGGACTTGGGTTGTCACTAATGCAAGAGTAGTCTGTGAATGCATTTTTTTTTTTTTTTTTTTTTTTTTTAAGGGTTTTCTACGTTGTGCAAATGGATAGATCGAACCTCAAAGTGGAAGTACAAATTAACAAAGTCCCCTTGCATTAAAAAAATTAAATAAATAAATAAATAAAACTTAATCCCTCCAATGTTCTATCTTAAGTTTGGATGTTCTCTTGGTTCTAACATAATCTTCTATGGGAGAGTCTGTCTATGCAGGCTATACTATATGAGACATGGTCATAGACTAGTTTTCCAATTAATCTATGCTAATCCGATCATGTGCCAACTAAGAATTCGTGTGACCTCAAATAAAATCCAGGGACCGTGGTTAGCATTATCGAGGGTGATTATGCAGTGACGTGTGTTTGTCTGCAGTGACTGACATGTGTTTGTGTTACTTTGCTAATGGTGTGTGTGTGTGTATATATATATATATATATATATATATTCTTTTGATGGGCTAATCAGGAGCTGTATTGGTATACCATCGAGTCTATTTAAGTAGGATTTTATTGTAGCTTTCCAATTTTATATATATATATATATATATATATATATATATATCGAAAAGCAAACAACCTGACTGTGACTCAGCACTATTTGTTTTGAAGATGCAATGGCTGTTAAAGTAGGTAGCTTTAGTTATCGTCCCTTTCAAATGAGGCAAGGGTACGTGGAAAATGGAAGTTCATAAAGGGATGGAAATATATGGAATCATTGGATTTGGACTATGCCTATTGACTATTGTAATTTTCATACACTGTCTACCACTCATTCTAGTACTCTTGGAAGACAAGAAAGGTCAAATCTATAAGATCTGCAAAAGAATAAAGCCAAAATGAACTTTCAGTTAGAAGGTTTTGGATTCATAATTGGAGAAAGCAGCAAATTATTACGCATATCCGCTAGTTCAAAACACTTCCATTAGTTTCCAATTGCACAAAACATATATGATTCTTTTCTCCTTCATCACACTAATCCCATTATCCTTTATTCCAAAACTAACACTACGATTTATCTATGTTTTGTGAGCTAACCCTAGTATTTGCTCTTCTTTCACTCAATTGGGAGCCTCTGTCTGTATTTTTAGGTCCAAATTTTATGACTACGTAAGATAACACACAAGATTTGTGTATTTGTACCTTTTAGATGTGTTAGAATAATGATTAAGTAATTAAATTAATTATTATTTTTATATAATTTAGATTTTGAGATAAATGATAGTTTTTCATAGTATCCCAACCACCACATGATATGTCTCACTATTATCACGAGGAATTGACATGAACTAAAAAAATATAATAAGAATTTTTATTTTCTAAACTTGAATTTGCTAAATAATTCTCCATTCCATTTATGGCTGATAATAAAATGATGGAAAAAAAAAATTATTCGCCTTCTTCACATGCTTATGCAAATCATGATTTTGTAACCTAGATCACCCCAAAAATGCTTTTTTGCCTTTTAGGCACCATGGAGAACATTAGGATAAAAGAAAAGCTTTGTAAAAGTCACATTGAGTTGAGATAGAGCCGAGTACAAGCTTTGTTTTGAGATGGTGTGAGCAGAGAATTACGAGTCCAATCAAAGAGAAAGTATATAGTGTTTCTGAAACTCCAACTCAACACACATGTGGAGTTTCTAAGACCAATGAAAATTTGACAAATGGATTAAAAATTACATCTCACTAGCTCAGGTTACATAAAACAAAAAGACACAAATACCCTTGAATTTTCCCCTTCCCGCCACTCTGCCTTTTCCCCTTCTCCAAAATAAAAAATTTCATCTTTCTCTCTCACTCTGTTTCTGTTTCTCTCGCAGCCCTATACCAAATCAGTCACCACTCACTGGCACCTCCATCTTCCCTCTCTCAACTCCAAACCTTGACAGCCGCTGCCTAGTATCGCCGGTCATCATTAGTTGAGACCGACCTTTGTCTCGTCGGAAAACGCCCTCTCTCTCTGTTTCTCTCGCACCACCGTAGCACACCAATCACCAGCACCTCCATCTTCCCTCTATCAACTCCAAACCTTGACAGCCGCTACCTAGCATCGCCGATCATCATCGGTCTTGTTGGAAAACGCCCGAAATTCTCTCCGTTGTTTCCAACCACGACGCCGAAAGTTTTCTCGCCGCTTTCAACTCTATTTGCAAGAAGGTTTCTCACCAAAAGCATTTTATTTTCTGAATTTTCTGTTTACATATGTGTCTTTTTCCTTTTCTTTTTTCAAAAAAAATTGACATATACATTCTTATGTAAAAAGGGAACTTGTACTGTCTACTAAAATGCTTCAGTGAGGCTATGCACTAATAATACAGTAAAAGTTTTTTTTTTTTTTTTTTTTTTTCTTTTCAAAAAATTGTTCTTTTGGATTAGATTAAAAGTGGTTAGTATGATGTAGTTTTATAAGTAGAGAAATAAAGCTTCTGTCTTTGTTTATTAGTTGATTTAATGTATTTGATGGTTGTGCTTGATTTTTAGGTATTATTTATTTGTTAGATTTTTTCTTTCTTTTTCAGCTATTCATGTTAAAGATTATATCTTTTAGATGCATTTAAGTTTGCAATACGTGTTGGCTTACTTGGAAATTTCACAATTTTTTTCATTCCTTGTAATAGTTTTTTTTCATGGTGCAGGGATGGATGCAATGCTTTTGTTATGTTGTTTTTGCTGAAGGAATTGATTTTAATAAATAGTTTCGTCCTAAGAGTCTCCTCTGAGGTATTCAATCTATCTTTTTTTCATTTTCTTAGTTTAAGTCTTTGGTTGATTTATTATGGAAAATTATGATATTTTGATAATTGGTATAAAGCCCACTTGAGTTTCAATGTGTTTATGGCTGAGGACCAGCGGGTGGCTGGCATCAATTCTTTTTTATGAATTTATGGTGATTTATGTATATTTATAGTCATCTTTTCATGATGTTCATTCAATATATCTTTTTTTTCATGATTAGGTTCGACTAGTCATGGATTTTTCAAAAAATGCTTTTGTTGCTGTTGGGGATAATGATAAAAGGGAAAAGTTTGAAAATGTAACTTTGGGTGAATGTGATGAAATTAAAGTTGGAATGCAAGTGAGGTCTGAAGAAGAAGCATATAACCTTTATAATGAGTATGCTTTAAAAAGGGGATTTAGCATTCAAAAAGCAGTTAAACGAAAGTATAATGGTATTATTAGGCAAAGAGAATTTGTGTGTTCAAAACAAGGTTATAAAGAGTTTGAAGACCCTTCTAATGTTAAAAAGTATCATAATTTAGATGTAAGAACGGGTTGTCGTGCTAGGATCCAGTTTGATGTAAAAAATGATATTTGGAGTGTTTCACACTTTAATGACACACACAATCATGAATTTGCAACTCCAGAAGAAAGATGTAACTTGAGATCAGGAAGGAAGGTGCTATCTGCTCATGGGAATATAATTAGCACAATGGTTAGTTCGGGTATAAAAGCAACAAAGTCTTACTCATTTTTGTCAAAAGAACTTGGTGGTGCAAATAATGTTGGGTTCTCTAAGCGAGATTGTCATAATTTTGTGCAAACAAAAAGAAAAGAAATTATGGAAGCTGATGATGGGCAAAGTATTATTAATCATTTCAAAGAAAAACAAAGTGAAGATCTAATGTTTTTTTATTCAGTGCAAGTAGACCAAGATAATAGAATTGCAAATTTCTTTTGGAGAGATGGTAGATCAAAATTAGATTATGACTCTTTTGGGGATGTTGTTATATTTGACACCACCTATCGAACCAATAAGTACAACTTAATTTGTGCACCATTTGTGGGAATCAATCATCATTGGAACAATGTTTTGTTTGGTTGTGCTTTTTTATCAGATGAGACAACTCAGTCATTTATTTGGTTGTTTGAGACTTTTTTGACTGCAATGGGAGGTCGACAACCAAAATCTATTTTTACAGATCAAGACCAAGCGATGGCAAATGCTATTAATATGGTTTTCAGTGAGTCTCGTCATCGACTTTGTTTATGGCATATTAGTAAAAATGCTCAAAAAAATCTTGTTGGAATCTATGGTGTTCCAGATTTCAATCAAAGATTTAATCATTGCTTATATGGTGGGTGTTCAAATGAAATGGAGTTTGAGTCAACTTGGAGCAAAATGATTGAGATGCATAATTTAAAGGACAATACATGGCTGGACAGGTTATACCAAATTCGAGAAAAGTGGTGCCCAACTTTCAATCTCGATTTCTTTTCTGAAAAGATGAAGTCTACCCAAAGAAGTGAGAGTACAAATAGTGTTTTTCATCAAATTATGAAAACATCTATGCCTCTTATTGAAGTTATTAAATTTTATGAGGAAAAGGTAGCACAAATGCGACAAGATGAAATAAATGAAGATTTTCGTTGTAAGAATGGTGCATCTGGGAAAGTTCATAAGCATGGGGGCATTTTAAGTCATGCTGCTAAAGTTTATACTCTTGCTTTGTTTGGAATGTTTGAAGAAGAGTTTAATTCAGGTATGGGATTGAATTGTGTTGAAACTAATCATTGTGAGGATAACTTTACATATTCACTAAGTAGTGGGGAGAGTAGAAGGATTCATATTGTACATTTTATCAGGGCTGAATTAAGTATTTGTTGTGATTGCAAATTATTTGAGACTTTGGGGTTGTTATGTTGCCATGCTTTAAGGGCTTTTCTTGTGAATAATGTGCATAATATACCCGACAAATATATATCAAGTAGATGGACAAAAGATGCCAAGAAAAGGTTGTGTTAATCTGTTGATTCATTAAAATCAAATGAGAAATCGACTCATGTATTGCGTATGAGCAACTTAAGTCTTTTGTGGTATAAATGTTGTGATAAGGCTGCATTGATTGATCATGGGACCAAAATAGCAATGGATAGTCTAAGTGAGCTATTATGCAAGCTTGAAAAGAGTTCAGCAGATACAAATAAGATGGAAGATGTTGGTAAAAAATGTCCTCAAGATCTCATACATGATGATGATGTGCAACCTTGCTTAGATGGTAAGAGACCAATCCTTGATCCGCCACATGTGAGAAAGAAAGGGATAACCAATGTTAGAATAAAAAGTCAATTGGAAAAGAAGCAAAGAAAAAAGAAAGTGAAAGATGCAACCACTTCAAAAGCTCCAAAAACTATTTCTATGGTACATGGTAAGTACAAAACTAGTACTCAAGCTTTTTTTTTTTTTTTTTTTTTTTAAAGAAAATGTTCAATCATCATTTCTTCCCCCGGAGATGTCTATTGCTAATCCTGTGGTTAGCTCTACAACAATGCTTCAAGAAAATCATTTGAAAAAAAGGAACATAAGAAAAGTGAAAGATACAACCACTTCTCAAGCTTCAAAAGCTATTTCTATGGTACATGGTAAGTACAAAACTAGTATTTCAATTTTTATTTTTCTTATTTTTGCTTGTTGAGCTTAATCATTTGTTACTTTCTTTCTTTTTTCTTTTTTTTTTTCTTTTATAGAAGACGTTCAAACATCATTCTTTCCCCCGGAAATGTTTGCTGCTTATCCCATGATTAACTCTACAAGAATGTTTCAAGAAAGTACCTCAATGTCACACTTGAATCAAGTACATTCTATAACCTTAAACTTTTTATGTTAGAGGGGGAGAAGCTTTAATATGTGCTTTTGTTTTTTTTTTTACCCTAATATTGTTCTCTTTTTTTTTAGGGCCCTACTAAAAATTTTTGAAGTATGAAGAAAAACTCTTTTGGATAGTATTTTGGACAATATACTGCACAGCTCATGGACAGCATCTTTGGACACTTTTTTTTGGACAGCATTTTGGTCATTATTGCACAATGGAGGAACCTCTTTGTATATCTTACTTGAAAATTTTATAGATAACACAGCTGAAAATTTGGACAAGTGATTGCATAGCCAAACACTGATTATAGCTGTCATTTTGTAAAGCTTTTGTAACGAATGAAATTACTCAAACATGATAGATTTTGTATATGTTTGAGTAACTTCTAGTTAAAGACTAATTATATGCAAATGATAAAAGTTTTTAATGCAAGAGTACTTTTTATTCTTATATATTAGTTTTTATATGTGCATGGTGGTGGAATTGCAATGCTAGATTGTTGCTAGTGTTATATTGTTCCAATTAAGAGAATGATATAGTGAATTGCAATATTTTGGTGCTGGACTTTTTTTGTTGTTATTTTGATAATATAGTGAATGGCAAGTACTGGACTTTTTTTTGTTTTTTGTTTTCTTATAGGTGGAGGGGAAGGGGATTTGTTATTTATTATTCCAGGGGAGAATTGTACAAGTGTGTTTACAAGAAATATATTGATGGTGAAAAATGAGGATAATTCAGATGGTGGAGAGATATGGGCATGTTGAACATTTTTGTGGTAAAAACTTAAATGTTCATTATTTATTTGAGATTGTTTTGTATATAAAAATGAGAGTTTTTTTTATACCAATAGAAAAACAACAGCAACAAATTACAATAAAGTTGAGTGCACCCAATTGTGGTGTCCAAGATTTTTGGTTGCTAGGCTAGCTAACCTATACAATGGGCTTATAATGACCCTAGTAACAAAAACAGCTTTACACAAAATTCTGCTGTTGAAGGGCCACAATATCAGCAACCATAGTACTATCCTTCCAACCATTCGGACATTTCAAGTTACAAGCCTTCACTATACCTTTCCTACTAGACAGAAACAAAATTCTAACAAAACCAAAAATTTTAGCTATCAACGCAGCCTCCACTAGAGCTTCTTGTGTTGCTTCAACTGATGTTGCTGCTGCACAACTTGCACCCCCCTTAAAAATGGTCAATCCTTAAGGGGTAATAGCTTCATATGCTAGACCTGATCTGCCACTTCTTGCTTTGGCTCCTGAGATTTTGATAATCAAATCCCAATGCCCTCCCATGCTCTGACTAACAGAATTAGTGCTTGTGGATTTTCTGCCCTGGTTCCCTTCCATGTTGAAAGCTTCCTTATACCTGCAAAACCAATTTCTGAGCCGTGAGAATAACTTCCAAAGGATTAGGATTTTTGTCTTCATGAGTAACAAGATTCCTGTGAGTCCAAATGGTCCAAAGAAAGGTGAATACAACTTGCAGGTAGTCCATCATATCTTGCTCCAATTTTTTATATCTAAGAAGTAAATTGCTAAGCCAGTGCTGGACAGAAACAGCTCCTAATTCAGATGTGTTTGGAAGGTCCTCCATCTATATTTTTAAACTATCCCAACTTTATATCTTTTGTAAAACATAAGTATTTGTATTATACATCACACTTGTCTTACATTTCTTTGGTACAAGTTTTAAACTCAACACAACAAAAAGATTGCCTCTTCTTTAGATAAACAAAGTTGGAACTACTAAAGTTGGTTGAGATTCAGATCTCATAGACCAAGTTTCTTCAAAAAGTCCAAAGTCTATTCACTGCAATGGCCTAATGTCATGGAGAATAAAGCCAAAGTTTGATGAGCATCCCAAACAACGCTGCTATGCATTACCCTTGAAGCTTCCCAAACCAAAGATTGATGAGTTTATCAAACTAATGAAATTTCTAGTACTGCTCACAAGCAACTAGACCACCACCTAAAAAAGTTTTGAAAAAAAAAAGTCTCATTCAATTGCATATAAAGAAACAATGATACTAACAAAATCCATAACTGAGCACATTTAATATGATTAATTCTAGCATATGCAGATCTAACAAAATCTCCAAGTTGCATAGTTAGCAAGAATATATCCCAATGGAAATATTCCAAAGTGAGCATAGTATAATTAAAGTAGGAATCCATCCTTCAAATTCACTCCATATAATCTACCATTACCTATTACCATAAAAACCAAGTACAAAACACATCTTAGCAATTCCACAAGCTGGAGTAATCCTCCACAGAGCTTTGTTTGGAAACTCAAGCAAAGAATTTAAAACACAGTCCCCTTATTTTCTCAAACTTTCTTAGTGATCAATTCCAAACTCATACACAATTTGATTTAGTAACAGAAATAAGCAACATACCGAAAACAATTAGCAAGGTTCCATAACAACAATTGGCGTCACATGGTGCCATGATGCAAAACAAAAAAGGCAGGGTATATAAAGCAAATAATAAACATGATTAATGTTGATATAATCCAAAGGTATCTAACAAAATGTACCAAATTCCTCTTTATTTAAATCTAAGGCAATATAGACTTAGACTATATGCAAGTAACAAAGTACACTGCAAGCAATATATGAACTGACTTCATCTTAGTGACCAGCCCGAAGTTTGACTACAGTAGCATCATATATTACCTGAAGGAAACATCAATGTTAATTTAGGCAGCCCAATCTTATTTTGTCCCTTTTCTTTATTACTACAATATATATATATATATATATAAAGATGAGAAATATGTAAAACCCCAAAACAAGATTGTACGTACAGCTTCAATATTGGAAGAAGAAAAAATAACAATTTTAATCTAATCTAAAAGAACAATTTTTTGAAAAAAAAAAAAAAAAACCTTTTACTGCATATTAGTGCATCAATGCTCATTGAAGCATTTTATCAAACAGTACAAGTTTCCTTTCTACATAAGACTACATAAGAATGTATATGTCAATTTTTTTGGAAAAAAAAAAATCAAGACACATATGTAAACAGAAAATTCATAAAATAAAATGAAAAAAAGTGAGGAGAAAACCTTCTTGCAAAGTTAGAAGTTGAAAGCAGTGAAGAAAACTTTGCGGTTGGAGACAACGGAGAGACAATTTTAGGCGTTTTCCGACGAGACAAAGGTCAGTCTCATCGGAAATGGTAATGATCGGCGATGCTAGGCAGCGGCTGTCAAGGTTTGGAGTTGATAGAGGGAAGATGGAGGTGCCGGTGTGGTACAGTAGTGCGAGAGAAACAAAGAGAGATGAGATTTGCTATTTTGGAGAATGGGAAATGGAAGAGTGGCGGGATAGTGAAATTTGGTATTTTCTAAACTGTTTATGTCCGGCAGCTTAGCTTCGGCGACGATGCAAGGCAATGGGCAGTGGCTATGGAGGTTTGGAAGAGAGAGCGGTGAGAGAGCAGAGAGAGAGAGAGAAATTTTTGATTTTAAAAAAAAGGGGAAGTGTTGTTTTTGACGGTGGGTTTGAAAATTTAGAGTATTTGTGTTCTTTTTTTTTTTTTTTTTTTTTTTTTTTTTTTTTTTTTATATATATAACCTTTGGTGAGTTGTAATTTTTTAATCCATTTGTCAAATTTTCCTTGGTCTTAGAAACTCCACATGTGTGCTGAGTTGGAGTTTCAGAAACACCATATACTTTCTCCCAATCAAAGCAACTTTGATACCATGTAAGAGCATCTCCAACAGCTAATGTAAAGCCAAATTTAGACCACCAAACAGCACTGTTCACGCTCCAGCAGCTGCTCCAAATACACAGATTCTCTAAATTTTTTTTTGAAGTTGCTACAGTAGTTCTCTTATTTTAGAGAACACTGTAGCAACTCTATTCCCTTATTATATATTAAAAAATTAAACAGTGGCATTTAATTTACAATTATTTCTCTCTCCCAAACGTTTTTCCTTCTTCTCTATTGTCTGGTTTCTCTTCAAAAAGCTCCCTCTCTTCAAAAACGCCGCTCTCACGAAATCAACTCTCGCCGCTGCTCTCTCTCACAAAAATCTCGCACCGTGTCTTTCTCAAAAGAACTCGCACCGTGCCTTTCAATCGAAGTTCGCTCAACCACCGATGACGAAGAATAGAGTTCTGAAGCTCAACCTTGAATATCGGTACCCAAAATTTTGATTTAATAGGGTTTTTGTCATTTTTGAATTTATTAGTTTATCATATGAGTTCTGAAGCTCACCCTTTTCTATTGTTCTTCACCACAATCTTGGTTTAGGTTTTGGGTTTTTGGTTCTTTTCTCTCTGTTTGTCTTTCACTCTGTTCTTGATCTTTTCTCTGTTTTTTTCTATTTAATTAATCTTATTAGAGTCAATAAATTAATATCAACCTTGAATATCGGTACCCAAACCAAGAAAAACAAAAAAACCCAAACAAAAACATTGAGAATCTGAGTATCGGTACCCAAACTTTAATCTTATTATGTCTCTGTTTTTTTTTTTTTTTTTTTTTTTTGGTGTGGAAATATTGAGAATCTGAATTCTGGGTTTTTTTGTAGCTGAAATTGTGATGGCAATGATGTTTGGAATGGTTTTTGGAAAATGTTTTCTGGGAATTCTTGTTTTTGTTCTTTTTAAAGAGCATTGTCATAATTTCCATATGATTCTGTGAATTTTTGTTTCTAAATGTGATTTTCATTGATAATGCGTGAATGTGTGTTTCTGTGCACAAATTTTAGTCATAATGTATCATTGAGGTGCATTTGTAATTGCAGGTTAGAGTTTCTTATTTTTAAGTTGGAGGTATTGGACCATAAAGCTCGAGAAAGAGCAGGAGTTATTACACCTACTCTCGGTTCACCAATTCCTATACTTCTGCAACTGGATGCTACTATTGAGGTGAATTTTCTTTTTTTTTTATTGTGTATATTCTCACCAATATGAATGTTAGTTGATGCTCTGCATTACTTTGTGCATTAAATGGCTATGATTGGTACCATTTTTTTGGGTCTTGCTAAATGAGGTATTAGTTGCTTAGGTATGTGTGTAGGAATATATAGAAAAAGTTCCCATTGCTCTGTTCCTGATTAGGTTGAAATTCAGTATGAAATGAAACTTTGTAAAGTGTTCTTTAAAGTCCCAAGCTTACAAGAGCACTTAACTTGGCTGCATAGATGCATCAATTAGAAATCAACCACTGTTTGGAGATAAAATGGCATATTCTTGTATGTTTTTTTTTGTGGCAGCAACTTGGGAAATTTGTTCCATGGGTCGTAATACAAATTATGCACGTAATATGCTTCTAAATGACTCGGATTCCGATGATGATTTTGAGATAACTGCACTTCTTGCATTGGAAGAAGAACGATTAGAAAGAGAGAGGGTGTCAACATCACATCGTGGTTCTGTTCTAGGCCGTAAGTTCATCCAACGTGATCATGGGCAAGGCCACCAAAGACTTTTTCAAGACTATTTTGCAGAATCACCAGTATATCCTCTTAACGTATTTCGAAGGAGGTTTCGAATGAGTCGTTTTCTTTTTTTACGTATTAAATCTAATCTAGAAGAGAAAGATGAATATTTTGTTCAAAAAAGAAATGCTGCTGGAGTGCTTGGTTTGTCTTCCCTTCAGAAGATGACTGCCGCACTAAGGATGCTTGCGTATGGAGTAGCGGCGGATTTTACAGATGAATATGTGAGAATTGGAGAAAGCACTGCAATAGAGTGTCTCAAAAAATTTGTTGAAGCCATAGTTGATATTTATTCTACAGAGTACTTGAGGTCACCAAATAGCAATGGCATTGCTAGGTTTCTAAGAGTTGGTGAAAGTCGTGGATTTCCAGGGATGCTAGGGAGCATTGACTGCATGCACTGGAAATGGAAGAATTGCCCATCGGGGTGGAAAGGTCAGTATACTGGTCATAGTCGTGAGCCAACAATTATTTTGGAAGTAGTAGCATCATATGATCTTTGGATATGGCATGCATTTTTTGGGTTACCTGGGTCTCATAATGATATCAACGTGCTAGACCATTCTTTTATATTTACCGAGCTCGCTCAAGGCCGTGCACCTCCGGTGAATTACTCAATCAATGGTCATGATTATACAATGGGATACTATCTTGCTGATGGTATATATCCTTCATGGTCCACTTTTGTGAAGACAATTCAATCTCCACAAGGTAGAAAGAATAGTCTTTTTGCTACAACTCAAGAGTCAACTAGGAAGGATGTAGAGCGTGCATTTGGAGTGCTTCAAGCACGATTTGCAATTGTTCGTGGGCCTGCACGTCTTTGGAGAACAGAGGCTCTTGATTACATTATGAAGGCATGCATAATATTGCATAACATGATAATTGAAGATGAACGTGATGCCAATGGAGCAGAAGACCTTGATTATGAACAAGTGCCTGAAAGCATCCCTACAACAGTGTCCCAGGAGCCTACAGAAGAATTTAGTCAATTTACAACGTTCATTGCAGTCCATGAAAAAATTAGAAATAGAGAAACTCATTCTAAACTCCAATTGGATCTCATTGAGCACTTGTGGCAACGATATAGCGAGTTGTAGGATCATCTAATTTTAAGTTTTATGCTTGCATTAATTTTTATGTCTTTAGTCTTTATTGTAATTTGAAATTTCTCTTCTTTTATGTTAGTCTTGTATAAGTAAAATTTGATGTAATTTGAAATGTGATCCTGTTGCAATTTGATGTAAAAGAATAGTCTTGTATGATCCTATTGCACTATTCATTTTGTTTTGCTACAATGTGATCCTATTGCACAATATATGTATATCCAAGGTGATGGTAGTCCTTAGTCTTTTAATGAAATTGCAGTTTATAAAAAAAAAAAAGGGTGGTGTTCAACCATATTGTATTAAAGCTTTGATTGTATTAAAGCTTTTGTTCTTTTGTTCAAATTTCATGCTTCCCATATACAGGACTTTCTTTCAGATTGTGTGTGTGTGTGGTGCTGCTGTGTGTGTGTTGTTGTTGCTGCTGTTGCTGCTCTGTGTGTGTGTGTGTGTTGCTGCTAGTGCTGTGTGTGTGTGTGTGTGTGTGTTGTTGCTGGTGCTGCTCTGTGTTTGTGTGTGTGCTGCTGCTGTGTGTGTGTGTGTGTGTGTGTGTGTTGTTGGTGCTGCTGTGTGTGTGTGTGTGTTGCTGATGCTGCTGCTGTGTGTGTTGCTTGTGCTGCTGCTGTGTGTGTGTGTGTGTGTGTTGCTTGTGCTGCTGCTCTGTGTGTGTGTGTGTGTGTTGCTGCTGCTGTGTGTGTGTGTGTTGCTGCTGCTGTGTGTGTGTGTGTGTGTTGTTGCTGCTGTGTGTGTGTGTGTGTGTTGCTGCTGCTGCTGCTGTGTGTGTGTGTGCGCTGCTACTGCTGTGTGTGTGTGTTGCTGTGTGTGTGCTGCTGTGTGTGTGTCCCTTTAACAGGGGCTGTGTGTGCGTGAGTGTGTGTGCTGCCCATATACAGGGGCTGTGTGTGTGTGTGTGCTGCTACTGTGTGTGTGTGTGTGTGTCCCTTTAACAGGGGCTGTGTGTGTGCTGTGTGTGTGTGTTGCTGTTGGAAATTTGAAAAATATAGCTGTTGGGAATGAATAGAGAAAGAATAAAAAAATATTAAAAAAAGAATAAAGAAAGGTTAAAGAAATAATGAAGAAATAATATTTAAATGAGATAGAGAATAGAATAGAGAATCTGTTGGAAAGTAGATTTGAAAAAGTAGGTAGTTAAATGTAAAAGTTACTGTAGATTCTCCAAATAGTACAAAAATTTGGAGAATCTGTTGGAGATGCTCTAAGAATAGCCAAAAATACCACGTAAGAAAAACCCAAATACATAGAAAATTAAAAAAAAAAAAAAAAAAAATTCCAAGTTTTTAATGGTTCGACGCTAGGCCTACCTACATCCACTGTTTTATATTTCTCTCTCTAATTTGTAGTATAATGCTATGTTGGCCAAAATGGGAAATTAACCTTGTTTGCCAAACAATATAATTAATAAGTACTGTTTTGTAACTATATTTTTTACTAATATCTCGAGTCTAAGATGCTCGATTTTGGATTATAAATCGAGTCTTTGAGGGTCGGTTTTCATGTTCTGATTGGGTCTGAGTTGGCACTTTTTTCACGTGGGGACCACGTGGAAATCGAGTCTTAGAGACTCGATTTATATCCATATTACATTTACAATAATAAAAAAAAGATTTTGGCCTTTACACCTCACCTTAACAACAAAAAAATATTATTTTCGTCGACAACAACAACAACAACCACAACCACAACAGCAATGATTCCATCGACTTCTTCGAGTTCTTCAATGACCTCAGTTACTCTGAAAATATGTGTTCATCAGAGAAAAAAAAAAAAAAAAAAAAAAAAAAAAAAAAAAAACAGAAACATGGGTTGCAGTGAGATCGGAGTGGGTGGCTTCAGATCGGCAGACTTGGCGGAGAGCTTCGACGAGACCCAGGTCGCAGCGCAACCCAGGCCGCGCAAGACCCAGGCCTCTCTCTAGGATTTTTTTTTTTTTTTTTTTTTTTTGGGTATTTCTGGGAATGGCAAGATGAGAGACTTGAGACTTAAAATTTTTTTGGTTTATAAATCGAGTCTTAGAGACTCAATTTTCAGGTGTACACTACATGGATAAAATGCCACATCACACATGATCAGACCATGAAAATCGAGTCTTTGAGACTCGATTTATAGCCCCTAAATCGAGTCTCTTAGACTCGAGATGCTAGTAAAAAATATAATTTGAAAACAGTGCCAACTAATTATATTGTTTGGCAAACGGTACTAATTTCCTATTTTGGCCTGCTATGTTACATAGCTTTGTTTATATACAAATCTTTGGGGAACATGATCCCTACAATTGTTCAGTTTGAATTTATTAAAAAAAATATATATTGCCTTTCTTTTCCTTTTTCTCTTCCTCGTTACATGGGTTAGAATTTTTTATTTGAGAAGTGTTATCATGTTATGTATAATATTTTCATAAAAAATTATAAGTAATAATTTGTTATTAATTCTAATTTAAAATTATCATTGAAATTACTTTATTGCCTGCTAATAACAATTTATAGCAACTTGCCATTTATGATTTGTTGTAAAATTATTGTAAAAATATTGTAGATATAGCATTTCCTCCTTCCTTTAATTTGGTTTGTGCAGTTTTTAATTTAAAAAGGAAAAAAGAATTTGTTCAGATCTAGAACTGATCTATAATTTTGGTAAGTTAAATCTAATGAACAGAATTATATTATATTTGAAAAAAATACTCTTAGCAATTAAATTAAAATAGCAATAAAAAGTTTTCATATTTATGTTGCAGTGGAAGACTATATTATTAGAAACATAAAATAAAACTGACGAAATATTTTTTGACAAATGAAAGAAATATCATTGAAGAAAGAAGACTGAAATGGTAAGCCATCATTGAAAATTATACTTTTGAAGAAAAGTTGCGACAACAATTATTGCCCTTCGTCTATGCGCAGACTCATTCTAATAGTTTGCACAATCAAGTTTTTTCCAAAATCTAATTTCCGATTAGTTAGGTTACCTTTCAAATAGTGAAATTTAGGAATGTTTTTCAAAATTAACAAGGTACCATTTTAGCATAAGCGTTGTAGCTAAGTTGCTGAACAATTGATGGAAAATGCAAGACTGTAGTGTTTTTGATAGTTTAGGGATTTAGAGTAGCTGGTTGACTCTCTTTGCTGGGAAGAGAAATGTGTGTTGGGTGAAGTGTTTATGTTCAACAGGTTTTTGGTTCTTATATGAGCGTTTATGAGCTGCACATTGCATCTAGTATGGATTCATTATTCTCAGCAGTGTTCCAAGCTTAATGGGGAACTGTTTAGGGAGCCCATATCCATGCAAAATGACTCTTTTTCCCTTCAATCCACATCTTTTAATTATCATTTTGTTGGGTTCTACTTTTCACATGTGAGCATAGTCGGCATAGCAAATAGGAATACAAACAATAAGTTGGACTGAAAATTCATTATTAATTGGTGTTGGACCTTTTTTTTTTTTTTTTTTTTTTAATATATTTGCATTTTCAAGAACTGACCCGATCCAATATGAAACATTTATAGGCTTATTCCCTTCACGAAAGGCAACCTCTTTGGCCCCTAAATATTCATCCCAACCTGCACAAGTGACTTGAGTCTTGATACTCAATTGTGGCTTAACATGTTTATGTTTGGAATACATTTTGAAAGTTCAAATAGTGTAAAAACACCCTTGAACGTTTAGACCCCCAATTTACAAATTAACCAATTCAAGCTTTATGTCAAACAACTAGTGTGCGGAAAATGAACAAAAGCTATAATATAGAATTGGAAAAACTATCTAAGCCAAATTAAAATCACAACCCACAGCAGATAATAAAAGGCAAAGATAAAAGGGAAGGAAGATGCAAACACAAAGACAACACGCGATGTGTTATCGAAGAGGAAATTGAAGCTCTCGGCGTAAAACCTCTCCGCCGCCCTCCAAGCGGTAAACAATCCACTAGAAAATGTAGTTGGGATACATGGACAGCAATAGACCCTCCAAGCCTAATCTACCCAATGCACCTAAGCCTTCCAAGCTTCTTGCTCCAACGAGGTTGCGCCAAACCTTTTTCTTTTCTAGCTTCCCGGATTCCGCTACTAGACCATAGCATCAACCAATGAAGATTGGTTCCTTCCTAACTGCTTCCCAGAACACCAAACAGCCCTCTCACAGTAATGGATATGGTGAGAACAAGGTTTTGGTAAAAAGCCTCTCAAGGGTTTGGCAATAGAGAGGAAGAGAGTTGAGGAATTTGAAGAGACACTTATGTAAAGATTGTAGATGAATCAATCTTGTTTTACTCTAGGGTTTCTCTCTCAAAATTCTCTCTGGAAGCTCTCTCTCATTTGTGGGTATAAGGGGTATTTATACTGAGGTGAGAGAAGAATGTGAAACGTTAGGTTTTTCAAAACAGGACTGGCTCGTGGCTTGGCCTCGCGACTTGACTGAGTCGCGAGATCCAGTCGCGAGATAACCGTATGGCCAGTTGTCCTGTTTTGTCCTGTAGTGCTCCAGCTAGCATGACTGTTCACCTTCTGGCATGCTTGGCACATGTGCTGCGTCTGGTGGCTTGCAGCCGCGAGTCACCCGCGAGGCCAAGCCGCGAGTCTCTGTTTTCTTGCACACTCTTGAGCAAACTTCACTCTATCTCACTCACTACCCTTACAACAAGCCCACCTAAATACAGGGTTACTAAATGCTGAAATACAAGCAAATTTGGCACGGAATAAAGCCAATTAGATGGTTGATTAAATTCAACCTTACACATTTCTATCTCAATAATATCCTTACAGTTTTCTTTTACAAACAAATAAAACTCTGAATCTATTTTGCTTCCAAGTCTACTCTCCATCTCCTCAACACAATGCAATGCAAGTGACTTGCATGTTTCACCATCCAAATTTGCATTTTTAGTAGTGGCCTAGAAATGCATGGTTTTGACACAATCTTGTCTTGGAGTTGATCTAGTTATGCTGGGAGGAAAAGAACCATTCATTTTAAGATGAGGGAGGTAAAATAAGGGTTTTTTTGAGTTCATTATTACTAGAAAGTATATTATTGTGTATGTTTGCCCAACTATTAAGGAATTTCTCTTTCACCAAAAGGCTTGCTAGAAGAATGCTGCAGCTAATTCCAATAGAGTATCCACCACACTGGAAGTTTGTCGCCTGTAGGAATATTTGGAAAGTTAGACAAAAAAATGAAAAAAAAAAAATGCCCAATTTTAATTCACACCTGTATTCTCTAGCTCACTTTGGAATCTATATAATACCATATTATATAACAGATGCTTTCTAACATAACTTCAAGAATAGTTAAGAAATTTGTAATTTTTTTTCCTGGATATGTAAGCTTAGTTACCTGAACATAAAATAATGCAGAGAACCAAGAATTATGTTCGTCAATATCATTCCAAAAAACAAGTTGAGCTTCTGCTTCTTCCTTTTCTTTCAATTCAAGAAACTCAGACAAAGTTACAGCTACCTGTGTCTTGATGAGTCTAACACCACTATCATTGGAGACAATTTCTAACTCTCCATCACCATCCTCACCACGCCACTGCCTTCCACTAAGCATTGGCTGTTCGGAAATTGCTTTTCCTAGTGTCTCCTTAGCCCAACCTGCAAAAATCCACCTTGAATCCTCCTCACTCACGTTCTTGTAGTAGAGAACTACGCGAAGACACCTTCGGAATATCCCCGAACCAATAGGGTCCATGGCTAATACCCGGTATGACCGTCACTGATCAGTCACCTTATAGGGTACAACTGTCTGCACACCTTCAATGGTTAACTTAGGGACATTGGTGATACCAAAGGGACTTGCCATTTTAGAGAACTGGTGGATAACTTCATGCTTGGTATGGCATTTATAGGGCATATTTTAAAAGGTATACAATTAGGAGCCATTGTTTGTTACATAAATCTTGATGTAGACGCTTCCTGATTAATTAACCAATTGGGTTACTTTCCTTTTCCTCTTTCTTTTTTTACTTGTTTTGTTTCTTCACTAATGGCATGTAGTTAATCAGGGCATGTACAGGATTAAATATGCCCAAGTGATATGAATGAGTAATTGTTTTCGATGTTGATGGTGACACAGTAGGTAGACAGTTGATCTTGATCAACTGGTAAGGTGGCACCCACGGCACATATTATATTTGTTAGGATCATAATTTTATGTAATTGGCTAATCCTTTGACAAAATGCACTTTACTTATAATTGGGTAGATCTAAGTTGGGTCTAATACATCAAGAAATGTGTTGTTTAAGCATATCAAGTGTTTGCATTAAAGACATGAAGATTGATCCAAGAAACAAGTAAAGAAAAGTTGCTTCATTAAGTCTCGACAGATAGCTCAACAGATACTTCTATCGAGACTAAATGAGAAGCTTGATCTTTCGAGAATTACGATTTTCAGTTTTCCAGATCTAAAATTCGGCCCAACTTATGTATTTATTTAGGGTTTCTTTTCTCACAACTCTAGACATATATAAGGTTTATTTTAAGAGCCATCACATACAGATACAGAGACAAAGAGATTATTTTTTCTCTGGGAGAAGTTACTCCGTCTGTACGCCAAAAGGTTTTGTAACCAAGTGTTTCTTAATCTTCCTTGTTGATGAAGTGAAGAACTTTACAGCCAACAACATCTGTTCAAGTTGCTGGAGTTAGTTACGTACTGGGATCCGTGCAAAGGGTTCGTCACAGATTGGAGATTTGTGCATAAATGGAAAGAAGGCAACTACAAGATCAAGTCCAATTGCATATTGGAGTGAAGGTTCAACTGTAGGTTGGTATTTTGGGATAGGCCAGGATAATGGCAAGATTTCTTATACTTGTAACTGCTTGATTGTTGATTAGTGGATTTTTGGGAGTAGCGATCTTAAAATTACCCAGTGAGGTTTTTGCCCTGCAATTCCTCATTTGTCAACAAATCACCATGTCAATTTATTTTCAGCTGCATTTAGTTTAATTAGTGATTCGCTGGTGCCTTCACGGTTTGCATGCAATTGAACCTAATTAATCAACTTGGGTAATTGAATTAATTAACCGGGATCAAGCTATCTTAACCCAACAATATTAATTAGCAACATATCAAAGAATACTTTTTTGAGTGGTCACTAATGTGCCCTTCCTTCTAGCTTATGGTTGATCAATTAGCTAGATCGAAGTAATTAAACGTTAATTCATTGTTCACTAACAGATGGAGTCATAATTATTTTTTTGTGTGGTCACATTAATGTGCGCCTCCTTCTAGATTATAGTTGATCGGTTAGCAGGGTCCAAGTAAACGTTAATTCATTGTTAGCTAACAGATGGAGTTATAATTATTTTTTTGTGTGGTCAATTAATGTGCCGCTTCTTCTAGCTTATGGTTGATTGGTTAGCAGGATCAAAGTAGTTAAAGTGTTAAACATCAATTCATTGTTAGCTAACAGATGGAGTTATAATTGGACATTTTGCTTCTTTTATTTATTTATTTATTATTATTATTATTATTACACTTTTTTTTTTTTTGAGAAACAAACACACACATACAAGGGAGAGGGAAAAAAGGTTCTAACACAAAGGCACACAACAGTTCCACTCAAAAGTTATGGTAACTTTTAAGGGAGGGTGGGACAAGTTATTTTGTTTAAAAGTTACCATAGCTTTTGAGTGGTGTTGTAGTGTGCCTTTATGTTAGAACCCCTTTCCTTCTCCCTTGTGTGTGTGTATTTGTTTCTCAAAAAAAGAAAAGAAAAAAAGAATGGGTAATTGTCCCACATTATTATTTCACTTGAACTGAGTTATGAACAGTTTGGACTTGATTTCAAATATATATTTCTTTATGTTCCTACTTATTTAATATCGAGTCAAGTTTAAGCTTAGCTTAGACAATCCTTCTTTATCCACCTTTTAAGTGTCTTCCTGTACATCTTCTCAAAAAAAAAAAAAAAGTGTCTCCCTGTACCAAATGATAAACTACACCAATCTAAAATAAGATTGATGTAATAAAAAATGCTCCAAATCCATATCATTTTAAGGTTTTTTCTTTTGCTAAACAACAAATTATATATTCTAAGTTTACTTAAACTTCAATTCAGTCGTGTTATTTTTTATTATTTATTCATTTAAGCCCTACAACGTTTTTTTTTTTTTTTTTGATTGAGATATAAACCCTACAACTTTGACTTTTATGTAATGTAGTCCTTTCATCTAGGTCTATTATGTGGGTTGCCGTAAGTGCTAAAAAAAGGACACCCTTTTGACATATTTTAGTTTAAAAAATTCAAAAACTAATAAAAATAGTATCAAAAACACATAAATCAAAAACTCAAAAATGTCACTGCATTCAATTTCACCTGACCAAATAAGCTGAATTAGAAGAATCCATAGGAAAAACTCTACTTTCAATTTTCAAACAACATATTTCCATTGATTGTAGTATGAACTGGAACCTTCTCTTAGAGTTGTTCATTTCTATGTAACGACCAAAATGTTGGGACCCAAATAATGTTATCAACAATATTAGTAATCCAAAATAACAATCACACATAAGAACACAAAATTTACGTGGAAAACCCTTTCTCTTTGAAAGGAAAAAACCACAAGACAAACTCCAAATAATTTCACTATTATCAAATCAATTACAATAATTCTTGTGTATGTCTCACGGCTAAAAAAAAAATATCTCTTATTTTTCTTTACTCTCACACACATAAATTATCTTTCTCAAAGGCGGCAACACTTTGCTTCCTCCTCCTTGGCTACCTTCTCAAAGGCGGCAACCCTTTGCTCTCTCCTCCTTGGCTATCTTCTTGAAGGTGGCAATATACCTTACTCTATCCTTCCTCTTGCGTTCCTCCCAAGAGAAAATCTCTTTTCGCTCTCTTGGTTGCACGCTCTATTTTCCCTCTCCCCATAGGGAGGACCCTTGGGCCAAAGCCAACAAATTCTTTGTAGCATTGTCTATTTATAAGACTCTTTTACTATTCCCTCTTGGACTAGGAATACATTACCTCTTTAACAAGGAATAGACTTCATTCCACACCAAGGGATAGTCTTTCCTTCTATAACAAGGAAACCTAAATTAATTTTTCTTTCTTTAACTAGGAAACCTAATTGACTTTCCAAGTCACAATTGGAATTTGAGGCAATTTCCCAATAGAAAAGGCCTGCTTCTTTTTCTTTTTTTCTTTTCTTTATTTATATTTTTAAAGAAAACAAAAAACAGAGAAATGATAAGATATGGCTGTTTTTTCAACTCTCTAAACTCAACAACATAATCCCTAAAGCCCACTTCTTCTTCACTCTTTTCCCTTCTCATCCTCCTCATACCCATCTCTTTCCATGTAAAGATGGCAATTTGTGTTAATAGACCACTAATGCAGCACACTTTTGTTCCACTTTTGTTATATTTAATTGCTAAATTTAGCATTTTACCTATTTGCCTCCACTAATACTAATGCTCTAAACAAAGCATCTGATGACTTAGCTTTGAGGCTCCTGCTAGAAAACTGCTTGGCCACATATTCCAAGAGAGTAATCATCCGCAAGATTGTTTTGGGTCAATGGTTTTTTGTGTGGATGAGATGCTTTGTGATGAAACGTAATGAGAAAACCAGTCTCATATTACTTAACAATTTCCTATTTATGTTAGAAAAGCTCATATTATATATGTTAGGACATATGTGGATCTTGTTAAGAACATATGTCATTTAGAATTTGCTAATCTTTGGACAAAATGCACTTTACTTGTAATTGGGTAGATCTAGGATGTGTTTAATACTTCAAGAAACAAAAGTTAAAGTTCAAGTATCAAAGCCATGCAAATCTGTCCAAAAATCAAGTGAAGAAGTGCTGTGTTTTAAAACTCGATAGATAACTCGACAGATGTATCTATCGAGATTTAAAATGTGAAGCTCGATAGATAAGCTCAACAACTGTATCTATCGAGAATTACGAAAATCAATTTTTCCGAACTGTTTTTCACGCATATCCAAGCTATGTGTTTAGGTTTTCTTTTCTCACAACCCTAGACATATATAAGGATTATTTTAAGGGTCATCATAAGGTTGTTGCACTTGTTGTTGCAAGCATATTGTGACTGGAGACAATTTGCCCTAGTTCATCTTTCTCTTAAAGAAGCTGCTGCGTTTGTACGCCGTAGGGTTTTGTGACCATGGAGCTTCTAGATTTTCATCATGTAGATGAACTAAAGAATTTTGCAGCTAACATCCTTCTCAAGTTGGTGTGTTAGTCACGTACTTGGATCCGTGCATCAATTGGTTAGTCACGTACTGGGAGCCGTGCATTGAAAGGAGAGATTGTCACTACATTACAAGTCCAATTGAGTATTGGGGTAAGGGTTCAATTGTAGGTTGGTATAAGGTACTGGGATTCCTTTACTTGTAACCGCTTGTTTTGATAATAGTGGATTCTTGGGAGTGGTGACCTTAAATTCACCCGGTGAGGTTTTTGCCTTGGAGGTTTTCCCCATTCGTAAACAAATCACTACGTCAAATTTATTTTTCAGCTGCATTTAACTTAGTCGGTTTGTGCTACCACGCGTATTGCATGTTAATTGACCTAATTAATTAACTTGGCTAATTTACCATAAGGGGTCAATACATTCTTGGCCTAAGGTAAGAACATATGTCATTTAGAATTGGCAAAATTTGACATGACCTGCGAACCCGACACAACTAACCCGTTTACAAACAGGTCATGGGTTGAGGCTAAACAGGTTCGGATTATATTCGGGTCGAAACAGCTGACTCGTTTAATAAACGGGTTGTGTTTGTATTCAACTTATGAACTCATCTGACCCATTTAGATAATAAATGTATGAAATTTTGTTATTATTGCTTAATTTTTTGTTGTAATTATATGTATATTACTATATTTATAACTGTAATTTTATTTTAATTTAGATATATGGAAATTGATAATAGGTTATTTAGGTCATGTATGACCTATTAATCAAACAGGTTATTAAATGGGTTATTTGTATTGACTTTTACATGACTTATCAATTAAACGAGTTAAACATGTCGTGTCGGGTTGACCTGTTTAATAAAGGGGTCGGGTTAGGGTTGATGATTCTTGACACATTTACTAAACAGGTCGGGTTCGGGTTAACCCATATAGTAGAGTACTCATGGCTCGACATGACACGAACCCGACTCGCGAACACGAATTGCCACCCCTAGTTACTTGGTTTAATTCTATTTGTGTCATTTTCTCATATGTGAGACTTGATATTCTTTGATACCATCCAATGTATATTTTGGTGACCTGTTTTAGCAAATTAACTACTTCGAGGCATCATACCTACAAAAAATTGGAGTATCATAGAATTCTCCTTGAATTCAAATATTAAAACTAATATAGTAATAGATTTAGAAATTAATGAAAGAGAAATGATATGTCCACAACATTTTCACAACATTTTTACAACAAATCTTAAGTGGCAAGTTGTTATTGATTGTTATTATTAGGGTAAAAAAGTAATTTTAGTGTTAAGTTCAAATTTGAACCAATAACAACTAACCACCTATGATTTGTTGTAAAAATGTTGTGGATGTAGCATCTCTCTTAATGAAAGAGAAATGATATGTTCACAATATTTTCACAACATTTTTACAACAAATTTTAAGTGGCAAGTTGTTACTGATTGTTATTGTTAGGGTAAAAAAGTAATCTTAGTGTTAAGTTCAAATTTGAACCAATAACAACTAACCACCTATGATTTATTGTAAAAATGTTGTGAAAATGTTGTGAATGTAGCATCTCTCATTAATGAAAACATCCATTAAAATCTCCTAAAAAAAGTTAAATTTGAATTAAAAGTAAGATTTCATTAATGCTCACATACCATTGAAATTACTTTATTGCCTACTAATAACAATCTATAATAATCTGCCACTTATGATTTGTTGTAAAATTGTTTTGAAAATATTATATTTTCACAATATCCACATTCCACAATAGCATTTCTCCCTTCCTTTGGTTTGTGCAATTTTTAATTTAAAAAGAAAAAAAGAATTTGTTCAGATCTAGAACTGATCTATAATTTTGGTAAATTTAAATCTAATGAACAGAATTATATTATATTTGAAAAAAAAAAAAAAATACTCTTAGCAATAAAAATAGCAATAAAAAGTTTTCATATATATGTTGCAGTGGAAGACTATATTATTAGAAACATAAAATAAAACTGTCAAATATTTTTTGACAAATGAAAGAAATATCATTGAAGAAAGAAGACTGAAATGGTAAGCCATCATTGAAAATTATACTTTTGAAGAAAAGTTGCGACAACAATTATTGCCCTTCGTCTATGCGCAGACTCATTCTAATAGTTTGCACAATCAAGTTTTTTCCAAAATCTAATTTCCAATTAGTTAGGTTACCTTTCAAATAGTGAAATTTAGGAATGTTTTTCAAAATTAACAAGGTACCATTTTAGCATAAGCGTTGTAGCTAAGTTGCTGAAAAATTGATGGAAAATGCAAGATTGTTTTTGATAGTGTAAGGGGCACTGAATGCAAATACAATCTATGTTGCTGTCCAAACCCCCCCCCCCCCCCCCCCCCCCCCCCCCCCCCTCTCAAATTAAGGTTCTCCTCTATTTTATTGATTTTTAAAGTCACTAAAAAAGCCTCTGGTGAACAGAAGGAAACTTGGTGAATATTAGTATTCAGTATTCACGAACTTTGAGCAGTGAATGGCTGACTAAAGGCCACAAATTTTTGCCTCCCTAAAGGGAATGCTCCCTTCCAGACTTGCTAGATGTTAAAGGATTTAGAGTAACTGGTTGACTCTCTTTGTTGGGAAGAGAAATGTGTGTTGGGTAAAGTGTTTATGTTCAACAGGTTTTTTGTTCTTCCATGAGCGTTTATGTGCTGCACATTGCATCTAGTATGGATTCATTATTCTCAGCAGTGTTCCAAGCTTAACGGGGAACTGTTTAGGGAGCCCATATCGATGCAAAATGACTCTTTTTCCTTTCAGTCCACATCTTTTAATTATCAATTTTTTGGGTTCTTCTTTTCATCATATGTGAGCTTAGTCGGCATGGCAAATAGGAATACAAACAATAAGTTGGACTGAAAATTCATTATTAATTGGTGTTGGACCTTTTTTTTTTTTTTTTTTTTTTTTTTTTTTTTTTTTTGGGAACAAAATAAGGGGGTTCACGTGTGTAATCATCACCCCATGCCCTCTACGGTACAGGTTAGGTAAACCCAATGGTACTATTAGTGCACAACAGGACATACAACTACTCGCGCCCACATTTTATACCACCGAGCCAACTTGGACCAAATGCTGAAGCAACCCACAACACAAAGTTGCAAGAGCTGGAACTTGAACCTTTGAGCCAATGGGACTTTTGAAGGTTTCCTACCGTTGAGCCACACTCACTGGTGGTTGGTGTTGGACCTTATGAGCTTGGTCTATAAGTATTTTAATAAGCTCTAGTTGTGGGAAAAATGCCCTCAACAAATTACAAACAACTCAAAAGTATTTTGGTCATTCAAATACACAACACGCTTTTATTAATCAAATACATATTACATAAGACTTACAAATCAATTCATTATTCTCACCAGTGTTCCAAGCTTGATGGGGAACTGTTTAGGGAGCCCATATCGATACAAAATAACTCTTTTTCCTTTTAGTCCACATCTTTTAATTATCATTTTTTTTGGGTTCTTCTTTTCCTCATATGTGAGCTTAGTCGGCATGGCAAATAGGAATACAAACAATAAGTTGGACTGAAAATTCATTATTAATTGGTGTTGGACCTTTTTTTTTTTTTTTTTTTTTTTTTTTGGGAACAAAATAAGGGGGTTCACATGTGTAATCATCATCCCATGCCCCAAGGTACAGGTTAGGTAAACCCAATGGTACTATCAGTGCACAACAAGACATACCACTACTCACGCCCATGTTTTATACCACCGAGCCAACTTAGACCAAATGTTGAAGCAGCCCACAACACAAAGTTGCAAGAGCTGGAACTCGAACCTTTGAGCCAATGGGACTTTCGAAGGTTTCCTACCGTTGAGCCACACCCACTGGTGGTTGGTGTTAGACCTTATGAGCTTGGTCTATGAGTATTTTAATAAGCTCTAGCTATGGAAAAAATGCCCTCAACGAATTACAAACAACTCAAAAGTATTTTGATCATCCAAATACACAACATGCTTTTATTAAACAAATACATATTACATAAGACTTACAAATCAGTGTTGAAACTAAACCGCATAGCAAACAATTTTTAATGGATAGCATACTCGGATGAGGATGACATATTATGAAATAGATCTGGTCATTTTCTTACCCAACTAAATAAACAAATTAAGCTATAAGAAATTTTGACCATCTGGCCCATCCTAATTAAAGTTCGTTCTCATTAGGAATTGCCACTAAAATGTTCACTCCATGAGTAGCCTGATTAGGAGGTGGCATTGCCATGACAAGACCATCAAGAACTGACCTGATCCAATATGAAACATTTATAGGTTTATTCCCTTCACGAAATGCTACCTCTTTGGCCCCTAAATATTCATCCCAACCTACATAAGTAACTTGAGTCTTGATACTCAATTGTGGCTTAACATGTTTATGTTTGGAATACTTTTCTATCTCAATTATATCCTTACAGTTTTCTTTCACAAACAAATAAAACTCTGAATCCATTTTGCTACCAAGTCTACTCTCTGTCTCCTCAACACAATGCAATGCAAGTGACTTGCACGTTTCACCATTCAAATTTGCATTTTCAGCAGTGACCTTGAAATGCATGGTTTTGACACAATCTTTTCTTGGAGTTGAGCTAGTTATGCTGGGAGGAAAAGAAGCATTCAATTTAAGATGAGGGACGTAAAATAAGGGTTTTTTTGAGTTCATTATTACTAGAAAGTATATTATTGTGTATGTTTGCCCAACTATTGAGGAAATTCTCTTTCACCAAAAGGTCTACTAGAAGAATGTTGCAACTAATTCCAATCGAGTATCCACCACACTGGAAGTTTGTCACCTATAGGAATATTTGGAAAGTTAGACAAAAAAATGAAAAAAAAAAATGCCCAATTTTAATTCACACCTCTATTCTCTAGCTCACTTTGGAATCTATATAATACCATATTATATAACATATGCTTCCTAACATAACTTCAAGAATAGTTAAGAAATTTGTACTTTTTTTTTTCCAGGATATGTAAGCTTAGTTACCTGAACATAAAATAATGGAGAGAACTGAGGATTATGTTCATCAATATCATTCCAAAAAACAAGTTGAGCTTCTGCTTCTTCCTTTTCTTTCAATTCAAGAAACTTAGACAAAGTTACAGCAACCTCTGTCTCAATAAGCCTAACACCACTATCATTGGAGACAATTTCTAACTCTCCATCACCATCCTCACCACGCCACAGCCTTCCACTAAGCATTGGCCTCTCTGAAATTGCTTTTCCTAATGATTCCTTAGCCCAACTTGCAAGAATCCACCTTGAATCCTCCTCACTCACGTTCTTGTAGTAAAGAACTACGTGAAGACACCTTCGGAATATCCCCGAACCAATAGGGTCCATGGCCAATACCCGGTATGACCGTCGCTGATCAGTCACCTTATAGGGTACGATTGTCTGCACACCTTCAATGGTTAACTTAGGGACATTGGTGATACCATAGGGACTTGCCATTTTTAGAGAACTGGTGGATAACTTCATGCTTGGTAAGGCATTTATAGGGCATATTTTAAAAGGTATACAATTAGGAGCCATTGTTTGTTACATAAATCTTGATCTAGACGCTTCTGATTAATTAACCAATTGGGTTACTTTCCTTTTCCTCTTTCTTTTTTTACTTGTTTTGTTTCTTCACTAATGGCATGTAGTTAATTAGGGCCTGTACAGGATTAATTATGACCCTAACATATTATATTTGTTAGGGTCATAAATTTATGTAATTGGTTAATCCTTTGACAAAATGCACCTTACTTGTAATTGGGTAGATCTAAGTTGGGTTTAATACATCAAGAAATATGTTGTTCAAGCATATCAAGTGTTCGTATTAAAGACATGAAGATTAATCCAAGAAACAAGTGAAGAAAAGTTGTTTCATTAAGTCTCGACAGATAGCTCAACAGATACTTCTATCGAGACTAAATGAAAAGCTTGATCTATCGAGAATTATGATTTTCAGTTTTCCAGATCTGAAATTCGACCCAACTTATGTATTTGTTTAGGGTTTCTTTTCTCTCATCCCTAAACATATATAAGGCTTATTTTAAGAGCCGTCACATACGGATTTAGAGACAGAGATTATTTTTTCTCTGGGAGAAGTTACTGCGTTTGTACGCTAAAGGGTTTTGTAACCAAGTTCTTCCTAATATTCATTGTTGACGAAGTGAAGAACTTTGCAGCCAACAACATCTGTTCAAGTTACTGGAGTTAGTCACGTACTGGGATCCATGCAAAGGATTAGTCACAGATTGGAGATCTGTGCATCAATGGAAAGAAGGCTACTACAAGATCAAGTCCAATTAGGTATTGGAGCGAAGGTTCAACTGTAGGATGATATTTTGGGATGGAACAGGGTAGTGGTAAGATTCCTTATACTTGTAACCACTTGATCTTTGATTAGTGGATTCTTGGGAGTGGTGATTTTAAAAATGCCCGGTGGAGTTTTTGTCTTGTGAGAGGTTTTCCTTATTTGTCAACAAATCATCGTGTCAATTTATTTTCAACTGCATTTAGTTTAATTAGTGATTCGCTGGTGCCTTCACGGTTTGCATGCAATTGAACCTAATTAATCAACTTGGGTAATTGAGTTAATTAACTGGGGTCAAGCTATCTTAACTCAACAATATTAATTAGCAGCATGTCAAAGAATACTTTTTTGAGTGGTCACTAATGTGCCCTTCCTTCTAGCTTATGGTTGATCAATTAGCTAGATTGGAGTAATTAAACGTTAATTCATTGTTCCCTAACAGATGGAGTTATAATTATTTTTTTGTGTGGTCACATTAATGTGCGCCTCCTTCTAGCTTATAGTTGATCGGTTAGCAGGGTCCAAGTAATTAAACGTTAATTCATTGTTAGCTAATAGATGGAGTTATAATTATTTTTTTGTGTGGTCAAATTAATGTGCCCCTCCTTCTAGCTTATGGTTGATTGGTTAGCAGGATCAAAGTAGTTAAAGTGTTAAACATCAATTCATTGTTAGCTAACAGATGGAGTTATAATTGGACATTTTGCTTCTTTTATTTATTTATTTATTTATTTATTATTATTATTATTATTAAACTTTTTTTTTTTAGAAACAAACACACACACAAGGGAGAGGGAAAAATGGTTCTAACACAAAGGCACACCATAACTCCACTCAAAAGCCATGGTAACTTTTAAGAGAGGGTGGGGCAAGTTATTGTTAGGATTAGTGCCCTTAAATCCTATTGTAAGATGCTATGTATGATATTATGTATGTTATTATGTATGACATTATGTATAACTTAATGTTGTGATTAATAAAGTTTCTTTATTATTATCTAAAATAATGGTAATATGATTATTTGAACATTATCATATAGTCCATGAGATGCATAGTATGTGATTTATGTGAAAAGTCACAGAAGATATAAATCACAAGTTCTTTGTAAATTCAAAATTTTGGTTCATAGTCGATGATAAAATTGGGCATTTCATCTGTGAAAACTATAACATATCAACTAAGATGATTTGTCTTGATCATGGAAGTGGAGACTTCTAGTTGGTATGTTAATATATTTTAAAAGTTAAAACATATTGAACTGGACCGCTATGAGATTTATTATTCTCCTAACGACTATCAAATGAATAATAAATCTCACGACTTCTATATGCATGAACTCTTAATCTTGAGAGAATAATGGACCTGATCATGGACTGTAGGTTGCTTCGATAGATCAGGAGTGAGATCTAAAGTAACGGTCAAAACCTCAGTATATTGGGTAGCCACATTTAGTGTTGATGGAACGTATATTCTCAAAATGGAATTCTTAGTCTCTTAAAGGAGATATAAAATATTCCCTTGAGATAAGTTTAATGAGTTCAGTTATTCAGAGATTTAGGCCTAACCACTTTAGTAAGAAATTACTAAAGTATATATTTATGAAATTGGATTTCATAAATATATGATGAATAACTTAAAGGATTAAACTGGGTACTCAAGGATTAAGATGTAGTAATCTTCAAAGTGGCAGTCCACATTCATGACTTTGTATTACTACGAATATTTTATGAAGAGGTTGCATGTATAATAAAGTCTTAAGATATAATTTATTAATAAGGCCTAGAGTGCAATTATATTTATATAGTGGTATTAAATATAATTAATGGTAATTTTAGACTTGTCAAGAGTTGACAGAAAAGCCCAAAGCCCATTGGAGCTAGTGTCTTATTGGTCCCTTTTGGTCCCACTCCAAGCCACACACTAAAGCCCAATTAGAAAGGCCCAATAGGCCAGCCCAATTTAATAATCAGTTAGTTATAAAGGGAGAAATATACATAATTTTATAGAGAGAGACATCATTGTGAAATGGTGTGTATGTGTGAGTGAAGCCACTTGATTATTTTCCCTTGGAAACTGATTGAAAGACCACACTTCTTGGGCTAAAGTGGAATTGGAGTAAAGATTAAAAGTGTTCCCAAGTACTTCTAATCTTTTGTTTTGAATTTCACCGCACCAAGGTACGCTATCTTGTTCTTAAATTCTGAAATTTACATAGTGCATGTTATCAATCATGAATGAAATAGATCCATTTTTGTAGCTTCCGCTGTGTGTTTTATATGAGATACAAAACCAGTTTTTCCAAAAATTATTTTGTTTAAAAGTTACCAGGGCTTTTGAGTGGAGTTGTGGTGTGCCTTTGTGTTAGAACCTCTTTCCCTCTCCCTTGTGTGTGTGTGTTTGTTTCTCAAAAAAAAAAAAAAAAAATGGTGGGTAATTGTCCCACATTATTATTACACTTGAACTGAGTTATGAACAGTTTGGACTTGATTTCAAATATATATTTCTTTATGTTCCTACTTATATAATATCAAGTCAAGTTTAAGCTTAGCTCAGACAATCCTTCTTTATCCACCTTTTAAGTGTCTTCCTGTACATCTTCTCAAAAAAAAAAAAAAAAAGTGTCTCCCTGTACCAAATGATAAACTACACCAATCTAAAATAAGATTGATATAATAAAAAATGCTCCAAATCCATATCATTTTAAGGTTTTTTCTTTTGCTAAACAACAAATTATATATTCTAAGTTTACTTAAACTTCAATTCAGTTGTGTTATTTTTGATTTATTCATTTAAACCCTACAACTTTTTTTTTTCTTGAGATATAAACCCTACAACTTTGACCTTTATATAATGTAGTCCTTTCATCTAGTTCTATTATGTGGGTTGCCTTAAGTGCTAAAAAAAGGACACCGTTTTGACATATTTTAGTTTAAAAAATTCAAAATCTAATAAAAATAGTATCAAAAACACAGAAATCAAAATCTCAAAAATGTCACTGCTTTCAATTTCACCTGACTAAATAAGCTGAATTAGAAGAATCCATGGGAAAAGCTCTACTTTCAATTTTCAAACATAAGATTTCCATCGATTGTAGTATGAACTAGAACCTTCAGTTAGAGTTGTTCGTTTCTATGTAATGAGTAAAATATGGGACCCAAATAATGTTATCAACAATATTAGCAATCCAAAATAACAATCACACATAAGAACACAAAATTTACGTGGAAAACCCTTTCTCTTTGAAGGGAAAAAACCACGGGACAAACTCCGAATAATTTCACTTTTATCAAATCAATTACAATAATTCTTGTGTATGTCTCACGGCTAAAGAAAAAAAATCTCTTATTTTTCTTTGCAGCAACACTTTGCTCTCTCCTCCTTGACTATCTTCTCGAAGGCGGCAACCCTTTACTCTCTCCTCCTTGGCTATCTTCTTGAAGGCGGCAATACCTTACTCTCTCCTTCCTCTTGCGTTCCTCCTAAGCGAAAATCTTTTTTCTCTCTCTTGTTTTCACGCTCTATTTTCCCTCTCCTCATAGGGAGGACCCTTGGGCCAAAGCCATCAAATTCTTTGTAGTGTTGTCTATTTATAAGACTCTTTTGCTGTTCCCTCTTAGACTAGGAATACATTACCTCTTTAACAAGGAGTCTATTCCCTCTTGGACTAGGAATACATTACCTCTTTAACAAGGAATAGACTTCATTCCACACCAAGGAATAGTCTTTCCTTCTATAACAAGGAAACCCAAATTTATTTTTCCTTCTTCAGCTAGAAAATCTAATTGACTTTCCAAGTCACATTTGGAATTTGAGGCAATTTCCCAACAATCTCCACCTTGACTCAGATTCCATCAATTGTCCTCAACTATCTTCTTTCCTCTTGGGATAACTCTTACCTTAATCAAGTATTCCTCTTTTCCCCTTGGAATAGCTTCACCTTAATCAAAGCAATCCCTTCTCTTCCATCTTAATTCATACAAAGAGTCATCCACTAAATCAACCAAGCTCTAATACCACTGTTGGTCTTTTCTTTCACAGCATTGTGTGCAACTGATCTTAATAGAGTTAATCAAATGACTCCCAATACTTGTCTATCAAGAAGGTTTCATTCTTCATCCTTCATAGTATCAGGTTTCTTCCCCAAAAGAGGCAGATGCAACTTCTTTCCATAGAGATAATCTTCAATCTGCATCCTCTAATATCCAAAATCTGTTCTGATAGGCCAAAAATGTATTGACCCCTTGTGATAAATTAATTGATTAATTAGCCAAGTTTATTAATTAATCATATTAACATGCAAAGTACATGGTAGCACAAACAAATCACCAATAACTAAAAGTATGCGGCGGAAAATAAATTAACACGGTGATTTGTTTACGAAGAGGGAAAACCTACACTGCAAAAACCCCACCGGGTGATTTTAAGATCAACACTCCCGAGAATCCACTCTTATATCCCAGTACCTTATACCAACCTACAGTTGAACCCTTAACAAGGAATATACTTCATTCCACACCAAGGAATAGTCTTTCCTTCTATAACAAGGAAACCCAAATTAATTTTTCCTTCTTCAACTAGGAAACCTAATTGACTTTCCAAGTCACAATTGGAATTTGAGGCAATTTCCCAACACAAAAGGCTTGCTTCTTTTTCTTTTTTTCTTTTCTTTATTTATATTTTAAAGAAAATGAAAAACAGAGATATGATAAAATATGGAAGTTTTCTCAACTCTCAAAACTCAACCACATAATCCCTAAATCCCACTTCTTCTTCATTCTTTTTCCCTTCTCATCCTCCTCATACCCATCTCTTTCCATGTAAAGATGGCAATTCGTGTTAACAAACCACTAATGCAGCACACTTTTGTTCCACTTTTGTTGTATTTAATTGCTAAATTTTGTATTTTACCTATTTGCCTCCACTAATACTAATGCTCTAAACAAAGCATCTGATGACTTAGCTCTGAGGCTCCTGCTAGAAAACTACTTGGCCACATATTCCAACAAAGTAATCATTAGCAAGATCGTTTTGGGTCAATGGTTTTTTGTTTGGATGAGATGCTTTGTGATGAAACATAATGAGAAAACCAGTCTCATATTACTTAACAATTTTCTAGTTATGTTAGAAAAGCACATATTATATATCTTAGGACATATGTGGATCATGTTAAGAACATATGTCATTTAGAATTGGCTAATCCTTTGACAAAACGCATTTTACTTGTAATTGGGTAGATCTAGGATGTGTTTAATACTTCAAGGAACAAAAGTTAAAGTTCAAGTATTGAAGCCATGCAAATCTGTCCAAGAATCAAGTGAAGAAGTGTTATGTTTTAAAGCTCGACAGATAGCTCAACAAGTGTATATATTGAGATTTAAAATGTGAAGCTCGACAGATAAGCTCAATAGCTGTATCTATCGAGAATTACGAAAATCAGTTTTTCACACATATCCAATCTATGTGTTTAGGTTTTCTTTTCTCACAACCCTAGACATATATAAGGATTATTTTAAGGGCTGTCATAAGGTTGTTGCACTTGTTGTTGCACTTGTTGTTGCAAGCATATTGTGACCGAAGACAATTTGCCCTAGTTCATCTTTCTCTTGAAGAAGCTATTGCGTTTGTACACCGTAGGGTTTTGTGACTAAAGAGCTTCTTGATCTTCATCGTGTGGATAAACTAAAGAAATTTACAGCCAACATCCTTCTCAAGTTGGTGTGTTAATCACATACTTGGATCCATGCATCATTGATTAGTCACGTAATAGGAGTCGTGCATTGAAATGAGAAATTGTCACTACATTACAAGTCCAATTGTGTATTGGGTAAGGGTTCAACTGTAGGTTGGTATAAGGTACTGGGATTCCTTTACTTGTAACTGCTTGTTTTGATAATAGTGAATTCTCGAGAGTAGTGACCTTAAATTCACCCGGTGGAGTTTTTGCCTTAGAGGTTTTCCCTATTTGTAAACAAATCACCATGTCAAATTTATTTTTCCGCTGCATTTAACTTAGTTGGTGATTTGTTTGTGCTACCACACGTATTGCACGTTAATTGACCTAATTAATTAACTCGGCTAATCAATTGGTTAATTTACCATAAGGGGTCAATACATTCTTGGCCTATCAATATAGTTTGAAATGGAGTATAAAAAGTGGGATAGAGAAATTTTGTATCATATATATAAGAGCATCTGCATCAATGGATGTAAAAATTGTCTATTTTGCAAAAAAAAAAAAAAAACTTTTTTCTATTTTACACACCCACTTTTACAAAACACCCACATCAGTTTGCCTATTCTACACCCTCTTTTATTTAAATAATATTTTCCCTCATTTTTTAATTATTTCACACCTTCCCATGGCCCACCAACTTTCACACACACGCCAACTCCATTTTCTCTGAACACTTTCCCTTTCTTTTTCTCATTCTTCTTCTTTCTTTTTTCGTCTTTTTCTTTCTTCTCCTCCTTCTTCTTCTTCTTTATCATTCTCTCAATTCATATCTCTCTCTCTCTCTCTCTCTCTCTCTCTTCCCAATTCCCTCAATCAATCTTCCTCAATTTACCGCCCCCATCAACCAAACCCAGTCAAAGGCAGAGGCACAAATCAATACCAAAACAAAACTCACACATTCTATCATCGAATCCAACAAACCCACAAAATTCCCCAAGTTTGAACATCAATTCTAGCAAACCCACAAAAGTCCACCAAGCTTGAAGCCGAATAAGAGAAAAAACCTAGATTGTGTGAGTCTTGATTATGGGTTTGTGTAGGTGAAGTATTTAATGTTGAGATTGTGTGGGAATTTTGTGTTTGGAGGGATAGATTTCTGTAGCTGAATTATTTGATGATGGGTATGTGTGGAGATTTTGTGTTTAGAAGAGAGCATGTCTGATGAGGTAGATAGAGAAGAGAGAGAGAGAGAGAGAGAGAGATCAGATCTGTGGAGAGAAAAAAATAATAAAATATAAAATGCAAATGAACAGTAACTGTGTAAATATACACGGTTATTGTAGCAACTTTGGATATTTAGACAACTTTGGCTTGACTGATGTAGAAGATTTCTAGGGAAAAAATGTGTAAAATTTGTTGTTTTTTGTATTTTGCAAAGTTTTACAAAGGTTGGTGTGATTGCTCTAATATGGCGTAGATTCTAAAGAGAGCTAGAGAATGGAGGTCTTGATGAAAATGAGACTCTCTCTCTCTTAATTTGTCTAATTTTCCAATTCTTACAAGTCACAAACTTACAAAATAGAAAAGTGTCATATTTTGTAGGCATTTTAAATAGAGTAATACAAATTATTTTTATTAATGAATGGTATGCTTCTAAAATATCCCCTATAAATACCTTACCATGCAAGAAGTTTTTTGATGTCCAATAGTTCTCTAAAGATGACAACGCACTATGATATCATCACCAATTTCCCTAACTTAAACATTGAAGCTGGTTTGACAGTGAGACCCTCAAATGTGAGTGATCAGTGATGGGGATGCCAAGTATTGGCCGCAAACCCTATTGGTTCAAGAATATTCCGAAGGTGTCTTCATGTACTTCTTTACTACAAGAATGTGAGCCAGGAGGATTCAGGGTGGCTTTTTGCAGGTTGGACTATGGAGTCACTAGCAAGAGCATTGTCGGAGCAACCAATGCTTGGTGGAAGGCTCTGGGGTGGAGCCGACGGATATGGCGAGTTAGAAATTGTGTCCAATGAAGGTGGCACTAGGCTTATCCAAGCACAAGTCACTGTAACTTTGTCCGAGTTTCTTGAACAGAAAGGAAAGGAGAAGAAGCAGAAGCTCAACTTGTGTTTTGGAATGATACTGATGAACATGATCCTTAGTTCTCACCATTATTCTATGTTCAGGTAACTATGTTACATAATCCAAGAAAAAATGGTCTCATATTACTTAACAATTTTCTAGTTATGTTAGAAAAGCACATATTATATAGTTTGAAATGGAGTAAAAAAAGTGGGATAGAGAAAATTTGTATTATATATATAATATGGCGTAGATTCTAAAGAGAGCTAGAGAATGGTGGTCTTAATGAAAATGGGACTCTCTCTCTTAATTTGTCTAATTTTCTGATTCCTACAAGTCACAAACTTACAAAATAGGAGAGTGTCCTACTTTGTAAGAATTTTAAATGGAGTTAGAGATATATTTTTATCGAGTTGTTCTCAAATTTTTTTCCCTGTTAAACCTAAGGTTTTGGGGTATTTCTGAACTATATAAAAGTCCAGTACAAAGAAGGGAATCTTCTTTATAGATAGTGTGTGTGTGTGTGTGTGTGTGTGTGTGTGTTCTCAAATTACCATCAAGGAAAAACAAAAACGTCCCCCACAGAATGAGCTGGTCCATGTCTTCAAGGCTAAGGTAATTCATGACCTTCTTCTAGAAAACAATTCACAATAACCAAAAGGATGATAATTAAAAAAAAAAAAAAAAAAAAAAAAAAAAAAAAAAAAAAAAATCAAACATGTTGAATTCATGAATATCTCAAATAGATGTAGTCATCTATAAATGAAACTTTCAGAAGCTAAGAAAAGAGGACATAACTCTAATTTATAGACATCTGCAACTGCCAGACAAAAATTAATGAGATAAGAAATATTTATTATATTTTTGTGCGCTGCTCCGTCGTAATAACAACGTCATGTTTTTAACTCAACATCAAGGACTTGTAGCCTCATTATTTTGCCACCACTCACTGCCAATCAACATCTCCTTATCACAGAGTGTGAGGAGGAGAAAGATATGGAGTGGTGTTTACATTGTACTGGACCAATATTCATTAAATGCTCGAATCCGGTATTTGTCCTAGTATGGCCAGAATGACCCACCCCGATATATTTAACATTTAAACCGCTCTGAAATACCCATGTTTTTGTGTTGGTCATAGTACCGATACGGCACATACAGGCACATACAATACAAAATTCACTCCCTTAGGTAGGTCAGACTCCTCACAATGAACCAATGCGTAAGCTAAGTCTAAATTAAAAAATGCTTACACATAGATAACAAATAAGCTAAATTAAATGAGCAAACAGTGCACAAAAATTACAAACAACTCAAAAGTCTTTTGTTCATTCAAATACATAACTGGCTTTCATCATTCAAATACAGATCAAATAACAATTACAAATGGATGGTAAAATTAAACCCCATACCAAATCAAGCTAACGACTAACATGAAACTTTAACCAAACATATTCTTCCCCTTTCCTAGAATCACATATAGGGAAAAAAAAATTAAAAAGAAATTCAAACTGTCCAGTTCATCCTAGAGTTTGTTCTCATTAGGAATTGTGACTAAAATGTTCACTCCAAGAGTAGCCTGATTAAGAGGTGGAATTGCAATGACAAGACCATCAAAAATTGACCCAATCAAATATGAAACATGCATTGGCCTATTCCCATCACGAAACGCTACCTCATTGGCCCCTAAATATTCATCCCAACCTGCACAAGTAACTTGAGTCTTAAGACCCAATTGTGGATTAATATGTCCATGTTTAGAATAGTTTTCTATCTTAATGACCTCGAAGTTTTCTTTCACAAACAAAGAAAACTCTGAAGCCATTGTGCTACCAAGTTTGCTCTCTGTCTCCTCAATGCAAAGCAATGCAAGTGACTTGAAGAATTCACCATCCAAATTTTCATTTTCAGTAGTGACCTTGAAATGCATGGTTTGGCCACAATCATTTCTTGGACTATGGCCAATTATGTTGGCAGGGGAAGAACCATTTGTTTTAAGATTAGGAAGGTAAAATACGAGTTTTGTAGATTCATTTTTATTGGAAAGTATATTGTTGTGCATGTTTGCCCAAGTATTGAGGAAGTTATTCTTCACCAAAATGTCTGCCAGAAGAAGGCTACAACTAATCCCAACTAAGTATCCACCACCGGAAGTTTGTCACCTGTAGGAATTGGAAAATCATAAAATATAACAAACAAAAAATAAAAGAGTGCCCCATTTTAATTCACACTTCTTTCTAGCTTACTTTAGAATCTAGTTAAAACCAATAAATATATTGGACCGATAGATGAATGTTGTTGTTGACCTTGGGTTTTTGGTAGACATGACACATTCGGCAAAAAATAGAAGAAAAGTGGAAGACTTTTTTTTTCCGAAGAAAATTATTATTTCAAACTTCTCATATATAATGTTCACACAATATCCACACTTTCATATTAAGTGTCTGCATTATATTTATACATATGTTTATACATATGATACGAAAGAAGGTAAGCATGTGTCATCAAAGACCGTAGACATTACATGTCAAAGAAGACTTTGTTGGAATATGTACGCACTAAAAGTCATTGTTATGATAAATTATTATGACCGGTGCTGTAGAATACTCAAGAAGATCTCTCTTCTTCCAATGAATTCCTATTAATGCATTTAGGTTATAGATATAGTGTCAAAGTTTTGTCAAAATTTAATTTGTGAGAGTCAATACACAACTCTACAAGACAATGCTATACACTTATAAAGATCTTCATCATTTGTAAGATGGATTAAGAAATAAAACGCTTAAAAAGAAAGGGCATAAACTGTTTTATTATTAACTGCTACATTGGAATCGGTGTTTTTTTTTTTCAAATAATTCACTTCTCTAACCCAGCACTTTCTAACATAACTATAAAAATAGTCTAGATTTTATTTTTCCTGGATATGTAAGCTTAATTAGTTACCTGAACATAAAATAATGGAGAGAACTGTAGATTCTGTTCATCAATATCATTCCAAGAAACAAGCTGAGCTTCTGCTTCTTCCTTCTCTTTCAATTCAAGAAACTACGATAAAGTTATATTCATTTGTGCCTCCACGAGCCAAGCACCACTATCATTGGACACAATTTCTAACTCTCCATCACCATCCTCTCCATGCCGGAGCCTTCCACTAAGCAATGGCTGCTCATACAATGCTCTTGCTAGTGACTCCTTAGCCCAACCTGCAAAAAGTGACCCGGAATCCTCCTCACTCACATTTTTTTTTTATATCCTCCCTTTTCCACCTCCAACCAAATAGACTCTAATAGGTGCACAATACAAACTTGGGGACTAAAGTAATCAAATTCAATACCCTTTTCAGTGGATTCAACCTCGGACTCACAAAGTCATTATTTCATGACAATCATGCATTTGGGAACGTTATTGAAGTCACAACATGATCAAGAGAATCTGTGGTCAAAGGTGAGTTCCTTTTTTTCTCTTTAGATTCTGCATTTTATTTTCAACTTCTTTCTTTCAAAGTTCTAGACTTAGTTCCTTTTTGTTCTTTGCATGCTCTTTCATTTCTAGTTCAAAAGTTTTGTTCATATAACTTGAGTTCAAATCTTCTATCCCACTCTTCTTCCTCCACTATATACTCCACAAATAAAAACATGCCACATGTCCTTCTAATTTATTAAATGCTAAATTTATGCCTTTTACTATTTCAATTTCCTAAAATAGATAAATAAATAACCCATCATATTTAGGTAATTGAAATAATAGAAGGCATAAATTTAGCATTTAATAAATTAGATGGACATGTGGCATGTTTTTATTTGTGGAGTATATAGTGGAGCAGGAAGTGTGGGACAGAAGATTTGGACTCACTTATAGAAAAGTAGAATTGGGGTTTCTTCCTTCAAGGCGCATTTGCAAAACTCTAGTTTTCTCAACTCTCTTTCAATACATTTGTTCACATGTGATTTAGTTCACATTAGTTTAGTTTTCATTAATTAAGAGAAGATTAGGTCAATTTAGATTAATGAATGATTTTTTTTTCTCCCATTTTCATCATATTTGAGGGAAATTATTGTGTACTCCTGGAGTACCATAAATGCGTACTCTCTCCTTTCACATGAATGGTGGGTCCCACTAATTAAATTCATGGTGGGACCCACCATTTATGTGAGAGGGGGGAATACGCATTTATGGTACTCCAGGAGTACCTAATAATTTTCTCATATTTGATTCGTTTTGACTTTTAAAATTTTAACTTATTTCTTTTCAAGTTGTAGTTTGACCTCAATTAATTGGATTTCATTAATTAGTATAATCTTTCGTAATTACTAATTTAAATTGTTGAAATTCTTTGATTTGATTTGATTTGATTTTTCAATTAATTTTGAATATGTTTCCTTTTTTTTAATATGATCTTTTCTTATGTATGTGTGTATTTATTGCATCAACGCAAATAATGTGTAATAATTAGGGAAGAGGGATCCGATTTTTATTTTATATCTGCATGCCTATAAGGAATCCAGCTTAGTGGAACCTTTCTTAGAAAATCATTATGAGATCTGAAGTTGAAGTGGAGGCTGATGATCAACCAAGCTTGGTTGCCAAAACACTTGTCCCCTAGCTAACTCCAAACCTACGATCTCGTTAAAGTTAGACCTCTGCATATGGGTCCGTTCATTATGGAATCTCCTATTGCAAAGGGAAGAGAAGAGCAGATTCAAGGAATGTGAAAGAACTTGGAAGAAGAAGCGAAACTATTGAGAGTTGAGAACACAATGGGAACTAATGATGGTTAGTTAGGCTTTTATGGAGCATAATAACCATAAACATTTTTTAGTTAAAAAAATATATATATCAACCGATCATTGTAGGGTTCTTGCCTTGGGTTTCTAGCAACTAACCTAATCATAGAATTCTCTTAATTCTAAACTGAATTCTCTAAATATGATGAAAAGGGAGAAACAAGCACTCATTAATCTAAACTAGATTGTAACCCGTGCTTATGCACACAGAAGCATTCAACAATAATGACGATGAGGTGGTCTTATCGATGTGAAATAAAGTGATTACTTGATTTTTACGGTAAGTAGATGAATGTGTTACTTGGTACTAATATTAAGAAAATTAGTCTTAAGTGTCGTAAAATGATATATAATACATCCACACATATATAAACAACCGTCATTCTCAAAGTAATTAAAAACTTGAAAATTCATTCAACCACAAAGTTTATAATTTTTCTTATAATGAGGGAATTACAAACAACATTACGTTGCAGTAAACAACATTTGTATTATATTTGGTTTTAAAAAGTTTGGCACCAATTGTTTTTTTCCCCTAAAGTTCTATAAGGTATATTATACTTGGAAATAACCATTACATGGAATCAGTTCCAGCCACAAAGGACTAATTACAAAATTTTCTTTCACATTGCTATGATCCTTTTTTAATAGCGAAAAAAAAAGTATATACATAAATGAAACTCCTTTTTGAGTTTTTACTTTCAAGTATTTAACTTATCAATGTACCAAATAAAATATATATTCCAAATGGCTAACCAAAGTACAAATGTAAAACTAAAATAGCAAACTATAAAGCTTTAAATTTACACACATACCATCTTAATCTTAACTTTCCATTCCCACCTCATTATGATCCAACAGCTAACATAAAGTCACTGACTGTATTTACACATTTATTATCTTAATCTCATCCTCCATTTCCACTGCACTTTCATCGAATGGTAAAAACATGATGACTTTGATTCATTTCTAATTTTTGAAAGCCTTCATTATCATCTTCCATTCCCACTTCACTCTCTCATCCAACGACAAACATTAATTTTGATTCATTTTTGTAATTTTCAAAGCTGGTTTTAGCCTTTTAAAAGCAAAGGTAAACACTTTTAACAATTAGGGGGTTTGGTCACTACACACATATAGAGTGTAATACTTTATGAAACACACAAGTGAGCCACCATAGCTAGACCTTGTATCATCACAATCACAGATGCCCACCGCAGCCTCAACCTCCTCGAGCCACCACCGACATTCAAGCAGATCATTCTCTTTATTTCTGCTTTGCCTACGACTCTCTTCCTCTCAATGCCTTACGAATCTCTCTCCTTCCCTTGATTTCAATATATATATATATATATATATATATATTTAAAAGATAGTGAGACGGTGCATTTGATCCTTCTACAAATGTGAATCCAAGTTCAATGAATTATGAGTGTTACTATTATAGTCTCTTTGGTTTTCATGCTTGCCACAATTATTGTGGTTTTCTTAACTTCTATGTTAGGTGTTAATGTATGTACAAAAATTTAAAATTTTAGATAGGAGACATAGCGCCAAATTAGTTATCCAATTTAGAATTTAAATTAGTTCTTCTCTTAGCTTTGCCTATTAATATTAATATATATATATATATATATATATATATATATATATATATAGATTAACCCATCATTCTTAAAAAAACAAGTGTGGATGGTGAAGTTTGTCATTATCATTCTAAAAAATCACTCATTCGAAAACCAATTAACCCATCATTCTAATATTTTCTTTTAATGATTATTGAACCAATTAATAAAGTTTGTTTATATTTTTGCCCATACCCTACATAATTCGTTAGCCCAAGCCCAACATTTTTTTTTCTAACCTTTTATAAAAAAAGAAAAAAAAAAAAAAAAAACATTCTTATCAATGGATAATTATTTGCTCCCATAACAATATTATTGATTTTTTTAAGAGTAATGCTACCACAAATTTTTCTACAACATTTTTACAAATTGTTGAAATAGCAAATTCTTATTGGTTCGCATCTAGACTCACACTTACTTCAATTTTTTATTTACAAATAACCACCCATCACATCAGAAATTTATAAAAAAAGTTTGTAATTCTAACATTTTCCTTCTTTTAAATGCCATAAAAAATATTTATAGATCTAAAATATATAAGCCCTAAAAAATTAGTCCAACAACAAAAATTTCCAATAGCAAAACTAAAAATAATTAAGACCATCTAACAAATTTTACCAAAAACAAACAACTTGACCCTTTAAAAATTTTAACAAAATAATTTTGTCTTTACCCAACAACATACACAAAAAAAAAAAAAAAAAAAAAAAAAAAAAAAAAAAAACCTTAGCAACTAAGCACAAAGTTGGAGGGGCAGAGTCACCGCACGCAGCCAATAACAGAGTTGCCTCCTCTAATTTCAAGTCTTAACTCCATCCTTGTAGACACATCATGTCTAGTGCACAATTGCACTAGACAAAAAGTTCGACCTTATCAATTCTATTTTTTCTCTTCCACCGTTTGTCTCCTTAGTCCCAACCTTAATTTTTCTTTTCTTTTCTTTTCTTTGCTCCACATGCGTAATAGCCAGTGCTTCCAAGTTCCAAGATTATCTTATCCTTCACACTGTTTTTGATAGAGATCTCTTTACACGTTTCTCTCACTCAGTTTCAACCCCAGTTCTCAACATCAAGGACTTGCAGCCTCATTATTTCGCCAGAGGTGCCACTGCTCACTTCCAATCAATATCTCTTTATCGCAGAGTGTGAGGAGGAGAAAGATATGGAGAGAGGTGTTTACGTAGTACTGGACCAATATCCATTAAATGGCCGAATCCAGTATTGGATAACCCCAATATAACTAATATATAAACCGGCATGAAATAGCCATGTTTTTGTATCAGTCTAAGTAGGGTGGCTTCAGGATTTTTGTTCGGGAGTTAATAAGAAACATAAATTATATAAAATCTAAAACAAAAGAGACTTGAATATATCAATATTACCAAAAAAAAAAAAATGAAAAAATTTGTTCATAGTACTAGCAAAAGAATAAAAAATAAATTATAAGTTGATTTGACATATTTTTTTCTAATACAATAAACATATTAATTATTGTTGTTAAGTATTTTTTTTGCAATTCTTTAATTTGTTTACAATTCTTTAATTTATAAGTTTACAGTTCTTTAAATGTTTTATACTTTTATTGTTCTTTAGTGTTAATGTACTAACCCACTCCCACTCGGCACTCACAAGTCACAAATTTGATAAAATAGTCAAAGTGCAAAAGACAAACTCATAACTCAAAACTTTATATCAAAATAATACAAACACTATTATAGTAACCTTGAAGAGTAAAGACACACACACACACACACACACACACACACACACACACACACAAAAAAAAAAAAAAAAAAAAAAAAGAAGAGGAAGTCAATTTGTCAAATACTCAAAACTCAACCAAAAAAAAAAAAAAATCAAAACACTATAACCCCCCCCCCCCCCCCAACACACGGTCAGAGACTCAAAACTCAACAACAAAAAATCAAAAAACTATAACCCCACACACACACGGTGATTTAGTGAAAAGAGTATATCAAAACACTATAAACACACTCTCACAGTGAAAGAAAGAGAGAGCTAAAAAACTAGATCAAGCAGCGACAGATTGTTTGTGTGAAGCAGAGGCAGCCTTTTTCCTTTGGGTTTGGAGAATGAAGAAGGATAGTGGGAGATTCTGGAGGCTACGCAGCGGCAAACTCTTAGGTTTTATTTGGCCCTTTTTTTTTATTTATAATCATTCAAAATTTGATTTATGGGCTTTTTTTATTTCTGAGATTAAAGGCCAAAAAAATTTTGTTAGACTTTTTTTTTTCGGAGTTTAAGCTAGGCTTTAAAAAACGGGTCAAGTTCAAGGTGAAAGTGTGCAAATTTGTATCGCAAGGGGTTCAATTTTTTTTTTTTTAATTTTATTTATAAAAAAAATCGGGTTAGGGAGTTCATTCAAACCCCCTGACTACAACGTAGTGCTGTCCCAGAGTCTAAGTATCGATACGGCACATACAGGCAGGTACTGTACAAAATTCACTCCCTTAAGTAGGTCAAACCCCTCACAATGAACCAAGGCGTAAGCTAAGTCTAAATTAAAAAATGCTTACACGTAGATAACAAATAAGCTAAATTAAATGAGCAAACAATGCACAAAAATTACAAACAACTCAAAAGTCTTTTGATCATTCAAATACATAATTGGCTTTCATCATTCAAATACAGATAAAATAACAATTACAGATGGATGGTAAAATTAAACCCCATACCAAATCAAGCTAACGACTAACATGAAACTTTAACCAAACAATTCTTCCCCTTGTTCTCAAATTCAAATTTTCCAGCTCGTCCTAGAGTTTGTTCTCATTAGGAATTGTGACTAATATGTTCACTCCAAGAGTAGCTTGATTAAGAGGTGGAATTGCAATGACAGGACCATCAAAAATTGACCCAATCCAATATGAAACATGCATAGGCTTATTCCCATCACGAAAAGCTACCTCGTTGGCCCCTAAATATTCATCCCAGCCTACACAAGTGACTTGAGTCTTGAGACTCAATTGTGGATTAACATGTCCATGTTTTGAATACTTTTCTATCGCAATGACCTCGGAGTTTTCTTTCACAAACAAAGAAAACTTTGAAGCCATTGTTCTACCAAGTTTGCTCTCTGTCTCCTCAATGCAAAGCAATGCAAGTGACTTGCAGAATTCATCATAATCCAAATTTGCATTTTCATGAGTAGTGACCTTGAAATGTATGGTTTGGCCACAATCATTTCTTGGACTATGGCTAATTATGTTGGCAGGGGAAGAACCATTTTTTTTTTTTTTTTTTTTTTAAGAATAGGAGGTTAAAATACGGGTTTTTTGGATTCATTATTATTGGAAAGTATATTGTTGTGCATGTTTGCCCAATTATTGAGGAAGTTATCCTTCACCAAAATGTCTACCAAAAGAAGGTTACAGCTAATACCAACCGAGTATCCACCACACCGAAAGTTTGTCACCTGTTGGAATTGGAAAATCAGAAAAATAAAAAAATAAAAGACTGCCCCCATTTTAATTCACACTTCTATCTAAAGTGCGAATTATGTTATTATTATTATTTATTTATTTCAACATTTCATCTTTGAACATTGGAGGGATTAAGTTTATTTTTTTATTTTTTATTACTATTATTTTTTTAATGCAAGGGGACTTTAATTGTTAATTTGTACTTCCACTATGAGGCTAGATCTATCCATTTGCACAATGTAGAAACCCCACCCCCCCCCCCCCCCCCCCCAAAAAAAAAAAAAAGCATTCGCAGACTACTCTTGCATTAGTGACAACCCAAGTCCGAAGGTTCTCCATCCTTATAACGGCATGCATGAATACACTAATTAATATTCTTTCACCTAGTAGATATAGATAATAACTAGATGACAAAGTTCATATAAAATAAAAAAACTAGGTGACAAGCAACCAGGGTTTTGCAAAGGAGTAAAGCAAGGAGCTATCAAAGAGCACAGATTTTCTCACAGCCAAAATTTTACCTTCACATGTGTAACAGGAATGTTGCGACACACATTTTTTTGGGGACCAAATCAAACCAATCGTATATTTAAGAGACCAAAATCAAAGTAACCCCATGTTTAAGAGATAAAAATCAAATCAACCCCATATTTCAGGGACTATAATCAAATTCACCTATAGACAAAGATGAAATGTTGACTTTTTTAAAATTTAGATTGAATTTGAACTTTTAAAATTTGAAATATCAAAATCAAACTTCAAATTTAAGGACCAAAAAAATAATTTACCTTAAAAAGAAATTTTCTTCAAAAAAGCTAATTGTGGGCCACATATGCTTCAATCTACCCAATCAAGGTGAGAAGGGTACTACAGGTGGAAACTAGGAAAGAGAGATCAGAGAGAGAGATGACAAACTAGTCATCTCTCTCATGATAATATACGGCCCCACATGATATATACAGTTTTGGCCAAGCAGGCGGGTAAACATGAGTCAAGTTGTAAGATCAATGTCATGTGCACAAAGGCACAATTAAAGGAAAAGGATTCAAGCTTATGTGCACTATCCAATGGCGTTACCAGCAGCTGCCAAGACACTATCCAACTTGTAACTCTGAACGTCAACTTTCTCTGAATCTTTTTATCAATACTATATATATAAATATATATGTAGGCTTCATCTTCATCACATCGTTATTTTAAAGCTTGTTCTGGAGAAAATCACGTTCACACATAAAGTTGAAACAGAGTGTGGAGTCCATGGTATGCTTCTATTGGTTAGTTTGATTACGTAAAATAAATTGTCTGTGTTATTAGGTTTGCAGTTTTCTGCGTCTGCTTCTTCTGTAATGTCTTGCTTTCTATCTTCTTTTTCTTTGGCTGAAACTTTATTGTGTTGATCTGTTATGCTTTGTAACGCTCTGTTTGATTGAATAATGAACATGGTGTGATTTTACTCCAAAGCTTCCTATTGGTCTGTATTTCTCATTCGTTTTCGTGCAACTCATGCGTTGATTTTATTTTACTACAAAACCGGCTGAGGTTTTCTTAGTTCATTTTTTTATGTTCTTTTATTGAAAACGAACTAGTCAAGTTATATATGATTTGTGAGCAAGCTAATTAGTTTGAGGATCAATTTAAATATGCAGAATAAAATATGTTTATATGTATATTTATAATAAATCTATATAGTTATAGTTGTTATTATTGATATATTTTTCTAATATTGACTTGTATATATTTAGAGAAGTAAAGTAACGCTTGTTATTTATACTATTTAAAGTTGATTAATGTTTCATAGTTTTTATTTCTAACCGTTTAATTTCTAATTTTTTTAAATATAAATTCTTGATCTAAAATGTGTAAAGAATATTAATTATGATTAATATGATTTAAAATATAGTTCACATATTACTAACAAGATATTTGTGTGAAATTTTTTATTATATACACAAACTAGCTTATGTTTTGGATTAATAATTTTTCATATATGACAACTTAATCCTCCTAAAAAGAGTTGTGGCTTTGCCATATATGAATAATGAATAATTATAGGACTATATACTTTCACACAACTTTTGACACAACTGTCTTATATATATGGCTGGTTGTAAGTGGCGGAGAAAAAATTGTGTGTCAATGTGAAAGTGACAGACATTCAATTATAGTTTATCACATAAAAAAATTATAACAAAGTGTGTGTGGCCCTAGAATTATTCCTAATATAAGGAGTTCTTTGGTTTAATATGTTTATAATAACTCTAAATGCATCGAAAATTTCATAGAAATGTTTTACTTCGTTCCTTTCTTTAAGTTGTGAGCAAGTCTGTTTTAATTATTAAGGCCTTTGTAGCTTCCCAATCAAATAAACACTGATTGTGACAAAACACGTTTTGGGGATGCCATGGCTGTTAGATAGCTTTAATTATCGTCCCTTTCAGATGGATCAAGGGTACTTGGAAATCACTCATTCTTCAATTGAAAGACAAGAAAGATCAAATCTATAATAAGATCCGTAAAAAAGACAATGCAAAAATAATCACATGTTCCTTATTACACACTGTCACATGAACTATTCGTGTGTTTGAAACACAATTTCAAAGAGAGCATGTGTACAATAACAAATGTGTAATAAGAATCTTGATCCGTTATTTTTTACATTGCTTAAGATGAGGATATTAATTGGTTTTTGCAATGTGGCATGCAACTAACTTAATGTTCGGCTAACCAGAAAAAATAACATGTGAGGCTTGTTGCAATTTGTATGTTTTTAGACCCCTTAAAACACAATTGGATTAACCTAGTTAATTAGCCAAGTTATTACTTAGTCTAAATTCCAGATCTAGGTTATTACAATCAAACAATCATATCATACATAGTAGCGGAAATATAAATAACATAATGATATGATGACCCAAGAAACCAAACCGGTAAAAACCTGGGGAGTATTTAACCTAGCTATCCTCAAGGTAAACCTGAATCCACTATGAAAGAATCGAAGTTTTACAATAGGACTTAGACCACTAACATCCTATTGCTACCCACTAGTAGAAACTTACTAACACGACCACGTACAAGCTCCGAGACCACAGACTCCTTCTTTCTTGGATTCTCCAGCAGATACAAGCACACCCGCTTGTGTTTCTTTAAATTCTTTAGTGCAGCAACTGAATGATCATCAAGCTCTCACTAAAATCTCCTTCTTGATAATCCTAAGCATGTATGAAGGCAACCACCTCTAGATCTCACAAGAGATTCACACACACAGCAAATAAAGCAACCTCAAAAACGTGGCTAGGGTTTGCCTTTTATACTTAGGGCAAAACATAAAACCCAACACGTTTTAATAAGCTAGGGCCGAGTTGGAAAAATCTGCAGAAAAAACATTCTACCCGAGATTCGATCGATCGAGTCTAAGCTTCGATCGATCGAGCCAGGCCGAAAGTCACTAATACTTCTGCAGCCACTCGATTCCAACTTTACATACAATGCACACACTTTGAGAAAGTCAAAACTAGACTAACAACTGTTTTAATCATGGTTTGCCAACATTACACTTTAGAGTTCTAAATACATTAGTTCCTAAGTCTTTAGAACCTAACACAATTAATAGAGTGAGACCAAATTAATGCCTTTAGTTATAGTAGAGCAATTAATTCAATGCTAAATCATTTAACAAGGTTCTTGATTCATAATTGTAGAAGGCAGCAAATTATTACGCATACACGCTTTATTGTGGCGGATCGATGAGGTCGGACTGAAGCATGTGAACTGAAAATTTAATCCATGAAGAACTTAAAAACTTTGGTGCATGATAGTCATTGATGATGTACATTTTTAGACCCCTTAAAACAAGTTGTTTAACCTAATATTAAGCCAAGTTGATTAACAAGTTCATTAATAAGATTTAAATTAAACACATTCAAATCATATCATGTGAATAGTGCGGAAAAGTAAAGAACACAACGATATGATAACCCAGCAAAACCAAACTGGTAAAAAATCTGGGGAGGATTTAACCTAGCTATCCTCAAGGTAAAACAGATCCACTATAAAAGAATTGAAGTTTTACAATAACACTTAGACCATTAACATCCTATTGCTACCTCAAGTAGAAAACTTACTACCACGATCACGTGACAGCTCCGAGTCCACGGACTACTTCTTTCCTTGATCCACAGCAACCACAAGTACTCCCACTTGTGTTTTCTTTAAGCTCTTGCAAAAACAACCGAAGAGATCTCTAAGTTCTCGACATCAATCTTGATCTTGATAACCCTAAATATGTATGAAGGTAAACACCTCTAGATCTCACAAGAGATTCACACACATAGCATATCAACAACCTCTAAAACATGGCTAGGGTTTTTCCTTTTATACTTGAAGCAATACATAAAACCTTACACGTCATATAGGTTTGGGTTGAGTTGGAAATTCTGCAGAAAAAACAATCTACACGAGCTTCGATCGATCGAGTCTAATTTTCGATCGATTGAACCTTGCAGAAATTGAATAGTAATTTCCTGCAATTACTTGATTCCAACTTTACACATAAACACACTTTGAGCAGCCTAAATCTAGACTTAATGTTTTGATCATGATTTGCAAACACATTGTAAGGTTGAATTTAATCAACCATCTAATTGACTTTATTCCGTGCCAAATTTGCTTGTATTTCTGCATTTAGTAACCCTGTATTTAGGTGGATTTGTTGTAAGGGTAGTGAGTGAGATAGAGTGTAGATTGCTTAAGAGTGTGCAAGAAAACAGAGACTCGCGGCTTGATCTCGCGGGTGACTCGCGGCTGCAAGCCGCCAGATGCAGCACACGTGCCAAGCATGCCAGAAGGTGAACAGTCATGCTAGCTGGAGCACTACAGGACAACTGGTCATACGGTTATCTCGCGACTGGGTCTCGCGACTCAGTCAAGTCGCGAGCCACCCCTGTTTTGAAAAACCTGACGTTTCACACTCTCCTCTGACCCCAGTATAAATACCCCTTATACCCACAAATGAAAGAGAGCTTCCAGAGAGAATTTTGAGAGAGAAACCCTAGAGTAAAACAAGATTGATTCATCTACAATCTTTACATAAGAGTCTCTTCAAATTCCTCAACTCTCTTCCTCTCCATTGTCAAACCCTTGAAAGGCATTTTACCAAAACCTTGTTCTCACCATATCCATTACTGTGAGAGGGCTGTTTAGTGTTCTGGGAAGCAGTTAGGAAGGAACCAATCTTCATTGGTTGATGCTATGGTCAAGTAGTGGAATCCGGGAAGCTAGAAAAGAAAAAGGTTCGGCACAACCTCGTTGGAGCAAGAAGCTTGGAGGGCTTAGGTGCACTGGGTAGATTAGGCTTGGAAGGTCTATTACTGTCCATGTATCCCAACTACATTTTCTAGTGGATTGTTTACCGCTTGGAGGGCGGCGGAGAGGTTTTACGCCGAGGGCTTCGATTTCCTCTTCGATAACACATCGCGTGTTGTCTTTGTGTTTGCATCTTCCTTCCCTTTTATCTTTACCTTTTATTATCTGCTGTGGGTTGTAATTTTAATTTGGCTTAGATAGTTTTTCCAATTCTGGTTTATAGTTTTTGTTCATTTTCCGCACACTAGTTGTTTGATATAAAGCTTGAATTGGTTAACTTGTAAATTGGGGGTCTAAACGTTCAAGGGTGTTTTTACACTTTTTGAACTTTCAATTGGTATCAGAGCGGGTACACTTCTATTGGTTTTATTACCATTGTGTGATCCTTGACTCCCTTTGAGATGGATCGGTCTCAATCCCTAAATGCACCTCCATATTTTGATGGTAGTAATTATGCTTTTTGGAAAGTTCGCATGAGAGCATTTCTGTGCTCCATTGATGAATCTGTTTGGGATGCTGTTGAGATTGGTTGGACCAGACCTGAGGCAGCCAAATCCACATGGGATAAGGCAGCACTCGCTGCATCTAATGCTAATAGTAAAGCACTCAATGCTATTTTCTGTGGTGTGTCTCCAGATGAATTTCACAAGATCTCCCACATTATCGTTGCCAAAGAAGCATGGGAGATATTGGAAACCACCTACGAAGGCACGAAGAAAGTGAAAGACACCAAGTTGCAAATGCTGACCACTCGGTTTGACGAGCTCAAAATGAGTGAGGATGAGTCCTTTAACTCTTTCTATGGGAAGCTGAATGAGGTGATTGTCAGCAAGTTCAATTTGGGAGAGAAATCGGAGGATTCTAAAATTGTAAGGAAGATCCTTCGATCATTGCCGGAAAGTTTTCGTGCTAAAGTGACAGCGATTGAAGAGAGAAAGGACCTTGATGACATCAAAGTCCAGGAGCTGGTTGGTTCTCTTCAGACTTATGAGATGTTGCTGCCCAATCAACGGAAGAGTAAATCTCTTGCTCTTAAGACCATTAATGAGAAGGTGGAAGACCATGACTCATCGGGAGAAGATGTGGTTGACAAAGATGTTGCATACCTTGTAAAAAAATTTCCGAAAATTCTTGAAATTCAAAAATAATGGCAAATTTGGTGATAAAGGAAAATTCCAAAGTTCAGGAAGGGAGAAAAGGGAATTCAAAAAGAAAGATGAAAAAGAATCCCAATCTACACAAGGTGTCACTTGTTTCGAATGTAACGGGCATGGACACTTTAAGAAAGAATGTCCGAATTATTTGAAATCGAAAGGCAAAGTGTATGCCACGACATTGAGTGACTCAGATTCATCCGACTCAGAATCTGAAGAAAGCTGTGATGGAGAGGGGAACTATTCAGCTTTTATGACTATTGCCCATGTTGAATCTTCAGACGAGTTAAATCTGCTTGTACGAGACCTTGGAGAACATAGTGATGAAGAATCACTGGGAGTTGCTGAAGAATCAGATGCTGAAGAAGATGAAAGCACAGCCAATCTTCAAGAAAATTATAACTCACTCTTGGAGAAGTCGGGTGAGTACACAAGGGTGGCCAAGGCAGTTGTGAGAAAGATGAAGAAGGCAGAGGAGGACTATAAAAGTCTCCTAATTCGCTATAAGGAGGCCAAATGTGAGATAGAAACTTTGAATGGTGAGCTGTTGAAGCCTACACAAAAGTGAGATTTCTTGAGCAAGAGGTTGTGCAAGCTAATGCCAAGATAGAGAGGGTCTCCACCAAGAAACTAGATGATGTTATTTCATCTCAAAAGAGTTTTTCAGACAAATCCGGATTGGGATATTCCGGAGGAAGTAGCTCATCTGGAACTGTCATTAAAGAAGTGAAGTTTGTAAAGGCCAAAGATCCAGTTGAAGTTGACCCTACTGCTGAGAAGCCCAAGATAGAGGAGAAGAAGAATGTGGAGAACCAACGGTTGTTGAATCCCCACAATCAGTATGTGGGCAGGTCTGAATCCCGAGCCAAGTCTCGTCCACGACCACAAAGAGGTCCTAGATCAAATTATGTGTGTCATCATTGCGGTCTTCAAGGGCATACTCGACCAAATTGTCAAAAGCTGAGAGCAAAGAATAGTGCAACTCCTCAAAGGTCACGAGGACCTAGAAATGATAGAAGAAATTGGGTTGGTGAACCATCAAGAGATCAAAACAGTGATCCCGGAATGATGAACGTGATGAAGATGATTGGTGCATTCACCAACTGCTTGGAAAGCTTCACACGAAGGTTTGAAAGTCCTAACTCCCGTACCCAATCCTATAAGGAAATCACCCCAAACGCAAGTGATGTGTGGGTGAAGAAGGGTACTCATGCATAAGCATTACAACATGTCCATGCATTAATACTTCCTATGCTTTGTGACGATGTTTGATTGTTTGCTTGTTGTTTGAGTTGATGGTTGTTTGTTTGTCTATTTGTGCATACGTTTGGTCATTTTTTTTATCAATCTTTTTCTTTTTATGTGTCAAAAATCCAAAAATCACATAAAAATTAGAAAATCAAAAAGTTTGATTGACATTGTTGAGTTTTTGTCTCAAAACTTGTTTTGCCTTGTACCTTTGTGCTAATGGCTTTGTGCATTTTCGAGCATAGCTTGTTTCTTTGCACTCTTATCATTGTGGGAGAAATCTTGAAATCTATGTGATTGTTGTAAATAGATCTTCAAACTTGTCATGAATGATGAGTGAATGGTTATGATGATCTTGAGACATGCATAGACTTGTGTTTATATATCTTCCCACTCTTTATTTTTTGTTTTTGCTAAAAAGAGCTCACCAAATGTAAATCTCCAAATGAAAAGAGATATTGAGCTGCAAAAGCCTGTCGCACATACTAGTATTCGACTAGGAAAAAGGGAAAGCGACCAAAAATTAAAGTGAATGTTTATTCAAAAAGCCAAAGGCTTGTTCATTAAAGTGAAATATCAAATATCACTCTCACAATGAGAGGTGATTGTCTCAAAAGGATCAAAAAGATCAATTGTTATGATTGAAAGTGGAGTCAAATGTAAAGCTCCAAGATATGTTATCAAGTTTTGTGGGAGGTCATATATACATATTTCTATAATTGAGATGGGTCACATAATCTAGTGCTAATTGTGTATGTCTTGGTTGAATTGATCATTGAAACTTCGCATTAGACTATGGACTATCTCATTGTTGATATCCACACACAACACACAAGTTTATGTTCAATAAATGCCATATTCATTTGCGTGATTGTACTTGATGAAATGTGTTTTCACATGCTCAATCTTTGTTGAATTGATCATTGAAGCTTCGCATTAGACTATGGACTATCTCATTGTTGATATCCACACACAACACACAAGTTTATGTTCAATAAATGCCATATTCATTTGCGTGATTGTACTTGATGAAATGTGTTTTCACATACTCAATCTTTGTTGATTCAAGCACAAAAAGATTTTTGAGTGTTTTAGGTGTTTTTGGAAAGTATTTTGTTCTTAAAAACTGAAAATTTCAAAAATCATTTTTGCCCTGTTTTGGCAACTCAATCGCAGGTAAGTCAAGTCGCATGCCCCAGTCGCATGTTTGCGGGTCTATTTTGGCGACTTGTTCGCGAGTGGAAGGTCCAGTCGCGAGGGTTACTCAGAGATTTTCGCGGCTCAGCTCGCGACTCCCTCGCGGGTAGACCTTCCAGTCGCGAAAAACATTTAGAAAATTTTTTCAAAATTTTGTCTTTGAGTGTTTTGACGGCTTGACCTGGCGACTTGTTGGCGACTCACTTCAGTCGCGAAAAACGTGTGTTTGGCAAAAATAGGGGCAGTTTTTAAAATCCTTTTCAGTTTTTCCCTCGAACTTTTTGTGACTGTTCATTTACTCTCTCAACTGCTCTTACCCATACACTTCGTGTTTTCATTTTCGAACTCCATTGTTGCTTCATCTCTTCTCAAAATCATCAAGAAAAGGTATGGGTTTTCTCTTCCTCACTTCATATTTATGTTTTGAGTTTTTATTTTCGTGCTTTGTTTTGAGTTGTTATTGTTTTTAGAGTCTTAATGTGTTCAATCTTTTTACTCTTAGAGTGCTGGGTTTGGTTGGTTGTGTTTGATACTGATTTCATCTGGTGTTATATTGTTGGTTACATTATGCTTTGGCGTGTGTTGGGTTTTCATACTCATTTGGGAAATGGGTTTGGTAAATTTTTTCTGGGTTTTACTCCGTTTATGAGTACGAAAGTTAAGATCTGTCATTTGCTCTATTGTGGTTGTATGTGGTTTCCATTGTGCATATCATACTCATAGTAGATTGCCTTATTGACAGTTGACTATAAGGTTGTTTTACTCTGTGATCTATTGCACTTTCACCATTTTAATGTAACTGCCTCATTCTATATTGTCATGACTTATGTTTGAAATTGTGTACGATTTCTATGGTTTACATTCTGAATCTAATCATGTTGATATCTGTCATTTGTGGTGGTATTGTTGGTTCTTTGCTGTGTTCCTATTCTCTTGCAGATGTCTCGTCGATCATCTAAAGGCAAAGATGTTGTAACTGATGATTCATCGACCCCGATTGCTAAACGGACTCGACTCTCGTCTCAGCCATCCAGAGACTCTAATTGTGAGAGATTTAGAACCCCTCTTACCTCACACATCTACTCAAACATCTTTGACAGGGCATCTCCTATAGTGGAACGTGTGGTTGAGTTTGACACCTTGGGGACCACTTTTGTCCCTCGGATCTTTGAGTCAAGAGATTGGGCAAATTTGTTCGGGAACTTTGATGACCCAATGGATGAACTGGTTAAGGAATGCTATTCTAATACAAGTGACCTTGGAGTTGAACTAATTTGCTGGGTCAGAGGAAAGGAGTTTATCATCACTCCGAATGCCATAGCTGATATTCTCCGCATCACTAGGCCTCAGAATGTGGATCTAACTCTGTATGATGATCGAACTCCAGAGATTCAAGACATTCTACAAGTTCTTGGACCTGACCATGAAGTCTCTAGTACAAGCACATCCATAAGCATAGCCAAGTTTGCACCGGAGTTGACCACACTAAAGCTGATCATGTTCTCCAATCTCTACCCGTTGTCCAACACAACCTTCATCAATCTTGGAAGAGCACTATTTCTTTGTGACCTTATTACCGGTGCCCCCATCGATATCTGTGCCCACATCTTTCAAACCATGAGGAAAACCGCAGTTAGATAGCAGCACGAGGATGTATTCCATTTTGCAGTCTCATCATGAAGTTCATTCTTCGTGAAGGTATTAATCCTCCCTCAGATGGAAAAATGATGATCCGTCTTCGTCCAATTTCCATGTTCACTCTACAAGCCAGCAGAAGTCATTCCTCTAAAACACCAAAGAGTGCGCATATCTCTCCGGTTACTCCATCTGCTCCTGATTCAGAGGCACATGTACATACCACCTCCACTTCGCATATCTTTCCTGAAGTTCAACACACTAGCACTCCACAAGTACAGTCTGATCATCAAACTGATAGAGTGGGTAGCATGCTTGAAAGTATTCAGAGACGCATTGACGAAATGGTGACACTTCTCTACTCCACCAACAACCATGTTCAGATGCGACTCGAGTCCATGGAGAATCAACTAGAAGCTATTCAACAAAAGTTAGACGACAGCCTTTAGCTATTCGTGCCAAAAAGGGGGAGAGCATTCAGTAAGGGGGAGAAAGCTCAAAGGGAAGTGTGCATAGTAATAGGGGGAGTACACACATACTTTTGTTTTAAGACTTATCCTTTAAATTTATAGGTTTATGTTTTTGGTTATTTAGTGTTACTATGGGTTTGATACACTGTAGTTTTGGTGTATTTTTGTCTCTAACTCATAACTTATAAACTTGGTTTACTCTTTATATATATATATATATATATATATATATATATATATATATATATTGTTGATGTTATTTAGTATATATTGTGTTTTGTACCCATGTTGCTTATGTAAGCTTTTAGGGTTATGTTTTATGCATATTTGTAGGCTTTATGGTTTGTACCATGCTTTATGCAGCCTTTTATGCTTTGTTTAAATCAGTACTTCTATCTAAATGTATTGCATTTTCTTGTTAAGTACTGTCACTCTTGTGCCCTTGTAGGATTGTTCCTAGATGCATATACCTAGTGTTTTATGCATTGGTTGAGTGTTGGGCATACAAGTAACTTGCATTGTTCTTGTTTGCTTGTATGTTCAAGTGTTCATTCCAAGTGTGAATGAGCATTGTGTTCACTACCTTGTAGTGATTACTTGGTAGATCAAGCCATGGTTTGTTTCTTAACTCCATCTTTGCTTGATCACATATTGCCTGTTTCATATGCATTTCACGATTTTCTGCTTACAATGATCATGGTGTATTGTTGTGTTTTAGGAGTCTCATGTTCATATGATTCAAGTGCTTCACAGCTTCTAGAGTTAGGTGTGAGTGAGTTTTGCTCAACTGTTCCCAACTCACATGTTAAGTTTAGAGTCCACTACAAGAAAATGTATTTTTAGTGACGAAAAAATTCGTCACTAAAAGTCCTGTTTTTCGTCACTAAGAGCCTTTAGTGACGAAATTGGACTTTTAGTGATGAAATTCGTTTTGTCACTGTAGCCCCATCGCTAAAAGTCCTGGCGACGAAAAATTTCGTCACTAAAAGTCCGATTTGTTTTTTTTTTTTAAAAAACTTTTAGCAACGAAAACGTTTCGTCGCTAAATGTTTTCCTCGCTAAAAACAGTATTTAGTGACGAAAATATTTCGTCACTAAAACCATTTCAGTTTATTAAATCATATTTAGAGACGAAATATTTCGTCACAAAAACTATTTTCGGGTACATTTAGTGACGAAAAAATTCGTCACTAAAACTATTTTTAAGAAAATTCATACACATATAGTGACGAAAATTTTCGTCACTAAAACCATTTCTTACAAAATTCCGCTACATTTAGTGACGAAATATTTCGTCACTAAAACAATTTTTTGTTGCCATATTTGTGATGAAAAAATTCGTCACTAAAACTTATTTTCTATTTTTATTATTTTCATGGTGTTGATATTAACCTGTAACCTGTCATTACATTATTAAAACCTCACATTTGATTAACATATTTATTTCAACAACACATTTATATAAAATCGATCCATACATTCTACAAGTTAAAATTAAAGTAAGTATCCAATTCAAACTCCTTCCATACAATAAGTGTTTGCAACACATACAATAATTGTTTGCAACACATACAATAACTTAAGATGTTTTATAACAATACAAAAAATGTGGCATAATATAATTAGAACTAACGGAAGATGTCCTCATATGTCTTGAAATAATGCCTAAAGGAAATCCTCTAAAGCCACCAATAAGAAATCTGCACAAATATAAATCTTTAGTTAAATATAAATCTTTAGTCAAATATAATTCTACATAGTGCCAACAGAAATTTCACTTCTATATCTTCAGTATCATAAACTAAAGATTGAATAACCTATCACGTGACAAATATTAGTTTCAAATGATACATAAAAAATGAAGTGTTTTAATTTAAAGATAAAGTACTAACCAATAAGTGATTTAGCTTGAAGATGAACCACCTCCATAGGTAAAAGCATCATCATAACCCTTGCTCCTCAAAAAATTAAGAATATTTTTTTGGACCTCATCTTGCTTAGCTCGCGCCTCTTGCTCCTTAGCTCGCTCCTCTTCGTCCCTAGCTCTTGCCTTTTTGAGCTCAATTATCTTACTTTCTAACCGATGAATATACTCCACCGAGGAACTAGATGAGGCAGTGGTTACTAGAGAAGAGGAAGGTCTCATGCCAAGTCCTTTTACAATACCGGATTTCTTCTTAAAAACCAAGTTAGAGATCTCCTCTTGTGTAAGGGGAATTGCATTAGGATCTTGACAATGATCCTCTTGCACTTTGAGAATAGTTTCCTACCATTTGAAAGAGAAAAAAACAAGCAATCACAACATTAATAATACATATGCTATAGCTTTACAAACATGATAAAGATGGAATAATAGGGATGGAATGATACACATACATATGTCGCTTCATCCTCAGGCTGTATCCACCTATTTGTATTTGGATTGAAATGAACATCTTTGTAGATTTTTGCCAATTTAGGAACTTGACCGCCATTATTATTTGTCTAATTAATTAACATTCGAGTGTTAGTTATTTATAGTTAATTAATCACAACATGTAATACACTTAAGGTTTAAGAAAATGAAAAAACACACCTCCTCATCAACCCTAACAGCAAGTGCCTTTGTCCCGCATCTATGTTTGCCTAAAGTTTTGCTCCTATTTTCAGAGTTAATTCTTGATTTTTCCTAATAAAGAACATTCAAGATATTTATTAGATCATGACTAAAACAATATACATTTACTTCATCTAAGTATTAATCTAATCAGTTAACAACATAATATAGTAAATATTAGATAATAATTGGCACCTTATAACACTATGCAAGCCACCCACTTGCTCCAATACAACAACCCACCACAAAACCAATCACAAACATCACAAGTATAAAGTGCTCAAATCAAATAAAGTAATATTAATCACATCTAATCAACAATACTCATTCACATTTGCAAGAATTGAAAAACACTCCCAATATGAATTTAAACCACCTTATAACACCATGCAAGCCACCCGCTTGCTCCAATACAACAACCCACCACAAAACCAATCACAAACATCACAATTATAGAGTACTTACAAGTATTGAAATCAAATAAAGTAATATTAATCACATCTAATCAACAATACTCATCCGCATTTGCAAGAATTGAAAAACACTCCCAATATGTATTTAAACCACCTTATAACACCATGCAAACCACCCACTTGCTCCAACACAACATACCACCACAAAACCAATCACAAACATCACAAGTCTAGAGTACTTACAAGTATTGAAATCAAATAAAGTTATATTCATCACATCTAATCAACAATACTCATTCACATTTGCAAGAATTGAAAAACACTCCCAATATGTATTTAAACCACCTTATAACACCATGCAAGCCACCCGCTTGCTCCAACACAACATACCACCACAAATCCAATTTCCAACATCACAAGTATAGAGTTTTATAAGGTTTCAACTAAAATTTACTTACTTTGCTCAAGCTAAGCTTACAACTTTCAGAAAAAATCCAAAGTTATTGCAAACAATGTGTATTTAGCCTACAAAAGAAAAGTTAAACTTATAAGTACTTCAGTCTTTATAATGAATAGCTCTTATGAAAGGCTAAATATGTTACTGTGACAACATCCAATCCAAGCACAAAAAAAAGAAAAAAAAGCCAATTCTGCAATCTTACCAAAACCATCACAAGGAAATTTGGTTGTCATCTCTAGCATCAAACAATACAAATTCCTTCAACATCGGACACTTAAAAAAGAAATTAAAAAGAAAACAATTGAGACTAGCTGTAGTTAAGATTTAATTGTTATATGTAAGTTAAAGGACTAGAATTCTAGGGTTATTAAAGGCTATACTAAATAGCCTCTTTTGAGTCATTGTAGATGGCCTTTTCTTACTACTTATCAAAAAATAGATGGCCTTTACTTACCTACTTTATGAAATTGTACAACCTAACAGCTCTATATATATATATATATATATACCTTTAAGTTTTTTGTCATTAACCAAACAAGTTTAGTGAACAAATCCCTTAGTAGTATAAACCATACATGTTTCTTTCAAATAAAGAACACAACAGTACAAACAGAAACATAACATTTCAGCTCCTAAACTTGTTAATCCACATCCGCTGACATCAAACATGTGATTGAACCCAGCTAAGCATGGTAAAATTGTGTTCCTCACCTTGATACATCTCTTAGAGGCCAGAGATAGGATGATATAGGAAGATCACGTATTGCACAACCGACTCAATGTCATAAAAATTAGCTCCTTCCAATTGATATTAAGGTTAAATGTAATACACAAACAACAAAGACCATGCAGCTTGAACCAGGGAAGTAAGACATATGACCTTGGAGGGGCAACATGCTCGCTAGACAAGTACTACTAAAGGAAAGGAATAACAACATCCGTAATGCAACAACCATTCACACACAAATCTCAAATACTAATTTATAATAGTCACAGAAGCATGATGTAAACATGGAATAAAATATGAAGCTTTTAGCAATACTATCACGCCTAAACAAAAGGAAAAGTAATAACAAGGGTTTCAGTTCATCCATACCACCGTTTAGTCAGAAACCAAAAATGCTCTAGAGTAAATTCTCAACAAAAATAAAAATACCCATTCTCAACAAACATGAGCTGGGATTAATTACAACAAAAATAGCCATTCTCAACAAAATAGTTCAAATATTTTTCAGCTCTAAGGATGGTAAAGTCGGTATGTTACTGCCATTTCTCAACACTTCAGTTTTTCTTTACTACCCTCCACCTTGCTCTTACAAGGGGAGACACGCCATTTGGGCTAGATCATTGGCGCAATTTCTCAACACTAGGCCTCCATCGAATACTCAATCAAGTTTAATGAACTTTCTTGTTAGTACTAGAAACCTAAATAAATAAAACAAAATTTCCAGAATGAATTCAGTAATTCCATTATTCTAATTCAGTTTGAACTCAATTGAACATTATTCTGAATTTGATAAGAGCTGTAAAATTCATACTCCTAAATCCAAAAGAACACAACTCCTACAATTGTTGGCACAAAATTTCTCAACAAAAGAAATTTTTTTATCTTTTGTGTTAAAAGAAATTTCTCAACAAACTATGTATTTAAGGGAATGAAAGAAAAAATAAAATAAAAAATAAGAAAAACCTTACCGATCGTCGCGAATGGCAACGGCGACGGCAACGGCAACGGCAACGGCGACGCTTCAACGGCAACGACAACGCTTCAACGGCAACGGCAACGGAAACGGTGGGTGTTCATTGGTATTTCTTTTTCAACGCTTCAACGGCAACGGCGACGCTTTAACGGCAACGGCAACGCTTTAATGGCAACGGCAACGGCAACGGCAACGGCGACGGCAACGCTTCAACGGCAATGGCAACGGAAACGATGGGTGTTCGTCGGTATTTCTTTTGCAACGCTTCAACGGCAACGGCGACGCTTCAATGGCAACGGTAACGCCAACGGCAACGGCAACGGTTTGGGTTCATCGGCATTTTTTTTTGTTTGGGTTTCTCTCTTTTTTTTTTGAGCGTGGGTTTCTCAGTTTTTTGTTTTGCTGAGTGGGTGTTAGCTTTGTTTGGGAGCATTTATAGTGGTATTTTAGCGACGAAATGTTTTCGTCGCTAAAGACCACTTTTTGTGACGAAACAGAAATTCGTCACTAGAAGTGGGCAATAGCGACGAAAACATTTCGTCGCTAAAGACAACTTTATAGCAACGAAATGCTTTCATCGTTGTTTCCTACTTCTAGTGACGAATTTCTTTTCCGTCACTAAAGAAACCATTTTTTTTGTTAAGATTTTTAGCGACGAAATTTAAATTTCGTCGCTGTAGCATACTTTTAGTGACGAATTTCTGTTTCGTCACAAAAGGACCCAGAATTTGTTAAACTTTTAGCGACAAATTTTATTTTCGTCACTAAAGAAACCATTTTTTGTTAACATTTTTAGCGACGAAATTTAACTTTCGTCGCTGTAGTATACTTTTAGTGACGAATTTAGATTTCGTCACTAAAAATATATAAGTGCAAAACTTTTATTATTTTTAGTGACGAATATGTTTCGTCGCTAATTCTTCCTTATAGTGACGAAAGGATTTTCGTCACTAATAGTGACGAAAGGATTTTCGTCACTAATACTATCCACAGCAATACCTACAGTGACGAAATATTTCGTCACTAAAAATTTCAACTTTTAGTGACAAAATATTTCGTCGCTATAGATTAATTACACTCCCGCCGAAATTTCCCTCCACTGGTGCCCATTTTTTAGATCTCAATAGTGACGAAATTTATTTTTCGTCGCTAAATGTTATAATTTTTTTAACTATTAGTGACGAAATTCATATTTCGTCACTAAAGCTGTATTTTTAGCGACGAAAAATATTTCCTCACTAATTTTCATCACTAAAAATACATTGTGTTGTAGTGGTCTGTTTTAGGGTTTTGTCACGAAATAGCCAAAGGGGGAGATTGTAAGGTTGAATTTAATCAACCATCTAATTGGCTTTATTCCATGCCAAATTTGCTTGTATTTCTGCATTTAGTAACCCTGTATTTAGGGGGGTTTGTTGTAAGGGTAATGAGTGAGATAGAGTGTAGATTACTCAAAAGTGTGCAAGAAAACAAAGACTCGCGGCTTGATCTTACGGGTGACTCGCGGCTGCAAGCCGCCAGATGCAGTACACGTGCCAAGCATGCCAGAAGGTGAACAGTCATGCTAGCTGGAGCACTACAGGACAAAACAGGACAACTGGCCATACGGTTATCTCGCGACTGGGTCTCGCGACTCAGTCAAGTCGCGAGGCCAAGCCGCGAGCCACCCCTGTTTTGAAAAACCTGACGTTTCACATTCTCCTCTGATCCCAGTATAAATACCCCTTATACCCACAAATGAAAGAGAGCTTCCAGAGAGAATTTTGAGAAAGAAACCCTAGAGTAAAACAAGATTGATTCATCTACAATCTTTACATAAGAGTCTCTTCAAATTCCTCAACTCTCTTCCTCTCCATTGTCAAACCCTTGAGAGGCATTTTACCATAACCTTGTTCTCACCATATCCATTACTGTGAGAGGGCTGTTTGGTGTTCTGAGAAGCAGTTAGGAAGGAACCAATCTTCATTGGTTGATGCTATGGTCAAGTAGCGGAATCCGGGAAACTAGAAAAGAAAAAGGTTCGGCGCAACCTTGTTGGAGCAAGAAGCTTGGAGGGCTTAGGTGCACTGAGTAGATTAGGCTTGGAGGGTCTATTACTGTCCATGTATCCCAACTACATTTTCTAGTGGATTGTTTACCGCTTGGAGGGCGGCAGAGAGGTTTTACGCCGAGGGCTTCGGTTTCCTCTTCGATAACACATCGCGTGTTGTCTTTGTGTTTGCATCTTCCTTCCCTTTTATCTTTGCCTTTTATTATCTGCTGTGGGTTGTGATTTTAATTTGGCTTAGATAGTTTTTCCAATTCTAGTTTATAGCTTTTGTTCATTTTCCGCACACTAATTGTTTGATATAAAGCTTGAATTGGTTAACTTGTAAATTGGGGGTCTAAACGTTCAAGGGTGTTTTTACACTTTTTGAACTTTCACACATTACAAGTTGAAGTTTTAATATATTTAGATCCTAATTTCTTAGAACCGAACAGATGACATACAGGTGAAAGGCATTATGGTAGATGGTTTTGCACTCTTTCTTAACAATACGTTTCTTCTTAAAAACTATCAAGGTCTGTTAATTATTAGCTTTTTTGTTCGTGGTCATGTGTATGGAGGGTTAATCTTGCTAGAGCCACATGTTTCTTTTTTAAAGTCTTTTTTTTTTTTTTTTTTTGCTGAATGTTTCTTTTTTAAAGTCAAGAAACAAGGGATAAGCTCAGAATATAAGAAAGAGACAACACAAGTACTGTCAAGGTCTGTTAATTATTAGCTTTTTGTTCGTGGTCATGTGTCAGCCTATGGAGGGTTAATCTTGCTAGAGCCACATGTTTCTTTTTTAAAGTCAAGAAACAAGGGATAAGCTCAGAATATAAGAAAGAGACAACACAAGTACAACAAAGGAACATTGAGTTATATCTGTATATCAAATTTTATAATTTAAAAAAAAAAAAAAAAATGAGTGTGTTTTTTGCTCCAAATTAAAAATTCGGCTTATTTTACTATTTAGTTTATTTTTGCTACTATTTATGGGTCCCACTGCATTTTTTTATACTATTCATGAGTCTTACTGTACTATTTCAACTAACTTTTACATTTATCTACAGTGCTTTAAGAAAAAAAAAAGTTTTTAGTTTCAGCAAAATAAGAGGATCTCAAACAGACTCTGATTGTCGGTAAGTTAAGACAGAATAATGTATGTCCAAGGGTGAGGTAAAACAAAATAACATGTTTAGCATTAAAATATCAATAACATTCACCCAGCATATTAGCTTAAATAATCAACAGGTTTTATAGTATTTTTTTACATTTTTTTGTTCTATTGGTCAAAACACCTAAAAAATCTTCGATATAACCGGTATGACTTGTATTTTAGCTAGTAAATTTTAAGAAAGTACTAGTAACAATTTAATAGCCACTATGGCCGGTATGGGACAATATTGACTCACTTGCGACGCCACTTTGGACAAAATATCTAGTCTCTTTTATTCTTTATTTTTTGGACAAAGTTTAGCTACAAAATTGGTTGTAGCATAAAGCTATAACCTTACTCAATAAAATAAACACTACTACATATTTTGAAAATCTAATCGTTAAATTGCATGTTCTTTACGCTCTTAATACACATGTCAAATTTTGTATCAATCAGATATTGTTTGCTATATAATCTATAAGCTTATATTTTATGTATAATTTTAAACTACAAAAACTTGCAATTTAAACAATTTATTGATAACATAGCTATTGATCTTTAATTTTCTAGAAATTTTGTAAGCATAGAGGATATAAGAAAAAGATGTAATTCAATTTTGTAAGTTTTTTGAAAGTGGTCATGTGCTATCATTTTTGGTAATGGCTCCCATTTCAGGCTGTGGACTCTTTGTCAAGGATAATAATCTAGCTTCAAGTACTATGTAGAACACATTAGAGTCACATGAAACATCCTTATAGCCTCTAGGTCTTATTTTGTAATCAATTTCAATGCACTTGTTTAATCAGCCTTCCCTTAGTAGATGATTCAACCACATGTAGATACATCTGTAGCATGTATAACCATCATGTTAAGTATTGGTTGTCTATTATACGATTATATGTAAACATATATGCTCAGGATTTTCTCATATGAAAAGTAAAATAAAAATCAGCGTCATATACTGCTTGACTGTTAAAAAGTTGTTTATGAGCAAGATGTTCTTGGGATTTATTCATGTTAACCGAAAAAACAAAAATGGTATGCTTGGCTTATGACGTTGTTTTAAGCTCGGTTTGGATTGCATTCCACGATCACACGTCTGCGTCTGCCTTTTTTTTTTTTTTTTCAGCTTTTCCAGTGAGTCCCGTGCACTGTTCACGGGACACAAACCTCTTTTTTCAATAAAACTTTCATTAAAAATTGGTTCCACGATACTATTCACACATTTGAAAATTATTTTGCTACAATATTTTCAGTTTTCAGCAAAATAAGCGATATCCAAACGCACACTTAGTGTGATGTACAATGAGTGTAGATTTCACTGACAGGGTTTTGGTTCATGAAAAAAATATTTGTCACTGCGATTTTATATTGGACCAAAGTATTTGTTGAACCTATGATGATAATAGGTCTTTGATTGGAAGAGTTGTGGTTTTGGTGATAAGAGATAATAAAGCTGCCTTCACTCAATTGGAACAGTTACAGTAGTTGTAATGAGAAAAATAAGAACTTTTATTTTATTTGTAAGTGATTCCTTTTAGTGGTTAATGAAAGTGCTTATTCTCCCAAAAATAAATAAATAAATAAATTGTGAGCACCATGTAGACTCTCCCATTTCTCTTTGCATCTAATTTCCATTTAGTTAATCAGACTCTATAGTTGAGTGACAATTTTATGTACAAATTTCACTTAATTCACAATATTATTCATTCATAAATAAATAAAATTGTGACCACTATGTAGTCTCTCTCTTTTTTCTCAAGTTCCAATGGTATCTTTTGACTTGAATTAAACTTCTACTCTTTGTTGGTGTCTTCATGAGTGTTTGTGCACACGACCAGACCATTATATATGCTTGACTTTACTTCATTATGCACTTTGTAGCTCACTTCTCTCGCTCTTGATAATGCATTCTTGTGTTGAACCATTCATTACTCATGAAATGGCAAAACAATAAAATGAAATATAAAATATGTGCCGCTAGCCATCTTCCTCAACATCCGTACTTGAGTTACTCTTACCTTTTAATCAATATTTTCAAACATTTATGTACTATTTTCACTTAATATTATTTGTTCATAAATAAATAAAATTATGACCACTATGTAGCCTTTCTCTTTTTTCTCAAGTTCCTATGGTGTCTTTTGACTAGAATTAAGCCTATACTCTGTTGGTGCCTTCATGAGTGTTTGTGCACATGACCGGACCATTATGCTTGACTTTGCTTCGTCGTGCACTCATTTCCATCTTATGCAAAATTTCTGTTTGGTTGATAGGGATTCCACAACACATAACCCTATGGAATTGCTTGTCAACTTCATAGATTCCACTTTAACTTGATGGGGGCACAGTTCTGCGCAAATAAGATTAGCCTCAAGCCTCAAATAGAATGCAATTCATGGATGTAATTTAATTCTTTTATCTCCTCCGCCCTTTTGTCCGATTATAGGTCTCTCTCTCTGTTTATTTCCCGAGAAAAAAAAATTGAATTTGGAAATTACCTATGATAGGCCACAAATTGAATGACCCCTTGTGATAGAAATTAATTAATTAATTAGCCAAGTTTTTAATTAATCAATTTATCATGCAAACGCGTGGTAGCACAAACAAATCACCAATAAACTAATTATGCAGCGGAAAATAAATAACACGGTGATTTGTTTACGAATGGGGAAAACCTAACGGCAAAAACCCCACCGGGTGATTTTCAGGTCACCGCTCCCGAAACTCCACTATTATCACAACAAGCGGTTACAAGTAAAGGAATCCCAAGTACCTTACCAACCTACAGTTGAACCTTTACCCCAATACCCAATTGGACTTGTTCTGTAGTGACAGTTCCCCTTTCGATGCACGACTCCCAAGTACGTGACTAACCAATTGCGCGGATCCCAATACGCGACTTCAATCACCAACTAAGAAGATTGTTGGTTGCAAAGTTTTTCAATTCATCCACACGATGAAGATCAGGAAGATGCTTGGTCACAAAACCCTACGGTGCACATACACAGCAACTTCTTCAAGAGAAAGAGATGAACTAGGGCAAGAACTTCGTCTCTGGTCACAATTTGCTTGAACAAAGTTTGCTCAAAGCTTGTGCAACTTGTGAACTGTTTGACGGCCCTTAAACTGATCCTTTTATATGTCTAGGGTTAGGAGAAAAGAAGGCCCAAAGACAAATTCACGAATCCCAAGAAAATCATATTGAAATTCTGAAAAGCTTAAACCTCGATAGATAGAAGGTGTTGAGAAGCTGTCGAGAAGGTGTCGAGCACACCAAATGTAGAACAGCTTCCTTAAGCTCGATAGATGCAGCTGTCGAGACAGCTGTCGAGACAGCTGTCGAGCTTTAATGATTTTGCACTCTAAACTTGTTTTCTTGAACAGACTTGAAAGCTTCAATACTTGATCTTGAAACATGGTTTCTTGAAGTATTTAAAGACATCCTAAATCTACCCAAATACAAGTAAAGTGCGTTTTGTCAAAGGATAAGCCAATTACATAAAATCATGACATATGTTCTTAACATGTGAAATACATATGTCCTAACAATCTCCCCCTTTGGCAATCCGTGACAAAACCACAACAAACAAATGAACATATGAGAGAAGTCATAAATCACTCAACTCATATTCACTTGTTGAATACAATAAAATCTATCCTAACACAAACTCTTAAAAAACTTTGCAAGAAGAGAGTTTATGGCAAGTAGACTTTAACAACCTGTATTTCTAAAACACTTTAAACAAAACTCATAAAGGCATCTTTGTGTGAAACATAAATAATAGATTGCATACAAGTATAAGAAACATGTGGATAAAGGGAGAAAAGAAACAACACATGAAGGGGTAGGTGAAAGAAAAACATACATCAACATAAATAAGGAAATAAGTACAATGTATGTCTATAAATGGTCACAAGACCTCATGTACAAGAATAATGTATCTAAAAAGAAAGAAAAGAAACGATACATACTATCCTCACTACATCCCTCAAAGTGTATCAACACTCCCCCTAACAAAAATGGTCCTATACTAACTTTCCCCCTAAGATATACTACTCTCATATCCAAAACTACTCCCTCTTTTTGTCACGAGTGACAAAGGGCAAGAGTGTCAAGTAAATATCTCATCGGTAGAGCTAGCATCTCCATCAGCATCATCCGAAGCATCATCGTCATCACCATCATCATCATCCTCATCCTCAGAATCACAAGCCACGGGAGAAGGTGGTGAAGGAGTAGCCTCAGGAGCAAAACCACCCATGGACACCTGTCGTCATGCAATACGACCAACACGAACGTTCACCTGATACAACTCTGTAGAAAGTGTATCTAGGCGAGCATCCACGCACTGCAGCTGCGCCATGATGTCTCCTAAAGTCACATCGCCCGAAGAAGAAGGAGGAGCGAATGTGGATGGAGCAAAGCGGGATGGAGCTGAACGGGAGGAAGGAGCTGCTGAATCCGACTGCCGCGACCAAAGCTGGGCTTCGCTACATTTAACGGTAGCGAAATCTATGGCACACATGACGGTAAAATGGTCGGAAGAGGGAAAAGAAACGGAAAAATGGCGTAAAATCCTCGTAATAGCGAAAGGAAAGATGAGCTTATCACGGGACACCGAATCTAGATGAACATCTATAATAAACAGAATGAAATGAGAAGGAAAGTCTATGGTAAGATGCTCAAGAAGAGACAACAAAAATCGAGCACGAGGCTCTGTAATGGAGTTATAGTGAAAGAGGGGATGCAAAACAAAAGTCATCACCATGTTCATGAATCTAGGACCTTTAGCAAAAGGTCGACATGGTGTAAAAAGACACTCACCCCAAGCAGTAGGGCATTCATAGAAAGCAGACATGAGCTCATCCCTGGACACAGTACTCAGACGCTCATAACTAGGATAGTCAAGAAACTCTATCCTAGGTACCCGAAGCACATCCGCAACAAGTTGCGGTGTGATAGGAATGCGCGTACCTCGAACGCGAGTGAAGAAAAGAGGTACTGAACGATCAATCCCGTGCATGTTGGAGTAGAACTCCTGGATAAGCACGAGAGGACAGGTGACCGGGACATCACACAGTGACTCCCATCCCCTACTGTGAATGACAGAGGGAAGGTCGGTGTTGGCAAAATCCGACAGAACGACTTAGCGTTCCGAATGAATGCCTCGTCTAGAAAAGTTCTCTGAAAATGCCTTAAAAGCATCATCATCACGGAACCGGATATGAGTAAGAGTAGGATCAGATGATGAAGAAGCATCGGAATGAAGAGGGTTCCGGGCTGGAGTGGATTTACGCTTAGGTGTCATAGACACGACTAACGTAAACTAACAGAGAGGGAGAGAACGAATGACAATCAGAAAAGTCCCAAACAGTTTCAAATATATCAAGTATATTGAAAAAGAGTACGTATGCATGGGAAATGCATGAACATGTGACATGCAAAAGAAATTGCATCATAGGCTCAACCCAATCCAAACCTATCAGCACACAAACATATAGCACACATCTAAATGCATGATAATATCATTATAATGCTAATGTGATGCAATGTATGAGGTTTTAAACTCATTTAAGTGAAAACCCATCCCAAAATTTCAATAAAAATTCATCAATTTTGAAAAATGCCAAAATTTTTCAAAAACCTCAAAACCTAGGTTTCAAAACATGAAATGCATGAATGAGAAAGGATCAAAAGCTTACCAAGTAAAGAAAAACTTGAAAAAGCTTGAAGAATCCTTGAGAAACAGTTAAGGGAGTGAGATGAGAGAGTTTGGGAGGGAAAACAGAGAAGTATCGAGAGAGAGATCGAATGAAATGAAGACCGGATCGCACAGGGAGCTTATATAGTGCTGGCAGTAAATCTCAACAGATGAAGGTATCGAGAGGTATCGAGGTATCTGTTGAGGAGGTTTCGAGAAAAAGCTCTTCGACAGCTGAGGTGTTGAGAAGGTATCGAGGAACAACACATCAGAATCAAGAACAAAAGCTCGATCGATCCACTAGGTGTCGAGAAGCTATCGAGGACACAGACCCAATCTCGATCAATCCACCAGGTATCGAGGTGCAGGCGAGATTGCGATAAGAAAAAACTTAGGAAGCTCGACAGATAGCTAGGTATCGAGGAGGTGTCGAGCCAGCTTTTTTTTAAAAACAGTTTTTCGAGATGTGAAAAACACAGACATGAATGCAATTCAACATGCAACTCAACCAACGATCCAATCAACATTTTAAGCTCTCAAAATCAACTCTCAAATAAAAATTTAAGCACATGGATCTTCAAAAACACACACACACACACTAAACAAGTCTAACCAATTTTATATTTCAAAAACAAGTTAAGACAGTCTAGTAAGCATATATTAACACATGTAAAAACCTTGTGATGGCCAAATCACATTGTACCTGCACATGTATCGAGAATAGCAAAGAATATTGCGTGTTGTGTGTGAAAAATATCGCAAGATTGCATAAGTGTATACATGTTATGACGATTTGAGATATGAGAAAATCGCTTTAACTCACACACAATCATAACTGCTTGATGGGGACTATCACCTTCAAGGTACATCCTATAACTCCCACATCTCCTAGAATACACGCTTGCAATCATTTTTAAAGCATTTTGATCTTTTTCTTTTGAATTTTCTTTGCATATTTTTCTTTTAAGTATATCATGCATGGGCATATTAGAGATAGAAAAGAAATACCCAATGATATTTGACATTCTAATTTTGCTATGCCTAAGCATACAAATGTTTTTGACACTGCACTTTTGCTATGCCGAAGCATACAGGTGTCATTTATGATTGGCGGACAACAGTGGTGAGATGGTTATTAATGCCTTTCTCTTAGGATTTTTTAGTCCTTCCCGTCAAAAAGAGTGATATGAGTGTTAAGTTTAAGAGACAACTTAATCGTACTCATCACAAACACGAGCCACAAAGCTCACTTGCTTAGTTGTGCATAGAGATGCTCATCTAAGCTACAAATGATACAAAGTTTAGAAGACTTTGTTTCAATGGCCACCTAAGGCACACATGTACCAAAGTACACAAAACACACACTGTTTTTGTATTTTTCTGATTTTTCAATTCTTTTTTTTTATTTTTATATGAAAAACAAAACAAAGCAAAACTGAAAAATAATCAAACAAAAACATGTTAAACACTCAAAGCATAAAAACTAGATGCAAATGCATGAGGAAGGAAGAGAAGAGAGAAGATCATCCCATGGAGATAACACCAATGTTTTGACGAAGGAATTCGAAACGTTTACTGTCAAGAGGTTTGGTAAACAGGTCAACCTTCTGATCATCGGTGTGAATAAACTCAAGAGTGAGAATACCATCTTCGACAAGCTCCCTAATGAAGTGATGTCGAATCTCTATGTGTTTGGTTCTAGAATGTTGAACCGGATTCTTAGAGATGTTAATGGCACTAGTATTGTCACAATAGATAATGAGATGTTCTTGACAATTACCATAATCATGGAGGAGTTTTTGCATCCATAGGAGTTGGGTGCAACAGCTACCAGTAGCAATGTACTCAGCTTTTGCAGTGGATAATGAGATGGAGTTCTGCTTTTTACTCATCCAAGAGACAAGATTATTGCCCACATAGAAACAACCCCCTGAAGTACTCTTTCAATCATCAGCATTCCCAGCCCAATCAGCGTCAGAGTACCCAGCTAAGACATCACTTGTGTCCTTGCTGTACCACACACCAAACTCAGCAGTGGTTTTGACATACTTTATGATTCTTTTTAAAGCAGTCATATGGGACTCTTTGGGATTAGCCCGATATCTAGCACACACTCCAACACTGTAGCTAATGTCAGGTTTGCTAGCAGTAAGGTAAAGTTGACTACCTATCATGCTTCTATAAAGAGATGAATCAACATTTTTACCTAACAAGTCAACAATGAGTTTAACATTTGGGCTCATAGGGGTTCTAACAAAACTAGCAGATTCTAAACCAAACTTTTTCACAAGATTCTTAGCATATTTAGATTGAGATAGGAATATACCTGAATTTTGTTGACGAATCTGCAGCCCAAGGAAGTGAGTCAGCTCTCCAATCATGCTCATCTCGAACTCGGCCTGCATAAGTTTTGAGAAACCATGAGCAAGTTCATCCTTAGTTGATCCAAAGATGATGTCGTCAACATAGACTTGAGCAACTATCAGCTCGCCATCTTCTCTTTTGATGAAAAGAGTCTGATCAACCTTTCCTCTTGTGGACCCATGTGACACCAAATATTGTGTAAGCCAATCATACCAAGCTCTGGGAGCTTGCTTTAGCCCATATAGTGCTTTCTTGAGGTACAGTACATGATCCGGGAAGTGAGGATCAATGAACCCTTTTGGTTGAGCCACATAAATATCTTCTTTGAGTAGTCCATTTAGGAAAGCAGCCTTTACATCCATCTGATAAAGCTTGAACTTCAATTGGCAAGCCAAGGCAAGAAGAATTCTGATGGATTCCATACGGGCAACTGGAGCAAACGTTTCATCATAGTCTACTCCTTCCATTTGTGAGTATTCTTGAGCTACAAGTCGAGCCTTGTTACGGATCACATTGCCCTCCTCATCAGTCTTATTGCAGAATATCCACTTTGTGCCGATGATGTGTTCACCTTCCGGTCTAGGCACCAAAGTCCAGACATCATTCCTCTGAAACTGAAGTAGTTCATCATGCATTGCTTCAACCCAACTTTCATCCTGAAGAGCTTCTTCAACCTTAGTGGGTTCAACCTGTGACAAATAACAAGATTAGGACACAAAATTAGCAACACATTTATCAACCGTTCGTTTCCTTAATGTGAGTTCATTCAAATTTCCCACAATATCTTCTAGAGGATGATTTAGTTTAATCCTTGAGGAAGGTCCTTTCTCCTCATGGGATTCAGAATCTGGTGAAGTGGTTATATCTGCTGGATCTTCCACAACACTAGGAGTAGCTGGAGTGCTAGAGATGCAGGTACTTGTTCAACAATTTCTTGAACTTCTCTAGGCTCAGGAGGAAGAATTTCTTTAGTGAGTTCCTCAACACCCTTTTCAGAACCGGAATCTGAAGACTCATCAATAACAACATTCACTATTTCCATTACCTTCATGGTTCTTTTGTTGTATACCCAATAAGCCTTACTTGTAGAGGAATAACCCAGAAATATTCCTTCATCACTCCGGGAATCAAACTTTCCCACATTTTCCCTATCCTTTAGGATGAACCAAGTACTTCCAAAGATCTTGAAATACTTCACATTCGGCTTCCTTCCTTTCCATAACTCATATGGAGTCTTCTTGGTACCGGGTCTAAAATATACCCTATTAACCGTATGACATACAGTGTTGACAGCTTCTCCCCACAAGTTTCTAGCCACATCCTTATTATGCAGCATGGCTCTAACCATCTCCTGAATAACTCTGTTCTTTCTTTCTACTACACCATTCTGCTGAGGAGTAATAGGAGCAGAGAATTCTTGAGAGATACCTGATCTTGTGCAAAACGACTCCATATATGAGTTCTCGAATTCTTTACCATGGTCACTTCGAATTCGATCAATTTTCAAGCTCTTTTCATTCTGCAGTCTTGTGCACAAAGCTTCAATGTGCTCAGGAGCATCAGACTTGGATCGTAGAAGAATGACCCAAGTGTACCTAGTGAAGTCATCTACTACAACCATGATGTATCTCTTACCACCAAGAGACTCGGTTCTAGTTGGACCCATAAGATCCAGATGTAGAAGCTCCAATGGTCTAGATGTAGCTGAAGTCTGAGTGCCAGGATGCTTAGCTTTAGTCTGTTTTCCAAGTTGGCACGGTCCACATACCACATTGCTCATTCTACTAAGCTTTGGTATCCCTAAAACTGACTCATGCTTAGACACAATAGAAAGATGTTTGTAGCTAGCATGTCCCATCCATTGATGCCATAGATTTTCATTTGGCAAACGAATGCTATTACATACAATATCAGCATCAGGAACCAATCCATAACAGTTGTCAAGAGTGCGAACACCACTTATGAGTTTCTTTCTAGACTCATTCATGACAAGACACTTTCCCTTGGAGAATAGCACCATGAAGTCTTGATCACATATCTGACTTATACTCAGCAGGTTCACCCTTAGACCTTCAACATATAAAACGTTTGCAATGTCCGACAGTCCAGGTAAAGAGATGATTCCTTTTCCTTTAATCTGCGATTTGCTCCCATTGCCAAAAGTGACATTGCCACCTTTCTTAGACTCGAAAACCTTGAAGAGAGATCGGTCTCCAGTCATGTGTCTTGAGCATCCACTGTCAAGGTACCATAAGCATGTGTCCATTACTTTAAATGCAGACTTCATCATGAAACACACTTCGTGCTTTGATGATAAATCAGTGGGAATGGTACTTTCTCTCAACTGCCTTATACAAGCTAAGCGTTTAACTTTCACTCTTCTCAGACGAACTCCTTTGCACATTTTCATTCTGAGACAGTCTAGTTTCTTCTTAGCCAAACTGAGATCCTTTTCAATAGTCATTATGAGAGACTTCAAATAACTTTTAAACCTGCATTTTCTGAAATACTCAAACAAATAGAGATTAGAGAAACAGGATGTATTTGAAAACAATGATCTCTTCAAGCCGGTTACAGCCATGACAACAGGGGTCAACGGATCAACACAGCAAAGATTAAACCCTAATCAGAGTGTGCCTGCTCTGATACCACTTGATAGGCCACAAACTGAATGACCCCTTGTGATAGAAATTAATTAATTAATTAGCCAAGTTTTTAATTAATTAGCCAAGTTTTTAATTAATCAATTTATCATGCAAACGCGTGGTAGCACAAACAAATCACCAATAAACTAATTATGCAGCGGAAAATAAATAACACGGTGATTTGTTTACGAATGGGGAAAACCTAACGGCAAAAACCCCACCGGGTGATTTTCAGGTCACCGCTCCCAAAACTCCACTATTATCACAACAAGCGGTTACAAGTAAAGGAATCCCAAGTACCTTACCAACCTACAATTGAACCCTTACCCCAATACCCAATTGGACTTGTTCTGTAGTGACAGTCCCCATTTCGATGCACGACTCCCAAGTACGTGACTAACCAATTACGCGGATCCCAGTATGCGACTTCAATCACCAACTAAGAAGGTTATTGGTTGCAAAGTTCTTCAGTTCATCCACACGATGAAGATCAGGAAGATGCTTGGTCACAAAACCCTACGGTGCACATACACAGCAACTTCTTCAAGAGAAAGAGATGAACTAGGGCAAGAACTTCGTCTCCGGTCACAATTTTCTTGAACAAAGTTTGCTCAAAGCTTGTGCAACTTGTGAACTGTTTGACGGCCCTTAAACTGATCCTTTTATATGTTTAGGGTTAGGAGAAAAGAAGGCCCAAAGACAAATTCATGGATCCCAAGAAAATCATATTAGAGTTCTGAAAATCTTAAACCTCGACAGATAGAAGCTGTCGAGAAGGTGTCGAGCACACCAAATGTAGAACAGCTTCCTTAAGCTCGATAGATGCAGCTGTCGAGCTTTAATGATTTTGCACTCTGAACTTTTTTTCTTGAACAAACTTGAAAGCTTCAATACTTGATCTTGAAACATGGTTTCTTGAAGTATTTAAAGACATCCTAAATCTACCCAAATACAAGTAAAGTGCGTTTTGTCAAAGGATAAGCCAATTACATAAAATCATGACATATGTTCTTAACATGTGAAACACATATGTCCTAACAACCTAGTAGAACTTTGCAAAGAATTTTTTGGTATTCTCGCTTGTTTTCTCTCTCTCATTCTCTCCATTGATATTTCTCTTCCTCGCCAATAATATACTTTGGGGCTAGGGTTTGGATACCTTGGAAATGGAATTACATACTAGTCCTTTGGAATCTGAAGTATGGGTTGGATGTATGAGGTTTGAACATATTATATTGAAGAAATGCTTAAAAAGGAGTTGGTAAGTGTTATCGGTGCAGTATTTCAATAATATCAATTTAAGTATGGGTTGGATCTATGAGGTTTTTTTTGTGTTGCTGTATTTTTTTAATTTTAGGTTTCCTGTGAAAACGGGCATTGGTTTATCTAGGTGACTATGTCCTTGAAATGAAGGAAATTATGACATAAACAAGCCAGAAAGAGAGTGATAAGACCTTCCTTGTCTATCTTTTTTTTTTTTTTTGCTGAATCTTCCTTGTCTATCTTTAAGTGTGTTAGGTATGTACCTTTATGCCAATCTGTACAGGCTCTCATTAACTACACCATTTTGAAACTCACACCATTTATGTCTACTTATTAAATAATCATGCCCCTATTTACATTCCCCTATAAATACGTACCGTAACTAATGTGAAGTTGTGCACTAGTTTCTCTAAAGAAATGGCTAGTCCGAATAATGGTATCACCAATGTCCATGACTTAAAGATTGAAGCTCTGTTATCAGTGACACCTTATGAACTGATTGATCAGAGACTGGTGCACCGAGTTTTGGCCATGGACCCTGTTGGTTCAGGAATATTCCGAAGGTGTCTTCATGTACTTCTTTACTACAAGAATGTGAGTGAGGAGGATTCCGGGTCACTTTTTGCAGGTTGGGCTAAGGAGTCACCAGCAAGAGCATTGTGTGAGCAGCCATTGCTTAGTGGAAGGCTCCGGCGTGGAGAGGATGGTGATGGAGAGTAAGAAATTTTGTCCAATGATAGTGGTGCTTGGCTCGTGGAGGCACAAATGGATATAACTTTATCGGAGTTTCTTAAATTGAAAGAGAAGGAAGAAGCAGAAGCTCAGCTTGTTTCTTGGAATGATATTTATGAACATAATCCACAGTTCTCTCCATTATTTTATGTTTAGGTAACTAATTAAGCTTACATATCCAGGAAAAATAAAATCTAGACTATTTTTATAGTTATGTTAGAAAGTGCTGGATTAGAGAAGTGAATTATTAGGAAAAAAACACCGAAATGGTGCAGTTAATAATAAAACAGTTTATGCATGTGCAATAAATTTAACCTTTCTTTTTCAGCGTTTTATTTCTTAATCCATCTTACAAATGATGAAGATCTTTAAAAGTGCACAACACTGTCTTGTAGAGTTGTGTATTGACTCTCACAAATTAAATTTTGACAAGACTTTGACACTATATCTATAACCTAAATGCATTAATAGGAATTGATTGGAAGAAGAGAGATCTTCTTGAGTATTCTACAACACCGGTCATAATAATTTATTATAACAATGACTTTTAGTGGCCACATGTTCCAAAGAAGTCTTCTTTAGCGTGTAATGTCTACGGTCTTTGATGACACATGCTTACCTTCTTTCGCATCATATGTATAAATATAATGTGTCGCTCAATATGAAAGTGTGGATATTGTGTGAACATTATCCACACAATAAAATAAAAAAAAGTCTCTTCCACTTTTCTTCTATATTTTGCCGAATGTGTCATGTCTACCAAAAACTCAAGGTCAACAACAACATATATCTACCAGTCCAATATATGCACTGGTTCTAACTAGATTCTAAAGTAAGCTAGAAAGAAGTGTGAATTAAAATGGGGCACCCTTTTATTTTTTGTTTGTTATTTTTTTTTTTTTATGATTTTCCAATTCCTACAGGTGACAAACTTCCAGTGTGGTGGATACTCGGTTGGGATTAGTTTCACACGCATATATACTTAGATTAAGCTAAAAAGAAGTGTGAAATAATAATTTTCTTTAAATACATAAAAAATAAAATCTTCCATTTTTGTTCTAATTTTGGCTGAATGTGTGAAGGGTGACATTCATTTAATTTTCATATGGGGTAGTACCAAAAACCCAAGGTCGACAACAACATTCATCTATTGGCCACATATGCAAGGGTTCTAACTAGATTCTATAGTAAGCTAGATAGAAGTGTGAATTAAAATGGGGAACTCTTTTATTTTTTATTTTTCTGATTTTCCAATTCCTACAGGTGACAAACTTCCGGTGTGGTGGATACTCGGTTGGTATTAGTTGTAGCCTTCTTCTGGCAGACATTTTCGTGAAGGATAACTTCCTTAATAATTGGGCAAACATGCACAACAATATACTTTCCAATAATAATGAATACAAAAAACCCGTATTTTACCTTCATAATCTTAAAACAAATGGTTATTCTCAAGCCAACATAATTAGCCATAGTCCAAGTAATGATTGTGGCCAAACCATGCATTTAAAGGTCACTACTGAAAATGAAAATTCGGATGGTGAATTCTTCCAGTCACTTGCATTGCTTTGCATTAAGGAGACTAAGAGCAAACTTGGTAGCACAATGGCTTCAGAGTTTTCTTTATTTGTGAAAGAAAACATCGAGGTCATTAAGATAGAAAAGTATTCTAAACATGGGCATGTTAATCCATAATTGGGTCTCAAGACTCAAGTCACTTGTGCAGGTTGGGATGAATATTTAGGGGGCCAATGAGGTAGCGTTTCGTGATGGGAATAGGCCAATGCATGTTTCATATTAGATTGGGTCAATTTTGGTGGTCTTGTCAATGCAATTCCACCTCTTAATCAGGCTACTCTTAGAGTGAACATTTTAGTCACAATTCCTAATGAGAACAAACTCTTAGGCGAGTTGGACAATTTGAATTTCTTTTTAATTTTTTTTCCCTATATGTGATTCTAGGAAAGGGAAGAATTGTTTGGTTAAAGTTTCGTGTTAGTCGTTATCTTGATTTGGTATGGGGTTTAATTTTACCATCCATTTGTAATTGTTATTTGCTCTGTATTTGAATGAGGAAAGCCAGTTATGTATTTGAATGATCAAACGACTTTTGAGTTGTTTGTAATTTTTGTACATTTTTTGCTAATTTAATTTAGCTTATTTGTTATCTATGTGTAAGCATTTTTTTAATTTAGACTTAGCTTATGCCTTGGTTCATTGTGAGGAGTCTAACCTAACTAAGGGAGTGAATTTTGTACTTTACCAGCCTGTATGTGCCATATCGATACTAAGACCAATACAAAAACATGGGTATTACATGCTGGTTTAAATGTTAGTGAAAGTTCAAATAGTATGTAAAACACTTATGAACGTTTAGACCCCCAAAATAAAAATACCAACACAAGCTTATAATCAAACAATATATGTGCGAAAAATGAAATATAAGCTATAACCAAATTGGTAACACACTCTAAACCATAATTAATAACCAACACAGCAATAATTAAAAGGTAAAGAGAAAGGGAAGAAAGATGTAAACACAAAGATAACACAGCGATGTGTTATTGAAGAGGAAACCGAAGTACTCGGCAAAAAACTTCTCCGCCGCCCTCCAAGCGGTCAATAATCCACTAGAGAATATAGTTGGGATACATGAATAGTAGAAGACCCTCCAAGCCTAATCTACCCAGTGCACCTAAGCCCTCCAAGCTTCTTGCTCCAACAGGGTTACGTCGAATCTTGTCTTCTCTAGCTTACCGGATCCCACAATAGCCCATTCCATCAACCAAATTGAATTGATCCCTTCTAAACTGCTTCCCAAGCACCAAAATACCTTCCCACAGATATGAGTATGCTGAGATAAGGATTTGACTAATGTACCTCTCAAGGATATATCAATGGAGAAGGTGAGAGTAGAGGAATTTGGAGAATCAAATGATGAAGATTGTGGATGAGTCAATTTGTTTTTCTCTAGGGTTTCTCTCTCCAAATTCTCTCTAGAAGCTGTCTACATTTCATGGGTATAAAGGTATTTATAGTAGGGTGTATGAGGAATGCGAAGAGTCAGTTACAACCAAACAGGGCATTTTGGCAACTCGAGCTCGCGACTGGAACGAGTCGCGAGTTTGAGTCGCGAGCTAACTGCCTGGCCAGACTGGAAGTTTTGTCCTGTAGTGCAACAGCTGGCGTGACCCTTCAACTCCCCCTTGAATTTTAACAAAGTTTAATTCTTAAGATGTGACCAATCTTTCCCAAGTACTTTATATCAAACTGGACTAAATAACAAAAAACTCCATTGATGACAATAACTCTCTACATCATTCTAAATGATTAGAATGTCATCAACATACATCAAGAAATTTATTATTCTATATAGCTTTTACACACATAAGACCTTTTAATACTTGATCAAAATCAAACAACTTGATTGCTTGATCGAAGATAATATTTTATGATTCATATGCTTGCTTTAGTCCATAAATGAACTTTAAGCAACTTGCATACTAAACACTACTGGTTCTTTGCTATGAACAAGTCTAGTTACATTATATAGATGTCTTCCTCAAGATTGCTACTAAAAGAAGCTTTTTTGATATTCATTGTCATATTTCATCCAAATGAAATATAATGAATAAGAAAATCTAGATAGAGTCAAACATGACTATTGGTGAAAAAATCTTTTCATAGTCGAACCATTTCTTTCTGAATAAATCTTTTTGCCACTAGTTTTGACTTTGAAGATTTACACCTTCATAACTATTAATCTCTTTTCCTTGTAGACCTATTTGAAAAAAAAATAGGTTTAATGCCATTAGGCGCCTCTACAAGTTCTAAACTTTAAATAGAATCCAATTCTATTCACATAACTTTCATCTAGTAATCCATATTCATATCATCTATTGCCTTTACGTAGGACCGAGGATCAAATTCATATCCTTACGGAATGACTTCAAAAGTTTATTCCAAAAGTATGAATTTATTTGGTAATTGATAATCCTTCCATTACGATATTGTACCGGTGTAATAGTTATCTATAGAATAACGTCTTATGGTGTATCTGATACAACCATCTCATTTCTAAATGTATTTTATAGTTGTCCTACAACAAATTCTGTCATTTTTCTTCTAGAACAATCTACCTTTAAAAGAGTCCTATTCCTCCTTTATGTATGCACTGACTTAAAGAAGTCATTGGAACGTCATTCCTTTACAAAAATGAGCCCTATATCTTATTATCCTTTAAATGGAATTCTTAGATTGGGAATATAATAAAATAATGGTTCTAAAAACCCATCTTTCACCAATCTTGAATATCATTTAGATTAATAAGATCTAGACATAAGTGCCAAAACATACAATACCAAAGGATGGAAACTTTCTCTTTAAAAAGTAAAACATGTAAATTTCCATATAGAAAACAATCATGGACAATGCTTAGCTTTACCAAAACAGAAACACTTTCCTTTTGGTCATACTTTTGAGTCTAATTTTCTTATGGAAATTACTAGGACAACTAGCTTGTCCAACTATTTGGTATTATAATTCCTCTTCTTGCCTCCTTTACCTTTTGGTTCAGGCTAAGAATTTGAATTAAATCATATTGATCCTAGTCTTAACTTTTAGGATGTCTTTCGTTGCGTAGAACTCACTCATCAATTCAGATAATATAAAAAGAATTTATTTATTTCCAAAACAATCTGAATTAATCAAATGATTCTAACAAGGACTTGTGGATCATATCCATATGAGATTAACATTTAATCTCTACATCCAAGAATTCCAATTCCTTTTAAAAATAAAACATTTTCATAAAATGATATAGAATTGGAACTCCTTAAGCCTTTCTTAGCACTCAATATGATTCATACCAAACATTTCATTTAGACTTAATATAAAGTCTAAGGCTAGTATTAACTCTTGCATCTCATATTGTAGCACAATTGAGATAGAAGCCAATGTAACATTTTAGCATTTCAATGAAGACTATGATCACATCATAAGCTATCTTCCATAAATGCATCATGTATAGGAAATTATGACAATGCTGAATCGAAACATATTCATGTACTTCAACTCCTTTAAGCATCATGTCCAAAATTATTTCTTAGTTAATGTGATTCAATTCAAATAGTAGTTAGAGAACAAAAATTTATGACAAATTCAATTTGAGACTATGAACTTAATTACTAGGACATTATATTTTGCAACCACAACCATATAATATGGAACCCAATAAACATATTATACTAGGTGCAACGACAACCTAATCATGCAATTAATAGTCCTCAGCATAGAGTGAATACCAACCACTATGATCAGGCGAGAATTATTCTCATTATTAATGCTATCATGGTAACTCTTACCAAACAAAAATAATTTGTCACTCTTCCTTTAGCCTCTAAGTAATAATAGCAAGACTCAGCATAGAGGATACTATCAAACTTAGTCTAGTGTACACCATTGCCTAGACTCATGTGTAGCCACATAACTCTACCCTTGTAAGGTTTAATCTTGTAGTACCATGATGCAAAACACCCTCCGCATGGAACGCAAGGCTCGAGGCCAAGACAAGGTGTTTGCCCACACCACTATAAACCGGGAAGTTCAATCTTGTAGTACCATGAAATAGACACCCTCCGCATGGAATGCAAGGCTCGAAGCCAAGACGAGATGTTTATCCCACACCACTATGAACCGACAATGGAGGCCGTGAAATCCAACCCTTGTATCTCTCTCCTACTAGAAATTTTAAAACAAGGGGATTGTCTTAAAATCATTGTGATCTTATCACAATTTTAACCCTACACATCAAATGTGTTTAATTGTTTAAACTTGATGTGATCTTACTAAGTCAAGTCACAATAGCGTAACGAACACTCGCGCAATCACAAGGAAGTTTAATCATGTAATCTGTGAAGTAAATACCCTCCGCATGGAATGCAAGACTCGAAGTCAAGACAAGGTATCTATTCACATTACAATAAACTTAACAAAAGGGTTATATCAACACTCCCACTCGTTATTTGGGTTTTTCTTAAATAATTGTGATCCTATCACAACTAATAACTTTGCACTTGTTGAAAACTCTAATCTCATTAGAATCACTAACTAAAATGGAAGTCCTAAACTATTTAGGATTCCTTAAACACTAATGAATCAAAAATTAGTTACATAGAACTTATCCTTAATTTATTAAATAAAAGATTCTAATCTCATTAGAAACTATATACCTTTTAATTAGAATTTTAATTTCATTAAAAACATCTTATTAAAATAAATTAAGGACTTTTAATAATAAATCAATCTAGGACTAAGAGTTCTATTTAACTAACATCTTTGATCTCATTAGGTCTTTTAGTTAGATAATGATTAATGTATGTCCTTAACTTTTAAGGACTATAAAATTAATCACATAGCCTTGTTTTTTTATCAAAGTTTTAACACTTAGTCAAAAAACAAGTGAAAATTCAAAATTTAGTGCCTTCGATCGGTCGAACCTATTACTCGATCGATCGACAAATGAAGAAATTCATCACAAAGGTTTTGCCTTGATCGATTGATTCTCGATTTCTGTTCGATCGATCGAAATCAACATTCGATCAATCAAAAGGAATTCTCAATCGATCGAGACAATGAAGAATTTCATCATAGTGTTTCTGCCTGACTCGATCGGTTCTCGATTCCTCTTCGATTAATCAAAGTACATTCGATCAATCGAAAGGAATTCCCGATCGATCAAAACTCGCATAACTGAATTTTTTCAGAATTTTCCAGCAACCGTTTTTGACAATTTTTTGCTATTTTCCATCAAAAACACCTTTTGAATTTATGAATGAAGATTCATAGATCAAACATCAAGGTTTTCAAGATCATTATCAAGAACCCTAATAATGCTAGTAACCCTTGAAAACATAATCCTAATCTCATTAGGAATAAATTTCATAATCCTAGCATTAACATGAGAGTATATATATTCGTATATCTCCATATAATTTGCAACATATGAAACATACATTAACATACGGATTCAAGGCATCCAAGGCATATAACACATGCTTATAAGATGGCCAACAAGCATTAAACATAATTATTGAATGAAATTCAACTATTGTGCCCAATTGCCAACTATATCCATAATTATAGAAGCACGATAGATAGCAAGTTTCCCACGCACTACCGAAAACCAAAAACAGTTAACTCTTTGATTCGGGCACCAAAACAAAGACAAACAATTTGGCTTTCCTCATTCTTTTATCAAGAATAAACGTGGACGCAAAGTGCAGAAATCAAAAACGATTTCATATAATTCTCTTCTCGCTATCTCAAACAAAATATATAGAAACATGTTCAATTATTAATCTAACAATAAATTAATAAAACCCAACATGTATCTATATCAAACCACACATGCAACAAGTATGTAGAAAAATTTACTGCAGAAAATTAAAACACCAAGAAAACTATTTTCTTTGATTCTAAAACTCAATCACATGTTATACAAGCATGATATTGAAAACTTGGCTCTGATACCAATTGTTGGAAAATCTGGTTTTGCATCTCATACAAAACACACAGTAGAAGCAACAATCACGGATCTACTTCATTCATGAGAGATAACATGTAACCTTGAATTCTAGAACAAAGAATAGAAAGCATACCTTGATGCAGTGAAATTCAAAACCAAGACTTGAGAATACCTTTAATCTTCATCTCAATTCCACATGATACCCAAGAAGTGTGGTCTCTCAATCAGTCTTTATGTACGTTGATTCTCAAAGAAAGTCTTTCTTTTCCTTGTAGAGAAAAACTGTTTTCTTTTCTTTTCATCATACGTACATACTAACTATCTTGGTAGTTACTTTATCTTATTAAATAAAAACTAATTATCTAATTGGGTTAGCACCCAATTGGGCTTTAGTTTGTGGCTTGAGATGGGACCAAAGGGAACAAATAAGACTCTAGCTCCAATGGGCCTTGGACTTTTCTATCAACTCTTGACAAGTCCAAAGTTACCATTAATTATATTTAATACCACTATATAAATATAATTGCACTCTAAGCCTAATTAATAAATTATATCCCAAGGCTCTAATAATATCATTTGACCCTTCCATGAAATATCCATAGTGAACAAAGTCATAAAAAACTGTCACTTTGTAAACAACTATTTTATCCTTGAGTACCCAGTTTAATCTTTTAGTTATTCACATTTATTGAAATCCAATTTCAATAAATATAAGCTTTAGTAACTCCTTACTAAAGTGAGCGCTCTGAATAACTAGTTCCCATTAAACTTATCTCAAGGGGATATTTCGTGTCTCTACAAAGAGATTATGGATTCCATCTTGAGAATATATGTTCCCTTAACACTATGTGTGGTTACCCAACATACTGAGGTTTTGACCGTGAATATTAGATCTCACTCCTGATATATCAAAGTAACCTACATTTCATGATCAGGTCCACTACCCTCTCAGGATTAAGAGTCTATGAAATTAGAAATCGTGAGATTAATTATTCAGGTGACAATTGTTGATTGAATAATTAATCTCACAGCGGTCCAATTCAATATGTCTTAACTCTTAAGACACATCAACACATCAACTAGAAGTCTCCACTTCCATGATCAAGACAAATCATCTTAGTTGATGTGTTATAGTCTTCACAGATGAAATGCCTAATTTCATCACCAACTACGAACTACGCTTTGAGTTTACAAGGAACTTGTGATTTATATCTTCTGTGACTTATTCACATAAATCACATACAATGCATCTCAAGGACTAAGATAATGTCCCATTAGTTCATTAATAAATAGTCTCATATAATTAAACAATTTAATTATTTATGACATGCCAATAAATTGGATTTTAGGGCATAAACCCCAACAATCTCCCACTTGCCCTCAAAGACAATTTCCATATATCCGACACTTATTTCCTTTTTAGAGTAATTCATAGTCACCCTAAGCCAAGGTTAGGAAACAAGTTTCAGCCAAACTTATTGCGTAAACTATCTTTTCTACTATTACATCTCACGTACTCATATCTCTCTAATGAGATAATACGTATGCTTAATGTGTATCTTCACCACCTAGGATGAACACATATCTTGAAGTCCAACTTCATGAATCACAATCAAACTACAAGTCAGTATTTGTACAACCAGTAACCATCAAATCCTCACTTTGGTGGACAAGCATATAATCCCTCATTCTCCTAAGATATTTGAGTATATGCTTTACTCCCACTAAATTAAGTGATCTTAGATTCAATTGATATTTGCTTACCATGTCCACTACAAAATAGATATTTAGTCTAGTATATAGCATAGTATAAAGACTTCCTATTGATATGGTATAAGGAGCCGTCTTAATATGCTCTTCCTTTTATATGTCTTAGGACCATAGTCCTTTATAAAGGAACTTCAAACTTAAAAGGAAAGAATCCTTTCTTGAAGTATTACAGGCTATACTTGGCTAGAATCTAATCTATTTAAGTAGTTTGAGATAGACCCAACATCCTAATTTTTTAATTTTAACAAAGTTTAATTCTTAGGATGTGACCAATCTTTCCCAAGTACTTTATATCAAACTGGACTAGATGAAAAAAAACTCCATTGATGACAATAACTCTACATCATTCTAAATGATTAGAATGTCATCAACATACATTAAGAAATTCATTATTCTATATAGCTTTTACACACATAAGGCCTTTTAATACTTGATCAAAATCAAACACTTGATTGCTTGATTGAAGATGATATTTTATGATTCATATGCTTGCTTTAGTCCATAAATGAACTTTAAGCAATTTGCATACTAAACACTACTGGTTCTTTGCTATGAACAAGTCTAGTTACATCATATAGATGTCTTCCTCAAGATTGCTACTAAAAGAAGCTTTCTTGATATTCATTGTCATATTTCATCCAAATGAAATATAATGAATAAGAGAATCTAGATAGAGTCAAACTTGACTATTGGTAAAAAAATCTTTTCATAGTCGAACCATTTCTTTCTGAATAAATCTTTTCGCCACTAGTCTTGACTTTGAAGATTTACACCTTCATAACTATCAATCTCTTTTCCTTGGAGACCTATTTGAAAAAAAAAATAGACTTAATGCCATTAGGCACCTCTACAAGTTCTAGACTTAAAATAGAATCCAATTCTATTCACATAACCTGGATCCAGTAATCCATATTCATATCATCTATTGCCTTTACGTAGGACCGAGGATCAAATTTATATCCTTATGGAATGACTTTCAGGGGTTTCAGGAGACCAGAAAGCTGAATGAAGGGGAAATGTTTCTTACCTTGGCTGATGGGAGCAGGATTCCAGTTATAGCTATTGGAGTGTTTAATTTATGTTTTGAATCTTGAGTTTTAATATTGGAAGACTATTTGTATGTACCTAATGTTCGTAGGAATTTAATTTCCGCAACTTATTTAAGTAAACATGGATATTATGTTATCCTAAAAGACAATGTTGTAATAAAGAAGGATAAAATGTTTATCTGTTCTGGCAATATTGTAGATGGTCTTTATAATTTTAACTCCTAATAAGCATGAATTATACAATTATGAATTAGATAATAACTCTCATGTAAAATCATTAAAAAGAAAGTTTCCTTCTACAAGTGATGCATATCTTTGGCACTTGCATTTGGGTTATATTAATTCAAACAGAATTCAAAGACTTATCAAAGATGGACTCTTGGGGCCCATGGACTTTGATGGTTTTCCAGTTTGTGAATCTTGTTTGGAGGGTAAAATGACCAAACGACCTTTTAATGCAAAAGGTAGAAGAGCCCAAGAATTGCTAGAACTAGTACATTCAGATGTATGTGGTCCTATGTCAATCCAAGCAAGTGGTGGCTATGAGTATTTCATTACCTTCACTGATGATTACTCTAGATTTGGTTATGTGTACCTAATGAAACAGAAGTTTGAAGCTTTTGAAAAGTTCAAAGAGTTTAGGACTGCAGTTGAGAATCAATTAGGTAAACGCAAAAAGGTCATTCGATCTGATCGAGGTGGCGAATACCTTCTTGGAAATTTCAAGGATTATTTGACTGAAAATGGGAATTATATCCCAGTTGACTGCACCTGGAACTCCACAACAAAATGGTGTAGCAGAAAGAAGGAATAGGACTCTTTTAGATATGGTTAAATCCATGTTGAGTTATTCGACTCTACCAATTTCCTTTTGGGGATATGCCTTAAGTACTGCAATGTATCTTCTGAATTTAGTACCTTCGAAGTCTGTTCCTAAAACACTTGTAGAGTTGTGGACTAGGCGTAAGCCTAGTATGAGACAACTCCATATTTGGGGTTGTCCAGCACATGTGTTGAAAGCAAAGTCTGACAAGTTACAGTCTAAAACAGAAGTGGTATTCTTTGTAGGGTATCCAAAAGGAACCGTTGGAGGTTTATTCTATAGTCATAAGGATAATAAAGTGTTTGTTAGCACAAATGCCAAATTCTTGGAAAATGACTATATGAATGATTATACTCCTAGAAGTAGAGTTGTTTTGGCTGAAATGAATGAACCTGTAATAGAACAACCAATGCATGAAACTAGGGATGATGTGGGTGTATTAGATACACCACAAGACATTATTAGGGCTTATCCTAAAATCTAATTTATTGGCATGTCATAAATAATTAAATTGTTTAATTATATGAGACTATTTATTAATGAACAAATGGGACATTATCTTAGTCCTTGAGATATGTGATTTATGTGAATAAGTCACAGAAGATATATAAATCACAAGTTCCTTGTAAACTCAAAACGTAGTTCGTAGTCGGTGATGAAATTGGGCATTTCATCTGCAAAGACTATAACACATCAACTAAGATGATTTGTCTTAATCATGGAAGTGGAGACTTCTAGTTGATGTGTTGATGTGTCTTAAGAGTTAAGACATATTGAACTGGACCGCTGTGAGATTAATTATTCAATCAACAACTGTCACCTGAATAATTAATCTCACGACTTCTAATTTCATAGACTCTTAATCCTGAGAAGGTAGTGAACCTGATCATGAAATGTAGGTTACTTTGATATATCAGGAGTGAGATCTAATATTCACGGTCAAAAACTCAATATGTTGGGTAACCACACGTAATGTTGAGGGAACACATATTCTCAAGATGAAATCCATAATCTCTTTGTAGAGACATGAAATATCCCCTTGAGATAAGTTTAATGGGAACTGGTTATTCAGGGCGTCCACTTTAGTAAGGAGTTACTAAAGTTTATATTTATTGAAATTGGATTTCAATAAATGTGAATAACTAAAAGATTAAATCGGGTACTCAAGGATAAAATAGTTGTTTACAAAGTGACAGTTTATTATGACTTTGTTCACTATAGATATTTCATGGAGGGATCAAATGATATTATTAGAGTCTTAGGATATAATTTATTAATTAGCCCTAGAGTGCAATTATATTTATATAGTGGTATTAAATATAACTAATGGTAACTTTGGACTTATCAAGAGTTGACAGAAAAGCCTAAAACCCATTAGAGCTAAAGTCTTATTTGTTCCCTTTGGTCCTATCTCAAGCCACAAACTAAAGCCCAATTGGGTAGGCCTAAAAGGCTAACCCAATTAGATAATCAGTTTTTATTTAATAAGAGTTATTAAATAAAGTAACTACCAAGATAGTTAGTATGTACGTATGATGAAAAGAAAAGAAAACAGTTTTTCTCTACATGGAGAAAAAGAATAACTTTCTTTGAGAATCAACGTACATAAAGACTGATTGAGAGACCACACTTCTTGGGCATCAAATGGAATTGAGATGAAGATTAAAGGTATTCTCAAGTCCTGGTTTTGAAATTCATAGCATCAAGGTTCATTTTCTATTCTTTGTTCTAGAATTCAAGGTTACATGTTATCTCTCATGAATGAAGAGATCTGTGTTTGTTGCTTCCGCTGTGCATTTTGTATGAGATGCAAAACTAGATTTTCCAACAATTGGTATCAGAGCCAAGTTTCGATCCTAGGACCTGCTTGCCAGTCGCGAGCCTGTCATGAGATCTAGTCGTGAGACTCCCTTGAATTGCACACTTCTGAGATTTCTTCACACTCTCTCACACACTACCCTTACATAAATCCCACCTAAATACAGGGTATCTAATTGCTAAATTACAAGCAAATTTGGCACGGAATAAAGCCAATAAATGATTGAATAAATTCAACCTTACAATCTCCCCCTTTGGCTATTCCATGACAAAACCCTAAAACAGACTTTAGACTTAACATGTGAGTTAGTAACAGTTGCCAAAACTCACTCACACCTAACTCTAGAAACTGTGAAGCTCTTAAACCATAAGAACAAGTTTTTCCTGAAAACAACAACACAAGATGATCATTGTAAGCAGAAATCTTGAAATGCATATAGAGCAAGCATAATGCGATCAAGCAATAAAGAATTAAAGCAGTAAAGCATGGCTTGACCAAACAGGAACAATCACTATAAATAGTGATCACAATGAACATTCATACAAGGAATGAACACCCGGACATGCAAGCTAATTAGCTCAATGCAAAGTACCATTTGCATGTCCAACACTCAACCAATACAAAAACACAAGGTAATTGCATCAAGGATATAAAATCCAACAAGGGCACAAGAGTGATATACTAAAGAAAATGCATAACATTAACTAAAAGTACTTAGCTACAAAGAAAAGGTACAAAAACATCATAATATAAATACACAACATAAACCCTGATATATGACAATATTAAGCAGAATATCAAACATAGGCCTTTTCTATCTCCTGCTCTTCAACATTAATACTCCCCCTTTGATCAAGCTCTTCCTTCCCCTATCATCATCATCTCCCCCTTTTTGTCATGGAATAGCTAGTCCTCATTTTCTTCTAGCTTTCTTTGAATTTGGTCCAATTGAGTTTGGAGGGAAGTGAACTTCGTATCACAACAAATGTGGTGATGGTGCAAGAGAGAGGCAAGTCCGGACATCTTAGTGCTTATGTCGTGGACGGATGCCGTAATGTTTTCTAACTTCTCATCATAGGAGGATGAGCTAAAGCGTGAACCACTATGAGAAGCTGGAGTCTCTGTTTTGATTCCCTTCAGACTATGACTAATGCTAGCGTTGAGCGTACAAATGTTGATTGGACTTGGCTTCGGGTAGGGAGACTCATCTTCCGATGGATGAATGCCTTTGAGTTTCAATATCCTTAAAATGAGGCAGCAAAAAGGAATGCAGTTCCTTGAGTCAGTTCTTGCAGCAGTTTTGCACAAAATATGAAAGATATGAGTGCAAATATCGATCTCTTCATCAGTAATCAGATCATGAAGGAACAAAGCTCTCCCGAGATTCATGTACCCAGTGCTGGATAGAGGATAGAGATTGTGGAACATGATTATTGTAAGCACCCTTAATTCCGGAGATAGGGAGGAAACACTGATTGAGTTCCCATTTAGTGAGAATTCCAAGTTTCTTCCAAGAGCGTCCCGAAGTAAATCCTCATTCGGATTCAAATTATCATATACCGGTGGATTAGTAAACATCGGCCGGTTGATGTGCAGGATGTCTGCCAAATAAACGGGAGACACTGAGAAACTCTTTCCTCTAACCCAGCATTTGAGCTCCTCTCCTTCAACAATGGCATTAGCATAGAATTCTTTCACCATGTTCTCGTATGCATCATCAAGGTTGGAGAGAAGGAAGTTCCAATCCTTGGTGGCAAACCATTTAGGGATGTTGGTTTCCAGGAGAGACGGCTGGTCAACAGCCCTTTCAACCAGCAATAAGGCTTTTTTAAAGTAGTTCTCATAGGTCTGAAAAGCAGCATATGATCTGAACTTGTTAGGGTCATACACTCCCATTGGTGATTGGGTCCTCTTTGACCTAGGAGAGAGGTCATCAACATCAATCACGGGCTCTTTCCCTTTGCTACTGCCTCTTTTCACAGTTGATCTCTTGAACAAAGACATTTTCGAGCTGCATCATGTTACACCAAAGAGCAAGAGAAACCACACATGACAACAAACTCTATTAGCACTGAGTTAGTCCTAAATCAGTAACACTGAATAAAACCCTAAAATCATGAGATTAAGGTCTCAATCATGTCACAAAATGTGTGTGTGCCACAAATAACACCATGTGCAACCTAGGACAAAGTGTAAAAACACAACCAACAAAGCCTATATCACAAGCACAACAAAACATCAGGAATCCATTTTCAATCACCATATTTTTAGATTTCATCAAAAGCACCCAATCTAAGAAATCTAGGTCAAGAAACATGAAATACAGTCAGGAAGAGACAAAACCCATACCTTTTCTTAAAGATTGGTGAAGAATTGAAGACGAAAATGGAAGTGTTGTGTGTGAACACGGTGATTTTGAAAAGGGAGAGACGGACAAGACGATGAATAGTCACGTGATGCGAGGGAAAAATGAAAAGTTTTTGAAAACTATCTTGAAAAAGACCCTTAAAGTGCAAAACACGCGATTTTCGCTACTAGATTGAGTTGCCAAAACAAGCCGCCAAAAACCCTTGTGACAAAATTTGGAAAAATTTGTCTAAGTGCTTTTCGCAACTGGAAGTTCCACCTACGAGTCAGTCGCGTGGGGAGCCGCGAAACCTTCTGAGTAAAACTTGCGACTGGAGCTTCCACTTGCAAACCAATCGCCAAACTGAGTCGCATGAAATCTAAAAACCCAGATTTTTGAAAAAAATTCTAAGTCTTTTTTGCGACTGGGGCTTTGACCCGCCAGAGAGTCGCGAAAACCTTTTGTGTAAGCTCGCGACTGGGGGCTCGCGATTGGCTTGACTTGCCTCGTAAGTCAAGCCGCCAAAACTTGGTTGCATAGTTTTTGAAATTTTTCAAAACAAAAATACTTTCCAAAAACAATTAAAACACTCAAAAATCTTTTTGTGTTTAATCAACATATAATTGAATAAGGCATTCATTGAACATAGATATGTGTGATGTGTGTGGGTATCAAAAATGAGATAGTCATTAGTTTAATGTGAAGCTTCAATGATCAATTCAACCAAGTCATACACAATTAGCACAAGGAAAAGTGACTAATCTCAATTATAGAAGTATGCATATATGACCTCCCACATAAACTTGATTACATAATTTTGAAACTTTTCATTTGGCTTCAGACACATCTTATCATTTGATCTTTTTGTATCAATACATCCCATTTTGAGATCGATGCCTGAAATTTTGATATTTCAATTTGATGAACAAGCCTTTGGCTTTTTGGGCATCATACATTTTCATAAAAGTCACTTTCCCTTTTTCCTAGTCAAATACTAGTATGTGCGACAGCTTTTGCAGCTCATTATCTCTTTTCATTTTGAGATTTACATTTGTTGAACTCTTTAAGCAAAAAAAATAAAATAAAAGGGTGGGAAGATATATAGGCACAAGTCTATGCAAATTTCAAGATCAACAAAACCATTGACTAATCATTCATGACGAGTTTGAAGATCTATTTACAACAGTCGCATAGATGTCAAGATTTTTCCCTCAATGATATGAGTGCATAAAGTACAAGCTACGCTCATAAATGCACAAAGCCATTAGTACAAAGATACAAGGCAAAACATGCTTGTGACAATACACAATAATGCCAATCAAACTTTTTGGATTTTCTACTTTTTATGTGTTTTTGGATTTTCGACACAAAAAAGTAAAGATTGATCAAAAAAAAATTCAAAGCAAAGCAAACAAACAAAAGTTTTCAACACATGCTATACATGTAGCCAACAAAGTAGTGTGTGATTTACACTAGTGAGATCAAATTAAGATAAAGAAGTAAAGCACACATCACACATGAGATTCAAGGAATTGTACCAACACCGATGGTCTTACGGAGTGATTCAAACCGTGGACCATCGAGAGGTTTGGTGAAGATGTTCGCCTTTTGATTGTCCGTATGTATGAATTCAAGACATACAACTTTATCTTCCACCAAATCCCAGATGAAGTGGTAACGTATCTCTATGTGCTTTGACTTTGAATGCTGAACTAGATTCTTAGAGAGATTTATAGCGCTGGTGTTGTCATAGAAAACACACATTGTATCTTGAGGAATTCCGTAGTCATGAAGTAGCTTCTTCATCCAAAGAAGTTGTGTGCAACAACTTCCAGCAGCTATGTACTCTGCTTCCGCCATAGAGAGGGACATGGAGTTTTGTTTCTTGCTCATCCAAGAGACAAGATTGTTCCCAAGGTAGAAATAGCCACCTGAAGTACTCTTTCGATCGTCTACACTTCTAGCCCAATCAGCATCTGAATAACCTACAAGGCAAGCATTAGATTCCTTTAAGTACCACAAGCCATAATCCGGAGTGCCATTGACATATCTTATGATTCGCTTCACCGCAGCCAGATAGGATTCCTTTGGTGCAGCTTGATATCGAGCACAATCCCTCATGCTAAAAGCAATATTTGGTCTACTAACCGTAAGATAGAGTAAACTCCCAATAATGCTCCTACACAAAGTTAGGCTAACTTCTACTCCAGAAGAATCAACATTAAGCTTTGTAGATGAACTCATGGGAGTAGAGGCATGCTTTTTGGAATCTAATCCAAACTTCTTGACAATATTTCTAGCATATTTTTCTTGTGAAATGAAAATGCCTTCCTTCTTTTTTTTTGACTTGAAGGCCCAAGAAAAATGTTAGCTCCCCCACCATACTCATCTCAAATTCTTTCTTCATCTCCTTAGAGAACTCTATAGCTCGAGCATCAATGGTAGCTCCAAATACTATGTCATCCACATATACTTAAGCCACGAGAAGGTAATCCTCATCATTCTTGACAAATAAAGTCTGGTCGGCATATCCTCTTTTGAATCCTCTATCCAAGAGGTAATGGGTAAGCCAATCATACCAACCTCTAGGAGCTTGCTTCAAGCCATAAAGAGTTTTCTTCAATCTCAGCACATGATTCGAGAAGTGAGGATCTTCGAAGCCTTTAGGTTGTTCAACAAACACTTCTTCATTCAGGTAACCATTGAGAAATGCACATTTCACATCCATTTGGTAGAGTTTGAAGTTCATAGTGCATGCAATTAACATAAGAATGCGGATAGACTCAAGTCTTTCCACGGGAGCAAATGATTCATCAAAATCTACTCCTTCCACTTGAGTGTATCCTTGAGCACCAACCGAGACTTGTTCCGAATAATCTCTCCATCTTCGTCAGTCTTGTTTTTGAAGATCCATTTGGTGCCGATGACATGAACATTTTCAGGCCTAGGAACAAGTTCCCATACATCATTTCTCACAAATTGATTCAGCTCTTCATGCATTGACTCAACCCAATTTTCATCTTGAAGTGCTTCTTCTACCTTTTTGGCTCAAATTGGGCAAGGTAGCAATGGTATGTTACATGATTTTCTAGAAGTATGTTTCCTTTTCTAAGGCGAAGACCTTCATCTAAAGATCCAATGATGTTACTGTCCGGATGGTTTTTTATCACTCTTGATGATGGCTTCTTTAAGGTGGACACTTCATCATTCCGAGAGATAGGAGGATGAACTTCCAGAGGAGTAAGAGGACTTGATGTTCTAGAGATTAATCTTGTTTCCATTCTTGAGTTCACATGAGTTGATTACTTTTCCGGTGTAGGTCCTTCAGCTTCAATATCTTGGGCTTCGACCTCTATTGTGAGTTCTTTGGAGCATGGCCCTTCTCTATCATCAACCATCTCTACCTTTGTTATAGCATCATCAATTTCCACATTGATGGACTCCATTACAATCTTTGTTCTCCTGTTGAAGACTCTATATGCCCGGCTAGTAGTAGAATACCCAAGGAAGATGCCTTCATCACTTTTTGCATCAAATTTTCCAAGGTTCTCCCGATCATTTAGAATGTAACACTTGCTTCCAAATACTCGGAAGTATTTCACTTTTGGCTTCTTTCCATTCCAAATTTCATAAGCGGTCTTCTTTGTTCCCGCTCGGAAGAATATTCTATTACCAATGTGACATGAGGTGTTCACGGCTTCTCCCCAAAACTTTTGAGGAATTTGCTTGTTGAGTAGCATAACTCTTGCCATTTCTTGAATAACCCGATTTTTTCTCTCAACCACCCCATTTTGTTGAGGAGTTTTAGGGGCTGAAAATTCCTTTTTGATCTCATTCTTCTTACAAAAAGACTCGAATCTTGCATTCTCAAACTCCTTGCCATGATCACTCCTTATCTTGACAATAGGAACCCCCTTTTCGTTTAAAGTCTCTTGCATAAAATTTCCATTTTCTCACATGCTTCTAATTTTTCTCTAAGGAATTCCACCCAAGTGTATCGTGAGAAATCATCAACAATGACCATAATGTACCTTTTTCCTCCTAGAATTTTAGTTCTTGTGGGCCCCATAAGATAAACATGAAGTAGCTCTAAACAACGTGAAGTAGCAATCACATTCTCCTTATGATGACTTGCCTTTGTTTATTTCCCCATTTGGCACACACCACAAATAGTCTTCTCTACCTTTCCAAATTTTGGAAGTCCCTCAACAGCTTCAAGTTTAGATACTTTAGCCACTTGTTTGAAATTTGCATGCCCAAATCTGTGATGCTAAAGTTCCAACATGTCAACACAAGCACTTCTGCAGGAAATTCTTGTTGTAGGAACTACTCCGTAGCAATTGTCAGTAGTCCTATTTCCCTTCAAGACTTGAATCCCTTCTTCATCAATGATTATACACCCCTTCTTTGAGAATTGAACAAGGAAGTCCTCATCACATATTTGAGTGATGCTTAAAAGATTCGCCTTAAACCCTTTGATGTATAAGACATCCTTCAATAGAGGTAATCTCGGTATCTCAACAATCCCTTTGCCAAGAACTTGAGCATGACTTCCATCGCCAAATGTCACATAGTCACCGACTTTCTCTTTGAGTGACTTAAACAGTGATTTATCTCCTGTCATATGATGAGAACAACCACTATCAAGATACCATAAACATGAATTAAATACCTTCAAAGAAGCGTGCACAAATAAGCAAGCATGGGACAAGCACTCTTGACCTTCAAACAGAAACTTATCTTCATTTTCCATGCTCTTGTTAGATTAAATTTTCTTTTTCAGACTATTAACCTTATCACACAATATTCTATTTCTTCTTTTATACTTCTCAATCAAAGAATTAGACTTACATAGACTATTGTGTAGGATGTGATTCTCATTTTCAAAATATTTCAGCATGTGAACAAACATTCTAGCATGTTTCTTTATTTTTAATAACTCTAGGAGTTCATTGTTAGGACAACCTTCAAACATACTCATAGAGTCATTATCACAAACATTTAAACCACAATTCAACATAGCCATTTCCATAGCTTCATCCATAGCTAAGGGGTCAAGGATTGCACTCAGGTAATTAAACCACAACAAGTGCACCCACTCTATACCAATTGAAAGTTCAAATAGTGTGTACAACACTTATGAACGTTTAGACCCCCAAAATAAAAATACTAACACAAGCTTATAATCAAATAATATATGTGCGGAAAATGAAATATAAGCTATAACCAAATCAGTAACACACTCTAAACCATAATTAATAACCAACACAGCAGTAATTAAAAGGTAAAGAGAAAGGAAAGAAAGATGCAAACACAAAGATAACACAGCGATGTGTTATCGAAGAGGAAACCGAAGTACTTGGTGAAAAACCTCTATGCCATCCTCCAAGCGGTTAATAATCCACTAGAGAATATAGTTGGGATACATGAATAGTAGAAGACCCTCCAAGCCTAATCTACCCAGTGCACCTAAGCCCTCCAAGCTTCTTGCTCCAACAGGGTTACGTCGAATCTTGTCTTCTCTAGCTTACCGGATCCCGCAATAGCCCATTGCATCAACCAAATTGAATTGGTCCCTTCTGAACTACTTCCCAAGCACCAAAATACATTTTCACAGATATGGGTATGGTGAGGTAAGGATTTGGCTAATGTACCTCTCAAGAATATATCAATGGAGAGGGTGAGAGTAAAGGAAATTGGAGAATCAAAGGATGAAGATTGTGGATGAATCAATCTTGTTTTTCTCTAGGGTTTCTCTCTTAAAATTCTCTCTGGAAGCTCTCTACATTTCGTGGGTATAAGGGTATTTATAGTAAGGTGTATGAGGAATGCGAAGAGTCAGTTACAACCAAATGAGGCATTCTGGCGACTTGAGCTCACAACTGGAACGAGTCGCGAGTTTGAGTCGCGAGCTAACTGCCTGGTCAGACTGGAAGTTTTGTCCTGTAGTGCAACAACTGGCATGACCTTTCAACTCCCCCTACATGCTTCACACGTGTGCCATTCTGGTGACTTGCCAGTCGCGAGCTAGTCACGAGATCCAGTCGTGAGACTCCCTTGAATTGCACACTTCTGAGATTTCTTCACACTCTCTCACACACTACTCTTACATGAATCCCACCTAAATACAGGGTATCTAATTGCTAAATTACAAGCAAATTTGGCGTGGAATAAAGCCAAAAAATGATTGAATAAATTCAACCTTATAGTTAGTTATATCGGGGTGGGTCATTCTGGCCATACTGGACAAATACCAGATTCAGTCACTTAATGAATATTGGTCTAGTACTACATAAACACACTCTCTCCATATCTTTCTCCTCCTCACACTGTGATAAGGGGATGTTGATTGGCAGTGAGCGGTGGCAAAATGATGAGGTTGCAAGTCCTTGATGTTGAAATATGACAAGACATCTCTCGTTCTCTTAATTAATAACCAACATCCACGTCATTTACTAAGTAAGCACCGGCTGGGATTTAAAAAACCAAACTTTAAAGTTTTTAGTGCTTATCACTACACACCCTTAGTGCAATGGTCACTCCACAAGTATAAGTGTTTGTGAGGTGGGGAAGGGCGGGTCAAAGATCAGGTTTCAAGTCTCCAAAAGGGAACTTCACACATATATATACACTTGATTAGGCTGGAGTAGAATTTCTATTTTGTATTTTGTATTTTTTTTTTAAGTCTTCAAAGTTGTTATTACGACAAAGCAGTGCACAAAAATATAATAAATATTTCTTATCTCATTTTTGTCTGGCAATTGCAAATGTCTACAAATTAGAGTTATGTCATCTTTTCTTTGCTTTTGAAAATTTCATTTATAGACATTTGCATCTATTTGAGATATTCATGAATTCAACATGCTTGATTTTTTCCTTTTTTTTTTTTTAATTATCATCTTTTTGGTTATTGGGATTTGTTTTCTAGAAGAAGATCATGAATTACCTCAGCCTTGAAGACATGGACCAGCTCATTCTGTGGTGGGCGGGGGAGGGGGGGGGGGATTTTGTTTTTCCCTGATGGTACTTTTCAAAAAAAGAAATATATATATATATATATATATATATATATATATCTTTTTGTCTTTTTTTATGAAAAAAAATAAGTAGAGGGTGGCGATTTGAGTTGGCGTCTTCCACATGGGCATAAAATACTCTATCTACTGACACAGATATATATATATATATATATATTTGGGGGGGGGGGGGGGGTGGGGAAGGGATAAAATATAGCTTTGTCTTTGATTTAAGCTGTTTGATAGATTCTCATTTTTTTTAAAAAAATTATAAAACTTCTAATTTGGCAAAAATAAACGAGGGTGAAAGTTGGGCTGTAAATAAGTTTTTGGTTAGAGAATAAATTGGATCAGGAGCTGGCCTAAAAGGTGTGTTTTAGGCTAGCCAATCCCAATCCACCACGTCACCAACTTTTTTTTTTAAGCAAAAAAGATTAAGCCTTAAGCCTCTCTCCCTCTCTTTCTCTTCTCTCCTCACCCAATCTCTCCATCTCTGAATCAAATCCACGACCTCCATGGCCGAAGCTTCAAAGCTCAACACAAGCCACCAACACCACTGCCATGGCCGAAACTCCATGGTTCAACCAATAGCTGCCACCGCGAGCCACTGCTGTGTGTGTTGTGTTCATGTGATGATTTTACTCGTGCTCACACTTCACAAGCATTACATAAAACATAGCACACACACATCCAGCCATAGAAAACCTGAAGCTCCAAAATCCCAGTGCAAAAACATAGCCACACCCAAGCCAAAAGTCCAACCTTTTGAACACCCAAAACTCAAAACAAAAATCCTTTCTTTCTTACACTCCCAAACCCAAATCAAAATCCCTTCTTTTTCCAAATCATCAAACCCCAAAAAGAAACCAAATCCCCAAACCCACAAATAGACAGGCAATAAAAAGAGAAACTTTTGGCAATAAATCAAAGAACAACAGCAGAAAAATAAAAAAAAATAAAGAGAAATAGAGATAGAGAGAAAAGCCGAGGGGAAATAGGGCCACCCCAGCAATGGCTCACAGCGGCGACTATTGGTAGAACCATGGAGTCTCGGCCATGGCAGTGGTGTTGGTGGCTTGTGTTGAGGTTTGAAGCTCCAACCATGGAGGTCGTGGATTTGATTCAGAGATGGAGAGATTGGGTGAAGAGAGAAGAGAAAGAGAGGGAGAGAGGCTTAAGGCTTAATCATTTTTGCTTTAAAAAAAAAAAAGTTGGTGACGTGGTGGGTCAGGATTGGCTGGTGAAATAGCTGTGTTGAGGGAGAAATGTGGTAGAGTTGATGCCTTAATAGCTGAAGTGATGCTAATGAGGAAAATGTTTTCTCAACTGAACCCACTTTTTAATATCTCTCAAGTAAAAAAGTTTGAAATCCATTTGCCACATTTTTTATAACTTGAAGTTGTAGAAATATATATAATGCTGCCAGTGAATTTTGAGATATAAGTGGAGTTCACAAAATATAAAAAATTGCACCACCAACATTGATAGCGTAGATAGCATAGAAATATATTTAGTGCTCCCAAATATTTAAGCACATTGATAGCATAGAAAACCACGTTCAAAGCAAAAGACAAAGGCTATGATGGCACCACCGATTTCACAATTTGATGTCTTCCTATAATTTTAGCAATGTAGCTGTGAGTTTGCTTTTAATCCATCACTTGGTTTTACTTTTCTGGTTAAGCTTTTTCTATGAATCAATAGTCATAGCTATTGTCCATTAGTTTTATCCACAGCTAGAATATGATAGGGACCAATTTTAATGATCGCAAATGAGCAAACCAATATAGCAGTTCCCATACTATAGAGTTTGAAAATTTTAATTGTCTTACTCATACATCAATAGTCATGGCAATTGTCTTGACGATTAGCTACTCACAGCTAGACTTAGAGATATGGGACCATCCAATGATCAAAATGACAATCACCTAAGTGACAAGTCCCCCATCTCTACATAATGTTTGATAATGTTCATATGATGACATTTGAAGTAGGTATGAACCAATCAATTTCATAATTTAGTAGTAGTCACTTCTTAGTGGATGATGGGCCAAAGAACATGGATTTTAGACAAGTTTGTTTTTGTGTTTTCACAATCATGAAGAATCATGCATATTGTAAGGTTGAATTTAATCAACCACCTAATTGGCTTTATTCCGTGCCAAATTTGCTTGTATTTCAGCATTTAGTAACCCTGTATTTAGGTGGGTTTGTTGTAAGGGTAGTGAGTGAGATAGAGTGTAGATTGCTTGAGAGTGTGCAAGAAAACAGAAACTCGCGGCTTGATCTCGCGGGTGACTCACGGCTGCAAGCCGCCAGATGCAGCACACGTGCCAAGCATGCCAGAAGGTGAATAATCATGCTAGCTGGAGTACTACAGGACAAAACAGGACAACTGGCCATACGGTTATCTCGCGACTGGGTCTCGCGACTCAGTCAAGTCGCGAGGCCAAGCCGCGAGCCACCCCTGTTTTGAAAAACCTGACGTTTCACATTCTCCTCTCACCTCAGTATAAATACCCCTTATACCCACAAATGAAAGAGAGCTTCTAGAGAGAATTTTGAGAGAGAAACCCTAGAGTAAAACAAGATTGATTCATCTACAATCTTTACATAAGAGTCTCTTCAAATTCCTCAACTCTCTTCCTCTCCATTGTCAAACCCTTGAGAGGCATTTTACCAAAACCTTGTTCTCACCATATCCATTACTGTGAGAGGGCTGTTTGGTGTTCTGGGAAGCAGTTAGGAAGGAACCAATCTTCATTGGTTGATGCTATGGTCAAGTAGCGGAATCCGGGAAGCTAGAAAAGAAAAAGGTTCGGCGCAACCTCGTTGGAGCAAGAAGCTTGGAGGGCTTAGGTGCACTGGGTAGATTAGGCTTGGAGGGTCTATTGTTGTCCATGTATCCCAACTACATTTTCTAGTGGATTGTTTACCGCTTGGAGGGCGGCGGAGAGGTTTTACGCCGAGGGCTTCGGTTTCCTCTTCGATAACACATCGCGTGTTGTCTTTGTGTTTGCATCTTCCTTCCCTTTTATCTTTGCCTTTTATTATCTGCTGTGGGTTGTGATTTTAATTTGGTTTAGATAGTTTTTCCAATTCTGGTTTATAGCTTTTGTTCATTTTCCGCACACTAGTTGTTTGATATAAAGCTTGAATTGGTTAATTTGTAAACTGGGGGTCTAAACGTTCAAGGGTGTTTTTACACTATTTGAACTTTCACATATAATTTTGTTTTTTATGTGAGTTTGATTCCATGCAAAGTTTCATGTGAGTTTGATTCCTGGCAAAGTTTGATGTGTTCAACTAAATTTGCCACGTTATCCATGTAGTTATGTAATGTGTTCAATTGGTAATAGACTAGCAGGGACGGACCTACAGTAGGGCAGGGGGGTCATGCCCCCCCCCCCCCCCCCATACATATATAATCTAAAAAATTAACATTTGCCCTAAAATATATATATATATATATATATTTGGCTTTCCTCTAAAATATTTAGATATTGACCCACAAGAAAAAAAAAAGAATAAATAAAATAAAATCCATGCCCCTTTAACTCAAGAATAATAGGAAAATCTTTTAGTTTAAACAAATTAAATTGTCTAAAGCATAACATCAATAACCTTTGGACAAACTAAAATTAAATACAAAATAAAAAATAAATATGGACTGAAAACCTAATTTACAATTCCCAAATTTTTACCCTAGCCTCACTCTTCCTCCACTCAACCTCAACGCCTCCATCACTGCTAGCATGCTGCTGTTCTTTTCCTCAAATCAGATCCAATGTTGCTGTTGCTGCTGCTCCTTAGATCCTTGATCTACATCTGCTGCTGTTCACACTCACACACGAGTTGAATTGGCTAAGGTATGGTAAATCTAAGAAATTTCTCTCCTCTCTCAAGTTCATATTTGTGCGTTTTTGTCTTTGGTATCTTGCTCTGCCTCTGGCCCTCTGCCCTCTGCGTTTTTTATGAACTATGGTGTGTTGTGTTTGTGACTTTTTATGGACTGTGACTGTGGTGTGTTGTGTGGACCGTAGTTTGTGGCTTTGTATTATGGTATTGTGACTTTTTGAGTGGACTTGTGTTTGTAACTTTTTTTTGTTTTCGTTTTATCTATAAAGACATAAAGTGGGACCACTGGGACGTGAGTACTGTGATTGTGAATTTGTGAGACCAAAGTCTTTGGTAAGTGATTGTTTTGTGAGACCAAAGTCTTTGGTCAGTGATTGTTTTGATAAATTTGTTGAAATGTTTAAGAAACACTTATTTTGTATGTTATACTTTGTCGATATTTTTATAATATCAAATGTTTAAGAAACACTTATTTTGTATGTAGTATTTTGTTGAATATGAAATAGATGTTAGTTTTTATTTTCATGAAAAAAAAAATTTAAGCTTTGGCCCCCCCCAGGTTCGTATCCTAGTTCCGTCCCTGTAGACTAGTGATATTATGTCATTTAGTTACTAACGCTATTAAATAATCTAATTCATTGTGCATTTATTAATTTGTAAGATGGTGATGGTGATTTGGCAGCAGATATCCATTCTCCCAGTGATCGACATTTATCATCTGATTGCTGGTATTAGGCAATGATGACATAGATTGTGGGCCTTATTTTGGAGTAGCTAGTTTGACATTTTGATATTTATAATAAAGTTTCAAACTTATATATATCTAGATAGATAGATAGATAGATATAGGCGAAACTACACTATTAGTCCCTCAAGTTTACTCTGTGTGCGCAATTGGTCTTTCAAGTTTCAAGTGAGCGCAATTGGTCCCTTAAGTTTTCAAAATGAGCCATATAAGTCCTTCTGTTAACTTCTGTTAGTAATGATGCTTACGTGGCTAACAGAATAATAACATGTCATTTTTTTTTAATGACATGGTATTTTTTTATTAAAAAATTACAAAAATGTATTTACAAGTAAAAAAAAAAAAAATTGATCCGTTCTAATTCAAGTAAAACCCACGAGAGTGATATTGAACTGTTCCAAGACGGCCATTACTTTCAAAGCAAAGACAAAGAGTTCGATATCGATCATGGAAGAGAAGAATAAGAAGAAGAAGAAGAAGAAGAAGAAGATGATGATGATGATGACAACGACTACAGTGTTCGCAACAACCGAACGATACAATTGTTTTCGGTGGCCGAAGACAGAGGAGTTTCCGATGTGGCGGGGTGGTTGGATCTCACTTTGACTTTCAACAAAGCCGTGGAGTAGAGGCGTGGTGGTGGTGGTGGCAGCAATGACTGGATTCTATGTATAGGAATATGGTTCTTGTGCTGTTATGCTTTTCAGAGACTTTTTGAAGATTGTTGGAGTGTCAAAAGGCATATGTATGCGTAAAAGAGAAAGCAGGGGTTCAGATATGGAGGCTGGGACACAAAGAAAATGAAGAGAATAAAAGTTGCAGAGAGAAAGAATGCGTTATGTCGGAGGCTATATGTGTCTATGGCAAAGATCAATGGAAGCTCTTGGTGTCTTTGAGAAGTTGAGAAGTCAGGGTCTCAGGGATAACGATTGTTGAGTTTGATAGGTTCTTTTGAATGGTATAGGAATATGTTAATTTCTAGTATTGTTTAGATATCTGACTAGCTAAGCTATTTAGATTGTAAACCAGTTGTTTTGGCAATTTCTACCAGTGGTATTAGGGACATTTTTGCATATAAACTTTAGTAATACTGTTGGTTTTTAGACCCCTTAAAACACAATAGGATTAACCTAGTTAATTAGCCAAGTTTTTACTTAGTCCAAATTCCAAGTCTAGGTTATCACAATCAAACAATCATATCATGCATAGCAGCGGAAATATAAATAAGACAATGATATGATCACCCAAGAAACCAAACCGGTAAAAACCTGAGGAGGATTTAATCTAGCTATCCTCAAGGTAAAAAGCAAATCCACTAGAAAGAATCGAAGTTCATACAATAAGACTTACAAGCCCCCACGCTCAACTTCTTATTGCTACCCACCAGTAGAACTTACTGACACGACCACGTGCAAGCTCCGAATCCACGGACTCCTTCTTTCTTTGGCCTTTGCAAAACACAAACACCCCCGTTTGTGACTTTGAGATCCCACTCAAAGGTTTAGCAACACAAACTCTCCTGTTTGTGACTCCAAGACCACCCTTGAAGGTTTAGATCATCAGCACCTTTGATGACAAGAGAAGGCCGCAACTTCTACAATACCGGATCTTGAGATTCTTCAAGGAATAGCACCAGTAGAAGACATAAGAGAGCTTTTTAGGAACAAAACCCTAAATACAAAAGAGGCACACTCTTTTCTCTCTGAAAAGCCACATAAAAACGTGCTTAGGGTTTCCTTTATATACTGGGAGAAGTAGATTAGAAACCCTAATCCTTAATGGGCTTGAACTGCTGTTTGGGTTTAATTAAAATTCTGCAGATACGACTTTCGATCGATCAAGCCTGTCTTTCGATCGAACGAACCAGGCAGAATATGAAGTCTTCTTCCTGCAGCTTGTATATTCTTGAATTTTGACTTGAATCACCTTGAGCATTGTCTAATAAAATCTATAGACTCTAAAATCTATATCTAGACAAGTTTGTGTTCACGATTTGCCAATTGTTCTAAACATTTAGAACCTAACAAATACCTTGTCTTGTTCTAATTGTATTTAGACGATGAGAGTGCAATTATAGAATTGATTGGAATGGGTCAAATTTTTTTTACGTGTAAATTTATTTTTGTAATTTTTTAATAAAAAGAAATGTCATGTCATTAAAAAAAATGACAGATTATTATTCTATTAGCCATGTAAGCAACATTACTAACGGAAGTTAACAGAAGGACTTATATGGCTCATTTTGAAAACTTAAGAGACCAATTGCACTCATTTGAAACTTGAGGGACCAATTGCGCACACAGGGTAAACTTAAAGGACTAACAGTTGAATTTTTCCATATATATATATATATATATATATATTGTGTGGACAAGGATCCCTAATCCCATTTAACTTGGCTGCCAATACTATTTCCGAGGATGCATCTCGGACCTCGGGAATGAGCATTGGTTGAACCACAGGGACGAGCACCAGCTAGCCTTGGGGACGAGCATTAACCTTGAGAAGTACATGAAGCTAAAATATCACAAAAAGACTAAAGTAGACTTGGCACGGGTTACAAGGAGGGTGAGAAGAGAAGGGAGTAGAAGCTATCCCCTCCGCATTAAATGCGAGACAACTACTTCTCTGGCTGCATTAATGAGGAAATAACCATAAACAGTGGTGGCACAGCTCAGATTGTAAGACAGAAGCTAACCTGTATGTTCTGGATGGGACAGAAGTCCTAAGAATGCAATCTCAACCCTCCAAATGTAGCGTGAGGATAATGGGTGAGTAAATATAAAAGGGAGATGAAGATCCTGAGAGTAGGGGGAGAAAAAGAAAAAGAAAAGAATTTGTAAAGGAGAGAAAGCAAGAACATTGATATATAAAAAAGATCTTCCTCGGGTGGACCGAGGATCCCTTTCTTCTTGATAATTGAGTGTTCCTAGTCTTTTACTTGGCATCTCTTTTCATTGTACTTAATTTTAGCTTACCAAGTAGTCAATATCCTACCCATTTCTCTAACAAATTCATTGTATTGGGCTCTTTTAGGCCATCAACTGGTCGTTCTTAGGTCTTAGGTCCGTTTGTGTCTTTACATATATATATATATGTGTGTGTGTGTGTGTGTGTGTGTGTGTGTGTGTGTGTGTGTGTGTGTGTGTCATAGTTGGAAACTTTATTATAACATTCTAGACAATTGGAATGTATTCTTTTGTGCATAACATTCTACACAGTTGAGAGGTATTATTTTGTGCATAACATTCTAGACATCTGGGATGTATTATTTGGTATATATTTATTGATATGGTGTAATTAAATATATTTGGTTCGTTGGTTTAAAGTGGTATTGTATTTGGTATTTGGTATTGTATTCTAATTACATTACAGGTGCTTAATAAATATGTATTACAGGTTTATTATAGGTGCCTTGCAAAAAAAAAAACACCTATACCAGCATTTTTTAAACCGCTGGAATAGGGTATTGTTCTATTTCGTTGGTTACCCTGTAGTGGCGGTTTTGAAACCGCTGGTATAGGTAGGGCCTATTACGGCGTTTTAAAAACACTAGTATAGGGCTTATTTTTATAATACTGAAATGACCTATACCGATAGTTTTAAAAGCGCTAGCATAGGCAATATGTATTACAACAGTTTAAAACCACTGGTATAAGATGTATTTCTATTTCTCTAAATACCCTATAGTGGCGTTTCTAAAAGCGCTAGTATAGGCAAGGCCTATTACAGTGTTTCCAAAACGTTGATATAAAGCTTATTTCTATATTTGAAATGACCAATACCGGCAGTTTTAAAAGTGCTAGCATAGGCAATACATATTACAGCAGTTTAAAACCGCCGGTATAGGTTGTATTTCTATTTCCCTAAATACCCTATAAGGGCAGTTTAAAAACCGCTATTATAGGTACACCTACAACGACGGTTTTCATTTTGAAAAAGCGCTAGTATAGGTCTTGAAACTCCTGATAAAGCATGTCCCAACACTTAAAAAAAGGTGCTGGAATAGGGTTTCAAAACCACCAAGACCTATACCGGCGGTTTTAAAAGCGCTGGTGTAGGTCAGGCGGACCTATTGCCACACTCGTTGCATAGCTCTACAAAGTTCCAAGATAGGCTTGTTTGGTCTATACCGACACTTTTTTGGGCTATCCCAGGGCTTTAAAAACGCTGGAATAGCCCCCTTCTTTTGTAGTGTTAAACCATTGACCCAAAATGATATTGCTGATGTTTACTCTCGTTAGATGCCTTGTTTATGGATGATTGATTTTATTTTGGGTTTGGATTCAGATTCGGGTTAAGGCTCGAGAATTGGGGAGGTAATGTTTGACACAACCCGCAAACATGACACAAACACAACATTAACAATGGTGAAGTCAATATTTAAGTCAAGGGGGAAAATTTTTATATACATAAGTATATAAAATTGCACTTGAATATATATATATATATATAATCATTTGTGCGTATATTAAGTGATATTTTAATGTAAATTTATGTCATTATCATCTAACTACTTCAAAATTTTATTACTTATTGCACAATTTTATGAAGTAGAATAAATTACTACTTAAATAATTTAAATTCCTATTTGGTTTTTTTAATATATCATTTTTGAAAGATAACACTAATGTTCTTCTTCTAACTTTTTTCCCCTTCCCGTTATAGCTCTAACTTCATTATTTTATTTTCCCCTATTTCCTCATACATTCAAAAAAAAAAAATTAGGTTTTGACTTTTGAGCCTTAAAGAATGAGATTTTTTTTTTTTAATGAATTTTAACATATAAAAGGAATTATAGTGTGCTGAACATACATATGATAAAAAAAATATTAACTTTTCAACCAAAAAAATAAAATACATGGAATAAATTCACCAAAAAATAATAATTAAAGGGGGATTGGGAAAGCTACCTATTTTTTTCAACGAAAAGGCAGAAATTTATTTCAATATATAAAAATATTACATTTTACATGTGTCATGATCAAGAATTGATTGAAAGAGGACCATCTGTCACCTTTTTAGGCTTTCACCACATGCATGGATGATAGGATAACAGGAGAGAACCATACATCGTATACTACACAATGATGGATATTTCTAAAACTACTTTCCTGTTAGTTGTAGACTTGCAGTTAGGCTTTTCTCTCTTGCTCAAAGTTTTAGCTACTTGTCTTACTTAGCTTGATTATTATCACTTTGTATCAATCAGGCTATTAGCTTTGATTTTTTTTTTTTGGAGGGCCAGCAGAGCAATTGCCCCTCTCGACCTCCCTGTTTTCGCCCTAAATGACACAATTTTTCCCATATTAGTATTTAATGCAAATGAGTTCGTGTCAATTTCGTGTTGACTTAATTAACCTACAATTAACTCAAAATGGCTCAAATCATATAAATAAATTTTTATCCAATATAAATTTGAGTGATTAAAAAAATTTAATGGTTATATAGATAAATTTTCATTGAAACTATAAAGTCCCTAACCCTTTTAGCTAAAAATTATTTTTTAAAAAAATCTCTTTTTAATTTATTTTTTTGAGTTGTGTATTTCTAAATTTGGGTGGAACTTCATTAGGTTGAAATAAGAACCTTTTAATTGTATGCTATTAATACTTTAATTGATGTTTTTATGAAAGAATTTGCGTAGAATTTATTTTTTTATAATATTATTATAATTTATGTACTTACAAAAGATAAAAACATGTTAATCATTTTGGGCTAATTTTTAAATGGGTTGAAATGGGTCATTTCAGCACTAACCCAATATGTGTTTATCAAACAGGTTGAAATTGGTTGTGTTGTGTCAACCCACTTAATAAACACGTTGTAATAAGGTTGAGGGGTTTTAGTACAATTTTTAAATGGGTCATGTTAGGGTTGAGTCTTGCATTTGAATACCCTTAACGCAACATGAACATAGTCTGTTAACACAAATTGCCATCTTTACATGGAAAGAAATGGGTATGAGGAGGATGAGAGGGAAAGAGTGAAGAAGAAGTGGGCTTTAGGGATTATGCTGAGTTTTGAGAGTTGAGAAAACTGCCATATTTTATCATTTCTCTGTTTTTCGTTTTCTTAAAAAATATAAAAAATAAAAATAAAAAATAAAAAAATAAAAAAATAAAAAAGAAGAAGAAGCAAGCCTTTTGCTCGTTACATAGAAATGAACAACTCTGACGGAAGGTTCCAGTTCATACTACAATGGATGGAAATCTTATGTTTGAAAGTAGAGCTTTTCCCATGGATTCTTCTAATTCAGCTTATTTAGTCAGGTGAAATTGAAGGCAGTGACATTTTTGAGATTTTGATTTCTGTGTTTTTGATACTATTTTTATTAGTTTTTGAATTTTTAAAACTAAAATATGTCAAAACAGTGTCCTTTTTTTAGCACTTAAGGCAACCCACATAATAGAAAGACGGGCACATTAATGAGACCACGTGCACAAAAAAATAATTATAACTCCATCTGATCTGTTAGCTAACAATGAATTGACGTTTAATTACTTTGATAATCCTGCTAACCGATCAACCATAAACTAGAAGGAGGGGCACATTAATGTGACCTCACCAAAAATAATTATAAGCTAGAAGAGATTGCCACTACACACTTTTGATGCGATAGTCACTCCATAAGTATAAGTGTTTGTGGGATGTGAGGGACAAAGACTGGGGTTTAAGTCTCTAGATCAAAACTTCACACACTATACACTTATATTAGATTAAAATGAAATTTCTATCTTATATAAAAAATAAAATAAAATGATAAGCTAGAAAGAGGGAGACATTAATGTCACCACACACAAAAATATTCTTTGACATGTTGCTAATTAAAATAATATGTGCCGTGGGTGCCACCTTACCAGTTGATCAAGATCATCTGTCTACCTACCGTGCCACCATCAACATCGAAAACAATTACTCATTCATATCACTCGGGCATATCACAACTTAAAGAAAGGAACAATGTAAAACATTTCTATGAAATTTTCGATGCAATTATAAACATATTAATATAGTAGGAATAATTCTAGGATTACACACACTTTGTTATAATTGTTTTATGTGATAAATTGTGATTGAATGTCTGTCACTTTCACATAAACTCACAATTTTTTCTTTACCATTTGCAGTCATTCAGATATATAGAACAATTGTGATAAAAGTGTGTAAAAGTGCATAATCCTATAATTATTCATATATGGCAAAGCCACAACTCTTTTTAGGAGGATTAAGCTGTCATATGTAAAATATTTAATCCAAAACATAAGCTAGTTTGTATATATAACAATTTTTTTTTTTTTTTTGGATACAATATATAACAAAAAATTTTACACACACACACATATATATATATATATATATATATATCTTGTTAGTTTGTAAAATGTGAACTATATTTTAAATCATATTAATCATAATTAATATTCTTTACACATTTAAGATCAAGAATTTATATTAAAAAATTAGAAATTAGAAGGTTAGCAATAAAAACTATGAAACATTAATCAATTTTAAATAGTATAAATAACAAACGTCACTTTACTTTTCTAAATATATACAAGTCAATATTAGAAAAATATATCAATAATAGCAACTATAAGTATTAGTTTTATTATAAATATACATATAAACATATTATATTCTGCATATTTAAATTGATCCTCAATTCCTCATACTAATTAGATAGCTTGCTCACAAACTCACTATTATGTTGAAACTTGTAACCTAGGCTAGGACTTGACTAGTTTCTTTTCAATCTCTCTCTCTCTCTCTCTCTCTCTCTCTCTCTCTCTCTCTCTCTCTCTCTCTCTCTCTCTCTCTCTCTCTCTCTCTCTCTCTCTCTCTCTCTCTCTCTCTCTCTCTCTCTCTCTCTCTCTCTCTCTCTCTCTCTCTCTCTCTCTCTCTCTCTCTCTCTCTCTCTCTCTCTCTCTCTCTCTCTCTCTCAGTTTCCACCTGTAGTACCCTTCTCACCTTGATTGGGTAGATTGAAGCATATGTGGCCCGCAATTAGCTTTTTTGAAGAAAAATATTTTTTTAAAGATAAATTATTTTTTTGGTCCCTTAAATTTGGAGTTTGATTTTGGTCCTTCAAATTTTAAAAGTTCAATTTCAATCTATATTATAAATAAAAATAAATAAATAAAAAAGTCAAAATTTCAACTTTGTCTCTAGGGAAATTTGATTATAGTCCCTGAAATATGGGGTTGATTTGATTTTGGTCTCTTAAATATACGATTGGTTTGATTTGCAGTCCGTTTGGATATAACTTATTTTTGCTGAAAACTGGAAACACTGTAACAAAATAATTTTTAAATGTGTGAATAGTCTATGAGACCTATTTTTAATGAAAAAGTTGTTGAAAAGTGAAATTTGTGTTGCACTGTTTACAGGAGAATAGTCAACAACTGCAGCTAAAAAAAAAAAAAAAAGAGAAAACGAACACGAAGAAAACGCGTCGTGGATCCAAACACTCACTTGGTCCCTAAAAAAATATGTTGCAACATCCCCGTGACACATGTGAAGGTAAAATTTTGGTTGTGAGAAACTTTGGGCTCTTTGATAGCTCCTTGCTTTACTCCTTTGCAAAACCCTGGTTGCTTGTCACCTAGGTTTTTTTTTTTTTTTTTTATATGAACTTTGTCATCTAGTTATTATCTATATCTATCAGGTGAAAGAATATTATCTAGTGTATTCATGCATGCCGTTATAGGGTTGGAGAACCTTAGGACTTGGGTTGTCACTAATGCAAGAGTAGTCTGTGAATGCTTTTTTTTTTTTTTTTTTTTTTTTAAAGGGTTTTCTACGTTGCGCAGATGGATAGATCGAACCTCATAGTGGAAGTACAAATTAACAAAGCCCCCTTGCATTAAAAAAATTAAATAAATAAATAAATAAAACTTAATCCCTCCAATGTTCTATCTTAAGTTTGGATGTTCTCTCGGTTCTAACATAATCTTCTATGGGAGTCTGTCTATGCAGGCTATACTATATGAGACATGGTCATAGATTAGTTTTCCAATTAATCTATGCTAATCCGATCATGTGCCAACTAAGAATTCATGTGAGCTCAAATAAAATCCAGGGACCGTGGTTAGCATTATCGAGGGTGATTATGCAGTGACGTGTGTTTGTCTGCAGTGACTGACATGTGTTTGTGTTACTTTGCTAATGGTGTGTGTGTATATATATATATATATATATTCTTTTGATGGGCTAATCAGGAGCTGTATTGGTATACCATCGAGTCTATTTAAGTAGGTTTTTATTGTAGCTTTCCAATTATATATATATATATATATATATATCGAAAAGCAAACAACCTGACTGTGACTCAGCACGATTTGTTTTGAAGATGCAATGGCTATTAAAGTAGGTAGCTTTAATTATCGTCCCTTTCACTGGCTAATGCAAAAAGTTTACATGCTCATGGAAGCATCTTGCATTTGCATACTGCAATAATGAAGAGGAGGATGTTAGTTTTTTTTTTTTTTTTCCGCAATATGGCAACTAACTTGTCTAGCTACCCCTAAAACATGTGAAGCATGATGCATTTGACTTTGAGTGACGCCAAATTAATGCCTTTAGCTGGCTAGTACAACAAATTCAATGCAAAATCAGTTAGAAGGTTTTGGATTCATAATTGGAGAAAGCAGCAAATTATTACGCATATCCGCTAGTTCAAAACACTTCCATTAGTTTCCGAGTGCATAAAACATATATGATTCTTTTCTCCTTCATCACACTAATCCCATTATCCTTTATTCCAAAACTAATACTACAATTTATCTAAGTTTTGTGAGCTAACCGTAGTATTTGCTCTTATTTCACTCAATTGGGAGCCTCTGTCTGTATTTTTAGGTCCAAATTTTATGACTACGTAAGATAACACACAAGATTTGTGTATTTGTACCTTTTAGATGTGTTAGAGTAATGATTAAGTAATTAAATTAATTATTATTTTTATATAATTTGGATTTTGAGATAAATGATATATAGTTTATCATAGTATCCCAACCACCACATGATATGTCTCACTATTATCACGAGGAATTGACATGAACTAAAAAATAATAATAATAAGAATTTTTATTTTCTAAACTTGAATTTGCTAAATAATTCTCTATTCCATTTATGGCTGAAAAAAAAAAAAAAAAAAAAAAAAACTACTTATTCGCCTTCTTCACATGCTTATGCAAATCATGATTTTGTAACCTAGATCACCCTAAAAATGCTTTTTTGCCTTTTAGGCACCATGGAGAACATTAGGATAAAAGAAAAGCTTTGTAAAGTCACATTGAGTTGAGATAGAGCCGAGTACAAGCTTTGCTTTGAGATGGTGTGAGCAGAGAATTACGAGTCCAATCAAAGCAACTTTGATACCATGTAAGAATAGCCAAAAATACCACGTAAGAAAAGCCCAAATACATAGAAAATTTAAAATAAAATAAAATAAAATAAAATACAAGTTTTTAATGGTTCGGCGCTAGGCCTACCTACATCCACTGTTTTACATGATGATGCCGAAAATACCACCAGTAAGTCACACGGTCCTCGCACGCTCCAAATAGCACCTGCACAACAAAAATGAAGAACCTAACAGAGAGCACCGGTGTGGTACCGGCCAAATACCCTCCGAAGGTTAAGTCAGAAATATTCTCACTGCTCTAGAGTGCTAGAAAGGGGAAATTATGCGTACCTTGGTTCGTGAGGATGCTTGGTTTTTATAGTAGTAGGACATGATCCCTTTTTCCTTGGAGTAGAAGTCTTTTCCTTATAGGAGTCTCCTTGGGCGTAATTCGTGGGATCCTTTCCATATAGGAATCCCTTTTAGGTTTCACGAAACGTGGAGAGTAAGTCATTTACTTATACACGCGAACGTGTTTAGCAAGCATTCTTTGACTAGTGCCGTCAGTCTATGTTGTGCCTTCGGTCTTCATATCGTCAGCTTCAGGATGACCTTCAACTTTACTATCTCGTCGGCCTATGGAACTCTTCACTTTGTCGCGCCGTCAGTCGTTAATCAAAGGCTGACGACCCAATAGGTACCGTCACCCATATCCTTTATTTGGCCACTCTTTTGTCCTTATCATTACATTTCTCCCTAATTTGTAGTATAATGCTATGTTACATAGCTTTGTTTATATACAAATCTTTGGGGAACATAATCCCTACGTTTGTTCAATTTGAATTTATTAAAAAATATATATATTGCCTTTCTTTTCCTTTTTCTCTTCCTCATTACATGGGTTAGAATTTTTTATTTGAGAAGTGTTACCATGTTATGTATAACATTTTCATAAAAAATCATAAGTGATAAATTATTATTAATTTTAATTTAAAATTACCATTGAAATTACTTTACTGTCTACTAATAACAATCTATAACAATCTGCCACTTATGATTTGTTATAAAATTATTATGAAAATATTGTAGATATAACAGTTCTCCCTTCCTTTAATTTGGTCTGTGTAGTTTTTAATTTAAAAAGGAAAAAAGAATTTGATCAGATCTAGAACTTATCTATAATGTTGGTAAAGTTAAATCTAATGAACAGAATTATATTATATTTGAAAAAAATACTCTTAGCAATTAAAATAGCAATAAAAAGTTTTCATATTTATGTTGCAGTGGAAGACTATATTATTAGAAACATAAAATAAAACTGTCAAAATATTATTTGACAAATGAAAGAAATATCATTGAAGAAAGAAGACTGAAATGGTAAGCCATCATTGAAAATTATACTTTTGAAGAGAAGTTGCGACAACAATTATTGCCCTTCGTCTATGTGCAGACTCATTCTAATAGTTTGCACAATCAAGTTTTTTCCAAAATCTAATTTCCAATTAGTTAGGCTAATTACCTTTCAAAAGATGAAATTTAGGAATGTTTTTCAAAATTAACAAGGTACCATTTTAGCATAAGCGTTGTAGCTAAGTTGCTGAAAAATTGATGGAAAATGAAAGACTGTAGTGTTTTTGATAGTTAAGGGATTTAGAGTAGCCGGTTGACTCTCTTTGTTGGAAAGAGAAATGTGTGTTGGGTGAAGTGTTTATGTTCAACAGGTTTTTGGTTCTTCCATGAGTGTTTATGAGCTGCACATCGCATCTAGTATGGATTCATTATTCTCACCAGTGTTCCAAGCTTAATGGGGAACTGTTTAGGGAGCCCATATCAATGCAAAATGACTCTTTTTCCCTTCAATCCACATCTTTTAATTATCATTTTGTTGGGTTCTTCTTTCCACATGTGAGCTTAGTTGGCATAGCTAATAGGAATACAAACAATAAGTTGGACTGAAAATTCATTATTAATTGGTGTTGGACCTTTTTTTTTTTTTTTTAGAACAAAATAAGGGATTCGTGTGTGTAATCATCACCCCACGTCCCAAGGTACAGGTTAGGTAAACCCAAGGATACCACTAGCGCACAACAGGGCATATCACTATTCACGTCCACGTTTTATTCCGCTGAGTCAACTTGGGCCAAATGTTAAAGCAGCCCACAACATAAAGTTGCAAGAGCTGAGACTCAAACCTTTGAGCCAATGGAGCTTTTGAGGGTTTCCTACCATTAAACCACACTCGCTGATGATTGGTGTTGGACCTTATGAGCTTGGTCTATAAGTATTTTTATAAGCTCTAGTTGTGGAAAAAATGCCCTCGGCAAATTACAAACAACTTAAAGTATTTTGATCATTCAAATACACAACACGCTTTTATTAATCAAATACATATTACATAAGACTTACAAATCAGTGTTCAAACAAATTGCATAACAAACAATTTTTAACAAATAGCATACTCGAATGAGGATGACATATTATGAAATAGATCAAGTCATTTTCTTACCCAACTAAATAAACAAATTAAGATATAAGAAATTCTGACCATCTGGCCCATCCTAAAGTTCGTTCTCATTAGGAATTGCCACTAAAATGTTCACTCCATGCGTAGCCTGATTAAGAGGTGGCATTGCCATGACAAGACCATCAAGAACTGACCCAATCCAATATGAAACATTTATAGGCTTATTCCCTTCACGAAATGCTACCTCTTTGGCCCCTAAATATTCATCCCAGCCTGCACAAGTGACTTGAGTCTTGATACTCAATTGTGGCTTAACATGTTTATGTTTGGGATACTTTTCTATCTCAATAATATCCTTAGAGTTTTCTTTCACAAACAAATAAAACTCTGAATCCATTTTGCTACCAAGTTGGCTCTCTGTCTCCTCAACACGATGCAATGCAAGTGACTTGCACGTTTCACCATCCAAATTTGCATTTTCAGCAGTGACCTTGAAATGCATGGTTTTGACACAATCTTTTCTTGGAGTTGAGCTAGTTATGCTAGGAAGAGAAGAACCATTCCTTTTAAGATTAGGGAGGTAAAATAAGGGTTTTTGGAGTTCATTATTACTAGAAAGTATATTATTGTGTATGTTTGCCCAACTAGTGAGGAATTTCTCTTTCACCAAAAGGTCTGCTAGAAGAATGCTGCAGCTAATCCCAATCGAGTATCCTCCACACTGGAAGTTTGTCACCTGTAGGAATATTTGGAAAGTTAGACAAATAAATGGGAAAAAAAATGCCCCATTTTAATTCACACCTCTATTCTCTAGCTCACTTTGGAATCTATATAATACCATATCATATAACATATGCTTTCTAACATAACTTCAAGAATAGTTAAGAAATTTATACTTTTTTTTTCCTGGATATGTAAGCTTAGTTACCTGAACATAAAATAATGGAGAGAACCGAGGATTATGTTTGTCAATATCATTCCAAAAAACAAGTTGAGCTTCTGCTTCTTCCTTTTCTTTCAATTCAAGAAACTCAGATAAAGTTATAGCGACCTGTGTCTCGATGAGTCTAACACCACTATCATTGGAGACAATTTCTAACTCTCCATCACCATCCTCGCCACGCCACAGCCTTCCACTAAGCATTGGCTGTTCGGAAATTGCTTTTCCTAGTGTCTCCTTAGCCCAACCTGCAAAAATCCACCCTGAATCCTCCTCACTGACATTCTTGTAGTAAAGAACTACGTGAAGACACCTTTTGAATATCCCCGAAGCAATAGGGTCCGTGGCCAATACCCGGCATGATCGTCGCTGATCAGTCACCTTATAGGGTGTGACTGTCTGCACAGCTTCCATGGTTAACTTAGGGACATTGGTGATACCAAAGGGACTTGCCATTTTTAGAGAACTGGTGGATAACTTCATGCTTGGTAAGGCATTTATAGGGCATATTTTAAAAGGTATACAATTAGGAGCCATTGTTAGTTACATTAATCTTGGTCTAGACGCTTCCTAATCAATTAACCAATTGGGTTACTTTCCTTTTCCTCTTTCGTTTTTTACTTGCTTTGTTACTTCACTAATTGCATGTAGTTTATCAGGGCCTGTATACTGTACTGGATTAGTATACCAGCAAGTCTGTTTTAATTATTAAGGCCTTTGTAGTTTTCCAATCAAGTAAACACTGATTGTGACTCAACACGTTTTGGGGATGTCGTGGCTGTTAAAGTAGGTAGCTTTAATTATCATCCCTTTCAAATGGATCAAGGGTACGTGGAAATCACTCATTCTTCTGTTGGAACTGTTGGAAGACAAAAACAGATCAAATCTATAATGGGTCATGCTAACGGTTCCCTTAGAGTAATGGTTAACAATCTATCTTATGAAAGTTTTGACACCACTTTTATACGAAATAGAAAAAGCTGTCAAAACATTTTTTTTCTTTTCTTTTCCTATAAAAACTTCCTTTAAATGAATTATTAACCATTCATCTAAGGGAATCCGTTAACATTTCTCATCTATAATAAGATCCGTAAAAAAGACAATTCAAAAAATAGTCACATATTCCTTATTACACACTGTTACACATGAACTATTCGTGTGTTTAAAACACAATTTTAAAGAGAGCATGTGTACAATAACAAATGCGTAGTAAGAATTTCGATCCGCTGTTTTTTACATTGCTTAAGATCGAGGAGGATATTGATTGGTTTTTGCAATGTGGCATGCAACTAACTTATTGTCCGGCTAACCAGAGAAAATAGCATGTGAGGCTTGTTGCAATTAATAGAGTGAGACCAAATTAATGCCTTTAGTTAGTTGAGAAGTTAATTCAATGCTAAATCATTTAACAAGGTTCTTGATTCATAATTGTAGAAGGCAGCAAATTGTTACGCATACACGCTTTATTGTAGCGGATCGATGAGGTCGGACTGAAGCGTGTGAACTGAAAATTTAATCCTTGAAGAACTTAAAAACTTTGGTGCATGATAGTCATAGATGACATACCACTGGTATTGTTCAAGGCGAAAGATATTGTGGTAGATGGTTTTGCACTCTTTCGTATCAATACGTTTCTTATTAAAAACTGTCAATTAGTGCAATCCTAATCTCAAGGTCTGTTAATTATTAGATTTAGGGCCCTTTGTTTTTTGTTCGTGGTCATGTATGAGCCTAGTATAGAGGGTTAATCTTGCTAGAGCCACATGTTTGTTTTTTAAAGTCAAGCTCCCACCGAACCAAAGTAGATTGATGGCTACTGGTGCATTTTCTATTCCTAAAAAAGAATCAGTAAGCTCAAAATGTAAGAAAGAGACAACACAAGTACAATAAAGGAACATTGACTTATATCTATCAAATTTTCTCATTAAAAAAATAAAAAATAAAAACTCTTATATCTAATGCTTTATTTGTTTCGGCATTAACTTTTTCTGAAAAATGATTAATTTTTCAGAGAGCATTTTCTGGAAAACAATCTCATTTTCTGGTATTTGGTAACAACCTTGAAAATGGGCTTGAGAATGTTTTCTAGTGTTTGGTATCCACAGTTTTTATAACATTTCTTGTATAATTTAAAACTTGTATAATTTAAAACATGTATAATATGTGTATTGTGTAAACCCACCTAATGTAATCAATATAAATAAATAAATATAAAAAAACAAGAATGAATTTGGTTTTCAAACTAAAATTTTGACAATGGATACAATCAAAATTACCTATCTAATTTTTATGATTTCAAATACTCATCTTGCTCATGTATATGAACAGTAATGTACATCATATATATATATATATATATATATATATATATATATATATATATAAATAAATAAACCATACTTCTCATAATACAAAATAACCATTATAACCACCGCACATCCTTGGTACAGTGATCACTCCACAAGTATAAATGTTTGTGGGGTGTGGGGAGCAAAGGTCGGAGTTCAAGTCTCCATGAGGGAGCTTCACACACATATACACTTAGATTAAGTTAGAGTAGAAATTCTATCTTGTATCAAAAAAAAAAAACCATTATAACCTTAAGTTCCATTTTAAATAATTCAAAATGCCATATAGGCCAAATAATTTTACTGGCAAACTAATCCAGTACAAAAAGTTTGATAAATATACCAAAAATTGTTATAGAATCGTTGACTGATCTGTACGTGAGGAAAAAAAAAAAATGAAAACCTTATTAAAGAACGGTGTTATAGAGGGGAGAAGAAATAGGGAGAAAAAAGAGAAAAGAGGCAGATAGAGAGAGAATCTGTGGGAAGAGAAGAGGCCAAAGGGGATGATAGTAAGGGTGTGAGAAGAGAGAAAAAATAAAGGGAGGAGAAGAAGTGAGAGAGTTTATTGTGAGAAAGACTGAATGAGCGAAAGAAAATATTTTTTCTTAGGTCAGAAAAATATAACATTTATAGGAGCTATGCACTGTGTGAGAGAGAGATTGTTTTCCAAAAAAAAAAAATTGGAAAACAACCTAAAGAAAATAAGCCTCATTTTTATAAGAGTTTTCCATTGACTAAAGATAGTTTTCCATTAACCAATCTTTTTTTATGCTACCAAATACTGGAAAATGTGAAAAACTATCCTTATAGAAAGTTTTCTAGCGAAACAAACAGAGCATAAGGATAGAGTAAATAGCAGAATAGCATAGTTCCGGCACTATGCACTAAAATGAAAATAGAACAAAGACTGACTGTTGGTAAGTTAAAACAGAATAATGTACGTCCAAGGGTGAGATAAAATAAAATAATATGTTTAGTAGTAAAATATCAATAAAGTGCATGGACCTTGTATATTAGCTTAAATAACAGGTTTTATAGTATTTTTTTTTTAACTTTTTTTATTGTATTGGCCAAAACACTTGAAAAATCTTCGATATAACCAATACGACCTAGTACTTTAGTTGATACATTTCAAATTTTCAAAGGAGTACTGGTACCTATTTAATAGCCACTATGTCTGGTATGGTACAATATTGACTCTTGTGCCAGGGGCGGCGCTACACTATTCTTAGGGGGTTCAAATGAACCCCCTGACTTAAAATATATATATAATATTTTTTTTGTTAGTTTAATACTATAATTTTTTCTTAAAAATATTTTTGCACACCTTGAATTAAATTTTGCACACCTTTATTATAAGTATTTCCAACTCTAAGAATAAAGAGTAAGTGTTTGTGAATTGTAAGTGTCACTATTTTTTATAAATTTATATTATGTGTGTGAGTGTGTCTAATATTGATTGTATGCATTACTTTTTGTTATAATGTTATTTGTGTGAATTATGATGTGTACAATATAAATATAATATATATTTATATAATTTAATAATTAGGAAATAGAGATGGTTTGTTACATGTGTGTGTATTGTTATCATGTTATAATAATTTTTTGTTATAAAGTTAGTAAAATTCAAGAAAAAAAGCATAAAGTTAGTGATTGTCCAAGAATTTAACTTGTTAAGTAGACACTAGTGTATAATTTTATGTATGAATGAGTATAGTTGTGTGCGTCAATAATTAATACAAAGCCAATGAGTTTAGTTTAGTAATTTAGTTTAAAATATTTTTATAAAAAAATAACAAATAGACAATAAAAATGTTAAATAAACTTAACAAAATAAAATGATTGTAGGCTCATACCTACCCACAATGGCAATAGATACTCATAATTCAAATTTTGAATACTTGTAGAAAGAAATTGTAAAACTTCATGTATTAATTTTTTTTTTGTCGATAACTCGATATATTCAAATTCTTTTTTTATTAAAATTTTTTAATGACCCCTCTAAACAAAATTCCTAAAGCCACCACTGTCCTGTGCGTACGCCACCTTGGACAAAATATCCAGTCTCTTTTATTCTTTTTTTTTTTTTTTTTTGTAGAACTATTCTTTTGTTAGTTTTCAATTCCTTTTCTCAAAAAAAAAAAAAAGTTCTCAATTCCTATTGTAATTTTAATTTTAGTAAGCTAAAATGTAATGAAATATAAAATTTCAAAAATAAAAACATGAGTTTTCTTCTTCTTCTTCTTCTTCTTCTTCTTCTTCTTCTTTTTTTTCTTTTTTTTTTTTGAAGTAGCATTTCTCCCTACTATCATTATGCCTCTACAATGTTACTTGGTTTAATTCTATTTGTGTCATTTTCTCATATGTGAGACTTGATATTCTTTGATACCATCTATAGGGTCGCAATTTGGGGCCCAAGCCCAAAATGTATGGAGTCTTGGTCCAATGAACCCAATACAATGAATTTGTAGAGAATGGATCAAAGAACTAGGTCCTAATGAGTTGAACAACGGCTAGTATTGGACTAAATGACAATCAAGCAATATTGATGTCAATGGACTTTCAGTTCGAGGAGGCCACAATTATTGTATATTGATCACAGTTGGATACTAAAACAGTTTAGATTGCTATAATGTTCTCTCTCTATTTTTCCGATCCTCTTTCCATGAAAAGTCTTCCACCTTATATATTTTCTTTTGAATCATCTTCACCCTCCACTTGTTGATTATCTGAACCCCTACTTGAGTACTTGTCCCATCAGCCACCTTCCCTAGCTCTCTGTGAGTTGTGGTAGCCAAGGTAGTACTGTTCAGAGGTCTTCTCCACATAAATGCGGCCAGTAAAGTAGCTGTTGTGCATTTAATGCGGTGGTGTCAGCCTTCTCTTATATATTTTTAGGTTCTCTTCTCACATGTCCATGAAGCACATCCCTGTTATTGAACCTTCTCGATAGGTCACTTTAATTGCCGAGTTATATAGTTTGAACCATATTCATTAAGTTCGAGGAGTATGTACTCCTCGGACAGCCATTTATTTGCTCTCTACTTATGGAACTTGGTCTGAGAATATCTCATAATTATTTGCTTCTCCTCGGACCTATTTATCCCCTCGGATAAAGCCCACGGCCCAATATACGATCTTGGGCCCTTGCCCCTACAATAGCCCCTCAAAACCTCGGGTTTCTTTTTATCCGAGAAAAAAAGTGAGGTTTTGATTTTTTAAGAACTAATACCATTTGATTTTGTTGCTCACACATGTAGAAATTTAGTTTTCTGTGCGTTTTGGTTATCTCTGACGTTTCGTAGCCCACGAAGCATCATTAATTGCTCCAGGCGGCGTGTTGTCCACCAGATCCAATGGCGAAGCTCAGATCCAACGGTTGAGACTCTTCCTGGAAATTTGAGCGGGATAACTCCCTCTCATTTCCACTTCCTATATAAAGCCTTGAAGGAACGCGTTCTCTTTTTACTTTACCAATCTTCAAGCTCTCTAGTGATCTCCAGCACTCCAAATCACTGGACTCTCTAATTTACAAAGCTCCCAAAACTTTTCTTCGAAAATCTCTTTTTTTTTTTTAAAAACAACAGAGAACGACACACTCATTTTCGTAAGTTCCTTCCTTTTTTTTTCTTATATTCTTCCTTTTAATCTTGGCCCTCCTCCTCGGATTCCTTTCTTTTGTTTTAGAAACTTCTTTCTGAGGTATTTCCGTTCATTCAAATGGGTAGATTCAAGCATTTGGTAGATTCTTTGGCTAGTATGGAGAGTTTTAATGCTAAGTACCATATCCCCCCAAGAGTAGGCCTAGAATATTGTTCCCCAGACCATGTACTCACGGATAGAAAAGAAGGTGAAGTTGTCATTCCGATGATCGCTTTTATAGAGAGAGGAATAACGCTTCTTATGGGTAGGATAACTAGGGACTACCTGCTGAACCATAGGTTATGCCCACACCAATGCGCCCCCAATATGTTTAGAGTCTTAGGATGTGTAGATGCGCTAAACAACCAAATGAATCTCGGTCTTACGTGGCACGACGTTGCTCACCTGTACGAGTGCCACTCCCTTTCGGGGGGATATTACATCAAATCTCGGTCCGACGAGGTGAGACTGATATCCTGTCTCCCTAAGTCCAAAAAGGCATGAAGGACGATTACCTAGTTGTCTCCGAGGGATGGCACGACAGTCTTCACTGCCCAGTTAGGGCAGGAATACCAGGTGGGGTACTCTAGAACCAGGTCTCTCGGCCGAGACCTTAGTTTTCTGAGCACTCTTTATTCATTTTTAATAGTATGTCTCCTCGGATAATGTTCATCGTTGGTTTAACAATATTTTCCTTCTCGGATGTTTTTGCAAATAAAGAGCACGTCTCTCCAAAGCTCAGCTTTGTCAACGTCCCCAGGCTGAACTTTCTGTTGAGATCGGAGATATTCATGAGCAAGGACAATCAGCTGTGGGCCACTCACCTTATCTTAGGTTACGAGCCTTTGTCGCACATCTACCAAGACGCGGGCCAAGCGTTAAGAGCAGGTAACCCCCGTCTTGCTCGGATAGACGTTTCCAAGCCGGGGTTCCTCGTAAGGCAGGATCTACCTCCCGTGGTATTGCCTGCTCAACTGAACCCTCTACAATTTGCAATACCGCTTCAACAAGTTCCACTTGCAGCTGTACCAGCAGTGGAAGGGATAGCCTCCTCCTCACACTTGTCACTTGAGGAGGAGATAGACAAATTTCAATTTGCTGAGGAGGAGAGAACTCCCGAGAGGCTTGTGGAGATTTTGGACTCCGAGACAGAGTCCGACAGGTTTTCTACAACTCATCAGCCAAGGCAGAGTGCTACTTTCGCTAAAACAAGCTCCGAGGAAGCAGAGGTCATGGACCTTAAAAAGAGGTCGAGCTTAAGGGGTCTGATCGCTAACAGGGGTAAGGGAGCAACTCCACCTGAAGCTCCTAAGACCCAAACCTCTGTCAACCCTCTTCTTCCCCCTCCTCCTCCTCCTGTTGACCAAGGTCCGCACGTCAATCCCAACCCGAAGAAGAAAAGACCTCCTCAGGAGTTGGAAGAGGGGGAGATGCCTCCACAGAGGGGCGCGAAGCAACAAAAAACAAAAGACCCTCGAGACAAGAGGTCGAAGTCTGTGGAGAGCCAAGACGACGTTGAGACACGCCGTCAGCAGCGCACGTGGGCTCCCATGATAGAGATGGACGGGGCCCCTATTCCGTATGATTCCACGATAAAGGAATCCAACAGGGGGCACTCCATGTACTTGGCCCTAGCCTTGAAGCAGCCCCTCCTCCTCCCAAAGGATATGGATGCCCTTAGGCGGATGAGGCAGCCTAACCTATTTATGTCTCTAAAAAGAGACCTCGCGATGGTGAATACAGTTTCATCTACATTTCAACTCATTTCCCTTTTTCATTCATATATATTCTTTATGTGTAATCCTCTTGTTGTTTTATGCAGGTCACTCAACAAGTCTTCGTGGTCGAAGAATGCGTCAGAAGCGCCCACAATAAATTCGAGGCCGAGTCTAACTTCTGACGCAAGGTGGAGAAGGCGCTTGGATCTGTAAAGGAGGAGAAGACTCAGCTAGCCGAGAAGCTCAAAACCTCCAAGCACGAACGTCAAAGCGCCTTGGCAGGGCTTAAGACCGCCGAGACTTAAGCTGAGGATCAACGCAAGCTTCTCTTCACCACGAAGCTGAATCTAGCCACGGAGAAGGCTACGATTCTGAGCCTGAAGGCCGAGCTGGAGAAGGCTAAGGCAGAGGCCCAGGCAGTCAAGGAAGTTGCTCAGGCCGCAAAGATAGCAGCCTATGAGCGAGGGATGCTCGAGACAGAGCAGAGGTTGGCTGAAGAGGTGGCCGAAGTGTGCAGGGACTACTGCACTGTGACCTGGAATGAGGCTCTTAACAGTGCAGGGGTCCCGGCAGACTCTGAGCTGAGGAGGGCGGAGAGAGTGTATTTTCCAGATGACATTAGAGAGATCCCAACCGACCCTTCCTCAGCTGCTTTGCTCTTACCTTCTCTTGAGCAGGTTCCCAGCGCTCAAGATCTTACCGTTGACGTTGGGACCTCTACTGGAGCGGGTATGGGTAAAGAGGGCCTTCCTCCAGCCAATGACGCTCCGTCCGAGGATACCCTCACCATTAGGGATGTGATCTCTCAGGCTAAGGAAGCCGAGAAGCCTAAAGATGGGGATGCCTGGTCCAAAACTGCCACTACCAAGGAGGATCCCCATCCAAAGAAAAAGTAGTTGTAGGGTTTTACTTTTCTTGTTTTCTCTTCCCGAGATTTTTGTAGCTTGTAATATATTTTTGAAGTTAATGAATGAACCTTTCCTTTTATTCTCCGAATCTTTATTTTTGCATTCTTAGAATTTATCATTATTATCGCAGACGAGTTTAATAATGTATTTAGCAATAAAGAGTTGCTATCCACTTATACCATGGATTAATCCTCATACAATGAGTATGGAATTTAGAGGAGATAAGTAATATACCTCATATCTCGAGTTCTGTTTAACATTTATAAGAGTGCTCTTGTGTGTCGAAAGTAGTTAATTTCACCTTAGCCTGTGGTTCGAGGATCCATGCAGGACTTAGGTTCTATTTAAATACTTGAAAGGATGACAAAGTAATTAATTTCCACTAAGCCTGTGGTCCGAGGAGCCATCCAGGACTCAGGTTCTATTTAAATACTTGGAAAGATGTCTAAAGTAATTAATTTCCACTAAGCCTGTGGTCTGAGGAGCCATCTAGGACTTAGGTTCTGTTTAAATACCTGAAAGGATGACAAAGTAATTAATTTCCCTTAAGCCTGTGGTCTGAAGAGCCATCCAGGACTCAGGTTCTGTTTAAATACTTGGAAAGATGTCTAAAGTAATTAATTTTCCCTAAGCCTGTGGTCCAAGGAGCCATCCAGGACTCAGTTTTTGTTTAAATACTTGGAAAGATGTCTAAAGTAATTAATTTCCCCTAAGCCTGTGGTCCGAGGAGCCATCCAGGACTCAGGTTCTGTTTAAATACTTGGAAGGATGACAGAGTAATTAATTTCCCCTAAATACTAGGCTAGATTAAGAGACAACAAGCACGAGGCCTTCATACAACAAAAGAACTTATTGAAAAAGGAAATTTTCATTAATAATAGTACCTTTTCAGGTTGTTTACATTCCAAGGACGCAATATTACATACTCATCTAAATCTTCTAGAAAATATGCCCCAATACCAGCCACTGAGGTGATACGATATGACCCTTCCCAATTCGGTCTCAACTTTCCCCATGTTGGGTTTTTAGCATTGCTCAGAACTTTCCTCAACACTAAGTCCCCAGGCACTAATGGCCTCAGCTTTACTTTGGCATCATAACCTTGCTTAAGTTTTTGTTGGTAGTACGCCAGTTGGACCATTGCTTTTTCCCTTCTTTCTTCAATAAGGTCTAAGCTTTTCTCTAGCAGCCCATCATTGCTACTCGGACAGAATGAGCTGGTTTTTAGTGTTGGAAAACCCGTTTCTAGAGGAATAACAGCCTCGGCTCCGTACGTCATCAAGAAAGGGGTCTCTCCAGTTGACCTGCGGGGTGTGGTTCGATACGTCCACAGGACATGTGGCAGTTCTTCCACCCACCTTCCCTTCGCATCATCTAACCTCTTCTTAAGTCCGTTCACTATAACCTTGTTAACAGCCTCGGCTTGCCCATTCCCCTGGGGGTAGGCTAGGGTAGAATATCTATTCGTAATCCCCAATTCGCAACAGTATCTCCTGAAGGCCTTACTATCAAACTGGAGACCATTGTCCGAGATGAGGGAGTGAGGGACCCCAAACCGGGTAACAATGTTTTTCCAGACAAACTTTTTGACGTCCACATCTCTAATATTTGCTAGAGGTTCAGTTTCAACCCATTTAGTAAAGTAGTCAGTGCCGACGAGCAGATACCTTTTGTTCCCTGCTACCTTGGGAAATGGCCCGACGATATCCAAGCCCCACTAAGCGAACGGCCAAGGGCTGGACAGTGGATTGAGGATCCCTCCTGGTTGATGTATGTTTGGCGCAAACCTCTAACACTGGTCGCACTTCTTCACGTATTCGTGTGCTTCTTTTTGCATGTTTGGCCACCAGTAGCCTTGGGTGATGGCCCTATGAGATAAGGACCTGCCTCCTGTATGGTTTCCACAAATTCCTTCGTGTAATTCCTCCAGGATTAGTTCTGAGGCCTCAGGGTGTACGCAGAGCAAGTATGGTCCGAAAAATGAGCGTTTATACAGCTTCTGGTCCTCAGATAGCCAGAACCAAGAAGCTTTTCTTCGTATCTTGTCAGCTTCGTCCTTCTCTTCAGGTAAGATGTCTTCTTTCAGAAATAGTACCAAAGGGTCCATCCAGCTAGGTCCCACTCTGACGTGGTGGACATGGATCACTTCTCTTTTCGTCACCGAGGGTTTGTATAAATCTTCCACAAAGATGACCCGAGGTAAACATTGAGCCGAGGAGGTGGCAAGCGTGGCCAAAGAGTCGATGTGTGTTTCCACTTCTAGGGATGTGCAGTAAGCTAAAAGAATCGAAACGTGACCGTAGGCATTTAGCTTGGTCTAAGTATTCTTGCTTTCTTTCATCTCTTACCTCTAACTCCCCATTTACTTGGCCAATAACAAGTCTTGAGTCCGAGAACATGTTTACTGCTTTTCCGCCCAGTTTCTGAACCATGGACATTCCTTCCAGCAGGGCTTCATATTCAGCCTCATTATTCATGGCCGAGAAGCCCAGTTTTAGTGATTTTTCGATGGTAATCCTTTCAGGAGAAACCAGGACTAGCCCCACTCCAGAGCCCCTTTGGTTTGCCGCGCCATCAACATATACTTTCCAGCATGTGGGTCCTTGTAGAGAGATTGCGCCAACTGATTTTTCATCCATGCCTTGTGCCCCTACTTCTTCTTCTAGTGAGGGTTCAGCAAATTTGGCCACTAGATCCGCGAGGACTTGGCCCTTCACGGAGGTACGAGGCATGTACTTAATGTCAAAAGCCCCTAGAATCGTGCCCCACTTAGCAACTCTCCCTGTATAATCAGCACTCCGAAATATGGACCTGAGCGGGAGTTGGGTTAGAACAATAACTGTGTATGCCTGGAAGTAATGGGGAAGCTTTCGTGTAGCTTGAACCACCGCTAGGATGGCCTTTTCTAGTGGTAGGTAGCGAGTCTCAGCCTCATGCAATGATTTTCTCACATAATAGACTGGTCGTTGTACGCCGTTGTCCGTTCGTATTAGCACTAGGCTTACTGCATGAGGGGCCACAGCAATGTAGGCGAACAAGACTTCGTCGGCCTCAGGACTAGACATGATTGGTGGTCGAGACAGATACTCTTTAAGTTGCTGGAAGGCCAAAGCACATTCTTCGATCCATTTAAATCCTTTCCATTTATTCAACAAGAGGAAGAAAGGTCTACACCTATCCGCCGACCGAGAAATAAAATGGTTTAAAGCAACAATCATGCCGGTAAGCTTTTGGATCTCCTTGGGATTCTAAGGTGGCTACATGCTGTGGACAGCCCTGATTTGATAGGGACTGACCTCGATCCCCCAGTAGGTCACCATATAGCCCAAGAATTTTCCTGATCCTACCCCAAATGAACATTTGGACGCATTAAGACGCAACTTGTGTCTCCTCAGAATTCCAAAGATGTCGCCGAGGTCTCTCACGTGTTCAGACACCACTTTACTCTTTACCACCATGTCATCTATATAGACTTCAATGCTCTTACCCAGCTGCGGCTCAAACATTCTGGTCATCATTCTCTGATAGGTGGACCCTACATTTTTCAAACCAAAAGGCATCACCTTGTAATGGTAATTTCCAATAGGAGTGACAAAAGCTGTCTTTTCTTGGTCGTCTATGGCCAAGGGTATCTGATGGTATCCTTGAAAGGCATCTAAAAAGCTCATCCAAGGATGCCCAACGGTCGCGTCTACCAACTGATCTATCCGAAGTATAGGGAATGGATCTTTTGGGCAAGCTTTATTCAGATTCGTGAAGTCTACACAGACTCGCCATTTTCCGCTCTTCTTCTTCACCACTACAGTATTGGCCAACCACTCAGGGTAAAAAACTTATTTGATAGCCCCTGCTTTCTTAAGCTTCATCACCTCGTCCCTAACAGCGTTAGCATGCTCCTTCGACGGACGCCGGGGGGGTTGCTTCTTGGGGGTAACAGATGGATTAACATTTAGGTGGTGGCAGATGAAGCCCGGATCAACCCCTGGGGCCTCATAGGCATCCCACGCAAACACGTCTACGTTTTCTCTGAGAAAACCAATTAGTTCTTCTTTCTCTTGGGGAGGTAGTTCCGAGCCGATTTGAAAGAACTTTTCCAAATCAATGCCAACAGAAACCTTTTCTAGATCCTCGCATTTTGCCTCCTCGACTGATTCACCACCGGGCAATGTTGGGGTGGTTGATTGCTATAAACCACTTTCAGTAGAGGCCGAGGGCTCAACATTGTGTTGGCGTGAGATGGCGGCCACCATGCACTGTCTGGTCATGGTCTAGTCTCCCATAATCTCTTTGACCTGGCCCTCCGATGGGTACTTCACCTTTTGGTGCAAGGTAGAAGAGACAGCTCCTAGGGCATGAAGCCAAGGCCTAGCTACAATGGCCGTGTAGGGTGAATAAGCGTCAACTACGATGAAATCCACCTCCACCACATCCGAACCTGTTTGTATGGGCAGTCTAATCTGGCCCCTTGGAGTAACGGTCTTCCCTTCGAAGCTTACCAGAGGGGAATCGTATGCCGTTAAGTCCTCGAGTTTTAAATTCAGGCCCTTGTATAGGTCGGAGTACATTACTTCCACAGTGCTGCCCTGATCCACTAGCACTCTCTTCACATCATATCCTCTAATCCTGAGCGTGACAACCAGAGCATCATCGTGGGGTTGGATGGTTCCGACCTTATCTTCATCCGAGAAGCCCAGCACGGGTGAGGCTATCTTCTTGGCCTTTTTGGACTCCCGATCGTCATATTCGGTGGGAAGCCGAGCCACATACATTACTCTGGAAGGACAAGAGCCGATCCTTCTTGGGGTGGCAAGAATGACATTTATCGTGCCTATAGAAGGTCATAAGGAGGTGTCCCTCCGGGTCTCAGTATTCGCCTGTCCTTGTCGGCCACTGGAATGATGTAGGAGGTGCCTTAATTTTCCCTCTCAAACCAGCTCTTCCAAGTGGTTCTTCAAGTTCCTACAGTCCTCGATGGTATGCCCCGGTTCTTGGTGGTATTGGCAATACAGGTTTTGGTTGCGCTTCATGGGGTCTCCTGCCATCTTATTTGGCCATTTGAAGAACGGCTCATTCTTAATTTTCTCCATTACCTGATGTATCAGATCTCAGAACACAGCATTAACTGCCTGCGCGTCGGCAGATCCGGATTGCCCTGCATAGTCTCTCCTCAGCCAATTGTTGTTGTTAAATCGGTCCGACCTGAAGTCCCTCTTCTCCTAAGGGACAACCTTTGCTTTACCCTTGCCCAACTGCTGGTCCTCTTCAACCCTTTTATACTTGTCGATTCGGTCCATGAGTTGGCGTAGGCTGGTGACAAGCTTCCCTGTTAGGGATTTTCTTAAACCGTGCTCAGTTGGGAGGCCGCTCTTGAAAGTGCTGATGGGGACATCATCATAGTTGCCCTCTATCTCATTGTATCTCCCAATACCTATCCGAGTAGGCTTTTGGGGTCTCCCCTTCTCGCATGGACAAAGACAGAAGGTAATCCAAGGGCCGAGGAACCTTGCTACTCATGATGAAACGAGAGCCAAGGGCCTAGGTCAACTGCTTAAAGGAATCTATGGAGTTTGGCCTGAGGCCATTAAACCATTTCATCGCCATCGATCCCAGGCTGGACGGAAACACTTTGCACATCAAAGCCTCATCTTTGGAGTGGACGGCCATCCTCTGGTTAAACTGGCTTACGTACTCTACGGGGTCCGTTCAACCGTTGTACATAGTGAAAGTAGGTTGATGGAATCGCCGAGGAAGCTTAGCCCCTTCTATCTTGCATGTGAAGGGTGATTTGGAGATTCGATCCAGGGCCTTGCTCATGGCGTCGTTCACTAGGCCTTTATGGGACGGACTTCTGTGACTGCGTTTATGATGGTGTTCTTCCTCATAGGAAAAGGTCTCACTTGGTGGAGTTATTAACATTTGCCTATAATTGTCGTCCCCTTCATCACTAGTGTCTGAGCTGGAAGGGGGACGCTTCCGTTGCTCATGACGTAGTTTCCTTTTCAAGTCGTCGATCTCCTGTTGTAGGGCTCTGTTATCATCCTGCTTTTGGGATACATAACTTCTCACCTTAGAATGGCTTTTGCTTGTATGGGTAGTACGTACACTACCCTCTCGACGTTTGTCCTGATCTCTTTCCCGTTCAAGGTTAAGAAAGTTGTCCTGCCGTTGAGAACCTGCAGGCTTTGTTCGGTGTGGACCTGCCTGGTGTGGACCTGATCCCACCATGTTTAACCATTGCACTCGTTGAGGCACAAGTTCTTCCCACAGACGGCGCCAATTGTAGGGTCGCAATTTGGGGCCCAAGCCTAAAATGTATGGAGTCTTGGTCCAATGAGCCCAATACAATGAATTTGTAGAAAATGGGTCAAAGAACTAAGTCCTAATGAGTTGGACAACGGCTAGTATTGGACTAAATGACAATCAAGCACAAATAAGAGATATTGATGTCAATGGGCTTTCAGTCTGAGGAGGCCACAATTATTGCATATTGATCATAGTTGGATACTAAGACAGTTTAGATTGCTATAGTGTTCTCTTTCTATTTTTCCGATCCTCTTTCCATGAAGAGTCTTCCACCTTATATATCTTCTTCTGAATCATCTTCACCCTCCACTTGTTGATTATCTGAACCCCTACTTGAGTACTTGTCCCATCAGCCGCCTTCCTAGCTCTCTGTGAGTTGCGGTAGCCAAGGTAGCACTGTTCAGAGGTCTTCTCCACATAAATGCGGCCAGTAAAGTAGCTGTTGTGCATTTAATGCGGTGGTGTCAGCCTTCTTTTATATATTTTTAGGTTCTCTTCTCACATGTCCATGAAGCACATCCCTGTTATTGAACCTTCTCGGTAAGTCACTTTAATTGCTAGGTTATATAGTTTGAACCATATTCATTAAGTCCGAGGAGTATGTACTCCTCGGACAGCCATTTATTTGCTCTCTACTTATGGAACTTGGTATGAGAATATCTCATAATTATTTGCTTCTCCTCGGACCTATTTATCCCCTCAGATAAAGCCCAAGGCCTAATATACGATCTTGGGCCCTTGCCCCTACACCATCCAATGTATATTTTGGTGACCTGTTATAGCAGATTAACTACTTAGAGGCATCATACCTACAAAAAAACTGGAGTATTGTAGAATTCTCCTTGAATTTAAATATTAAAACTAATATAGTAATAAATTTAGGAATTAATGAAAACATTCATTAAAATCTCCTAAAAAAAGTTAAATTTGAATTTTTTTTTTTAAAGTGAGATTTCATTAATGCTCACATACTATTGAAATTACTTTGTTGCCTACAAATAACAATCTATAACAACCTACCACTTATGATTTGTTGTAAAATTGTTGTAAAAATATTGTGGATATAGCATTTCTCCCTTCCTTTAATTTGGTTTGTGCAATTTTTAATTTAAAAAGAAAAAAAAGAATTTGTTCAGATCTAGAACTGATCTATAATTTTGGTAAATTTAAATCTAATGAACAGAATTATATTATATTTGAAAAAAAAAATACTCTTAGCAATTAAAATAGCAATAAAAAGTTTTCATATTTATGTTGCAGTGGAAGACTATATTATTAGAAACAAATAAAATTGTCAAACATTTTTTGACAAATGAAAGAAATATCATTGAAGAAAGAATACTGAAATGGTAAGCCACCATTGAAAATTATACTTTTGAAGAAAAGTTGCGACAACAATTATTGCCCTTCGTCTATGCGCAGACTCATTCTAATAGTTTGCACAATCAAGTTTTTTCCAAAATCTAATATCCAATTAGTTAGGTTACCTTTCAAATAGTGAAATTTAGGAATGTTTTTCAAAATTAACAAGGTACCATTTTAGCATAAGCGTTATAGCTAAGTTGCTGAAAAATTGATGGAAAATGCAAGATTGTTTTTGATAGTGTAAGGGGCACTGAATGCAAATACAATCTATGTTGCTGTCCCCCAAACCCCCCACCCCCCCTCAAATTAAGGTTCTCCTCTATTTTATTGATTTTTAAAGTCACTAAAAAGCCTCTGGTGAACAGAAGGAAAACTTGCTGAATATTAGTATTCACTAACTTTGAGCAGTGAAATCTCCTATATACATTAGCTTGATATGACTTTTCTTTGAAAGGGGGAACATGGCTGACTAAAGGCCACAAATTTTTGCCTCCCTAAAGGGAATGCTCCCTTCCAGACTTGCTAGATGTTAAGGGATTTAGAGTAACTGGTTGACTCTCTTTGTTGGGAAGAGAAATGTGTGTTGGGTGAAGTGTTTATGTTCAACAGGTTTTTGGTTCTTCCATGAGCGTTTATGTGCTGCACATTGCATCTAGTATGGATTCATTATTCTCACCAATGTTCCAAGCTTAATGGGGAACCGTTTAGGGAGCCCATATTGATGCAAAATGACTCTTTTTTCCTTTCAATCCACATCTTTTAATTATCATTTTTTTGGGTTCTTCTTTTCATCATATGTGAGCTTAGTCGGCATGGCAAATAGGAATACAAACAATAAGTTGGACTGAAAATTCATTATTAATTGGTGTTGGACCTTTTTTTTTTTGGAATAAAATAAGGGGCTCGCGTGTGTAATCATCACCCTACGCCCCAAGGTACAAGTTAGGTAAACCCAAAGGTATTATCAGTACACAACAGGACATACCACTACTCGCGCCCATGTTTTATACCACCGAGCCAACTTGGGCCAAACAAATTACAAACAACTCAAAAGTATTTTGATCATTCAAATACACAACGTGCTTTTATTAATCAAATACATATTACATAAGACTTACAAATCAATGTTAAAACTAAACCGCATAGCAAACAATTTTTAATGGATAGCATACTTGGATGAGGATGACATATTATGAAATAGATCAAGTCATTTTCTTACCCAACTAAATAAACAAATTAAGATATAAGAAATTCTGACCATCTGGCCCATCCTAATTAAAGTTCGTTCTCGTTAGGAATTGCCACTAAAATGTTCACTCCATGAGTAGCCTGATTAGGAGGTGGCATTGCCATGACAAGACCATCAAGAACTGACCCGATCCAATATGAAACATTTATAGGCTTATTCCCTTCACGAAATGCTACCTCTTTGGCCCCTAAATATTCATCCCAACCTGCACAAGTGACTTGAGTCTTAATACTCGATTGTGGCTTAACATGTTTATGTTTGGAATACTTTTCTATCTCAATAATATCCTTAGAGTTTTCTTTCACAAACAAATAAAACTCTAAATCCATTTTGCTACCAAGTCTGCTCTCTGTCTCCTCAACACAATGCAATGCAAGTGATTTGCACATTTCACCATCCAAATTTGCATTTTCAGCAATGGCCTTGAAATGCATGGTTTTGACACAATCTTTTCTTCGAGTTGAGCTAGTTATGCTGGGAGGAGAAGAACCATTCCTTTCAAGATTAGGGAGGTAAAATAAGGGTTTTTTGAGTTCATTATTACTAGAAAGTATATTATTGTGTATGTTTGCCCAACTATTGAGGAATTTCTCTTTCACCAAAAGGTCTGCTAGAAGAATGCTGCAGCTAATCCCAATCGAGTATCCACCACACTGGAAGTTTGTCACCTGTGGGAATATTTGGAAAGTTATGGGCAAATTAAAAAATACCCCATTTTAATTCACACCTCTATTCTCTAGCTCACTTTGGAATCTATATAATACCATATCATATAACATATGCTTTCTAACATAACTTCGAGAATAGTTAAGAAATTTATACTTTTTTTTTCCTGGATATGTAAGCTTAGTTACCTGAACATAAAATAATGGAGAGAACTGAGGATTATGTTCGTCAATATCATTCCAAAAAACAAGTTGAGCTTCTGTTTCTTCCTTTTCTTTCAATTCAAGAAACTCAGACAAAGTTACAGCGACCTGTGTCTCGATGAGTCTAACACCACTATCATTGGAGACAATTTCTAACTCTCCATCACCATCCTCGCCACGCCACAGCCTTCCACTAAGCATTGGCTGTTCGGAAATTGCTTTTCCTAGTGTCTCCTTAGCCCAACCTGCAAAAATCCACCCTGAATCCTCCTCACTCACGTTCTTGTAGTAAAGAACTACGTGAAGACACCTTTTGAATATCCCCGAAGCAATAGGGTCCGTGGCCAATACACGGCATGACCGTCGCTGATCAGTCACCTTATAGGGTCCGACTGTCTGCACAGCTTCAATGGTTAACTTAGGGACATTGGTGATGCCATGGGGACTAGCCATTTTTAGAGAACTGGTGGATAACTTCATGCTTGGTAAGGCATTTATAGAGCATATTTTAAAAGGTATACAATTAGGAGCCATTGTTTGTTACATAAATCTTGATCTAGACGCTTCCTGATCAATTAACCAATTGGGTTACTTTCCTTTTCCTCTTTCTTTGTTTACTTGTTTTGTTACTTCACTAATGACATGTAGTTAATCAGCACGTCTGTTTTAATTATTAAGGCCTTTGTAGCTAGCTTTCCAATCAAGTAAACACTGATTGTGACTCAACACGTTTTGGGGATGCCATGGCTGTTAGGTAGCTTTAATTATCGTCCCTTTCAAATGGATCAAGGGTACTTGGACATCACTTATTCTTCTGTTGAAAGACAAGAAAAATCAAATCTATAATAAGATCTGTATGAAAAACACTGGAAAAATAATCGCACATTCCTTATTACACACTGTCACATGAACTATTCATGTGTTTGAAACACAATTTCAAATAGAGCGTGTGTACAATAACAAATGTGTAATAAGAATTTTGATCCGTTATTTTTTACATTGCTTAAGAGGAGGATATTGATTGGTTTTTGCAATATGGCATGCAACTAACTTATTGTCCGGCTAACCAAAGAAAATAACATGCATGTGAGGCCTGTTGCAATTAGTAGAGTGAGACCAAATTAATGCCCTTAGTTAGTAGAGCAATTAATTCAATGCTAAATCATTTAACAAGGTTCTTGATTCATAATTGTAGAAGGCAGCAAATTATTACGCATACACGCTTTACTGTAGCGGGTCGATGAGGTCGGACTGAAGCGTGTGACCTGAAAATTTAATCCATGAAGAACTTAAAAACTTTGGTGCATGATAGTCATAGATGACATACCACTGGTATTGTTCAGGCGAAAGACGTTATGGTAGATGGTTTTGCACTCTTTCTTGACAATACGTTTCTTATTAAAAACTGTCAAGTTCTGTTAAATATTAGCTTTTTTTGTTCGTGGTCATGTCAGCCTATGAAGGGTTAGGGGTTGTTTGGTTTAGGCTGTTTTCATCAGGGTTAGGGGTTGTTTGTTTTAGGCTATTTTCATCGCTTATTACTCAATTTTTATATGAAAGGTTAGGGGTTGTTTCGTTTAGGCTATTTTCATCACTTATTACTTAATTTTCATAAGTCATCACTCACTTTTCATAGGCCCCATACCAAGTTAAGTTGTTTGGATCAATTTTCATTTTCAATTTTCATAACTCAAAAAACTGAGTTAGAATTAGGGAAAATGAAAACAATTTTTTCTTGTTTTCAAGTCATGAGTTATGAGTTATCATGGCATTTTTGTAAATATTTTCACATTGTAGAACCCACCTAATGCCTTGTCTAATCAAGTCACAACACTCATTACTCACCAATCACCACCAACAGACACCCATCTCTTTTTCTTTCTTCTTTCTTCTTCTTTTTTTTTCCCCCATCTTCTATCAAATTTTCTCATTTAAAAAAAAAATAAAAAAGACTAAGTGCATGTTTGCTCCAAATTAAAAAGCTAGTTTACTTTACTATTCAGCTTATTTTTGTTACTATTCATGGATCCCATTGCACTTTTTGGTACTATTTATGAATCTCACTATACTATTTCAACTAACTTTTACCTTTATCTACAATACTTTTAGCAAAAAGTTTTCAGTTTCAGCAAAATAAGCGGATCCCAAACTGATCCTGATTGTCGGTAAGTTAAAACAGAATAATGTATGTCCAAGGGTGAGATAAAACAAAATAACATGTTTAGCAGTAAAATATCAATAAAGTACATTCACCCAATATATTAGCTTAAATAATTAACAGGTTTTATAGTATTTTTTTTACATTTTTTTTTTTTTGTTGTATTGGCCAAAACACCTAAAAAATCTTCGATATAACCAGTACGACTTGTATTTTAGCTAGTAAATTTTAAAAAAGTACTGATACCAATTTAATAGCCGCTATGGCCGGTATGGGACAATATTGACTCACTTGCGTACGCCACTTTGGACAAAATATCTAGTCTCTTTTATTCTTTATTTTTTGGATAAAGTTTAGTTACAAAATTGGTTATAGCTTAAGGCTATAACCTTACTCAATAAAATAAACATTACTACATATTTTGAAAATCTAATCGTTGAATTGCATAACCTTTACGCTTTTAATACACATGTCAAATTTTGTATCAATCAGATATTATTTGCTATATGATCTATAAACTTATATTTTATGCATAATTTTAAACTAACAAAAACTTGCAATTCAAACAATTTATTGATGACATAGCTATTGATCTTTAATTTTTTTGAAATTTTGCAAGCATGGAGGATATTAGGAAAAGATGTAATTCAATGATTGGTTTGTCAAAAATCACCTCCAATAAAAAGATATTAAGTAAGGTTGTAGTTTAAGGCTACAATCAATTTTGTAGCTAAATTTTGTCCTTATTTTTTCTTGCAAAACTATTCTTTTGTTAGTTTTCAATTCCTATCGTAATTTTAATTTTAGTTAGCTAAAATGTCATGATATAAAATTTCAAAAATAAAAAACATGAGTTTTCTTCTTCTTCTTCTTCTTTTCTTTTTTTTTTTTTGAAGTAGCATTTCTCCCTACTATCATTATGCCTCTGCAATGTTACTTGGTTCAATTCTCTGTGTCATTTTTTCATATGTGGGACTCTATCTTCTTAGGTATCATCCAATGTATATTTTGGTGACATGTTATAGCAAATTAACTACAGGAGACATCATACTTACAAAAAATTGGGGTATAGTAAATTTTCCTTGAATTCAAATATTAAAACTAATATAGTAATAGATTTAGGAATTAATGAAAACATTCATTAAGATCTCCTAAAAAAAGTTAAATTTGAATTTTTTTTTTTTTTTAAAAAGATTTCATTAATGTTCACATGCTTGATTAACGAGTGTAATTCATATTAAAGTATCAATAGATGTAGATGTTTTCTTTTCTAATTAAGAATAATTCATTACTAAAAAGGAGGGGGGAGGGCACCGACCTATTTCTATCATTTTGAACAAAAACCCAAAAAGGAAGAGAGGATATGGTGAAAGGCCCATCCCACTTAGAGCATTCACAATGGGAACTGTAAATACCATATGTTAGCAATATTTAGCATCAAGCCTCAAAAGTACTCAACAGTTGGCCTGCTAAACTTGTAAAATTGTAAATTTTTTTGGCATTGTGCTACAGTACCATCGTAAATGTATGGTGGTACTATAGCACAATGCCAAAAGATTATATTAATATTTTATTCCTAAATATCATGCTTTTCTCTCTCATTCACACGGTCTCTCATCTCTCTCTGTCTTCCTCTGTCTCTCACTCACTTTCCTCTCTTTCTCCCTCTTCTCTATCATCTCTCCGTTTCTCCCTCATACCACTACCATAGTCTAGACTCCAGATTCACTCTACAATCAACGGAGCTCCACCGTGATCATCAACCTAGTCTCAAACCCATATCAAAACCCCAGTCCACAAATCCACCATACCGTTGCTAAAGTGGTGTTGTTCTTAACAGTCACTAATACCCACAAAAATTGCAAAGAATAGCCACCGTCTTTGCCACATAGAACCCAGATTTGTTCTCCAATTCCACCAGTGGAGATCGGCATGGTGGCGCGGTTGAGTTGGAGATCGGCGTGGTGGGTTTCTAGATCGGCGAGATCGGCGATGGTGGGTTTCTGGGTTCGGCATTGTGGTTGTGGTTGTTGTTGACAAGATCAGCGATGATGGTTGTTTCTTGTGGTTGTTGTTGGTGGTTTTTGGTGGCTTCTTTGTGTTTTTTTTTTTTTTTTTTTTTCTCTTGGTGGTTCTTGTAGTGGCTGTTTCTTGTGGTTGTTGGTTGTGATTTTTGGCGGTCTCTTTGTATTTTTTTTTTCTCTTGGTGGTTTTTGTGGTGGCTGTTTCTTGTGGTGGGTTTGGTGGTTTTTTTAATGGGTTTTGGTGATTAGCATGGCGGTGGCGTGGTGGTGGCTATTGTGGTTGTGGTGGTGGTTGCTAGCTAGTGGCATGGTGGGTTTGCTGGGATGTGAGTGAAAGTGGTTGTTAGTTTTTTTTTTTCTTGGTGGTGGTTGGATTTTTAAAATATATTTTACAGTGGTGGTGATCTTTTAGACCCAAAAAAATGAAGAGGAAGAGAGACTGAGGGAAAAGACAGAGAGAGGAGAGGAAGAGAGAGAAAGAGGTTATGAAATTAATATTTTAATGAATAGATGATGTAAATAAGAAATGGGATGTTGGGTGGATTGTAAAATGGTATGGTATAATTAATAAAATAGTTTTTTGGGATGGTAAAATAGGATAGGATGGCATTTTCCATTGTGAATGCTCTTACAAGAAGAAGCCCAACACACAAAGTTATAAGCAAGAAAATTTACATTCCTAGGAACAAAAACAAAATCCCAACAAAAATTAAGAACAGGTTTAAACTCAACAAGAATAGCAATCAAAGCTGGATCCGAAACTAGGGAGAGGTTACAACATTAACAACTCTCTTGGAATCACCTTCAAACATCACATAATTAAGATTATATTCAGCTGCCAATGAAATAGCCAAACTTGCAGCATAGGCCTCACCAAGATGAGGATATCAAGAGAGAGGGCAACAATCTTGAAGAGGCAAAGATAACATCTTCATTTTCATCCCTACACACAACAGCACATGGGGATCTATTTGCCCTAACAGCAACATCCAAATGTCATTTTGATTTCAAGTCTCATAATACTTATTTGGGAGGGCTATTGCACCATGCAATACATTCTTAATGGTTCAAATTAAAAGTTAAAAAGTTAACTTTTGATACCAATCAATTGATCAAGAAAGTTAAAAAGGTAAAAAAATTGAGAATTTCAAAAAAAGTTAAAAATTTTGAAAAAATGAAACTGATGTGAAAGATATTACATGGTACAATAGCTGCACCGAATCCCAATCCCAATATACCACTACATTTATTAAATGTTTACCTATGACAAATAAAGATTGATTTTTTTTTTTTTATAAAAGGACTTGCCCAAATTTTAATAGGCCCAAATCACCAAAACCCAGCCCAACTCAACTCTACCATCTCTAATAATTAACTAAAAAAAAAAAAAAGACCAGTTCAATGGTCCACCCCAAATTTGACATTTTGTTGGGTACCTCACTACTTAGGTACAACCTCTCCTCAAAGACCATAAGGTAGCACCAATATCACTGTCATTCTAATTCAACTTAAGTTTATCTCAGTCCTTTAAATCTTTCAAAACATTGAACATTCTCATACTTGGTTGACTTGGCAAATCCTATATTGAACACCTGTCCAGTTCTACCCAGCTATATTTATCGGTTAACACAGAACCTCAACCCTGTCACCCTACTTGCCTGTTTTTTTCTTCTTCTTTTTTTTTTTTTTTTTTTTGACAATACACAACGTTTCAGAGCAAGAGGGAAATCAAATTTCAGAGACCAAAAACAAAATTGAGAGAAAAGAGTGTGGCTCTAGGCTTTTGCTTTTAGAAGGAGAAAAGGTGACAAAGAAAGAGAGAAGCTTGTTGAAGAATGGAGGCTAGTAGTAGCAGTAGTAGTGGTAGCAGTAATGATATTAGTGTTAGCAGTAGTATTGATAGGAATAGTGGCATAGTGACGAATCAGAGGAAGGCAAATGAGTTTCAGGGAATCCAAATAGGGAATCCGTTTACTTTGAAAGTGGGTCAAGTATTTACTGGCTTTGGCCTCGGCTGTGGTATTGGTATCGGTGTTGGCAGGCCCATAAATCTAGGTACCCTTCTTTTTCACTTTCACTTTCATATTCTTGGCTCTGAAAAAAATACTAATTATTTGGGGAATATGGACTTGGGAAAGCTCTTCAAGCCCAATAATTTAAAACCCCATTTACAATCAGTGCTTAAGAACCCATGTAATGTTTCAGTTACTGTTGCTTTTGTGTGTGTGTGTGTTTGAAATGGCAGGAGATTGTTTTCTTTGAATGTTTGTTTTGGTCTTTTGCTATCTGGGTTTAGTGGGAAAGTGAATGTTCATATAGTGTTAACAGCTACCATATGGAAAAGAAGGTGATAGAGTTTATGTTTGTTGAGAGTATTCATTTAATTAATCTCAAATTGGTGTTTTGCTAAATGCTTGGTTTTATGTGGGCTAATGAAGATAATTGATGAATGTTGTTTAGCATTGCCCATCATTATATCAGTGAATGCATTATCATGGCTAATGTTGTATTAAAGTTTGTTTCTGAACTCCAAAGTCTATTGCTTTCTATTGTGGCTGCAAATGTCCCCCCCCCCCCCCCCCCTCTCCTTTTTTCCTGCTAATTTATTGTTGAAACTAATGAATTAGTTTATCAAAATGTTGTTATGTCATGTAAGTTTTTTGAAAGTGGTCAGTGCTATCATTTTGGTAATGGCTCCCATTTCAGGCTGCGGACTCTTGTCTGGGATGATTATCTAGCTTCAAGTACTATGTAGAACACAATAGAGTCACATGAGACATCCTTATAGCCTCTAGGTCTTATTTTGTAATCAATTTCAATGCACTTGTTTAATCAGCCTTCCATTAGTAGATGATTCAACCACATGTAGATACATCTGTAGCATGTATAACCATCATGTTAAGTATTGGTTGTCTATTATAAGATTATATGTAAACAAATATGCTCAGAATTTTCTCATATGAAAAGTAAAATAAAAATCAGCGTCATATACTGCTTGACTGTTAAAAAATTGTTTATGAGCAAGATGTTCATTCATGTTAACCGAAAAAACAAAAATGGTAAGCTTGGCTTATGACGTTGTTTTAGTGCGATGTACAATGAGTGTGGATTTCACTGACAGGGTTTTGGTTCATGAAAAAAATATTAGTCATTGCGATTTTATATTGGACCAAAGTATTTGTTGAACCTATGATGATAATAGGTCTTTGATTGGAAGAGTTGTGGTTTTGGTGATAAGAGATAATAAAGCTGCCTTCACTCAATTGGAACAGTTACAGTAGTTGTAATGAGAAAAATAAGAACTTTTATTTTATTTGTAAGTGATTCCTTTTAGTGGTTAATGAAAGTGCTTATTCTCCCAAAAATAAATAAATAAATAAATTGTGAGCACCATGTAGACTCTCCCATTTCTCTTTGCATCTAATTTCCATTTAGTTAATCAGACTCTATAGTTGAGTGACAATTTTAAGTACAAATTTCACTTAATTCACAATATTATTCATTCATAAATAAATAAAATTGTGACCACTATGTAGTCTCTCTCTTTTTCCTCAAGTTCTAATGGTATCTTTTGACTTGAATTAAACTTCTACTCTTTGTTGGTGTCTTCATGAGTGTTTGTGCACACGACCAAACCATTATGCTTGACTTTACTTCATTATGCACTTTGTAGCTCACTTCTCTCACTCTTGATAATGCATTCTTGTGTTGAACCATTCATTACTCATGAAATGGCAAAACAATAAAATGAAATATAAAATATGTGTCGCTAGCCATCTTCCTCCACATCCGTACTTAAGTTACTCTTACCTTTTAATCAATATTTTCAAACATTTATGTACAATTTTCACTTAATTCACAATATTATTTGTTCATAAATAAATAAAATTTTGACCACTATGTAGCCTTTCTCTTTTTTCTCAAGTTCCCATGGTATCTTTTGACTAGAATTAAGCCTATACTCTTTGTTGGTGCCTTCATGAGTGTTTGTGCACATGACCGGACCATTATGCTTGACTTTGCTTCATCGTGCACTCATTTCCATCTAATGCAAATTTTCTGTTTGGTTGATAGGGATACGACAACACATAACCCTATGGAATTGCTTGTCAACTTCATAGATTCCACTTTAACTTAATGGGGGCACAGTTCTGCCCAAATAAGATTAGCCTCAAGCCTCAAATAGAATGCAATTCATGGATGTAATTTAACTCTTTTAATTGTAGCTAACCTTGCTGTGGTAACTCCTTATAAGTAGAATAAAGAATGGCATAAGAAGTTATTTAATTCTTCAAAAAAATGCTTCTTTCATGAATGTCTTCATTTGATCAGTTGATAGGGATACCACAACACATAACCCTATAGAAGTCCTTGTCAACTTCATAGATTTGACTTTAACTTAATTGGGCACAGGTCTGCCCAAATTAGATTTGCCTCAAGATTCAAATAGAATGCAATTCATGGATGTAATTTAATTCTTTTGCTTGTAGCAACCTTGGGTGTGGTCACTCTTATTTGACCTTATAATTAGAATAAGGAATGGCATAAGAAGTTATTTAATTCTTCAAAAACATGCTTCTTTCGTGAACGTCTTCATTTGATCAATTTAGATTAACTACTTATTAAAAAAAGAAAAATCAAATGAGCTAAATGGGTGCTTGGGGGGGGTGCAAAAGTTTCTTGTCCTGTTGAATAGTGATACAAAATTTTCAATTCAAAAAGATAGAAGAGTGCGGAATAGTGATACCATAGAGTATAGGCATTTTGGTTCTTTCTTTGCCTTATCAGCGAATATTCATTTAATAGAAAATTTTGAATTAAACTGTTTATCAGGTGCAATACCAATGCTAAATCAAGTTATGAGTGCTACCAGAGGGGCAACTGATGCTTTATCTGGTGTTAGCAGACATGTGAATGACACTGTAAGTCAAACTCCATCTTCTTACATTTTTACTGCTAACTTTGGCGTGGTTAAATGACAACTTAGAATCTTAATTAAATATTTTCTCTCATCTCTCCTTATTTAGATGAGAAAGTTGGGAGCTAAGAATATTGAAGCAGGCGTTGGATGTGGTGTTGGCTTCGGCCATGGTTTTGGAGTTGGTATGTCATGTTATACTCTAATGGGAGATAATCTATTGTATATTATTTCTGTTATATATATGGGTAGCACTAAGATCATAAAGCCCAAGGAACACAGTCCACAGGCTGTTTCCATTGTAAGGGAAGATACACAATACATGGTGCAAATGTGCTTTATATCAGCATATACAAATTATTGCAATCTACATAAATACAAGGTTCAAGAGTTGATGCATCTCAAGCTAGTAAATGTTCAATCAAGCCTGACTTATACACATAATTATGTATATTACTAAATATGATCAAGTATAAAATATATGTTAAAAGTTAAAAATATTTCATACATTTATACTTATTTTATTTAATATTTGTTACTAAACTAGTTCAATTTTTCTTGATGAGGCCATCATGACTTGTCAATCATTCCAAGCATGGAGATCCTTGGTATATCAAGAATTGTATTACAATAAGGTTATAGATTCTTAAGGTCCCTATATGATTAGACAACACATTAAAGTTAAAAATAAAGTGTGCTGATTAATTGTTTTCAGATGTTTCCTATATGTAAGTGGCTAATAATACAAGTTTGTCCTCTTGAAATGGCTATGCTTATTTTGTACATAATTTGACTTTAATGCCCTTTCACCCCCTTACAATAAGGGAATTATACATGCATGCTCCCTTATTCATACATTATAACTATAATTGTGTATGATATCTGAAACATTGATCATAAATTTCAGGTCTTGCTGTGAAGCCTGGGGTGTTGCATCAAATTCAATCTTGTCTTATGGTATGTATTTTTCTCTCTTACTAGTTACCAACCTGTTATGGTTTGCTGCTCGTACGTCTGAAATTTAAATTCTTAATTTCCTAGCAAACAATGACAAAGATGATGCTGAAGTTTGGCATTGCTCCCAATTTACCCATTGGACAAGGTGCTCTTCCAGCGTCTTTGCAAAGTGGCATGAGCATGATGAATCAATCATTAAACCAAAATCCAATGGGAAGTATCATGCAGTTGGGAACCAAGTTACCTGAAGACACATCTCAAATCCTGCCTGGATATGGAAATATTGGTTCAGGTTCAACTTATGAGAATATGCCATCAAAAGGCACTCCTATTGACTCACCTTTTGGCAGTCGAACAGAAAAGGTTCTCAGTAGCTTTTTGCAGAATCCAGCTTTGAAAGGGGAGGACACCGAATTGAATGACATGGTAAGAAACTGATGGACCACATCTGTTTGTCACTATCAGGTTGGCTTGAAGTGCAAATTTTTTTCTTCTCCTTTTTTAATTACTGCAGATCAAGCTTATTCTGCAAACTAGTTTAGAGTCTATTTTTTATTTTTTATTTTTATAAAATTTTATTTGACTTGAAATATATTTTTCTAAGAGTATAATATTAGTGCCTTGAATTCATTTATTTGATGGACTATTCATGGAGTACCACCTGTAAAATCTTTATACAATTCCTTGTGTTAGGTTACTCCTGAAAAATATCATTACCCTGTAACCTTACGCAACATTGTCTCATAAATGCATGTAACTTGATCTTAGATATATTTAGAACTTATATATACATATTCAGGTTATTTGAGTTGCTGGTTTTATGTGGTAGTGAAGTTCTAATTTGTGGAATTGACCTTTGTAGGCTGGACGCTTGCGGTCAGAAAACAACATGCTTCACATGGTAATTTTAAAATGACCATTGATTTTTAACTGATTTCAATTTATCTTTTTTCTTTTTCTTTTTTCTGTTGGAAAATACTGATCATGTAATATAAGAGAAAAAGAGAGAGAGAGTAGGTTTGGCCATAGTGAGAAGAAGGTGAGAAAAAGAAGAGTGGAGCAAGAGAGAGACCTGGTGTAGAGGAAAAGAAAGAAAATTGAGAACCAAAAAAAGAGGAAAAATAAATAAAAATAAAAGAGAGGCCATCAACAGAGGTGGCAGCAGCAGTGGTGAATGGTGGCAGGGGGCAGATCAAGAAAGCATCCATGAGGGTCTGGTCTTGTAAAAGAGAGAGGGAGAGAGAAAGAGATCTGTTGGAGTTGGTATGAAATAAAAAATGGGTAGGAAATTATTTAGCAAAGCTACAGTACTCAACAATGTTGTTGAGTTTCTGTAGCTTTGCAATAATTAGTCTAGTGGCTGGCTAGTTGGTTGGAGACCAAAAAAGGGATTTGGCTCACCAAAATTTGGAAAAATAATGATTTATTGAGCTCATTATGAATGCTTCTAGAAAGAACTTTTTACAAGAAATCACACATCTCATCCATGTTGGATTATTACATTTGCAGGGTAGTGAATTCATCCAATATAGTAACGAATTGTGTTATGAGCAATTGAGCAGCTAAGTTGTGTTGATGGATTTGTTTGTGACATCCATACAAGGCTTTTGAACCTCCATGCATGCTTGGGATCTGTTTTGAAGTTGTTGCTTGAATTACACATTCTTAGAAATGAATTAAATGGTTACAAGTTTAGTTGTCAATAAAACATTTGCCTTTTCTTTCCCTCTAAGCTTCTAGTTGTGTTATCCAATGGCTTGAAGAACTTGTTTAAAATGGTCCAGTTAAATAAATTGCTTATGCATTCAGGTACTAAAACACCAGCAAGTCATTCAGGAGCTTTTGGAGGAAAATGAAAAGCTTCGCCAAGTACTAGTTGAAGACCTGAAAATACCATCCAGCAAGCTTCAAGCTAATTATTCAAGTAGAGATAAGTCCCCATGTACTGATTGTTTTGAGTGCCGAAGAAAACAAAGAAGAAGGTAGATGAAGATAACTATGATAATTTCAGTTCACTCTATTTAAGTGTTTTTTACCACAAATTTTAACTGAGACTCTTTCGCCAAGGGGTGTGGACTTTGGTTTGGCTTTGCAACCCTCTACACAGAATCATTCTTGGGGGTCAAAGCGATCACAATAGTAGAAATCTAGATTACCTCACAAACGAATGTATTAAACACTTTAAACATTACAGGAGAGTGGAAAAACTACCAGTCATAGAAGCTTTTTTTTTCTCTCTTTCTCCTTTTCTAGTTAAGAACCAAGCTAAACAAAAACTTCTTGTTTCAAGGTTTATTTTTGCTACATCCCTTTATAAATTTACATATTCTTTGAAGTTGCAACTGTGCAAAAGTAAAGCAGAGGGAAAAATCTGTTTATTGTCTGAGGCTTTTTCGTTTGAACACGAAAATTTCACAAATTCTGTTGGGGTCCTTAGACAAACTCGTGAAGCTTCAACCATGTAGACGCAGAGTGCTGAATAAAGTAAACTTTTCCTCAGTAATACTACTGTTTTGTCCTTTCCTTTCTTTCGGGTTTGTTTTTGCTAATGCTTTTTGCAGTCTACCAATTTGAGTGAGATCAAATTCTGCAACTGTAAAACCTGCATAACTGTTGTGTGTGCAATGTAAGATATAATGTTAATGTTATGAATGAATTTTTTTTTTTTTTTTGGGTACAAGGACTGGCCAGAAGAGCTATGATTGTATCATGTTTGATTGATGTTTTGAGTTAGAGCTTAATGATAATAGGGAAGCAATATCTAACATCATCAACTTAAGGGCTTGCCAAGATTCTCTTAGTTAAACCACCATTTGATGTAAAAACGATTTACTTTGAACTCCTTTGCATTTAGTTTTTTAGCTCACTACTATTTGGAGCAAGACTATTTAATCTTTCTTTTTTTTTTCCCCCCTTTTCCTTTGGTCATTGAAATTTTTTTTTTTTAGAAAGTTTTAACTTATGGCATTTGCTCTTGATGATAGTTCTTTATCATCAGATCAAGACACCAATCAGTTTTTGGTATAGGCAGGGATTGAACCTCAGATCTCTTATTTAACTATCAGAAATTTTACTAGTTAAACTAATTGGAACCCATTTTGGTCAATGAAATTTAATAATTATTCTTCAAGTCTTTTCAGTATTAAATTTAAAACCTAAATTATAGAAATTTTTTTTTTTTTTCCCTGGCTAAGATTTGCTGAAATGCTATTGTTGATATTATTATAGCTATTGCATTCGTAGCATCATCGAATGGGGCAAATATGGGCAAGGCCTACAACTTTGAATTGGTGGGCCCATTGTTTGTCATAGTGGGTCACTGATGAAATGGCCCAAACTAGTTGAAAAGAGTGCTTTACTCTTACCTCGAGGCCAAAATGGCCAAATATCACTAATTTTTGAAATTTTTTTTGTAAAGAAACACTGTTTCGGAACTATATAGGAAAATACCACTTTTTATGGTACTCGAGTTTTTTAAACTTGAATTCCTAGAAGTTTTGCCACCGTGGCACTGCTGAGGTGGAAATTGGGCAATTAAAAAAAATTATGTGGTACTCGAGCATGGTAAACTCGAGTACCATGCAACACAATACTCGAGTATACCAGGCTCGAGTACCATTATATAATAAAATGCTGTTTTTTTTTTTTTTTTCTAAGGTACTCTAGCTCACCAAACTCGAGTACCTTGTAAAATTTTTTTTTTTTTTTTTTTTGTGATTATCCACAAATAAACATAAACATAAAATGGTGCTTATTTTATTTATATAGTACTCGAGCTCAGCAAACTCAAGTACCTAGTAAATTTCTTTTTTTTTTTTGGGATTATCGACAAATAAACATAAACATAAAAACAAGTAGTTTTTTTACGTTTTTCTTTATTTAAATAGAAGCATTGTAAAATATAGAGATTTTAATTTCAAAATGTAAATTTAATTTCTACATTAAGTAAAACTGTTCACTGTTTTCTCACAAAAATTGTTCACTGTTTTCTACATAAACTATTTCTAGCATTTTGCATAAAATTATTTTCTGTTCAACATTATTTAAAAAATTGTTCACTCTCTTTTCTGCGTAAATTATTTTCTGTTCACTATTTAAAAAATCGTTTACTGTTTTCTCATAAAACACCTAGTGAAATCGTTTTTTCTAAATCTAAACGTCAAATCTGAATACTTTTTCATGTTTGAATTTCACAATAATTGAATTAATTTTTCTGCATTGATAAAATCTGTTTCTACATTAATAAAATTTGCACTCTGCCCATCATGTTTACTGTATATTCGAATCTGCTTACTGCATTCATAAAATCTGTTTTTTGCATTAAGTAGAACTGTTCACTGTTTTCTCATAAAAATTGTTCACTGTTTTTTGCATAAACTATTTCTAGCATTCTGCATAAAATTATTTTCTGTTCAGCATTATTTAAAAAATTGTTCACTCTCATTTCTGCGTAAATTATTTTCTGTTCACTATTTAAAAAATCGTTCATTGTTTTCTCATAAAACACCTAGTGAAATCGTTTTTTTCTAAATCTAAACGCCAAATCTAAATGCTTTTTCATGTTTGAATTTCGCAATAATCGAATCTATTTTTCTGTATTGATAAAATCTGTTTCTACATTAATAAAATTTGCACTCTGCCCAACATGTTTACTTTATATTCGAATCTGCTTACTGCATTCATAAAATCTTTTTTTTGCATTAAGTAAAACTGTTCACTGTTTTCTCATAAAAATTGTTCACTGTTTTCTACATAAACTATTTCTAGCATTCTGCATAAAATTATTTTCTATTCAGCATTATTTAAAAAATTGTTCACTCTCTTTTCAGCGTAAATTATTTTCTGTTCACTATTTAAAAAATTATTCCCTATTTTCTCATAAAACACCTAGTGAAATCTTGTTTTCTAGTTTTAAAAGCCAAATCTGAATGCTTTTTCATGTTTAAATTTCAAAATGAACGAATTTTTTTTTCTGCATTGATAAAATATGTTTCTACATTAATAAAATTTGCACTCTGCACATCATATTTACTGTATATTCAAATCTGCTTACTGCATTCATAAAATCTGTTTTTTGCATTAAGTAAAAATGTTCACTGTTTTCTGCATAAATTATTTCTAGCATTCTGCATAAAAGATTTTTGTTTTTCATAAAAAAAAAATAAAATAAAATAAAAAGATATTTGTTTTGTGATGCGTTTGGATGGCTATCAAACTATCTATCATTTTGCCATTTTGGAAGGAATGTAATAGAATGATTATATATATAGAAGGATTTGTTCAAAATTTAAATTGAAAGAAATTAATCAAATGATACCCTTAAAGTGTGGATGAAATGTTTTATAATGCTTAAATTTATAAAAGATACTAGTGAAAGTTCCATGCGTTGCATGGCTTTAATCCTGAATTTTCTTTATATATATTTTTGAGAAATTATAACTAAATGAGTTATTATTACATAATTTTAGAATTATTTTCTATCTAAATGAATGATTATTATAATATAACATGCATAATTTTGTATATTTGTCCTTATATATAATATTTGTAATTAAGATTATCAATAAAAAACTTTCTAATTTTTTTTTATAACTCCTTATTTATTAATGAAGGTGATGATTTTAACTCAAGCAATTAAATCTTTTATAATACTTGCATATGCGAAAGTTGCAACTAAAAAAAAGAAAACAATAAACAAAAATGTGGGGTGCAAGAGAGATTCTATGGCAACACTATTGGTGAATGTATATAAGTTTTAAAATTTTGATAGGGAGGTGGGTTACGGAATAGTAACAGAGTGAAACACAAGTGGGTTAAGTGTCAAAAATGAAACCACGGATGGGTAAGTTAAATTTGAGACAAATCATAGGTGGGTAAAGTGTAATTCCCAAAAAAAAAAAAAAAAATGAGTGGGCTCAAAGGACTAAAAAACCACAATCTATTAGTTCTACTAAGGTGAGTTTGGTTCAGCTTTTTGAAACAGTTCTTTTGGAAAAAGTAGAAGTTTTAAAAAGTGCAATATGAAATTAAGTTTTTTTTTTTTTTTTTTTTTTTTTTTTTTTAAGTAGTATGTTTGGTAAAATCTATCAAAAAATGCTTCTTGAAAAAGTTGAGTGTTTGGCTAATATTTATAAAAGTGGCGGTTTGAGTTGTAAATTACCAAAAAGACAAGATATATATAAATATATATGTTTTAATTACCTCTCTTAATGCAAGTTATGGACACAATATTTTTTCAGAAATTTCACAATAAAGTCTGCATGATAAGCTGGAATTCAGATTAGTTTATTTTCCAAAGTCATCCAAGAAGTAGCCGCACAAATTGGAGGACTTAATTATATGAAGATCACTAGCTAGAGTACTCTTCCAGCTTAGGACAGTAGTTATTATATGGAAGATCAGCCAGCACACATTTTGGTTCTTATTCATGATTGGGGTTGTATCCTTGAATATAACTGGTATACAGGAGATACTTATTTACCACTTGATGATCCGAATGCTCTGGCTCAAGAATGATCTAATTTCATGAGTAATAAGATTTATGAGATACAGAAAGAATTAGACAGAGGCTTCTACTTATATAGTTACACAAACAGGATAGCCGTATATGGTCCAATACCTTCAGCAAGGAGGCTATTTGGGAAAAGAAAGATTGTTAAGGATCCTAGAATGATACAGATTGAAAGACAGACAGATAGATCACTATTCACTGGCGATAGATAACTATTCACTAGCGACAAATCACTATTCACTGGCGACAAATCACTATTTCATTGGCGATAAATCACTATTCACCAGCACGCGTGAATAGCTTCCAGACAAATCAAGACAGTCCAGACAGTCTAGACAGATATAAACAGATGTTCAAAAGTTACTACTGTTTACTAGCATGCATAAAAAGAGATCTGATAGATTCCCGAGATCTGAAAGATTCCCAGACAGACTATTACTCATCAGTACTAATTTCCATACCACCGACAAATTAACTTAAGTTAAATTTACCTACTTAGGTTACTTTACCATGGTTCATTTCACCTATAAAAGAGACGGACTATGAAGACAGAAGACAAGTTTCTAAGTTTCTAAGTTTCTAAGATTCTATACTTTTAAGTTCCAAGTTTTAGAAAGCCTTTTGTAATAGCCTTCCCTCTCCCTCAGAAAGACTTTTGTACTCTCTCCCCATCTTGTAATCTTGTAACCTTTCTCTTCAGACAGTTTTATTTTCAAGCTTGTATCAAAGACAGCGGTTTGTTTTCAAGTTTATCAAATACTGAAGTTTTTATTCAAGTAAGATTTTACTAGTTTCTGTTTTCATATTCTATACTTCATTTTAACCTTATTTTGAATATATCTATTTTGCCATTTTACTTCTTTATTATCTATTTTATCATTGTTTATGCTTCCATATTACTTCTATGCTCTCTCCTGGGTAGTCATTGGTATTAGAGCATCCAGATCATAAAACACCTAATGAATAGTGAATAATTTATGCAGAAAAAACAGTGAACAATTTTTCAAGTAATGCTAAACAGAAAATAATTTTATGCAGAATGCTAAAAATAGTTTATGCAGAAAACAGTAAACAATTTTTATGAGAAAACAGTGAACAGTTTTAATTAATGCAGAAAACAGATTTTATGAATGCAGTAAGTAGATTTGAATATACAGTAAACATGATGTAGCACCAATTGTGGCATGAGTAGTTTTTTGAAGACACGTCACCAACCCGCTGCTATAGCACCAACTGTAGTCATACGAACCACATGCGCCAACAGATGCTACTGTTTCACACATGCTGCTCAATAGCTTGGCACGATTTCACACACTGTCCAGTCATATCATCCACATTCATGAGAATACTTAAATAGATGAATAATCATACCCTGGTGCCATTGACATAGCACTGTGTCAATTAAATATGATGCTCTGTTCAAGAACACTGTAACTACCGCCCACATCTTCAAATCTCACTGTGACATTGGGAACATTTAAAATCCTGTTCATGTAATGTTTTTCCAGCTTGTATTGACATGACAAGCCCTAATAACAGAAATTATAATGCTTAGAACATGAAATGAGGTTATAAATGCACCACAATAATGATCTTATTTCTACCCCACTAACTTCGTAGATTGACTAAGCTATGAGTCGCAACACCTCAACATCAAATCGTACAATGCGAAACAAGTTTGGATCTACTTCAAAAAATGGATTATCACAAGTTCCAGCAGATCAACAACTACAGACATACACAGACCATTATGGAGGGAAATGGGTTGGAAAGAAGAGAGATTTCTTTAACATGTCAATATACACGTACGAGAGTCTTGGAAGCATCGGGCACATCATGGTCGGCAAACCTACAAAACTAAGTACAAATACCACTGCAATAGAGTTCACCGTAGCAGAACCACCATGGTCAACCCTATACGAGAAGAGGTGTGAGTTGGAGGTGTATTGTCGATAACATGGGTTACAAGTTCCTAAGGCACGCTCAGCCGAGTTACCTAGAGATGAACCTGCCAACATAATTGCTCGTCTTGAACAAGAGAACAATCAAATGCAAAAGCGATTAGACCGTTTTCATGCAATCCAAAAAGCTAGGAAGCATCTAAAGGGGAAGGCACAAGAGCAAGCCATTAAGTCTATTAATGAAGTTACTGCATTAGATGATGAAAGAGATATTTCAGACTTCTCAGATTCAAGTAATGATGATTTCCAAAAATTTCTACCTACGAACATTAGACGTTATTGTTAATGTCTACACGTTCTGTGCAATACAAAATGTTGTTGTTAATGTCTGACAACTGATGATCATGTACATTCAAATTTTGCAAATCTAAAGATTATCTGTTCATTAGTTTTGGCTAAGTTTATATGAAATCACATCCTCATTTTTTCCCTGTTGTTCTTTGTTGCTACATATGATTCTTATGCTTTGGTTGGACAATATCCTCTGCTTTGTAATGTAAAAAACACCTTAGGAAGTGAAATGCCTCCAGTTAGATATGTTGATGTTTCCAATATTCTATTTGTGTAATTTGAAATGTTACACGCATAACACTTATCACCCAAATTAGATTTATTGTACATTACTTGTTGAGCCCTGACCAGAAGTACCCATGTGCTATTACTTCTAACCAGTAGTCACAGATTATGGGAAGAGCGTTTCGACTAGCATCCTTAAAAATGACCAAAGATAGTAAACAGTTCTACATGTGCTGCTCAACAGCTCGGCACTGTTGAGCCCTGACCAGAAGTACCCATCCACACTCACGTGAATACACAGATATGCAACCTTTTGTAATGCACCGTTTTCAAGGATGCAAAGCATCCCTGGAAAGTTTATGCATCAATTTTGGGGGTGAGCTGTCCACCATTGCTACACTGATGTTCGCAGTGTTGCATGTGCTACTCAACGATTTGGTACGTTCTTTGATTTTCCATTGAGTTTACACGATTTTGTTCATTCAACAATTTTGAAATTTTCATCAAATCAGAATGATTAGTACATTAGTACACAGTTTTAAATTGAATTATCACAATTTTGTACATTTGACGACTTCAAATTTGGAAACAAATTTTGACGATCTGTACATCTAATGTAATTAATTTTCCATTGAGTTTACTCAATTTGGTATGTTCTTCAATTTTCACTTGAATTTTCACGATTTTACAAACTCAACGAATTCGAATTTTTCAACAAATTCATACTATCTGTACATCTAATGTACACTATTTTTCCTTGAGTTTTCATGGTTTTGTGCGTTCAACAAATTCAAATTTTTAAACAAATTCATACGATCTGTACATCTAACGTACATACTTTTCCATTGAATTTTCATTATTTTGTACTTTCAACAAAGTCAAATTTCTCAACAAGTCTAGACTATCTGTACATCTTATGTGCACCTTCACAATTTGGTACGTTCATTGATTTTCCATCGATTTTTCCCGAATTTCTACATTCAACTAATTCAAACTTTTTTACAAATTCGAATTATTCGAGGCATTTACCATTAGGTGATTTATACGAATCATTCATTTTTCTTTCATGGAGTTTGTCCATTATTCATATGGTTACATATTTAAAAAAACACAAAAACCATTTAAGCGCAATAAACGCTCCAATGCTAAAAGCAGTTTATGCAGAAAATAATGAACAATTTTTATGAGAAAACAGTGAATAGTTTTAATTAATGCAAAAATCAGATTTTATGAATGCAGTAAGCAGATTCGAATATACAGTAAACATGATGTGCAGAGAGCAAATTTTATTAATGTAGAAACAGATTTTATCAATGCAGAAAAATAGATTTGATTATTGTGAAATTCAAACATGAAAAAGCATTCAGATTTGGCGTTTAAATTTAGAAAAAACGATTTTACTAGGTGTTTTATGAGAAAACAGTGAACAATTTTTTAAATAGTGAACAGAAAATAATTTACGCAGAAAAGAGAGTGAACAATTTTGTAAATAATGCTGAATAGAAAATAATTTTATGCAAAATGCTGGAAATAGTTTATGCAGAAAATAGTGAACAATTTTTATAAGAAAACAGTGAACAGTTTTACTTCATGCAAAAAACAGATTTTATGAATGCAGTAAGCAGATTCGAATATACAGTAAACATGATATACAGAGAGCAAATTTTATTAGTGTAGAAATAGATTTTATCAATGCAGAAAAACAAATTCATTCTTTTTGAAATTTAAACATGAAAAAGCATTCAGATTTAGCTTTTAATATTAGAAAACAAGATTTCACTAGGTGTTTTATGAGAAAACAGGGAATAATTTTTTAAATAGTGAACAGAAAATAATTTACGCAGAAAAGAGAGTGAATAATTTTTTAAATAATGCTGAACAGAAAATAATTTTATGCAGAATGCTAGAAATAATTTATGCAGAAAGCAGTGAACAATTTTTATGAGAAAACAGTGAACAGTTTTACTTAATGCAAAAAACAGATTTTATGAATGCAGTAAGCAGATTCGAATATACAGTAAACATGATGTGCAGAGTGCAAATTTTATTAATGTAGAAACATATTTTATCAATGTAGAAAAACAAATTCATTCATTTTGAAATTTAAACATGAAAAAACATTCAGATTTGGTTTTTAAAATTAGAAAACAAGATTTCACTAGGTGTTTTATGAGAAAACAGGGAATAATTTTTTAAATAGTGAACAAAAAATAATTTACGCATAAAAGAGAGTGAACAATTTTTTAAATAATGCTGAACAGAGAATAATTTTATGCAAAATGCTAGAAATAATTTATGCAGAAAACAGTGAACAATTTTTATGAGAAAACAGTGAACAGTTTTACTTAATGCAAAAAAAAGATTCTATGAATGCAGTAAGCAGATTCGAATATACAGTAAACATGATGGGCAGAGTGCAAATTTTATTAATGTAGAAACAGATTTTATCAATGCAGAAAAATAGATTCGATTATTGTGAAATTCAAACATGAAAAAGCATTCAGATTTGGCATTTAGATTTAGAAAAATCGATTTCATTAGGTTTTTATGAGAAAACAGTGAACGAGTTTTTAAATAGTGAACAGAAAATAATTTACGCAGAAAAGAGAGTGAACAATTTTTTAAATAATGCTGAACAGAAAATAATTTTATGCAGAATGCTAGAAATAGTTTATGCAGAAAACAGTGAACAATTTTTGTGAGAAAACAGTGAACAGTTTTACTTAATGTAGAAATTAAATTCATATTTTGAAATTAAAATCTCTATATTTTACAATGCTTCTATTTAAATAAATAAAAACGTAAAAAAGCTACTTATTTTTATGTTTATGTTTATTTGTCGATAATCCAAAAAAAAAAAAAATTACTAGGTACTTGAGCTTGGTGAGCTCGAGTACTATATAAATAAAATAAGCACCATTTTATGTTTATGTTTATTTGTGGATAATCCAAAAAAAAAATTTACAAGGTACTCAAGTTTGTTGAGCTCGAGTATCTTAGAAAAAAAAAAAAAAAAACAGTATTTTATTATATAATGGTACTCGAGCCTAGTATACTCGAGTATTGTGTTGTATGGTACTCGAGTTTACCATGCTCGAGTACCACATAATTTTTTTTAATTGCCCAATTTCCAGCTCAACAGTGCCACGGTGGCAAAACTTCTAGGAACTCGAGTTTAAGAAACTCGAGTACCATAAAAAGTGATATTTCCCTATATAGTTTCGAAACAGCATTTTTTTACAAAAAATTTCAAAAATTGGTGATATTTGACGATTTTGGCCCTTACCTCGATAACTTTAAGTAATGGTATAATGGGATCCAAAGAGAAAAAATCTTCCGAGTAATGTTCATTGTCTTGTCACCTGATTGGTGGGCTAGAGCCCAACTGAAGGCCTACCTATGCATTATCCGACCTGACTATGAGTCCGTTTGGGCCCTTGTAGTTTTCAATAGTTTATTCAGAAAGTATTTATTAAAATATACAGTTTTTAGTAACTTTTATGTTAAATTTGTAGAAAAAAATAAAATAAAAGCTAACTTATATCCAAAAATGACGAAAATTTATATTATTTGTCAAAACATAAATAAATAAATAAAAACAAAATTTGTTTTTGCCTTAATCCAAATAGACAGTATTTGACATTTGAAGTGAGGATCCAAAAAGATCAATAACTTGAAAGTTGTGCCCAAATTCCCTTCGGTGGTATTTCTAATTCCAACACACTCTCAAACACCTAAACAGAGAGCCAAAATCCTCATTCACAATATCAATAAGCCTAGAGACATTAAAAAAATTCATTGAGGTGATAAGTTATTATTGATAAGTAAAAATAATAATATTTATAATGGATAAAATAGTAAAAATTTGTCAACTCAATTATAGTAAAAATTGTTATTTTTCTAGTATTACTCTACTCCTTGCGATAAAGATTAAAGAGACTTATCCTTTATATATATATATATATATATATATATATTTTTTTTTTTTTTTTTTTTTGGTTTTTTGAGAGAACTTATCCTTTATATTTTAAGCATAGGTAAGACGACAATAACAGGAAAACTACGGTAACAAACAGCTAACATGTGGGTTTTGTCGCTATTAAAGGCTTGAGTGACATTTGGGCCCCCAAGTGAAAAGAGATAGAAACCAATCATGATCAAAATAATGTCCTAAATAAACTAGGAGAGGGAGGCAGTGTCATTTTGTGATTTGCCAATGTTATCTCAACAATGGGACCCAGAATGCAAAAGCCACCATAACTATTTGCTTTGACTGGGTAAAGTTTTATAAGGAGTAGGCAATATTTCTAAGGTTTTAGATTTTTTACAAACATTGTTGTGGTTGTGGATGGTATCATGTCTTTCTGAATAAAGGCAAAGATATAAAAGAGGACAATGATTCTTATAGTTTCTTATTCATATAGCTCTTTTTAAAGGAATCCAATGCTTTTATATTCACTTTCTTTAAACAACACCTTTTGAAAATTATATGAGAATCTGTCTTTTCGGGCAATGCATCAATACTTTATTTTGCTCAAGTGCCTATTGATCACAGGATAGAATGAGTTTCACGGGGTAAAATATACAGGTAAATAGTAATTTATAGTAGGCAAAGAAATAGGGCTGCGTTGTGGAAATAGGGTATAAAATTTATTCCTTACATTTTATAAGATTGAATTGGTGAATCTTTTTTATATCTCTAACTGCTTTTCTTTTTTCCATTTATAGTTATCAGAAATGCTATTTACACACATTTGTTTTATATTTTTTTATTTTTAATATGGATGTGAGTATATGACAATATTTAATAATTATTTATCATTTATTAGTTTAATTAAATAAACTTATCACTCTTAAATACTGTATCTATTGTCTTCTCTCAAAAATATTCTCTATAGGCATTAATGGGAAAATTGTTTGGCCGTTGTCATCCATGATGACTAGATATCCCTTTTTTTCTTTTCTTTTTTTTTTTTAATAAATTGGAGGAAATATTTAAATCTTAGATATTTTAGTTAAAATCACTATATTTTAGTTAAAAACACCATAAAGTGTAGTTAAATTATAAGACTCTTAACACTCATGTATTATAAGAGAAAAATCTAATAATGAGCCTTAGAAAATAGGAAGTAAATTATAATAAATGAATGTTGCAAAGCTAGAAAGTGAAGAGAATGGTGGTATATAGGTAATAATGTGCTTGACACTGTTGTGAAGGGTTCACGTTAACATTTTTTTATTTTAGATAAGGTTTGGTTTCAGCATTCCAATGCACTACAACTGACACGATTTGAACATGTGACAAAAATCAGATACGTTTTCATATTATGTCGGCTTTGGAGTGCATTGGAGGTAAGCCATGTTTTATTTTTAGATTGAGTGGTAGAATTTTTGGGAATTGAGTTCTTTTGATCATTGTGTCTCTCACAATGTAGTGGTATGAGAATTTTTTTTATACTGATGTTAGAAACTTGAAAAAAAATCTCTCTCTCTTTCAAAAGCACATACGTTTGTGGGGCTAAGAAACCATGTGCGCATCACTTTCCTAGTCATATTGATTTGTCACAAGCCCCACAGCCAAACAATCAATCATCGCCTCCCTTATATATGCTGCCACCACAACGAAAAAAGAAATGCCCAATTCTCTCCTTCAACCCGCACTCAATAAAGTCCAAAAAACTCCTTCCCCCATTTCCAAAAGCATTTTCACCTCTCCCATCTTTCTTCCACATATAATTCAATCTTAACAGCTGGCACCTAACTTTTTCTTCATCCATTCCTTCCCCACCAGGGCCAGGGCCACCACTTACTTCTTCTTGTACTACTACAGTACTACTACACCCATTCACACCTATTCATCAAACCTCCCATCTACCCCTATTCGTAGCCAACTACCTTTTTTTTTAATTTTGGAACAAATGCTTTTAATGTCATTATTCATTCCTCTATATGTTTTTTACTCTAAAGTAATATTGGAAACTTTGTGTAAAAAAAATTTAACAACAGCTAGTTCTTAAAGTAAATAAATAAAGCATGTTTAAACTAGCTAGTAATTGGAGCTTATAGCAAGCTGAGTCAGTGAAGCAGATAGCAAGTTGGTTCATTTCTTTGTCATCCCACTTCTAAAATCAATGCTTAATCCACTTTTCTAATTAAGCTAACCAAGTGAAACCGACACAGCTGAAATTGTACCTTTCTATCTTCATAGAAAAATCAGGATGTCATTTTCTTTTAGCTAGCTAGTATATATAAAATGAAGTGCATGTGGTGCTAAAAGTAATAAAATTTACCGACATATATAAGATTTATTAAGTATTATGCTACCTGTCATAAAAATAAAAATAAAAACAATAATTATGTTATTATTGTAACACCAATCATATTTATTATCAATGATCAGGGCAGTTTATAAGCCTTCTATGATGAATTGGTAATAGCTTTAGATTTTTCTAAAATCACACACTTAAAAACACAAACAGGAATCGAAAGTCCCTCTTATTCAACTGAGTCAAAATGCTACAAAAGAGCTGTAAAATCTGATAAATCTCCAAACCCCATCTCCTACTCTCACAAAATCACAAATGGATCAGCTCCCAAGAATCATCCACGAGGAAAGAAAAAACAAAAACAAAAAAGCGAAAAAAAAAAAATGAATACACAAATAAGTATCATAATTAATCTACATGAATTTAAATAATGACCCTAGCATGGTGTCATTAATAATTAAGCATTAAGGAGTGCAATCCCTCCAAACAATGCTAGCATAGCCATGCTGCTTCCACGAACACTAGTTCCTTTGTTTGGAGTTGAGGAAGGGGCCTCTAATGGTGGCCCAATGTTCGACGTCACTGGGGGAGAAGAAGAAGAAGCTGGTGAAGATGACGCTGGCGCTCCACTCGGTGGTGAAGGTGGTGAGCTAGTAGTTGGGCTTGGGGCCTCTGTGCTTGTTGGGCCTTCAGCTGGAGGAGTTGCCGTTGGTGGGGTTGATGAAACTGAAGGAGGCATAGCTGGAGGTGATGATGGTGGTGTGGCTGTGGTGGTGGGAGGAGTTGCAGTGCTTGTTGGAGGGGTTGCTGGGGTGGTTGGTGGCATGGCTGTTGAGGTTGGTGAAGGAGCTGTGGTGGTTGGAGGTGTGGCTTTGGTGGTACTTGGTGGCTTGGCGGTGGAGCTTGTAGGTGCTGATGATGGACCTTGAGCAATGGAGGATGCAATGAGTGTGAGTGACAGGGTTAGCATAAGCATGGCACGTGAGAGAGCCATAGCTCTTTCTAGTGTCGGTGTCTGTGTTTGCTTACTGTAGTGGAATGATACACAGGAGGAAGGAGCAAGAAATGAGAGAAAGAGAGAGAGAGAGACACAGGTTTTGTGAGGATAGGGGTGTGTGAGGTTGCTATATAGGGAAGGAAAGTTTGGAGAATATATCTTGGTATGTTTACACCTAAGTGCATGGAGATTTTATGCCATCAACATATTTGTTGACACTAGGGCCAGCTCAAGTCAAGACAGCTAATTTTAAATGGCCATTTTTATAATTAATCACATAAATAATATTTAACTAGTGTTTTATATTGAAGTTTTTTTTATTTTTCCTTTTAATATGACTAATTCACTTCATGGTAATTGAGCTAAAACTCTTTTAATCTTTTTGGAGGAAATATAAAAAAATTTAATACAAAAAATTACAAATTAATGTGATTATGAATGTAATTAGTGACATTTCAAGAAAATAATAAATGAATATTTGAATAAATGATGCTAAGAAAACTACAAAATTTTACAATATGAGGTTTACAAAGATTTATCACTAATCACAAAATAAAAATAAAATAAGTGAAAATATTATTACACACTCACTACTGCACACTCTATACACATTCCATTTGAAATCGTGTTAAAAACATGATTTTAGTTAAAATTATTAAATCGTAAAATTTTGTTTTCAAAACACATTTTGAGTTCATATGGCAATGTGTGTATGCTAAGTGTGCAATAACAAGTATATGATAATTATTGCCCAAAAAATAATTCAAACATGCATTTATCAAGTTGTTGAAGTCCATCAATTATATTCATTATCACATCAATTTGTGAAGGCTATGTAGTAAAATTTATAGAATCTCCAATATTTTTCTATTTGAATTACTTCTTTTGATTGGTAACACATCTATATGTAAAACTTATGTAGTAAAATTTATATTATTTTTAGCATCACTAAATTTTTTAGGCTTTTCTTAAAAGTGGAGAAAAAAATGTACTACAAAATTTTTTTAATATCTAAAAAAATATTTTTTTTTATAAACAAATTTAAAAAAAAATATTTTTTTTTAAATCTCCCCCAAAATTGTGGTCCTTTCTCTAGTGAGAGACCTAGGCCATGGCCTAAGTAGCCTAGGCCTAGGGCCGGCCGTGGTTGATTCCTAATGCACAAAAAATTATATATAAATTTTTAGATACAGTTCTTTTAGTATTGTACCGTAATATGTACATATTTATAATACTTCTAACATGACCGCACTTCTTATTTCTTGCTTTTCTTGTATAATCATTAATTTGATGTCCCATAATAATTAGATCACTATCAAGATATGATGACTTCATTTTTAGATAGGTGGGTTGTCAATTTTAGAAAGAGAAATGTGATATTTGAGCCATAGAATTTTTTTTTTTTTTTTTTTTTTTTTTTTTTTGAGAATCATTTGAGCCATAGATATAAGCTACCATAAAAGATACCATTACCGTTAAGTCATTATTTGAATCTCATGAGAGACTATGACTTGGAAAGATTAGAAATATTTTGTTTCCCCCTAACAACATTGCATGGGAAATTTCCACCACCATATGCATGTTCATTGGATACAGAGATTATGTGCCACTTAATTAATTGATTTCATTAGTGCCACAAAGAGTCGTAGTAGGTCAGACTTCAGAGTCATAATTTATGTTGTCTTGGTTCCAAAAATTTCAAAGGCGTGAAACTGCTCTGCGTCGACTAGTTACAGAATCGTTTCTCACCAAAGAATAAAAAAAGAAACAGGGTGAGGCCTAGCCTAGCAAAAGGCTGTGGTGCTGATTTGTCCCAGTTTCTTATGGGCCCTCCATTGTAAGGAAAAAGTTTACCAATCATGACTTGGAGACCATTCAAGCGGACTTTTAGTTACACGGGTTATTTAACGATTCGGGTTAATTTTTTAAAAGAACACGTGTGAATAGTTTTATTAATCATTCTTTAGTAGATTGAGAGAGATTTCTCCGTCGGCTCAAATAATTTTTTTTAAATAATACATATAAATAATTTTATAAATTATTATATAGTAAATTGTAAGAGATTTCTCCTACTAACTTAGCAGAAAACATTGTCTCATTATAATTTGGAATGACTAAAAAAAGGGGGATGTAAGAGCTTACGGCCGTACGCACTGTGTTTAGTGAGTCCTTAGCTTAAGTTGCACACTCACACATTATAGAGTGCTATCATGCTTGCACCCAAGTAGTTTGTCTCCCACCAAACTTGTGATCTATAACCTAATCACGAGGATCACAATGATGAATATATTAAACATACAAAATTTTTACAATTGAGTTGACAAAATTTTAGGGCCCCGTACAATACGTAGGTTTAAACAATAATTTTCGGTTTTTTTAAAAATACGTGTGAGTGAAAAAATCTGTAGAAATACATATAATGTTGTTTAAAAACTGAAAACATGTGTTTGAACTCGCGTGCCAAATAGGCCTGTCATATCAACAGGGTTGTAAAAAAATTTAACAAATTTTTTATGACTACGAACTTTCTCGTAATTTAGAGTCTTGAGAAGCACTGAATTGGACTGATCCAGACTTACTTTGCCATTTTTGTCTTTTCCTTCTTGATTGTAGTAACTAGCAAGTGGTTATGTTTTTTGTTGAAGCTGTGTGATAAAGATAACACCGACTTCATCGCATTTTCTTTTCTTACTTTCCTTTTGTATATTAATTATAAGAAAGTAAGAAACTCATTATGAAGTTAATAAAAGTTTTTCAGTCTAGATAGTCGGTGGATGATAAAGGCTTTAGAGTTTAAACAGTTTCTGTACATGCAAATTTCATGGTGATAAATGATACGGTTACAAAGAGTGTAACAAATAATCAATTTGTATTAAGGTGAGTACAATTCTCTATATAATTCATTACAAAAAATATATATATATAATATAATGAAATCTTTTGATTCAATCTCCAGCAAACTTTACGATGCAGGGGCTATGAATCTTTACCTTTAATCATTTATTGATATGATATCTTCAAACTAGATGTGAAGAAGAGTGTTTATTTAATGCCAGGGGAAGTTGGCTTGATCCCTGCTGCAGATTATGATTCAAGAGCTATGGAACTTGATCTCGAATCATTTCTTGATATCTTCCAACTGAAAGTACTTGATTTGAAGTGGAGAGCCATTGGCTTGATCTCGAACTAAATCAAAAGAAAGTTAAAGGAAAATTCATACTTTGATTTGGAGTGTAATGAATAGGCCTTGATTTTGAATGAGTAAAAAAGCTTTTTTAGACTTAAAGATGACTCTTTTTAAGCAAAGTCTTCATAGGATTCTTCCCCAAATGTTTGTGTGTTTTCTTATATAAGAAGTCTCAATTTATAAGCAACTCAATAGTAATTTACTTCGAAATTTTTCCTTACCAAGACTTAATTACCAACTTTGAATTTGAATTTAAATTTTGGTCTTGTATTTAATTAAAATTTTTATATAAAACTTTTCATCTGATGCTGCATCATGGCTTCAATTGGCATGCAAGTCATGACACATCATTTCTAGGTGAGTTAAAACAACTTAGAGGACTTTACATGTGGCTCAATCTCATAGAGTCCAAGCTTGTTTACTGACCCATTATCAACACATCACCACTTAAAAATTGAATTAATCAAAAATATTAATCATGATTAAGAAAACAACTATCAATACATCATTAAAATTTTGATGTCTACGTGTCATACAAAAATGTTAAACCATTGTTTTAATAAATTTGACTTGCTTTATAATAGTTTATATTAATTTTCTGATTATCTATTTCTAGGAAGATACCAAAATAATGACTTGATATTGTGTTTATAAATCTAAGTATATTTTGGAAAGGAGTAATTCTACGGTACCCCCCCAAAAAAAAGGGGGATACGGTACCCACTAGTAGGTAACCTGCTATACCAGGTTACTTTTTTCTCACATTTGACAGTTCCATCTTCACATTGTGCAGTTCCAACATCACATGTGACAGTTCTTTTCTCACATTTGGTGGTTCCCTTACTTTTTTCTCACATTTGACGGTTCCATCCTCACATTATGCAGTTTCAACATCACATGTGACAGTTCTTTTCTCACATTTGGTGGTTTCCTTACTCTTTTCTCACATTTGACGGTTCCATCCTCACATTGTGTAGTTCTAATATCACCTGTGACAGTTTTTTCCTCATATTTTGTGGTTCCCTTACTTTTTTTCTAACATTTGACGGTTCCATCCTCACATTGTGCGGTTCCAACATCACATATGACAGTTCTTTTGTCACATTGGATGGTTCCCTTACTTTTTTCTTACATTTGACTGTTCCATCCTCACATTGTGCGGTTCCAACATCACATATGACAGTTCTTTTGTCACATTGAGTGGTTCCTTTACTTTTTTCTCACACTTAACGATTCCATCCTCACATTGTGCAGTTCCAACATCACATGAGACAGTTCTTTTCTCACATTTGGTGGTTCCCTTACTTTTTTCTCACATTTGACGGTTCCATCCTTACATTGTGCACTTCCAACATCACATATGACGGTTTTTTTTTTCACATTTGGTGGTTCCCTTACTTTTTTTTTTCTCACATTTGACGGTTCTATCCTCATATTGTGTGGTTCCAATATCACATATGACAGTTCTTTTGTCACATTGAGTGGTTTTCTTACTTTTTTTCTCACACTTGACGGCTTCATCCTCACATTGTGCAGTTCCAATATCACATATGACAATTCTTTTGTCACATTGGGTGGTTCCCTTACTTTTTTTTCTCACATTTGACGTTCCATCCTCATATTGTGTGGTTCCAATATCACATATGACAGTTCTTTTGTTACATTGGGTGGTTCTCTTACTTTTTTCTCACACTTGATGGTTCCATCCTTACATTGTGTGGTTTCAATATCACATGACAGTTCTTTTGTCACATTGGGTGGTTCTCTTACATTTTTCTCACACTTGATGATTCTATCCTCACATTATGCAGTTCCAACATCACATGTAACAGTTATTTTCTCACATATGGTGGTTCGCTTACTTTTTTCTCACATTTGACGATTCCATCCTTACATTGTGCAATTCCAACATCACATGTGATAATTCTTTTTTTAAATTGGGTGGTTCCTTTACTGTTTTATCACCTGGACGATCGCCAAACACTTAGAAATTTTTGGAATAAATCTATATCCAAAAGCTTATGATTCGGACTACGTTCTATTATTCTGAAGTAGGAGCAAAATTCTTATTCATCGCTCTAACTTCTCACTAAGTTCTTAACTTCTAATGGCAGTTGTAGAAGTTAAGTTTGAACTTTCTAACTTCCATCCATGTTGAGGAAGTTACTAAACAAGTAACCACTCCAAAGCTTACTATAAAAGGACTCAGCCATATGGAATCAAAGGAAGTTTCTCACTACTTATAGAGTTGGAATTCCTGAGTTTAAGAGAGAAAACTAATTTAAGTATCGGAGGGTTCTTGGCCAGTTCACCCTGGTCACCTTTGATCTTGTGCTTCTTTCCTTTCAGGCCTTCCAAGCAATCTCAAGCCCATTGAAACCCGAAGCATTCAGCCTACTGATTTTCTATGCACCATCAATATATACTATAAAACTCTCTAACTGTTCTTATGCAACATCTGTAACTTAATCACAGTTGTGTGTTTATTGTGGTGTCTAAGGTTGGAAATAGGGTGACTATACAATTAGCAAGTTATGCAAAAAATCCAATACAAAGATTGTTGACAATTTTAAAATTTTTAGTAAACACTTGAATTGAAACTACAGATCTAGTATGAAATAGTCATCAATCAAGGCTATTACACCAGTTTATATATTTTTTAGGCATTTTCATTAGATCCATGTGTGCGGAAGTGTCAAATGATTGTGTCCGACAGGAGTATAACCACCCCAACTAAAGTGTCTATGCAGTTTTGTTTCATAAAATTATTATTATATTTAGACCCATCTAGAACAAAATAAACATCCCAAAAAATTTCCACAATAACAAAAATTACCAATAGAAAACTAAAAACAATTAAGCACAATTGACCGATTTTACCAAAAACGAACAACCCAATCATTTTTAAAAAATTGACCGTAATGGCTTGAAACCTAGACACTTACCAAAATACCTTTGAAACCTAAAAAATAACCAAAGGACCCTTAAAATCTAAAAAAGACCAAAATACCCCCCTGAAATCTCTATTTGCACAAATGACAATAAAAATTTTATACAACCACTCTATCTTTTTCAATTTTTTTTTAAAACCTTCTACATTTTAATTTTAATAACATTGTTTAATAAATACATGAGCTAATAAAAAAGCCATTGATAATCCAATTGACAAAATGATGACTAAAAATCTGTCATTATAGCCAACTAAATTTTTTTTTTTTTGCCAACTATTGATGACTAAAATGTTCTATATCAACATAAAGAGAGAACTCAAATGCATGAATTTTTTCTCAACATTTAAAATCTCAAACTAAAATATTTTTTCTTAAAGTTCTTAACAACTAAAAAGTTTATTTCAAGAGAGATGATGAAGTATCCAAAATATGTGTTTTTTGCACAAAATTCAAAATAAAGAAGCCATTGATAGACCAATTGACAAGATAATGACTAAATATCTTCCATCATAGCCAACTAAAAAAATGTCTTGCCAACTCTTGCCAACTAAAATATTTTAGAGAGAGAAAGAGTACAAATACATGGGTTTTTTCTAACAACATTCAAAATCTCAAACTAAAAAATTGATTCAAAGTGTATCTTTTCTACTATTTTTTCTTTGACAAGGCTCAATTGCATAACTTATTGATACCAAATATTGACGTATTGTTGTGCAATAGGAGAATTCATCACTTTTCTCCTTCCTCAGTCATAACTTCAATTGCATCGTCCATATATTTTGCACCAACTCTAGGAGCTCTATTACTCCCAAACAAGATCTCAATGTCCTCCAATTTTCAATAACTTTGTTTTTATAAGCACATGCTTTTGTATTTTTCTAAGGAGAAAAAAGAAGAAGCTATGAGTTAACTTAAATAAAATAAATTGGACAATAAAACAAAGGAAAGGGAAAAAAATAAAATAAAAAGCTATACATTATGTGATGATTGTATTAGTGATAGACTTATGTAGAAATGAGAGGTATTATGTACCTGCAGAATTTTCTCAAAGCAATCTTTAAACACATGGACAAAACTTATTTATAGCTTGAAAAATGCAATACCAAGAAGTAGTTAGCACATGGCCATATAGTTGAGTTAGCCCTAGGAAGTCATTCAGTTGAACAAACATCATATATGACCCCTCTTAGCCATTTAATTTAAAATATTTTTAAATTTGAAATTTCATATTTTACACAATTGATACAAAAACTAATGTAATTTTTTTTTTTTTTTTTTTATTGGGCAAATTTTGGGTGTTATAATATTTTAGCTCTCTTGATTTGAATGCTATATGAAACCATTTTTCCACAGGTTCATACCACCTACTTGCAATTGGAGCTAAATATAGTGTTTTTTACCTCATAATAATGGTAACCTGAAATGATATACAACCCAGTTTCATGTACTACAAACAGGTCTCTTGTTGTAAAGTATGTAAAGGAAGTTGAAAAACTACAAAGAAATCCATTATAAGTATCTTGATGACTACTTATTCTGCTACTTGCTCATCATAAGAAGGAAAAAATTCATTTACAAAGAAATCCATTACAATGTGTTTCTTCACATCTATATTTGAATACCATCATGGCAATAATTGAAAAAGAGATAACCAAAAGCATCTTGCAATTGGTCTACATGTCTGGATTATTCATTCTTAAGTTCTCAACATGGCAACTTCTAACTTGTAGGAATTTTTGCAGCTCAAGTGGTAACTAAAGTATCTGCATTTACATGGTATAACTATCAACACTTAGAAAAATGAGATGTTCATAAGGGCACACCTCGTTGCATAGAGAATTCTGGTAGTTTTCTGCGCATCAAAGGGGAATTTATCAAATAAAGCATATAATAAAGACATTATGACTAAAGTGATAAACACCAAAGGAACACAAGAATTAAAAATAAATTAGTATTCTTAAAATTTATAACAAAATATTTAAATGCGAGCATTTTCTTAGCATTCTGTTTGGATTCTAATCATTTATGCAGAATACTAGACATGGTTTTGGTTGATAGATTACGTAAATCATAAATGTTGTATATGACCAAGACTTTAAAAGACATTTTAATTAACATGCACTGTAATAACAATGTTCTTATGATCTAAAACATATGCCATAATTCATATAGGACATTTAAAAATCCAGCCACATTTACAGCACCAAAAGACATCCAAACTTTTTATGCAAATTTATACTCTTATAACTCAAGAGGAAGACCACAGACCTACAAAATGTCCACTGCTATGCTGGACTGCATGCAAAATTGCAATATCAATAACAATAACTTCAAGCCCCTGCACCCTAAAAGAAAGGACCTGAGTACCCAATTCGTATATCTAACTTCCAATTCCAATTAGTACATTAACTAAGGGTCAATATGTGATAGACATAGGAACTCCCCAGATTAAAGAAAAATATAATTTATTTATATTGTAGCCTTACCATATTTTGCAAAGTACATGGTAATTCATGGGAGATACAAGAGCCACCCCACTCTGATTGGATGGAACAGGAGTGGCCTTAGAGTTCCTAAGGTTCCAAAACACAATCTCAGGAAAATTATTGTACCCATTCTCCCTAAACTTTATGTGATGCTTGCTATGTGCATCACCACTTTTACTTAAAAATACAAGGCGACTTGCAAAGTCAACAAAATAAGCCCTTGTCATATAAAATGGAGAATACTTACAACAAATTCAAACAGCGTAGCAAAAATCTGGATGCTCCTCCTGTATTCTTTTTCCGAAACCCTAAAATTCAAATCGAAAAAAAAAAAAAAAAATCAAAACCAAACGAAAACAAGACATCTGAATCAAATTTAAAATCAATATGAATAACAGCAAATAAATAAAATAAAAAAAAAATTATCATTGGTGACAGTGGTAGATTATCTGAAAGTGGTGGATGGTGAGCGGTGACAGTCGCACTCTCGTTCATCCTCTTGGCCTCTTTCGTTCTCTATTTTTTTTTACCAATCATTCGGTCTCTGTTTCTTTCTCTTCTTTTTGGTTTTGTTTGCTTTTATAACCTACCCATTCTACCGGTAATAGGTTTACCACTAAACTCAAGCAAACGGTCAGGATTGAAATAAGAAAAATAAACGGCTAAGATTTGGGTGGGTACGGTACCCACTTAAAAAATAGGTGGGTACCATAGAATGACCCTTTGGAAAGAATAAATAACTCCTATAAAATTTCATGAAATAAACCAAACATAAGAATCTCTTATTTCCAAACATAGAATAAATAACTCCTAGTAGATTTTTAATCAAACCAAACATAGTAATATATAGTTACATCCAAGGCCAGTTCTATGGTGTAGGCAAATGAGGTAGTCACCTAAAGCCTCCAAGTAGAAAAATGACCCCAAATTTTAACCAATATGGTTAATTCAATCCAAATATGAGCCAATAGATAAAATAATATTATTTTGTCAAATGAAGAATAAGAAAAAAAAAAGAGAAAGAAATGTCACGTTCACAACATTTTTCACAACAAATCATAAGTGTCAAGTTGTCACTGCATATATTTGTGGGGGAAAAAATAATTTTAATGGTGAGTTCAAATTAGAACTAGAAAAAACTTAACACCTAGGATTTGTTATAAAAATGTTGTGAATGTAACACTTCTAAAAAAGAGCAATACACAAAAAATTTCACAACATTTTTCACAACACTTGAGTTGGTAAACTTTTTCTAGTTCTCATTCTACATGGTTAATTAGTAATTTTGCATCTAAAACAAAATAATAGAGTTTAAGTAATATTTAACTTTTTTTTAAGAGTCATATTTAAATATATATAAGGCCTCGATTTAGTTTTCGCCTAAGGCACCCAAATGCATCAAGCCGCCATACATCCCTAGGCATTTAGATTCCAAGCATCACATTGCTAGGATTTTGGATGCCAAGGGTAATATGAATTCTCTAAACCAAATTTCATGAAATCATAATGAAAAAATGTTAATATTACCATTAGTTCTACCATAAAAAGATTAAGAAATTGATAGTAAATATGTATCACTTCAACGTCATAATAAATAAATGTATAAAGTGTTTTTTGTGTTGGTGACATCAATTTGTAAAACTTTTTTTTTTTTTTTTTTTGAGAATCTGTAAAACTTATTTAGTAAAAAGGAAATACTAAAACTACTACAAAATGTTTATAAATCAATGTGGCCATGAATATGATTGGTGAACTTCACCAACCTAATAAATAAATTTTTGAATTACTTTTTTTTTATGATTGGTGACACATTAGTTTGTTTGCTCTATGTAGTAAATTTGTTAGTGTCTCTAAACACCCACACACACATATATAATTCAATTTTACAACAAATGGAGGAGGGGATTCAAACCCTAGTTCCCGGAGATGAGAGAGAACACTACCAAGCTACAAGGATCTTGGTATATATCATTAATTCTTATAAATCTTATATTTACTATAGATCAACTTTTTTTTTACCTATTTATTTTTAAGAAAGAGAAGTAAAATTAATTTTATAAAACTATTTGTATGTAACTATATATCTTATTCTACTATTGTCTATCGTAATGGTATCAATATGTTACTATTTTGTTAATAGGATTGGATGAAAAACACATCATGCGAGCAGCAAGAATTGGATGGAAAATATATCATGTGAAGAGCAAGCTATTCATTTTAATAAAATATTTATTTAAAAATAAAATTTATTTGAATTTGCTAATATATATATGTAGATTAATAACAATATGATCAATTTAGACATTTCAAAAGTTCAGGGACTTAATAAAGAATACATAGTCAGTTAAATTTTACTCAAAGTTCAGGGAATCTTTTGTTTTCTTTTTCCCCTAAAATAAAACACTAGGTAAGTGTGTTCCTGATTGAAAAAGTGAATAAATAATATCTTATTTGGCTAATGAACTAGAATATGTTAGTGTGATTCTAAATGGCCATTTCTTTTTTTGGGGGCCTGAAAGAACTTTGGAACACCACCCAACCAAATTATAATTGAGTTGATGTAAAATAAATCACTAAGTGTGCTCCACATTGCATTAAAAGCTATTGTGGAGTCTCAACCTTTGGTCTAATTATTCTGTTCCTTGTTCATAACACACTCTAGAAAGTCCATGAATTGATGGTGCAGTGGGTAGAATTTGATACATCACATATTAACGACACACTACATATTCTATTTCGTTAGAAGAGTAAGCTTTTTATTTTTAATGCGGGCAAAGATTTGCTGCAAACTTAGTTTGCAGCAAATCCTGCAAAATAGTAATGTGTCAATATTTTAGAACAACACCTATCTAGGGCAGGCAAGGTGTTGAATTTTGCACGACAAGTATTGTTCTCAGATATTGACATATTATTTTGCAAGATTTGCTGCAAACTTATGGTCCGTTTGAATTGAGGGGAAGGGAGGGGGAGTAGAGTAGAGTAGATTTAGCACAAAATTAGCTTATTTTTAGTCAACTCTACTCTACTCTCCTCTACTCTCCCTCCTTCCCCCTTCCATCCAAACAGACCATTAGTTTGTAGCAAATCCTTGCCATCCTATATACTGTTAATTTGCCATTTTTGTATAAGATACATAAACCACAATAATTTGACTTTAGAATAATGAGCAGTAAGCTGTCAAGACAGTTTGGACTCATATGTTCAAATCACACACGTTGCCATAAATCAAGAAACAAAGGGTTGCTGGAATGCTAGCTATCAAAAGTCCACCCCCATTGTTGCTTCAATTAAGTCTATAAATGAATTGAGTGTCTGTGTTATGGTCTTTGTAAACACATTACCAACTGTAGATAAAAGTCTGCAATGCTTTTATATGAAAGGAGAGAATTTTCCTTATTGAAGAATAAAATTAAAAAGCACTACACCTTTATTCTGTGACTGTGAGTCAATGAGCACCACCAGCAAAAGTAGGAGGAAGCACCAAAGCACGCGGTTGGAAGCCTCTAGAAAAAGAAAATACATAATGGAGACACGTAGCTACGTCTGTGGTCACCATTTAGCCTAACACAGTTCACAGGATACCATTGATGTTGTTATTAATCCAAGGATATTATTATGGTTCATATAATCATTGTTATACATGTCTTCTGCTACTGCTGCTAATAGTATTAGCTAGCTGGTTTTGCAGGGATAAGAAAGAGATGCAACATTTATATCTCTATGCATTTAATCCTCACATTTCCACATTTATTGACCCGTCCCTTTCAATCTTTTAATTGACAAATTTGTCCATGAATTTTGCTCTGCAAAATAAAATAAGCTTAATTTGTTGCAAAGAAAACTATTTATAAAAGGATTTTGCTAATGTGTATTATAGGGACACACAATAATTAATTATTTTTGGAAAAAAATTTTCGAGAATTGAAAAAGTATTGACAACTTTTTCAATTTTCAAGAAAATGTTTCTAAAAATAGATGACTTAATGTGTATCCTTAAGGCACACATTAACCAGACCTTTTGTAAAATGTACTATCTATAAGAGCCGCTTTATTTTCAGGGTTTTACTATTGGGTGAGTAAAATTTACTATTGGATGAATAAAATCTTTGGTCGGACATACCCTGAAACATTAGGTCATAATCCATTTTTGAATCACTTTTCTTGGGGTTAATCAATCCGACTCTCTTTTTCATCTATTTCTTAAGACTTTCGGGTATGTCACATCGCATTAATAATGTAAATGGGATATTTGAATCTTGGATAGTTCCATTAGAAATATCAAAATAAGTCAATTGAGCTATAAAACTTTTGTCTATATTTATAAAAAATTTAAAAAAAATTTAAAAAAAAAAGACCTTACACATTCAACTAAATCTATGATTGCCATCTAGTACCTACTAGACCCCTCCAATAATGTGTCTCCCCCTTTTGTTTTGTTGCTGTTGTTGTGGTGATACCAAGAGGATGGAAATAATTTTTGAGAGGGTTCTTTTGGCACTCAGAAAGACAACTAGGAACTCCCCCTCAAAGATAAGTGTACTGGGAGATTTTGACAGAATCACATTTCTACAACCCATTTAACCTCTGTGTTAGGATTTTTGTCTGTCAAATCAAATTTGTAGTTAATTCGTTAGTGTAATTGGACTCTAATTAGTGCTACATAAATTTACAAAAAGAAAATCGCCATAAGAGGATTAAAATGATCAATTGCTTAAAGTAGTAGTTGTTGCGAATTTTAGATTCTCAAGGAGACAATATTTGGGCATTTTTTATTTGTAAGGTTAATATTCCTTTCCCAAAGGTTGTGGTCGTAGCGGCAAGGCAACTATTTTAGCAACCATAAGTCCAAATATGTTTGAAACCATCTTTTTCAATCTATTACACGATAATTTATAAAACTATTCATTTGTATTATTTAAACAAGCCATATAATTCATTATAAAAGTTATGTGACTAAAACTATACTTTTTTTTTTTTAGAAAAACTAAAATTATACATGAATAGTCTATTTAATCCCCACCTCATGAGTTTGATCAAGATATCTTTAAACATATTTGGAGTGAAACATTTTCCTCATGAGTCTGATCAAGATATCTTTAAACATATTTGGAGTGAAACATTTTCTGAAGAGAAATATTATAGGAGAAAAAAACATGTGTTGGCTAAAAATCACCCCACCAATGTCAATTGCTCACTACAAACTTCAAACATCATTTTGTGTGGCTAGAGAATAGAGATTATAATTCAGAAAGAATATTACATGCTATTTGTGCCTACGCATGAGCATCTTTATTAAATGTATTTATTTAGTTTAAAGTATATTCCTTAAGCAACAAATAAAGAATTTAGAACGTTCATTATCCACAGGTTTGCCCAAGTATGAACCAACATATATATTATTATCCAATGATTTAAATTTAAATTAAATTTTATTTTTTAAAGGGTCAATAATTGTAAGTTCGAAATCAATCCCAATTGGCCATGAATCCATTAATTATAGATTATACAAAATTACAAAGAGGTCGAACTCTGAAGACTGGGGGAAAAGTCTATGAAGATGTGGGGACCAGGTTAATTAGATTGATTTAATTTTACAAAAATATATATGTCATTTCCATGTTATAGAATTGAGACAAATATGCTGCTAGTATGGCAGCTGTATCTGTGTAGTCTTCTTTTGTTGGTTTTATATGAATGGCCTTTTAACCAAAAAAAAAGAATTGGGACAAATATCATTAATTACATGTTATAATGTTCCATACAGATCACCAAGTGGTTCAATTATGAATTCTGTCCCCTTGTAGAGAAATTATCGATTTTAGAAAAGAGAGTATGGATAATGTACTCTACCTGACTCTAACTGGAGCTTCAAAATAATGGGTCCATTTTGTTAAAAATTAATGGGTGTCTTTAAGGAATTTTTTTTTTTTTTTTTTTTTAGGGAATTTAAGGCAATTGTTAATAAACTATTTTTAAAAAGTTTTGATACCACTTTTATGAAAAATAGAAAAAATTGTCAAAACATTAATTTTTTTTTCTTTTCTCATAAAATCTTTCTTAAAGTTTTGATACCACTTTTATGAAAAATATAAAAAATTGTCAAAACATTAATTTTTTTTTTCTTTTCTCATAAAATCTTTCTTAAAATAATTCACAAATGTCCTTAGGAAATCTGTTAACTTTTCCCTTAAAAGAAGATGATTATCCCTAAGGGAAACCAGATTTTGATCTAGAATGACAAATAAACATGTCACTCAAAAAAAGTGTAATAAAAAGAAAACCCCACACCTGCAAGTCCGTAAATTGAGAACTATAACTCAAACACTCTCTAATAAACAACCTTACCAAACACACCTTTTTTTCCTCCTTACAATTTAGTATTTAAATATTGAAAACTGTTGTTTGGAATCGCTTACCAAACAGGCCTTGAATAGCTTGGATTATTGGATAAGCATCTTTTGCTAAGAGTTTTAACAATTTGGCAAACAAACATTCTGATTTTTCATGTCAAAGATAAACGCGCATGAGAGAGAGAGAGAGTAAATAAAGATATCTTGTGGAAAGTCAAAACTCTGTTTTTATCTAAGAAGTACAGACACTTCATTTAGGGTGTTATACTTGTGTTATATCTATATCATACCAGTATTAACCGACCATTTCATGTTATACCATTTCATGTTATAATTTTTCAAAAATTACTTGTATTATTGTGTTGTACTTGTACCCATGTTCGTGTACATGCTCTCTAGGTTTTTGCATAAATTTTACAGTTTATATTTCCAAATTATTTTCTTTTTATCAATTCTCTATCACTAATATCATATGTCCATTTTGGAGCTTCCAAAAAGGACATAACAAGTTTAATGTTTTGATCGCAACAGCAGCAATACGAGGCAGGTTCTGGAAGCTGTCGTATTCACATCACATGTACAGCTTGTAATTAAATTATTGATATCGTATTCTCTTACTCTTACATACAAACAATTGCTGATAGCTTCTAACAGCTTCGCAGAAAACAACCATTGTTGCTTTGCAAGAAGGCACCTACTGCCCTACATAGCTGGAAAAACTACATTTTTGTTGCCAAGTAATGCCGGTAGACTTGGTTTAAACTCAGCCACCTTAATAATTTGGCTTCTCAAGATGCTAATTATTCAAGTCAAATAAAGAGATTCTATTCCCTTTTTCTTTTTCTTTTTTTAGTAATTTAAAAAAAAAAAAAAAAAATTAGAGGAGAGAGAATAACGTCTTCTATAACGCTGCGTGGGAGTCTCTACACATAAGCCAGACACAAGTGTGTTTTAAACTCCGGGCTTAGACTTGCCCAACCCACCTATTGGTGAGACTCAAACCCAAGCGCTTATGGCGAGGAATCCAAGCTTATATCATCCCATTACTGAGAGTCTATCTACTTCACACTTTTAAGATTTTATTTCGTGAATTTATTATTTAAAATTTTAAATAAGACACTGGATATACATACACCATATAAAATCTTTACCAATACTTTATGAATTACCAGATCTTTTAATCCATTAACACCTAGAGCAAATGCTTTGGGTTTAAAGAATTTTGAAAGGTTTGCTGTAGTATGATAGGCTGTAGATGGCAAAAGCACTGGATTTACATCAAGAAATATCCTATTCGTACAAATCTTTATAGAGGAGGAGGTCCATTTCATGTGAGAGAGAGGAAACACACATCCAATATATGGTGTATTTTCATTCTCAAAAAAAAAAAAATATATATATATATATGGTGTATTTTCTTCTACAAGAGAAATGTCCCAAAATGCAAAATTTGATTTATTTATTTTTAAAGAAAAAAATATTTTTTTTTTGGAGATACAGAAAAAAAAAAAAAAAAGTTTTACATTTTCCCTTTACTTTTAAGAAGTTTCCAAGAATTGAGTAATACTAGAGATAAGACAACTTCAAAATTTCAAATACATAGGTGTTACAAATATATGTGTCACTAATAACAAGAAGTAATTCAAGTAGAAAAATGCTATAAATACTATAAATTTTACTTCATAGTCTTTACAAATTAATGTGATAATTAATATGATTTGTAAACTTCAACAACCTATTAAATGCGTTTTTGAATTGCTTTTGTTGATTGGTGATACATCTTTGTAAGCCTAGGTTGTAAAATTTATAATACCCTCATTATTCATTAAAATACCTGTTTATTATATTATCTTAAAGTGTCATTGATCACATTCGTTACTACATCATCTATAAGTTCTTTGTAGTAAAATTTGTTATAATTTTAGCATTTTTTTCCATACAAAAAAAAAAATTAAAATAAAAAAAAATATATATATATATATATATATATATAATATTAAACAATAGTTTAATATTATTTAAGTGATAACAAAAATGTCTCATTGAATATACCGTCCAAAATTTTTGGCTGGCCCTGAATAAAACCTCATAAATCTCATGCCAATTAGTAAAATAATTTACTGTAACCTAATTTCGAGGCAATTGTTCTAAAATTACATCACCAGTCATTATGAAGCTTCTGAATTTTTGCATGATTGGAAAGGAGATATGGAACAAGGAGATGTGGAACATAAAATTTCTGGGGAAAACGATATGATAATGGTGGCTCAACCTTTGTCAGCTTCATTGCATAACGATCATTAGATTCTTTTTGAGAACCAACGATCATTAGATTCTAAGCAAAAAAAATTGCAGAGGTACTATTAAGAGTTGCCCGTAAATATTGTGACACGACATAGACATACCCTCAAATCATTCAACTCCCTTTTTCCAAAGAACTTGACTTGACATGAAACTAGCTGTGTTGAAGAAACGAGTGCACTGCAGAGTGCTGGGTCTTCTTTTTGGACATAAGTAATTGTTTAAGATTCCCACATGGAAAATAAATAGACCATACAATTTTATTTTTTATTGTTTTGCTTGGTAAATAATGAGGGAGAAGTGAGGTGGGATTGTAACCACACTAGGCATCATAGAGGGTGTCAACACTCAATACTACTCTACTATCACTCAAACCCTAAAAACCCTACCATTATAGTACTATAGTATAATATATATTATATGCCAATCTAAAATAAAATATATTTCATAGTCAACTATTTTTGTTTTTCCTTTTTTTTTTTTTAAGTTGTCTATGATTAGCTAAAAATAAAAGATAACACTATACATCTCTCTCTCACTAATCAAAGCTTTTTTTTCTTCATAAAAAAAATAAATAAATAAATAAATAAGTTTTTCTATCACTTACCAACAAAAAATAGTTTTTGCACCTTTCAATCATATGTCTATTTACGCATAAAAATAAAATCACATCGACAAATCCATGTGAATGACACAGGACTTTATTTAATAGTCGAGACCCCATTGGTTTCAATCAGGATCTACAGTAACTTCATATAACACATTACTTTTCTTTTCTTTTCTTTTTTGAATTAGATTTAAGAGTAATGTAACATGGTAAATAGAAATAATCAGTCTAGTCTTTTAAAGTTCAAGTGGGGATACTCATGATTTATGAACGTCCTAGTCGAGACCCTATTGGTTTCGATCGAGGTCTGCAGTGATGGATCACAATGAGGCAGACCCGGTTAACTAGTGTGGACTTGCCTACACATGAGACAAGAGTACACCACAAGTCTCATAGGCCAAGGCGGAGAGAATAAATCGCCACTCGATTTTGGAAGATTTGAGAACCACTTTGAAACCCATTTGCAACGAAGTACTAAAGATTTTTGAGAAATTCTATCTTTTATCTCACAGGTTGAGATAGAGAGAAGAATTGTATTTCTTATGTACACAAGTTTACAAAAGATATTATAAAGGCAAAGAAGAAACATAAGAGATAATTATGCACACACAACTAAAACTTTCCAAGAATAACACAACCATTTTCTATTGGTTTTGAAAATCTTGATGAGTGATATCCTTCTATGTTAAGGGTGCCTGGATCATGGGGAATGAGTTACTTGATATGCTCCTCTGTTTCACTGGTGCTAGGATCACAGAGAGTGATTTCCTCTACTGGTGTGATGGTGCTGTCAACCACTAGTCTAGAGTGAGTCCAGAAGAATTGTATTTCTTATATAAGAGATAATTATGCACACAAAACTAAAACTATTCAAGAATAACACAACCATCTTCTATTGGTTTTGAAAATCTTGATGAGTGATATCCTTGTGTGTTAAGGGTGCTTGGATCATGGCGAGTGAATTCCTTGATATGCTCCTCTGTTTCAATGGTGCTAGGATCACAGAGAGTGATTTCCTCTACTGGTGTGATGGTGCTGTCAACTACTAGTCTAGAGTGAGTCCAGAGCTGAGCAACGGGATTGTTGGTTTGAAGTGCTTGGATGAGTTGTAACATGAGGGTGAAGATTTTCGTGAAATTGAGGCCAAATGAGCACAAAAGTAACCTGTTGAAGAATTTCACATTTATGAGAGTTACTTGATGCGTGGGAACCAGTTTGTGCATTTTTTGGACTTTATTACAAGAGAAGACAATTCATGACTTGCATGGAGGAGGTCTTGCTAGACACCTAACTGATAAGATGATAGCTGGTGTAGAAGAATTGTAATATTGACCCCATTTGAAGAGAGATGTAGGAAATTTGGTAAGGAAGTCCTGTGCTTGCCAGACAACTGAAGGCTAGTCTCAGACTCTCAGAATAACGATTTGTACATTCCTGAAACAGTTAGGGAAAATTTGTCTATGGATTTTGTGACTGGCCTACTTTGGACACAAATGGAGTTAGCATTTGGTTTTGTTTCAGTTGACAGGTACTTGATGATGGCTCTCTTCATTCTTTGCAAGAAACATCAAATGCATCACATGTCGCAAGGTTATTTTTCGAAGAAATTGTTCGACTCCATTGAGTTCCTGGATCTATTACATCAAACCGGGATTCCAAGTTCCTATGTCATTTTTGGAAGACAATATGGCAGATGTTTGATACTTCTTTGAACTTCAGCAGCACTACACATTCCCATACAGATGGACAGATTGAGTCATTAACAGGACTTTGGACAATTTGATACATTATATTAGTAGAGATAAGCCTGAGCAATGGGACTATACACACACAAGTAGAATTTTCTTGACCACCTTTTTGGTAATTGTATATGGGAGGTCTCCAAAACATGCATAAGATTCAGTTCGCCTTCCTAAAATCCCTAGAACAAGTGTAGCAACTAAAAATATGGCACAGACAAGTTCAAGCAATCCAAGCAGAGATCAAGCAAAAATTGGAAGAGTCAAGGTGAAATACAAAGTAGCAACTGACAAACATGGACATAGCAAGGTCTTCTAAGATCTTCAAAGAGGGTGACATGATTATGGTCTTCAGGCGAAAGAGAGATTTCCAGTGGGAATGTATAATATGCTAAAACCCCAACAAAAACAAAAACAAAACAAAAGGCAATGTTATCAGAAAATTATATTCCTATTAGTTAACTGATACGAATCACCCCTTTATTTCATATCGTTCTAAATTCCGGCCTAATTCAGTTCATTCCATCCGTTTCAGCCCATTAGGTATGGTGATTTTGGCCGCTATGTAAACAAATCATTATTATTTTTATCTCAAACCCATTTTTTTATTACTAAACTCACATATGACATTTTATTATTATTTTTCATTAAGAATGTGCTTTTCTTATTTACTTTATTCGCATATGACCTATATATATTATTTGCTCATATATGACATATTATGATGACATGTTATGTAATGATGATATGGTATAGTTTTATGTGATTAAGACTTACGTATATTTAGTGGTAATTCAAATATGATATGTCGAAATAGACCGATACTAATATATTCCATTCCAATAAATAAGATAGAAAAGTTATCAAAACAGAATTGACAACACAATGCCTATGAAGTTGACCTACCAGATTTAATGGCAATTTCGAAGACTTCTACGAGCCTTCTACCTAAAACTAGAACTTAATTTGATGCCAAATTCTTCACACGTGGAGGAGACTAATGTAGAACAAGTTTCTATAGATCTCCCTGAACATACAGATGGGTGATAGCCCAAATGTTCAGACCATAACAGAGCTTAGTCTCAAGACCATTTTCTAACCCAACATTATTTTATGTTTTTTTAGTCATGATCTTTTTCTAGTCCAACATAATTTTTATGCTTTTTCAGTCCAGCCCTTTTCAATTGTCTTTTTTCTTTTTTTTCTTAATATTTGGAGGAGTTCTAACTGATTTCCTTTACTCCAGAATACACAGTCATGTTTGCTAGGGTTAGGGCTTCTAGTGCATTTAAATTCGTAATATTCAAACTCACTCTATTAATAAAAAATTTTAAAAAATAAACTCATCTTTTATGCTAAGACTACTCATATGAGATTACTCCAACAACTAAAGCCTAACATTATGCAGAAGTTGCAAGCTTAGACCCAATTAGTGTTGAGTGGCAAATAACTATATGATCCTAAGGATAATGATAATGATAATGACAGGAGATTCCTTTTCTCAGCCTCATGTGTTACTTATTTCCTGTTCACTATGGAAAAAGGATTTTGAGTTGAGCTTGACAAGAAGCTAAATACAACATTATTGCCAAGTTCAATCATTTTGGACTATTAGAATAGCACAAAACTGTACAAGCAATAAGAAATAAGGTTGACAAAAAAAACTCGGGTTCCATCTGCAACAGTAGTTGTAAGTCTGTAACTAGAACTCAATTTGGTTCCTCAAAAGTCAACTGGCTTGGAAAGCCCAGTGAATCATGCTAGACAAAATCTAAACATTTCTTATCAGTTTGTGTACACTAAAGACAATGTACACATGCTAGAAGTTACAAATAAATTCATTAAATCTCATAAATATTTTAAAATACATATTACCACTTGCATGTTTAGCCTTTTTCTATACTTTCCTCAACAACATCAAGGTTCATGGAACCATGCCGTACTATTACATACCTCATTATCACCTACGATCACTTAGAAGTGGTTGAGTCACAGGAGCTGCAAAAGAAGAGATCACTTGTGAGTTCAAAACTAATGTAATGGTTCCCGATTACTGCGAGAACAGCAGTGATGCTAAATGGATACTACAATAAAAAAGAGGAAAACGAAGAAGAGAGATGTTGGTAGGGTTGAAGATGCTAGCAAATTATGATCCTATCCAAAGGCACAACATCAAAATAAACAATAAGCTAGCACACTCTAGGATAAAGTACCTTTTCTGAACAGTGAATCATTAATCTGTTGAACCGACATGGCGGTTAACCCAACTACTTCATTACTTCTCACATATTTTCCTTCATAAAAGCCTTATTATTACCCTTTCAGGCTACCTTCACTCAAGTAGAAGCTTCGATTTGTAATTTAAGACATTTCAAGGGCATTGGGGCGGAGCCCTTGAAATTGCCTATTTTTGTGCTCTCATTACCTCATCTAATTTTCTTCCCCAATAAACTCTGAGCTATGCCATCTTAAGAGAAAAAAGCCTTTTAAGATTCAAAAATAACCAAGTTTACCTCTTTCAATCTTCTTATTTAGCTAATATTAAAAAAACTTCTTGAAGTAAAATAAAGATTATGCCACCCACAAGTGAAATAAGAAAACTGAAATCCAGTAAGGGGCAAAACAATGCACTTGTCCTCTTAATTGGTGATTTTGAAATAAAAGACAGAAGAAAAGCATAATGTTTTCCCCAATAAAATAAGAAGATGCAATATGTTTGTTAATTATTCAAGAGGTTCACCCCTTCCAGAACAATAGATACCAAAAGAATAACCTACATATGGCTCCTCCCGTGAGATACAAAAAACATTAAATTCGCATCATACCCAGCATTAATTAGGATTAACTAGCTCACAATTACAATAAATTTCACTGATCTTCCAAGATTGCCAAAAGAGATTGCCTATTGTCTAGAGATAAATCAAAAAGTCCACAGTTGCTCACTCTCTTGGCAACTAGGGAGGAGGGAGTATGTTGAAGGATGTGTACTGAACATTTTACTATCAATTAGATTAGCAATAGGTATAGCTTCCTTGTGTCAGATATATTCTGATCTGGCCATAGACATAAATTGAGTAAATTCTACATCAGAAATTGGAGACCTAGATCCATGGAAATAGAAGAATTGCTATACCATGCCTTAGATATTCTACATCTGGACCTACACAGGAGTAGGAGGAATTCAACATGAGAAATCTGGGGCCTTGATCCAAGAAAAATAGATGAGATATCAGTGATTGATATTGGGTTTTATCATGAATAGAATCTGGATTTATCTTTCTTTGGCAGTTACTAGGATTAAAAGAGAAGAATGGAGTTTTCAGGATCTGTAGACATGGGCAGTATCAGACACCATATAACTTTCCTTGGCAAAGCCAAAGACCATTACATCAAAAATATCTCAAGAGTAGCACATTTGTGACTTGTGAGCACTATTGTCATCTTAGTACACAATACTTGCACTGGGTAACAATTCAACTCCCATAAACAGTCCAAACTCCCCCAAGTCACTCAAGATTGCACAATAATCAAACTGAGTAAATGTTGGGTAAATTATACCAACCTCCCTTGAAGTTTTAGGAATCAACACTCCCCAAACTCTAGCCAAAATGATGGTCAGCCTCCAAAGACCAACTTTGACTTAAGAAGTTTGGATTTTATGTAAATTATTGATGTTCCTATTTTAACCTTAACATATTGATAACATCAAGTTTTGTTCCCCATCCCCATGCTACAAAATCACCATTTTGCCCCAATGACATCAAAGCTACCATATTGCCCAAGGGTTATCAGTGAATCCCCAAATTGCCCCTTTCTTCTTTTCTCTTTTCTTTTTGCGTTCTCTGCTTCTCCTTCTTTACCTTGGTTTCTCTCTTAGCAGCCAATCCAGTTTCACTTGGTTTGTCTCTTAGCCTATGGTTTCTCTTTTATTAGAGTTAGTAACAATGTTAGAGGAGGAGGACTTATCTGTACGTTTATCACAAACCACCAGGGTAGGTTGTCATTTTGACTAGAGTTTGGGGGTGAGTGTCAATTCTTGAAACCTCGAGAGAGGTTGATGTAATATGCCCTTTAATTTTCAACTTTGAAATAACTAAGATGGGCTATCTAAATGAATCGATCATGAGATCCATGAAAGTTAGAAGCAATTATAGAAACTGAAACATGTAATGTGTTTATACTCTAGAGAATCACAATTATTCAAACACGAAAGGACACCTACAAACCAATGCAAGAATATTTTTGTATATAGTCTATAGATAGTGAGAAGATGATCATCAGCTTTCTATCTGGAATATTTATGTTTAATTCTTTCTTCCAGAAAACGTCTAAGATATTTATCAATCTATCTTTTCATTTTTATATTAGGGCCAATATGAACTTTACAAATAATATTATGAGTTACCCTTGTAGTAATTACTAATTACATTGTATTTAAACTAGCACAGTATATAATTATTTCACTATCCACATATATAACAAAAATCTTCCTAAATACAATGAATACCTTAAAGTTTCTGACTGAGGTTAAAACACGGGTCTCAATTGTTTACTGAGTAACTGGTTATGCTACATTTATACATTCTGTTGATTGGTAAACTTGTTCCTTTCTATCTCACTCTCTTTTTTTTTTTTCTTTTTTTTTTGGGGGGGGGGGAGTGTTTGTGTTTGCACGCACTTTTCCAAGTAAACAATAAGAAATAGCAATGCAGATGAAAGTGTTAAAGAAAGGAAGAAAGAGAGAAGGGGAGAAGAGGGGCAGGGGAGGGAGTGGGGAAGGGGAATGACGATATTACCTCCAATACTTTGCTGGCCACTGGATTGAGACGTTGGTTTACAAGTTTTCTCAGAAAGTTCAGCAATGACCAGACGTGATAAAAGAAGCCCCGCAATAAGAGCACCGATCATTAGCATCACAAAAACTGCATCCCATCCCTGTGTAGATATGAACCCAGTAAGAAGAGGGCCAAGAGCTGCACCCATTGATCCTGTACCATCAATTATAGCAGTCACTGTTGCCAGTGCTCGAGAATCCCCTCGAAGAGAACTATGTGTGCCAAGGTCAGCAGAAACTGCAGTGGTGATGAGTGCATAGGGTCCATTTATAAACAAGCCAGCAGCCATCATAAGTACGATGTTGACAGTCTTTGAAATACTCCCATATGTTCGATATAATAGCATTGAAGGAATTGCAGCATACATGAAGCTGGCTGCTGTAGTAGCACGAGCATTAAGTTTATCAGACATGTAGCCAGCTAGGATTCCCCCAACAATGCCCCCTACATCAAACAAAGTAGACAGATTTCCAGCGGATTTTACAGAAACATACTCTCCACCAATTTCTGCCAAATCATAAAAGAGAATAAAGATGGAAACGTTATAGCAGATGCATAAAGATGATTTATAAGCAATAAAGAGTCCCAAAACAGGATATGGCTCCATGGAATCATTAAAGTATGCAAAGACAAGTAACAGGTACAAGAATCTACCCAGGAGAATTCATAAATGATTGCGAACTTAACAACATTGTGCATAAAAAACGTTCAACTTATGAAAGCAATCTTTATAATGAAATTATAAATTATAAGCATTTTTCATCAAAAAAAATAATATAAATTATAAGCAGTAATAAAATCAATTTTATAAATTTTAACGGCTGCTACCATCCACATATAGAATGCATAAGAAATTAGCACGAATTACCTCATGGTAATGATCTTTATCAGAAAAATGAACCCCCTAGAAAGGTACTTCAACTCTATTGTTACTATTAAAAAATAATCAAATATGTTAACATTTTATTACTTAACAAAAAGTAAATAGAAAAATTTCGTGAACACCTTTCACTTCGAAAAACAGTTGGATCAATGCTTGGATGAAGACAATGACACCAACATAAGAGTACAACAGCAGATGAATTGATCACTTTTATTCTAGAATGTTTTGATGAAACGAAGAATCATTAATAAAAAAAATTATGGAATTAGCTATAACTACATGCAACAATAGAGGAGCAGAATGGTGGAAACACATGATACAGGAGCTATATCCAGTCCTTTTAGTTTTCCTCTCCCTTTTTTTTTTCTGATTATATAACACTTATATCTACTCCTCCTTTTAGTTATTAATTGGAACCATACAACCATTAATCATTGTTTCGAAAATGACACCTAAAGTTTCACCTCTATTAGGGGAGGTTTAAGTTGGGAATGCAAAAAATTAAAATAAATAAATAAATTATTATGCAAGTCCCACAGTAAACTAGCATCTGCTCTACTTTCAGCCTCCTTTACATCATCAATCTTGACTATTTCTAACCACCCACAATTACTTGAAAGCTTCTCAGAGTCCATAAACAAGACAACAAATAACATTAAAAATAAATCAGAAGCACTGACAAAGCAGATAGCAATGTAAAATCTTACAAGTTTATAAGTAACATTAGTTTGCTCCTTTATAACGATTAAGGTAATACATAAACTAGGGAGACAGAAAAATACCTGTCTGACTTAAATAGAATGGTAACCAGTACAGAAACGTGTAGGCCACAAGCTTCGCAAAGAAAAGGCACAATGCAAATGGTATCACTCCTGGAATAGAACAAGCTTCAAGGAGCCCGACACTTTTTCTTCTCACTGATCCATGTGAGGAAGCAGTATTTATTTCCCCTCCAACAACATTTCTTTTACTTATCTGAGCTTCTTCATCATTAGGCTCTGCCACTGCATTCGTAGCTGAACCTTGTGGGCAAGTAAATCCAATATCCTCAGGGTAAGCAGGCAAGAAAAAGTAAACCAGTATGCCTCCCATGACTATTAATGCACCGGGAACTATGAAAGACCAGCCCCACCCGTAGTTCAAAACACTAGCAGCAAGGAGAGACCCAGTAATATTCCCAACTGAAGTATGTGCATTCCAAATACCCATTATCAAACCCCTCTTCCTCTTCCCAAACCAATTGCCAATAACAGCAACAACCGAAGGCCAACCAGTTGCTTGAAACAATCCAGCAACCATTTGCATTACAAGATAAAACCAAAACACATGCACATTCCAAAAATATCCCATCCCAAATATCCCAACAAAAATTCCACTCCCAATCATCCCGGTCGTCAGAAACAACCGAAGATCCAACGTATCGCCCAAGTGGCCTGCAACATACATTCCCAAAGAGTAACAAGCTAGAAATGCAACATCAATCTCCCCTAATTTTGATGTCCCGTCGGGTCCATTAAACGGAGCCCAACCCTTGTTCCTCATCCTATTTATGCCAGTATCTGAAAATCTCTCCTTGATAAACACATTGGCAATAGGCCAAGGGTACTGCCCATTGCCAAGGGGCCTATTGGGATCAGGATACAATACACTCTTAACTATGCTAGTGGGTTTTCGAGAAGCATGATAACAAGCATATGCAATGAATGTAACAAACAAAACCACATATCTGTAAGTAGAAAAGCTCCAATCCTTGCCTCTAATGCTTCTCATAAGCAAAATCCCAGGTGGGGTTCGCCTTGTTGTGTCAGAACTCCGAGACATGTTTATGATCTTACACCTCAAAAAAAAAAAACTCAAATTCCTCACCAATTATTCTCCATAACTCTCATAGCACATTCATAATTTAAGGTAAAGTAACATAACCCAACAACGTAAAACAAGCTAAAATAACAGCAAAAAACGGCTTGATTCCGTAGTAGTTAGAATATACCCAAAAACTGATCTGGAAAAGGATGAATTTAATGCAAGAACATAAATGGAAAAAAAAAAAAAAAAAAAAAAGTAACTAACCCCAGAAAGAAAGGTGTTAGTAATGAAACAAGAACGTAAACCTTACTGAGTTTGATGGGTCGAAGTGGAGAAAAAAGCGTTACCAAGTTGAGGGCCAAAAAGATATGAAAGGGAAAGCAAAGAAGGCGGGGGTGGTGACGTGGCGAATTTTGGTGATTTGAACTTTTTTTTTATTTTTTAGGAACTGAACTGGTGACAACTTACATTTACACACACGGAAAGTGCAAGGTATTAACACGTGGTGTCATGGTTGATCGGGTTCTATATGATAAGTACAATGCAATGAGTCACGAGTTGTAACAAAAACATTAGGAGTTCCACCGCTTTCTGTGTAAGTATTGATTATCACGAACTTCTTATTACACATTTTAATTTCTTCTTTTTTTCTTTTTCTTTTTTGGCCGACTACACGTTTTAATTTCACGTGGGCTAAAAACATGATTTCAAATAAAGTAGGTAAAGAGTGTATAGAGTGTGCAACAACGAATGTATAACAAGATTTTCCTTTCTTTAGTATTGTGGCAATTAGTGAAATACTAATTCATGGAAAAAGTTTGTTTTTGCACATATTTGGGAGTTATTTTGCACGTGGTTATTAAATAAATCATTTATACTTTTTTAAAAAGTTATGACTTCTTTAAATAACAAATAGATAATCTTATAAATCTCCATATAATATGTTGAAAAAATAGTTTGAAACATATTTAGAGCCAAACTTTATTCTTAAATCATCATTGATTTGCTTTTTTTGGAAAACCATATTTCTAAAAACTAATATTCATAGATACAAACAAAAAAAGTGCATTAATTAGTAAATAATAAGTGTCTTTGGGCAGGTAATATGTCTCGATGGAAGGCGGTGAGGGAAGAGTAGAAGATTCTAAAGTTCGAGTATATTACGATCACCTTTTTGTTTGTGATCGTTTCCACTCCTTTCATCTCCCTGCGTTCAAGTATACTATTAACTAGTCGCTAACCCGTGCGATGCATGGGATAGTTAAACAAAATTTATACACATTCACTTTTATTGGTACAATCATTTAAAAATAATTCTAACTAATACCCAAATGTAAGAGACACATTGACTTACTATTTAAAGTAGTCTTCTGAAGAATTTACACATATTGTGCAATTGAGCCTTAATTTCTCATCAACGGTTAGAAATATAAACTGCAAATATATAAATAAAGACCATGACTTGAGAAGGACGCATTAAACTTCAAATTAGAGTAGTAATGTTACTTTCTCAATCCTTGCTCAGTTGTAATAATAATATAGAGGAAATTCAAAACATGGAAAGAAAATAAAAATTACAACAATTAATTCCATTATCTTTCATGCTATACTTTGTAATTGTACGGAATTAAGTCAACTCAATTTAAGTAGTTGTATAAAATTGGCTTCTACTATTCTCTATTCTATAGAGATATGAACATATTGGATTTCTCAAACAATTACCGGTATTGCAATAAAATGATTTATTATTGAAAATAAGAAACAAAGAAAATCTCTCTATAGCTTAAGAAACACAATATACTAAAATTAAAGAGAGAAAATTTTCGGAGGACAAAATATTATAGATAATTTAAAAGAATTTTGGTTTAATTCCTGAACACTGTAACTCCATAAAATTCATACTAATAATAATATTTTATGATAGCGCAGTTAGAATTTTGGTTTAATTCTTGAACACTGAATTGGAAATTGATTATATGAGTATTCAATGGTGAACAAAAATGAAGTTAAAATTTGAGCATTGTAACAACTTCTTCACACAATATTCTACAAGTAGCAATGAATTTAATTTGATTGTGTTACTATATAATCCAAACTTATTAATATATCAGGACTTTGAATTAACTCAATAAAACTATCAAAGCCTTTCCACTACAAAAACATGTGAAGATTCTGTTAATTTGAGCAAACTTAAACCCCTCCATCCACTTAAATTTTAGAAACGGATTATACACTTAAAAGGGTTAGTAATTTATAGCACTTACCCCCCACTATTAGTATACAGACACCAAGTGCGGTCGTCGTAACCCTTTGAAAGAACCTTCCCCAATTGAACCCTATCAAAAAAAAAAAAAAAAACACCCAATTAACAAAATTGATCCAAAAGGGTCTAAAAAACACACAAAATCAATTCAAAAAACAAAAATATGAGACAAAGTAATTACTTTCCGTTGCCAATGAAATTGTCTTCTGTATTGCTGTTCCAAACTGCAACACTTATCTCTCTAAGGCCTTCAATTAACGAAAACACAAACTTCACTTGGAATACCGGAGTATTATGACCATCTATACATACACACACAAAAAACAAAATCAACATAACTCACTATAACTCTATAGAAGCCTCAAAAATATAAAGAGAAATTAAAAGGGGTTGAATTTGATATTTACGTTTGGAGAAAGAGAGTTTGCAGAAACCGTGGCTTTATATTTCTTAACTTGAGAGAGGGGTAAGGTTGCTAGGGTTTTGAGGAGTTATAATGTTTTTGTTTTTATTTTTTATTTTTTAAATATTGTGCATTAATAATATACAAATTATTTTATATAATTTTATTATATAATAATTTTATAAAATTCTATATAATAAATTAAGTTCTATCTAGCAAATATTTTAACTCTTTAAGTACTATCCGGCAAATATTGTAACTTTTTTGGGAATGAACGTTAAGTGAGCACAATTTTTAATTTATTTTTCTAAGATGTATATGAATGTTTTGCAAACATAACTTTGGTTGATTTTTGTAAGAATATTTAAACAATTAATTTTTTCTTCTTCTTTGATTGCAAAGTAGGATTTCAATCTCAAAAATTCCTAACCTCAATATAAAAAATTCAGTTGCTAAATAAAAAATATCAATTAATAAAAATTATGATTCTAGTCCTTAGTATCCTCAATTATCCAATAGATGTTGCATTGGTATCCTCAATTATGTCACTTATCCATAGAATTTGGGTTTCCAAGGACAAGAGATGAAAGGGAAAATTTCCAGAATTTTCAACCTCTGTCAGTTATCAACATATAACTCTATTGCATTACCCACAATAAACATGATGTTAAAATTTACAAAGAGATCATTGCACATGCTAAAAATGCTAGTACAGCTTTTCAATGAGTTTGGTAAGATTATATGGCCAATCCTTCAACTTTGGATCCTAACCAACAGCTCCAGTTAATCAATGAACCTGAGGCCAATTGTGGCCAACTATCTTGAGTCCTTTTCCTAAATACTCTTAATCTAAGCTCCATAAGAGACTCACAATAGGATAAGTTGCTCAACTAGCTAGACAAGTTTGGTAAGAGGCATGCTCATTGTCATCTCAACAATTTAAGAAATTTGGCTTCTTTACTAGCCTATTTTTTTTACTGATATTAAACCAGAAAATATATTGCAGGATTAATCCCAAAAATACAGTCTTCGTGTCACAAAAATATTTCTGTCAGGCATTTTGACAAATAGCTTGTAAGCAGTTTCTCAAGAGGTCAATCCTTAACCTATGTCTATCAATTTGAACTTCCATATATGCCTCAACGCAGCCAAAGAATGGAAGAACTCAAATATAGCATGAACCAAAACAGCCAAAAAAAAAAAAAAAAAAAAAAATCGTCCCTACTAGGACAAACCCATATCTATCCTTATTTCAAAAGAGCAACATACCCAAACCACAAAGATATCAAAATATAGCAACGGCCAAATCAATCAAAATATAGCAAAACCCAAAAAATTTTGAGAATAAGAACAAATCACCTAGGTCCGGCGAGATAGTGCAGCGGCGAACGGAGGTCCGGTGAGGTAGTGCGGCGGCAAACGTCAGTCCGGTGAGGATGGGCTGGAGACGCATGAGCTGAAAAGTGATATGAGATTCTAGGAAACGTGAAATAGGTTTTAATTATTTGTTTGTTGAGATGTTATTAGGTGCATTAGGATGTATTGATTTTACAATGAGTTTAAGTAAAAATCTGATGTGGCATTTATTTATTGGCTGGTGTAAACCATTTGGTTTACACCCCATCCTTATTAAATTTAATCTCTTGTTAAAATAACAATTTGTTTTTTCAACAATTATTGTGATTTTGTTGCATGACATACCTAAACGCAAGGCATTAATGATGGAAGATATGTAGCATGCAAGCTATAGAGATATAAAGATTTATTAGAAAGTCTCTTTAGAAGAAGTTTATGTTTTTATTTTTGATTACTTGCCTTCGATAAAGATAAAAATAAAATCAATCACCAAAAAGATTTTTTTTTTTTTTTTAAAGTGAATAAGAGAGAAATATATAAATACAAAATTTTTAATATAATTACATATTACAAAGTTATAATTTATAATATATATAAGCCAAGAAATAGCTAATGAAATAATCTCCGAAATTAATATGAACAAAACTCATCACCATGATCATTTAACAATATGAAAGAAAGAACACAAACAAACACATGGGCTATAAAAGTAAAAATATAAAAGACAAAAGAAAGAAAAGCTACGAAGAGAAATTTACATACCTAGAAGACAAAGAGTTTGTAGAAACAAAAGAAAGGACATAGAGGGTTTTCGTGTGGTGCCATCGGTCAAACCAATTAATAATTAAATAATTTAAAAAATAAAGCAAAAATAAAATAACTCATAATATTTATTAAAAATTTATCCAAGGCACATAAATAAGTTTAAGTGAGTATTCAAACCTCATAATACTAAAAAGATTATAAATAATCATATTAACATTACGAAAAAATTTATTTTTATGACAACTTTTGTTTTTATATGTTTTACAATGTAATCAAAAGGAATTAATTGGACTCCAAGATTGAATTGAAGCTTTTTTATTTTAATAAGAAATTCAAGCTATTTTAATGTTTAGATACAAATTGTTCTATGTTTAGAGTAAATATATATTTAATATAATTGATTGTTTTTTACTAACATCATACAAATTACAAAGTTTTACAAACACAATATGAGAGAGGGAGAGAAAGAGTGAGAGAGAGGAAATGATAAAAAGAAAAACACCAAAACCAAAGTGTGGCAGACAATGTACGTGTGGTAAAAATTTATTATTTTATAATATTTTTACCACTCATCAGAGAAAGAGAAAGTGAAAGTGAGAAACCTCTTTGTACAAAAAAAAAAAAAAAAAACCATAAGAGAAAGAGAAAGTGAGAAACCCATTACAATCGGTGAAGACAACACGGTGTGCATCAATCAGTGAGCTCCAAGTCCGGTTTTTTGTGGCCGCTGTCATTGTAGTTGATGCCGACTTAACAAATTTGACTTAAAGACCAAGTGAAGTGTGAAGAAACTTCTTCTTATCATGTTTCCTGAGCCTTTTTTTTTTTTTTTTTTGGCACAATCCTTATGGCTGTCATAGGTAAACAAATCAATATTATATATATAATTTGTTTTTTCCTCATGTTTTCCGCAGGGAAACAATGGAGAGGCTGAGAGAGTGGGACTCGGACTACTTTGCTTTATATGTATAAGAGAGAGTCCTAATGATAATGATAATGAAGAGTTTTAGTTTAAGTTGGATTTGTTAGAGAGATAGAGTTTCACCCTTTATTAAGTTTGGTTTTTTTTTTTTTTTATTATTATTTTTTTAATATTGTGCTGACGTGGAAAATTGTGGAAGCTTCAAAAGTTTCGGTTTTATATATATATAGATGAATTATTAACTCTAAATAATTACTCATATTTCTCATTTAGCTAGATAACAAATTTTTAAAACAATCACCTCAAATAGACAAAACTAATATAATGTTTGTTTGGTTGAGTGTATTCTCATCATAAAATAGAACGTATAACAACCTACTCGAAAAAATAATTATTAACTAAATTACAATTGCATCTTCTAATTTTGTCCAAAATTCAATTTAATCATGTAATTTTGATTTATTAATTTCATTACTATAACTTTCATTTGTTTCCAATGTAATACGTCTATCCATTTTCATTGGAGGAGTTGTTGTTATATGTCCCAAAACAGGGTAAATTTTAGTGTTTCTGAATTTCAAAACCAAATTATTTTTAGGACACCTAACGCCACAATATCATAGAATTAATAGAAGGACGACATTGTATAGAAGTAAAAAGTTTATGACTAAAACGAATAAATAAAAAGTCACAAGAATTAATTGAATTTTAGGCAAAATTAGAATACCCAAAACAAATCTAACCAAATCAAAATTTGATTTATAAAAAAATAAAAAATAAAATAAAATAAAGAGAGAAAACAAAGTTTATTAGTGATGGTGGCCTATGGTTTAAGGCAGTTGTCGAAGTTGAGGACCCGTTTGATAAGAAATTTCTAGTAACGTTGTTTGTATTTTTTGGAAATACATGTGGGTAAAAAAGTGTGTGAAAATACGGGTAATATTGTTTAAACATTGAAAACTGTTGTTTAAACAATAATAACAAACGACCCCTCAATTGAGGGAGACTTGCAGCAAGCAATGGCCGGCATAGAACATGTCTCTCTAACTCTCTCATCTATAATTCAAAAACTTTCTTTCTTTCTTTCTTTCTTTTTTTCTTTTTTTTTTTCTTACTTGATAGTTACTTGGTTTTTTTAGTAATATTTAGAATTGATAGTTACCTTTAAGCAGACGAGTAGAGGATGTTACACCAATTTTAACTCTAGAATTTGATTTATTACTGTAGGGGTGATAGGCCCAATAATATATATCTATGTATATGTTGGGCCAGGAGCCCAATCCGAGGACATCTAATAGTCCGAGGATGGATAAACGCTGTCATGGGAGTCTGCGTTAACGAATGAGGAAATGGGGGTTGGTCATAAAAGTTTAGGAAGGTGGTCCGAGGAGGAATGCCTCCTCGGCTAAGCAAAGCAGAGGTTCGAAGGTGCAGACTACCATCTAGAAGCAACGTTCCGGGAGATTCTATTGATAAGGATATACATCATGAAAGCATAGGATAGAGGAAAGCTATGAAATATCTAAGAGAAAACTGCTACTATCGCATTGAATATTCTGTAGCTAACTCTCTGACCACATTAATGAAGAAGTGATACCTAAACAGTAATTTTCAGCCTTACAGCTATTGGAAAAATACATGTTTGTATCGCATACAAAACATACGCAACGGAAAAATTAACGGATCTACTTCATTCGTAATTGATAACATGTACTATGTAAATTTCAAAAGTTGAAAACAAGAGAGTGTACCTTGGTGTGGTGAATTTCAAAACAAAAATTAGAAGTACTTGGAAACACTTTTAATCTTCACTCCAATTCCACTAATACCCAAGAAGTGTGGTCTCTCAATCAGTTATATGAATTTGTTTAAGGAAGAATTAGAGAGTGTCCAATACTCACATACAAACCATTTTATGTATCTTACTAAAATTCTGTATGTTTATCTTCTTATAACTAATTATCTAAATGGGTTAGCCTTTTGGGCATTTCCAATTGGACTCTAGTAAGTGGCTTGGAGTGAGACCAAAAGAGAACAAATAATACACTAACTACAATGGGCCTTGGGCTTTTCTGTCAACTCTTGACAAGTCCAAAGTTATCATTAATTATATTTAATATCACTATATAAATATAATTGCACTTTATGCCTTATTAATTAAATTATATCCCAAGACTTTATTGTACATGCAACCTATTTATAAAATATTTGTAGTAGTACAAAGTCAGGAATATAGATTGCCACTTTGTAAATTACTACATCTTAATCCTTGAGTACCCAGTTTAATCCTTTAAGTTATTCATCATATATTTATGAAATCCAATTTCATAAATATATACTTTAGTAACTATTTACCAAAGTAGTTAGGTCTAATATTCTGAATAACAAACTCATTAAACTTATCTCAAGGGAATATTTTGTATCTCCATTAAAAATCTATAAATTCCATCTTGAGAATATATGTTCCATCAACACTAAATGTGGCTGCCCAACATACTAAAGTTTTGACCGTAACTTCAGATTTCACTCCTGATATATCAAAACAACTTACACTTCATGATCAGGTCCATTATTCTCTCAGGATTAAGAGTTCATATAAATAAAAGTCGTGAGATTTATTATTCATCTGACAGTCGTTAGGAGAATAATAAATCTCACAACGGTCCAGTTCAATATATTTTAACTCTTAAAACATATCAATATATCAACTAGAAGTCTCCATTTCCATGATCAAGACAAATTATCTTAGTTGATATGTTATAATCTTCGCATATGAAATACCCAATTTCATCACCGACTACAAACTAAAATTCTGAGTTTACAAAGAACTTGTAATTTATATCTTCTGTGACTTTTCACATAAATCACATACTATGCATCTCATAGACTATATAACAATGTCCAAATGTTCATGTTACCATCATTTTAGATAATAATAAAGCAACTTTATTAATCACAACATTAAGTCATACATAATGTCATATATAATAACATACATAACATCATACAATAGGATTTTAGGACACTAATCCTAACAATCTCCCACTTGCCCTAAAGACTATTGTGCACTAATCTAACTCTCATTCCCTCCAAATGTGACTCGAAAGTCCTTTGAGGCAAGGTTTTGGTAAAGGGATCTACTAGATTATTTGCAATTTCAATCTTTGCAACTACTACATCTCCACAAGCAACAATGTCTCGAATGATGTGGTATTTTTTTTCAATGTGCTTTCCTTTCTTATGATTCCTTGGATCTTTGGATTGTGCAACCGCTCCACTATTGTTGCAAAACAATGTGATAGGAACTTGATTAGAAAGGAATTTCTTAAGCCAGACAGCTTCTTTTGCCACTTCACAAGCAGCAACATATTTAGCTTCTATGGTGGAGTCCGCAATACAAAATTGTTTAACACTCGTCCAACTCATGGCTCCACCTTCCAAGGTGAACACATAACCTAAAGTAAACTTTCTGAAATTTAAATCTGATTGAAAATCTGAATCTATATAGACAATGGGAATCAAATCCTCACACCGGTAAACAAGCATATAATCCCTCGTTCTCTATAGATACTTGAGAATATGCTTTACAGCTTGCCAATGTTTTGGTCCTGGATTTGATTGATATCGGCTGACCATGCCAACTGAATAACAGATATCTGGTCTAGTACAAAGCATAGCATACATGAGACTTCCTACTGCAAAAGCATAAGAAACTTGTCTCATTATATTTTCTTCCTCTTGAGTCTTAGGCCTATGGTCATCAAATAGAGGAACTTCATGTCTGAAAGGAAGTAATCATTTCTTGGAGTTTTGAATGCTAAACCGTTCTAGAACCTTATCTATATATCCAGCTTGTGATAAGTCTAACATCTTATTCTTGCAATCTCGCCAAAGCTAGATCCCTAGAATAAAGTTAGCCTCACCTAAGCCCTTTATATCAAATTGGCTTGACAATTAAATCTTTACTGATGGCATTACCCCTACATCATTTCCAATGAGTAGAATATCATCAACATAAAGCACTAGGAACATTACTACTTTATCTCGATGTCTTTTGTACACACATGGTTCATCAAGATTTTGTTCAAAACCAAATGACTTGATTGCTTGATCAAATCTGATGTTCCATGACCTAGATGCTTGCTTAAGTCCATAAATGGACATTTTCAACGTGCATACCATATGCTCTTGGTTCTTTGCTATGAAACCTTCTGGTTGCATCATATAGATTTCTTCTTCAAGATTGCTATTTAGAAAAAGCAGTCTTGACATCCATTTGCTAAATCTCATAATCATAATGAGTAGCAATGGATAAGAGAATACTGATAGATTTAAGTATTGCTACTGGTGAAAAGGTTTCTTCATAATCAATACCTTTTTTTTTTGTATACCCTTTCGCCACTAGCCTTGCTTTAAAGGTTTCAACATTTCCATCTATCTCTCTCTTCCTCTTGTAAACCCATTTGCAACCAACAAGTTTAATATCATTAGATGCCTTTACAAGATCCCAAACTTGGTTGGAATACATTGAATCTAATTCAGATTTCATAGCTTTGACCCAATAATGTGCATTTATATCATTCATTGCTTCTTCATAAGTGTAAGGATCAGTTTCAGCCTCTTTTAAGATAGCTTCATAAGTTTCTCCCGGACCTATAAATCTTATAGGTGGCCTAACAATCCTCCCACTACGACGAGGCACCTGTGTACTAGACATCTCATGAGTAATATCTTGTGGTGTATCCGATACAACCACATCATCCCTAATTTCATCCATTGGTTGTTCATTTACAGGTTCATTAATTTCAGCCAAAACAACTCTACTTCTAGGAGTATAATCATTCATAAAGTCATTTTCCAAGAATTTGGCATTTGAACTAACAAACACTTTATTATCTTTATGACTATAAAATAAACTTCCAACAGTTCCTTTTGGATACCCTACAAAGAAAACCACTTCTGTTTTAGATTGTAACTTGTCAGACTTTCCTTTCAACACATGTGCTGAACAACCCTAAATATGAAGATGTCTCATACTAGGCTTATGCCCATTCCACATCTCTGCATGTGTTTTAGGAACAGACTTTGAAGGTACTAAATTCAGAAGATACATTGCAGTATTTAAGGCATATCCCCAAAAAGAAATTGGTAGAGTCAAATAACTCAACATGGACCTAACCATATCTAAAAAGTCATATTCCTTCTTTTTGCTACACCATTTTGTTGTGGAGTTCTAGGTGCAGTCAATTGGGATACAATCCCATTTTCAGTTAAGTAATCTTTAAAATCCCCAAGAAGGTATTCACCACCACGATCAAATCGAATGGCTTTTATGCGTTTACCCAATTGATTCTCAACTTCAGCCCTAAACTCTTTGAACTTTTCAAAAGTTTCAGACTTCCGTTTCATTAGGTACACATAACCAAATCTGGAGTAATCATCAGTGAAAGTAATGAAATACTCATAACCACCTCTTGCTTGGATTGACATAAGACCTCATACATCTAAATACACTAGTTCTAGCAACTCTTGGGCTCTTCTACCTTTTGCATTAAAAGGTCGTTTAGTCATTTTGCCTTTCAAACAAAATTCACAAATTAGAAATTTATCAAAGTCTAATGGCTCTAAGAGACCATCTTTGATCAGTCTTTGAATTCTATTTGAATTAATATGACCCAAATGTAAATGCCAAAGATATGCATCACTAGTAGAAGGAAACTTTCTCTTTAATGATTTCATATGAGACTTATTATCTAATTCAGAATTATATAATTCATGTTTATCAGAAGTTAAAATATAAAGACCATCCATAATATTGCCAAAACAGATAAACACTTTATCCTTATTTATTACAACATTGTCTTTAAGGATAACACAATATCCATGTTTACCTAAATAAGTTGCAGAAATTAAATTCCTACGAACATTAGGTACATATAGACAGTCTTCCAATATTAAAACCCTAGACTCAAAGCATAAATTAACAACTCCAACAGCTACAACTGGAATCCTGCTCCTATCAGCCAAAGTAAGAAACAATTCCCCTTCATTAAACTTTATGGTCTCCTGGAACCCCTGCAAAGAATTGCAGATATGATTAGTACAACCTGAATCCACACACCAGGAATCTGTGGGATTTTGTACTAAACATATTTCAAGGAGGAATGAACTTTTCATATCCTTTTTATTGGCAGCCCTGAATTTTGGACAATTCCTCTTCCAATGTCCTTTCTCACCATAATAGAAACACTTTCCTTTGATCTTCTTTCCTTTGTCGGCAACCCCTAAGGCAATTTGTTTATCATCTTGCTTGGTGAAGTCCTTCTTCTTCTTCTTCTTCTTCTTCTTACCCTTACCTTTCGACTTAGGTTGAGAAGTAGAAGTTTCAGCCATATTAGCATCAACACTAGATGTACCAAGAATGCCTTCTGCCGCTACCAACTCATTCATTAATTCAGACAATAAATAAATCTTTTTGTTCATATTATAATTGAGTCTGAATTCCTTGAATGATTCCGGTAGTGACTGGAGTTTCATATCCACTTGTGATTCTCCATCAATATTGGCACCTAAAACTTCCAGTGTATTCAAATTAGAGATCATTGTAAGACAATGCTCCCTTACTAAACTGCCTTCAACCATTTTGGTATTATAAATTTGCCTCATAGTTTCTTGCCTTATAGAACGGCCTTGCTTGCCAAACATCTCCTTCAAACTTAACATTATGTTCGAATCTAGTTCTACATCCTACATTTGATGTTGTAGAACATTTGAGATAAATGCTAGGATATAGCACTTGGCCATCTCATTAGATTTCTACCAACGATCATATCGCTGTTTTTCCTCAAGATGAGCATCTAATGAAGGAAAGCTAGGACATGGTTGAGTAAGCATATATTTGTGCTCTTCAGCTGTAAGAACAATGTCCAAATTTCTTTTCCAGTCAACATAGTTGGATCTAGTTAGTTTGTTTTGATTAAGAATAGTAACAAGTGGGCTAAATGATGCCATGTTCAAATCTGAAAATAATAAACATGAATATAATAAGTAAACTGGACATTATCAATTTAGTATATAAACATACAGTATGAAACCTTAATTAAACCATAATATAATATATGCAATGACAACCCAATCCCATATTCAATATCCCTCAGCATAGAGTGAACATTAAATACTATGATTGATTGAGAACTATTCTCATTATTAGTGCTATCATGACAACTCTTATCAAACACTAATAATATGTCATTATGCTTTTGGCCTCTAAATAAAAATAGTAAGAACTCAGCATAAAGGATACTATAATATTTAGTCTAGTGTATACCATTGTCTAGAATCATGTGTAGCCACATTTCATCTCCTTAACAGGCTTATTTTGTAGTACCATGATACAAAACACCTTCCGCATGGAATGCAAAGCTCGAAGCTAAGACAAGGTGTTTGATCAAACCACTATAAACCAGGAAATTCAATCTTGTAGGACCATAAAATAAATATTCTCCGCATGGTATGCTAAGCTCGAAGCAAAGACAAAGTATATATTTCACACTACTATGAACCGACAATAGAGGCTGTGAGATCCAACTCTTGTATCTCTCTCCCACTAGATGTTTTAAATTAAAGGTTTTTATTTTGTAAACATGTGTAATCTAATCACACACAGCCTTGCACTTTATACATTTGAAAACACTTAAAAAGCATTTTTGCGAGAATCTGGGGACTAAGATCTTCCCATGAAAATGAGTTAAGGCAAAATAGTGAAAACACAAAATTCAGATAGAAACTTTCGCGACTGTTTCGCGAGTAAAGCTTACCCACGAAAAATTTTGTGCTTCAGAGGCATTTTTCATGAGTAACTTCGCGAGAAGTTAACACACGAAAAACATGTGTTTTCAGTTTTTAAAAGGGCAGATTAGACAGTTTTCAACGGTTTTTCATGAACAAACAACCACCATATGAACATAATGGATAAAATTTGATATCAAAACTGAATTCCATTGATGTTATAGCCTTAAAGTTCAATTTAACATACTTAAATTCAAATTTAAACAACATCATAACATTAATATTAGTTTTCATCAAACCATGGTTTCAACAACCATGCAAAAAATTAAACATAATCTTCTAACATCATGAAACTATTATCTCTAATTCCAAAACTCATAAAACATGTTATACATATTGGAAATTGAAGACCGCTCGGATACCAATTGTTGGAAAAATACATGTTTGTATCGCATACAAAACATACGCAGCAGAAAAATTAACGGATCTATTTCATTCGCAATTGATAACATGTACTATGTAAATTTAAGAAGTTATAAACAAGAGAGTGTACCTTGGTGTGATGAATTTCAAAACAAAGATTAGAAGTACTTGGAAACACTTTTAATCTTCACTCCAATTCCACTAATGCCCAAGAAGTGTGGTCTTTCAATCAGTTATATGAATTTGTTCAAGAGAGAATTAGAGTGTCAAATACTCACATACAAACCATTTTATGTATCTTACTAAAATTCTGTATGTTTCTCTCTTTATAACTAATTATCTAATTGGGTTAGCCTTTTGGGTCTTTCCAATTGGACTCTAGTAAGTGGCTTGGAGTGAGACCAAAAGGGAACAAATAAGACACTAGCTACAATGGACCTTGGGCTTTTCTGTCAACTCTTGACAAGTCTAAAGTTACCATTAATTATATTTAATACCACTATATAAATATAACTGCACTCTAGGCCTTGTTAATTAAATTATATCCCAATACTTTATTGTACATGCAACCTCTTCATAAAATATTTGTAATAATACAAAGTCATGAATATAGACTGTTACTTTGTAAATTACTACATCTTAATTCTTGAGTACCTAGTTTAATCCTTTAAGTTATTCATCATATATTTATGAAATCCAATTTCATAAATATATACTTTAGAAACTATTTACTAAAATAGTTAGGCCTAACATTTTGAATAACAAACGCATTAAACTTATCTCAAGATAATATTTTGTATCTCCATTAAGAGACTATGAATTCCATCTTGAGAATATATGTTCCATCAACACTAAATGTGGTTGCCCAACATACTAAGGTTTTGACCGTAACTTTAGATCTCACTCTTGATATATCAAAGCAACCTACACTTCATGATCAGGTCCATTATTATCTCAAGATTAAGAGTTCATGTAAATAAAAGTCGTGAGATTTATTATTCATTTGACAGTCGTTAGGAGAATAATAAATTTCATAGCGGTCCAGTTTAATATGTTTTAACTCTTAAAACATATCAACATATTAACTAGAAGTCTCTACTTCTATGATCAAGACAAATCATCTTAATTGATATATTATAATCTTCACATATGAAATGCCCAATTTCATCACCGATTACGAACTAAAATTTTGAGTTTATAAAGAACTTGTGATTTATATCTTCTGTGGCTTTTCACATAAATCACATACTATGCATCTCATGGACTATATGATAATGTCCAAATATTCATGTTACCATCATTTTAGATAATAATAAAGCAACTTTATTAATCACAACATTAAGTCATACATAATAACATACATAGCATCATATAATAGAATTTTAGGGTACTAATCCTAACAACAGCTACTATCAAAGACTTCAGGAAGGTGTTGATGGAATAAGGATCAACACCAGCAATCTAATCTATACGTGGAGGGTGGAGATAAAAGAAGGAAAATAGTATAAAATAGAAATGAGGGTCCTGAGGAAAGGGGATCGGAGGATTGAGAGAAAAACACTATAACAACAAGAACCATGCCTGTAATCAAATTCAAGAGATATATACAAGAACTGATCTCCTCGGATTGTGCCGATGACGATTTTCTTTAGATAAAACCAGTTTATGTTTACTTTCTTGTAATCTGAATCCATTATAATTGTTACGCAACTCATTAAAGCCTAGTTTTCTAACCCACTCTTTACATATTCATTGTATTGGGCTCTTTGAACCTAGATTCTTTTACCATTTGGGCTTAAGGACCAAAAACTTGCCCTTACAATTACCTTTAAAAACTTTTTTTCTTCTTAAATTATCGTTAAAGGTGGTTCGGTTAACAGGTGCCCTTAGAACATTGATTAATAAATTATTTTAAAAAAATTTTGATACCACTTTTATGGAAATATATATATATATATAATTTGTAAAAAAATCATTTTTTTCCCATAAAAGTTTTTAAAAATATAACTAATTCTTTTAGGGTATCATTAAATTTTTCCTTAAAAAGTTTAAGACATCTATGCCACTTTTTAAGTTTGAACAAAATTCATGTAAGGCCTCTAATTTGCTTTCATTTAATTAGATTTAAGTTTCAAGTTTATTAAATTAGTGTCTTTTCCTCAACTTTTATTAAATTGAAAAAGCTGGAAATTTTTTTTTTCATAATTAATTATTTTAAAAATTTTGAAGGAAAAAAAAAACAATATTCTAGGCAAATTACCAAAAAGACTTGAATGGAATGAAAACAAAGTTAAAGACGGAGAAATGAATTTTGGTCAACTTTTTTGCAATTTGCATTTTTGCCCCCCCAAAAAAAAAAAAAAAAAAAAAACGGATAAGGCGTTGACGCGTTGTAGTTGTTCTCCTCTCCCAAGAAGAGTCCACACCACAGTGACACCCAATACTCCCATGAACTCAACTCTGTAACTCTCTCTCTCTCTCTCTCTCCCATTTCTCTCTTTTCTTCTTCTCATGGCCTCCAAGCTTCTTCCTCAGGCTCTCATAATCACTCCTACTCAATGTCCTTCCAGAAAGCTAGGGTTTTCCACGTTTCTCTCTCGCCGTCCCTCTTCTTCCTTCGTTTCCGGTGCTCCCACTTCCATCTCTAGGGTTTCATCCCCCTCAATCCCATGGAATTTCAGCCCCGTTGTCGCTGCGCTGCCGAAACCGTCTTTCGTTGTGAGAGCAGAGTCGACCTCCGAAGCAGAGGTAGTGGCTGACGATAATGTTGAAGACAATGAAGCTGTTGAAGAATCTGAGGAACCGGAGGCTGAGGTTGAGTCCGAGGAAGCCAAGCCGCCGAGGAAGCCTCGGGTTAAACTCGGAGATGTGATGGGGGTAATAACTAATGATTCACTCTTAACTGTTTTGTTTTGTTCTTTTTTAAAATGTCTGTTTGGTTCTTGAGAAAGTTCAGGAAAAGAAAATTCATTGAGCATGTAGAAATTAAGCTTAAAATGTTGTGAAAATTGCGGAAATGTTTTTTTTTTTTTGGGGGGGGGGGGGTGGGCATTGCAATTGATTAGTGTATGATTTAGGAGTTTTGATTACTGGGAATTTACAGTTTAGGAGACATTGCAAATGACCATATAGTTTGGGGTTTTAGCATGGGTAATTGTAATTTTACCATATATTTTATTTGGTTATTTAGATAATGACCAACTAAAAAGGCATCAAAGTTTTTTTTTTGGGGGTTATAGGAAGACATTGAAAATATGATGTTTTTATTCTGTTTCATTTTCATGAAGAGGAAAGAAAAACTGAGAATATCAACTAAATGTTCTCAATACATGTGTTGTTTGAAAAGAAAACCGAATAGTTGAGAAAAACAGTTTCCAAATTTCTCTTTGGACATTTTCTGTTGGTGGCTGTGCTAATGGAAAACTATCTTCAGAGAATGGAACCAAAATAGGCCCCAAGATTTTAGACAAGTGAATTTTCATGAAGGGATCCAGCTAGATTTATTACCTATATAACGGAAAAGGTTCAACTCAATTGAGATATGTGAATGGATTTTAGACTACAGAGTTCCACTAAGGGTTCCACAAAGGGTTTCAGTTAGCTTAACTGGTAAAGTCTTTTGTCGTTGAAGGAGAGATTTGTGGTTTGAACCATGTGTAAAAACCAATTGGTGTATTGTCCAAATAATAAAAAACAATCATCATGGAGCAGAAAAATAGGTTGAAATTCTATCTTATATAAAATAAATAAAAGTTCCTCGAATACTCCCTTAAACATCACTTGAGAGATTACTAATAAGTGCGATTGATCAACCTAAACAATGAGGGATGTAATTTTATCACCATTATGATTGACATCGCTTAGAAACTTATAAATTGTTATTTTAATTGTCTTCATAGCCCAAAAAAAAAAAGAAAAAAAAGAGAGTAGGATCTCCCTTTTATTCCCACTTTTTTTGTTCTTTCTTCGCTAGACAAACCAAGGTAGTGATTTTTGTGGTATAATGTGATAGAAATTTTGCTGTTGTTTGTGTAGATATTGAATAAGAGGGCAATTGAGGCGGCAGAGAAGGAGAGGCCAGTCCCAGATATTAGAACAGGAGATATTTTGGAAATTAAATTGGTAAATGTGTTTCTGATACTCTGTTTTTTAATGTACATTTCTGTACTGTTTATTGACCAAAGATTTTTTTTTTTTTTTTTGGTTCTTTCTCTTCTAGGAAGTTCCTGAAAATAAGCGTAGGTTGTCCGTCTACAAAGGGATTGTTATTTCAAGACAAAATGCTGGTATTCACACAACTATCCGGATTCGCAGAATTATTGCTGGCGTAGGGGTTGAGATTGTTTTCCCTCTGTAAGTGCACCTGTTTTATTGCTTCTTAAAGTTTGGTGAGAATTTTTTGCTCAAGTTGGCTAGAGGATCATATATATCGTATGTCTTCAGTCATATAACTGTGTGTAATTAACTAGCTGGATTTATACATGTTATCTTGATTTGTTGTGACTTGAATCTGAACCACCTAACCTGGAGAAAGCTACTTATTCAAACAATAATAATAATAAAAATAAAAAAATAAAAACATGGAGAAATTCATTCAAGGATGGTAATAGCCATGAATGATTATAGCTTCTTGAAAAGAGGAGAAAATAAGAATCAGTGAATTACTACTCAAACACACCATAATAGATTAAAAACAATGATTTATAGTAGTCATTGAATTTTCAAACTAAGGTGGCTTTCAAATTAGTATGTCCACCCAAAATTTTACAAGTGCTGGTAGCGTTGGAAACATTAATTGTATTTTATGTAGCATATGGATAACAGCAGCTGGCAGTTTATATAAATGGAAGCCATAAAATGAAATCCTAAGATGCCCTTATTCCAAAGAAACATTAAGGAAGCTATACAGGTTTGTGTAATCAGTAGGAAAGAATATAGGCACTCATTTCCTAGCTTTATTAGGTTGGTTTGGATACTAATGTCGGTTACATGGTGTAGGACAGTCTGTTGGGCTAGGAAAGCATGAGTAAGGATACGGGATATGGGAATCATATGATATGAATAAAATTAAAAGGGGAAAAAAAGGAATTGTTGAAAAGACAGGGATTGGTCGAAAGTAAATATATTTATATGTTATTTCGATACCTAATTGCTTTTACAGTGTAATAGTATAATCGCACAAGCATTCTTTATTCAAACGCTAGTCAAAACATCCATCATGGTCCCTTCCTATGTTTTTTATATGCAAGTATGCCTATTGTATATGAAAGGTCATATTCTAGTGTTAAAGGTGTATCCCTCACTTACTCAAGAGTATCCATGATTATAGGATTTGATTGAAGAATTAAAACTTGGTATATTTTCAAAATTTGGATGTGTTTATGAAAACATGATGGGAAATTTAGGATAGGTTTGGGATTTATAACATTCTCTACAGATTAAATGCAAGTGCAAATTATAAGTTTTGCATGATTATTCATGGGTTTTTTTTTTTTTTTAGATTTAATATCTTGTTCTTTTCGTGGGAACTCTATATGGGGACATCATAGTGCAAAAAATTTAAAAAATGGATAATAATGTGCAGAAAGGTTTAAGGATATGTAGTAAGCCAATGAACCCTGCCTCAATTGGTACTCCCTCCTCTCACAAGTGTGGGTGGAGCATGAAGTTGTGGGCTCAACACCCATTGGATGTACATATAACTCACCGAAATGTGATACCTCTAAATCAAGGAGCTCTAATTCTAACTTGATTAGTTCTTTTGGGGTATAGAGCAGATGTGATGAGTGTTTTCCGAGTGTCACAACAAAAAAGGTCTTAACACATTAGTAGCAATTAGCAAAAAGCTGGCAGTTGAATCTTTACACTTGGGACATAATAGATAACTTTGGCCAGGGGATGTCTGGTGTCTGGATTTAAGCTTTATAAGCCTGATGATGTAGCTGATGCTCCAATTATCATTCCCATAGGAGCTATCTTGTGAAATAGTAGGTGTTTTGAAGACAATGAGCGTTTCATGCCTGACCTTAAGCTTCTATTTTTCAGAACTTTATTGGACTGGCTCTCTGTGTGGAGGAACCATCCTTTTTCTTCTATTTTGGATTTACTTGATTTTTGTAATGTTCATTCTTGATTTGTTCACCCCTGTATACTCCCTGTGTACTTGGGTGTCTCTCTCTTTTTAATATCAATGAATCTTTATTACTTATCAAAATTTTATTTTTTATTTTTTATGCTATCCTTTTTTTCTCTTGCATGAACTGGAAGCAGCATAATTGTGTTTTATCATTGTTATTGCAGTTACTCACCGAACATCAAAGAAATTAAAGTAGTAAAACACAGGAAGGTCAGGAGGGCAAGGTTGTACTACCTGAGAGACAAGCTTCCCAGGTTCTCCACTTTTAAATAAGAACAACTCCGGTGCAGCTGCTTTTTGTTTGTTTTCACTTTCAGAGTAATTTCTTCAAACTTGAGATGTTGTAACCTGTAGGAACGAAATACCCTTGTAATCAATCTGTTGTGATATATAATATTGCATTCTTGTCTTTCTTTTTTCCTTTTCCTTTTCTATGATATAACTGGCCACCTGATGCAGGACTGTTAAGAAAGTTCAGAATTCCTGAATAAGGAGTGATGTTTAAGAGTTTAGGTTAGAAGAGAATGAATGTTGACGGCTGTTTGGGGCTGAAACAAGGAGAAACAAAAAATAACATAAATAAAACACTAGGCAATCACACCTAGGTCATCACACAAACAAAGCTTAAAATAAGCTGCTGAATTTTATTAATCAAAATATTATGAAATAACATAACTACAAAAGAGCCTTTATATAGAAGCTATAGTTATCCTTTTCCTAGTAGGACTTAGACTTTAAATAACTTATTCCTAGAATGGATAGGAATACTAATAAAAATTAAATAAAAGACTTAATAATACTTAAACATAAAATAAGACTCATGTGCCTTTGGTATGGCCAAGGACAGCCCATTCTATATTTCTGAAAATTACCAAATTGTCCTTATTCTAATAGAACTTAATTAAAACTAATCCAGCAGCAACTAAACAATAAAATAAGACTAAGCAAGGTCCCATGAGAGCATCCCATCATCCGAAACATCCCAAATTAAGGCTTGAGCATTAGAACCAGCTTTTCGCCTCTTATAGGTCTTCAAAGTGGGCTGCCACTAACATTCCCCATCACCACCTTTCTTTTGCTTTTTCCTTTTCTTTACGTTTTTATTTTTCAAAATTTTGCCTTTTTCTGGGGGTTGATAATCATTAGGCATGCGGTCTAGCAGGCCAGTTGCCTATTCACACGAAGCTTTGATTTGGAGGAAGAGGGGAGGAAAAGAGAGAAAATCCATTGTTTGGTAAAGGGGAGTAGGGATGGTAGAAATAAAAAAACGGATTCATTTTCTTCCTTGCCCCATTATTTTCTCTCTTTTTATTTTTTGTTATAATAATTGAGGGAGAGGGGATTCAGACATTGGTTCTTCTTATAAGAGGGACCAATCATTGTCACTAAGTTATAAGGCTCTTAGTTTTTCTTCTTAGTTTGAGAAGAAAGGGAGTGAACAAAATACTTTTGAGGATGGGACTATAAATATGTTATTTTCTCTTATTCTTCTTCCTCCTTCAAAACTTACCAAACACAGAAATCTTTTTATTATTGAAAAAATAAAATAAATAAATAAATCCTTTCTCTTCCCTCTTGCTTTTGCATTTTACCAGATATAGTGTTAAGTCCTAGACATTAGGCTTATGATATTTAAGAGTCGATGTCTTTTGTTGTGAATTGTGATTGGTGTATAATAAGTCTAGGAACAATAAAGTTTTTTTTTTTTTCACAACTACTGACATGGTCATTTGTGATTGGTGTATACTAAAGTGGTGTTAGTAGTGGATATAGGTGAAAATGATGTTTCAATCATAGAAGATTATTAGCAGTTACGAACAAAATTGTGTCCTTAACATTACTCTTAGTCAATATGCACTAAAAAAAATCAAGTAAAAAACTGTATAAGACATTTTATTTAATAAATTTAATAGAGCTGGTGAACAAATAGAAGTCATTTTATTAAATTGTTAATCCAGTTTAAACAATAAAGATTAAAGATGGAACTGAAATGGATCAAATAACTAAGATGGCACCAATGTGACAGTGGTCTAAGTTTCTCTAATATTTAAGTCAGTTAATCTCGCCTCTTTGTATAATGGAGTAGTATTAAGTATTTTTCTCATACTTGTGATACAGAGAGGAATGTTGTTAATATAAAGTTACAACACTCATAATTCCCCCACTTTAATTCTTGCCATGTTTCAGCAGCATGGCCGTTATGGGCATCATTGGTAACTGGGGTTTACTTGTGTCATTTGTGAAGCTCATGCCTCTTTTGGGTGAGGATCCATGCGCTTTCTCCACAATCTTAACATCACCATCATGTTTGGTTATTACTTATGGATTTTACTAACGTGTGCTCTAAGGGCACACATTAATTTTCATTTTTGGAAAAAATTTTCTTGAGAATTGAAAAAGTAACGACAACTTTTTCAATTACCAAAAAAATATTTCCAAAAATAGAAAACACATTAACCGGACCCCATTACTTATTAGTATTAACTATATGATTCTTGTGCCAACGTTGTGGTCATCTTTGTCTTAAGGTCGTACATAGGCGTGCCACTCTAGAAGATCTTCTTCGAAGTTCGAACATATTAGACCAGCCAATCCAAGTGATATTAATGAATTGACAATTTTCTAACCCCATCAAACTTCAATTCAACTCAAGCTCATTATCAAAATTAATGAATCATGCTTAATTTCTTTACAAAGTTTCAGAGCACTTGAATGTAATCCATGACTAAACTAAAGCTTAACTTTCAAATAATTATGCTAAGGGTCTTGTAAATTAATTGATACCTCTTGATATTTCTAATAGAGACATTTGGGTTCAAATTCCTCCTCTCATTGTAACCATTAAATTATTATTAACAAAAAATTATAGCCTTTTCTTTTTTTTCCTTGACCAGTAGGCAATAGCCAAGCATTCAATCTCAATGAGAATTATTTTACAAAGTGACTACAAAATTCTTCATATCTCATTTATCCTTCTTCTTAAATTGCTTGGCTGGTTTATTTATTTATTTGTTTGTTTCATTTTTAAGTCTAGAGTTAGAATAATTTTCACAAAATATTTTACAATTGTGAATCAAGGTAGTAAGTTATGAATTACGATGATAAAATTATGTTAGTGATAGACTCAAATCAAAACCAATAAAAACATGTCAATTCAATTGTTGTATTTATAATATTACTATATAGTTTTTAATCCCAAGTCATGCTTTTTTTATTATTATCATATATAAAGATATCCAAACCTCTTCGAGTATTAGACTATTTTTTTGGGTGTATGCAGTCTCCCGTCCCATACACATCAGGTTATTACATGGAATAATTCCTTGGGAGTGGCCCAAGATGTTAGTAAGAAGTTTCAAATCTAAGATTCCATTAATATCATGAAGTCTTAAAAACCACGTAGTCATCCCATCAAACCGTCCCCATTTTGTATGTAAGCTTATCCAATGGCCAATACGAAGTTGGAAGTCGCTTAAGTGAAAAGCACAAATAGAAGAATATGCTGGTCTTGGCATTGGCTAAGTTTTATTAGAAAAGCAAATGTGGTTATGCCTATCTTCCAATGCTTATTAGCATAGTTTGACGTGATTAGCCTGGTAACCCAATACTGTATCCTGCTCTTGATTTTAGAGATCCTATTGGGTGAACTATAGAATACAACAATCATAATAATTCGAGAATGAAAATTGAAAATGAATACCTTTTGATTATCTCTTGCTCTTGCATATAAAAAGAAAACATGACAGGTAAGATAAACCCATTGATGACTGAGCCATATGGCAACCAGCTCAACAAATTTATTAGGCTCTTCTTTGTTTCATATTTAAGAAAGTCCTATATATATTTTAAAGTTGCAATGTGTTCCCTGTATTCCATCTTATCACAATGACCTGAATAAATAAATGATTCATGCTTTTGCAAATATGTCACTATATGATACATGCTTTCATCATAGCAAGAATTGTTTTTGCGTATAAGTTATCTGTTTTCTATTTCCTCATCTTTAGCAAACTTTCTTTTCATGTTAAGATTTTGAAACATACTAATCTGATCAATTTATGCCTTTTGGTTATAAATAAAAAAAGATGCTTTTTTTTTTTTTTTTTTTTTTTGAGAAAAAAAAAAAAAAAAAAAAAAAAAAAAAAAAAAAAAAGATGCTTTTGGTTTTACAGCAAGCACAGTTGGTGGTGGAACAACTTGGTATTAATTGGGATGAAAATTTTATGACAAAGCATATATACCATTTTCAGCCGGTTTTATTGGCAGGTTACAATAAAGCACCTTGTTATTGAAGAGGACGGCCCTGACTAGTTGGTTGAGATGTTTCAAACAATTTTTTTTTTCTTTCTAAAGAGCGGTAATAATTACATACTGTGTGTACGGGATACACAAGGTCACATCAGCTAAAATCATAAGTTAAAATTGTAAAAACACGATTTCAAATGAGTGTGTAACAAAAATTGACTTTTTCCTAATATCGTTATCAACCAATTCATTACCAGAAAGTTAAATTTATCAAAATGAAATACTTTGGCAAGGAAAGCCCAACCAATCAAAAGCCTAAACAGAACTCTACATGCTCTCAAGTCTTACCAATAAAATCAGAATTCTTGCCAAAAGATTTATTTTTCAATTTTATTTTGCCAAAACGCTCACTAAATGCACTTCCTAATTGGTTAACCAGATTAATTATCTTCGAATTTTATTCACATTTAGATAGCATATAAGAAACTTAAAAGTGGGTATCTGTAACATATTTGATTGAAATCAATGGTAAAAAATCAAAAATTTCCCTTAAAATTAGGCACCAAAAATTTTGGAATTTTTGGCCTCACTTTTTCTTGACGTATAAAATTTGAGTAATGTTAAATGTTACAAACACAACTTTTTTTATAATATTTTTACAAACGGTTAATGTTGAAAATTTTTACTAGTTCTTATCTAAACCGATTACTACTGACATCACTTTTATACTTACCAATAACTCATAATATCAGCTATTTGTAAAGAAAATTATAGCTCTATTTTCCATAAAAATTAGTTCAAGTTCTTAAAACATGCCTTCATAAAGGTAGTACAACAACAATTATGGGAAAAATATATGAAGCATCATCTCGGATAAAATGTTGATCTTTGGTACAACCAGTTTGATAATTGGGTTATCACTTGAAGCATTGTAATATTCCAAAAAAAAATATAAAATAATATTTGTCAGTTACCTTTTGTAATTTAAATCTGAAATTCCAACTTCCAATCTCAATGTCAACAAGAAATTATGATGTATGAGGTATTGACAAGTTCCTTAATAAATAAGAAAAAGGAAAATCACCATTTTAATATTATAACCAAACTCAGTGTCCGTTTGGGAACAACTTATTTAATTGAAACTGAAATTTTTTTTTTGAAAGTATTATAGATAAAGTTAGCTGAGTAGTACAGTGGAACTCATGAATAGTACCAAAAAGTGCAGGGAGACCCATAAATAGTAACAAAAATAAGCTAAAATTGCAAATAAACTGAAATTTTCAACTTGTCCCATACGGATACTGAAAATCAATCCAATTTACTTCCTTTCTAGCTCTAGTGAAAACCTTTTTTTTTTTTTTGAGAAACAAACTAATTGCTAAACACATGCACTTTTAATTATACTCTGTCACCAAATTCAAACACATTACTTAACCCAAAGTATCATTACAAAATGGACTACCTAATTTGTAGCTCTACTGAAAACTAAGATGCAACCTGCAAGATATTTTCAAACCTACCTAATTTGGGTGAGTGGTGATATTTATGGTGCATGTGAGGATTTTAACCAGTAATTTTTTTTTTTTTTAAATAACATGTCTAAATTTTTTTAAAACTTAATTAATTTCTAAACATGTGTAATCATGCATCCCACGTAAGGATTACCCCAAAGTTAGAAGGAAAAATGGAAAATTTAAGTCGTTGAATTATTTATGGGTTTATATACAATGTATGAGGATAACACAAATAAAAATTTTAAAGTATTCATTTGGTTTTTCCAGTTCTATGGCTTCTATTTTTTTCCCCCAATAAATTTATAGGCATAAATTTTTCATAATTTTTATAAAAAAAATGCTTCTATGAAAGTAATGTCAATAATATGAGGGAAAAAAACAACTAATGTCAATGATGTAATAATGTGAAATAATCTTAATCCAATCGCAACTTACTTTAACAAATTGTAAATATATCTTAAAAATTTTTATATGCCTAAATGATTCTCTTTTTTCTTTTCCTTTTGAATAATGTCACTTTTGAATTGGGTGGAGCAAATCGTGAGCGGACGATATATCAATATTGTTGGGTTACACGTGTGAGTGAAGTCCCACATTGAATAAAAATGAAAAGAATGAGTGGTTAATATAACATAATTGAGCACATACCCATTGGGCTTAGGCCTTTTGGGTTAAAGTGTGTCTCTATATGTTATATTAATTACTCAAGGAAGCTCCCCAAGGTGTTTTATCTCCCTAACAAGTGGTATCAGAGCCCATGGTGGTGTGCGGCGAAGGTGGTGAGGTGTTCATGGTCCCTACCCAGCGGGGACAGAGAAAGCCTAAACGGCCCACACATAAAGATCCTGGAGAAGAAAAAAAAAGCCCAACAAAGGAATATTGCTAATGGTGCTAAATAATGGTGTGGTGCGAGATTCCCATGGACATGGACGTACGGGGTTCCCATGGATGTGCGTGCGGGGTTGACACGTGGTTCCCATGGATGGCGTACGAGAGACTCATGGATGACGCGCTGATGAAGTGAAAAGCCCATTAGGCAAGGGGGAGTGAGTAGGACTTGTTCATGACCCACAAAGAAGTCTTGAAACTCATAAAGAGGCAGACTCACACGTGAGGGGGAGATTTGTTGGTGAGTGGTTAATATAACATAATTGAGCACATACCCATTGGGCTTAGGCCTTTTGGGTTAAAGTGTGTCTCTATATGCTATATTAATTACTCAAGGAAGCTCCCCAAGGTGTTTTATCTCCCTAACAAATATCAGTGTCGAATTCGACGGTGATGGAGGCAAATCTCCAATGGGATTAGTTAGGGGAGGGGCTCCCTTTTCATAAAGGGGGAGGAGGGCTCAACTTTGAAGAAAAAACAAAGGGAAAGTGAGAGACAAAGATGTTTTGAAAAATGGTTTACAATTTTATTTGGCGTAAAACCATTTTACAAAGATCACAACTGTGCTTTCTTGATCAATTGAAAATATTTTTGGTTTTGACCAAGACTTCACACCCAAAAATACTGAAAAAAAATTTCCACCAAAGTGGTAGATTTTGCACTAAAAAAAGGAGTCGTGCTTTTTTTTTGGATGAAAAAAGGACTCATGCTTAAAGCAACGGGGACAAGTTTTCGAATAATTAAAATGAAAATGGCTGACTACCCATTTTATTATTCATATATTTAAGTGATGGATTACCTAAAGCTTCAAGTCACAGAGACATTTTAACCCAAATAAAATTTTTATCCACAAATTAAAAAAGAATCCGGTTAATGTATGCCCCATATATTAATTATTTATTTTAGAAATTTTTTTTATAGAGAATTGAAAAAGCTATCAAAACAGTCAACTATTTTTGGGTTTAGCTTACTTCCAGTTATTTTTTAATTAAAATCTCATTTTATACTGTCACATTATTCACTAGCTAAATAAAATGTAGATATTAAAACTCATTACTATTTGCTATTGTATATATCAGTGGCGGAGCTAGAATTTCAAGTTAGGGGGGGCAAGATTAAAAGACAAGATTGAAGGTAGAATTAATCTAAGATAAATTAATCGATACTAAATACACACAATTTAAACATGTAATTTGGATCTTTAAAATAAATTGGAAAAATAAAACAATGTAAAAATATTAAGAATATAACAATATGCTTATGAAGTTCTATTCGGCTATATGCAACTCAATGCCATGAATGCTTCTAAAATTTCATATAGACATTTTTACTTTTTTTTGTCATTAAAATTTGAGTTTATAACAAAAACTCAAGTTTGATATTGAAAAGGTTGATAACTAGAGAAAAAATTGTAAACTGGAAACCAAATGGTGAGGCGCTAAAGTAGGCACATTACACATAAACATAGATTTTTTCTTTCAAAGTCCAATTCAGTATTTTTTTTTTTTTTTTTTTTTTCAGTCGTAGTTGGCAAAGTAGTGTACAAAAAAAGAGTACTATTAAATGGGACCCATTATGTAAAAAAAGTGTTGCCATGTGAATGTAAAATTGTCTGACAATTGTTGACAAGCTAATATATATAAATAACAAGAAAAAGTAGATTGTCTTTTGTGTCAACTGTTAAGTGGGGACTTTTACTGCATTTTACATCACTAAAGCTTGAGAAATTTTGAGAAGGCTAGGGGGGGCAAGTGCCCCCTCTCGACCCCCCCTCCCTCCGCCCCTGGTATATATATATATATATATATATATTTGGTTAAAGTTTGTCATTGTATATTTAAAACAATAAAAAATATTCAATTAAAAAAATATTAGAAATAAACCAAACCCATCACTTTTTTTTTTTTCCCGTAAAAAGTTTTTTAAAATAATTTACTAACCTAGGTACAGGTAAATAAAATCCAATTAAAAAAAACACAGCGAGAGAGAGTCAAGTAGATATGAAAATGAAAGTAGATATACGTCAGTGGTGGGACCCAAATCTAGACTGGTTATCCTCAAACAAACAAAACAAAACAAGAAAAAAAAAAAAAACCAACTCTCTCTCTCTCTTACATTTGAAGCGGACGTCGCTGTCGTCACTAGTTGACACGTGCGATCTCTCCAACCTACCCTCCCTCCCTTCCCTTCTCTTTCTCTCAGATTGCCGCTCTGTTCTGTGATCATTAGACCCATCCATCACAGACCAACACCAATCTCTCTCTCTCTCTAACAAACATTATTCTCTCTCTAACGCACACAAGCAACACATAATTCTCTCTAACGCACACACACAAACACAAGCACACGCAAACATATTCTTTTCTTTTTCTTCTCTCTGTGTTTGTTTGTGTGCGTGTGTGTGGGGGGTTGAATGTTAGGATTCTGTGAATGACTGGGCGAGTCTCATACAGGGTTTGATTCACTGATTCTTTGATAATTTTTGTGGTGCCAACTGAACTGAACTGAACTGACCTGACCGACCGACCATCATGAGTGCCGTTGGTGCTGGTGTTGGTAATCAATTGGTCTCTATTTATCCTGATGAGCTCAAGTTTACATGTATTTTCCTCTCTTCTCTCTCTTCCTTTACTCTTAATCTTTCTGGGTATCTTTTCTTTATTTATAATCAATTACGTTGTTTTTGCATTGCATGCGTCTCAATTGGAATTACCCATTTTTATTAATAGTGTCAATTTCTTAGCTGTGATTTATTTGTTTGTATTCATCAGACACAGGACTAAGGTAAAGCTTCTCAAATGTTAATTATATAATTAAATTTTTTTTAGGCGAATGTAAAAATTATTTGAGAGCTATGGGATATATGAAATAATGGGTCTTTGATATTCTATCATAAGAAACTAATCCAAGTTTTCTGTTACCTAAAATCATAAAATTTGGAACATACAACATCTATGCACATGGCCATGCTGGTGCAATCGTTTCTCAATGGTGTTGGGGAGTTGCATGAAGAAAGAAACCATACAGTGTTGCTGGTTTTATTTACGAAGGATGATATTGATACCAATCAATATGTATATTTATGATAGTTGGGGAATAGGAGATTTGAATTTTGGACATCTCTGAGGTGCCAATTGAGCTACGAGCTCTTGGATGAAGAAAGAAATGATACAGTGTTGCTGATTTTAGTTATTTATGAATGATGATGATGAGGACAACGATACCAGTCAAGAAATATATATATATATATATATATATATATATATATGTGCTAAAAATATTGGATGCACAGGTTTGATTGTATGGCTACATGGATTTTCAAAGGAGCATGGAAAAGTGATGATCTTCAAGTGGAAACATCAAGGATTGGGATTGGTTGTGGCAGAATTGAAGATTTTGGGTCGTGGATGTGTGCCAATACACTTTTTTTTGTACCTTGAGGATTTGATGTATGAGATGACGGCATGGGTAAGGCTTATATGGATTTATCAAAAAAAAAAGAAAGAGGATAAGGCTTATGTGGGGATGTTGGGATAGTGGATAGGTTCCAAAAGAAGGAATGATATGATAAGAGATAATTACTTACAAGAAAATTAAAAGGCAATTGGGAAAAATGGATTGAAGAAGTGGGTCACTTCTTCATCTGTTCTTGTCCGCTTCTCTTGTTTGGAACTACGTATGCTCTTGATTCAGGAGCATTTGGTTTTTCCAGATTTGATTGTGTGACTATCTTTTCAATTGTATGTTGATGATCTCTAAGCTAAGGAAAATCAGCTACAAATTTGTTTAACCTTGTGGATATATCTAAAGTTATGGAGAAAATTATGTGTTTTTCACTCTATAGTTAATGGAAATTTAAACAGGATTTATGACAACCTATGATTATTCAGAAGATCAAGGAGATTGTCTTTATGTGAGATGCTATCAAAATCTGAGTTTCCTAACTAATGTTTGCAGAATCCTTGCTTTGTAGTAATTTCTGGAAACATATGAAAGGAAATGGGGAAAACACAGAGCAACCTGGGGGGAGGGGGATTTTAGAATAAGAATAAGGTTACATTTGGAATGAATGGAGATGAGAGGAGAGGGGAAAGTGGTTGAAATGTACTAAAATAGGGTATGTTTATTTTGTAAGAGTTCTGAAATTTAAATAAATGAGTCAAAAATCATGTTGGATGTGGGGCATACAAATAAAATAGAAGAAAGAAAGATAATGATAGATTCACCTGGGTTGGTTCATTAAATATATGGAAAAAGAAAAAGAAAAAGAAGAATACTGACCAAAAGCATGAAATTGAATCTGACAAAATTAAATACAACATGACTTAGATATAGGCCTGCTTCCATACAGCTATTTGGTTCCTTCGTATGCCTATGAATTTGTGTTTTTTGGTTATGTTTGTTTTATAAGAATTTTATTCAAGAAATTTCTTATGGATATCTTGGGATTCATGTAATCAGTTGAGCTGGAAAAGCAAAGCTACTGTGATCTTAAAGTTGTGAACAACACAGAAAATCATGTTGCTTTTAAGGTACTATCTCTATTATTATGCAGATATAAACATTTTTATTTGTTGCTGGATATGTATTTAGCAAGCCATTCTAATTTCATATCAGTTACATATGACTTGAATGTTCCCCTTTCTTTTTTTTGCTAGGTTAAAACCACTTCACCTAAAAAGTACTTCGTGCGGCCCAATACTGGAGTTGTAGATCCTTGGGACTCATGCATCATAAGAGGTTCTTTTTAATACCTTGCAAAAATTTTTTGATAGATCTTTTTTCCCCCTGCAAGTAATGACCTTTTGATAATCTATTGAACATATCTTTAGGAGAAACTGCCCAACATATAGACATGAGCAAAGTAGTGACTGGCCAATCAATGAACACCTGTTGGGTGATGGTTGGCTTTTGATTTGAGAAGTGTATTAGCTGGCACTAACTGACGATATGCCACTTGGTCGCACACTGTGAACCATAACAATATTTGTTCTTAAAATATCCTCCAATAATCCCTTAAGATTTTCTTATTTTTATTGCTGCCTTTAACAAACTTCTTGATTTGCAGTCACCCTCCAAGCCCAACGAGAATATCCTCCAGATATGCAATGCAAAGATAAATTTCTTTTGCAGAGTACAATAGTGCCTCCGAATACTGATGTTGATGATCTTCCACAAGATTCTGTAAGAACGTTGATTTTGAGAGTCATGCCTTCGTTCGACTAGCTTGATCATATTCTGTTGAAATAATACTGATGTTGTACAGTTGATGTTTACTATTGAATCCAGTTTACTAAGGACAGTGGAAAGGCTATAGAGGAGTGCAAGCTTAGGGTTATGTATGTTTCCCCTTCCTCAGCTCAAGCAAACTCAACAGTAGAATCGTTGAGGGACTCCGAACTAAGTTCTGATAGTACTCACCTTGTAAGTTTTCTTAAAGTTTTTATGTTTTTGTGGTTCAGTTTTTTTATTAATAAGTCTGGCTTGGTAAAATATGTGGGGTATGTATGCATGTTTGTGCAGGCTGAAGTTTGTGCATGCATTTGATATATTATTTTAGTTTGTTGGGGGCACAGTTACCTGCTCTTATATGTTTCATCTTTTGAAAATGACTTTCAAGGAAGTACTTAGAGCACTACTTCATTGCCTTGTATGAAATTAGCACCTAGATATCTTATCACAGACAAGCCAAAGAATGAAATCAGGTCTTTAAATGTGTGCCATACTATTCATAGAAAATCTGAGAATATTCCTTTTTGCAACGTAGATGTGTTATGTGTTGAAAACAGGCTCATGAACTGTGCATGAGGCATTATGCTGTTCATCAGATTGTGCTTGTAAGTGGCAACAAAGTTTTCCTCCTAACCAATTTGGAGGAATCTCCTCCATCACAGTACTTGGCATTTTAGATGACCATCCACGGGTGTTTTAAATACGTGACTCATGAAGTCATTTAAACAGATTGCATAATGATTAAAATAGGTCATGCAATTAAAAGCACAGGTCAATGGTCATTTAAATTGCCATGTGATAGGTGTGAGGATTTTTCCTGGTTTGGAGGAAAATTCTGTCATACTTCTGTCCAGTTATTGATTTCTAGTTATCTGCAACGAAGTATACATTGAAGCTGCTAGTTAAGTCCAACTTCTTAACATGATCATTGAGATGTTTACAGTGTGCTGTATATTTTTCAATTTACTTCTAATTCCTTTTTCCCCCTCTTTTCGTCCAAAATTTTCTTTTGCATGCAGAACCAGACTTTGCAGCAACTGAAGGATGAAAGAGATACAGCTGCTCGACAAACAAAGCAACTGCAACAGGAACTGGTATGTATTATGTTTTTCCCTGATCTATTTGTTTTCAGTCTTATTTATTAGTTTGATGATGATAATGTTAATCTCTTAGATTCTGCAAGTGAAGATGGTATATTTTTAAATGTACATGAGTGCATTAAACGATACCCCCCTGAAACTTTGATGACATCTGATTACTTTTAAAAGTCAACTGAAAACTTGTTATTGAGTCAGTTACCTTGGACTTATCAGCTTGACTGTTGGAATTATTGACAATTCTCTGTAGAGTAAAATGGTTTGAAAACAACACAGTTGTATAGCCTGCCCCGGTTTAGCTCAATTGGTAGGCCTTAGGGTGTGCTCCCTCAAGGTCTTGGGATCAAGTCAAGGATTACCCAATGCACGGTTCTTGTGGGCAGGGTCATGCATCCGAGGTTTACTCTACAGGGGTGGGTCCAAAGGGCCCTATCTTGAGGAGGTTTCCCATCATAAACAATAAAATTAAAAAACAACACCACATTTGTATAGCCCATTCCATGATATTCTGATCAGCATATTAGTATCATATTGAAATCCTCTGGATCAATTTGATTGTTTAATTGTCTCTTTCACCTGTTGATGGGAGCTCAGAATGATCAGTGAAAGTTAATATCATCTTCATTTTTATGTGTAGATATGCTGCACAAGATAATAGAGTTTCTCTATAATTTACTCTTTATGAAATATAAAGCTGCTGACATTTGTGACTACTAGCTAATATATCTGTTCTCTCCAATAGGAGATGCTGAAGAGACGAAGAATTCGAAAAAGTGATCGTGGCTTCTCATTCACCTTTGCTATCTTTGTGGCACTTATTGGCATCATGGTTGGCTTCCTCTTGAACCTCTCATTGACCTCACCGTCTACAGAATGAATTGATACCTTTCAGAACTTCAGGAGATATTATTTTCACTTGTTAATTTCATTGTATAATTCTCACACTCAGTTGGATGGAAAGTTCACTTATTTTCTTTTCTTTTGTATATTGATCACGTTAAACCTGTTGTGATCAGCTGTTTTAGAGAACATGTTTCTATTCCATCACTCCCAATGTGGCAGTGAATATTATTCGTTTAATCCCAAATGTTAATATTGCCAACTTCATTTGACATTTCTGGCATTCTTATGGGGCTGCTTGCCAGCTGATGAAGGCTGAGTGCCACCTTGAAAGCACTGCCCCTTCAACCTTTGAGAATTAACATTACGAGGGAACCCAGTATGATCAGATGGAGGTTAATGTGTCATCGCAAAAGAATTTTAATTTAGATATTGCTCAAATTCAGTTAGCAATACCTAGTATATTAGGTTTTTTAATTAAATCAAACACTAGGTTTTTTAATTAAATCAAACACATGGTTACATTGATCAATAATCTATAAACAGTGTTATTAAATTTAGTAAATGCACATAAGAAACTTATGCGATACATAATAATAACAATAGAAATAAAAACATGTAAAACAAGTGAAGCTTAAAATATACCAGAATAGACTACGATAATGAATTTTGAATTGTAGATATTGATATTGAAATTCAGAACACTTAGGATAAAGCTAGATCCTAGATGTAAGTGGGAATTGCAATTTTGAATTGTAGATATTGATATTGAAATTCAGAACACTTAGGATAAAGCTAGATCCTAGATGTAAGTGGGAATTGCAGGATTGGGAATTTATGGATACAAGGAGAAATGAGATAGGGAAAGAGGAATACTAGAAGAGATGTAATAAGTAAGAAAAGCGATGTTTTCTTTTTTTTGGAGAAATACTCTTTTTATATAAGTTTATTTCTTTTAGCTTTCCTTATTGTCATTAATTGTCTTGTTGATTTCTTTGGTCTTTGTTGCCATTATTTTGTCTTTAATTTTCTTTCGTTCATGACAGTTATTGTTGGCTTTTTAAATCACTTTTGAAATTAGATGAAATTAGAGAAATGCACTTCTTTATATTTTACTTTTAAATAATTTTGGATGAATACTCTGCTTTACTTTATTGCTTTTATTAAAGATATGAGAGATGAGAATTTTTTTTTGGGGGATAAAAAAATAGACACATTTTTGGGAAAAAAAGCTATAAAAGTAAAATAACAACATACAAGTCGGAAACATAAAAAAATGTTGACAGGCAATATACAAAGAGATGGTTACCACATGGATTTATTTACAATTACAAGAGAGAAGACAATGCTAGTTTGATAAAATTTGATCAAAATCTTGCTCAATTGGAATGGGTGAATTCTGGTCTAATTAATTCTGCAAATTTCATTTTCATGGGAGCGTGGTACAAAATTTTAAAAATTGGATTGCGTTGCTTTCTTTCAGACAAGCTCAAAAACGTGGCCCCCATTTTCTACCTTACTTTCTACTTCCAGTAATGCCATTTCAAAATTTGCCAAAAACAGCAAACTATCCGAATATAAAAGGGTACTCCCGTCATTTTGTCTATACCAAATCTAAAACACAAAAAAAGAAGAGAGAGAGAGAGAAATGGCGGGAAATGTGCACGTGCCAATTCTCAAACCCTACTCGTGCCAAATTCCCGCCTCTCATTCCCTCTCTTAACATTTCTGCAAAATCTTCCATTATTCACTGTCTAAAGTTTGAACTCCAATTTCTCTCTCAGATCTGAAGCTCTATGGAAACTCGTCTCGCAGACTCGGCTTCCGAACTCAGCCTCACCACCACCGCCACCGTCACCGCTACAGAGTCGGAGAAAGCGTGGCACTTCCTCGCGATCCTCCTATCTCTAGGCCGTCCGGCTCGCGCAGCCGAGCTCGCTTCCCGATGCGCCTTGTTCCGCGCCACCTCCGACCTCGTCGAGTCGCTCTGCTCCATCCCTAACTCGCCGCTCTTCTTCACCGCCGATCTCCACGTCACTCTCTCCCCGCTCGCCCTAACTTCTCTCGCTCAGTTCGCCGCAACTTCCAATTTTATTCACCTCTTCTCGCCTTCGCGAATCCGCATCGGAGTTCCCCAAGCCTATTGGCTGTGGAATCAGATCGATTTTGTCACAACGTGCTCTCGGAAGCGCAAACTGATTTCGTTTTCGGATTGTGAACTTTCGCCAGTGCCGAAAAGAAGAGCGATTTTGAATTACACAGTTGGTAAGGAGAAATTTTTTTTTTTGTTCTTTTCCAAAAAAAATTCAAATTTTGTGAAAACACACTGAATTTTGATGATTAATTACAGCAGAAGAAGAGGAAAAAACGTCGTCGTGTTCGCGGAAATCAATTCAGTATGTTTGTCCAAAGGTATCTTTTTAATTTTGTTAATTTTGGTTTTTGTTGAATTTAACTTGAATTGCAATTCAAATTGTTGAAGTAATTTGCTTTTCCAATATGAGACCATGCTAGATTTGAATTTATCACATTTGTTGTGGTTATGTGAAATTCAAGAGGATGGTTTTGTGTTGATGTATCTAATTTGGTGTTGTGCAATTGGTTAAGAGCTCCTTTTGTAATTCTTGTTTATGTGAGTTTTGACGAAGGACTCTGCGGCTTCATGTTGCTTGTGTTGAGGACTGATTGTATTTGCATGTATGTTCTCTACTTCTTCCCTTAGATGACACATCATCACTCCATAGGTACTAAAATCGGCCACTTTAAGTTTGTTAAGGGCTAAAAGCGATCACTTTAAACTTCAGGAACTAAAATTGTTCACGAGTTAAATTTTAGAGACAAATGATGTATTTTGACCTTAACTTATTCATAATATAAAATAAATAAAAATAAGATACCTGCCTCATTATTGTAACAGATGTACAGTTGCTAGAAGTATCTTATGAGACTGTGTTGGCTAATCCTAATCAGTGTGAAATGTCCAAATGCAAGTGATTTGCATCTTTTATTGTCAGTGCATGACACTAGTGTTCTACTGTATAATGAAATGGCCTTCAATACTGACTTTGTTTGGGTGACACCTCTCTCTCTCTCTAGAATAACTAGTGTGGTTTTCTTGAAATTGTGTGTGTGTTTTCTTTTTTTTCCCCTATTATTTTCTATTTTCTTTGAAGCAAAATTTTGTTGGGCCTTTTTGTTTATATTATTTCAAGAAAATACTTGTTTCATTTAATGAGGTGCAAGCTAGCAAATTACTCTTCCAGATAGCTTTTGAATCATATCATTCATTCAGGTGCAGCTTCAAATGGCTGACGATATTTGTAGGAGCATAAACATGCAGCCGAGTAACATGTCGGTAATGGTGAATAAGTTGATGCTCACACCTTCCATGTTTGCCAAATCCAGTGCTGGTCGACTAACTTGTAAACTGAAGAACCTGGAATATGTAGAGGGTGACATTAATTCAAGCATATTTCTGCAAAGGACGGTGACTAAATCAATAACGGCATGTGAGCCTGATCCAGGAGCTGCTCTTCCAGATACCATTTTGGACCATCCATTTCTGTGTGAAGATGCTAAAATAAATGATTTTGATCTTGGAAGTATAGTGAATCTTGATGCCAGATGTTGCTCACTAGAGGCTAGGAATGTTAATGATGCTTCTAAAGCTAGACAAGTTATAGTGTTTGAAAATGAAAGCATTATGGAAGGCCAGGAGGAAGAAGAATTTCTGGATTCTGTAAGTCTTAAAGGGGAAACAGAAAATCCTTTACGCCCGTTTAATACTGTTCTTTTGGACCTTTCGCCTGAAAATGATTTTAGAAGGATGAAGAATGTGAATTCTATTGATATGATGTCTTCTTTAAACAAAGAGCAAAAACCTACACATTTGGAAACCCAGGCTGTCTCTCCAGGAGCTGATCTCTCTGTAGCTCAGAAGCAGTTGTCAAAACCCTCTGCCAAAACAAAGGCAAGTCACAAGGATGGGATGGCTCCAAGACTGCATACTCTCTCAAAGTCTTTAGAGCATAGTAAAACTGTTGATTCTCTCAAAAAGAAGCAGCAGCATAGAAGGGATCAAACGTCAGTCAGCATGGCACAAAAATTAAAGCGTAATTATGATGACATGCGTATTAAGGAAAGAAGGGGAAGCTCTACTTCTGTTTATCCCAAGGTAGCTCCAATCTGAAATATCCATATCTTATATTGTACTTGGTGGTCAACATCTATGTCCAGCTGCCTGGGTCTTAATTTGAGCTAATTTTCTGACCAAAAGGGGAATAAATGAACTTATTCGTTGAGTTTTAGTTGTTAATGACTATAGATGCTTACTTTGTAGGATCAACAGGAGCCAAAAGCACTTCCAGACTTTGAATCTTATATAGTAGTAGAAGAAGAAGGTTCAGGTATCAAAAGCTTTGATTCCCTCCTGGTATCTTTCCCACATCTCTGGCAATCCATTGATTGTTATGCAGGTCATTGATTGATTTGTCTGATCCCAAACTTGCAGGTGGTTATGGCACTGTTTACAGGGCAAAGAGAAGAAGTGATGGAGTCACTGTTGCAATTAAATGTATGTGAGACAACATTATATGTCATGCCATTGACTGTTTTAGTCCTGGAATCTGTTTAGCTACACATTATCACTAAAGTGCCTGCAATCTTGGACTTAATTTGACTTTTGTTACTTCAATGTGAACTACGATTAAATCCAGTAAAACTGGAATGCACTGGGGCTTAAACTGCCATTACAAGTGAAGGGGGGGGGGGGGGGGGTGGGGAAGGAGGAGGGGGTTAGATTGTCTCATCAATAGAAAAATTGCCTAGGATTTGTAAATTTCCCATTTGCGATTCTGTAACATTGGAAACCAAGCCTTCTTCGTTTTTTTTTTTTTTTTTTTTTTTTTTTTTTTTTTTTAATTTTTTATCAAAGATGATGTTCCTATCTAGAAACGGTATTAGGATTTATTTGAGTTTGTTCTCTGCATCTTGCTCTTTCTTGTAGTTTTCTCTTCTGGTTGTCTGAGATGGAAGGCTATGTTCATTTGATCTAGTAATCCTATGTAATCAACCTAGACTAATTTAGTCATTATAGGGGCTGTATGGTTTCATACTAAGGGTATGAATTGCATACTAAGCATATTGGCAAATTCTTTTGTGTTCTTACAACAACCATTTGGAGTTTCTGCTTATTGCGTCCCCTCATACATAAGCTTTCATGATGGAATCACTTTTAAAGTAGACTTTTTCAATTTTCACGAGTCTAAAGAATGTGAAACACTTGTGTTGGACATGATATGACCTGGATTTAGGTATGGGAGAATCTGGGATTTATCAAACTCACCAACTTGTCATTCCTGACATTGATGCTCAACAACTTAAATGAGGAAGAAAGTTCCCTCAACCTCAAGTTTGCTTTGTTTCTAAGTAGCTCTATATGAGTGAAGTGCTTATGTTGGACATCCTAAGTTACATATGTACTTCATTTTTGGCGTGGTGTAGAACTTAAATTGGTTGTTAGATCTTTAGCCATATCTCTGTGTTCAAACATTCTGAGAGTAGAAGAGTTTGACACCTAGACACATACTTTCACCCAACACTCAAAACCCAAGTCTATGTACTGTAGTGTAGCCAATATTATCATAAAGAATGCCACCACTGTTTGTCTTCTGTAGGAATAGTGACATACTAGAAGTATGAGAAACTTGTCAAAAGAACAAGAAAATGATCAGAGTACAAGATTACTCCCTGATCTCACGTATTTTAATGGCTCTGCAGGCCCACACACTAATGCTCATAGGCGCCATGTCAGCAATGAACAGAAGATGTTGGAACGGTTTGGGTAAGGATTTCATGGAAGTTCATTTATATGAACTGCATTGTGTTTTGCAGCCAACAAGTTGTGATTTAATATGCAAGTTATTGTTTTAATTCAGGGGTAAAAACTTTATTATTAAATATGAAGGCTGTCTCACGAATGGAAATTCCGATTGCTTTGTTCTAGAGCATGTTGAGCATGATAGGCCTGAGGTAATTATTCGATACTCGTTTCTTTTTCTTTTTTACTTTCTTTCTTTCTTGTCTGATCATGGATGTTGACTTTGCCATAACTCTCAGGTACTAAAGAAAGAAATTGACGTGCTTCAGCTCAGATGGTATGGCTATTGCATGTTCAGAGCACTTTTGAGTCTCCATAAGCAGGTAAATACCTATATGTTTTATTTGAATTCATGTACTTTTTGCATGACTAGGGATTCTTAGAATTTTTGTTTCTGCATTTGCAGGGAATAGTTCATAGAGACGTTAAACCTGGCAATTTCCTTTTCTCTCGTAAGGCCCATAAAGGTTATCTCATCGATTTTAACCTTGCCATGGTTAGTTACACTTCTCTTGTTATTCTAATTTTTGTATCTAGTTTATTTCCGCTGAATTGTTCCCTCATAGATTATAACCTGTTGGGTTACTACTGTGTTTCTTCATATGTTTGACAGGATTTGCATCAAAAGTATGGAAACACTTGTAAGTCTTGGTTCCTCTCAAGTTTTGTGTTTTAATCTACCGATGGACTGGATTTAGTATAAGTAACACTGTACTGTGTACACCTCCAATTTTCATTGTATTAATCCTTATTTGGTAAGACTTGATGAGGGAAAAAAAACAAAGAATGAAACTAAGGTGTTGCTTTCTAAACCAACAACACTTCCCCTCCCCCCCCCCCCCCCCCCCCCCCCCCCCCTCTTAATGTGAGAAAAAGGTAGCGTCTTTGTTGTCTAATGTGTTCTGCTCTTACTTTCACAGAATCAAACTAAAGCTGTTGCTGCTCATTTGTATACATTTACAGGCAAATCAAGGATGGGATACGATTTAAGCGTCAATCGTGTTATGGTTCAGAATGCCAAATCTACACCTCCAACCAAAGGTGGGAAGTTCCCAGCTGCTAAAACTATGCAAGCAGTCAATCAGGAGACAACAAAAGTCTCCAAGTCAACTTTAGATCCTAAAAACCTGAAAAAAAAGGGGCATGTAATCAAAAGTCAAGGTGCAGATGGCTCAGGCATAACCTCTGTGAAGGATGTGACAAGCACCAGGACTCCTTCAGCAGAAAGGCGGAGGGAACCTATGCCATGCCAAGGTAGGAAGGAGCTCATCAACCTGTTACAGGAAACAATGCAGAGTCCAAATCATGAAGCATCAAGTGTTCCAGCCCCCATGAGAAAGAGAGTTGCTGCCACTCCTGGAAAAGTGGATAGCAAGCTTGGCTATATTACTCCCATGCCCCTGCATTCATCTGTCATTGGTGTTGCTGGTGCTGGCTTAATAAAGAAAAGAGGTGTGTTACTTATAGCAATTGAGACAATTTTGGATGGAAGTAAACTGTATTCTTCCTATTGATCCCGTTTAATTTGTTGTTAGGGGATGGAAAGCACAAGAGGGAAGGTCCTTGTGTTGGAACCAAAGGCTTTCGGGCTCCTGAGGTGAAAAATATAATCAACCTTAATGACTGATTAATTTGATCTGAATTTTTTCAAAATTTTCCTACCCTGACACTCTGGAACTGTTGCGGGATCATGCTGCCTGGTCTTAAAATTAAGATTCTAGCAGAGAGAGCTGCAAGCTCATTTATCAATAGAATTGTGCTTGATTTTTGTTTTCAAATAGGGTTAGAGAAGCTCATGTCTTGACTGATTAGTGCAGGTCCTGTTCAAATCTCCACATCAAGGCCCGAAGGTTGACATCTGGTCTGCTGGGGTCACCTTACTATACCTGATGATTGGAAGAATGCCTTTTTTCGGAGATCCTGAACAGTAAGAATCATTGTTTTCTTTTTTTTTTTAAAGGTTTTATGCACTTAGTTTTTCATCTCCATACTCCATTTGGCCAACCATACTACTGCTGTTGTCAGGAACATAAAGGAAATATCAAAGTTTAGGGGCAGTGAAGATTTATGGGAAGTTGCCAAGCTACATGACCGTGAATCCTCATTCCCAGTGGTATTCATCATTCATATTACAATCTGTTCAATGATATATAAATTAGAAGACACCTTGTATTGAAGAATGTCATTTTTGTTGTCACAGGAACTGTATGATACACAATCGTTGCCATCTACAAAGCTGAGGGATTGGTGTGAAACAAACACAAAGAGACCAGAATTTCTTGAGGTAATCCCAAGATCGCTCTTTGATCTTGTGGACAAGTGTTTAACAGTAAACCCTAGATTGAGGATCAATGCAGAGGAAGCTCTCAAGCATGAGTTCTTTGCTCCATGCCATGAAGCTCTGAGAAAGGAGAGGCTTTGCAGGCAGGGTTTCAGCCTGGACTCTAGAACTAGCCATTCTTGACATGGACAAATCAGAGTATCAAACCTGTGAAGAATTCTGGAGAGCAAGCTTGATCAGCTTTGTGGAGGCTCTGTGTTCTAAACCTGCTTGTATGTTAGTTCTCAGTGCACCAATGAGCTCTAGCAAATCACACATCCTCTCCTTGTAAGAGCAAGGTGGATGACAAGGTTTGGGTTCAAGATCCAGCCGATGTATGTGTAACTTACCGATTAAAAAATGTAGGTTAGCTTTCAGTCTTTAGGCTTATCATAGCAATTTCTGTTGTAATTTGTACAATATCAGCTGTTTGTTCCATTTCAATTCTTTTTATACCTTGTATAGTTTCTTCTTATAGTGTTATAATTTTTTCAATGATATGGTTATGATTTAAAATGGTATGAAGAGCTGCAAAGATATGTTTGATCCAAATTCCAAAAGGAGCAACTATGCAAATTGTTACTCCCTATAAGATGCATTTAGATGTTATTTATGCTGCCACTTCCCCCTTTGTTATATCACTGAATTATCCTCTAGACTTATTATATTCATAAATGCTCTTGACTGACTTCCATCATTGAAAGTGACCTGAATAATGGTAGGTGGCCTCCTTCGTAAATCAAATTCTTTTCAAAGCCACTGGCTGAATTCCACCTTGATGATAGATTATTAAATGGATGACTTGGAACCATTGTAATGTTTGAACAGTAGATCTGCCAAGAAATACTACCAAAAGAGCATAATCAGCCAATTCAGCCCAAGGTAGAGTTATCTAGAAGAAACTTGAAAGTCTCAAATTTTGGAAGCCTTAAACTATTGCAACATTTTCATCTGATAATTATTGTGCATTCTGCGTTACCTTGGATCTGGAAGCAGTGACCATCAGAATGAAGGAAAACTAAAGCAGATAATCATTAATTCTCTGGTCAGCTTCAGATTGTGCAAAAGCTCATGCATCCAAAGTTCAAAATAAAAGGGGCAAGTTGCATGACGTTGGAGACAAGGTGCCAAATAGAGAATTCGGCATAGGATTGTTAAATATTATTCCTCTGAGTTGGACATCAAAAATTGTGAAATATAAAAAAGCTATAACTTATAATTATTTTCTTTTGCTATTATTATACCCAAAGCATTGACTTTACCGATAGATCCTAATCCTATATTAAACAATCTAAATGAAGCTTTCAAAAAATAGGTTAATAACTTAAGCTGATTCTTAAACCTTTAATTGCTCATTCTTTTTTTTTTTCTCCCCTGATCTCTAAATAAATTCATTATATGTATGTTGATTGCATTCGTATTTTGATTCCTCTCTTGGATGTGCTTGAAGATGAAGTTAATATTTCTTGTCAACCATACAGATCTTTGAAGTATGAACCTGGAAACATCTAGAGGCAAACGGATTTTTTGTTTGTTTTTGTTTTGTTGGTTTTAATTTAGAAGCAAAGTACGGGGCAAAATCGTGCGGATTTTTTAACATATCCCTAGTTGAGCTTGTTTTGGTTTGACTTGTGCAGCCACTTCTTTCTTTCTATATCCTTTGTTCTTGCGTCTTAATGAAATGTTCTCTGTCATATATATATATAGTCAGTATCTGCCCCTTGCTTGTTTCGATAAATAATTCGGAGAGAAAGAGGACTTTTTTTATTATTTTTTATTATGCCCTATCTAGAATCTTCTACTGAAGTAGAGAAAATTTTTGTTAACAATTTGCACAATACAAAGTTTGATTTGAACTCATAATGGAAGTATAGAATCTTCTACTGAAGTAGAGAAAATATTTGTTATCAATTTGTACCATATAAAGTTTGATTTCAACTCAATCATCTGTACTCTTATCAAAATTTATCACGATGATCTTATAAATCTCAAAATTAATTTATTAGTGATTTCTTACTAAATTTCACAGCAATTTTTGGTTTAAAAAAAAAATCAAAGAACCTGTTAGAATATCAGCTTCCATTTTTATTGTGGAACCTCATTTGGACAATATTCACCGTTGAAAATGCTTGTTTCATAATTGTAATAAAAAAAAAAGGAAGAATGAGTATAAGAACCTTTTTATAAACAAATTGATAGGTTATTGATCTTGTAAATAAAATTTATTTACCAAAAAATAAATATTATTAGTTTTAAAAAGATTTATGGGTCTCTTAAGGATTTAGAGCTAAGTTGAGAATAAACAACTTCATTACATGCTCACTATAATAATGCTTAATAGCAAAGTCATCTTGGTGATGAAAAAAGAAAAACACCCAAACAATTCTTTACACAAAACTAAACGTTTCAACAACACTCAAATTTAAGTCTCAAATTATTTATTTTGGGTCTCAAAAAAGCAGACAATCAAAGTATCATACTAAAATACATGGCCATAATTTTATTTTTATTTTTATTTTTTTTTATGAGCGGATTTTTTTTGGGTAAGAAATTTGGTGTTATTTATTTTGTTAGTAAAAGAAATGTTTTTGCTTTGGAAGGGAGCAACCGGCCATAAATATGGGTTAAGTAGCCATTTTAACTTTTGGGGATGATATTCAATTGTGGGGGCTGAATTTTTTGAATTAAAAATTTTAAATCTATCTATTAATATATACTATTAGAAATGTTTTAAAATTCAAGAGGAGTCACCCCTTGATCTATTCTTAATTCCGCCTCTGATTTTATTATATAATATAATTTTTTTTTCTTGGGACCCAATTTTTATTTTTTATTTTTATCACTGGATAAAGGATAAAGATTTGAATCCCATTTATTTAAAAAATTAATTAGTCTTAGCTTAATATAATGAGGAATGAGTAATTATTATAGAACAAATGTTATAAATTCAAATTCTATGATATCTATAAAATAAAAACAAAAAAACATTTACTAGCCTAATTTTTTAATTTCTATAAATAATTTTTTGGGAAAACTTAAATTATATCATAGTAATTTTAATTAATTGATTATTTATCTTCTTCTTTTTTATATATAATTTGATAGTTACGAGAAATAGATTTAAACCCTAACCTAAACTACAATATTTTATCTCCCACCAAAGATAGTTGATTTCAAATATTATTGTTAAAAGAAATGTATCATAAATTTTTAATAGTAAATAATAGTAGAAAGGGAACGAGTAAAATTTTTATAAACATGAATTCCAAAGCTCAATGATATACTTTTTAAGGAAATAATTTTTTTTAATAATAATATTTTTGTCACTAAAATTTGCATAAATTCCATTCTTTTTTTCCCCCAAATTTTGCAAAAAGCCTTTTCAAATAGTTTAGGAGAAAAAAAGAATTTTAATATTTAAAGACATAATTATAAAACGAACTTTTTAGACTTTTTCTTATTTGATTTTTTTTTTTAATTTTTGTTTTTGCTTATATGTCAAGATGCTATTGGTGATACGACGCAATTCCTTCGTCTTTTTTCTTTGCCTTACGTATCAAAGTAACCTCTTCGAACTCACCAATGAGTCTAGTCAACAACTAAAGGTCTTTTTAAAATTTGAACAACCTCTTGATTTACCTTTTTACCCCTACAGTTATAAACCGTGTCCCCACTGCAACTTCCTTCCAATTTCTATCCCAATACCCGGTAATCACAACCTCACTGCCCTCCTAAATTCACCACCTTTTTTTTGTGGTCCTTATAAAATTGGATTAAATTTCTTAATTAATATCCTACCTAACTTTTCCCTCAATTTTTTTTTCTTCTTCTAACTAACTTCAAACATTAATAAAAATTTTTTAAATGAATTAATAAAATTTTAATAATTTTATGCTGGAATTACCTTAAATATTCTAGAGTCTCTTAAACTATTATTAAAGGTATATTTATCATAATCTTAGTATTAAAGTAAATTGAGGTGACTTTTTACTAGCATTTTTATACATGTATGGTTCCCACTTTTAACAACAATTTTCAAAATACTAAAAATAAAAAAAATTATTTGGGAGACCATTTCTATTTTTGAGATTTTAAAAAAATACAAAAAGTAAAGTGTAGAATTTGTATATTACATTTTTTTTTGGGATAATAATAAGAGAATAGAACTCATCATGTACTTTTTTTTTTATGTTAAGTTTCAAATTTGAAATGTGAAAATTTTTTTGTGACGAAAGATAAGCTTCTTAATTTAAGGGATAAAAGAATTTGGACAAGTCTGTGAGGTCCACTGTTTTCAATTTATTTATAACTATGCCATTAAAAATATTTTCTTTATCCTAAAAATACCCCCTTAGCCATTTTCAAAATCCACAGTTTTTTGAAAACTGTATTTAAAAAATATTAGTTAAACAATAAATTCAAGTGTGAGATCCACCATTTTATAGATTGCAAAACAAACAAAAAACTATATTTAAATACTCTTACCAAATCTGTCCTTAACGTTTTCCTAAAAATGGCCGTTTGGTAATATTGTTCTAGTAGTGTTGTTTTTTTTTAAACTGTAACGCTGTTTAATTGTTGTAAAAATACGTGTGAGTAGAAAAATATGTTAGAAATAGAAAAGTGTTGTTTAACCACACTGACAAACACGCCCTTCAAAGTACCCAGCGTTCACGGATCTGAAACACCATAAGGATATGTCCGTAAATAAGTACAAAGAAAAGGGCATTACAGTTCTTCTACGAAGCCTAGAAGTTTCGCCGAAACAACCCACCTAACCCCTATATAATGATAAAGAATCCCAAAACCTCAACCACGTCTAAGATTTCTCTATCATAGCTTACTTTCTCGCTCATTTTCTCTCGCGCCGATCAAGAATCAATGGACGCTTTCTCGTCGTTCTACAATTCCTATGGCTCCACACAGAGCCGCTGGAGCTACGATTCTCTCAAGAATTTCCGCCAGATCTCTCCCCCAGTCCAGGCTCATCTCAAGAAGGTACTGATTTTTTCTCGCTAATATTTTCTCTCTCTTTTAGTGTTTGTTTCGCTTCGCTGAAAATTCTTGGCAAAAAAAAGAAAGAATGGAAATGATAGGAGAAGCCCGATCTTATGTTGTAGAGATGTTTAATTTTGTAATTTTTCTATTTATTTGACATTTTCTCGGAGAATTTAGGTTTTGTTTGTTTACCGTGAAAGTTTGACCGAAAATGTGAAAGAAATCAAAGAAAATTAATTTTAGGGACAAATTTATCTAGCCGCAGTGATATATAGAATTATCTGAACTATTATGTAGAGAAAAACAGAGGACATGGAAAAGAAATGAGAGTATGATTTGGATGCTTGATGATTTTTTTTTTTTTTTTTAAAAATAAATGTTTTCATAGTTTAGACCGAATTTTGCTTTGTCTTTGGATCTTGATTGTAGATTTTCCTTAATAACGGTGCAATTTTCTTTGTTAAATTACCTAGAAAATTGAGAAACCCTAGTTTTCTTAAAAAATTTCTAATGGTATTTTATTCTTTAGAGTTGCTGAGAGAAATTAGGTAGGGAAAGGAAGTATATGAAAATATAATTGTGTTGTTGTGACTATTGAATTTTCAAGATTTACAATCTGGTTGAATTTCTATAAATGATTTTAGGGTTTAACTAGTCATGGTTCATGTTGGGTTTTGAAAGTGAGTTTCTGTGAATTGTGTTATGATATTTAGGAGACATTTGAACTTTGAGGCTTAAAAGAGAATGTGCTATGAAATTTTGTGGACAATTTTGGTGTTACCTCTCTAATTTCATAAAATGAAATGTTGCAGGTGTACCTGACACTATGCTGTACTTTGGTCGCTTCTGCTGCCGGGGCTTACCTGCATTTCCTCTGGAACATAGGTGGCATGTTGACCACGATTGCTTGCTTTGGAAGCATTCTGTGGCTATTCTCCACCCCTGCTTATCAAGAGGTATTCACTGTTGATTTTTGTTGCTTTCTTATCTGTTTATGTCTCTTGTTTCTGGTTTTTACTCTAGTTTTTGTGTGTGGCGTTTTCTTGGTAAGCAGAAAAAGAAGCTTTCTCTGTTGATGGCAGCTGCCACCTTTGAGGGGGCTTCACTTGGTCCTCTGTTTGATTTAGCCAACGCGGTTGACCCAAGGTATTTATGGCCCATCAATCAAAGTGTTGCCATTGTTACCTGTTCTATTTACCTATTCTAACAACATTCCATAAATTTTTTTTTTGGTAATTTTTGTATTTAATTTCTTTTCCCTTGTTCACTCCCTGTGTACTAGGATTTTCCTTTTTTATATCAATATAATCTTATTACTTATCAAAAAAAAAAAAACATTCCATAAATTTTTTGTAAGCTTAAATAAATTGTTGGTCCTGAAGTTTAGCCCATGACCGATTTTAGTGCTCGCTTTTAGTCTCTTAGATGACGTGACTAAACTAATAGTTATGTCATCACTCTAGTGACTAAAAGCAATGACTTTAAACTTCAGGTTATAAAATCGCTCATGGGGGATTGTTTTTGTGGACTGAAGTCAATAAAATGTTTTCATCAGTAATATTTTTGTTTTTGTTTTATTTGCCTCTTGATATGTTGATTGAAATTTCATCTCTCTCTACTTTTGCTCCTTAAATGATGCTGGAATAGAACACGCTAACGCATGAAATTTTTTGTCTCTTCCAGTATTTTGGTTACTGCTTTTGTTGGGACTGCACTAGCATTTGGCTGTTTCTCAGCAGCAGCTATGTTAGCAAGGCGCAGAGAGTACCTCTACCTTGGTGGCTTGCTATCTTCTGGCCTTAGCGTCCTCCTGTGGCTACATTTTGCTTCTGCAATCTTTGGGGGCTCTACAGCCATCTTCAAGTTTGAGGTGAGGAGATTAATAATTACAAATCTTTTTACTTTTTTTTTTTAGTGATTAGATTTTCCGTTTTTGCTTATTGAAATAGATGGTGGCAGTTATCTAACTCAATTTTTCTTGATCGCTTTTGCAGTTGTACTTTGGGCTTCTGTTGTTTATCGGCTTCATTGTTGTGGACACCCAGGATATTATTGAGAAAGCTCATTCGGGTGATAAGGACTATGTGAATCACGCAATGCTTCTTTTCACTGATTTTATTGCTGTTTTTGTCCGAGTTCTTGTTATCATGGTGAGTCAAGCTACAATGCAATGAAACAGTCTCTTCCTATTGTGAACCTTGGCAGTGTTAATAACCACTTTTGTTTGCTGCCTATTTATATTTATGTGGAACTTACATGGCTCTATTTGTTGTGCAGTTGAAGAATTCCATTGAGAAGGGTGAGAAGAAGAAGAAAAGGAGGGATTAAGAGTATCTAAGGAGCAGCAGCCGGACGAGTGATGCTTCTTGAAACCTTGGCTTACTAATGTGAAATCTTGTCCATAAATATGCTTTTTTCTTAACTGAACCAAATGACTGTTAAGTGTTAATACTTCGGAATATGTACTTACGGGGTAGTTGTGTTGGTATGTGTTTTTTGGCTGCTGGTATGTGTTCGGAATTTCGTTTGAGATCAAGACGTTGGTTTCTTTCAGCTTTCTATCAATGGATGCTCTCTACTTGTGGCCTTGTAAATTGATGGTTTAATTAAACTATGATTATGACCATATTAGTCTAACCTTGTGTACACGCCGTTGTATTCATGTGTTCTATTTTACCTAGTCTGTCTGCCGTCTTTGATTCTAACTTAGTCGGATTCATTTCTGACCTGAACTCTGTGTTCTCTTTTACCAATGTCTCTGCAGACTTTGATTCTAACGTAGCATAGACGTCTAGAATTCATGTCTGACTTGAACTTGCCCTCTCTTTATAAGGGTATTAGTAGTTTTTGTTTGTTGAGGGCTATAATTTCCTCCATGTTCATTCGCCTGTTGGCATTTGCAACCAGCAAATCTGAATTTACTGAAATAATCAGTACTAGCCCGGAAAAATAATAATAATTAGTAGTAAGAAAATTTAGATTTGGCCAATTTTCTGTTGGGTTTTTTTTTTTTTTTTTTTTTTTTTTTTAAGTAATAAAAAATAGAAGTTCTCCTCTATTTGGATGCATGATCCAAAATTAACAGATATGGATCGTTTTGTATGCATAGAATCGTTTCGGGATGTGTTTGTTACAAATGGAAAGGATACCATTTGAAGGAGGAGAAAAAAAAAAAATCTAGAGGAAAAAGTTTAGAGGTATTTTTCTTTACAACTTAACTTATTATGTGGTAATTGAAGAGACATGTTTCTTGTTTAAATAATATATTTAGATAGTTTTATAAATCGTAATCTTGATTTGGAACTAATTTTTGTGAAAATCCAAATGGTATAAGCATGAGTCCAAAAGTCATCTAGTAATACCAATCTTGTTTTAGTAAAACCTCTTATAATACTAAATCTTTTGATTTTTTGATTAATGTATTCAATAAAAAAATAAAGATTTAATTAATAAAGATTTAATTTATAAGGAATGTTATTATAAGTATGGTTCCATGGTAAAATTTTTATCCTTGAATAAAGGACGTGAGATTAAATCTGGTTTAAACTTTGCAGTGTACCTTACTCTTCACAAGAATCTGCAAAGAAATGGACAAAATCGTAGCTTCCTTTGGGGAGACACTGCCACCAAAAAGAAAACTATCTTCTAATAAACTAGGAAACAATCACAAAGTCCAAACATCTAGGTGGTCTTGGTATCAAGAGAAGCCTATGTCGTAACAAAGCCCTCCCTGGCTCCCTGCCAAAAGAGTGTGGGCTATCTATACGAGTTCTTCTGAACACTGGGTGGATATGCTTACGAAGAAGTATCCCCATAATCTTTAGATCCTCAAAGAGAAAATCCTCCACTGGGTTCAATCTTTGCAAAGCCCAGGACATTTCTGATAGAGGGACTGGTTTGCTTATTAGAAACAAAGTCTCCATTAACTCCTGGCATGATAATTGGACTGGGTGGAGACTCCTCTATGAAACCATCTAAGGTCCTCTCAATATGAATCAAAGCTTCCTTAAAGTCTGCACTCCTCCTCTAATGGGAAATTTGATACACACTCTACTTATCACCTTGCCCTCAACCTTAAGCCCCTGGCCACCTAGAAAGCACGGACGCGGCTGGGAGGGTGGCGCACCCGAGTCTGACGCGGCGCGACGCGGGACGCGGTGTCTGACGCGGTTGACCGCGAGTCCGGCCACGTCTGAGTTTTTTTTTTTTTTTTTTTTTTTCTCGGATTCGAGCCGAATCGGCTCGATTCGCACCGACGCGGCTCGATTCGCGCCGAATCGGCTTCGATTCGCGCCAAACCGAGCTGATTCGGTCAGAATTGAGCTGTATCGGCCATATCGGGTTATATCGGCCGGCGGCCGATACGGCCGATACGACCGAAACAGGCCGGAAACCGCCGAAATCGGCCTTGAAACTCGCCGGAGCAACCGAAATTCTGACCTCAGATGTGTTTCTTGCCTTCTTCTTTCTTTGTTTTGTGAATCAAGTATATTAATGTGTTTTTTAAGAATATTTTAATAGTAAAAATATATAGAAAATATAAATAAAAATATTTTTAATAATTTTTTAATCGCCGAGTCCCGCCGCACCCGCACCCGCACCCGCACCCGAGTCCCGAAACGCACCCGTGCTTCACAGCTGGCCACCCTCCCTGATATCTCGTGGAACATTACATTTCCTATTGCACTTAGACTATCTGGACAACTCGAACAAAACTACCATAGAATGCCAACCTTTTGAACATCATTCAATTCTCAAAAGGATCGAATCCCTCGCAACTAAAATTTTCTTCTCCCTGCCATATAAAACAAAGGTGACCAAACAAAAAATAGCAACCTCATTAGATGGAAACCACCTCCTCTAGATTTCTTCACACTTAACACTAATGGATTTGCTTGTAGTAACCCTAGCAAAGCCGCTACTGGTGGACTTATTAGAGACTATAGAGGGGCATGGATTGGCAGCAGAATTATGGGGACTCCAAGATGGACTTACCCTTGCAAACAACCTCAAATTCACAAGCTCCATATAGAGCTCACATCTCACTGTACCTTGATTGATGACTCTCACCCTTGTAGTGCTCTAATTTCTGGTTAAAAGTCCCTCCTCTAGCTTTTTGATGAAGCTCACATTAGTCGTGCTCACCGTGAAGGAAACTCAATTAGTGATCATTTTGTGTTATATTTAATCCTAGTTCTTGTATTTTGTATTAGCTTTTAGATGATGCTTGGGGTGTTGCATACCCTAGAATTTGTACTATTTAAATTTTAGTTAACCTAATCTTTCCTTTTCACCAAAAAAAAAAAAAAAAAAAAAAAGTTATTATAGAATGAATAGATGTTGTAAGTTCAAATCCTATCACTTCTAAAATATATCTATTTTTTAAATCTTAACATTGCATTTGGCTTTTTTTTTTTTTAAAATAAAAATAATAAAAAATTATAAGTTCGATAGTTACAATGGGAGAGTGATAATTTGAACTCTAAATAACTCTGCTAAAAACACCATGAGGTACTAGTTGAGTTACAAGGTTCTTGATACTGTATTTGGCGCTAATGTTAATAATATGGTGTTGGTAGCTATAAACTATTGTGAGGGTGGCGGCAACAGTGACGATGGTGGCAAGGTTTTTGGATGTTGTAAACTTGTAATAGTAGTAGTGTACCTGAAGGGGAAGGTAGCTATGTTGCAAGGTAGTGATGTGGCAATGGTGCGATGGTAGTGTGACGATGACAACAATGCTGATGATATTAATGTGAAGAGTAATAGTGAGTTTTATGGGGGCTTAAATTTGTGAAATCACATCTTCTATGGAAGTTAAACTAGAAATTTGGACACAAAATTTCCAAGTTCATGGGATTTTTGAAATACTCTTTTGTCAACTTAAATCGGAGAAGAGTTTTAGGTGGTCTCTACGATTGTGCAAGATGAAAACATCCCCATCCCATCCATTCTTAATTTTTGCCTTTTGGAACAGGATGGAGATGGGTTAATCCCCAAATTGTAATTTCTGTGATTATTTTAATGAATTTTTTTTACTCAGCAAATAATAATAATAATAATAATAATTATGCAAGGGAATGACTAAAGGGGCAAAAGCGTATAACTAATTATCTTAATGTGTATTGTAAGTCATCACTCTCCTCATGCACCTAGGCATTTAACAACAGTAACAATCTAATGCTCCAAAAACAGGTACAATTGTTGAGTAAATACAGTTCTTATCAGGCATGGTAACAGACTAATATTGGGGTAGGACTGAATCATGGGTGCTCAATTCTCACCTCATCTTTTCTTCGAGGTGGGGAACATCTGCATAGAGCAAGAACATGGTGGGAATATGGGCATTTTACCTTCCTAATGAGGTGAAGCCACCGTAGATGATAGTAAGAGAGATGAGAGAGAAGGTCAAGGGCAACGATAAGATTATTGAGAGACACAGACGAGAGTGACTATTAAAGTATTGAGAGATAAAGACAAGTACAATATGTTCCTCCGATGAATAGCATCAATTGTTTAATAGAACAGGGAGTATATGCATATCTGATCAACAAAACAAAAGAGACGTCATCAGCAAAACTACAGAGATAGCTACTAGCCTGTACTAGCCTGTACTACAGAGATAGCTAGCTAGCTAGAGTCTTCTCTTCTTCCTGGAACCACTTGATCTATTCACAGAAGCTCATCATCAAACAAACTAATAGAGGATTAAGAGGAAGGGATATCAACCAAAAGTTAAGCAAGAGTGTTTCTTCCTTGTATTTGTCATGTCAAACTTCTTGTTCCTTCATCTTATGCCTTACAGTATTTCGGCCCCTTCCAGTTTTCTTCTTTATTAACATCTTCAGGTGCTTCTAGATGCCTACTGAGGTGATGTTTCTCATGTTTTGCTCTCTTCTTTGACCTCATCTGATGCTTCAAATCTCTTTTGAATATTTAAATTTGTTTGGACTTGGATCTGCTAGTAAAGAGTAGATGGAAGCTGAATTAGCAGGATCACTTACATGCATAACATCCACCTCATGATTAAAGACCTCTTGCTGAGTAGGAAGGTTACTGTCATCTACATCAACTTCCTTCACAGTCGCATTCAACAGTTCATGTTCACTCTTCACTTTCCTATCATGTCCATTGCCAACATCCTCTATACGTGACAGGCGGTCTGTCTGCATTGAATAGTCCATGGAGCCAGTAAACTTTGGAAGGTTAGATACTGGTGAATCCATAAAATTCTTGATGCAACCTGAGGTTACAGGTGATAATCTTCCATCAGTATTCACGTAAGCTGGATGCTTTCCACCACCAGGTGCAGACCAGAGATCTTTTCTAACATTTATTGCTTCAGTGGTTCTTTCACCAAAATAATCAAGAGAACATATTGATCTTGATGAAGATTTAGAATTAAGTAATAGCTCTCTTCTAGGGGTTCCCTTTCTCTCCAGCTGCTTACTTGCATTAACATTTTGATTCACATAGTAACCACTGTCATCCACCTGAAGACCTGCACTTCTGTTACTCAAAAAGTTCTCTATAGAGGGCGACCTTCTTGAAACTTTAGGTATACTCGTGTTGATGTCCTTGCTCTGCTGAGTTCTATTCCTAATGCTATAATCATTAATAGGACTTCTTGACATGCAGTGACTACCTGTAACTCTTGAAGGTTTGTAGCATCTAGAATCATGCAACTTGGATCTAAAATACCCAGAACCTGGGGAACTAGAGTCAACAGGACGATGTCTCCAAGTAGGTGATCTAGATCGAGATCTTCTCCTTGTCGTGTGCCTGCCTTTATTCTGGTGGTAGTTTGAATCATTTTTGCCACCAGAAAAGTATCTATTACGTCTGTGACTAGACTGGTAATGGTGCTTGTGATCATCCCAACAGTCATGGTCACGGGAATGTCTATGATGCCCATGACTGGTGGTATCTTTTGATGAATGGTCCTTGTGCTCCTTACATTCTTTCTTGTATCTAGTAGGAGATCTGGATTTCGACTTTAGAAATCGCGAAGATGGAGACTGTGAACAAGATTGCAACTCTTTAACACCCCTAGACATGTTGAGTATTCAAAGGACAAGACAAATCATGTATTAAAGATCATAATTAGCATGAAATATGTCAGTGATTAACAGAAAATTTAACTAGATAAAAAAGAATGTCACAACTATAACATGGAGCCAGGTATGTTTTCATGGAATTTAAGCTAAAAAGTTATGACAAAATAGCCATTTTTGTTTGTTTCTTAATATATTTGTATTGGTTACAAATACAACCTACTGAAGGTACACATACTTAGAGCTTCATAAATGATTTTCTTAACATAATAATTTATAGAGCACCCAATATAATATATGACATTATTTCAATTCTCATGAATAACTCAGTTAGAGTATGCTTCTACACCAAAATCAAATAGAACTAGTTTCCCAACAGTTCTTTCTCTCAAGTCTTGACACAAAGTTGGTAGAGAGTACTAATGAGATATTACATGATTTTTATCTTGGGGAGGTACACTTCAAATTTCTGTAAGTTCAATGTCATCACTCAATACATTCAAGCATTGACAGCTTGCATTTAACAAATTTCTAGACCCCTCTTATGACACGGCTGACAAGGGTATATAAATGATGCATTAACAAACTTTTCATTAGATCTTAGTATTACGTATGTTGAACTATTTGTGGCTTCTTTATCATAATATGCATGCAGGTATGAAGTCTTAGTTTATGATTTTATTACTTACATTGTTGCTCTTTGGTGGAAATCCATTCAACAATGATGCAAATATTCAAGTTAAAACTACTAAATGAATTTTGAGAATTTTCTATAACCTTTTTATATATATATATATATATATTTATATATATATATATATATTTTTTTTTTCTTCTTGGGAGAATGGAATAATATGCCCACCATAGAAAAATCCAACAACAAAAAATAGATGCAATTGAACTGACATTAAATAGAGTTGACATGAATGATAGGATCTAAGTTTATGGATTTTACCATTGAGAATCAAATTCCTCAACTTTCTCTTTTGGTGCAGCATCTTTGTCCCCAATCAAAATTTTGCCAACTTTTGTTGCACGAGCTTCGGTTTCTTTGACAGCTGCTTTTATGCTTGCTTCTTGTTCGTCAACCAGCTTCTTGAACCTCAGCTTCTCACTTGCTAGCGACTGTTCAAAATAATACTGCTGCAGAGTTAAGGCATCATATAGAGAAGGTAGCCCAACATCTGGAGAAGATTGCGGGAATGTATTTGTTGTATGATGTTCAGAAGTCATAGTTAAAATCACTAGTAGCTATGACATTAATCCTATATTTATTATCTTTCTATTGTTCCACCTCCACCTGCAATTTCAAGGAAAAAAGAAGAGAAACAAATCACTCATACAATTAGTTGAAATCTTTAAGACAACAAATGGTAATTGTTCTAAATAAAAATTCTAAAACACTTTATGGCAATTTATTTTCACAGCATACATCTTCTTTGTCACAAAACACTAATCTATTCAACATTTTCACAGATCTTTCTCTATTTCTATCTCTGTCTGTGGGTTTCTTAATTATCTTGCCCCTTTAATTATTGTATTAATGTTTTTTGGGTGATTCTTTTAGTCAAACAAACATTTACGTCCTACAATAACTCGTGGAGGAGATGATACATAGAGAGAGGGAATGATGCAGTAATAAGGTGATAGGAATTAAGGGACTGATGTTATGAGTTTAGGCTAGTAATGCCACCTTCAAATTCCTATTAGTCAGGTCATATGCCATAATCACGCACCATTAATTTTATTTTTATATGTAAAGATGAACTTTATTATTAAAAAAAATACAAGCTACCCTTGACTACACAAGATAAAAGATTTCAAGTCCAGTATGGAAGGTTCCTTCTTCTAAAAAATGTGATGATCTCGCTCTCTCCAAATGGCCCACATGAGACAATGGAATAGCCTCCAAAATTCTGTAGCACAACCCCTACCCCCGCCTCCCCCCCCCCCCCCCCCCCAAAAAAAAAAAAAAAAACTCCCATGACAGCACGTAGTTACCTTCCTTCCTCCAAGCACACACGCAGGTGCTCACACACACCATAGATGAATAAAATAGTATGTATAATGGTTCCTTAAGAACTACAAGGACATCTTTGACTAGAGTTCACAATTGAAGGGATTGGTAAGGCTTGATGACCATGCTGTTTACTTAGTCAAGTTCTACAAATTTTTTAACATCAGGAAATTAACCCAATGATTTTTTTTTCCTTCAGGGCAGTAGAATAGGTACTCGGTGTGAGGCAGCATTTTAGATGCAAGAATGACATTACCACCAAGACATCTAATTCTCATCTGCAGGTGGATATTTTCTAGCCCTTAAATGTTGTTAGTTTCTAAGGTTGATAATTTATTACTAAGTTCTTCATCCTTTTTTAAGCCTCAAAGTGAAAAAGTGGTGAGTTCTATCTAATTACATAGACTTTGGTACAAGTCATAAAGAACCCTCATATAGTAATGATTAAAGCCAAATTAGTTCCGTAAACTGTATAATTTTTATAGTCAAGTGAAAAGAGAAATTATTATAATATTCAGAGTAGCTTTATAGTGTTTTCAACAAGAAACTGGATGATAGCCACTGGGTTCTAGGATGGCATATTTTAATAGAAGGATCAAGGATCAAAAAGCTCATAAAGCACATAACCATCACCAGATTTCAAAGTAGTTTCTCTTTTCCTTCTCTAATAATTGTCTTTGTTGGGAATCAGGTGGTGTCCCTATATGTTACATTAACTACTCAAAGAGGCTCCTCAAGGTGATCTCCCCCAACAGTCTTCAATTATTTATTAAATTCAACCTTATAGATACACTGGATAAACATATATGTTATATATTATTTTATAAATAAATAATTGAATAAGCATGCATTAACATTTAGATGTGAAACATGGATGTCTAATAATAAAATATCTATTCCTTTGCTTTTGAGACCAATGGATGTGAACTAGCACATTTTGAGCAATTGTTTCAACTCCATTCATAACATTCAGATCATTCATCTATCTATGCAACGGTAATAAACATTAAGGTAACCACTCAACAAACATTTCTCCTGTAGCAAACTTCGCATTACCAAAATATTTGCAGCTCAACTCATCCCAATAAACCTTCCCTCAATAACTCAAACCCACCTACAAAAAATTCTTATCTAAGACCACACGTAACCCTAAACAATACTTTCTAACCCAAAAAAAAAAAAAAAAAAAAAAAAAAAAACACTTGATACTTTGAACTTCTCCATATTCCCATTATGGGTTTCAATTGCTTTTACAGAAAATATGAGGGAAAAAAAAAGGAGCTAAATGAGAACTTCCTTAATCAGCAAGTTTTACAATTTTCATATATTTCCCATCACATTCTTCAATAACCATATTGTAAAACAAAGTGGTAATTTTAACAACAATTATTATTGAATATAAAATGAATCAAAACTCAACATTTATACATGAAACTAAAAAGAATGCTTATGAAAAGAATAAAGAATCCCAGATCTAGGTTCCTCATCTTTTACTTTACCAATTATGCATTGCCAATAGCTCTATTCTTTCTAAGATTTATTATACAATAAGTCTATAACACAAACAAGTACAAAATTTATGGTAACAAAAAATCATCAATATATATATAAAAAAAAGAAAAAAGAACAGGAGTTAGAGCAATGTGGACCTGAAAACACAGTTGGTGGCTTGTTGCCAAAAGCTTTGGAGGGTCACACAGAATAACAATCTCTTTTCTCCGTACCGTCCGAGTTTGCGTGTTTTTGAGAGTTGATAACTGTTTTGTTTTGTTTTGCTTTATGAAACGTACACATTATAAAAATAAAAAAAAAATAAAAATAAAAAGCAACGCTTTTGAGGTGGAGGTTAAAAAAATGAGAAATGGAGTAACGTTGGTGACACATAAAATGACACAATTTGTGTCATAATTAGTTTATGTGGCGAGTTGTGGTGGGTTCATGTAAGGACATTCCTCTACCACTTACAACTCACCATGTCAACGAGTTGTGACACTAAAGTATGGAAATTTTTTTTACTACAAGCCATTGGGCTTTAACCATAATAGAAAGGTCACATGCTTTCTGCACATGACTCACTTGACTTTAAATATGTTTAAAGTCAAATTTTATTCTTAAAAAAATGAGTTGCTAAGGATACAATAAATTGTTATGACATTTTCACTTAGGTGTCACTGTGTCACTCACTCATAGGTTAAAATAAAATAATAAGATATTAGACTTTGACCTACCATAATTAAAAACAAAAGTGTTGTGAAAATGTTATGAGATTTATTTGTGTCCATTGAATTTCTCTAAAAAAGATAAGACGGCTTGGGTCCAGTGTCCTTTATACTGGACTCAATATAATGCAGCCACATGTCCATATAGTATTGAGTCCAATGCATTTGAACTAAGCCTTGCTAAAAAAAATAATAATATAAAAATCCTAAAATATACTGATCCCAAAATTTTAACGGTTGAAACTTGAAAGTTATTGAGTTCTTCTATGGACTTAATAAAATTTCATGACCAGTTGAGTTGTCAACCCATTGTAGGTAAAAAATGAAATAAAATTAAAAAATATATATATATATATATACTAGGATCCACCATAACTCAAAATATGAGTGTTGTGAAAATATTGTGAGATTTTGTTGTGTCTAGGGATGGCAATGGGGCAGGGCGGGGCCGAAGGATAGGGTCTTTATCCCCGCCCCGCATGGTTTTGTCTTACCCATCCCCGCCCCGCCCTGCATGACAGAGAAAGCTTTTTCACTCCATCCCCGCCCCTTGGGGCCCCGCGAAGCCTCACCCCATCTCGTAAAACTCTACTTTTTGTTAATTTGCCCTACAACTACTACAATTTTTTTAATTAAACCTATTTCATTAATAAAAATATACTTGAAATTACAACTAAATTTATCCCATAAAATCAAATCAATTTTTAGAAAAATTGAATAATATATCTGAGTGTTCAACAAGACAATCATAAAAAATAAAAATAAAATTTCATAGTATAACACATAACAAAATAAAGGTACCACATTGGATAGAATAAAATAAGCTAATATTAATATGTTTGTTTAAATAGTAGGGTTTTAGGGTATGAAAAATTTACAATTATAACCCTTAGTAACATGGGGCGAGGCGGGGTGGGTCAAAAAGTTTAAACCCATCCCGACTGTGCCCCGTGGTGCGGGGCTAAAATCTTGTCCCATCTCCGCCCCACTACCTTTGCGAGGCAGGAAAACCCGCGCGGGGCGAAGCGGGGAGGGGCGGGTTAAGCGGGACAGGGAAAAATTGACATCCCTAGTTGTGTCTCAAGACTTTCTCAAACTTATTAGTCCCTAATGTTCATGCCAGTGATTTTAGTCATGTTTTAAACACAAATTTATTAGCCCTTCCATCTAATTTGGTTTTTTTTTTCTTTTTTCTTTTTTCTATACATGGTTAATGGAGTAATAATGTGACCTGTTTTTAATGGCATAATATCTATTTTTTATTTTTTTTAAAAAAAACTACACAATAACTTAGTCAAACCCAAACCCATATGTGTGCCCCAAGTTTTGACCTAAGTTCAGACTTAAATATTAAACAAATCAAACTCTAACATAATAATGTGCTTGTGAATAAGTTTGCAAACGTAAAACCCAATTAAAAATATAGATTATACCTAACAAATATATATAAAAAAAAAAGATTATATTTTATTATAAATAGATTGGAGATTAACTCGTATAAATTTATAAACAAGCTCAAAATATAGAAGATTATTATTTTAACTTATTGATAAATAGATAATCCATTGTGTAGTAAAATTATATATGGTTTTTTACAATATAAGATTGTTGAATTTAAATTTTAAAAGTTCATAAGCAAAAATCATGTTATCTAATTGGCTCAAACAATATAATTTCAACTTTTTTTTAATAATGTGGAACCTCATTAAGGCAGGTCCTTTGGGCCCTATCCTTAAGAAGTAAACCACGAATACACGACCTCACTCTGTTAGAATCATGTATCAGATAATTAATTATGAAGTGGTAAAAAACTGTAGTCTTAGGTAGCGTTTGGGTTCCTTTTTTTTTTTTTTTTTTTTTTTTAAACCAGCAACTATTGCACTGTTCATGTCCTGCAATTAGGCAAATGAACAGTAAATTCATTTATGAACAGTAATCGGAAAATCATTTTTTATTGTTTTCAGTTTTCAGCAAAATAAGCGGTATCCAAACACACCCTTAGTGTTTATTGAATAGTAACAATTTTTTATATAAAAAATTATTAGTTAGGAAAAGAATATGTTAATCAAGTAACTTATAAACAAATTCAAACTTGTTCAACAATAAAATAAACTAACTCTAAAATAGGTTAACAAATTCGAACTTGTTTGACGAGAAAATAAACCAACCTTAAATAGCTTATACCATTCACACTAGCTGAAAAAATAACCCTTTTAACCAAGAACACTATAGCTCAATTGAGATTCCTAATATTTGTAACAGAGACATCTATGATTCAAATGTCATCCTTTAATATATAAAAAAAATTAAAATTAAAAACACATTTTTAAAGGTAAATTACCTATTTGGCCCGTAATGTTTACATTATGTGTCAATTTGGTTTATAACATTTCGATTGTGTTAGTTTAGTCCCTATCATTTTGGTACTGTGTCAAAATAGCTCATGCCAGTGAATAATGGATGAAAAATGCTGGCATGGCTATTGATTGTATTAAAATATTATTTTATTGCCTCCTAAGCTACCATGTGTTTTTAACTTTTTTTTAAATGAAACAAAACAAAAATAAAACTTCCTCTTTGGAGGTTGCGATTGGAATAGTGGTAGCTTAGGTGGCATAATAATTTAATATAACCATTAACAACAATCAGTATTTTTCAGAGAAGTACTATATTCACAACATTTTTAGTTTTTTATAACAAATTCTAGGTGATAGATTATTATTGGTTTTAATTTGAACCAGATTCTAAAATTACTTTCTTACCCCCCAATAATAGTATGTAATAACTTGCCACCTAAGATTTGTTGCAAAGGTGTGATAAAAATATTGTTGACATAACATTTTTCTATTTTTCATCCATTACTTATGGATAGAAATTTAGATTCCGTTTGGAAACAGCTTATTTAAAGTCTATTTGGGATTCGCTTATTTTACTGAAATTGAAATTTTTTTGTTGAAAGTACTATAGATAAAGGTAAAAATTAGTTGAAATAGTATAGTGAGACCCATGAATAGTACCAAAAAGTGCAGTGAGACCCATAAATAGTAGAAAAAAAAAACTAAATAATAAAATAAGTTGACAAAATTAATCATGCCAAATGGACGCTTAGTTGAAATTAAAATTTTTTTGCTAAAAGTGCTGTAAATAAAGTTAAAAGGTAGTTGAAATAGTACAGTGATTTTCATAAATAGTAAAAAAAATACAATAGAACTCATGAATGATAAAAAAAAAAACTAAATAATAAAAAAAATTAACTTTTTTAAGTCAATGCCAAACCGATCTTAAACCGTAAAACCCAATAGGTAATTCATGTTTTTATTTATTTATTTTAGTTTTTAATTTTAAATTGGTTATAAATGAAGCAAAACTCCTAAAAACAATTTTTTTTTTTTTATTAAAAAAAAAAATGAAAGAAAGAAAGTAAAACACTTGTGCATCAGGCTCGAGCTCAACGGACTGTGTACACCAATATTTTCTAGTGCTTCAACACATCAATTGAGTTTGAGAGTTGAGACACTATCTTTCTTCACTCTCTCTCTCACTCTCAAAGCTCGAGCTCGAGCTCGCGCCATTTTCAGTAAGGAGGAGACTTCACCGACACAGGGAAAGGGCTTTCCAACGGCACCAATCGAAACCCATTTCAGGTACGCTTCGATTTTCCCCCAAAGTTTATTCATCCCGATCGAAACCCATGTGAAATTTTGTCCATTGAGGATGGGTATGATGCCCGGTTGTGTGTGCGTGTCAAATTTTGGCGTTGGTGGCGGCTTTGGGTTTAATAGAGTTGATAGATTTGTAAAATTTCACATGGGTTTCGATCATTTTGTGTTGTAGTTTATAGATTTGATAGATTTTCCCATGTAAAACTCGGGAGCACAACATGAGCTTTGGTTTTTATAGGTGGTGGTGGTATGTTTCAGTGTTTGCTACTGAGTTTCTGTTTTGAAAGTATGGAGTTTTATGTCAGTATAGAGTTGATTTGGTTCCCAAAGCATTACAAATTCTAGTCTCAGTCAGTGAAGTTTATATACTTTCATAGCAATTCTGTCCCATTAGTGTGTTGGCACTTGGCAGCCTTATACCCAATTCGCGGGTTAATCTTGTAACTCCTCTTATTGGTGTGGGGCAGTCATTTAGTGTGAAATGACATGAATATGGTTGCCTAGGGAGAATAATGAATGTTCTTGGTTTATTCTGTCATGATTGGGATGAGTTGGGCTTTGTGGGAATTACAGTAGCAAAACTAGATAGAATGAAATTGAGAAAGTAGGTATTTGCAGTAGAAGATTGTGTAACAGAAGATATATCTCTAGATAAAATGAAATTGTCAACTAGGATTGTGTAATTAACTGAATTTCTGGCCCAAAGGCTGTGGTGATCAGAGTTTATTCAAATTGCTCAACAAACTACAAGAAATTCGCTAAAATCTGTCAAATGAAAGTATTACTAAAATCACATTCAAATTTCTCAACAAACTACAAGTAATTGGCTGCACTCTATACAATATACATGTTAAAATGGATAGAGTGTGCTGTAATAAATTGTAGTTGTTAAATCTATATGGTCTAATCATGCACTCTCTGAAATTGGAGTGAAATTCACTTTGCTAAATTCTACAGTTCTATATTGTAGTGCACCTTCTGAAATTCCTTTTAACACTCTTTTAAAATGGCTAAATTTCTTTTAAAACTACAAGAATTGTAGTTTATTCATTTAGGTTTTTATGATCAAAGAAAACCTGACACATTTAGGTTTGTTAAGTGAATGACCCATTTGAAACCTCCTTCAAAATATATTCAGAAGATATACTAGTGATTTGGCAAAGTAGTCGAGAACTAAGCCTCCGATTGCCATGGAAAGAATCACGCCTAATAAACTTATGGTGTTGAACAGAAGCACGGTGTGATCTTGATTGTTTTTCATCTATAGCTAGTTGTATGATTATCTCCAACTCATCATCATTGGAGTATGAGGATTCATTAGCAATTATGTTAAATACGGGATGGTCAAAAGAAAACAAAGAATGAGTGAAGGAAATATAATTTTGGGTTGAGAGAAAACAAAGTTGACTGAATGTGAGAGTGAAAATGAGAGTGTTTGGGTTGAGGTGGACTCAAATTTGAGAGGAAACGGTCTCCTTTATAATAAGAGAATATGATCGTTAAAATATAACCGTTGGAGAAATATTACTATTGCAAAAAATGACCATTGGGGTGTTGGAAAATGTTAGCATTTGAAAAAAATGACCGTTACAAAATTGAATAAAGAAATAATGTTTTAATAGAGTAGAGATAGAGTATTGACCTTGATGTAGGTGTTTGTGAATGGTAGATTAGCTAAAATAGAAAAAAGTGGGCTTTTTAGATCAAATTTGGCTAAAATTATATTGAGCCTGGTGTGGATGCTCTAATATAGTTTGGTGAGGAGCTTGAGCTTGGTTTGTATTTGAAATAAAATTAAATGAACAATTTTAACTTTAGTACTCTACTTGGCTTAGCTCGTTTACTACCCTAATTTAGACTATGACACTAGTCTTTGCTCATCCAACAACTGACACATAAACCTATTGTAACACAGCTTGTCAAAGACATTTATACAACAAAGCAGGGTAGTTTGGGCCACATGTTTATCTAAACCTGGATTCGGATAACCCAAGAATTCAAATACACCCAAACGACACTTGTTGATTGACGGCCAGACCAGCTCACAGTCACACTGCTCCCTCAGAATCCCATCATTTCAGGGTCAGAATCTCTCACTTCTCTTTTCTTCTTCTTTGAATAAAATGTCAAAATTAGGGCTTTCCTTCGGCCGTGAATTCAATTTTCAACCAAGCTTGTAATCCGTCTACTCCTGATGTTCTATCAAATTCTTGACACATTCCTGTTTGGTTGCTGAGAAACTTAGAAGCTGAGGGAAAAAGAAAAAGAATAAAGTTTGTGTACGCACACACACACACACACACACAGATTCCAATAATGAATTGTCACTTTCGAAGTGATTTTCTCCCTATTGAAACCGAACATTGCACTGATCATATCTCTTACTAATTTACTTGCAAAATGTGTGCGAAACGATACCTTGTGTTTTCCTATATTTTCATGGCAACCAAACAGGGCGCTTTAGCTGAATCATTTTGAATTCACACTTTAAAACTCTGGCATTGAAGTCATAGAAATTGTGATTTATATGCGATTGAATTAAATTCATATGAATGTTAATTGTTGCAGGAAGGTAGAATTATTATTAGTATGAATAAGCTATTAGATTTTGGAAGGAAGGCCCTATTCTATGTTAGGGTTCTTTCTGGGTACGAAGAGCGCAGAATCCGATCGTTTAGGTTGGAGCTTGAGCAGCGTATGAAACAGGTGTTGCTTAATTTTCAATGTCATTTCTGTAGTGCTTTCTTTGTTGTATTATGATGTTGTGTATTCTGTGTGTTCTTAAGTTGCGCTACATGTTTCATTTACTGTTGTAATTGTAGTGGATGCTTTTTGCTTATGAACCAAGCAGGGTAAGTTGGGTTGTTTATCTTTTTCAAACTTCCTTGCTTTTTAGAGAGCTTTTATCCCAGAGCAAGCGATCAATTTGAAGGGTTCATCATTGGTATTGCATTATTTGAATAATATATATATATATATATATATATATTCGTGTGTGTGCAATTGTATATATAGAGTTAGAAAAGGCATGGTTTAAAAACACGTGGTAATTTACTAGTTAATGTCTATAGTGTTTGTTAGGCTACCCATGATGCCTTCAATGTTTCCACCCTCTCTGTCTTGCTTGCTTGTCTTGGTGTCTGTTCATGTCAAATGATCAACTTCAAGAATGCTTAACTTTCTACAAAATAGAGTTGTCTCATCTTCTCATACAAAAATCAATTTAAATGTGCATGACCTTTTGACTCATTTGGTTACTCTTCCTTTTCTTCAGTTCTCTAGCAACTTCTGTGTTTCACCTTATTTACTTTCTACCAATTGGTGATACTCAGACCTTGCAGCAGGTGTTTTATTGTTGAATAAGACCCTTTGTGGAAATGCAGAGTTCCTATTCCCTTTAAAAAGAATTGTTTGGGGGTTGGGTTTTTTTTTCCTTTTTCTTTTTCTTTTTTTTTTTTTTTTTTTTTTGGGGGGGGGGGCTGGTGTGTGTGGGTGGGGGAGGAGAGATAAGACATTGATCTTGTAGGTGGGTTTTTGATCTGGTATTGATCCAGTATACCAGTGAGAAAAGTAGGAAGACAATGATTCTATCTTGAAGGGGCTAGGCCCCACCACCTACAGCAATACTAATCTGAAACTGATAGAACATTCCTGATCAGAACTTGTACATCTCATTGTAGGAAGCCTTTGTAATTCCTATCTGTCAGATGGTGTGTAATTTAATTACATTTGGTGGAGTAATGTTCAATTTGTTTTGAGCTTGGTTTTCTGCAAGATATACAAGTTTTGATGGGTGAGAAGATTCTTTTCCTGACTGAAATGATCATATGAGAATAATGTTTGAGTCTAACAGATCTTATATTGAAAAACAAAATTAAAATCTAATTTTAATTCATACAGGAGTCTCCCAATTGATTTGATAACTCCTAGTTTTGAAAAAGAGTTAAATGACACAGGCACACACCACAGTCAATTATAATAGTGCTTCTCCCCCATCATATTTGTCTTGGCTGTCAACTAGGGAAGCACACCAAACTACCATTTTCCCAGCTTTATCTCCTTTGTTGCTTTTTGGATTTTGTTCATATTTAGCATTCACCATTCGTATGATAAACATCCATGTGCTTGACACTCTTTCTCTCTCTGTCCAGGCACAAGAAAGGAAGGCTGCCTTAAGAAAGGTCCCAGAACAGGCTATTTTAGCAGAGGTTCGCCGTATGGTTGAGGAGATGCAAAATTTAAATAAGAAGCTTGAAGAAACTGTAAGTTTTGGTTTCACCTGTGGTGGATAATTGAAGAAGGTTTATTGGATTATTTGAAGCTCTACTTTTAACATTCAGTTGATCGCATTTGTGAAAAAATTCTTTTTAATTCACTATAAAATGATGTGAATTTTCATTAATCAATATTGAGCTTGAAACATAGGAAATAACAGTGCTAAAGCAGACAAAAAAGTTACCCCTAAGCCTTCATGATTGAAGATTATAGAAGGGAGCCTTATGTCTTAACAATGTTAGTCTTAGTGATGTACTTTTTAAGTTTATTTCATCGTAATGGTTATATTAGAATTTTGGAGATGCAAAGGAAACTAAACAGATTGAATAAAGTATATCTATAAAGATTATGGAGATGCGGAGTTGAAAGGGGACAGCTTTGGAGGCATGCCATTTGTCTCAAATATGGAGAAGCATTTGGAGGGAGGAGGGAGGGGGGAGGGGGGAGGGGGGGGGGGGGGGGTGGTGTCAAGTCAACAAAGCTGGTTAGGGGTCAGATGTGAGCCTATGGAAAAGCATTAGAGGCAGCAGGGCTTCTTTTTCTTGATAATCTCCCCTTTCAATGTTAGGAACCTAGTAGTTCCTAATGGGATTGGATGGAAATTATAGGGGAATGTATGTGAATTGTAGGGAAATTGACTTAATTCAAGGTAGTCACAAGGTGCTTGGAAGTAGTTGGTGTGTTCAATGTTCAAGATCCTTTGGAGTATTGGGTTAGTGGCCGGTTTCCCCTCATGAAGATGTCAACTACAACAACACCTTGTGGGCAAGGTCTTTTGAAGGAGAGGGAAATGTTAGGAACCCACATTTGGGTATAGAATGCATTTAGTTAGTTAGTTGGTTAGTTAGTTACAATCCCAAGCATGTTAAACACATTTAACACACGTTGGAAATATTAATGCACACGGGGAATTATAGAACCATTACGATAAGGCCATGTGGGCCAGTAGAATATTTTTATGGTTTTATAAATATCTACTTGTAATTACATTTCCATCATTGAAGAATAAACCAATTGATTGCTTAGTGCATTTCCTTTCTCTCTCTCTCTCTTAATATTTCTCTATGGAAGGTGATTACCTCGAATTAAGTCAATTTCCCTACAATTCACATACATTCCCCTACAATTCCCATCCAATCCCATTAGAAACTACTAGGTTCCTAACATTCTCCTTCCCCTATAAAGATTATGGAGATTTGGAGTTGAGTGAGAACAGCTTTGGAGGCATTCATTTTTTGTTAAATATGGAGAAGCATGGGGGGTTGGTAAATGAAGCTGGTTAGGGGATCACATGGGGTGAACCCATGGAAAAGTATTAGAGGAGACTAGAAATTTTTTTGTAGAATATCTCCCTTTTTTTCCCTCCCCTTGGGGCCAAAACTCGCTTATCAAAAATAAAATTCTAGACATTAAATTTGTTGTTGGGGGTACATGAGTTTGATTTTGGAATGACTTATGGTGTAGAGATCTTTTCCCTGGCAGTGGAAAATAATGCTTCAATTGCCTCTTATTTAGGTGATACAACTGAGAGAGGAGTGTGGTATTGGAATCCTCAATTAAGTAGACCATTTCAAGATTGGGGATTGGATTCCATGGAGATTTCTTTGATTTGTTGTATCCTAGTTTGCCATCTAGCCAAGGTAAGGATCACATATCCTTAAAGCTAACAAAAAGTGGAACCAAAAAGTCAGATGCAGTAGAGGTGAAGGATTTTCGGCCTATTAGTCCGATAGGGGGGTTTACAAAATAATTGCTAAAGTATTGGCTAATAGATTGAAAGAGGTGATTGGGGATGTTATTTCAAAGTCTCAGAATGCCTTCGTTAAGAACAAATTCTAGACTCATTGCAAATGAGTGCTTGGACAGTAGGCTGAGATCAGGAGTTTTGGGGGTGTTGTGTAAGTTGGATGTGGAGAAGGCTTATGATCATGTGAATTGGGGTTTCCTAATGTATATGCTTGAGCGGTTCAGTTTCCCAGAAAAATGGAGAAAATGGATTTTTTTACTGTATATCCACGGTCAAATTTTCAATTTTGATTAATGGAGCTCCATGTGGTTTCTTTGAGAATTATAGAGGTTTTCGACAAGGTGACCCTTTGTCCTCATTGTTGTTTGTTTTTGTTATGGAGGCAGTTAGCAAAATGATGGATAAGGCAGTGACGGAAGGTCGATTGTCTGGATTTAGTGTGGGTACCTCCACAGGTGATCGCTTACAGGTAACTCATCTTCTCTTTGCAGATGATATGTTGGTTATGAGTGATGCTGATATCGACCAGATGTTGTTTTTGCGCCTGATTTTGTCATGGTTTGAGATTATATTGGGATTGAAAATTAATTTGGATAAGTCTGATCTATTTCTTGTGGGAGTGGTTCCAAATTTTGAGATGCTAGTTGGTGTGTTGGGTTGTAAGCAAGGCTCACTTCCTATGAAATATTTAGACCTTCCATTGGGTGCAAAATGGAAAGATAGAGCAGTTTGGAATCCCATCATTGAGAAGGTGGAAAGGAGGTTAACGGGATGGAAAAGATTGTATCTATCTAAAGGGGGGAGACTTACTCTCATAAAAAGTACTTTATCCAATTTACGTACTTATCTCCTCTCTCTTTTTCCAATTCTAGCGGATATGGCATACTGTATAGAATGACTTCAACGAAATTTTCTTTGGGGTGGTCTGGGAGATGATTCTAAACGTCACTTGGTGAATTGGTCCAAGGTATGCTCTCCTATCTAGTTTGGGGGTCTAGCAATTCGAAATTTGAGATACTTTAATGAAGCGCTATTGGGAAAATGGTTGTGGAGATTTGGGTATGAGAGAGAAGCTTTATGGAGAAGGGTTATAAGGGTTAAATATGGAGTTGAGGAGGGAGATTGGTGCTCTAATTCTATTCCAGGCTCCTATGGGATGAGTTTATGGAAAACTATTAGTAGTGGTTGGTCTACTTTTTCTCGCTACATTCAGTTTTAGATTGGATATGGGACTAGAGTGAAATTTTGGTAGGATATCTGGTGTGGGGATAATCCTTTGAGTACGTGTTTTCCAGATTTATTTAGAATCAGTAATGATAAGGAGGCTTATGTGGCTGATCTCATGCAGTTTCCTAACGGGGTTCTTCTTTGGGACTTGGAATTCTTGCGAGAATTCATGATAGGGAATCAAAATTGTTGTCTGTTTTTTGGGATGTTATATATGGAGTCTCATTGAGGGGTATTGGTGAGGATAAGATGTGTTGGACACTTGCTAAGAGCAAGGGCTTTGAGGTAAGCAGTTATTACTAGGCTTTGTTGGGTGTATGTACTCAGTCCTTCCCTTGGAGAAGTATTTGGAAGCAAAAGGTTCCTTCCAGAGTCACGTTTTTTGTTTGGACTGCAACTTTAGGAACTATCTTGACTATTGATAATTTATGTAAGAAGAAGGTGTTGATTCTAGATTGCTGTTATATGTGCAAAAGTAATGGAGAATCAGTAGACCATCTTTTACCACATTGTCCTATTGTTTCTGAGTTGTGGTCTATGGTGTTCATCTTGTTTGGTATCTATTGGGTGATGCCAAAAACTGGTTTAGCTCCTTGCATGTTGGCAAGGAAATTTTGGTCATCATCGTAATGGTGTTATTTGGATGGATGTCCCTCATTGTTTGATGTGGTGCATTTGGAGGGAGAGAAACAACCGGTGTTTTGAAGACTCTGAAAGGACTACAGTCGATTTAAAACTTTTCTTCTTTAAAACTCTATCGGATTGGATGTCTATCATAGGAAGTCATTCTATTTTTTCGGTTTATGATTTGATGGATGCTTGTAATTTATGTATTTGATTGTTCTGGTCCCCTGTCGTATACTTCCTATATACCTAGGTGACTCATTATTATGTCTTTAAATAAAATTTTCTTTACTCTCCAAAAAAAAAAAAAAAAAAAAAAAAATGGAAAGTCTGATGTTTGATCGTATTATGCATTGAGGAGATCTATGGAAAAACATTTCCTTAGAGCTCAAGAGGATATGGGGTGCTCAGGTACCTCGAGTTGTTTTTTCACTTGGACAGCAGCATTGGGTAAAATTTTAAATGTGAATAATTTAAGAAAACAAAACATTGTGATTATTGATCACCTATCAAAAAAAAAAAAAAAAATTGTGATTATTGAATGGTGTTGTGTTTATAGGTATAGTGAGGAGACAGTTTAGTACTTTCTACTTCATTGTTTAGTGGGTAGAGTGTTTTTTTTTTTTTAAGAGGAAAGTGGGTAGATATATTTGGTCTCTTGTGATTGCATTATTTAGGGTATCTTGGTTTATGTCAAAGATTGTGATTCAAATGTTGGCAAGGAAGTTTTCATCATCAAAGGAGTTTGAAAATCCAGCAGGATATTCCATATCTGCATATAGTGGGCAATTTGGAGAGAGAGGAAGAGTCTTTGAAGTTTGCTGGTATTGAATGTCCTCACCATGTTATTAAACAGTCTCTGTTGAGATCCTTTTCTGATTGGATGAATGCTTTGGGCGGCATACCTTCATCATCTTTTTTAGATATTTTAGATCCCTTGAATTCTATATTGTAATTCCTTAGTCATAATTTGATACGCATCCAGTGTAATTGAACTCTTAAAAAAAGTGTACTCAATCTGTCTTCTTTAATGAAAAAATTTATTTCTTATAAAAGGGTATAGCTATGAATGTGAAATGATACCTTAAATTTTTCATTCAACCTTTTAAAGAGCATTGCATGATCTAACTGTTAAGCCCTCTCATAGAATTCAAATGCTTTCAGTGTTTAATACTTTCTGCTTTCCATCAAATTTTAAAAAACTTGTCTATTAATATCTCAAAAGCTGAGTGCCGGAGCATATGGTGATATTTCCTTCTAGTTGATCTTAATTTAGACCCTTATTTATAGCATGGAAGATGTTTGGCTGAATGAGTCATTTCATTTTCTATTAATAATGGAAGATGTTTCACTATCTTGAATGAGCCCCTTCTGTTTTCTTTTTGTTTGTTGCCCCTGTTGAAATCTATGAGTCGTTTTGTGACAAAATCGTGTTTATGTGCAGGAGGCCGCTATTGAAGAGTACTTCAAACCAATTGATAAAGAAGCTGAGGTCATAATGAAAATGCAACTAGACGGAGAGGAGAAGACACTGAAGGAGATGATGAAAACGATGCAACAACAGGCTTTGCTTGAAAAAGCTGAAGCAGAAAAAATCGCAAATGCGAATCAGGTTGGTGCAAAACAGAGCGAGGACCAAGCATCCACCGAAACCCCTCAACAAGCTCAAACTAGATAACTCTCTGTAACGTTGATGACCAAAATTTTTGATATAATTTTGTATGACTGCATTTCTGTTTTGGTTATCATTTAAATGTGCTTATTGGGAGTTGATAGGAACCATTTGGTCGGTTGAAATAACGTAGGAACCATTTGGTCACATCCAGTTCATAATACAACGTAAGTGCATTTCTGTTTTGGTTATCATTTTAGATGTGCTTATTGGGAGTTGATAGGAACCATTTGGTCGGTTGAAATAACGTAGGAATCATTTGGTCACATCCAGTTCATAACACAACAGATTCTTCTATTCACTGTAGATTGTAGTTGTGTAATTCATTTAAACTTTGTTGGAAGTTCATAAAGGAATAGAATGGAATGAAGTAATATTGTTTGAATGTTTTAAAATAAAAGAATGAAATGTAAGTAAACTTGTTTGAAAGAAACATAGAATAAATGAGATTGAATAATTTTATAACATTATTATTTATCCCTAATTTAAAATAAAGGGCTGAATATTCATAGATATTTTGGGAGTTTTAGTAAAAATTTCACTAAACCTAATTTCATTTTTTTCATTTCTCTCAATTTTGGGGTGGATGAAAATTTGAGGTTATGAGCAAAATGAATATTCTAAAATGATTTTGTTCATTTAATTTTTTAACGTTCATTTCTAACCTCCCAAACAAAGGTGTTAGTTTTTGCTTTGTGACCGAAACATATGAATTATCCATTCATAGGGTAAGAATTGTCAAGGTGAATCTATTATTAATGAATGGATGGATGCAAAGCAAAAGTAGTTTGAAGATGAAGGAGAGTCCTTCGCTCATGTATAATATACCAAAATAAGAAGAAAAGGAAGATTGCAATGTGGGGCAGCCCAAGTTCTGATAGCTTAAGCTCAGTCCAGAGCTGATTGAAACATGTGGCCCCAAATGCAGCTACTTAATATTGTCCTTTTCTTTAGGCCCAGGATTGAAATTGATCGTACGAAGTTTGGGGAAAAGTTCGTGACTTGGTTGGTCCTCACCTTCCACCCTTAATTGAACATCATTATAGGCGTTCTTTCGCCATCTTTTTTTTTCAAAAAGCTCATTGATCTTGTGAACTAGATTGCAACTTTACGATTTTCAATATCTATTGATACTGGAAAATTCTTGTACGAGACATACTTTTTCATTGTTACAACTTAAAAGACATTGAGTTATATAAATGTGTGCGTAGGTTTGGAGTTATCTTTTTTTTTTTTTTTTGCTTAATGGAGTTATCTTTTTCAACTCATGTAACGGAAAAAAAAAAAGACTATTTATATGTAGTTTTTCTTATATAACTATTTTTAGTTTTTCTTATATAACTATTTTTAGTGAGTGCCAAAGGCCTTGTAGCTGAATTGGCACATCCCCATACACAAAGTGCTTGGGGGTCTAGGGGGGAAATGGTTCAAGCTGCGGGGTTAGCAGCATGTTGTAATTATTTATCAAAAAAACTATTTTTAGTGAGTCAAGTTACTTATTTAAATAATACACTACTTAGAATATTGAAAAAGAATTCTCTAAAGCAGTTTGGAGTATACTTTATCCTAACAAAAATTACTCAAGTGCATAAATCTTTTTAAATATCCCTTTAATATTACCAAAAACTTTACTTGATAAAAAATATATAGATATATGATAATATCTTTAGGAAAAACCTTGGCCACGCAAAGAACAATTCGGAAACTTCAACTTGATTAATGGCGGGTCATGACTCATAAGTCAACCTGCTCAGCTATCCCTTCCCCTATATTTGTCGTTTCCTTTTTTGCTTTTCTTTTTTACCTTCCTTCTGGGGTGAAATTCAGTAGTAGTTTCATAAGAAAAGTTCAATATTAACTAGGCCTTTAAATATTTAAAAAAAAAATCAAAATCAAAATTTCAACCCAAAAACCTATCTATAACCCTTCTTTTAGTAGACTTTTTAATGTTAAAGAAAAGCTAAATATAGAGTTTGGTTTATTTCATTTTCAGTCCGTATGCTAAAGAATTAAGAAGTCCTATTAATTTTTCAAAAAAAAAAATAAATAAATAAAAAGTTGAAAAGTGATGTTAAGGATACTACAAATTTAACTACATAGATCTTCCAAATTAATGTTTCACCAACCGTATAAAAACAATTTAATTATTTATTTATTATATTATTTATTTCACATCAATCATATTTGTACCATATCAAATTGTAAAATTTTTGTAATAAATTTATAGTAATTTTAATATTTTCCAAAGTTTGACACTCAGTTTGTCAATCTTCGGTTATAACGTGTCCATCATGCTACTACATCATACGGATGCAACAAATAGTCAATCACAATGAAAAAACATTGTTTTTGTTTTTATTTTTCGCAATTACATTTCTTTTGCACTCCACGTACAATTATTCTTCTTATTAATTAATATCTTTATTTACTTTTGTTTTAGTTTTTGTTATTGGATGAATTATTTTGTATCTTAGTGAAAAGGTCAAAAGAGGTTCTGATTCGGGAGGACCATGATGATTCAATTACGAAGATTATGGTCAATTATGTTCCCTAGGTGAGGTCGGTATAACCATTCAGACGGAACCTTTACTCTTTGAGATAGAACTGGTGAAGGCTTAGCATCATCATCATCGTCATCAAACTTCAATTCTTTTTAAGTTTGAAACCATACCACAGTTGTTGGAACTGAATGGAGTAGTAAGGGTAGAATGACACTCAAAAGCCAATGGGTGCTCTTATGTATGTTGTAGACCTGGCAACCGGGTTAGGTCGATTGGGTTTAAATTTAGGTACAAATTTTATTATATTAGAGTGGATGGTTATTTCTATTACTTTTACACATAATGACTTATATTTTTTATTAAAAAATTAATATGCTTTCTAATCTCTATTTTGTGCTTTTTTTTTTTTTCAATATAAATAGAGTAATAAAAAAAAACTCAAAAGATAAAAAAGTTGGAAAACACACAAATCCTTAATTTTATAGTTCAATAATTAATTCTAATAGTCTACTAGTCTAATAATTTCACCAAAAAAGAAAAGAAAAGATAAGTGTGTATACGTGATATACATAAAACATGAAATTAAATTAAATCGTATATAAACTAAAGTGTGTTTTCAGATTAACTTTTCATTGAAACTTGAAAGCTTATTTTTGCAAAGTTGTCAAAATTATAGTATGTAAAAATTGAAGCTTTCAAAAAACTGCATGAAACCACTAACTAAAAAAAAAAAAAAGCAAACTAAATTCATTATATATATATATATATATATAACTTTAAGAATAAGATATAATATCTTAGGTTAAAAAAATAATTAGGAAGAAAATCTATAATAAACTTACGAAAAACTACTCAATATTATTAGAATATCCGACATTGAAAACATTTATATTCGAGAATTACTTATCAAGTTGATGAATAATATCATTAGTATTTTAATATAACTTTAGTATACAATTACAAGCATATATTAAAAATGAGTTAAAAAGAAAATTAAGTTTAGAATTTTATAATAAAGGTTTGACGTGGGTGTTTAGTTCTGTTAAATTACCGATTGTTCCAAAATTTTAAACTATTAGGATATGATAAATTTAATCATTTAACCACATACTTCTAACAATGTCTCCCACATGTGGGCTGAAACTACCTTTTAATAGATGAGACCCAACACATGAGAATTTAAATGGGAGGTAGAGTGGAGGAGACAGAGATCAAACTCAGGACCTCCTGCTTTGATACTGTGGGGTCATGGGCCCAGATCATACAATTGGGTTTTGGGCTTAAGGCCCAAGCCAAGGATAGGGGCCGTCCGAGGATGGGTAAGTATAGCCAAGGAAACCAATGCTAGTGGATAAGGAAGACAATATTGAACATAATGGCCTAGGAGTTTGTGCCGAGGATGAATTTGTCCTCGGCTAGCCAAGGCCGAGGTCCGTAAAGGATGCCTGCCATCTAGAGGTGCGATCCATGAAGTTCTGGAAATATGGACAAGCATTGCAGGAACAAAACACAGAGAAGAATCCCAAAATATCTTGGGAAAAGCTGCTATCACCGCATTGAATGCACCCCAGCTAACTCCCTAGCCGCATTAATGAGGAAGTGACCTCTGCACAGTATCATTGCAGCCTTACAACCACCCCAGAAGACTTCTAGAGGGGGCTGATGGGACAAGTATCAGCATAAACCATCAACTATCCACGTGTAGGGTATAGATGAAGGAAGATATGTAGTATAAATAAGGGTGGAGACCCTAAAGATCAAGGGGAGAAAAAGGAGAAGAGAAAGCACTGTAGCAATCTCAACAACTCTTGTAACCATTATCATCCAATATATACTAGAACAGAGCTCCTCAGATTGTGTTGAGGACAAATTTTCTTGTACAAACTTGGTTCGTTTCTGTTTGATTGTCTTGGAAACTCATTATAACTGTTATCATATTCACTAAAGCCTAGTTCTTCTACCCACTCTCTACAAATTTATTGTACTGGGTTCACTGGGCCAGTATCCCATACATCTTGGGCATGGGCTGCAAAACGTGACCCTATAGATACCATGTTAAATTACCGATTGTCCCAAAAGATTAAACTATTTAGGATATGGTAAATTTAATCATTTAACCACATACTTATAACAAGTGCTTGTTCTATCTACCCAATCAAGCCATATCAAAATCCGGTATGATTTACAAGAAGGTAGTGAATAGAGGAAAAAAAGTTTAGGAGGCTACTTGCAAATCAGGATAGCATGGGGTAGATTTTTTGTGTGTAACTAGGTGAACTTTACAAGTGTGAGATCTATTCTTATGTAATTGAGGCGTTATATATTACGGTCATATATAAGGGAAAATTATGTTGCACACATTTGTGCATTTACACATTACTAACGTATAACTGAAAACGTGAGGTGATTCATGTTTTGGGTAATGTGTGCAACAAATACTGCCATATATATATTCCAAGGTGGGTAGGTATCCGAGTAGGTGTATTAGGATGTGCATCAGCATGATAATTAATGACACAAAAGAAATATTAGTTGTGGCGGTGGACAAAAGCTTTGAGGATTGACTACATTATCACATGAGAGATGTGGTCCGAAAGCAGAGCAAGGACACTAAACTGGCAAAATTGTCCTCGACGCACTACTACTCATCAACATGTTTCATAATCAACAAGGCAATGCCCCCATAAAAGAAATTTAAAGAATGTAAGTCAATAAGATAAGCGACCCCTGATTTTGGAAAAGTATTTATATATAGACAGACCTATCTACACTCAAGGGACAAAGCCTTGGTGTTTGGCATGATTGATGTTTTGCCTTGTCGTTCTCACTCACAAGACTCGATAACATTGTGGAACCTAACCCACCCTTAAAATCTTTCAATATCTAGGTACAGAACCAAATAGCCTTAAACCAATGGTCCTAAGTATAGGCTTTAGTATTTTATTTTTCCACCATCTAGACATGGGGTTAGAGGGATGATTCGTCCAAGTTAAAGAGGGATTGTGGGTTAAGGTCATTCTATCACTTGAAGAGGAAGAACAAAGTTTCCAAAAAAAAATTGTTGTTGGAAATATCGGTGTATTTTCAAAATCTGATGGGAGAAGTTAACAAATGGTCAAATGCTTTCATTTTATATATGAGCTATAGATATGAGAAGTTTTATTGTAACTTCCTAACAAGAAAAATGGAAACGGGCACCACAAGGTGTCTGTTAAGGAGGATATATTATAGGGTCTATCTAATAAAAAATTGAATTAAATTGATAAAATGACTAAAAATAGTACTGAAATGATAAGTGAAATTTAAAATGTTGGTTTTATTAGCTTTACACCCTATAAAATTGGTCAAAATTTTGACAAAAAGTTGACAATATTGACATAAAATTGTTTCTTAACGGGCACCTGTACCCGTTAACACTACCCAAGAAAAAATTACTATGGTTCAATGGAGGAAACAAAGGGGAAAAAGTGCAACTAAATTTCAATTTGTGAAATATTCTGAAACAATAAGACTAGTGGGGAAAAAAAGTTTCACAATTTTTTTTCTTAATTATTAAGATGACATATTGTGATTAATATATAATAAAAATAAAGTAAATCATGACTTGAGATTCGATAGTTTTCCAATAATTCCAACACCTTTTGTGGTGCTTGAACATTAAGATTCAAATCCTACTAGCCTACTTCTCCAATTTACTTTAAAATAGATATATGGTAGTGATAGATGCATGTAAAAGTTAAATTGTATTAATCATATGTAACTATCTTAATAAATTGTAAAAAATATTAATTTTTTGGCGTAAATGCACTTTTAGTTCCTATATTTTGGCTTTTTTTCATTTTGGTCCTTATATTTTAATTTTATCACTTTTAGTCTCTAAACCAATTAATGCGTGTTATTTTCATCATTTCCGTTAGTCAACTGACGGAAATATCTGAGGTGGTTTACGGAGGAATTAAAATATTATAAAAAATGCAACATTAGCATCTAATTTTTTTTTAAAAAAATAATTTATCAATTTTAACTAAATAAAAAAAGAAAAAACAAAATTAAAAACAATAAAATACATAAATTTAGATCTAATTCATTTTGAACAAGAACACACAAGAGCATGATCACAGATTTAAACATCAACACAAGAACATAAGAGCACAAACCCAGAACCAAACACAAACTCAAATTTAAAAACACAAAGAACACAATAACAAACTAAATCTTTCCTCTCCTCTGTGCCAAAGCTCCATGGCCACCATGGCCGGAGCTTCCTCCACCTCCAATCTCTCTACCACTCAAACTAAATCTCATACACTTCGAACACTTGAGACCCAAAACCTGATCTGAGTCCATCTCTCTCTAGACCTCAGCTTCTCTCTCTTTGATCCAAAACGAGGCACAACCTCCTTGTTCCACCACGAAACTCAGCCAACACCACCACGGAACCCAACACTCACAAGACTCTCGACCTAAGCCCAAAATCAACAAACACTCTTTCTAAACCCGAATCTCTTTACTCCCAAACCCATAAGCTACTCTCCGATCTACAAGCTAAGAGCATCTTGAACGATGCTTGATCCACAAAAATGAGATGTGCAGGTTAAAGGGCAAAATAAAGGGTAAGTGCTGGGTATATGTGTTTGTGCGCTCAGTGTTGTAAGGCTTTGTGAGCATGTAACATGTGTAATAACATGCACACCCAGATTAGGTTGGTTGGGTTTGATGGCTTCGCCAAATTGGTGGAGGTGGAGATCGTGGTGGCTGGGTCAAATCAGTGGTGTTGGTTCAATTTTTTTGGGTCACAGGTGGTGGGTAGATTTGGGTTTTTTGGGTCTGGATCAGCTAGGTCCATTGTGGGTTTAAAGAGAGGCTGAGATGTTTTGCTTTGTGTTGGTATGGTTGAGCTGGGTTTATGTTGGTATGGTTGAGGGATTGAGCTGGGTTTGTTCAATTTTGTGGGTATTTTGTTAATGAGTGTATTGATTTAATTTTCAGATTTAAATCTATTTTTTCTTTTGGATAATTTGGTTTGTGTATATATATGGATTGATTTTTTTTTTTTTGTACAATATTCTTTTATGATTTTTCTGTGTTTGATTTCTGGGTTTGTATGATTTTTTTGGGTTTGTGCTCTTGTGTGTTCTTGATGGGTTTGTATGATTTTCTGGATTTGACTTGGCATTTATTTTGAGAGTAAATAGTTTATGTTTGTTATTGTGTTCTTTGTGTTTTTAAATTTGAGTTTGTGTTTGGTTCTGGGTTTGTGCTCTTATGTTCTTGTGTTGATGTTTAAATTTGTGATCATGTTCTTGTGTATTCTTGTTCAAAATGAATTAGATCTAAATTTATGTATTTTATTGTTTTTAATTCTGTTTTTTCTTTTTTTATTTAGTTAAAATTGATAAATTATTATTTTTTTTTATAAAAAATTAGATGCTGATGTGGCATTTTTTATAATATTTTAATTCCTCCTTCAACCACCTCAAATATTTCCGTCGGTTGACTGATGGAAAGGACGAAAATAACACGCATTAATTGGTTTAGGGACTAAAAATAGTAAAATTAAAATCTAAGGACCAAAATAGAAAAAAGTCAAAATGTAGGGACTAAAAGTGCATTTACGCCTAATTTTTTAATCTACAAGTAATTTGGAAATAGAATTTCAATCACCACTTCAAAGAATTATGTACACACCATTGTTTCTAGCCCCTCCAGGATTTGGTGCCCTTATAGACAGATTAAGAAAATTCCATTTGCATTCCAAGCATAGTCAGAGAAAACATTAATTAAAGAATAAAAAGTTTCAAAGTAACTTCTATTTGACCTTAAGTAGTATAATATTGAAACTCCAATTGCTTGGATCCCATGGCATTTGACGGTGTATTCTTTTGAAAATATTGTATTTGACAAATTCGGAATCGGAAGTATATGATTCAATCAAATGCATCAATCTGAGGACATTTTCGCCTGTTTGACTCAGTTTCCAATATTTAAATATCAAAGGATGAGATTCAACTAGGTCCGCATTAATGTGGTTTTTCTTTTCTTTTTCCTGAATGCATTACAAGGTGAATGTAGTGATGTAACATAAGGCCAAGGCATATATTAATAGAAAATTGATTTAGATTTAATGTTTTCCTGAATGTATTTAGGTTTACTTAATAGACAAAAATTACAAGGAAAAATTAAAATTGCTTGACCTAATTTAATGATCATCGACCTTAATTAGATAGTGCCTCTTTTTTATTATTATAATGGAGAAATCAATTTTCGAATTCAATCTATAGAAATGCAGGGAATTTGGTAAAAAAGACGGTTACATAGTTACACGGAAAGAGATAGAAGGAAAGGGTAGAAAGAAGTGGCTACTTGTGGGTTTTAGTTAGCTTAATTGGTAAATTCTCTGATAGTTAAATAAGAGATCTAAGGTTCAATCTCTACCGACACCAAAAATCGATTGTTTGGTGTCTTGGTCTGATAATAAAGAGTTATCATCAGAAACAGACACTATATGTTAAACTCTAAAAAAAAAAAAAAAAAAAGTGGCTACTTCAATCCTTGTATCTCCTTTTATTCCAAACATACTATAGTCTTAGTGTACTAATTGAAAACATTAATTGTAAATTGCACAATAAATTAACATAATTTATATCAAGAGTTTTGTAATTCAATTAATTAGCATTTTTAAATGGTTTCAATGAAGACATTCATGATTCAATCCTCTATGATAAAAAAAAAAAAAAAAAAAATTATCATTATTTGTTACAACTTAATTTAATGTTATGAGAAGGACTCGGTACATTAGTCGCAAGTCAGATTCTAGAAAAATAAGGCTCGAGAAAAAAGAGAAATTACTTTTAAAAGAAAAGTAGAAAAGGAAGTTGAAAAAAAAAGGGGGGGGGGGGGGGGGGGGGGTGGTTTGTGGGGGGCACAACTTTCAATTTTATCTCCCAACAACCCACCACACCTGCGGCTCTTTATCGTCTCAATAAATTGAGCACTATTATTGTATGACTTTACGATTGTTTTGATAAGAACAACCTCTTTCAAACTTACCTTTCCTCGAATTTCTCTTTATAATAATCAAGCCTTAGACGATATACGGTCGTTTGACCTAAGGAACCTTTGATTTATTTCAAGTTTTCAACCAAAGAGGGGTTATTTATTTATTTTTAATGATTATCATACCCTCATTTTTGTAAATCATATGTATACATTTGTGCCTTTATATTTTAAATGTTAACGGTTGTGTTTACCTTTTATTTTATGTGGATTGGCATGGTCCTTTTAAATATGTGAATGTGGACTTCTATTATTTCTCTTTATTTTAGGGCTCATAATGGGATGGATCAATATTCTGATTTCTGAACACAAGAGGAAGCTTCTACACCCCACCCCCCCCCCCAAATCAAGGGTTCCTTCCAAGAATTTCATAAGGGCTCATCATAATACTCAGGAGGTATGTTATTGTGAAGAAATAAGTTATTTCTTCACAATAACATCCTACATTCTGTGATTTCAAAAAGTGTATTTGGGTAATTTTTTACACGAACATATTTAAAAAAATGTGAATATCACGCATGAAATGATGTGTACAAATACATCAACGATATGTAAGAACATTTTTCCTATTAATTTTTTTTTCCTTTTCTAATGTGTTTTGATGTAAGTTTATAAAAGATCAAAACTAGTATTTACAAATGTTGGACTTGATAAATTATCAATTATTCCAAAAACTTAAATTTATAAAAATGGTGAATTTAATCACTTAATTAACATTCTAAACATATAGGAAATGATAAATTTAAACATTTAACCAATATTCCACTAAACCTTGACTTAGGGGACCAAACCCTCACTATTCTCTAAAATGGAGATAATTCATTTTAAGGTGAAGATTTTTTTTGTAGAGAAAATGGCAACATGTTATTGCTAAAATAAAATAGTTACAAGAAAAAAAAAATGCTGAAAAAGAATAGTCTCTCATATAAAATTACAGCCAAAACCAAACCAAGATTTGAGGAGAAATAGCATCACAAACTGTAAACAAATCCTATGCTCTCCAAGAAACAGTATTATAATTTGATCCACCTCAATGACACCAAGTCCACACAGGAGAAAACCATATCTAGGAAAGAGAAGCCCACTCCACATTGAAGACACAAGAGTTCGATAGACAAGAGGAGGATATCACTCGATGCTTGAGATCCATTGTTTTTGTGCTAAAAGAGCTTAGATCCAGACTGTCGAGTCAAATCTGGAGCAAAAACTCCCACAGGAGCTTTAGAGAGTGACCTGACTACCACCAACGAAGGACATGCATTCAATCTAGGCCAGTGTAAGACCTACGGTAGGGACGAAGAAAATCACCACTAAGGGCAACGAAAGATCCATGAGGGAAATTGAAAGGCCTTATAAAAGAGAAGAATGAGACTTCACATTAGGAGTGGCAATCGTGGTAGAGGTGCTAACATGAATTGAGAGCCTCTCTCTCTCTAAAAGTTCCAAAAATTTCCATCCACTAGTTTTTTAATTTATGATGGAGATGTAGTATTTCACAAATTTAAAAATGAATGTGATATTGTTTCTAAAATAAATAATCAAATATTGTATTTTTTGGTGGGATGAAATTTTAAATTGCATGACACCATATGAATTATTAGATTATGTAAAAGTAAAACTTTGTCATAAAATGGAAACACTATTTTAAATCAAATACAGAGAATCTTTTTTCTAAAGTGGTGAGAAGGTGAATAGAATTGAGATAGGTAAAAGTTACCAATGTTAGCCTAAAAGATATATATTTATATATATATATATATATATATATATATATAATTTAAAAACAACAACAACAACAACTGCATACATGACTTGTGTCATTCCCCTAATATGTGGCATAAATTTTATGTAAAGTCTTGTTTTTATCGAAATATTATCATCCTATTGTTTCTCAATATCATCCGCTTGGACAGTTGTGTAGGAAAGCATTCGTTGAAGTTAAGGCTTTATACAATAGATTTTTTATTATTATTTAATATTACACATTACAATTTTAAACTTTCTTTTGCTAGATGAATAATACTTTTATAATGATGGTGATAAATTATTGAATATCTTAAAGCATAACTATTAAAATATTGTAGATTTAATCATTTAATCCAATAGATATTGATGGTGCATGATAATCACCTAACTCCAGACTCGTCCATGATGGTCGTCCAAGGGAAACTATACAAACAGACCGCGAGTAGAAAAGATGCTTCGTGCTAATACAGCATACTCGTCCAAGAGGAGGTCGTCCGTCCAAGAAAGGTTTGGACGACCTCCTTACATTCCAAGAACGTCTTTCCCATACGAGCTTAGGACGAGCTCCATACTTGGCACGAAACATAATGATCAAAGTCCTTTACCATAAACCGTTTCCAAATAACGGTTACAGAGAACAGGTTCATGTAACTTCCATAGCAGTTATGGAAGTTACCTCCGAGTCTTCCGAACTCCTCAATAATAGGAGTAGTTGCTAAACTAGTAACTGTCCCAACTGTGTGCTATATAAGCATTCATCTACGAAAGGGTAAGTCATTCAGACACTTCCACACAAATTGGAATCCCAAAAATACTGACTTTACCATCGGAGGATTCTTGGCCGGTCTTCCCCGGTCTCCTCTGATTTTGTGTTTACTTTTTCAGGACATTCCAAGTAACCTTGAGATCATCAACGCCCGAGACATTCAGCATACTGATTTCCTTGTGTTCATCAGATATTATTACCCTAATAAAACTAGAAGATCCTAACTCTGAATTACCATTTCAAACTTTCATAAAGTTCTGGCAAGCTAGCCATAGTTTAATTCAAGCTGATGTGATGATTAGAATGCACTAATGACCAAGGTAAGGGAATCTTGGTAGTAGTTATCTTTACCCGGAAGAACTTCCAATAGAAAATATACTTTGCCAAATGTAACTTTTATGCTTTTGTTTTGGAGCAAATTTTAGAAAATGTAGCAAGCTGCTTTACACTCATTCCAAAAGCACCAACTAGTATAAGATACTCCTAAACATGCGTAGTTAATAGATTAGTGCTTTAATCCTAAAGTAATGAAGAAATCTTCTTCTTTTTTTTAAAACAGTTTGTGATCCTAACATATATGCTTTTGGCCCCATTATAACATGTATTTCATCAAATGCTAATCCCGATCAGAGCCCACCATATCTTGTTTGCTGTTTTAGCATACTTGGGGGTGTAAATTTCATATTTTTATATTGGAAATACCTCCATCATTTCATTTGCTTTAATCACACCCATTTTATGCCTAATGGCCCTAATGGGTGGGTACATTTCTATTGTCTTTTACCTGTTTGAAGTTTGAACTTAATCGACATGCTTGCATGTTGTTTGGACTTTTTGATAAATGCAATCTATTTGACCTCATACGTGGCCCTATAAAATTTGCAAATGTGGAGGGCCTAAAAATGAAGAACAAATAAAAAAACACATCCATGTTCGTAAAGTTTTGGTTTCAATTTTGACGAAAATGTTATTTTTGGTTCAATATTTTGGGGTCACTGTCAATTTGGTTATTTTTATTTTCAACTTATAGTCAATTTAGTATTTACATTTTGGTAATAGTTAAATTAGTAATTGTTATTTTCAATTTGTAGTCATTTTGGGTCCAAATCTTGGTTTTTTTAGTTGCTAAGTTGATATGTGTGTCTACCAGAGTTGAATATTGGTAAAATTTGATTTGTATTTTTGTGTTTGATTGTCAACAAAATGCAAGAAAAACTGTAATTTGGAGGTAGAGACTGAATTGATTACAAGTTGAAAATAACATGGACTAAATTAACTGCTATCAAAATACAGAAATGAAATTGAGATTGATCCCAAAAATGTAGGGAACAAAATAGTACTTTTGGGCTGGAGATGGTTCAAATAAAGGAGGAAAACCATACAATATTATTAAATCATAAGACTCCTAGTGCTGCAATTTTATGAAATATGCACTTCTATATCTTTTGTTTGATGGTAAAAATATTCATACTCATCAGTTTTTTTTTTCCTCCCTTTCTTAAGATAATTTTAGCATTAATAATATTTTTTTAGCATTAATAACATTTTCAAAAAGAAAAAGTTTGGCTCCAAATTGATTTCAAACTATCTTCTTCTAACCTACTATGTATATATGGTGATTGAATTGAGAATATCTGTGTAATTTTAATCATGTAACTTTTTTAACGAGTCATATAACTTATTTAAATAGTATACATTGATAATTTTATAAATAGTCATATAATGAGTTGTAAAAAATATCTCTAAACCGGTTTTGAGCCTATTTTTGTCATTTTCAAAACATTTTTTTTGGAAACCTTTTACAGGTATGGATGACAAGGGTAGGTTTGACAATTTTCACCATATGAGTAATTATCAGGAAATAAATTACCATATGAGTGATATGACCCCAAATATGATAGGTTTAATATTTTTAAATAGTTATGGAATGAATTTGAGGTTAAAATTTTAAACCCAATAAAATTTGAGTTTTTTTCATTAAAAAAAGAAAAAGAAATTTGAGTTTTAACTTTTAACAGCCAATTTGATTATGCTTTTAAAATTTTAAAATATTCCTACTATTAATTTTATTTACAAGAAGGCTAGAGTTTTTTTTTTTTTTTTTTTTTTTTTTGAGAAAAAAAAAAGGCTAGAATTTGTAGACCAAAAATAAAATCTACAAAAAAAAAAAAAAAAAAAAAATTGGTTTTAAACTCTCTCTCTTTTAAACAAAAATGCTTATTAATGATTCAGCAAAGAACACTATGCTTCATGCTTATTAATTATTACTTTTTTTTTTTGAGAAGATTATTAATTATTACTTGAATTTTATTTAATTATATTTTCAGGGATGGACCCATGTTAGGGTAAGGTGAGGCCATGGTTCCTCTGCCCATATATATATATATATATATATATATATGTGTGTGTGTCCAAATATATATATATATATATATATATATATATATATATATATATGTGTGTGTGTGTAAAAATTGGGTCTCAAAAATTACATTTGGCCACCAATTTAATCAATTGGCCTAGCCCCTAGAGAGGCCTCCTTTATTTATTATTTATTATTATTATTTTGTTGGCATTTCATTGCATTCTCTTGTTTTACGGACTTAATGAGATCTCTACTTGACGATTCTATATTTCAACTAGGTTGGGTTAGGTTTTTAATTTTATTTCAATTTTTTTTTTGGTTCTTGTTTTGTAGCTAAGGAATCTGAGGAAGACTTATTGTGAGATCTCACTTGGATCTTCACTTTTTCTTTTGAGAAGTGACTAGTGAGATTTATTTATTTATTTTGAGGCTGAGAAATGAAGAAACTAACTTGGATAAAACTTAAAACTTAAAAGTTTTAGTTAAAAGTACTCCTTTTTCCTTTATCATTCCATTTTTGGTTTCGAATGGCGGTAATTTACATTGAACATTCTAAAGGTTCTACTTATCAGATTTTCATTCTCTAATGAATTTTAGTGCTGAAGTAAATATGATAACAACAATAAATTAAATTTTAACTCTTTCTTTTTGGTAAATTTATTTTTAACTTTAACACTTACTTGCATAAGCGTTTCATCTATGGTACGTTTATTATTATTGATGATTCATTTCTTTTCTTTTTTTTATACTCATTCTTAGCTACAGTATGTTACTCTTTGGTTATTATTATTTTTTTTTCTTTTTTACTTGGCAAAATTATTTGATTTTTTCGATGAGAAGTGTAGGGTTCCGATTTGCGGCCCAAACCCAAAATATATGGGATCTCGGCCCAATGAGCCCAATACAATAAATTTGTAGAGAATGGGTCAAAGAACTAGACTCTAATGAGTTGAACAACGGCTAGTACTGAATTAAATGACAATCAAACACAAATAAGAGGTTTAGATATCAATGGACTTTCAATCTGAGGAGGTCACACTTGTATATATTGATCACAGTTGGATACAAAGACAATTTAGATTGCTACAGTGTTCTCTCTCTATTTTTTCGATTCCATTCTCATGGAGGGTCTCTCACATTATGTAGCTCCCTTTGGAATATCTTGATTCTACACTTGTTGATCATTTGAGCCTCCACTTGAGTACCTCTCCCATCAGACATCCTCTCTGACTTTCTGTGAGTTGTGGTAGCCAAGGTAACACTGTTCAGAGGTTTTATTCACATAAATGCGGCCAGAAAAGTAGCTGCAATACATTTAATGCGGTGGCAGCAGCTTTCCCCTAGATATTTTTGGATTTCCTTCCTTCTTGTATGTTCATGAGGCATGTTCCTATCATTGTAGCTTCTTAAAGGGTTATTCTAATTGCTGGAATACATATTTGAGACTTTAAATTGGGACCCTTAATAACTATTCACCCCTCCTCGGATCATTCAGCGTCCTCGGACAAAAACCCAAGGCCCAACATATTATTTTGGGCCTTTATCCCTACAAGAAGAAAATTGGACATGTAATTTTTTTTTTTTTTTTGGCCTCTCAAAGAGAAATCATGCTTCTTGTCCTTTAATATTTTAGATTTTACTTTTAGGTTGACTCAAATTAACTTAATTGGTTTAAACCAACTCATGGTAAGATGAACATACGGGTTTAAACGAGTTTGAGTTTTTAAAATATGAATGGAACGTGTTTGAGATGAACTTTCTAATATTTAAATGGGTTTGAGATCGTAATGTATAAAACATTTAACAAGCTTAGATTTGAAAAGGATTTTTCATCCAAAATCCGGCATTTTCCCATCCTAACTTCATAGACCTTCTAAAAAAAAAAAAAAAAACCTTCAGGTTTTCCAATATATTTATATAAAAGTTAAGTTCAAATTACACTTAGTGTAACTTTAAGTAATATTATACTACTCAATAACTTGTTATGTAATTCATGTTTTGAAAATCCTATAGTTGAATTACGTGTTCTATATGTTATTAACATTCTTAACAATCATGCCAATTTTCATTTAATTGAATGTTATTTACCATTCGATTTATAAACTCATTTTCTATGCATTATTTTAAACTATAAAAACTTGAATTTAAACAATTGATTGATAACATGACTATTGATCTTTGATCACCTTAAAATTTTGTAAGTATAGAGAATATACGAAGATAATATAATCTAACTGTGAATTTGTCAAAATTTACATCTAATTAATTGAGTTTGATTAATCTGCACCTAAAAAAATAATTTGGTTTAATTTATAGATTAAACTACTTAGTAGGTCAAAATAAAAGAAGAAAAGAAAAGGTTACAATTGCTACGAAGTGGACACTTTTAAAAAAGAAAAAAAAGAAGAAGAAAAAGAAGAAGAACGAAGTGGACGCTTTGCTGTGGAATAGACACCAATACAAATTTTACCTAATGAGTAAAAATAATATACAATATATAATATAAGTTGAGTTTTAAAAGTAGTGATTGTGATGAGCAAAAAAAAAAAATAGTGATTGTGCTAAGTAAATATTCTATCTTTTTTTTTTTTTTTTTAAGGAAGTACTAAATATTCTATCTAAGCATCACACATTCGCAGCAACTTTTACTATTAACTTAATATCTTTTAATATTAACTTTTGATTTACAGTTTTTAACACAACTCTTTTCGTTCTCATCAACTTTTTTTTTTTTTATTGAATTATTTTTATCAATTTTTAAGTAATGAGTAGATTTTTTTTCAAATCTTATAACAGGTTAGTTATGCCTTAAGAGCATTCGTATTAGTTTGTACAAAAATTTATGTCTGTTTTAATATAAGAACCTACTTTTTCTATTTTATACAACAATTTCTCAAAAACACACACATTAAACTATATATTCTACATTCTACTTTATTTAAATAATCATTCTTCATTCTTTGTTTATTATTATCTTCTCACAGAGAGAGAGAGAGAGAGACAGAGAGAGAGAGAGAGAGAGAGAGAGAGGAATTTGATGAGACAAGAGGCGAGAGAACAAAAATTAAAATAATGATATATAAAGCTATAACAACCGTGTATATTTTTACGATACTGTAGCAATTTTACAAATTTACACATTTTAAACTTGACTGATATGAGTGATTTTGGGACTCAAATGTGTAAATTTGACACCTAATACAAGTGCTTTAACAATTCTATAATACACGACATTGATTGAAAGAATTTTCTAAATTTTAGTCATTTCAGAGTTTGTGATGGGAAAGAGCAATATGAGTGAATAGACAAGCTCCAACAAGTTACAAGTCTCATCCTTTGCAAACTATCTAGAGTTTCTATGATATAAAGAGTAATCTCATTTGCAAGTCAAGGAAGATTTGATGGGATTTTCGTAATATCACATCAAACAATGAACTTAATTATCAGTGTAAATTTGGTGCTACTTGATGAGAAGGCAAGATATGAAGCCAAATAATGAAATTTATTTTAGATCTTCAAATACAATTGAACTTTACTTCTTCTGAATTAAGTTTAGTTCCTAGGTTGGTTCTAAAACTAGTATTAATTTTTATAAGATAACCTTATTCATCCAAGTCTTTGAAAGGATTTTATTGACCGTTTTATAGATATTATACAGGAATGAAAATATATAGATTTAAGTATTTCATAGTTGATATACCACTGTTAGTTTCTTTAAGACCTTCTCTCCTCTCCCCGTGTTTATGTGTTAAAATACTTAGTATTCTTTAAAAAAAAAAATATTTTGTAGTTCTAGAAAAAACTAAAAAGGATATCTATAGTATTGTGATCACAAGTACATATTTAGATTTATGCAACATATGTAAAGCTGACAAGTATCTTCCTAATAATAAAAAAGTTTCAAGATATTTAAACGATCTTTATTATTTGTTTTAAATTATTTTATGATATAATGGGGTTTTGATAAAAAGTTGGACTTACGTGATGTGCATTTATCATTAATATAAAATAAGTTTTTCTTGTACATATAATTCTATATTTAAAATATTTTTCTTCCTTTCTCCAAAAAAAAAAAAAAAAAAAAACTTCATTTATTTTGTGATCTATAATTAATGCTTAAAGTATATATTTTTTAAAATTTACATATGATATTTATTACATGCTTTAAATCATATTCAATATAATAAAAGTTGGGTTCTAAAAGTCGTGGTTACTTCAAATTGATATCCTACCTAATTGTCACGTGTAGTGCTTTTAATAATTATTTTACTATTAACATTTTTTTAATCATAGTTTTTTTTTCTTTCTCTTATCAACTCTTTATTATTATTGTAGTTGTTGTAATTATTGTTGTTGTTGTTGTTGAATATTTCTTATCAACTTTTTAGTAATCTTTTTCAATTTTAGTTATTTTACAAGTTTTATAGGTCGTGAGGTCTTTTGTTCTTATTTAAAAAAAGAAGTACATCCATGCTTTATAAATCCCAACAACCCTACTTCTGTTACAATTAGTGTAATAACTAGGAGTGTGCAGCGAACCCGCCAACCCGCCAGAATTGATCCGACGCAACCCAACCCACCGGGTTGGATTTTTAAGGGTTAGTGAAGTTGGGTTGAGTCATGATTTTTTTTTTTTTTGTTACAGTGGGTCGGGTTAGGTGTGGGTCATGAGATTTACAAATCCGTCTAACCTGACCCGACCCACCTATAAAAAAATATATTATATAACATTGTTACTTACTTTTTTGCCCCTCTTCCTAAATAAAACCCAAATCCTAATTTCTTCTCATATAGTTTGTGTTTGTTTAGTATTATGCTCATGATTATTTAGTTATAAATTTTTATTTGTGGTGGGTGGTGGTTAGGGGTGGCAATTCGTGTTCGCGTGTCGGGTTCGTGTCGTGTCAAGTCATGAGTATTCGACTACATAGGTCAACACTAACCCAACATGTTTATTAAACGGGTCAAGATTCCTCAACCCTAACCCGACCCATTTATTAAACGGGTCAGTCGTGTCGACCTGTTTATTAGATTTTATCAAAATGAAAAAAAAAAATTATGAAAAACAAACAAATAAATATTTTTAATATAAAATTTAGAATTAACGAGTAACTGCATCACAAATAATCATTCAAAAATAAAACATATCCCAATATCACAAATAATCAATCACAATATGTCAAAGAAAATAAATCACAACAACTAATAAGTTTATATACCTAGAGTTTGAATGGTATATTGGTAAAATGTCATTTAATTAAACAGGTCAGACGGGTCAAACGGGTTCTATGTGTTCAATACTAACCCAACCCGTTTATTAAACAGGTCAACCGTGTCAACCCGAATATGACACGAACCCGTTAAGCCTCAACCCATAACCTGCTAATTTCATGTCGTGTCGTGTCGGGTTCACGGGTCGTGTCAAATTTTGCCACCCCTAGTGGTGGTGTTGTTCTAATGCTCTATTTAATAATAATAAAAAATAAAAAAACTATCCAACCCATGGGTCAAACCTGACCCAATCTGATCCACGTGGGTTGGGTTGGGTTGGGTTGGACCCCTATGATTGGTTGGGTTAGGTTGAAAAAACTTCTCAATCCGACCTATGCACACCCCTAGTAATAACTACATTCTAACTGTGGAACATGTATTTATGAAGGCAACAATCACCCGGGTAACCTATATAAGGACAACATGACCCCATTGACAAAGGTACAAGAAAAGCTCAGACTAATTTCATATGCAAGCATTTTCATATAAGTTTTGAGAGATCTCTGACTTAAACATCAGAGACACTTAAGCTAGTACCACACTAGTATCTTACTATAGTATTTTCTTCTTGCAAGTCTTCCAACGCTCCGTGATTGGATGAATTGCTCACTAAATGGACAATTAATCACCATCCTCGTTATAATCATCCACACTTGGCTAGTTGGCTTGTCCACTTAGGTGAATGACCATGTAGTTGGCTGGTCCAGATAAGGAAAATGTAACAATTGGGATACAATGAATTCATGATCATTCCCAACGGTCATGAACTTGATGACCTGCATCTGTTACAATTAGTGTAATAACTACATTCCAATTATGGAATAAGCATTTTTGAAGGCAATGGTCACCCAGGTAGCCTATATAATGACAACATGATCCCATTTGTGAAGGAAGAAGAAAAATTTGAATTGATTTCATATTCGGGCACTTGCAGCTAAGTTCTGAGATATCTCTGAATTAAGCATCGGAGACATTTAGGTCGGTACCACACTGGTGTCCTTCAATAGGCTTTCCTTTGTTGGGCTTTGTGGAGCCTAGTTGTGTTTGATCCGGATGATGACCCGACCCGAAATAATGTTGCGTGGTATAGAAACCGTGCGCAGGATATAGAAACTGTTATTTTGGTGATTAGGGTTCTTGATGTAGTTTTTGAGAGAGAGAAAAATTGTGTTACCGCACTTTGTATTTTTCCTTTGTTGGGCTTTGTGGAGCCTAGTTGTGTTTGATCCGGATGATGACCCGACCCGAAATAATGTTGCGTGGTATAGAAGCCGTGCGCAGGATATAGAAACTGTTGTTTTGGTGATTAGGGTTCTTGATGTAGTTTTTGAGAGAGAGAAAAATTGTGTTACCGCACTTTGTATTTTTCCCTGATAATAGTGAAATCTCTGCAACTCCGTGGACATAGGCAAATTGCCGAACCATGTAAATGTTATCTTGTGCGTGTGATTATTTTTCTTTGGCATGTGTTTTTTCTCTATTTTGTTTCTCACAAGTTTGTGAATTTCGTGTTAATTTCCCTACATCCTTCATGTAGGTCTTCAAACACTTTTCTCTGTGTTCAAACCAGTAGCTTATTGAAATTTTTTGCATCTTCAATAAATATGTTCAAATTTCATTTATGGATGTGTATGCCTTGCAAGTTGTACTTATCTAGAATTAGGGGTGAACTTACATAGCCTTCAAAAAAATGTAAATACGTTCCCCCACGGGATTATAACAATCTTTGGTCTAGAATGTAATTTAACTAGATATAAGAGAACCTCAAAAGGCCCTTATTAATAGAAGTGATAATAAATTTTTACCAAAAAAAAGTGATAATAATAATATGCATAAAGGAGATTTCGATCCCGTAATGAAACTAAAAGGAGAAGTGGCAAGCATATAACTGAGATATTTTTTTTCCCCTATAATTTGAAATTATCATAGAAGGATTTGTATTTGTTTATAGTTTTACTACTCTTGGCTTCATACTTTTTGTCATTGTTGAGTCATGGAACTGCACTAAATGCCATAACTATTTGTTTCATTTTTATTCAATTGGACATACATTATTCCATTTTTATTTTACTGTACTAATCCTTACTATATTATTTTGTTGCTTACCATATCGTTAAATATAAGTTGAATTTTCTTCTTTGATTTTACTCTCCCTTATAGATTTTGGACATTGTTTCTTTTGTAGGCCTATAAGTGTTACGGTAGTTGATGGATTTCTATAAGTTGGTGTAGAGTTCCAGGCTTGATTCTTAAATACAAACTTGGGTATAACAAGACCAATCAAAGTTTTAAATTCCGTTCCAAAGACCGTTCTCGATTGACAATTGGAATGGAATATTCCGGTGCCGGCGTGTTTCAGTGCACCGTTTCGGAATTATGCACCGGATATATATATACACACAGACACACAGACACACGCATATATAGAATTTATATATATTTATAACTTCATATTTCATTATATCCAATTAACCAACACAAAATTTAAAATATGATATGTGAATAAAATTAGTCAAATGAAGAACTTGGATTTCAATGTTTAAAAAAATCCAACATAGTTCGGAATACCCTGAAATAGGCCAGAATTTATATACCAAAACAACCAGAATTCATCCATAAGACCAGAATAGTATGGAACAAATTGAAATTTAGACCGAAACAGAACAAGAAGGTAAGTGCACCAAATTAAGCACCGAAATGGAATATTCCAGCTGAAACAGCCAGAACAGAATGGAATTTAAAACATTGATACCAATCTTTCATCAATTAACACTTAACCACGTCCTAAGAAAAAAAATGCCCAACAAGAATTTTTATTTTACTGTATCATTCCTTACTACATTGTTTTGTCACTTACCATATCGCTTTATATAAGTTAAAGTTTTTTCTTTGTTTTTACTTTCCTTTATGGATTTTGGGTTTTTTTTTTTTTGGCAGGCCTAAAAGTGCTATAGTAGTCTATAGACTTCTTCAAGTTGGTTTTGAGTTCAAGACTTGACTCTTAAATACGAACTTGGGTATAACAAGATCAATCTCTCAACAACTTAACCACATCAAAAAAGAAAAAAAAAAAAAACAATAATCATTTTTTTTTTTTTTTGAGAATCAATTAACTGAAATTTCTTTAGGTAGACACACAATTAACATTTTTCTCATCCATTTTTTTCATTTCTTAACTGTTGTAGTTATGTGCAGCCATGTATTGTACTGTTGTGGGTAGGGGTGGCAAAATTGGATACGACCTGCAAACCCAACACGATATGACATGAAATTAGCAGGTTATGAGTTGAGTCTTAATGGATTCGTGTCATATTTGGGTTGACACGACTGACCTGTTTAATAAAATGGTTGAGTTAGTATTCAACATATGGAACCCATTTGACTTGTTTGACCCGTCTAATTAAATGACATTTTACCAATATACATTTCAAACCTTATATATATAAACTTATTAGTTGTTGTGGTTTATTTTCTTTGACATATAGTGATTGATTATTTGTGATATTGAGATATACTTTAATTTTGAATGACTATTTGTGATGCAATAACTCGTTAGTTCTGAATTTTATATTAAAAATATTTTTTGTTTGATTTTTCATAAATTTTTTTTTCTTTTCATTTTGAAAATATTTAATAAACAGGTCAACACGATTGACCCGTTTAATAAATAGGTCGTGTTAGGGTTGAGGAATCTTAACCCGTTTACATATCGAATTAGTGTTGACCTATATAGTCGGATACTCATGAGTTAACACGATATGAACTTAATAAGCAAACACGAATTGTCACCCCTGATTGTGGGTAGGTGTGGGGATTAGCGTGAGCCATGATGCAACCATGTGTTGTCATTGGGCTTTTAAGTCAGCTGCAGGCGGGTGGCTTCTAGTGGCTCTAATATATCTGACTGACACACCGTTTAGCCAATTACCACCCCCACACACGTCACTATTTTAATGGCTAAAAGTGGATTATGGTCAAGCACTCATGTTCTCATTCATGAACCTATTTGGATTTTGGACCTAAAAAGCTAGTCTTAAGTCTGTGACTCACGAGCCCACTAGATGATTGAAACAGTAAAAGGTTATAGACTTATAGTGCTTTCAATAACCCAAAAAAATAAAAAACAAAGAGGGGTTAGGATTTAGAAATTTTTTTTTTTTTAATGGAAAAGTTGGATTCAAATTCACTATTGCTTGAACTAATCTACATGATATATACTTTGATTCTCATTTTCTTTTTTCTTTTTAATTCGATCATGTCTCTCACCTTTTTTGGCTTTCATATTTGATAGAGTTGAAAGAGACCATTGATATCATTATCTTTGATTCTTTGTTCAATTGGCCTACAAATTGACAAATTAGCTGCAGATAAGTTTTAAATATCTATCTCTATAAAATTCAAGTCATTAGAATTCTATTAAACAAATTGAATTTTTAGTATAATGTTGCAAGCACGACATTAGAATTAAAGAAGACAGAAATAATGTTTTTTTTGGTGAATAGAAATAAGTTGTTGTACACAATTAGAGGGCAAAACATATTTATATAAAAGGTAATGACAGAGAGTAGAGAGTTTTGGTATGGAGAGAGGGTAAAATTCTATGTTAAAATTGCACATACCATTTTAGAGATTCTATATTAAATCCATATGGACATGATGCATTTCCTTATTTCTTAAGTCATAAATGATTGACACGTCTTAGTGTTTCTATCGGAAATATTTAAAGTTCAAATCTCTCAGAGGTGGCTCCATGCTCAAGCCAGGATGATCGTAGGACCAAACTGACTTGAAAAAAAAAAAATTTATATATAAAATTTTAAAATTTTATGATTTGTCTACCCTTAGAAAAAAAATTATAACCACCATAAATTTTTTTTAAGCCCAACAAAATTAAACTTCGGTCTTCTTAACAATATATTAGACCCTTAAAAAAAGCCCCCAAAAAAAATGTTATTAAACTAAAATTTAAAAGAAATATAGCTTGTAACATTGATAATGAGATTATTATACAACGATTTTAAAATATAAAATCGTAAAACTTTAAATATTTGTATGTGTGTGCCTGTGTTTTTTTTTTTTTTGGTCAATATATGAAGTTATATATTTATTAGATTTTGTATAATTTAAGTTTCTTAATGATCACGCTGGAAAAAAAATTTCTAGAGCCACTACTGAAATCACTCCTCCCGTATTATAACTATTGAATTATTATCATTTAAAAATAAAATCATTTCCCTACCATTTTTATAATTTTATTATAAAATTTTTTTCTTAACATTTCCATTTCATATCTCAAAAGTGAGCAAAAGAATAAATGTAAAATATCCCAACGTCTTCCCTCCAACTGATCTAACAATTTTAATGAATGCACTCAGCCAGTATATATATATATATCCAATATAAGTTTTTTTTTTCTTACCTTTCTTTTCTTTAATAAAATTTTATTGATATTTTTGAATAATCTGCCAAATTCTCAAAGCACTATCCAATTTTACTATATGACCATAGTTGCTCTTTGTTTGACATGAAGGGAAAACAAGACATTTGGACTTTCTACTGAAGTGATACCTCTCTTGCTTCATAGAATTGGTAAGTTCAAGATTTCAATCATGTGTAATGGAAGGGATGAGTTTTAAGAGTATGGTAAGGCCTACCCTCATTGTAGAGTCATAGTTGACATTTGATTATTATTATTTTTTTAATAATTTTTTTGAAAAGGAGGTAAAAGGATAACACAACAAGAGCATGCTATCATTTCTGGACTTTTAGCTTGCATTTTCTTTGTTGCTCTCAAATTTATTCTCTACTTTCCTCTAAATTACTCTCTCACACACCAACTACTAAACTTTCTGCTTGCTATATTACCAAATAAACCTCAAATTCCTTTCAAAACAGGAGGATCGTGCACACCTACAGGAAGATAATAACTGTGCTAATGCTCTCGTTAGGTTCGATTTTTCTTTATGATCATGTACTTTTACTGTTTTTGATAACTTACCATCTGTGATGGAGATTCTATTGTCTTTGGATGTAGAAGGTAAGGAGTGTAAATTCGTTTATGCACAAAAAAAAAAAAAAAAAAACCCTCAAATTCTGAGGGTGTTATGCTGAAAGAAAAATATCTTCTAATAAAAAAGAAAGTAAAAAAAAAAAAAAGTAAAAAAGAGAGAGACATATAATGCCAAATTAAGAAATTACTTTGTACAGCCTTCTAATTTTTCTGTAAAAATATAGCCAACATTTTGTTGTATTAGGAGTCTAATCCCATCACTCATGTGCGCACTAGACTTGTCTAAACATTCCTTATCATATTATAGAATTTTTTTCTCTCTCTCTAATTTATTATTAATATGAAAATCAGAGTTTACTTAACAAGATAATACGAGAGAATGGAGACAATACCCATGACTCATTGATTCACAAGCCTATATATCATTATATTATATATAAATCTAATGTTTTACCTGAGAAATAAAAATATTAACTATAATAAAGCCAAAAACAACTTACGAGATACATCTAACCACCTAATAGAGGACTTTCTTTACCCTCTACGATTTAGTATAAAACAAGAGATCCCACCTACCGGTTTTCTGCCTTGGCTGATTTGGTGTTATTATCTAAGTTCCATTACCTTAGATGTGCAACAATTATTATCTTCTTCTACAATTTTTATTATAAGATCAGTTAAACATGATTTAGGTATAATTTAACCAACAATCTAAACCAATAAATTTGACACATAATTCCATCAAATGGCTAGCTTACGATCCTTTACTAGTGTTTTTTTTTTTGATAATTACAAACATATTACTAATTCCGCAGCTTGAACTCTTTCATCACAAGACCCCTAAGCATTTTATGTACAAAGAAGTGTTAATTAAACTACAAGATTCTTGGCTGATCTACTATTGCTTGGTGACATATGGACCAAAACAAAGCCATGGTCAATTTGGCCAACCAAAAATCTCATTAGGGTAAAGTCTTAAAAATTAATTTGATGCATAATTAACACACAATCTAGTCTTAATGACAACACCATAAATAACACTAGTAATGTGGAGTTACTACTGGTGAGGGGATTATTCCAAAATTTAAGCTTTTTTTTTTTTTTTTGATGGGTCTATGAGAGGTCCATTGGACCTTTAGATTATATAATGTGAGATAAGCCAATAACCATTTTTTTTACCTTCTTTTAAACACTCTTTCCTAACATACACAGAATCCAAACTCTAGATTTTCTCTGCTATGAAAAAGATTTTTACTACTAATTAAACTGATAGATTGCCATAAATTCCAATAAATTTCAGGGATGGGTATTTTGAGCACTTTATTATTTTAGCATAGTTTATGGATATCCAATTCCATAAAAAAATTGAACTTTGAACATGACCATTGGCTTTACCGGAGATTAGGTCGATCCTCTGCCCTATTAAAGACGGCTTCTGTTTCAACTTTCAACTTTCATATTAAATTAATGACAGAACTTCCTGTGACTATGCACATGACTACAACCATGCACCTTAATTCCTTAGCTGTCCACGTGTCAGCCACAATAAATCCTACTTGATGGATCCTATAATGATATTAGGGATCTAAAGGATTTGAAATTTTTGTTAAAACTCAAAAAATCTGAAATCCACTTCAACTAATTCATCATTTTCCATGTAATTACAATGTTAAGAATCTAACCTTTTTTTCATATTAAAAAAACAAATTGTAATTAGTGCAAATTTATTTTCACATGAATATATAGATGTTTCTTTTACTCTATACCACTTGTAAATATATCTTGAAAAAGTTATAATTAGACTTACTCTTTTTTATTAGAATTCTTTAAGGCTTTCACAGTAGGGAAATTATTATATACTCCCAGAGTATCATAAATGCGTACTTCCTCCTCTCACATAAATGGTGGATCCCACTAATTAAATTCATGGTGAGGCCCATCATTCATGTGAGAGAAGGGAGTATGCATTTATGGTACTCCGGGAGTACCTAATAATTTTCCTTCACAAAAATACCTAAGTGGTGAGATAATTGACTTAAAATGTGATGTAAATCCAAATATAGTTAGATTTAATTTACCATATTATCAGTTCATGAGGTGTTTATAAATGCATAATAAAATAATTTGGCCAAAAAATTGCGACATTACTTCCATATATAATTAAGAAAAATACAAAGTATCCTACGAGTACTTATTACATGGAATATTTACACTCAAAAGGAAAACAATGAAAGGGAGGAACTTGATCAAGGACCAGAAGTTATGAGCTCTGCCAAGGACCCACTAAGGAGTCTGACTATATATTTTATTTTTTTTTAACCTTAATTTAGTGTTTTAATTTTTATTTTTCTTCTTTTATATATATATATATATATATATATATATATATATATGAGGTAATGGATGGCAAATTTTTCAGCAATTGCGTGTTGACCATCAATCTGGCATGTTGAACTAATTTCCACCCTTGATCATAACCAACATTGCGTTTCTTGAAGGTTTATCATAGCCAAATCTTCTTCTAATTTTTTATGTTATCACAAGCCAATTTTTATATACTTCTATGTTGATTCAACCCAAAACAGAGATACATATATACTATGTTAAAGACAATTGTAGGATGTAATGACCATTTAAGAGAAGCTCATCAAGGCCAAATTGGAATATGGTAATTATTTTATCAAATAAAATATAATAAATTGGGCTCATCTAAAACAAATAATTTGATTGAATGAATGGTCTTGATGCAAAGATTGTAGTAAGTAAAAGGTATGAACAACACTATATAACAAAACAGGCAACAAATTTAATCAATATAATAACAAGTCATGTTACTTGGCATGACGTTTAGGATATTGACCTATTTTTTGGTACTCAAAAAAGATTGATGTGATTATCAATTATCAGCCGTTGATTTTGGGGAAATTTTTTTTCATGAGCTGTATATCAGTTGGGTTTTAGATGCGTAATCAAAAATTATTTTTGATGAAAAGAAGTATCTATCTAATGGCTAGAATGTCCCTAGTCATACCTTTTTGGTGCAAAATTTTAGAGGTCGGAGAAGCCAACTTCTAAAAGACATGGTAGGCAGACTTATAAATAAAAAAGAAAAAAAACTACATGGCACCAAATGAGTCAAATTCATGGGATGCCCACTATGTACTGTTGTCACATTATTGTCCTCTTTATTTATTTTTTTATATGGGTATTCACAATATATATATATATATATATTTTTTTTTCATAATTATTGATGTAATAAATCTTGATTACAACAACATTACTTTTAGATAGGTTTAGTGTTTACACTATTTTTATATTTGTGAAGAATATTTTTGCTTTTGAATTTTTATATTTATACTCAAATGGCCTAAAATAAGTTACTCAAATCACCCTTAAAACCTAAATTGAAACAATTCTCAAAAAAAGAAAAGAAAAGAAAGAAATACCCATAAACCTAAATTGAAAGAAGAAGAGAAACAATGTTAATCTGGTGGGGTATCTCTCAATGCTCTCATTGCAATTGTTAGGCAAATGAACGATGGCCAAGGGATTTGTAACATCCAATGGTCACAAGGGCGGTGACTTTAGGCTTTATTCTTTTCAGAAAGACCCACTAAATATTGATCAACATCATGTCATCACACACCTAAGAATATATATCTAAATAAATAATATTTTAGGTAAAAAGGAAATAAAGAGGAAGAAGTCTAAGAAGGAAAATATAAGAAGCCAAACAAACTCTCTTTGTTTCTTTCTCCTTTTCTTTCTTGTTCTGTAGCTATAGCTTTTCATTTTTTTTTATATCTTTATCAAAATTTCAGCACTTCTATAATACTAGTTTTTTAGGAGAAAATTTTAAACCAATAAAAATAACTCAATTTCCACTTTAATTCTGTGGTCTTATTTTTCATGGGTTTTTTTTTTTTTTTTGACTAAAAAAGTTTTATAGGGTTTTGAAAATTTACAAACACTCAGCTAGAAAAGTCTATAGTCAACAGGATATAGGCAATAATATTCTTCCAAGTTCTACTTCTACCCCTCACCCCCTTTTGTGGGTTAAAAAGAAATTTTTTTTTTTCTTGAAATTTTACATTCTAATAAAAAAGAATTGAAATTTTTCAAAAAAAAAAAAAACATCAAATTAAAGTAAAAGAAAGCTGAACATTTACTTCATATACAATACAACAAGAGGTCACATACAACACACACAGAGACCCTCTCTCTTTCTCTTTCTCTTCCTTCTCTCTCCCATTTCACCTTCCTTTTTTCACAACCATTTATGAGATTCCTCCAATGGTCTTTTCCTTTCCATTGGATTGTACAGATTCCTAGATGAAATACCCATCTTAATCCCTATATTTCTTGTTCATTTTTAGCTGTTCTTTGTGATTTTTCTGAGACTGTAAAGACATTAAAACTCTTCTGGGTCTCTTGGCTTTTGCTGTCTTATGCAAACTCTCTTTCTGGGTTGTTGCAGAAAAGCCTTTGTACCCAGTATTATTATTATGCCATACAAGGCTTGAAAAGAACAATTATATATTTTCACACAAATTTTTTTTTTTTTTTATAAAATAAAAAATAAAACTTTTGTCTATAAATTGGTGCTTTTTTATTTGCTACTTTTTTATTATCTATTTCTGGGTGAATTTTCTTTGAATATTTTTTCTTCACTTGAGGAAAAGAGAGAGACATGGGCAAGCAAGGGCCTTGCTGTCACTGTGGAGTTACAAGTGAGTTCTTGTTTCTCCAATTTTTATTTTTATATATAATTTGAACATAAAATAAAAATTGGTTCTTCATTGCTTTAATTTTCAACTAAATCTTATGCAAATGGTTTTATATAAATAATTCTTTCATGGAAATGAATAACTGTGTAGGAAAGGGAAGATATTACCTGGACAAAGGAAATGAATTTACAGTATGTACTGCTCTTTGTATTGTTCTGTTTGCATATTCCAGAACCACAAGTATTCTTGTTTTCAGTTTGAGTTTGTTCATGAATTTATTTTTTCATTTTTGATTGTTTCCTTAACTCTGTACTTTTTATCTCTTTGTTGGGGTTTCTCTCCTTTGACTGTCTTTCAAGTTTAAACTAAATCACCTGTTCAAAATTGATTTTTGAGTCTGTTGAATACTGGGTAGTTACAGAGTCTACACGTTACTTGTAGTGCTTTCCCATTGCTCTCTAGGTGTTCGTGAACTAAAATACCAAGTCAAACTGTAGTTTCTGTTGGTGTTTTTGCTAACTTAAGGATTCAACTCACAAAAATGTTCCCTTTTTGTGATACCCGTGTGTCATTTCCTTTTTGCCTTGGACTATGTTAATGATAGGTTTCTTCCTAGTGTTCCTTCTAAACCATTTCTTGCTGTTTGTCATTGGAGTGTGTTTGTGCTACCATTCTCTCAAACTTCACTGGTCATGGTTACTCTAAAGGCTCATGGTTTTAATAAGAACTACTCCTAAAAAAAACTACTTCTTTTCAATGTGGAGCTTTTGTTTCAACTCACATTTTCATTTTCATTAGGATGGAAATTGTTCTGAAGCTTAAACTGTTCCTTTATAATTGCAAAAGAGTTTGGTTTGTTATCACAAAACTTAGTGTCAAGTACATTATTTTGGGTGCTCACTCAACATTGAAGATGTTCTTACCTATTTTCCACAACTTCAATAGCTCAAGTCAGCTCAACAAAGTTCAATTTTAATCATTTGAGTTAGTACTACAAGTATTCCTTTTGCTTATGAGTCTGTTGAATAGAAGTAGAACAAAGAGGGTAAAAGCTTATTCACATTACCAATCATTGTTACCTTCTAGTCTGCGCTTCAACCTTTTGAGCTTAATGTTAAAGTGACTCGAAGATTTAACAATGCTTAATTGGTTTTGGGAATTGCCAATGACCTTTAAGTCAAATGGCATTTCCTGGTGTTTCAAACAGAGCAATTAAGTGTTCCAACCCCCTTCCCCACTTACAATGTATCAAAAATTGGTTTTGGGAACTACTTCTGACAAATGGTGCTGTTGTGAGCAAAACCTCAAGAGCAATCCAATTCGTTTTGATTTGTTTGTTACTCAGTTAGTGCCCCTTGTCTCAGTCATTTGTTAATGGGTTAGAGTTCACCTGTTATATCAAAAAGAAAGTCCTATCTTCTTGTCTAGTCCATCTAGACTTATGCCATGGATTCCATCCCATATTTCTTCCTGCATTAAGAGAAGTCCATATAGACTTATCCCACGGATTCCATCCCATGTTTCTTCCCGCATAAAGAGAATTATAGTAGTACCTCTCATCCTAGGTTACATTGGGAGAAGTGGCAACCTGGGTTTACATTTTTAAGTATGGATGGGAAACTATTGTTTTTTGAAAGGAAATGAAGCAATGAACTAACAATCTAAATCCGCCACATGCTAGAAAAAGGTACTTGCAAACCTGACAAATCATTAGTTGCAGGTAATGTCCATGTGAAACTGCTAACATCCATTTGTCCCATTCATCTAATTGTAAAAGTGATTTTTTGTTTCTATCTCTTCATAATTGCCATGCACTTTTTCCTTTTTAAAATTTGTTAACAATAAGTTGTGCTTGGCAACTCTTTGATTAAAGGTCAATGCTACTTTCATTCCTGGTCTGAGCTTATGCTCAAACATTATTATATGTTCGGCTGACCAGCTAGAGCTGAGCTATTTTCTAATTTGAGAGGTTTGGCCTTTTCCAATCCTCTTTTCCACAGTCCAGCTATTATTAGTTCCATGGAACCAGCTGCTCTTATATTGTTCTATTATGTGATAAGAGTCATAGTTAACCATAATGCTATTTAACAGGCATTGCTTCTGAGCATGATGCTCTTTGCTTGTACAGTTGGTTAAAATGCTGGAACCATTGTCGCATTCCAATCTGTCATTCAGCATGAAACTCTGTGGGTGAATACCAACTGTCATAAAATTGTTTAATCTTTGTCTTGCAGATACGCTAAGCTTTGTCCATATAGTTTTGTAATGGCTTGTATGCACATTTTTCATCTTCTAGGCTTATCACTTCTTGATACATTGATGAGATGACATCAGTTTGTGGGGTTCTTTTCATGTTAACATGACAAATGAAATTGGATTAATTTGAAGTTTTAGATGAGCAATTGCTTAAAGTTCATCTGCTAATCTGTATTATATCTCTCTTGTGCTTAAAGTCATTTTATTGTACTGATTGCTGACAAACAAGCATTTTAACAGGCACTCCTCTTTGGCGCAATGGTCCTCCTGATAAGCCAGTCTTGTGCAATGCATGTGGGTCTCGGTGGAGGACAAAGGGAACACTCGCAAATTATACCCCTCTACATGCACGGGCTGAACCTGATGATTATGAGGATCACAGGTATTCCAGGGTGAAAAGTATATCAGTAAATAAGAACAAAGAAGTGAAACTGCTCAAAAGAAAGCAAAATAGTGATAATATGATGGTTGGAGGGGGTGCCCCCGATTACAACCAGGGTTTTCGTAAGGTGATAGATGAAGATACAAGTAATAGATCAAGTTCTGGCTCGGCCATTTCTAACTCGGAGAGCTGTGCACAATTTGGCAGTGCAGATGCAAGTGATTTGACAGGTTGGACACTCGCCACAACTAGTAGTCTTGGGGCCTGTTCCTTTATTGCAAAAAGAGATTCTATTTTGTTTCATTAGAGCAAAGAGTGATGGAGTTTACCTTATTTTAAAGTCAATGGAAGAGTTGTTAATTCGTTTCCAAATGTCTAATTTCCTGTTGCTATTATAAGTTTTATGTTTGGTATTAGGGAAGAGTGGATTCAGGAAAAAGGTTCCATAATAAAAGAGAAAAAACAGAGAAGAAGACACTATGATATGTAGTTTGCGCCTTTGCGGCAAAATAAGATTGATGTCTTGTTAGATACAAGTCAAAATAAAAGAAGCACCCTCCTTTCATTTTTCAGAATGCGAAACTCTGGAAGTTGGCTGCTATTCACATCATGTTCATCTATTATTGGCGAGAAATTCATGGTTTTATGGTACTAAGAAAAATTATTATGATAAATGCCTTGTTTGATTAGTATAATTAACTCCATCTCCATGATTGTATTCCCCCTTTAATCTAATGGAGCCCAAAAGTAATTCAACACCATTGATTTTCCTTTATCAAAGTTCTATTTTGGCTGACAGTTCTAAGTGCATTTTTCCTGTATTCATGTAAGGTATTCATTGTTATAAATTTTTTCTGCAGGTTTTTCCTTGGGAAGTAGATCTTTATCTGAATGAGTTTTGGTTATGGACTCATTTTTAATCTGTTTTATTTATTTTTTTCATCATCATTTGATTATTTTACCGGACCTGCATGATGAAGTTTTGTTCTTTTATAATAGCTTAGTAAATCTGACAATATGTGTCATCCAATTGGTGTCCTTCCAGGTCCAGCTCAGTCAATGGTGTGGGACTCAATGGTGCCTTCTAGAAAGAGGACCTGTGTGAGTCGTCCAAAGCAATCTCCAGTTGAGAAGCTTACCAAAGATCTTTTTACAATTTTACATGAACAACAGTCTTCATATTTCTCTGCATCTTCTGAAGATGATCTGCTGTTTGAGAGTGAAACACCAATGGTCTCTGTTGAGATAGGACATGGAAGTGTTCTCATTAGGCATCCGAGCTCAATAGCTCGAGAAGAGGAATCTGAAGCTAGCTCACTTTCGGTTGAGAACAAACAATTTCCATCTAATGAGGCTTATTCCCACTATTCAATCACTTCTGTACATAATGGCAGCAAAGGTGTCAATTTCCCAAGCCCTGGGGTCGAAAAAATTAAGAATCATGCTGGACAAGGGATGCAACCAGAGCATCTTAAAAGGTAACTTCTTCCTGCACTAGTTTCAGAACTTATGCATAATTATGTATGAAGATACATATGCAGGTGTTGTCATTCAACTTAGAAAGGAAGTTTTATACTTGTTGACCTCCAAAATTTTTTAGTACAATAGAATTGTAATTGGTAAGCATAACTAGAGATTCGTGTCCCAACATCGATACAGAGCCTGCAACTTGTTTCAAAAGAAATAATAGAAATGTCCTTGCTGTGTATTTTCCCTAGAACACTGATCATAAGTGTGACTCTGAGTCATGGACCATATGTGGAGAAACTGTTACTCCATGGGCAGGGAAACATATTGAAATCATTTCTCACCATAATTAATATTTCTTCTGTTTGCAATTACAGGGACAAGTCTCAGAATGAAAACCTACAAATCCTGGCCAGCCGTAATTCACCACTGTGTAATATAGATTTGAATGTAAGTTTTGTTCCTATGCTTCTTCTTTGGTTGTGCCACTGAAGCTGATTTTTTTTCAAATTTGATGTCATTTAACTAATAGCAAATGCAAATAAGGCCTGTGATCAAGTTATCCATTTCTTTAGGAAGCAACCTAAACCGTACATAACTTTATGCATGGCACTATATGTGGTGTTCACAAACTTCTGAATTTTTGTAATGGTTATGATCTCTTCAATTCTTGTGTTATTCCTGTATCCTGTTGCAGAGTGATCCTGGATCCAAATTAATTGATGTGTTGAGTGCTTATCATAATTGTAGTTCATGTTTTGTGTAGGATGTTCTAAACTTTGAGGAGTTAATGAGAAACTTGACAAATGAAGAGCAACAGCAATTGCTGAAGTATTTATCTCCAGTTGACACTCTTAAAGTTCCTGATAGGTTGGCATCCTTTTTGTCATATAATCTTGACATTTATCACTGTTGACCACAAGATACTTTTTCCATAAAATGTCATGTGCACCGATGAGCATTTATTTATTTTTAATTTTGCAAGATGAAACACATTGCATATGCTGTGTTTCATCAATATGTCCTTTGCAAGCATGAATACGTTAAATCCATGTTAGGTATGTTTAAAACCATTTCATACATACATTTGCAATTGAGTGGACAATCCAGTCTTTTGGAGTGGAGCAATATTGCTGCATGAGTTTAAGTTATAGCAACGCAGATAGATGCACACACTGACACACACACTCTTGAATCCTGATGCTTCAATTCTTTTTGAGAGTGTCACTTAGTATCCAAAGAGAGATTAAATAAGGTGAGCTATGGTCTATGGTGTTCACCTTGTTTGGTATTTACTGGGTAATGCCAAAGACTGTGGTGGAGCTTTTAGCATGTTGGCAAGAAAAGTTTGGCTGTCATCACAACGGTGTTATTTGGATGGCTGTCCCTAATTGCTTGATGTGGTGCATTTGGTGGGAGAGAAACAACTGGTGCTTTGAGGATTCAGAAAGGACAGTAGCCGATCTTAACCTTTTCCTCTTTAGAACGCTGACTAATTGGATGTCCATTGTTGGAAGCCATTCCATTTTTTCAATCTATGATTTGATGAATGTTTGTAACTTATGTACTTGATTGTTATGATCCCTAGCTGTATACGTCATGTATAGATTTGAATAAATTTTACATTACTTATCCAAAATAAAGATCCTGCCCTCATGGTTGTTTTAATTGTTGCATGCAGCCTCAAAAGCACTTTTGATAGCCCTCAATTCAAGGAGAACTTAATTTACTTTCAGCAACTGCTTGTGGAAGGGGTATTTGACAACTCCTTCTCAGGAGCAAAATCTGAAGACTGCAAGAATTTGAAAAGGCTTGCAATATGCAATTCGTCAAAGTGCAAATGGGTTGAAAGCTATCATCTACTTAAGGTTTGAGCTGGCTTTTAAAATCTGAATGTCATTAGATGAAAATTTTAAAATTAATTGATTCTTCCGCCATTGTATGGCAACTAATTAACATCTTTCTATAGCTGCAGAAATATAAATATAGTTCTGGAGGATCTGTTTTAGGACCCAATGCAACTGCCTCAAGTAATTTCATAAATGTCAAGAGATTTCATGACAGCCAAAGCCAAAATCTTCCAGGTTTGGTGAAGATTTTATTTTTGGCAGTAATTTGTTGAATGGCCTTGTTTTTTTGTCTGAATATATCTGGTGGGCATGGAAACACTTCAAAGGGTTTAACTCAACTTTTTTTTTTTTTCTTGATAACTCAAAAGGGCTTAACTCAACTTGGATTTTCTTATGCTTGGTTTTTCCTATGAGGAGGAAAATTACTTGAGAAGCCTAAAAAGAGCTTCAAAAGTTGAGCCAATGTCTTTGCCTAATGACAACTAGGTGTTACTTGTACAACTGATGTGGTGAAAAGATAGTCTTCTTAACATCATCTGCAAGTTTTTCCATCCAGTTAGAAAGTGCATACAAACAACTTTTCAAAACTTGCGTTCTTCCATTGTTTCTGTTCTATCTTGTTTAAGTTACTTTTATTGTAATTATAAATTATATTAGTAAGATAAAGTTTACGAATCACACAGACAGAAGTCAAATACAATAACAAGAAGTCTAAGCCCCCTTCTCTCCTTGTGCTTCTCAATTCCTCTTGTCCTGTCCACCAATAAGTTGTATTCCATTCTTGTGGTTCTATGTTAATTTGGCAGTTGGCACTACCTGGAAGTACACAATCCTCATAATCACCTTTGGACTGGACATGGGACACCGAGGGTTGTTCCTATTAGGCATTTTATGTACATAAGCTAAGGCAATATTCTCTCATATTTAAAATAATTATAGTAATTAATTAATTAATTAATTATGGGGCCTCTAAAGTGCTCTTGGACTTGGAACCCCAAGAAGGCATACTCATAAGACAAAGCAAATATGAAGTTATTTTCACCAGAGAATGGATAATTACTGGAAATTTACCTCTCTCTCTCTCTCTCTCTCTCTCTCTCTCCAAACATTCAATTACAGTGGTTTTAAAGTATGAGATTATGACTAGATATGCCATGGACAATTTTGTTTTGTAGATTGTAAAGTGAGTAGCATTATCACTTTAAAACTTCATAAAATGGTAATATATGCAATAACACTAATATACACTGGAATGGTTCTTAAAGAGTATCCTGCATCTTGCAGAAGTGAAGACTGCAATGAAGTGCCCAAAAAGGATGATTGTGAAGGCTAGCTATGAGAACAAGGAACTCATAGACAATGATAGTTCTTGCTTTAGTCCAAGAAGCCTATTTGCTTTGCCAACTGAAGGTAGCTCCCTCATGTTGGATTCTTTCAATTTTGTAGAAGAAAATTCTGATCAGGATCTGCTGCTGGATGTGCCATCCAATGGCTCTTTCCCACAGGCAGAGCTCCTTCACCCATCTTTAAGTTTTGATGGCCAACAGGCAAGCACTAGTAGTAGTTCAATATACCCACATCTTGTCCGTCGCTGACAATGTAAACGGTTTCTAATCACTAGGGCTATATTGTAGGTATGCCTTTGAAACCTGTGACTTGGATTCACATATTTTGAATGGTAAACGGGAAGTCTGTGAATGAGGTTTGCTGGTTGCTCCTTATTTCTTTTATCCTTTTTGAACTCGGAATAGTAAGGGTTGAATTTTGTGGGCTTTTTGTATAGGTTACAACAGATTGTAATATATAGCTCATAATACGGAACTGGTAATTCCAGAGTTTTGTATGCAAATTTTTAGTTTTTGTCTTGCATAGTAACTTAAAGATACCTATTGTAGGGTTGCTTTATTTGTACTCAATATTTTAGCCAAGAAAAAAATGAAAAGAAAATATATGTATTTTAAAAAAAGGGTGTGAAAACTTTGTGGGATGCATGTGAAGGAAGTGGACGTTTAGCCTGCCTTTATGGCTTGTGGTGGAGACCTGCATTGTTCAATTGGCTGATTGCATCATAAGATTCATAACAATCTGTCTGCTATCCACCAACGGATAAAAAATACAGAAAAAAGAAAGTGGTGCTTATATGATAAGCTTCAGAGTTTGACCTTAGTTTTAAATTTAATCTAAAAGTTTTAATGTATTTAGTGTTGATGTTATTGTTTCAAATTTGTTGCTATCTGTATCTGTAATAAATTATTTTCATTGAAAGTAACTAGGTACCACACGACAACACTTTGGTCAGGGAAATCATAGCTTCTAGAGGCTTGAATATATCACCCTTCTGCCCTAGACTTGGCTCGAGTACAGAATTTATCGTGCATATGCTTTGTGGCATCAAGATTCTTTTGGAACAATTCGGGTATTCTAGGTTTATGCATCTTCTCTTTTGGTTCGCTCCTTTATGATTGGTTTCATGTCAATTGTAATTCTTTGATGATACTCTATGAACATACTGGTTTTCCCCAAACAGGCAATTCATTGGGCCTCAAGCAAACTTTTTGGAGAATTGTTTTCATAGGGCCTTCAAATTTTTCTAGGTTTTGGGGTAGTTATTTATTTATTTATTTTTCAAATTTTTTTCAGAGAGAAGTTTCAGATTGCATTTATTAATAAAGGCTAAAATTGCTTGTCTAGCTAAGGAATTGGCTACTGCATTCCCTTACTGACGAACATGAGAAAAGCTAATGCATTCCCTTACCGGCGAACATGAGAAAAACATTAAAACTATGAGAAAAACTAATACATTAAAACTAAGACGCTAAGATCTTTGAATCTTGGATTAAGTGACCGAACATGGTAAGAGAGTTTCCCTGATCTTTGGATTAAGTTCAATGAACTGAGGGGCCTCTTCTTTAGTTGGAAAACTTCAAACCATAGCAACATGCAGTCCAACTAATATTTACTGATTCTAAGAGTGATTTCAATTATGTAAGATTTTTGGTTTTTTTCAACGGGTTTACTTTTATGAAGGGGGAATGAAATAAGTAAATTTGGAAGTTCATACTTCATAGCAATGTGAATGAATAAGAGGAAAATAGAAAAGTAATTTAGTGTTCTATTTTATAGACAAAATATTAGGGGGAAAAAAGTGGTGCAATGATTTGATCATACTATGGGTTTACAAATTTGAAAAATTGTATGATAGATAGACATGTTTCATCTATTCAAGAATGTAAGTATCATTTTAAAGATAGATGAAATTAGTATTTATCTTTATCTATTTGGGAGTCTGTCTTGTATAAATTTAAATGTTGACAATGTATAAAAAATAGTAATGAACTTCTGAGCTACAAATTATTAGCTAGCCTATCATGGAGGTATGAACTCTGTCAAAGTAGTCCGTTTATCAAATTAGGAGACCGTGATTCTCTCAAAGCAACTAATAAAAAGTTAGGTTCTTAACACTTGCACAGAAGTCAAACATGTTTTCATTGGGCATTAAAATAGTCATGTGAACTACCTTGGCTGCTTTGGGAAGATCATAGGCTAAGGATTTTGTTTTGTTAAATTATCTTCTCGTTACTTTTGATAACTTGGTGGACTTTAGTCTTTGACTTGTTCTTATCATTTTTTTAGTATAATATACTTCCTTAATTATTGGAATTAGCCTCTTCAAAACAAAAATTTGAGGGCAGAGTTGTCTACCATGACCTCTCTCAAACCCTACAAAAGTGAGAAATTTATGCATAGAGTGTGACCTTTTTTTTTTTCCTTAATTACCCCAAAAAATAACCTAAGAAAGTTGAAAATTATTTTGGAAGTGCTTTTGGATCAAGCCTAATTGATATATGGTAGTAAGGATTTACATCACTATCTAAGAAGTTTGCATGCAAACCCATACCCATACAAGGAGAAAAATCACAAAGAGTATAAAATTAAGTAAATAATGGTCATAAGCATAAACCAATACCCATACATGTCTCTTTAAATACACAATGCATTTTCATAAAGCGGATGGTAATTCAAATCTTAATACAAGCAATTGCCAATAGTTTATAAGCATTCAACCATTTAAAATTTCAACAACTGTTGAGCATTAAATCGAACCAAAATAGAAATCAACAAATGATAAATGGAACAATTAGAAATTTGTAATTTTTTTTATTATTAAATAATTTCAATGAAGGGCACCAAAGGGTGCAAAAGTACATTAAAAGTATACATGAGACTTTATAAGGTTTGTGTATATGTATTTTATGCTAAAAATACGTTCTCTCTAAGGGTAATAAAAAATTTTCACAAATTTAAATTAAATGAGAATTATTCAAGTGGGTTCAAATTAACTCAATTAGTAAGTCTCTGTTATTGAATAAAATATTTGTGTTCAAATTCTGTTTACATCAAAACTAATTGATGTTTTAACCTAATAATAAAGAATAATCATCATAGAGAGCACACTATAAGTTCAAATTTTATTATATTTTAAAAAAAAGAAGAAAAAAAGAAAAGAAAAGCGAGAACCATTCAAAGATAATTGAAAGATAAGTGTTGCCCTTAGGTGCAAGTAGCAAAAGCTATGTGCATGTGTAATTCAAGTGGGCCAACCATTAGCTATGTGCTTGTGCAATTCAAGGGGGAATATTTGCCTACATATTTGGAATCATCTTTTAGAGCTTGTAGAGCCTTTTTGGTGCAACTAAACCAGCACATACCTTGCTCAACCATGCGTCGGATGCATGGTATACCTCCCCCTTGCCGAAACCATGAAACAGATGAGGATTCTTGGAAGTCAAAACTATACAAGATGTGACTATCATGGTTTCTGGACCTGCTGTGACTGATATCCTTCACTGACCACTAATGGCAGAAGCTAATTTAACAGAGGCCATGAATTGTGAGCCATTAACTTATGACTCAAAAACAGTAGGCAAGTTGACTAGTGTCTGTCTATGAGTCTATCCATGAAAGACACAAAATATGGTTCTAAACAAGATTCACTATACAAAATAGCAATTACATTGCGTACTTTTACTACCTCTACCTCCCTAATTTGAAGCCAAAACAAAAGTTCCTATCCTCTCCATTTTGCTTTTTGAAAAACACCCTTTATCCCATACTGGCTACCACATCAACAGCTCCCAAAAAGTCAATGACCCCAAAACACATCCCTTTTTTCCCATATAGCATCCAAAATTTACAACCCCTAAAATTAGTCAATGACCCACAAAACATACTGCCACTTCTTCCACCATGGTAAGACCAAAACTTCCATTTTTTTTTTCTCCAAACCTACTCATCTTCATCATCAAATGCTTCAAACCCCTTTTCCGGCCACCAACACGGCTGCGGAAAAGTCACTCCACGCCGCATACAAATCTCTAAAACACTAACACTCTTAAGACCATCATCCTTTTCTTCATCATCACACCTCTGTTTTAACATTTTCAACACATCCAATATTGTAACCTCCTTCCCAATTACGCCACGATTATTCTTCACTCCCTCTGCTCTATTCTCCTCCTGCGCCATTGACGCCGGCAGCACGCGGTACCTCTCGCTACCATTCGCCTTTTCGCGCAACTTCTCCTGATTCTTCTCTTCACCTTCTTCCCAATCGTCTTCTTCCGATTCAGAATCAACAATTACGGTATCGCCATAAGGAAACTCCAGCTTTCTCTTTGTCGAGCCTTCCATGGAAAGTTGGGCTTCTTCGTCTTTGTTCTCTTCCACCGCCATTTCTTCAATAATTTCAGTATCTTGATGAGTCAATTGAGCCTCAGAATCCAAATTTTTCGAAAGCCCTAATTTCTTCGATTGCTCCGGAAACCCTAGATCAGAGTCCTTCCCCAAATCAACAGCTTCATCGCCGTCCGTACAATTGGGCTCGGGAGCGCGTGGTCCGTCGACCGCCGGATCATCGGCGGCCACCGGTGGCTGCTGTTCTTCCGAGCTAGCGAGTAGGGAACCTTCGGTTGGGGTCTGGAACAGGTCCTGAGGGGTACTATCGTCTTTCTTCTCCTCCTCCTCGTCGAAAGTCTCTGGCAGAGACACCATGACGATCCCCGTGGACTCCACTTCCACTTCCATGGGCTGGGTCGGGTCGTCGGAGTCTTCGTTGGCGTCGTGGTCGAAGCATCCGTCGGGTCCTGGGGCAAACCCGCAGTGGCGTAAGCGCTCCTCTTGCGAGGCCGAAATGTAGCAGAGCTCTGTAATTGAGGCAAATGGGTCGTCCATTTTTAGGGTTTGGAGTCAGAACTCCGAAATCGGAACCATACGAGGGTTTTACCGTTTTGTTTTGTTTTTCTTTTATATATATATATATATATATATTTTTAAAAATTGAGCGGAAATGTAAAACGGTTATTATTTTGAGTTTTGGGGATTTTTTATTTTATTGGGTTTTGCTTCCCGCCTTTTTTTTTCTCTTCTGGTTGATAAATTTTGATTGACGGTTGGGCTTGGGCTTTCGCTTTCGCGGGTTTCAGTTTTTAATAACTTTCTCGAAGCGGTGTCGTTTATTGTGAACTTCTTGGGTGTCTTAAGAGATGGCAATGGGGCGGGGTGGAACTGAAAGATGGGATCTTTGTTCCGCCTTGCATGGTTTTTTCTTACCCCATTTCCATCCCGCCCCGCATGAAGGAAAAAATATCTTGCTCCATCCCCGCCCCTTAGGGCCCTGCAAAGCCATGTCTTATCCTGTAAAACTCTATTTCTTGTTAATTTGCCCTACAACTATTACAATTTTCAAATAAAATTATATGTTTCAATAATAAAAATATAATTGAAATTATAAATAAATTTATTCCATTAAATCAAACTAATTTTTAGCAAAAACGAAATAATATTATCTAAGTGTTTAATAAAACAATATCACAACAAAAATCTTATAGTATGACACAATAAAATAATCCAAACTCTTAATACATAACAAAATAAAAATTACCTAGTTCTTCAAAAGAATCTCCACTTTCTTCCATCATTGTGACACCACTTTCTTCTTCATCATCATAATCATCCAGGATGTTTTGGAATGTATCTTCAATTCCATCTACGTAGATGAAAAGCCTAAAAAAAGGTAAAATAAATTCAATCAAACAATTGAAAAATATAATAAAGAATGCAGCAACATAAATCATTGCATAGTTAAACTAGTAAATTTAATTACCATTAATTTCAGCCCATAACCAATTTTGAGCACACATTAATGCCTCCACAGTCATTTGATTAAGTTTACTGCGATGTGGACTTAACAATCAACCACTTGTGCTAAATGATGACTCTGAGGCAACAATTGACACTGGAATAGCAAGGACATCCCTTGCAATACGTTTCAAAGTAGGATACTTAGGCCCATTAGATTTCTACCATACTAAAATGTCAAAATCCACAGTTCTTGGCATTAAATCATCCTCAAGGTAATGGTCCAACTCCAATTTAATATTCCCACCCCTTTTTTTCTGACTAAGATATCTTTCAAAGTCCATAAAGGAGTCATCAACTTGTGAATCCTCTCCCACACAAGGGCCACGAGTACTTTCCCTATCCATTCTCCCAGAACTATAGCCACAAATCATTTCATAACAAATATCTCTAACCCTTTAAATTTCATTATCACCATAAATTATTGGAAAATAATATTCTAACAATTCAATCTTATATCTTGGGTCTAAAATGGTTGCCACGGCCATAACACCATGAATCACATTCTGGTAACAATCAAATTTTTCCAACATTTTAAATGCCATACTCTTAATCACCTTACTTACACTTGTAAAACCAAGAATTCAAAGCTATTTTTATTTCACACACCTAAGGAAAGAAAAGATTAGCTGTAGGGTATGAGGTACTTAAGAATAGCTCTGTAACCTTGTGAAACACTGCTAGTTTCTCACATATACTACTTGTCATCTTCCATTCTTCCTCCTTTGGAATGCACTTATAAGATGACTCACATATGTTCAATCGATAAAAGACATTTTGATACTTTATAGCAATAGAAAGCATGAGATAGTTAGAGTTCCAACGAGTCTTACAATCAAGGGCCAGTTCAATTGGTGCATTCAACATGTGTTTGTTGGGCTGTTTCTTCAAACTTCTGCCTTCTCTTTGTTGATGCAGTTTAAAATCCCACACTTTCTTGAACCTTTTCAATGCATGATCCAATTACATCCAAACCATCCTAAACAATCAAATTAAGAACCTGTGCTGCACAACACATATGCAACATTGATCCACGCATAATAAGTGCACCACATTGAAGCTTATCTAAGATAATTTTTATAACTGCATCATTGGTATTGCTATTGTCCATAGTCACAGTAGATAACTTTCTATCAATATTCCACCCCAACAAAGTATCTAGAAGGACACTAGAAAACACTTCTTTTGTATGTGGATGTTAAATATATTAGCAATGCGCTAATATGTCTAATATATCTCTAACAGTAGCGATGGCACATAAATAAACCTTAAATGAAAATTTTAAATAATTAGAACTAACAATGATATATGTTCATAAAACATTTGAAAAGAATTTAATTAAAACATAAAAATAAAAATTACTTACTTTAAAAAAAGTACCTCATAACTCAGTTTTGTAATCTCCACAAAGCATCAATGAAGTGTGTTGTTACAACCATAAAGCCTCTCTTTTTGTTTTGTGAAGTCCACATATCAGTGGTAATAGAAATTCTACCCTGATTCTTATCAATTTCATGCTTTGATTTCTCCCTTTCTTTGTCATAGATGCTCAAAATGTCCTTCTTGATTGTGTTCCTAGAAACCATCCTAAACAATGGTTGAAGAGAAGTTGAATATTTTCTAAAACCAATGTGGTCAACTATAGAGAGGGGATACTCATGCAAGATGATCATAAAAGCAAGTTCATTTCTTGATACATATTGATCAAAATGATAAGTATTCACACCCGCCATTGAATCCACTTTATTTTGATCCTTCGCCAAAAATTTTTGATTCATATCCCTAATGTCTTGAAACTTTCTCCTTGGACATATTTTCACATGGTCATGCAAATGTTTAGTGCCATAATTGGATCCCCTTACTAGTAATTTCTTACAATAATTGTACTCGGCCTTATCTTTCTCATCAACTCTCTTTCTCTTAAAACGATTCCAAACAATTGATTTGTACTTCCTCTCTTCTTCAATTATCTCATTGTTAGGCTGGACTGCCTAGACATCTTTTGGCATATTCAACAGAGGTGATGACGGGGTTGCATTATCTTCATCTACTATCAAAGGAAATTGATTGCTGCTAGATGGATTGGAGCTACCAATGTTTTCATGTGAAGTCATTTTTTTCCTGATGTTAATTTAGCAACTTAGTAATGGACAAACTATATTTCTCCAAAAAAGATAATATAAAATAATGGGACAAAAAAAAAAAATTAAATGAATAATATGAAACAATGAGTTTTAACCTAATCTGGAGCTTTTATTTTTATGAAAGAACTTTTATTTGTGATTCATATATAGCTTTAGACCCCTACTTTTATTTGAAACTAATCTGGAGCTTTTATTTTTTCTAAAATATATATATATATATATATTTATTTATTTATTTATAGACCCGTACCTGTTGTTCCAATTTGTTCAAATCCTAAAAGCATTGAAATAAATGCCTTAATGAAAAGGTAGAATGTGTCATACCAACAAAGATGACCCTTTAGAGTCTATAAGAATGAGACGGCTAAAGGAGGACACAATCAAATACAAACAGAAACAACATTCTATGAACAAGTCCCAAATAAGATCTCTCATAATAAAAACATTCTGCTAGGTGTGAATATTGTTAAACCATTAAAATATATTATGCATAACATTGAGGTTAGTTTTCATATGGTTTTGATAGAAAGAACTACACAAATATATATCTATAGACCCAGACCAGTTCTAGCATACATACATACATATATATATATATATATATATATAGACCCGAACTAGAGCTACCTCAGATCTGTACCTCATAACAGCCACACGCCCACACATAATGACACAAACACAAACATTCAGACCTGTACCTTATAAAAATAGAAAACATTCTATTATGTTCATGATGAAATTTAAGTTGAGAAAGACGCATGAATGGAATCAATGATTCAATAGTATATAAATTTGTTTCTAATAAAGACAAAAGAAAACGTTAAAATTGATACCTTATTTCCAACTTTGCTAAAGAGAAAAAAGAGGTAGAGAGCCATGTTAGTCGTTAGATAGAATAAAATAAGTTGATGATATTTTTGTTTAAATAGTATGGTTTTAGGGTATGAAAATTTTACAATTTAACCCTTATTAACGTGAGGTGGGGTGGGGTGGGTCTAAAAAGTGTAAACCCATCCCCGCCTTGCCTCGCGGTGTGGGTCTAAAACCTCGCCCATCCCCGCCCTACTATCTTTGAGAGGCGGGTCAAGCTGGGTGAGGCAAAATTGCCATCCCCTTCAAAGACTTACCGTTGTTCTGTACAATATCAACCCTTTCCAAAAGATAAACGCGGATTATCAACATAAATTGCAATGAATAAAGCCACCATCACAACAATTTCACGATAAAGTTTAAAATAACAAATTGTTAATGGTAAGTAAAAAAAGTGGTTAGCTCATATAAGAATCAGTGACAACTTAAATTGTTGTGTTCATAGTACTATTTAGTTACAATCGAGTCCAGTCCTCACAATTATAAGATTTTGGCAAAAATGCATTTTTGGTCCCTACATTTTGAGTATATTCTCGTTTTGGTCCCTATGTTTTAGTCATGCCTACCCGAGTCCTTGAAAACAAAAAATCATGTCCATTTAGGTCCCTGCCGTTAACCTATTAACAAAAAATTCAGATGTGACAAACGGAGTGCACTGTTAGCATGTTAAATGTTGATGCGGCTAATAAAAAAATTTATTTGATTTTTAAAAATTTCCATGTCATCATATAAATAAATAAAAATTGAAAAAAATTCTAAAAATATAATTTATAATTTTTTAAAAATTAATTAAAAATATTATTTTCATTGGAATATGCAGAAGAACATGTTCTTCCCCTAATCTTTGGTAACATGTTTACTCTCTCGCTCTCTTCCAATTTCATTTCCAATTACAATTCCTAACCAAAACCAAACAAATCCTCTTCTTATTTACAATCACATTTTTTCCCCCTGGTTGGCATTTAGAAATAGAGTTGGTGTGGGTGAAAAGAAATCTACCACCTCTAGACTTGAAAGAATGAGAAAATAAAGGGAGACAGGGTAACCTAAAGAGAGTAGGACACACCGACAAGTACCATCAGTAGTGATGGTAAAGGACATCCTCTTTGCTCAGATCCAAGCTGACCTTCGCTCCAATGACCCCCTCAGTGGCGGTGGGTTGTTTTTCTCTTAATCTCTGACTTTCTCTCACTCTCTTGATTGTTTGATAAGTGGTGTGGTGGTGGGTTTGATTGTTCGATTGGTGGAGGGGTTTTTATGGGTTTCCGTGGGGGTGGTTGTTCATTGGGTTTGTGTTTATGTTTATTTCATAAGAAAATTTATGGGTTTGGGTGGAAAGAAAATTGCCCAAAAAATGTTGTGCTGAAAATTTTAAGCATCGGTTTATTAAATGTGAGTTATATATTGTTTGGTTTGAAAGAAAATCTTGATTGGAGAAAATTTTGATGATTGTTCAAGGAAAATTTATGAGGTTGGTTGTCGAATTGGCTGGGTTTTGTGTGTGTGTGTGTTTGTTTCATAAGAAAATTCTAGTTTTGGGTGGAAAGAAAATGTTGTGATGAAAATCTTAGGCATTAGCTTTTTAGATGTGAATTTTTTTAGTGTTTGGTTTGAAAGAAATTTTATGGGAGAGATGTTGAATGCCCAGAAATTTTTTGTGTTCTTTGAGTTCTTGTGATCTGGGTTTATGTTTTTGTGTATTTATGTTCAAATATGAATCTATGTATTTTTATGTTTTTAATTTTGTTTTTTATAATTTTTTTAAAATTGATAAATTAATTTTTTTTTTAAATCAAATGCTGATGTGGTATTTTTTATTATTATTTTATTAACCACGTCTGCATCTAACATGTCAACAGTGCACTTCGTTTGTCACGTATGAATTTTCTGTTAGTGAGTTGGTGGTAGAGGCCAAAATAAACATTATCTTTTGTTTCCAGGGACTCAGGTAGGCGCAACAAAAAGTAAAGAATCAAAACTATAATTGGCCCAAAATATAGAGATCAAAAGTGCATTTTCGCCTAAGATTTTTCTTCTGCTCTAAAATGTATGGAGAAGGATCGTTGATACAAACATTCTAAGATAACAATAATGTTTTGACAGGAGAGGCCTAGTGTATTAGTTACTTTTGCATAAAGAACAATGTTTTCTATAGTCATTTCTCATTATCTCTGGACTCATATGGATAATTAGGAATGTCGTAAGAATGAATGAGAGTGTCTTAGATCATAGAATGATTATACAATGAGGTTTACATTTAAAATAACAGCTTCTTATGGTTAAGTCATCATAGGAAGTATAACCAAACAAAAATACAATGGAATACAAAGCATCTCATTAACAATTCAGAACTTCTTCAATTTTATCCAAGAATTTCCAGATTGATCATCCATTCTTACCAAACGAAACTTATAAACTCGAAAACCATTGGATCCAAGTTCTTGCCAATACTCTCGCACCATGTACAATCCATCATAGATAAAATTTTCACCCATCACATTAGGTCTCACTGTATGGGATTTAAATGTGCGAATTACTCGAACAGGGTTCTTGGCATAAATGCTGTTTTTCAACGCAATATTTCCTCGTGTAAGCTTTTGATCTTCCGACGGCTTCTTCTTGTAAGCCACATTTCCTCCTTGACCCATATATATCAACTCCTTAGACCCCACCTGGTTTTCATACCCTCCTGAATCTACAATGCTTGTGGCTAGACTTTGCTCATTTACTTTCATGTAGTCTATGCCATTTCGAGGTGGACGATGAAGACCTACTAGTTTCAGTTCGATTCTGTACTTGAATCTGTCACCAACATTCACCCCTGGGATGTTACCAAATTGATGACATGAGAGATTGACAAAGTTTATATTTTTCTTGAGAATATTATATGCTTCCATGTCGATCCTCCTTGTATATTTTTCATCTTGTATAAGCTTCCAACACGTAGCTCTAAATAATTTTAAAATCTCTTCCACCCTTTTGCGAGCATTACTTTCTTCAGCATCATCACTTTTACCATCCATCTTCACTTTTGAACTAGCATTTTTACAACGTGGAGGAAAATCCCGAGTGGCTGAAATTTTCCTACGTTTAAAATCTCTCTCTTCTTTGTCTTCCATAGTAAAATCGCTCCTCGTATGAAATCTAATGAAAAAAAAAAAAAAAAAATTAGTATAATATAATTTCCTTTTTTAAAAATAGTTTAACCAGTGCTTAGAAGGGGAAAAAAAATTTGTGACATTGCTATTTTTTTTTTTTTTTTTTTTCCATGTGTTAAATCTTTTAAACATGGGCCAAATTATATGAAAAATATATGTATGGGCCAATTCGTTACTCCTACAATCCTACCAACAATTACATTAAATTGTAATAGATAGTTGATGTATGACTCATTCTACGAGCCCATTTGAAATGTTTGTGTGTTTGTATATGCCCGCTTTGTATTTTAACTAAAAAACATGAATCAATGAAGAACATTCTCTTCTTTATTAATATCAATTAATATCGTCCTTCTAATTAAGTGGCACGACATGCTCTCCTTTATTAAGAAAACTGGGGTTTGAATTCTCCTTCTCATTGTATTTTTTGTTTGTTTTTGAGAACACCTTTCTCATTGTTGTAACTATCAAAAAAGAATTAATGACATTATTTTTCTAAAACTAATGTATTAAGAGGAAATCATCTACACGTAGATTCAACGAAATAACATCTTAAAAGTTAAAAAGAGACATGAAAAGGTATAATATTGACAAAACACAATATCATGGTTAATTGTAAAGCTATCACTTATAGAATACGTCTCACAACAACAAAATATACTTTTAGAAAATTTCCCATTTAGACCAATTTCTATAAAATTTTTATTGGTATATCTACATTAAAAAAAAGAAAAAAGAAAAAAAAGGTTAACATCAAAGACGTCATTTAGAGCCTTCTATGCATTAAGCAAAACTATTCATCCCCAATATGACATGGCGAGCTAGCTATCCCTTCCACAAGATTTGATTAAGATCACTATATCTATAAAAAAAAAATTTCTAACAATACAACATCATAGAGACAATATATCACAATTTAATGATTTCATTATAAATGAAAGTGTTCACAATTTGGTTGCTGAAAATCATCCAGATCCCAAATTTGATTATCTTAAAAAGCTAAACAATTTATACGGAAAAAAAAGATCAAATTACAAGAAAATTATATGAAATAATAAATAGATAAATGTACTAAAAAAAAATTTACTACATTTTCCATTTTAATATTCATGAAAAATATAGCAACTTGTTATTGATAGAAAGATATTAGAAAATATTGCAACTTCATATACCATAATTTTTTTTTTCCACAAATATATCACAAAAGAGAATAATATATTATTATAGTGGTAAAGAAAAGATGCACAGAATGTTGAGTCAAAAAAGAAAAAAAGAAAAAAAGAAAAAAAAAAAAAAAAAAAAACCATACACCTCATATATTATACAAAGTAAACAACTATATTGTGATCAACACCATAATATATTGCATGGTAATTATAACATTCACGTTTATTTTGAAATGGTCACAAAGAAATACATTCAATATTTTCACTACAAATAAATAGGATTAAAAATTTTAAAGATTAAATATGCATTCTTTTTCTTAGAGTTTCTCAAAAACTAGAAAGCAAGTAGCACATACATTTGAACACAATTGATTGATTAGAAGTCAAAAGTGTTGTATCTCAATTGGTTTGACACCTCCTAATATGTCATCCAAGGTTCAAATCCTCCCTCCCCTGTTATAATTATCAAATCAAAAAGAAAATAGATTGATAAGAAACATACCAAAAAAAAGAAAGGACCAACAAGAGCTACCTCACATTCATGTATATGTATATAAAATAAAAATAACATTGTCAATATATAAAGACAAAGACAAAGACAAAGACAACGTCAATATATAAAGAGAAATACTATGTTCATAACAGTTTCACGATATTTTTACAACAAATTATAAGTGTCAAGTTGTTACTAGTTGTTATTGGTGAAAAAATAATAATTTTATTGGTAAGTTTAAATTATAACTAATAATAACTTATATTACTACCTATAATTTGTTGTAAAAATGTTGTGAATATATAAACGCGATAATTATTACCCAATATATATATATATATATGGACTTTATTAACAGGTACCGGCCAACACTTGTTAATGAACAACTGTGATTCATTTATTATTTATTATATATAAAAGCAATAAAAAATAAAATAAAAAAGTTGGATCTGAAAGTTTGACATGGTCTTTTGGAGAATCCAATGGCTAGCATTGGTCTTAACTCTTTTAAAGCATGCAAATTTAGGTAACTGACCCTTTAAAATAGGTAATTATTAGGTAGTTTGTCAGGAAGTGATGGCCCTGGTGGCTCAAGACGTAGTTCATTTATGATTTATCTAAACGGAATCCCACTATTAATTTTTGACGGAAAATTGTAATAAAAATAATAATTTGTGACAGAAAATAACATTGGTTTGGTTCTAACAACTTGTTATCACTTATCATATTAATAACCAAACAAACAAACAATGTTATCAAATTGTTCATATGAAAAAAATTTGGGGATAGAAATAATTTAAAATGTTTGTTGGCATGTTATAAAAAGTCTGTCAGTAGTGAATGGTATTAGGTTAGGACAGCCACTTATTAACTTCATTCAAAATTAAAGCCAGTTTTAACATTTAATTTTTTTTATTATACTGTAGAAGTCAGTTTTAATTGAACAATAAAAATAACTAAATTAGTAATAATTGTATGGTTTAAATTTAATACAATGTCCGTGGCAGGGCTTGTCTGTTCTGTTCGTGTATCCTATGGTACCACTTAAAAAAGAGGGCATATTAATACAATTTTTTTTTTTGAAGCCCATATTAATACAAATAAAATAGGAGTATTTATTTTTTTCTTTTTTTTGAGAAACATAAAATAGATATTAATGGTTGGAGTCTTGGAGAAAATAATTATAATTTTTTTAATAAAAAATGGACCTGCACCTATAAAATTTTAATGTGATAATGGATGTTTGTCCCTTTTTTTAATTTTTTTATATAAATTTTGGTGGGAGTAGTTATTATGAGAAACGGGTTTGGTCACGTGTATGGAATTAATGTGTCAAAAGGTGAAATTATATCGGACAATGAAAGTAACTAAATTATAATAATTGTATGGTTTAATGGGATCTCCTTAGCTCTTCTTTGTATTACTCTTCCCTGCATTCTATGGCACCACTTTTAGAAAGAGGGCATATTAATACAAATAAAATAGATTTTTTTTTTTTTTTTTGAGAAGAAAATAAAATAGATATTAATGGGTTGCGGAAAAGGATTCTAATTTTTTTTTTCTTTTTAAAAAGGTTGACTTATAATTATAAAATTTTAATGTAAGTCAAGAGAATTGTAACTTGACTGTTTGGGATTTTTTGATATTTTCAAATGAGATATGTATTCAGGGTTCAAACTCTATACCTCCAACTATCAAATTATTAACAACAAAAAAAATGTGATAATGGATGGATTTTTTTTTTTTTTTTTTTTTTTTTTTTTTTTGTTGAGAAAGTGATAATGGATGGATTTGGTTACATGTATGGAATTAAAGTGTCGAAGGTGAACTTATGTAGACAATTTAATTAGTAAGAGAGAATCAAATTTAGGTATCATATTGGATATCTAAATTAGTGACAAGTACTGCTTTAACTCTTTAAGGCTTTATTTGGTTGGGGAGATAGAAAAGTGAATGATGGAAAAAATTTTGTTTTCTTTCACTTGTGTAATTTGTTGGGAGGAGGATGAAATAGTGAAAGGATGAAAAACTCATATGTTAGGTGTTGATAAGAAAACTCATTATGCCATTTACAAATTTCAATGTGATTGGTGGTTTTCAAAAACATAATAAACGAATGTTGACTTACTTTTTTGTGATTGGTGGATTTACAAAATTTGTAATATTTTTTAAATCACTCTCTTTTTTAATGTTTTTTATTTGATAAAAATTTTGTTTGTTTATTTATTGGCTACTATTTGGGGATTAGATAGACTTTGTTGATTAAAATTTGGGGGTTTACTTTCACTTGAGGGCTTTAGGTGATTACCTAATTGGTCTAATGCTTGAGTCAGCACTGCATTTTCCCTCCCAACCAAATAACCAAAATCCTTATTTTTCCTCCTATTTTTCACTCCTCCTTTTTCATTCTCCCTCAAATCACCCAAACCATAAATGAAGAATAGAGCTCTTTAGTAGTAGAAGATGGTTCTTGTGGTGCTTCAAGAACGAATTTTTGACTTTCGATTGAAAATTTGAAAGGCTAAACAACCTAAATTTAATCCTACATTTGAATTGGTTAATACTAGTCGTTGTCTCTTTGAGCACATATACTAGTCTCTTCACATGTATTATATTTTTGTTCAAAGATTTTTTTAATTAAATATAGGCAAAAATGCAAAACTGACCCTTTAACTTTCAGTGTTTTTCATTTCAGTCCTCTAACTTTCAGTTTTGTCATTTCAGTCTTCTAACTTTCAATTGTTGTCAATTTGGTACTCCATTAAACTCCAGTTATGTCATGCTGTTAATTGAGCCAAAACGTGTTGTTTTGGCTCTTTTTTTTTTTTTTTTTTTATAATAAATTTTAGAGAAAGAAAAAAAAAAAACTGAGGGTCAATAGTCTCCGAGATGATGAACAATCGGAGCAAGAGGAAGAGAACCAGTTCTAAACGAGAAGAAGAGGAGAGGAAAGCACGGAAGAGAGCGTCGGAGACGAAGAATACTCCACCGTCTTCGTCGACGACAACAACCACCGCCGGTCGGCGAGATCCTCAAGGCACTGGAAAGTCGTCGATGAAATGATCGGCGTCTCTGTCCCGAGAAAAGCTCGCTCCTGTAAAAATCTAAATCTCCCTAACACCTCATCATTTTGTGATTGTAGGTACAAAGAAGAGGAAAATGGAGGGTGAGAAAAGTTCGGGTACGGTTGAGAACAGTGAAATCGAAAGTGAACAGCTTGAAAAGACTGAAACTTCTTCTTCACCAAAAGAGGGTGTGTCACTAGAATCACAGCAAGAGGTGGACGTTGCAATAACAGTGATAATGGAGGAGGAGGATCTGAAACCGTCGGATAAAGAAGCCGAAATCGGAGACTGTGTGTCGCCAAGGAAGGAATCAGCTACTCCTTATGGTGGTGATGAATTGAATGCTGTTGAGGATATTCAAGATTCCACAAAAGGGTAAGCCATCGGAATTGACACTCAGTTTTTTTTTTTAGTAATTATTATTTTTCTTTAAATTCCAAAATTTATTAAAAAAAAGAGCCAAAACGACGTCGTTTTAGCTCAATTAACAATAAGACATAACTGAAGTTTAACGGAGTACTAAATTGACAACAATTGAAAGTTAGAGGACTGAAATGACAAAACTGAAAGTTAGAGGACTGAAATGAAAAAGACTGAAAGTTAGAGGGTCAATTTTGCATTTTTGCCTAAAATATATAAGATTAGTAAGTTATAATTACAAGCAATTATAAATTAGATGTAAAACATGTGTTCTAACTTTATAGAATTTGAAATTTTAATCATACTTTTCTAACATTTTGATGGACAATTTTGAACATGAATTCAAATAGAATAAAATGATGAAAAAGAATATATGTGACTGACTCTAATTAATCTATTGAAGATCCATAACCAACACCAAACTTTTGAGACTAATAAGGTTTTGTTGTTGATGGGAAATTTTTTATTTCTTAATTTACCATTATATCCTTTATTAGTCTTATTGTTAAATAAATTTTTATTAGGTAATAAGACTATTTTTGGAAGTATAAACTCAAAAAAAATTTCCAATTATATATTTAGATACACTTTTCCAAATTGGAAAATTATTATGTAATTGCCTTAAACTTCTAAAGTAGTATATATGTGTGTGTGTTTATATATAGATTTAATTCAAGATAATTGCTCTTTACTAATTGAACTAATTATAATTAATGGTTATGTAACTTGGATAGAGGAAAATCTTACTATTATTGAGGAGAAATATTATGTTCTCAATAGTTTCACAACAAATTCTAAGTGGTAGGCTATTATTGGTTGTTATGAGTGGACAAAAATGTAATTTAAGTTGTAGATTCAAATTAGAACCAATAACAACTTACCACATGTTATTTGTTGTGAAATTGTTTTGAAAATGTTGTAAACGTAGCATTTCTTATTATTGAGTCAGGTTTAATTCAAGATGTAATGTTTTTATCTTCTCCTTAATAAAGTTACGATCTTCTTATAAAAAAAAAGAAAAAAAGAAAAAAAAATTATAACCTACAAGTCTACAACTGTTGAAGTAATTCTTAATATGTTATTTGCAAATGTCAAGAGGTGTGGGTCTCGCTGGAAATCAGCCATAGGGCATCAGCCGGGTTTACCTTATAATATATTAAACTTGTTCGATAAAAAAAAAAATTATCTTAACTAGTTAAAGAGAGTTTTAGTGGGGGAAGAGCAAAATCAAAAAAAGTTCCAAAAATTCCAAAAATTTCCTCCAAAAAAAAAAAAATCCAAAAATGCTGAAAGTTTTGTATCATCTCTCAAAAAGGCTAAAAAATAAGATTAAGGCTTCTCTTGTGTTTGGTAGCACGAGTAGAGCTCTCTCTCTCACATTTTAATTTGTCCATGTTATGAATGGTTGCAATTATTGATCAGTTTTGGTATCTTTTTGCGTCTGATTTATTTGACAAACTTTTAAAATTCTTTTTATATTTGTATCTTTAAAAAAAATAGTTTTATCTTAAATTATTCTATTTGTATAATTGAGTTAATCACAATATTTATCTAATATACTGTCAACAAATTGTAGGGGAAAAAAGTGTTTTTAATTCTTTTTATATTTTATGCTTATATTTTGTCTTTTTTAAATTATTAAAAAATATTATATATTCTCAATTCACATGTTATTCACTCTATGACTATAATTTATAAGCCATATGAAAATTATATAAAACACTTTTTTCCCCTACAATTTGTTTACAGTATATTAGATAAATATTGTGATTAACTCAATTATGCAAATAGAATAATTTAAGATAAAACTATTTTTTAAAGATACAAATAGAATAATTTAAATAATTCTTTTATATTTATGTTTCTATTTTAATTTTTTTAATAAATTATAAAGAATATTGTAAATTCTTAAGTCACATGTCATTTATTTATAACTGTGATTTATAGTTATAGGCCATATATATATAAATTTTTTTGAGAAACAATTTATAGGCCATATAAATGTTATATGAAATGCCCTTTTTCTCCTACAATATGTTGACAATATATTAGAAAAAGATTGTGATTAAATCAATTATAAATTATAGACACATGATTAAAACAATTAAAAACAAAATGTCATTATAAAAGAAACATATATTTGTTGATTAAAAGTTTAAAAAAAAAAAAAGTAACCATAGTTGGAAAGATATTATTACATTTTACACAAAAAATTATATTAAATATATATTACATCTTATCACTTGAAGATAGTTTGGGATGGTTATTTAATTTTTTAGGATATTATCTATAAATATACTTACACTAATTATAATTTTAAATAAAAATCTTGAGGAGACCAAATAGTATTTTTTTTTCTAGGAGCTAATTTTAAATATAATTACACAATATGAATGGATAAATAAATAAATTTTAAAATTGTTTTACATAAAGGATTCCAATGTGATGGGATCTCAATTAGATGTCGAATTTGGGACCTCAAGATCTTCTCTATTTCATTTAAAATAAAGAAAATTTATTTTTATAATTAATATTTAATTTCATGGATAATTGGATATAACCATTTATAGAGTGTATTGCAATTAAATAATGGGTACAACAAAAATGTATTATCCTTTTTTTGATAAGACAAAAATGTATTATCTTTTTTTATTTTTATAAACATAATGTATCATCTTATCAAATTAGCTTAAAGTTTGTTTGGTTGCTCAGAAACGAGAGGAAAATGAAGGAACCTTTAAGAGTTTATTAGGTTCTTTTGTTAATACCTATGTTTATAATGGATTACATTTACTTCTATATTTTTTTTGCATTTCCTTCTATTCTGATATTTGCTTTTAATTTAATTGCTCTGAGTCTGAGGATTAAGTTTTGTATGCATTGGTTAGGTAATTAGGTTGATACAGAGTTCTAAAGTTTGAAATAAGGTGCTGATGTGAGAGGGCAGGTATGGGAAATAAATGTAAAAAGACAGGGGTAAAATAGGGAACAAAGAAAATAATGTCATAGTTCCCAACTAGCCGTTATTTTTGAATGATACAAATACAAATCCCTCTGTTTTGGTCTCTCCGACTCAGAGTCGGAGACGGAGACGGAGAGACCGACTCTGCTTTTATTCTCCGACTCAGAGAAGGATATTATAATGTTTTTAATTAATATAAATACACTCATATTTCCATACCCAAGAACAAACTCTCTCTCTCACTCTCTCTCTCTGAGTTTCTAGTTTTATCTCTTTCTCGTCTCTGTTTTTTGTTTGTTGTTTTATCTCTCTGTAACTCACAGAGAATTGATCATCAAAACCATGGTGACTTCCGGTTCCCTTTTTGTGTGTGAGTCATTCAATGAACTCAAAAGAGAGTGCACCAGAGATGAACAAGTGGACTTAGACTTGCTCACTCTTAGGGTTTTGAAGGACTTGATTCTATTGCTCCCTAAAAGACCGTCTGTGCCACTGACTTCAGAAGAGAAGAAACTTCAATATCGTTTCAAACCCACCTGGGGCTCCTTCCAAAGAAAAAGATTGAATCTTGGTTCTTCCAAGCCTCATACCCGTTACCAATTGCCAAATTTGAACGTCAAAAGGAAGAGGTTTTCTCAACCCACTGGCATTGCAGATCCGGAATTGAAAGCTTCGCTACTACCAGAGGGTTTTGCTTGTGCTGCCCCCAAGATCATCACACGCCTCAAAATAATCCCACCCAAGAAACCCCATTTGGGAATCTCTGCTGCTTCATCCATTGATGTTCCCAACCACTCTGAATCTCCCAAACCCACGCCACCCAGAGTAATTGATGGCCTCAACTGTCAAGGTTTGAAGCTTGTTACCCAGAAGCGAAGAAAAGCCACAAAAGAAGACCAAATTGAAGAAAAGCCACCAAAGAAGCCCAAATTGAACCCAACCCTTCCACTCTCAAACCCATCACCAAAACTGCCTCAAAATTTCCAGAATATCATTGACACAATGGGTGGAACCCAACTGGTTTTGGTCATACAGAAACCTCTCACTAAGACTGACCTAAACCGACATAATGCTCGGTTGTCCATGCCTTTAAGCCAAATCAATGGCAGTTTCTTGAGAGAGGCAGAAAGAGAATATCTGGATCAACAGCAAGCAATGGAAGTCCCATTCATGGAGCCCTCCGGTAAGGTAAATAAAATTGTTTTGAGGCAATGGGACATGCCCAAGGAGTCAGGGAAGAAAAGCTCATGCTATGTGATGATAAAGTCTTGGAATGAGGTAGTGGAAAAAAATGATCTTGGCAGAAAGCTTAACCAAGTGATCCAAATTTGGTCTTTTAGAGTTGGTAATGAAGATCAACTCTGCCTGGCTTTTGTTGTGGTCAACACAGGAGGGAACAATGAAGGAGCAAGTAGCAGCAGGCAAGGAAGAGATAGGGATTGACACTAATTTTGGCCTTTTCAATTGACCAATTTTCTTGTAATTAGATATTTTGTTTAGAGTTTATTAGAGAGAATGTCAATATGTTATGACTCATGACGTATTGTTTATTAGTATTTTTTTATATAAAATTTTTAGATAGGGATCTATTGTCAATTAATGTAAGAGTCTGTTCATTGAAATTTTGATTAATGAAGTTCCTAGAAATTTTGATTAATGAGACTGAGCCACATTTTGATTTTGATACACAATGAATATGCATAAATGGATTTGCGATTGATTTGGAATGCTAAAAGGTATATGTTATGGAATCTTTTGCAATATGTTTGTTTAGTTGAAATATACATACATACATACATAAAACGTTGGAGGAGCTTGAAACTGTGCATAACAAGTACCTGAAGGCTGAAGAGACAAGAGGTTTGCTGAAAATGGATCTTATATTGTCATAAACAAATGCCTACAAGAACTTATTAATATTGTTGGCATGGTATATGATTGTGTCATTGCGAGAACCCTTGTTATATTGATTTTCAAGCCATGCACTAGCCACTATTTGAAATGACATGTCTGCATTGAATGTTTACTGAATTCACTTTGATCTTATTTTGAAGGATCCACTACTTACCTTTTATTTTGAATAATTAGGAACTTGGTAATCAACTCAGAAACTGTAAGGAAGATTTTAAGAATTTTGAAAGGCAGGATGTGAAATATCGGGAAGATTTGAAGCACATGAAGCAAAAGATCAAGAAACTTGAGGATAAACTGGAAAAGGTATGGGAAAGACATTGTTCACTTGAACTGAACATGGTTATCATTAACTTTTTGGCTTCCCATTTCAGGAATCAGCAAAGATTAATAACTTAGAAAATGAGTGTGAAAACTCAAAAAATCTTATTCCGGAACTTGAGGAAAATATTCCAAAACTGCAAAAGCTGTTGCTGGATGAGGAGAAAGTCTTAGAGGAAATTAAAGAGAATTCCAAAGGTAATTTTTTTAAAAAAATTTTAATATTATTATTTTTTTATCTTTTTGGTTATGAACAATAGGAATATGTTAGTCGTTGTGTTGCAAATCACACTTCAAAGAATTATGTGCATCAGCATTAAGTTTTTAATTTATAGCTGTTTGTGTATGTATCACACCATTGTAAAATATTATTGTTCATTTTCTGTTTTATCTTCTAAAAAATGGTAGGGTTTTGTCATAAGCTATGCCTTCAATTAAAATTTTGGATTCTCATTACATTGCTTTGTGTTTCTTTAGGTCTATATACTAAGTATTCTCTAGTTGGATTTTTATTTTTATAAATATGGTGCCATCCCCCATGGTAGATGTAATAACATTGTAAAGGATGCCCAAATAACATATCATGGAGTTCTGATATTCAGAGTTTGTGCGATGATATACATGATTTATATGGCTCTAATATTTATGGCATAACTTAGTATTCCTCTACAACTGTTTTTTGGAAAATTCTTAATTTATTTTCTAATTGAATTTGGACGTTTGATTTGGTCAATTTTAAAGAAATCCTCAATATCATTTTCAGATGGGATTAAGAACTTTACTATTAAAGGATTTTGAAATTAACTCTGCCCTTGACATTTTCAACACATTTCAAGTTGATGTTATTATGTATGCCTTCCCCCCCCCCCCCCCCCCGGCGTGCCTAAAATCAATGTATTATCTATGTTGAATTCTTCTTGGCTGTATACATATTTATTAGGCCTTTAATTTCCTTTTTCCTTTGTTCATTGTTAAGTTAAGCATGCACCTAGTGGTCTTGGACCTACGTCCTCACCTTCCATCCCATTATTATGGGAAAATGAAGTGCTAGTTGAGCTATAGGTCTTAGGCACCTTTGATTTTTTTTTTTTTTAATGCATAAATCGCTCCTTGCTCAAAAAAAAAAAAAAAAAAAAAAAAACTGTAAAGAAAAATCACCCAATTCCATGGGGAGAACCAATGAGAAACCAAGAAGTTTCTTTTGTGACATTGGTGTGGATGCATGCTTATGTTTATTTTGTTTATTCTTGGTATTGTATGTAATCTTTTTGTTGGTTGGGAAATTGATACCATTTTGTTAAAGAGGTAATCCCCCTTGAAATAATTAGTGTAATACTGTCTTTCCTCTAGCAGACATGGGCATGTGTAGCTAATTATTGGAAATATTACTTACCCCTGATTGGTCAATAAGCAGTTGAAATTGAGATATCGTGCTGAGCTTGCAAAAGTTCGTGCTGAACTAGAACCTTGGGAAAAGCAACTGATTGAACATAAGGGAAAACTTGAAGTTACATGTACCGAAAGCAAGCTTTTGAGTGAAAAGGTGAGTTTTGGTACTTTGATAGTATCTTTTTAATTAATTCTAAGGGATGAGAGCATTAGCTACTTGTTAGTGTCCCCTTATTTTTCTTTCTCACATATAAATGGAAAAATTTGTATTAAGCACTTCATTATTTGTCAAGCAATTCATTTCTTGTGTTGATTGGCATTGTGAGAAGTAAAAGGTCCTATAATATGAATTGTGTAGCAGAGATTAAAATATAGTTGGCTGAAAGTGATGGTTGCTGTTTCAGCATGAAGCTGGTCTTGCAGCATTTGAAGATGCTCAAAAGCAGGTGGATGTTATATTGGGAAAATTTAAAAAAAAAAAAAAATTGCAAGCATTGCAGATATTCAAACTGATATAGAAAAGTAGAAGCTTGAAGTATTGGGAGCTCGTAAAGTGGAACAAGTTTGTGTTTTCATCATAATTAATTTGAATTTCAAGTTCACTTGTTGCTTTGCCATTAGGAAATATGATGATAGTACTTGACCCTTATTACAGGAATGCATCAAAGAACAAGATGCACTGATTCCTATTGGAGAAGCTGCAAGACAGAAGGTTGCAGAACTCTATTTTGGATACTGAGAAGAGTCGGGATCAGTTCTAAAAGCAATCTTGCAGGCTAAGGAGTCCAACCAAATTGAGGGAATATATGGAAGAATGGGTGATCTTGGTGCTATTGATGGTAAGTCTTCTGCTTTGTTATTAGTTTATAATCTTTGTTTTCTAGCCATCTTTACAAGATTAACAATGACATAAGTCCAATTTTTGTGACTTGTAATTGATGCCTTTTCTTATACCTGCATTTCCACAACAGTTCTTGTCCTAGGTATACAGAACAATACATGTGATTTATATGAGTTGAGATTTGTGTTTGATGTTTGTGAAATTGTGTTCGGCTTTATTACTTTACCAACCCTTTCCAATTATTGCGTGTTTAATGCATTAATGAGCTCATCATTTTCTTTACCAAACAGTATGATATCAAATCCCATATATATTTTTAATTTTCAAATAAAGTTTGTCTATTAACTTTTGTGATTATATTGTAGTGGAAACAACAGGTGAAGCACAAGCATGTGTTGAGCTACTTCGGAGGGAGAATCTTGGTGTTGCAACTTTCATGATATTGGTACCAATTTCATATTACCGTCCAAACAGTTACTTTAATGTTTTGAGTATCTGAAAGACCTTGTTTACTTATAAGTTGGAATTTTGAGTACCTGAAAGACCTTGTTTGCTTATAAGTTGGAAGGTCGACTGGTTTATTTGTTTGATCCTAGGAAACTTGACTGAAAATTTTCAGAACTTGTGACACATTCTTTGAATCTTTTAGGCCGAAAGTTGGCTGAATCTTTGTGCATGAGTTTGATATCTCAAGTTTGTAGATCACTCTAGTTTAAAATTATGACAATATAGATTGTTCCCATTGAATCTGCTAGCTGGTTTTGAAATGGTAAGAAGAGACAACGTAGAAAACAAAGCAAATCTTTACATATTGTAGGATCTATGGGATTGCTCATTTGGGTTCAGGTTGCAAAAATCTTTGGTTAACTTTTTGGTGATGTGCAACCAAAACTTGCAGTAGTCAAAGGGGTTTTGAAATTTTAACATCACAACTTACTTAACAGGATCCTGGAGTCAATAAATTTAGAAAATGATAATTCAGATTTGGTGGCCACTTAATATTTAATGCCATACAGTAGTGTGTATCTTTTTCCTTCATATACGGTAGACTTCCATTAATTGAAGAGGACTCATAAAACTATGGCTACTTTATTTCTTATTTTATAATTTTGAATTCCTCTTGCAGGAGAAGCAAGTTGAATTTTTACCCAAGTTGAAGGAGAAGATAAGCACTCCAGAGGGAGTTCCGCGTCTTTTCGATTTAATTAAAGTTCAGGATGAAAGAATGAAACCTGCTTTCTTTGCAGCACTGGGAAACACTGTTGTAGCTAAGGATCTTGACCAAGTAGTTTCCATTTCTTTATAAATGATTGGATTATTCTTCTGTTTCAAAATTGTAAAAAATGCAGTGTTAAAGTATTGCTAACTTGTTTCTAAAAGCAAGCTGGTGTTTTGATAGTTTGGTATTGTGCCTAAAAAGTTCGTTTTAGCAGCTTGTGCTTGGTTTATCTGGAATAGTTGCCATGGAGTAACTAAAGTTGTCAGTTTATAAGTTTTTAATTTCTTTTTGCCTCTGTGTGTGCGCGCAAACACTTTCCTAAAGAAAATTTTGTGCAATCTACCTTGTGACAGATCCTTTTCAACAGGAATCCAAGACAACTGAGAAAGAAATTTTAGATGCTTTACTGCTGATAGAATTTTAAGTGGAATATGTCACAATGTCAGCAAACATATTCTAAGAGATAAGAAATCATTTTTTAAGGCATTGGGCATCTTAACCCTGCCATACATTGTATTAGAAACGTAAATCTGTTTATACCAAAAGGAATTATCATTAATGCCTAATTTGCATTGATCCCTTGATGAGGTTGAATCCTCAAGTTCCGTCTGTGAGTGGTTTCCATCTTATTGAGGGTAAAATAACCAATATTGGTGCAAGTAGAACTTGGAAGTTTTTATGGTTTATTGGAGATTTCGCATTCATGTTGACTTGGGTCTGGCAAATTTTAAAATAGCTTCTATTTTCCAATTTTCAGGCAACACGTATTGCATACAGTGGAAACAAAGAATTTCGACGTGTGGTAACACTTGACGGTGCTCTTTTAGAAACATCTGGTACAATGAGTGGTGGAGGAAGTAAGCCTCGTGGTGGCAAAATGGGGACATCTATTCGAGCTTATAGTGTGTCGGGAGAAGCTGTTGCAAATGCTGAGAAGGAACTGTCTCTAATGGTTGAAAAATTGAATAGTATCCGCCAAAGAATTGTTGAGGCAGTGTGGTGCTCTTAAAGTCACATATCATTTATTTATGATTGTGATTTATAGGCCATATATATATATATATATATATATATATATATATATATATATATTTTGTACGAGCATCAAGTCTAGGTCCAACCCATTAGTTCTCGTATGATTAAGAGGTCGGGCCCAGTGTCAAGTCTAGGCCCAACCCAAAATCCCTCGTATGGTTAACAGGTCGGGCCCCAGTATCAGGTTGACAATAGCCCATCAGTCCTCGACTCGCCGAGACCAATTTCGGCCCGAGCAGATAAGAACGATATTGCTTTGAGGGAAATCGCTTGCCAAGCACCATTTGACGACAGTTGCAAGTTTCAAGAAAGTCATGTCAGTCACGAGTAGTGGGTCCCATATGGTCAGGAATATATCTTAGAGGGACCCACCAATATGGAAAATCACCCTCTCATCATGACAACCCCACTAAGGAAAGTTTATAAATAAAGGCCGATGATTAGAGGGGAGGGGGCTGGCATTTTTGGGAGGGACACACGAGAGAAAAGTGAGGAAAAACTAGAGAGAGAAAGAGAGAGAGAATGTTTCAGCTCGACATAGCTTGAGTCTTCTCAGAAAGCATACACACAGGTGAAGAGAATAGAGAGTGGGCCTTAAGCACTTTCCCTTGGGCCATTAGGTTGAATCAAGGAGGTTTTTCCATTATAGGAAATTGGGAGTCTGACCTAAAACTTATCAAGTATCTTGGGCTCAAGCACCACACACACACACACACACACATATATATATATATAATTTTTTTTTGAGAAACAATTTATAGGCCATGTAAATGTTATATGAAATGCTTTTTTTCCCTGCAATTTGTCGACAATATACTGGACAAAGTTTGTGATTAAATCAATTATAAATTATAGACACGGGATGAGAACAATTAAAAACAAAAATGTCACTATAAAAAAACATATATTTGTTGATTAAAAGTTTAAAAAAAAACCATAGTTGGAAAGATATTATTACATTTTACACAAAAAATTATATTATCTATAAATTATCTTATCACTTGAAGATAGTTTGGGGTGATTATTTAATTTTTTAGGATATTATCTATAAATATACTTACACTAATTATAATTTTAAATAAAAAGCTTGAGGAGACCAAGTACTATTTTTTTCTAGGAGCTAATTTTAAATATAAGTACACAGTATGGATAAATAAATAAATTTTAAAATTGTTTTACATATGGTTCTAAGGATTCTAATGTGATGGGATCTCAATTAGATGTCGAATTTAGGACATCAAGATCTTCTCTATTTCATTTAAAATAAAGAAAATTTATTTTTATAATTAATATTTAATTTCATGGATAATTGGATATAACCATTTATAGAGTGAATTGCCATTAAATAATGGGTACAACAAAAATGTATTATCCTTTTTTGATAAGACAAAAATGTATTATCTTTTTTTATTTTTATAAACAAAATGTATCATCTTATTACATCAAAAAGTCTCATATTTAATATTTTGGCCGTGAAGAGAAAATAAATTCCCCTTCACAGAGCTCTACTCCTCTAAACCAACACTAAAATGGTTCAACGCATTTCACCGTATTTACAATCGCGCCATCCATTCACGATTAGCCGTTGATTCCTCCGAGAACGCAAATTCAACTCTGCTTCGTCTTCGCTCCTCTTCTGCTGTTCGTTCGTGCATGAAGATTTTCTGGTAACTTTTCGATTCCGAGCAACTCAATTTGCCTAAAGTTTTGATGCATGTGCGGGGTTTCTTCAAATTTGAGCTCTAATTTCAATTTCTCTGAGGATTGGCTTAAAAGTCTGTTTGGTTGCTCAGAAATGAGAGGAAAATGAAGGAACCGTTAAGAGTTTATTAGGTTCTTTTGCTAAGACCTATGTTTATAATTGATTGCATTTCTTTCTATATTTTTTTGAATTTGCTTCTATTCTGATATTTTCTTTTAATTTAATTATTCTGAGGATTAAGTTTTGTATACATTGGTTAGGTTGATGCAGAGTTCTAAAGTTTGAATTTTTTTTTTTTTTTTTTTGGTTTTTTTTTTGTTTTGTTTTGCTTATTGAGAAAATTTTGGGATAGAGAATGATTAAATTTCTTAATGTTAGTAGATTTTGCATTTTTTGGGATCTAGGGTTTTGTTGTTGTTGTTTGGTATGTCACTGTGTCAGTGTGACCAAGAATCTGAGGTCTTATTATAGATTGTAATTCATACATTTGTTGAATTTTTCTTTTTCTGGTTGTCTTGGTTTACTGATACTTATTTGGAGTTTTTTTTTTGGGGGTTGTTTTAGAGTGCTGTTTTGATTTGTTTTAGGAGTTGGAATGGGGGTTATGGAGAATATGCTGCATTCAGATTCTCTTAGAACGGTTACGTCAGTAAATGGTAGTTATTCTGAAGGGAGGTTGGAAAAATTGGCAATGGATACTGGTCCATCTAAACCTAAGAGGCGTTCAGTTTCTGCTGTTCGCGATTTTCCATCAGGATGTGGACCACTTGGTAATCGAATTCAGTCTCCAGAGGTTTCTGAAGCATTGGTTTCTGCAAAGAGACTGGAGCAAGAAAACGTTTTGACATCAGAAGATAAAGTGGTTGTCTCATCTGACCAGGGGAATGAACTTGAATCCATGAAAGTTGTACCTGTGCAAATACACTCACCAGTGTCAGAAGCTTTGAATAATGCAGTGCTGAGTGAGCCTGTGAAAGTACACTCACCAGTGTCAGAAGCTTCGAATAATGCAGTGCTGAGTGAACCTGTAAAAGATTTAGAAGATGCAGCCTTTGATTTGTTGAAGATACATGTGGTAGATGCTTCTGCTTCTGCTTCTGCTTCTGCTTCTGCTTCTGCTTCTGCTTCTGCTTCTGCTTCAAAGGAAGAGATGGTTTCACCAAGTAGTTTTAAATCATGCTCACCATTTTATGGTCCCAATGATGTTCCCACTGGCAGTGGTTTGAAGAAGACCATGGCTAAAAATTATGCTTCACGAAGAACAGTTTCAGCCATCAGAGACTTCCCGCTCTTGTGCGGTAGAGATGCTCCGCGTCTTAGTAAGGAAGAAAGCCTGGAAGAGCTTGCTTCTCTGAAGAACAAGAGTTTGCGTCAAGATAAGTCTGATATGGACGACAGGCCCTCGGAAGAGATGAGAAAAGCTGATGTAAAGCGAATGGGAGAGGATGTTCAAGATGGGGATGCAGAGAAGAGTGAATTACAGGGGAATGTTGCTTCTCTGAAGAACAAGAGTTTGTGTCAAGATAAGTCTGGCATGGATTACAGGCCCTCGGAAGAGATGAGAAAAGCTGATGTAAAGCGAATGGGAGAGGATGTTCAAGATGGGGATGCAGAGAAGAGTGAATTACAGGGGAATGTTGCTTCTCTGAAGAACAAGAGCTTGTGTGAAGATAAGTCTGATATGGATGACAGGCCAGCGGAGGAGACTAGAAAAGCTGATGTAAAGCAAATGGAAGAGGATGTTCAAGATGGGGATGAGCAGAAGAGCGAATTGCAGGGCAATGTTTCTAGAATAACTGGAGACAAAATCAGAGCTGAATCTGATGGATGTGCTACTAAAGAAATCAGGAAGCAGGATGAATTTGGAATGGCTTCTGAGATGAAGGTGCGGCGGGATGATACAAGAGAAAAGTGCACTAGACCTTCTTCTAAAACTGAAAGTAATCAACATCAGTCTAACCGCAAGTCCAAGACAACAGTTAAAAAAGAATCTAGGGACATTGGAGGATTGGAGGAAACAAAGGGGAAGGAGATTGTGGTTTATGGAAAGGACTCAAGTCTAAAGAGAAAGCATTCCAATATATCTGATTATCAGATCCAATTGCAGGAGGATTTTGGCAGTTTGGAGCCTGAGTTGGAGAGGGCTGTGGTGCAAGGTCTGATGGCTGCACCACATTGTCCTTGGGGGCAGGGGAAAGGGGCCTACAAATCATATACAGCTGGTGTTACTGGTCAAAGCAAAGGAAAGACACATAATTCTCTGCATCTTGTAAAATATAAATCAGCTGTCAAGACAAAGGATAAAGCCGGAGGGTCTGGAGTGAAGTTAAAAAAGAAGAAGTCATCTATCACAGGAAACACTGCTAATCATGGTATATGTCAAATGGTTAGTAGAGATAAGGAGGACTCTCTGGAGGAAGATGATGAATGTAAAAACTTTCATGTTGCTCCAAGACCTCGTAGTTTTGGTGTAAACCTTCCTCCCTTTGAACAGAGTGCAAGTGTTAAACATCATGAAAGTGATGCAATTACCCGAAGCAAAGTGAGGGAGACACTGCGTTTGTTCCAAGCCATCTGTAGGAAGCTCTTGCAGGAAGATGAAGCAAATCCGAAGGCACGAGGAGGTGGCAATAAGAGGATCGATTTACAAGCATCACAGATTCTTAAGAAGAACAGCAAATATGTTAACACTGGCAAACAAATCTTGGGACCTGTCCCAGGTGTTGAAGTTGGTGATGAGTTCCATTACAGAATTGAGCTTAATATTATTGGCCTTCATCGTCAGATTCAAGGTGGTATTGATTATGTGAAGCAAGATGGGTTAGTCCTTGCAACTAGCATTGTAGCATCCGGGGGCTATGCTGATGATTTGGATAATTCAGATTCCTTGATTTATACAGGTCAGGGAGGAAATGTAATGAATGCAGGTAAAGAACCTGAGGACCAGAAGCTTGAAAGGGGAAACCTTGCTTTAAAGAATAGCATGCAGGAAAGGAATCCTGTTAGGGTGATCCGTGGATATGATTCCTCAGATGGAAAAATGTATTTCTATGATGGGCTATATGTGGTGGTGAAATGTTGGCAGGATTTAGGGCCGCATGGTAAGCTGGTTTTCAAGTTTCAGTTGGACAGAATTCCTAATCAACCAGAGCTTGCTTGGAAAGAAGTCAAGAAGTCCAAAAAGTTCAAAATAAGGGAGGGTCTCTGCGTAGATGATATCTCACAAGGGAAAGAGTCAATTCCCATTTGTGCTGTGAACACCATAGATGATGAGAAACCTCCTCCATTTAAATATATAACTAGAGTGATATACCCTGATTGGTGCCGCCCTCTCCCTCCTAAGGGTTGTGACTGTACCAGGGGATGCTCAGATTCTGAGAAGTGTTTTTGTGCAGTCAAGAATAGGGGAGAAATCCCATTTAATCATAATGGGGCCATTGTTGAAGCAAAGTCCCTGGTCTATGAGTGTGGTCCTTCTTGCAAATGCTCTTCTTCTTGCCACAATAGAGTTACTCAGCATGGTATCAAATTTCAGCTTGAAATTTTTAAAACAAAATCTAGGGGATGGGGGGTGAGATCCCTTAATTCCATCCCTTCAGGAAGTTTTATATGCGAGTATATAGGAGAACTCCTTGAAGAGAAGGAAGCTGATCAAAGAACTGGTAACGATGAGTATTTGTTTGACATTGGGGATAACTACAATGACAGCTCTCTTTGGGATGGACTCTCGTCCCTTATGCCTGATGCGCAGGCAAGTTCCTGTGAAGTTGTGGTGGGGGATAGTGGATTCACTATCGATGCAGCGCAGTATGGCAATGTGGGGAGATTCATCAACCACAGCTGTTCTCCCAATTTGTATGCTCAAAATCTCCTTTATGATCATGCGGACAAAAGAATCCCTCATATAATGTTCTTTGCTGCTGAGAATATTCCTCCCTTGCAAGAGCTGACATACCATTACAATTACATGATAGATCAGGTTCATGATTCAGATGGCAATATTAAGAAGAAGAGTTGCTTCTGTGGTTCCATAGAATGCACTGGTAGGATGTATTGATGTAGCGTCACAGGAGAAGGTTGGATTTATGTTGAAATAATTTTCTTGTCTTGTAGATATCTCGGCGTTGTTTACATTGGCTCAAAATTTTCACTTGTAGACTCGAACACAGAGTTTTCAGTAAGCATATACTCATTTCTTGACTTACTTGACAATTAAGGTCAAAATTAGGTCTCATAGCAAAAAGACTTTTCCCCTCTCTCTCTCTCTCCTGTTTGACAATGAGAACATTGTTGTGCCACTTTTACCAAAGAAAAAAAGGGGGACATTGTTGTGTCATTGTTACCACTTATGGGTGGTATCCTTTTGCACTTGTACGGGTGTGTTTGAATACCGTTTATTTTGTTGAAACTAAAAAATTATTGTTAAAAGTACTGTAAATAAAGGTAAAAGTTAGCTGAAATAGTACAGTAGGGCTTATGAATAGTGCCAAAAGTGCAATAGGGCCCATGAATAGTAGTAAAAATAAGCTGAATAGTGAAATAATTTTAATTTTTCATCTCAATTCAAACGCACACGTAGTATTTGAATGTTACTTAAGTAGTATTTAAATGTTAATTAACAAGGCACATTAATAAGTTAACAGTGTCTTAGTATGTACGGTCATACAAAACTGCACAATCACTTATATATATATATATATATATTTATTTATTTATTTATTTGGGATAATTCAGTTGTTGCAAGTGGAGGAGGAGGGGTTGAATTCTAATTCTTTTAATAAAAGAGATCTCTTTTTTTTGGTTAAACTTAATAGGAAATGTTAACTAATGCTTGGTATTGGTTTAAGAACTATTTTTATAAATATTTTATGGGAAAAATGATAAAGTAATTAATTTTGTTAACAACTTTGAGTCTCGTTATGTTAACGAAAAAATATTTTATATCAAATGATACTACGTTATCTGTATCAAAATCTAATAAACGAAAGACATGTATACAAAAATAACTACCCACTAACACGTCTTTCATTTGTTAGTGGATTAGTTATTTTTTCTGACATATTTCATACTTATTGGATTTTGATACCATTGACATGGTATCATTTGATACCAAATACCTTCTCTTTTATGCAAAAAAAAAAAAAAAGTCTCATAGTTGTGGTCAGTGTCCTTGCCCCACTTAATCCCATATAGCATTATGATGTGGGATCACTTGGGCACTAATAAGGCTTTCCACTACTCGAGCTCAACTGATGTGATGAGTCAAAAGGACTTTTTACCGCTAGGTTACCTCCCTAGTTGCATGGTTAACAATTTGGATATTAATTAGTGGGGTTTTTTTTTGGCTAAATATTCAGTTTTTGCAAAATATATTATTGAAAAGCTTTTGCCCCAAGTTATTTTATTTAGTAGTACGGTTTTGGTCAATAACTTATTAAATACAATATATAATAATGCATTTGAAAAATAATAAATTAAATGAAATATTTTTATTCATAATTCTCTTTAAAAGTACCAATTGTCTAATAAAACTAAACAACAAAAATTAATATCAACATTTAACAAAATAATATGTCCATGTAAATTAATATTTAAGCATTAAATCAGTATCAACATAAAATTCACAAATTATAAGCTATCCAAATGTATAAGCATTAAAAAAATAAAAATAAAAATTCCATTTTCTATATATATAATATAATATAATATAAGAGAATTGATTGAGTATCACAACTCTTAGCCTACTCAATGATGTAGTCGAAATTCTACATTGTATTATACTTGGGTAATACACGACTTATTTAAAATTTATATGGAAATAAATTATAATCATATTGATAATAAGTGAGCCATATGATAAAATGGATTAATTTTATAATATATATAACTTCGTGCAAGTATGGTATATAGTATATAAATTTTATTATATATATTGAATTAAATTTATTTTAACTGCCACAAACATTTAGTAATAGAAGTACAGTTGAAGAGAATTTATATTTTAGATGATAGAGTTTTATGTAGAGTAAATTATTGGTAATATTTTTTTAATTTTCAATAACCAAACAGTTTAAACACCTGTCACAAAGAAAAAAGAGAGTTAATAATGCATTCTATGAAACCCAAGAAATAGCCTTGGTGTAGTTATCGAATTATAAAAAATAAAAAATAAAAACCAATGAAATAAAATGGGAATCTACCTCAAAAATCCAATATTAATAATAAGTAAAAGGACAAATATTAAAATTGAGTTAAAAAACGAAATTTAGATAAAATGGGAATCTACCTTAAAAGCCTATACAACTTTTTCTTTACATGATTACATCCTTGGGATTGAGTGTCAAGAGTCTTCAACAATCTTAGAACCCATGGAATCTTCTACGACAACGCTGAAAAAGAAAAGAAAAGAAAATATAAGATAACATTTATATAGCAATAACTAAAATTGAAAATACAAATCAGAAAGAAATTAAAATCTAAGTTAAAAAAATAGAATAACATAGATTACAACCTTTAAATTGTATGTCAATTTAGGAGTCTTCAACAATTTTATAGGATGCTTGCTTGGAATGACCTTTGAAAAAATCAAAAATAAATTTTAAGAAAAAACTATTACAACATATAACAAATGGAATGAAACATATACCAATAGCTAAAATTGAAAATATAAATCAGAAAGAAAATTAAACTAAATTAAAAATAAAACTGTATATTATACACCCTTTGAATTTAATGTCAATTTAAGAGTTTCCTATGACAAAACTGAAATAAAAATAAAATAATAGATCTAAAACTATATAGAAGAAAGCGAATGGAACATGAATTTCATCGATCCTTTAAGAGATCCAATTCCCTAATGAAAAACAACAATATTTGACTCCATAATGAAAAACAACACTATTTCAAAAGTACTAAGAATTAGCTTTCAATTCCTATTAAAAAAAAATAAGTATGAGAGTCACTAACCTTTGTTGTTTGTTGTTGGACTGAGATTGTGATAGGGTGATAGATCGAACATATTAATAACACAAATTTCCTTACCTTTCCATCTTAATGTTACAAATTGCATCTATATTGTACCTACCTTTCGTGATGGCATAACATCTGTTATCTTAGATTCATTGGATACAATAAACGATTTTTGCCCATGCAAAGTAGATGGAACATAACCTAATTGATATAGAATTTTAAGATAGAGAAATCGTACAATTTTTTTGGAAAAGATTATTACAAATTAGTTGTACTTTTCTTTAGTTGCTTTATAACTTCTTTGGATAAAGTTATGTTGATAACAACTTCTTCTTCTTTGTGGGTTTTTATTTTATTTTAATTACAATGATTTTTTAGATAAATATAACAAATTATTTGTTCTTATCAACCTTTCTTCTATTGTTTTATCACTTCTTAGGATAAATTAGTTTTGTTCTTTGTGTATTTATTTTATTTTGTTTTTAAATTTCTGCGTTTAATAATTAGGTTTTAATAAATAAATAAAATCATATCCTATTTCCTTACCGATCAAACACGTTTTTTTTTTTTTTTTTTTTTAGTTTGGTAATATAACACATTGATTAACAATTCTATTTTCAACAGGATTTAAATTTTACATCAAATGGGACCTGTAAGGACTCGATTTGTAACGATCCCAAATCCGTAAATGGGTTCGGACGTTAAAGGCCCAAACAATAAATTTGTAAAGCGTGGATATCAAAGAACTAGATGAACCTCAAAGGAAAAACGATCAAATTCAACACTTATAGATGTATTCGCACTAATATAACGATCAATTTTTTCTTAAAAATAAGTTTTTCGTTCTTAGTTTTTCTTACAAGGTTTTCTTCTTAGTCCTACTTGTTTTGAAGTTTCGATCTTTCTCTCAATGCATTCTTCCATATTATATACTGTCATCTTGGTCTCATCTTCGCCACACACGTGTAGGTTGAATTTGGGGGATCCCTTTCTGTCCCATCCAACACTTCCTAGAAACCTCAACCAGTAGCTGTAAGGCTGCTTTATCACTGTTCAGGCATCACCTCCACATTAATGCGGCCAGAGAGTTGGTTGGAAGGCATTTAATGCGGAGGTAGCAGCTTTATAAATATTTGTTTGCCTCCCCCGTCTTTCCCCTGGTCCAATATCCCTTCCTTTGCTGTGGTGCAACTCTGAAGTAAGTCGGTGATGGTATGACACTCAAATTCACCTCGGCTACAGGCTGCCGAGAACACTTTTATCCTCGGACACTTATTGGACCCACCTCATGTTGTCTTTATTCCTCTCTTAGCCTTGCTCGTTTCACAGTCCTATTTGGGCCTCCTTGGATGGTCTAACGTCCTCGGATTGAGTTTTAGGCTCAGCTGGCATGGCCTTGGTAGCATTTCTTGATTAACTGGCCCCCACAGGACCATAACAATATATATTCTTAAAAAAAAAAAAAAAAAAAAAAAAAAAAAAAAAAAACTCTATCTTATCTCCTTATTGCCTCGTTTACGTGTTTTTATTTTTATTTTTATTTTTTTTTACATTATGTTGATATCAACATTTTTTTTTTTTCATTCTATCCATAAAAATATAACCTTTTTTATTCTATTTTTTTCATGGGATAACAACAAACACGTTAATTAGAAATCCTAATTATAATAAGATATAGTGATATATTTAATCAAATTAAGGTTTTTATCCACTTAGAAGTTATAATTGAAGAAAACTCATATATATTTTTTCTTAAAATCTAAAAATTTAAGAAAATTTCTGCAATTTGGTGCCGCCACTTGGCACAACCACGGCGTTTAAGCCCAACTTTTATTATATATAATAATATGATATGATGTGAGACTCAAGTTTAGTAAACTTGAGTTCCAAGTGAAAATTTAGTTTAGTGAAATCGAGTTTTAATAGGTGCTCACACACGGGCGACTCTAGGTGCAGCCTAGGGGGGTCAAATGAACCCCCTGGCTAGGCCCAAAAAAAAATTGTATATAATTTTTTTTTTATTTTAATTTGATCCTCCTAAAATAAATTTTGAACCCCCTAAACTTAAATTTTTTTTAAGCCTAGCTTAAATGAATTTGAATATGATCATCTTGATAATATCTTGGTCTTTTTAAACACAAAAAAAGAAAAAAAGAAAAAACCCCAATAACAAACCAATATGATCTAAAATATGGGGGAAAAAAATAGTAAGCCTAACAACAAAAGTATAATTTTTTTCATCTTAAATCTAAAAAAAATCATTTACATCTTAACAAATTTGAAATAAACTAATACATAAAAGTTTATTGTATTTAGATCTCACTTGGAGTTCACTTAACAACAATAATTCATATGTTGATTGTATTTAAAAACAATAGATGATTTCTAAGATTTAATCTTAGCAACAATAATTATTATCTTCATCATATTAATAAACAATATGCTATGAACTTATAGTTTATCTTACATGATGAATGCTATGTTCATAATACGCTCATAATAAAGTCTAATTGGCAAATTGTTACTAGTTGTTACTAATAAGAAAAAAAAAAGTAATTTCAGTAGTGAGTTTAAACTAGTACATATTATGAAAAATTTTGTAATAAAGAAATCATGTAGACCGCAAGATTCACTTTTTTTTTTATACCCAAAATACATCTTCTTACTGACCCCCCTAAAAATATATCCTAGAGCCGCCACTGTGCTCACATAGATAATTTGATGTGGTATTGTAAAATAAAATATCCCACGTGGAATTATTCGAGTTTACGAAACTCGAGTTCCATTTCTTTAACTCAAGTTTACTAAACTTCAATTCCATTTCTTTAATTTTTCTTAAGGAACTCGAGTTTCATTTAGTTGCATTTTTTCAAGTGGAATTTGAGTTTGACAAACTCAAATTCTTTAAAATTTTTTTGCTAAAATGTAACTTGAGTTTACTTAAGTCAAATTCGATACATAGATCCACGGGATCCTTGTGAGTGCCAATCTGCTTGTTTAGCAAACTTGAGTTCTAAAATGGGTTATATAACTAAATAACTTTGGGTAGAGGTATTTTGATAATTTTTTTTTTTTTTTTGGTGTGCAAAAACTGAATATTTGAAAAAAAAAAAAAAGAAGCCTTAATTATTGCCAACAAGAAAAGTAGAAAAAGTTCCATTTTTAATCTTTTACGGTTTTACCACTTGGAAATTAATTTGGGCCGTTCACAAGGTCATCCCAAGTCTCAACCCAAAAATCTAGACTCAACTTACAAAGCCCACACGGCCCACTCAAAATTCCAATAAAATCCCCACAAACCCTAGCACATTTATCTCTCTCAGTGTGCCTGCCTTCCCTTCTCCCATTTGCAAAAGCTACAGAGAGAGAGAGAGAGAGAGAGATAAGCTTTCGAAGCTGTGAAAGATGAAGTACAACCCAAGAGTCACGAGCTCTCGCCGCAAGAACAGGAAGGCTCACTTCACTGCCCCATCAAGCGTGAGGCGAGTCCTCATGAGCGCACCCGTCTCCACCGAGCTCAGATCCAAATACAACGTCCGATCCATGCCGGTGCGCAAAGACGACGAGGTCCAGGTCGTGCGCGGCACCTTCAAGGGTCGCGAGGGCAAGGTTGTCCAGGTGTACCGTCGCAAGTGGGTCATCCACATCGAGCGGATCACCCGAGAGAAAGTGAACGGCTCCACCGTCAACGTCGGAGTCAACCCTTCCAAGGTCGTCATCACCAAGCTCCGCCTCGACAAGGACCGCAAGTCGCTTCTCGACCGCAAGGCCAAGGGTCGTGCTGCTGCTGATAAGGAAAAGGGGACCAAGTTCACTGCCGAGGATATCATCCAGAACATCGATTAAAATCGGTCCTCGGTTCTTCTTTATCGTTTGTACTTTTCGCTTTCGGTTTCTGAGTTTTTAACATTTTACATTCGGATCATATATTATTGGCTTTTTTGACTATCTATCTATCTATCTATCTATCTTTTTGAAATGACATAGCAGAAATGATAAATGACATGTGGTTTAGTTGCGGTGACCGAATGCAGTGGCATCGATTTTGTTTTCATCACTGTGTCTAAGTGTTGTGGTGAATATTGCTTGATTTATCATTAGTGGCATTGTATCCGAATTGGATGCGCGATATCATTGGTTAGGAATACCATTACAACCCAAGACCTTGTTTTATGAGTGGTGGAGTTGTCCAACACTCAGAGTTGTGGTCATAGAAGAATGGTAAATTATCTATGCATGCTTTCGTTCTTGAAGTCTAGTTTGGATACCACCTGAGAGAATGTGTTTTTTTCATACCATATAATGCTAGCCTAAGCTAGCTTTGGAATGTCTTCAACTCTTTGCCTTTGAGATTGGCATTTGCCCAATTAAGCTCAACATTTCAATCATGAATTGGTCGTCTTATCATACATTTATCAAGGGAAATAGTCCATAATCGTTTATTGAACACGCAAGTAAAAACTAAATGATTACGACTCTTCTTTATGCTTCTAAAGAGAGAAAAACACACACCCTCATAGCATGTCTCTAAACTTGCAAGCCAATTCCTTGTTAAGATTGACTGACAACAGGATATTTAGGCACAACCATAGAGAACCATTTCCATTTCAACAATTTTACTTCAAACTTTTCTATTCTACTAAGTTTCCAGAGTCTTAGTACATGTGTACTCCTGATTTCAAAGCAGTCCCAAGAGATAATAGTTAGCTTGATGCAATTGAATGTCAAACAACCAACCATGAATCAACACTAAGTCCTCTAGTTACAAGTTGAAATCCCATCATGCAGAACACTAGATGGTTTTGGAGCACAATTATTTGCTGTATCATAGATCACCCATCGAAAGATTTCACCTTGCCTCAAACAATGCTTTATGAAAGGTGTAGCAAGTTATCTTATGCCAAGAGTTTTTCTTCTACTCCATGAACACTATGCTGGTATTGAAATGGTCAATAAGCTTCTATTCCCTTAGTATACTTCCTGTGTGCAAAATAAGCTTCTATTCCTTTAACAGACAGAACTCAGCAAGCCATATGTCTCGAGTCAAGCGAAGTAAAAATGTTCCACATATATCTTATAATAGAAGCCATATTCAAATTTTCATTTCTTTAGTCCTAACATCACTTCTTCTCGGTCCTAACCTCATTTCTTTCAGGAACATGTAGAGCATGCCAAAGCTGCTTTAGCTCCTATAGCTGAATCCATGCACCCTTACAGATATATGCATTAGATCAATGCTCAATTTGCCTGAACCTTTATACTATTTACAGCTTGAACAATTGAAGCCTACCAACATAGGATAGATCCTCTGCACTCTTAGAAAGATATATTGGCAGAAATCTTTTCAAAGGTTGAAAACCCTAAAGCTTCTTAATGCTGAAATCTTCTCAATGGCATACAGTCTGAATTGGAGCATGTCCACCCTAAAATTCAGAATGGGGAGGACTTTATTTTTTCAGTATCCGATACCTTAACAAAGAATTGAAAGAAAACTTCACTTTTGCTTTGATATGCCCTTGAAGTGAAAAGGTGTCTAAAACTCATTCAAAACTTACTGAAAGGTATAAGTTGAATCACTATGAACAGAAAAACACTAGTTGGAAAGTTTAAGCCCTTGACATTTTAGATGAAAAACTAAGTTATGTTTAAAGTTTAATCAGATGCTGGATAAGCTTAGAAAACACCTCCGTACCATTGATAAGAAGTTACTGTGATAGTGGATCACCCTGCAGTAGACCTTTCCTGCCTTACCATCAAAATAGGCTTCCAAACTGCCATTAATAGCTACTGAGTAGTATTCTGTATTTTTGAGTAGTTATACAAAGCTTGACCTATTTTTGAATCTGTTAAAGCCATACCAATCCAATTGTCTCTAAAGTATAGAAAATAAAATAGGTCAATGGAATCATACGTCCTAGTAGCAGACCTCGCAGAAGACCCTTCTCTATGGAATCATACTCGTGAAAGTTGTTTGAGTAGGACAAATGAAATCATTAAAGTGAGAGACTTTACACATAAGGTTCTAGATATGCAAGATGGTGTTACAAAGAAGATATTGGTTTTTTTTTTGACCTTTTGTCCAACCAACATTTTGGGTTCAAGAGCGATGGTTGTGGGCCTTGCCCATCTCCAAACAATAAATTGACCTTTTGTCTCCGGCTTTATGCATTTATCTTTGCCTTTCGATATGGACATTACGGCCCAAACGGAGCCAGGATTTTATTTTTAAGGGAGTCAAATTAAAAAAAAAAAAAAAATTTAACCTTTTTGCATATAATGTATTTTGTTATATATAAAAATATATTATAAGAATATCAAAGTTTGGTTACAGACTTGGTTGTAGTCGTTGATTATAACTCTCACTAAAAAACAACTATAACTCTTACTAAAAAAAATTAATATGGCTACGTATATTTTGAAAATATAATCATTGGAGTGCATGTTTTTTATGTCCTTAATAGGAATGTCATTTTTGAGCCAATTAGATGTTATATATTATTTGATCCATAAATTTATTTTTTATGCTTAGTTTTAGACTACAAAAATTTGAAATTTAAATATTTAATTAATGATGTAGCTATTGATATTTGATATTTTGGAAATTTCATAAGCATGAAGGGTATAAGAAGAAAATGTAATCAAGTGGTTGTAAATTTGTCATAATTCACATCTAATAAAAAAATATCGAGTGAAACTGTAACCATTTTCTAAAATCAAATTTGTAGCTAAACTTGTAGCTACAAGTTTGTCCTTTGTAACAATAATTTGAGATACAAATAGAAGCATTTTCTAATTCCGTAAGTGTAAATCAGACTGGACAATTGTGTGCTGAGATTAACCAAAAGATTGGGTAAGTAAAAAAGAAACTCATTCATTTTGTTGTGAAGCATATGACTTAATTATTTTCAGAAGTGGGGGTCTGGTGGTTGTTGCAAAAAGCAGGGAGGCAAAGAAACTCATTATTCGTAATTTTTTTGGTAAGATTTAAATGAACCCTAGACTTCAAAATTTTAAATGGGTTTGGGTTAGCACTCCCAGGTATTGAAAGAGATAAATATTGGACCTCGTTAAGTTGCATATCTGTAGATACGGATACCTTATTTTGCAATCATAGGAAAAAATAAAGGGCAAGGCTAAAAAATCTTCATTTACATGTGCGTAAATTTAATCTAGAGTAAAAATTCATATCATAATGGGTCATTATGGAATTCATTGACAAAGTTGTCATAAAATCTTAAGTTTTGACCAAGTCACATAAAAACATGATTTTCAATGGTTAAAATGATTTTAAAGTGAGCTTAAATGTGTGGAATTAAAATTGATTGATTTTGATGGGTTCTTAAGAGGAGTAATGGCCAAGAGTCTTGTAACTCAAATGGTTGGCACTTCTTGGTGTTTCTAATATAGATATCTAATGTTCAAATCGTCCAACTCCCAAACATTGTAATACACACACACACACACACACAAAGAGGAATAATGAAAGTCAAATAAAATCTTAATTATCATTAGTTTAATTGAAAGATTAATTATAGTCACGCATCATCCATTAGAAGATAAAGCAAGTTAGGGTCCGTTTGGTTGAGGGATGGAAAAGTGGGAGTACAGAAGTGGAGAAGAGATAGAAAAGTTGTGGGGGGGGGGGGGGGAGAATAGAATGGTTTTGGAAAATGTAGTTTGTATACATGTACTCTTATGCCCCTATTAAATAAAAAAAAAGACAACAAATTAGCACAAAAAAAATGATGAACCAAAAATAAAACCCTAAACATATGGGAAAAAAAGGGACGAGAATTACTAGAAAAAGGCAAAAACTAAAAAAGAAAACCAAAGAAAAAGAAAAAAGAAAAGAAGAAGAAAAAAAAAATATTGGTAATAGAAAATGACAAAAACGAGAGAGAGAGAGAGAGAGAGAGAGAGAGAGAGAATCTATGTGAACATTGCACATGGGCTTTTCAATCTACATGAGCAAAAAATTTTGTTTAGTGTTCTTTCTAGTTTTCTCCCTGATTTGGGAAGAAAACATTTTGGTGTGCATAAGAAGAAAACACTCAAGTCTCACCAGTTTTCTCTTCTAAAATCACTTCAACCAAACACTCAAAAAATTATTCTCTCTATTTTTCTCTCTCCCTTTTTTATCCCCCTAAAATCATCCCAACCAAACGGAGCCTTAATTGTGGAATTTCTTATGATAAAAAATTATTTATTCATTTTTCAAAAATAAATAATTAGATTAATAATTTGGAAGGGCCAATCCAATTGGGATCATTTCATTCAAAAAAGAGTTCATTTTGATAATTTAAAAAAAGGACTTATCCTTTAAATAGTAAAAAAAATTAGAATAAATTTGTATTGGGTGCCCAAAAAAAAAAAAAAAAAAAAAATTGAAAACTAGGGTTAAATTGTTGATTGACACTTTGACCGAGCTTCGAAGTGCCAACTAGACCCTTCTATTTCTTGAATGAAAATTTGAGAAGTCAAATCAGCACTTTGATTTCACACCTCCAAAAGGGGTGCATGGGCTAGAGGCAGAGATTTGTTAAGTCTAGCCCATAAGAGGATTAGTTTAAGTTTTCCTAATTTAACTTGGTTAATTATTTCAAAACTTGGTTAATTATTTGAGTTTTCTTTGCGTAGAAGAATTGTTTATTCCTTGTCAAAAGAAAGGTATTCCTTGTCCAACCCAAGGTAAATTTTATTCCTTGTCTTACTAAGAAAGGTGTTCATTGTCTATCAAGAAAAGAAATGTGTTCCTTATCCATTAAAGAATATGTATTGAAGCCTTATATAGACATGTACAACACAAGGAGTAACTTTATTTTGTGGAAGAGTTAGAGAACAATGATTTGTCTAGTGAGAGAGATTAAGCCTTTTTTGGTGTGTTAATGAGAGGGTAACTTTAGGTGTCTTCCATTAAATGATTAAATTCTTAATTTTGTAATAACTTAAGTTTTTGAGATAATCGGTAATTTATTATGGTATTAGAGTAAGATATCACATGAAGCTCTTTGCTGTATGAGTTATTTGTACACTATCTATCAGGGAAGCTAGACAAAATGGTTTATGGGAAATTTGATAGACATTTCCTGAATGCAAACATTGTCAATGGAAATTTGATGTTGATAGGGTTCAAACGTGGTGTTGAATTGTGATATAGATTCGCATAATTTTAGGCTATTATTAGAACTATTGACCTTGAAGATCTTGGATATCATGCTAACATTGATGTTGGAATGTTCAGACTTGAAAAGGAATTATAGAATGATTTCTGATTAGGAAAATCTACCCTGGCTGGAAAACATTTAAAGAGTGTTGATTGGGGGCCAAATAATTGGCCAAATGGTATATATATCAGAGAAATTGTAGAATTCACATTTTAATATGAATTAAAATTAATGAGTCACTACGACGTATGCATGCAGTCACACTCTTCTCTAACAAGTTTTATAATTATTAATTTGTTGTGTTTTGTAGTTTTTTTGGCTAAATAAAAAAAAAAAAAGGTCAAATTTTGGGAGCATGTTAATTTTTACCACGACAAGTTAATTAAACTCCTATGCTATATGGCCTCGCCAACCCCGATACTAAGGCATTTTTCATAACTCAAACTCAAGTGTTAAGGCAAGGTGGACAAGGTGCTTGACCACTAAATTCCCATCACGAGGTCATAATTATTAATTTGTGGTTCCACTCTTGATTTGTAAATTAAAAGGAATGGACAAAGTGAAACTTTCGTTTTGTTAATTTGTTTTGACATTAATATTTTCTAAAGAGTGAATCATTTTCTAAAAAATATTTTCTAGAAAACTATCTTATTTTCTAATTTTTGTTAGTGAACTGAAAATGAGTTGGAAAACTATTTCTTGATTTTCCTTGTTTAGCTTGGTGTGAGATAGTATTGTTTTTTCAGAAAATTTTAGCAGAAAACAACTGTATTTCATGCTAAGCTAAATAAAGAAAGTTACGAGATACTTTTCCTTTGACTCAATTTTTTTTCTTCTTGATACTATCAAATACAAGAATACGCATAAAATTTTTCTTACATAAGGTTTTCCAAAAAAAAAACAATTTTTTTTTTTCAATTACTAATCCATAGCAGTACATAGAGCACTTGCGCTGACAAAGCATACAATACAATCTTTAGACTAGTAGTAACTAATATAGAGCCGACGGTCCAGTGCCCGGTATCGGAGGTTTGGTTACTGAAACCTCAATTTGATTGAACCACTTGGTGGGTTAGCCATGTCCCACACTGTCACGTAGGCCCTACGCATAAGCCCTTCATTGCTGACCATCCTTGGCACCATAAAACAACAAGATCCATCCATCATTTTAATAATTCCATATGTAATCCAATTTTTATTTATTTATTTTTTTTGGCTGACTAAAAAAGAGGTAGGATCTTGGAGGTAAATCACATCCTATCGGGCAGGATATACCATGAGATTCTCTCATTAGTTTGTGGTCTTGGTGCTAATGAGACCCGCGCTACTTGAACTCAAGTGTTATGGCGAGGTAGATTAGGTGCTTGACCACTAAACTTTCTAACGGGGTTCATATGTACACAGTATACCATTTCATAGCTCCAATTACGACCTTTTGAATACTATAAACACCCCCCCCCCCCCCACACAAAAAAAAAAAGGAATACTACTATCCAGAAGAATACCTAATAGTATCACTTAAAAGGGATTAATGAATAACTAATATGTTAAAATCCCAAGGATTAGTTTCGCCGTTCTTAATCTTGTGTGATTCATGAAGTTATTGGTTTAAGTGTGAGTTGGATTAATTTTTTAGTTTATTTACATGTGTATAGTCTTTTAAAGGTTCACTTTTTCTTTAATGTAAACTGTACATTTATCAATTTTCAAACAAATAAACTGTTAAAACTTAAAAGAAGTTAACCCTCCTTTTCTAGAAACAAACACGAACACATATAAATGAGAGAGAATTATGAGATTCAAAAACAAAGGTACAAGAAATTAACTAATCAAACACAAGTGAGCTAATTATATATAGGCATATAAAACCATATATAGAAGGTTTTTATTTATTTATTTATTTATTTTTAATTTTTTAACCAGATAGAATTTCTACTCTAGCCTAATTTGAGTGTATATGTGTGTGAAATTCCCTCTTGGAAACTTGAACCCCGGCCCTTACCCCCCACCCACTACAAAAAAACCGGTCTAAAGCTGCGTTTGAAAAACGCAACTTTAGACCCCAAAAACGCGGCTATAGGTTTTTAGTCGCGTTTCCTATGGCCGCGTTTATAAACGCGGCCTAAAGTCCGCAACTCAAAGCCTATAGCCGCGTTTTTTGAAAACGCGGCTAAAACCAGACCTATAGCTGCGTTTTCTAACCGCGACTATAGGATTCGACCTATAGCTGCGTTTTCGAAAACGCAGCAGTAGACCCCAACCTATAGCCGCGTTTATTACAAACGCGGCTCCAGGAGAGTTTTGTGCTGCGGTTATCAACGCGGCTATAGGTTGTTTCAAGCAGCTAAATAAGAGTCTATAGTGGCGTTTTGAACGCAGCTCAAACCTAATCTATAGCGGCGTTTCTAAGAAATGCGGCTATAGGTTTGAACCTATAGCTGCGTTATCTTTTCCCAGCGCCGTTGAACAACCTATAGCCGCGTTTTAAAAACGCGGCTATAGGTTTTTTTTTTTTTAAATTTTTTTTTCCCCTGCTTTCTCAACTTTCTGCTATATATACACACAACTTCCTGCCATATATACACACAACTTCCTGCTTTCACAACACATCCCAAGAATCACAAGTTCTATAACAACTCCCTGCTTTCACAACTTATTACATTCCAATATCACAAGTTCCATAAACATCACAAGGGAATTAAACAAGTTCTCATTCGTACATCACAAGTTCCATAAACATCAAAAAGAAAATAAACAAGTTCCATAAACTGAACATCCCAAGATCACAAGTTCCATAAACATCACAAGGAAAATAAACAAGTTCCCATTCCTACATCACAAGTTCCATAAACATCACAAAGGGAAATAAACAAGTTCCATAAACGTCATTACATCCCAAGATCACAAGTTCCATAATAAACATCACAAGTTTCATAAACATCACAAAGGAAATAAACAAGTTCGCATTCCTACATCACAAGGATTTTTGTACATCACAAAAAATATACCAAAAGGATTTTTTTACATTCTAAATTGCTCTCAAACAGCCACAGGCAGCAACCAGTTTGCTGTAGAAGAGTATTTGGAATCATTATTTATCCTTTATTTTGGCTAGGATGGGTTAATTTTGTAGAAATAAGGTAGTGTTTAGTTATCACCATTTCGCAATATCTGAAAGCAAGTTTGTTAAGCCAAATCCGGCTTAGCTTTTGTGTATCGAGTAAAGATGGCCAATGGAAGAATGTTGTGATTGTTTAAAACAATATAAAATAAAATAAGAAAAAGAAACATAGGGGAGAAAGATGGAAATGCAATCCATATAATTACAACTAATGAAACAAGAACCTTTATCATGGGGTTTGTTTTATTGTCCGTTTGGAAACAGTTTATTTAGTTTTTTGCGGAAAGTGTGTTAAAATATACTTATATCTTGGAAAATTTTGAAAAAAAAAATGTAGGAAAAAGTGAGATTTTAAAATATTATACATAACAGTTAGAAGCTGCTTGTAAATTGATGCCAATAAAAGCTCATAACCAATTTAAATTTTTTAATTTGAATTATTTGAAACAGAGATTCGTATAGAGCAAACAACAATAAAGCCAAGAACATCTCATCTGAGTTTCAGATTTAGGTTGAAATAAATAAGTAAACTTAGAAATTTGAACATTTTAACCTTCTCTCTCTCATATTTGTTTGTGTTTGTGTTTATGTTTATGTTTATAATGCTTATTATGTTATTGTTTATAATGCTTATGCGTTTGAATTGTGATACTGTTTATGTTTTTATATTTTCTATATTATCATTTTTCATATTACCGTTCGCATTTATTTTTTGTGTTTGTATTTATATGTTTTTATTTTTTATATTGCCTCTATACTTGTGTTCTGGTGCTAATTAACTATATTTTCAATATTTTTCTTTTTTTGTACTCCCTACGTGTGCATGAACTATTCCACTATCATTGCCATCAATGTAAAGTAGCAGTAAGGAAAAATAAAACTTATAAGTGGTAACCGAGTGGACAAATTAGTATATATGAACCAAATGAACAGAAAAATAGGTAAATAGCCTTAAATTTTAGACTATGTAACCAAACAACCCTCATTTCAAAAAAACTAGGAGATTTTTATCTGTCATCATTTGAACAATTATCTGGGTAAAATTTTGCATTGCCAACTGCAATTCCAAAATATGTAAGATACTTATAACTAAGCTTATATACTTCAAATTTTATAAAAGCTTACTTTGTTTCACACAGAGAGATTTTGAAAGGTTCATTATTTGTTTTAAAGCTAATGTCTGGAACATACTTCAAACAAACATAAAACCCCTTAATACCAAAATAAAGGGCATAAACAAACCTTGTATTTACTATTTCACTAATATTGATATTTGTGTATTAATTTAGTTGTTTTATATTAAATGTTAACATTTGTGCTTACACAAGCCAACACATACTCTTTCAATGCATAGGCGATTATAACAATTTTCTACTATATACTACTATGTACTACTATATTTTAGTGTTTTCTCATCCTAGGTTCATACCAATCTGTTCAATTTAGTCTATGGATTGTATCGTACGAATTGACCAATTTCAATGGTTGTAATATAACAAATATCATTCTATAGATCTAATATGTTCCATAGTACAAGAAAAGGATGTATTAGCACAAAAAAAAAGTACAAGAAAAGGATGTATTTCTAAAGTTTTATCAAATTGATTGAGAAAATTAAATAAGTTTTGTTATTAATTACTTTTTAATGGGTTTAAAATTTCATAAAAAAGGTGAAAATGAAGGAAATATATTATTCTTTTTTTACACTTTCCACATTTCATTTCCCTTTTTCATGATAAGAATAAAATTGACATTTTACCTCTATTTATTAAATAATGAGTGCTTCTCCAACTTTTAGTAGGAATGGTTTCTCCAAAAAAAAAAAAAAAAAAAAAACTTTCCAAACGAATGCTTACCATGGAATGAAATGAATTTCTTCTCATTAAACCCTCAAACAGACAAGATAATAGATGTAATATTCCTTTAAAATTCCTTTCACTTCATCTCATCCCAAAATAAAATAAAATAAAATCCTCCTTTGAAGAAAAAACAATTTAGGTTATATTAATGAGCATCCTAGCTAGAGAGGGACTTTATTGAAGAGGAAGCATACCTTTTGATGTCAAACAAGTTCCAAGCATGACTATATTATTTATTCAGCATTAAAAAAAATCAAAATTAAAATCCTCCGTAGAAGAAAAAAACTATAGGTCATATTAATGAGCATCCTAGTTAGAGAGGGACTTTATTGAAGAGGAAGCATACCTTTTGATTTCATACAAGTTATAAGCATGACTATAATATATATTCAGCATTAAAAAAAAAAAAAAAAGAAAAAAAAAAAGAGAAAAGAAAAAAAATATGACCATAAAATTTAGAGATAAGATTAAGGGTGCATCGGTCTAATCATTGCAAATCTAAGGAAAGAATGCATGCATGTGCATGGCGGTCTAATCAATGAGAGCGCAAAAAATGATGATGCTTTGAGTACTTCATCATAATAACAACTTCACAAATATAATCGATGGGAACATAATCACAATTACTTGATTCTAATGTTAGTACTTAATGAAGAGCATATTATATGTCAAAAAAAATAAAAAATGAAGAGCATATTAATGTTTAACTGATCCTAATGTTAGTACTCAATGAAGAGCATATTAATGTTTTTGTTCTTTGATATGCTCAGATGTTTGAGATTCTGGAGCATAAGAGGGAGATGAGCAAGAAGGCATTGGCCGAATGTTTGAAATGTGATATCCCATTAGTTAGATGTTGAAATTAAAATGAAACATAGAATATATTCTAGAGAAAGTAGAAGTGAGAACATAGAAAGTTGTATAAAACCATTGATGACTAAATTTTTTTGTATAAAAAAAGTGATGACTACATCGATCTAACAAAATAGCATCATATTATCAATTATTTCTTACAATGAACCCTCTATAAGAATTAGGATTTGTTCTATGTGGGTTTTAGACTAGACTAGGGCTCTTGGGCCATTGTACATAATACACCATAACCCATATTCTTTTAACATTAGGTGCCAACTATATTGCTCACATTGTTGGGCTTAGTAGGCCTGCTTGAGCTCTCCTCCTAAAACCGGTTTTCCTAATCGATAGTCGGTTTATCATTCTAACCGATCAGGCTTGTTTGATCCGCAAAAAGTGTTCTTTGCCTTTGGTGCAGGGAACAAGTTTGAGCGATCGACCTGACATGTGATTTAGGTGCGAATTGAATCAATGGGCTTAAGGGTCCAAACAAATCTGAATGGTGGGCCTAGGAACTTAATCCCCGCCAAAAATATATACAATTTTCATGGAAGACTAATTAAATGGGTCCTTAAAATATTTAATAATCTTAGAAGTTGATTTTGTGTATAATTAATATTTAATTTTGAAGGTTCAAAAACGTGTAAAAACACATTTGAACGTTTAGACCCCCAAATTACAACTTAACCAATTCAAGCAATATGTCAAACAACTAGTGTGCGGAAACTTAACATATGCTATAATATGAAATTGGTTAAAAACTATCTAAGCCATAACACAATAAAATCCACAGCAGATAATAAAAAGGTAAAGATAGAGAGGAAGGAAGATGGAAACACAAAGACAACACGCGATGTGTTATCGAAGAGGAAACCGAAGCCCTCGGCGTAAAACCTCTCCGCCGCCCTCCAAGCGGTAAACAATCCACTAGAAAATACAGCTGGGATACAAGGACAGCAATAGACCCTCCAAGCCTAATCTACCCAGTGCACCTAAGCCCTCCAAGCTTCTTGCTCCAACGAGGTTGCGCCGAACCTTTTTCTTTTCTAGCTTCCCGGATTCCGCTACTAGACCATAGCATCAACCAATGAAGATTGGTTCCTTCCTAACTGCTTCCCAGAAATCCAAACAACTGTCTCATAGTGATGATGATGGTGAGAACCAGGTTTGGTATAATGCCTCTCAAGGATTTGACAATGGAGAGGAAGAGAGTTGGGGAATTTGGAGAGACTCTAAGGTATAGATTGTGGGTGAATCAATCTTGTTTTTCTTTAGGGTTTCTCTCTCAAAATTCTCTCTGGAAGCTCTCTTTCAATCGTGGGTAAAAGGGGTATTTATATTGGAGTGGGAGAGGAATGTGAAACGTCAGGTTTTACAAAACAGGGGTGGCTCGCGGCTTGACCTTGCGGCTTGACTAAGTCGCGAGATCCAGTCGCGAGATAACCGTATGGCCAGTTGTCCTGTTTTGTCCTGTAGTGCTCCAGCTGGCATGACTGTTAACCTTCCAGCATGCTTGGCACGTGTGCTGCGTCTGGCGGCTTGAAGCCGCGAGTCACCCGCGAGTCCCAGCCGCGAGTCTTTGTTTTCTTGCACACTCTTGAGCAATCTTCACTCTAACTCACTCACTACCCTTACATCAAACCCACCTAAATACAGGGTTACTAAATGCTGAATTACAAGCAAATTTGGCACGGAATAAAGTCAATTAGATGGTTGAATAAATTCAACCTTACAAATTTATATATATATATATATATATTACATTAATTTTTAGTTAATTTGAGTGCATAAGTATGGGAAAAAAAAAGAAAGAAAAAGAAATTATAAATTATTGCAAAAAATACGTCTCAGGTACCTTCTATGGACCCTAAGGTCAATAACCTCTTCAATATGGTTAATAAACTGGAGCTTACAAAGTTCATGTCAAAGGTATAACATTCTGTTCATTACTTTTAACCATACATGGAGCTTTTTTTTTTGAAGGGAAACTACCATACATGGACCTTAATCACTCTATTTATGTTCCATCTTCTCGTCTCTATTTTATTACACCATCTTGTTCTACAAAAAGACCAACAGCTTACACAGTTGAATGATTAATTCTTGAAAAAACTGGAGCAAGTTCACCCAGATGTACATGGAAAGCAAAATGTCCCAACCCCAACCAATTCAGTATGCATAAATCACAATGAATAAAAACTATTAATCATATTGTGTTCGAAAACTACCAGAAATCCTTAAATCTTCAATTATGTGAAGCTTCTCAATTGCATGATCAAAATTCCCTCTAAAACAATCAAAATCAAACTTTTTATTTCTTGAATGTACCAATTGGCTATCAAATAAAAATAAATAAGCAAAAAAATTCTTAATTATTTGCAAAGAACAAGCCTAGTATAGTGAGCTAACATATTTGGGTGAGTTTCTCCACAAGCAATTTCGTAAGCACATTTTGAATTAATTGTACTCGAAGGTTTAAAATATTTTAATGAGTATATTGTGAGGATAGAAAAGTAGGAGGAAAGGGAAGATTCTTATTTTCTATAATGTGTTTTGTAGGCATACTTCATCCCCCCCCCCCCACCACCCCATTCTTAAAATTTTTATATGCATATGTATGTATTTTCGAGCTATTCATGGCCACGTTGTTGTTTACAAAATATTTCTAGTTGGTAAATGTCCTAAGTAATCTTACAAGACACACACTTTTACAAATATCAATTTTAACTTAAAGACTTCACAAGTCACATCTATGAGACCATTTCCAAGATTTCTGTGTTCTCTAAAAGATACCTATTTGAGATCCTTCTATATGCATATCCTCTCAAGGTCTCAATTTGGACACTCTTCAAGCAATGCCAACATTAAATTGTGTAAGGTTGAATTTATTCAACCACCTAATTGGCTTTATTCCGTGCCAAATTTGCTTGTAATTCAGCATTTAGTAACCCTGTATTTAGGTGGGTTTGATGTAAGGGTAGTGAGTGAGATAGAGTGAAGTTTGCTCGAGAGTGTGCAAGAAAACAGAGACTCGCGGCTGGGACTCGCGGGTGACTCGCGGCTGTAAGCCGCCAGACGCAGCACACGTGCCAAGCATGCTGGAAGGTGAACAGTCATGCCAGCTGGAGCACTACAGGACAAAACAGGACAACTGGCCATACGGTTATCTCGCGACTGGATCTCGCGACTTGGTCAAGCCGCGAGGTCAAGCCGCGAGCCACCCCTGTTTTGTAAAACCTGACGTTTCACATTCCTCTCCCACTCCAGTATAAATACCCCTTTTACCCACGATTGAAAGAGAGCTTCCAGAGAGAATTTTGAGAGAGAAACCCTAAAGAAAAACAAGATTGATTCACCCACAATCTATACCTTAGAGTCTCTCCAAATTCCCCAACTCTCTTCCTCTCCATTGTCAAATCCTTGAGAGGCATTATACCAGACCTGGTTCTCACCATCATCATCACTGTGAGACAGTTGTTTGGATTTCTGGGAAGCAGTTAGGAAGGAACCAATCTTCATTGGTTGATGCTATGGTCTAGTAGCGGAATCCGGGAAGCTAGAAAAGAAAAAGGTTCGGCGCAACCTCGTTGGAGCAAGAAGCTTGGAGGGCTTAGGTGCACTGGGTAGATTAGGCTTGGAGGGTCTATTGCTGTCCTTGTATCCCAACTACATTTTCTAGTGGATTATTGACTGCTTGGAGGGCGGCGGAGAGGTTTTACGCCGAGGGCTTCGGTTTCCTCTTCGATAACACATCGCGTGTTGTCTTTGTGTTTGCATCTTCCTTCCTCTCTATCTTTGCCTTTTATTATCTGCTGTGGATTTTATTTTGTTATGGCTTAGATAGTTTTTAACCAATTTCATATTATAGCATATGTTAAGTTTCCGCACACTTGTTGTTTGACATATTGCTTGAATTGGTTAAGTTGTACGTTGGGGGGTCTAAACGTTCAAAGGTGTTTTTACACGTTATTGAACTTTCAATTGGTATCAGAGCGGGTACACTTGTTGTGGTTTTATTACCTAAGTGTGATCCTAGACCCCTGTGTTATGGAAAATAACATGCTGAATTATAGCTTAAGTGTTTGTGAAAATGACTCTATGCATATGTCTGAAAGGTGTTTTACTAATGATCTCATAGAGTTGTTAAAAACTAAGAAATATGCTAGAGTATTTGTTCACATGCTGGAATATCTTGAAAATCAGAATCATGTCTTAAACAGTAGCATATCTGAATCTAAATCATTGATTAAGAAGTATAAAAGAAAGAATAGAATGTTGTGTGAGATGATTGAGAATCTGAAAATGAAAAATCAATATGAAAGAAGCATGAAAACTGATAATGAGTTTGTGTTTGACGGTCAAGAATGTTTGTCACACGTGAACCTATTTGTGCATACCTCGTTGAAGGTGTTTAATGCGTGTTTGTGGTATCTTGACAGTGGGTGTTCTCGCCATATGACAGGGGATAAGTCACTGTTTAAGACAATCAAAGAAAAGGTTGGTGACTATGTGACTTTTGGTGATGGAAGTCATGCTCAAGTCCTAGGCAAAGGAACCATTGAGATACCTGGTTTGCCGCTGTTGAAAGATGTGCTGTATATAAAAGGGCTGAAGGCGAATTTGCTGAGCATCACTCAAATTTGTGATGATGATTTCCTGGTACAATTCTCCAAGAAGGGATGCTTGATCATCAATGAAGAGGGGATTCAGGTTTTGGAAGGAAGTCGGACTACAGATAACTGTTATGGAATAGTTCCCACGGCAACCCTATCGTGTAGAAGTGCTCGTGTGGATATGTTGGAGCTGTGGCATCACAGATTTGGGCATGCCAACTTCAAACAAGTAGCAAAAGTCGCCAAACTTGAAGCAGTCGAGGGACTCCCTAAGTTTGGAAAAGTGAAGAATACCGTTTGTGGTGCATGTCAAATGGGGAAGCAAACTAAGGCAAGTCATCACAAGGTGAATGTGATCGCCACTTCTCGGTGCTTGGAGTTACTCCATGTTGATCTAATGGGGCCTACCAGAACTGAAAGCCTAGGGGGGAAGAGATACATTATGGTGATTGTGGACGACTACTCAAGATACACTTGGGTTGAATTCCTTAGAGAAAAATCAGAAGCATGTGAGAGGTTGGAGATTCTGTGCAAGAAACTACAAAACGAAAAGGGGATTCCGATTGCCAAAATTAGAAGTGATCATGGGAGGGAATTTGAGAATGCAAGATTCGAGTCCTTCTGTGAGAAGAATGGAATTAAGAGAGAATTTTCAGCTCCCAAAACTCCACAACAAAATGGAGTGGTAGAGAGAAAAAATCGTGTGATTCAGGAGATGGCAAGAGTCATGTTGCTTAACAAGTAAATACCTCAAAAATTTTGGGGAGAAGCTGTCAACACCTCGTGTCACATTGGAAATAGGATTTTCTTTCGAGCTGGAACATAGAAGACTGCCTACGAGATATGGAATGGGAAGAAGCCTAAAGTGAAGTATTTCCGGGTGTTTGGAAGTAAATGCTATATCTTAAATGATCGGGAAAATCTTGGGAAGTTTGATGCGAGAAGTGATGAGGGTATTTTTCTTGGGTACTCTACCACAAGTCGAGCGTATAGAGTGTTTAACAAGAGAACAAAGACTGTGATGGAGTCCATAAATGTCAAGATTGATGATGCCCTATCTAAGGTGGAAATGATTGATGATGTAGAAGGGCCGAGCTCCAAAGAGCCCGATGTTGAGGTAGAAGCTTTGGATATAGAAGGTGAAAAACCTATACCAGAAGCAGAATCGACTCCCATCAACCCAAGAATGGAAACGAGATCGATGTCTAGAACATCAAGTCCTCTTACTCCTCCGGAAGTTCATCCTCCTATCTCTCGAAGTGATGAAGTTTCCACTTCAAAAAGGCCATCTTCAAGAGTCATCAAGAATCATCCTGAAAGTAACATCATAGGATCTCTTGATGAAGGTCTTCGCCTCAGGAAAGGAAACATTCTGCTAGCCAATCATGTAACTTATCACTGCTATCTCGCACAGTTTGAACCAAAAAGGGTTGAAGAGGCTCTTCGAGATGAGAATTGGGTTGAGTCAATGCATGAAGAGCTGAATCAGTTTGTGAGGAATGATGTGTGGGAACTTGCTCCAAGGCCTGAGAACGTTCATGTTATAGGCACAAAATGGATTTTTAAAAACAAAACTGATGAAGAGGGAGAGATAATTCGAAACAAATCTCGATTAGTAGCTCAAGGATACACTCAAGTAGAAGGAGTAGATTTTGATGAATCTTTCGCTCCGGTGGCAAGACTCGAATCCATTCGAATCCTAATGTCCATTGCGTGCACTTTGAATTTCAAACTTTATCAAATGGATGTAAAGTGCGCGTTTCTGAATGGATATCTAAATGAAGAAGTATTTGTTGAGCAACCAAAAGGATTTGAGGATCCTCATTTTCCAGATCATGTATTAAGATTGAAGAAAGCCCTTTATGGCTTAAAACAAGCGCCTAGAGCCTGGTATGATCGTCTTACACATTATCTTCTAGATAGAGGTTTCAAAAGAGGGTATGCCGACCGAACTCTGTTTGTCAAAAATGATGAAGATTATCTCCTTGTGGCACAAGTCTATGTTGATGACATAGTGTTTGGGGCAACCATCGAAGATCGTGCTACTGAATTTTCTAAGGAGATGAAGAAGGAGTTTGAGATGAGTATGGTGGGGGAACTCACATTTTTCTTGGGCCTTCAAGTCAAACAACAGAAGGAGGGTATATTTGTATCTCAGGAGAAGTATGCCAGAAACATTGTCAAGAAGTTTGGACTAGACTCAAAAAAACATGCCTCCACTCCCATGAGCTCATCCACTAAACTGAATGTTGATTTGTCTGGAGTCGAAGTAAGTCCTACATTGTATAGGAGCATCATAGGGAGTTTGCTCTATCTTACAGCCAGTAGACCAGACATTGCTTTCAGTGTTGGCGTTTGTGCCAGGTACCAAGCTAATCCAAAGGAATCTCATCTGACTGCTGCTAAACGAATCATTCGATATGTGAATGGTACTGCAAACTATGGTCTGTGGTATTCAAAAGACTCAAATGCTTGTCTTGCTGGGTATTCAGATGCTGACTGGGCTGGCAGTGTAGACGATCGGAAAAGTACTTCAGGCGGCTGTTTCTACCTTGGTAACAATCTTGTCTCATGGATGAGCAAGAAGCAGAATTCAGTGTCTCTATCTACTGCAGAAGCTGAATACATCGCTGCTGGAAGTTGCTGCACTCAGCTTCTTTGGATGAAGAAATTACTTCATGACTATGGAATTCCTCAAGAAACGATGTGTGTCTTCTGTGACAACACCAGTGCCATCAATCTTTCCAAGAATCCTGTCCAGCATTCAAAATCTAAGCACATAGAGATACGTTACCATTTCATTCGGGATTTGGTAGAGGAAAGAGTTGTGAGTCTTGAGTTCATACACACCGATAATCAAAAGGCGGACATCTTCACCAAGCCTCTTGATGGTCCACGGTTTGAATCACTCCGTAAGACCATTGGTGTTGGTACAATTCCTTGACTCTCTTGTGTGTTGTGTGCTTCACATATTTATAATATGATAAGTTTGTTTGTGTTGGGGCACACACTTCTCTGTTAACTCTTTGTGCAACATTTTTTTTTGTTTGTTTGTCCATTTGTGAATACGGTTGCTTCTTTCTTTGTTTGTTCAATCATTTTCTTCTTTTATGTCAAAAATCCAAAAATACACATAAAAATTAGAAAATCTAAAAGCTTGATTGACTTTGTTGAGTTTTTGTCTCAAAACTTGTTTTGCCTTGTACCTTTGTGCTAATGGTTTTGTGCATTTTCGAGCATTGCTTGTCTTCATGCACTCATATCTATGTGGGAGAAATTTTAAAATCTTTGTGATTGTTGTAAATAGATCTTCAAACTTGTCATGAATGATTAGTGAATGGTTTTGTTGATCTTGAGACGTGCATAAACTTGTGTCTATATATCTTCCCACTCTTTATTTTTGTTTTTGCTAAAAAGAGCTCACCAAATATAAATCTCCAAATGAAAAGAGATATTGAGCTGCAAAAGCCTGTCGCACATACTAGTATTCGACTAGGAAAAAGGGAAAGCGACCAAAAATTAAAGAGAAATGTTTTATTCAAAAAGCCAAAGGCTTGTTCATCAAAAGGAAATGTCAACTATCACTCTCACAATGAGAGGTGATTGCCTCAAAAGATCAAAAAGATCAAATGTTGATTAATAGTGGAGTCAAATGTAAAGCTCCAAGTCATATTATCAAGTTTTTGTGGGAGGTCATATATACATACTTCTATAATTGAGATGGGTCACATAATCTAGTGCTAATTGTGTATGTCTTGGTTGAATTGATCATTGAAGCTTCACATTAGACTAAGGACTATCTCATTGTTGATATCCACACACAACACACAAGTTTATGTTCAATAAATGCCATATTCATTTGTGTGATTGTACTTGATAAAATGTGTTTTCACATGCTCAATCTTTGTTAAATCAAGCACAAAAAGATTTTTGCGTGTTTTAGGTGTTTTTGGAAAGTATTTTGGTTGAAAAATCTGAAAATTTCAAAAATCCAGTTTTGCCCTGTTTTGGCGGCTCAGTCGCGGGTATGTCAAGTCGCGAGACTCAGTCGCATCTTCGCTGGTCATTTTTGGCGACTTGTTCGCGAGTGAAAGGTCCAGTCGCGAGGTTATTCAGAGATTTTCGCGGCTCAGCTCGCGACTCATTCGCGGGTAGACCTTCCAGTCGCGAAAAACACTTAGAAAATTTTTTCAAATTTTTGTCCTTAAGTGTTTTGGCGGCTTGATCTGGCGACTGTGTGGCGACTTAATCAAGTCGCGAAAATCGCGTGTTTTGGAAAAACAGGGATAGTTTTGTTTAAACTTTTTGTTTTTCCCTCGATCTTTTTGTGAACTGTGCATTGTCTTTCTCATCTGCTCTTACCCATTCACACCATACCTCCATTTTCAATCTCCATTGTTTGCCTCTTTTCAGCTCAAAACCATCAAGTAACAGGTATGGATTTTCTGTCTTGAACTCAGTTCTTCTTGTTGTTATAGTTTTCCCTCTGGTTTATTCGTATTTCTTTCTGTTTTTGAGATGGGTTTTTAGCTCTGCTATCACTCTTTGTCCATGCTTAGTTTATGGAAATTTTTGTGTCTATTTTAAGCTATTTTTTACTGTTGGTCTTGTTCATCATCTTGGGCTTAGCTAGGGTTAGCTATTTTTGTCTGCTCTGTTGTTGATGTGGTGTTTCTAATTGATCCTGTGCAGTATCCTGTTGATGTGTTGTTGAATGTGGGTCCTGTTTCAGATGATTGTGTGGTTTTATTTTGACTCCCTCTACTGTGTAGTTCATTTGGGCCATTCGTGTCCCTCATTGATATTTTCTGGATTTTTTCATCCAGCTATTAGGGTTTCTTCGTTGTCCCTAAATTTCAGCTAACCCACTGCTAATAAAGTTTGTTGGATTGTGTTGTGTCATTCCTCTTATTCATAATGCAGACTAGTTATGTCTCCATTCAAGAAAGCTGCTGTGAAAGGAGGTAGTTCCAAAGGGAAGGAACCAGTAATTGATGTTGATGATTACCCTCCTCAATCAAAAGGGACTCGCTCTTCATCAAAGAGTTTCGATCCCAACAAGTTCAGATCATATGCAGCCTATCAGTCTTATGCAAATTACTTTCTACATACCACACCATTACTAGAAAGAGCTGTGGATCAGCCCTCCCTTCATGACACTGACATTCCGATATGGTTTGCTCACAAGGATTGGAATTACCTTCTCTCTGATCTGGATGACGCGTATGAAGATTTGGTAAAAGAATTTTATGCCAACGCAATTGTGGAAGGAGATGAACTTAAGTGCTGGGTTCGGAAAAAGAGCTTTTCTGTCTCTCCTGCATATCTGGCAGAAATACTTCACATCAACAGACCAATTATCCGACATTCACTGGTTTATGATGATGTATGTCCTGATGAGGAGCTTCTCAAAGAAAGTCTTGGTCAAGATTTGGAATTCTCACCCAATAGAAAATCCATCAGTGTTTCCTCTCTGTCTCCAAAACTGAGAGTACTTACAATTGTGATGTTTCACAATTTGTACCCCTTATCAAGCACTGGGTATATGAACCTCGGACGTGCTTTGTTTCTTCATGATCTAATCTCTGATGTGGAAATAGACATCTGTGCGCATATCTTTCATGTTCTGCGCAAAACGGTTCTTCGAAATGAGTCTCGGATATGCGTTCCCTTCTGCAGTCTCATTACACGGATCTTGAAGCTCAAGGGAATTTATCCAACGGCAGAAGAATCTCCTATCGCAAAACCAAGACCAATTAACATGCGTACATTCAATGCAAGCATTGGACATAGTCGGAAGAGAGCCAAACCAGAAACTTCTGCTTCTCACAGTGGATCTCATTTCAGCACTCTCTCCATAGATGAGAAACTTGATCACATTGTATCCTCTGTCCACGAGCTGAATACAAAGATGTCTGGACTCACAGCTTCTCTACACCATCAAAGCACTCGGTGGGATATGAAGTTTACTTCTCTTCAAACTCAGTTGGATCAAATTCAGAGAAAGCTGGAAGAGGATGAATAGCCTATTCCATGACAAAAAGGGGGAGTGATAGGCATGATCAGAGGGGGAGTGTCTACCTAAGGGGGAGTGTCTACCTAAGGGGGAGTTGTCAATTTCAAAGACTTTGTTTATATATGTTTATGTTTTGAGTACTCTAAATGTTTTTATGTGTTTGATACACTGTGTTTTGGTGTATAGTTGTCTTTAACTCTTAACCTATACTCTTGGTTTAAACTTTAACATATTTTGATGATGTTATTCAGGATGTTTTGTTATCTGTACCCATGTGCTTTTGTAAGCTTTTAGGGTTTATGTTTTATGCATAGTTTGTAGGCTTTATGGTTTGTACCTTGCTAATTGCAGCCTTTATGCTATGTTGAAATCAGTACTTTGATCTAAATGTTCTGCATTTTGATATTTGTACTGTCACTCTTGTGCCCTTGTAGGATTGTTCCTAGATGCATATACCTTGTGTGTTATGCATTGGTTGAGTGTTGAACATACAAGTGTCTTGCCTTGTGCTTGTTAACTTGTATGTCCTTGTGTTCATTCCAAGTGTGAATGAGCACTGTGATCACTACCTTGTGGTGTTCACTTGGTTGATCAAGCCATGGCTTGTTTCTTAACTCCATCTTTGCTTGATCACATATTGCCTGTTTCATATGCATTTTATAATTTTCTGCTTACAATGATCATGGTGTATTGTTGTGTTTCAGGAGTATTATGTTCATATGATTCAAGTGCTTCACAGTTTCTAGAGTTAGGTGTGAGTGAGTTTTTGTTCAACTGTTCCCAACTCACATGTTAAGTCTAGAGTCTGTTTTAGGGTTTTGTCACGGAATAGCCAAAGGGGGAGATTGTAAGGTTGAATTTATTCAACCACCTAATTGGCTTTATTCCGTGCCAAATTTGCTTGTAATTCAGCATTTAGTAACCCTGTATTTAGGTGGGTTTGATGTAAGGGTAGTGAGTGAGATAGAGTGAAGTTTGCTCAAGAGTGTGCAAGAAAACAGAGACTCGCGGCTGGGACTCGCGGGTGACTCGCGGCTGCAAGCCGCCAGACGCAGCACACGTGCCAAGCATGCTGGAAGGTGAACAGTCATGCCAGCTGGAGCACTACAGGACAAAACAGGACAACTGGCCATACGGTTATCTCGCGACTGGATCTCGCAACTTGGTCAAGCCGCGAGGTCAAGCCGCGAGCCACCCCTGTTTTGTAAAACCTGACGTTTCACATTCCTCTCCCACTCCAGTATAAATACCCCTTTTACCCACGATTGAAAGAGAGCTTCCAGAGAGAATTTTGAGAGAGAAACCCTAAAGAAAAACAAGATTGATTCACCCACAATCTATACCTTAGAGTCTCTCCAAATTCCCCAACTCTCTTCCTCTCCATTGTCAAATCCTTGAGAGGCATTATACCAGACCTGGTTCTCACCATCATCATCACTGTGAGACAGTTGTTTGGATTTCTGGGAAGCAGTTAGGAAGGAACCAATCTTCATTGGTTGATGCTATGGTCTAGTAGCGGAATCCGGGAAGCTAGAAAAGAAAAAGGTTCGGCGCAACCTCGTTGGAGCAAGAAGCTTGGAGGGCTTAGGTGCACTGGGTAGATTAGGCTTGGAGGGTCTATTGCTGTCCTTGTATCTCAACTACATTTTCTAGTGGATTATTGACCGCTTGGAGGGCGGCGGAGAGGTTTTACGCCGAGGGCTTCGGTTTCCTCTTCGATAACACATCGCGTGTTGTCTTTGTGTTTGCATCTTCCTTCCTCTCTATCTTTGCCTTTTATTATCTGCTGTGGATTTTATTTTGTTATGGCTTAGATAGTTTTTAACCAATTTCATATTATAGCATATGTTAAGTTTCCGTACACTTGTTGTTTGACATATTGCTTGAATTGGTTAAGTTGTACGTTGGGGGGTCTAAATGTTCAAAGGTGTTTTTACACGTTATTGAACTTTCAAATTGGAATCTCTCCAACGTTTTTGCGTTTTTAGAAAAATACTTGCATAGAATCTGTCTATACGCATGTCCTTTAAGGCTATTAATCTTGACAGTCTTCAAGCAATGCCACCAACATGGAAATGGTAGGAATTTGCAACAGCTAGGCCTTTTCCATTTATAGATAGGCTTTTCATATGAGAACCTCAATACAAGCAGCATAGAAAATTTTTGCTTTTAAATAAGTAGTTAGTAACATAAAATCTCCAATAAACACAGGATCTTAGCCTCCCTATTAACCAACTAAAAAGTAAGAATCAAAATTTAAAAGGCCTCAATGGCATTGAATTAGTCCAATCTAAGTTCTAGGAAATTTATTTTTAATAGAAAGATAGCAGGGAGGGGAAAGATAGGGTTCAAACAAAAAATATCAGTGAGCTATCAAATGTGATCATTTTCACTAGTCATATTCCAAATAACATGACCAGTTTATCAATTTTTTGTCCAACAATCTCGTATGCATGTAAATTGGCTTATAATTAGTTGATGATATAAAATGAATAAACATGTCAGACCATTTGGGATACCGAAGTTGAGCATATAGGGTTGAGAATGGAATGTAAGTTATCCTTTCAATTCTAAGCACTGAATAGAGTTAAGACTCTGACTACAATTTTTTTCCTTATTTTTGTGACCAATATAGGAGCTCCAAAGTCCAAACTGCATTAAGGTGCTTAACAAAGAGATCAGCAAAGTTTTCGATTGCATTGTAATGGTTCAGTAAGAGATGACAAAACCGTTCAGACTTGTTGGATCGTAACCTTAATATTGTTTAACCTTTTCTTTTAGGCAAATCAAAAGTCAGAAATGAAAAAAGAAGAAAGACAGAAAAACATATGATGGATTTCTATTTGATAAGTCAAGCTACAGATGTAGTTATGTGAACTGTCATAAAAAGCACAACAAGAGAATTGATTTACTTCAACATCGTCAGCCAAATAGGCAAAAAATGATTCCGGCTTCGCTCATTCAACCTCACCTCTCCCTCTACCTAAGCTAATATACTGTGAAAATTGAGTATTAAAGAAAAAGAAAAAAAAAAAGACATACAAGCCCCTTTCAATTCAATGCCTACAAATTACGGCAAAAAAATATTTACCTCTGTGGATCAGCAAAGCTCCAACAGGCAAACACACTCAATATGAGGAGTGTGTGGGAACATGTCTACTGCTTGTAGGCTCTTTAGCTTGTAACAACCTTCTAAATTTTTATCTATCTGCACAAGAATTTCAAAAATCATGACTGGGAATCAAAGAAAAGAGAGTGGTAAAATAGTAGACATACCACTTTGAGCCTGTTTCAAAGTGGGCTGGAAATGAAGGCTAAAAAATAGATATTTCTAACCCACCAAACCACTTATAAAAAATAATAGAAATTGCTGAAATGTAGACATGATTACAAAACTAATTGAAATATAGAAACCCAAGTTAGTGGAGAGAGGTCAGCACTAAAACGAATCTAATTCATCAAGCCATGGTTGTATGATTTTTACCTAAGCTTCATTTGTTCATCAGTTCTCAGTTCATCCTCCCATAACACTTTGGGGTTATAGGAGTGGAAGTTGTAATAACCTTAACATGGTTTTGCCATCTACATGTAAACTAGTACTTGATTTGAAGTTTTAACTGATTTGTTATTTATGCAAGTACTAATAACTGCCTAGCTTGCTTGTGTTAATCTGGCTCTCTGGTGGTTTGCTTCCTTCTTCTGCAGACTTCGTTTTTCTATTAGTCTTGTCTTTTGATCCTGTTGCATATGTTTCTCACTATAATACATGTGGTCTTGGAACTATAAAGAGGGAAAGAGAGGGGGGTGGGGGGATCCTATGTTTATTTTGTGGAAAAACATAACATTTTTTGAACTGTATGAATTTTTTTATAAAATAAATAGGCCGACATTTGCCAACTTGGAATGGATCAGCGATAACTGAATGTACTTGCAAGAGAGTACTGTGATGACATCAAGAGGAAAAACACGCACATATATATATATATATATATATATATATATATATATATATATATAAGTACGGCTAAGGAAATCAAACTTTTTATTTCTTGAATGTACCAATTGGCTATCAAATAAAAATAAATAAGCAAAACAATTCTTACAAAGAATAAAAAAGACATGGCCAAGAAGGCAAGAACACCAATCTGCCTAAAGTTTGTAAAGCCTATTCGTTCAAGCATTCTCTACGGAGAACTCTCTCCTTCGCCATTCCCAGATTTCAAAAAATCAAATGAAAACCTATTGTTACCCAACTACGTAAATAAAAATCAATCCAACCAAATTGAATAGCATATAAAAAAACTTACCGGTCGTAGTTCTCTCAATGTTGTCTCCTTCTCATCTCTGTATCGCAAGGTTTTACACTAGTTGGCTTTCTCTATCTGTGGATCGCAACCACTGTTAAAAAATTGAAAAGGAATTGAAAACAAAGTCACAAATAAAAATCTGATTTCCTTAGCCGTACTTTTTGAATCCCAATCTAAAACCAAATATTTAAATTGAACATTTATACCCAAATCAAAACCCTAGATCGACGGCCGAAACCCTAAACCTAAAATCGAAACCGTAAACCAAAAATAGGAACCCCAAAACAGGAATCAAAACAAACAATTTTAAAAAACTTACTGCTAGTCGGCCTTGCGAGAATGGGTGTGTGCCAGCGATCGATGAGAAGGAAACGGAGAGGAGGAAGAGCGGAGGGAGGAAGGGGATTCACATAGGGTGGAAGTGAGGGGAGTGTGTTGGATCGGTGAGAGTGGTCTGAGATCGGTGAAGGGAGTGTGTTGGATCGGTGAGAGTTGTCTGAGATCGGTGAGGGGAGTGTGTTGGATCGGTGAGAGTTGTCTGCGATCGGTGAGGGGATCTGCGATTGGTGAGAGGAGTGTGTTGGATCTGTGAGAGTTGTGTGAGATCGGTGAAGGGAGTGTGTGCGAGCGGTGAGAGTTTTGTGCGATCTGAGAGCGAGTATTTTTGTGGAGTTCGGGTATTTTTTTGTTCCGATGATGAGGGAATTTTTTTTTTTTTTTTTTATACTGAAAGTTGAAGCCGCGTTTAAAAAAACGCAGCTCCAAACATGTAGAAGCTGCGTTTTAAACGCAGTTCCAGACTTGTAAAGTCCGTTTCAAGCATTTTTGAAGCTGCGTTTTTTAAACGCAGCTCAAGCTATAATTAAAAAAAAAAAAAAAAATCCGGACGGGACTGAAGCCGCGTTTTGGAGCCACGTTTTTGGAAAATGCGGCTCCAGCCTTTCCTTTGAGCCGCGTTCATGAAAAACGCGGCTCAAAGGAAAAGCTATAGCCGCGTTTTCCAAAAACGCGGCTACAAAACGCGGCTTCAGACCGCGTTTTTTGTAGTGACCCCACAAACACTTATACTTGTAAAGTGACCACCGCACCAAGGGTGCGTTGTGGTCATATATAGAAGGTGTTAGAGCAACTATAAAATGATTAATTGACGGACTTTAACAACCTAATAAATGAATGTTTGAAATACTTTTTTTCGTAATTGGTGACACATGTTAATAAAACTAGTTGCAGATCTGTGCGTTGCGCGTGATAATTTTTTAGGTAAAATACTATTTTAGTCCTTAAACTTTATAAAGAGTTAAAAAAAATAGTTTATCATATTTTTCATAATCTTGTCTATAACGTTTCTTACCATTATCATATATTTACTGGTTGATAATTTGCATAACATAGATATTAAATAAGAAGTAGAACTGTTTATTAGATTTTTTTAAGTCATAGTATATGAAGATTATATATATATATATATATATATTTATATATAAAATTAAGGTTAAATGAAATGTAAAAAAAAAAAAAAGGAGATTATAAAAATTTTCAACTTTATCTCATTTTTAATTATGATAGGAAATATAATTTCCCTAGTTAGAGTTTGATTAGTTTTAAGTTTAAAATTTATATTATTATATTTAATTTTTGATTATTGATTTGATTAAGTGAATGTAATGGTTGATTTTATTGCACTATGAAGTTTTCAATGTCCTTTGTATAGTCATCTCTATTTTATTTTTTACTCCACTTGACCACTTTTTTATTTTCCAAATAACGGTTACTAATTGACGTTTAATTTCATTTATTTTTTTCTTCCTTTATTTATTCTTTATTACTTTGTTTGTTCCCTCGCTAGTTGTAATTTTTATGGTTATCAATAAGAAATAAATATCATGGATGACTTAAATAGTTATAGATGTAGTTACGTTAGTGCCTTAGTGGCATGTCAAATGTTTTTTTTATGCATGTCAAAGGGTTTTATTTATTTATTTATTTTTTCCTTCTGAATTTTCAAGGAAATATGAAAGGCATTTCTCTAGTTTGGTCTCAATCAATTAAGACACCCATAATATCTTAACGGAAGTAGTAATGAGCCTTAAATTTTTTTTAATGTATGAAGTGGTTAGGTTAGTGGTATGTCAAAGTTTAAAAAAAAAAAAAAAAATCCCAAGGAAATGTAAAAGGTTTTTATTTATTTTTAATTTTTTTTAAAAGAAAAGAAAAGAAATGGTTACTAATTGACCACTTTTTTATTTTCCAAATAATGGTTACTAATTGACATTTGATTTGATTTCTTTTTTTCTTCCTTTATTTATTCTTTATTACTTTGTTTGTTTTCTCGCTAGTTGTAATTTTTATGGTTATCAATAAGAAATAGATATCATGGATGACTTAAATAGTTATAGATATAGTTACGTTAATGGTATGTTAAAAGTTTTTTTTATTTTTTTATTTTATGTCAAAGGGTTTTTTTTTTCAAGGAAATATGAAATAGTTTGGTCTCAATCAATTAAGACATCCATAATATCTTAATGGAAGTAATAATGAGCCTTAAATTTTTTTTAATGTATGAAGTGGTTAGGTTAGTGGTATGTCAAAGTTAAAAAAAAAAAAAAAAATCCAAGGAAATGTAAAAGGTCTTTAAAAAAAGAAAATAAATGGTGACCTTTTGAATTGTAGAAATATGATTTTTTTAATTACCTTGTTTATGGATTTCATTATTTAGTTATAAACATTTAAATTAAAGTAGATGAATATATAAATACAAAATTATATGTAAAGTTACAACTGCACAAGATAAATATGTATAGATAATATATATATATATATATATATATATTTATATATATGTATGGTTTTTGATTATTCATGAATCATTATTTCATTGTTTACTTATAAATATCTAAATTAAAGTTTTTTTATAAGAAAAATCTAATTAAAATAGATGAATATGTAAAGGTAAAATTATATGAAAAGTTAAAACTACCCAAAATGAACGTTTACCCACTGGTAGATATATCATATATGTATTTTGAAGACTAAAAGTATGCTTGATTGCTTTAGCTAGAACTATATAACTATGCAAATATTGTTGCGAGTGGTTCCATCATTTACAAATTATCAAGTTTGTTAGTCTTACATAATAGATATTTCATTTAGCAAAAAAATTTACATGGACTTCTCTTTTGTGACAACTTTTTTTTTTTTTTTTTTGCTAAAACAACTTAAGAATATTAAGACTTAAGTTACCGCATTTTGTAGCTATAAAATACATCAGTGATATAAAAAATAGAAAATTTTTATATATTTTAAAAACATTTTTAGTAGATTGTAATATAAAACATTTTTTTTTTCTCAATTTTGTATGTAACTTTTCCAAGGCATGCTACGTAACATAGGAAAATTATATTATTATATATTTTATGTATAATGCAGTAGAATAATATTTAATAATCAAAGAGAGAAAAAAAAAAAAACTTAAAACACAAAACTAAATCACATCAACCCAAAGTAGAATTCTAATTAACACAAAAGTTCATCAACCTATAGTATGGATACAATAAAAAGAAAAAATCAAACAAAAAATGAAAAAAAAATTGAGAGAGAGAGAGAGAGAGAGAAGTAACATTTTTTGTGTGAGAAAACTATGCATACACTACAAAAAACGCGCTTTGGAGCTGTGTTTTTTAAAAACGCAACTCTATCACTAGACGTATAGCTGCGTTTATTAAACACAGCTACAGACCAGCTCTGAAGTTGCGTTTTGTGATGTTGAGGTTGCGTTTAGCTGGGTAGGATTGAAGCCGCGTTTTGAAAAACGTAGTTATAGAGCCATCTGGGGATTTTTTTTTTTTTTCAATATATCCCAGAGCTGCGTTTAATAAACGTAGCTTAAACGTGGCTACAGATCGTTGTATAGCTACATTTTTTAGCCCTATAGCCGCGTTTCTCCACACCCATAGCTTCGGGACCTATAGCTGCGTTTTGTAGAAAACGCGGCTATAGGCCCGGTTTGGGCTGCGTTTTAAATGCGGTTATAAGTTGGACCTATAGCCACGTTTCCTATAAAACGCAGCCGAAACCGGGCTTATAGCCACGTTTTCTACAAAACATAGCTATAGGTCCCGAAGCTATGGGTGTGGAAAAACGTGGCTATAGGGCTAAAGAAATGCAACTATACAATGATCTGTAGCCGCGTTTTTAGAAACTCAGCTCTAGGTCCCCGCAAGGGGCTATAGCCGCACAGTATAGGCCGCGTTTGAAAACGCGGCTATAGCCTATAGCTGTGTTTTTATTGTCTATAGCTGCGTTTTTCAAACGCGGCTATAGCCCTTTTTTTTGTAGTGATAGAATGGACAATAAAATGTCAAATTTATAGTAAGATGTTGAGAATAAGAATAGTCAAAATAAAAGAAAATAAAAGGGTAGAGAGAGAATGAAATTAAGGTAGAAAGTAGTAGGGAGATAAAGTGGTAAAAGGGGGGAGAGTTTGGGAAAATTAATAATAAAAATGATGGTTAAAAGATATTTTAATTTTTAAATAATGGACTTTTTAAGCTACCTTAAATGAGAAAATGTTTAAACAAATATATAGGAAAAATTGGAAACAAAAAAGATAATGATGTGGCTGCTAATGTGGTTCAACTGAAGTATAACAATAATAAATGTTACGCTTCAATTTTTAGAAATTATATATATATATATATATAGATTAGTAAAATTCCTAGTATTACTACTATGATGTCGTTTTGTCCAGCAACATATATAACCACTATATATAGCTAGGTAGTGAGGATAATTGCTATTCATATGGACCTTAAAAGAGTAGGTTAGGTTATAGGTTATAAGGTTCTTCGGTGGTGGTGATGAAAATGAGAGAAAAATTTCAAAATCCGTACCTGTTGGTTGGTGTAAGAGATGAAGTGAAACAAATGATGGAGCAAAGACAAAAAGAAGTCTCTGGTTAGAACACAACAAATGAAAGGTAATTATAAGTAAAAGAAAGTTACATTTGTGGAGAATGTCACTTACAAGATTGTGGAGCTAAGTTCGAGTAAGAAGTTCAAGCATTGCTTGAACTCCATTATTAAGCTTATGTTTTGTTGAGGACGAGGTGTGGAGGACCTCTACGGCTCTATCCACAAACTCGGCAAAGCGAACATCTAAAGAGGCACAAGTGAAGAAACCTCATGAGCTAGAGGTGGAGAATTTTATTGATGATGCACAAAAATCGTCAGTGAGTTGATCGTCCACACATGTGCCAATGGGTGTACCTGAAGAACAAAAGAGAAGAACTAATCAGAGAGTACTGGTAGGGTGCCGGCCAAAAACCCTTCGAAGGTTAAGTCAGTGATAGAAGAATTTCCAAGAACTCAAGAGTGCAAGAGCTAGGGAGAATTCACCTACTCAAGAAGGTTAGGGTTTGTGGTTTATATAGCAGTGGAGAGCTGACTTGAATCCCTTGATATGAGGGAATTTCCTTATAAAGAGAAGGATCCCACGATATTTAGGATCACCTTCCCATATATAAGAGATTTGATTGTGTGATAGAATCTTTGGTCGTGATGTGTAAGTAATTTCCATGTAAGGACATATGAGTGGACCTCATGCAAGTTCCATGGAAAACCCTAAGGTGATGGGTCATCAGGATTGGAAATTGGATCGTCAACTTGACCCGTCGGCCCATGGGGTAGGTCATCCCTTTAGGATTAGTTTGGGTGTAAGGTTGATGATTAGACGAGGAAGGTTCGGCACCCCGTGTCGATCAATCAAAAATTATCCTCATCATTTATGTTTTGTATTAATTTTTGTTTGTGATAATTTTTTTTTTTTGGGGGATTTGTTTGTGAGAATTAGTGAGAATTGTAAGTGTGGTTTTAATCAGTAATATTAGTTAGTAGTGGACTTTAGTTAATGGTACCCATGGATGTAAGCAGCAAATACAATTCTTTGCAACTCATGTAATGGAAATTAATGGTTATTCTAGAAACTCCAACAAGGAAATAAAAGCTCCTTGATCTTCGTAAAATCTACTATTTTCACTTGAATTTCAACAATACAGAAATTGACTATATATCTTCATTCTACGAACCATATCCTTTAATTTCTTATGCTTGGAGAGGTATTGGGCCACTTACATTTAATAAAGGTAGATTCATACTTATCACTTATGTACACACTACATGCATGACCCGCTATAGCAGAATCCCATACAGGTTGCAATATCTGAGAACTTTGCTACTTTGGTTATTGGAATATATATATATATATATATATATATATATATATATATATATATATAATATCTGAAGTTCTTTGTTGTCTGAGTGATTTGTAGCCTATCTATCGGGGAAGCTAGCCAAAATGGTTTATGGGAAATTTGATAGACATTATGCAAACATTGTCATGGGAAATTTGATGTTGATAGGGTTAAAACTTGTCTATGTGGTGTCGAATGTGATATAGATTCGTATAGTTTTAGGCTAATTAGAATTGTTGAACTTGAAGGTTTTGGAAGTATCATGTCAACATTGATGTTGTTATGTTCAGACTTGAAAGGGAATTGTTGAATGATTTTTGATTAGGAAAATCTACCCTGGCCGGAAACAGGGACGGAGCCAGGACTTGGAATTTGGGATGGTGATTTTGCTGCTGGCTACGTGTAGAGATTTAGCTTTTGGCTTTGCTGCTTAATTGCTAAGGGGTTTAATTTATTTATTTTTGTGTGTTTTTGATGTGTGCCTTGTTTCTAGGTAAGGACAAAATTATTTCATTTAAAATTTTTTACAAGACCGGGCTGTTTGTTTTTGGTAAAATTGATTGATTAAGCTTAATTGTTTTTGTGGGCACCGGAAGTGAGACTGTTGGTCTTGACCTCACTTGGGCTCACAACTTACTTGTAGGGTGGGTTTAGGATTTCCTACTTTGGGTCGTTCTCGGCACAGAGACTCAATATAGTTGCTCCTTTCTCTTTCTGAATCACTATTTTCTCTCTATCCTCTCTATACTCTATTTTTGTGAACCTTTCAACAACCTTTTTTCCTTTCCATCTTCTCATATTTATAGCCCTGGATTAGTGGAGAGGTCATGATTATAATCATAGTTAGTGCAATTTGGGGTCCAATATCATCAGCTGTAAGTGTTAGGTGGGGGTGGAATGTGGCGAATGTGTCCTTGGAACTTGGTTCCAACTTAAGTAGGAATGCTCGGTAGTGATGTTTCCTTGGAATTGCCGAGCACGCCATGGTGTGTTTAGGCGTTGGTCTTTCTTTATTATTCAGGAACGTTTTGCCGAGCAATAGTTAGGTGATGAAACTTGGGCTTGTAGTTCGTGAGGGTTGAGTAGAAAGAGATTGGAGATGTGGGTTGTGTTGCTGGGCCTGAACCCAAGGCCCAACTGGATCTAGGTACCTCGGTGCCGTACATTAGCCCCCCCTTGATTCATGCCCGGCTACTGGGGAGAATCAAGGAACCTAAAAGGTATTCTCGTTTGAGGAGTCTAACAGGCAGAGACTAGGGCGGTTACGGAGACTCATTAATGTGTTCTCAAAAGACGTGCTGTTATGAGGCGCTAGGTTCAGTTGTCATTATTACCTGACAGTTTGTGAACCGAGGTGGCGCGCGTGTCGGTTGTCATTGGCATCCGTAGAGTTTTTCATTTATCGTGCCTCTTTATTGCTGATTAAACGTCTCTATATCCTCTTTGGCCTCTATAAATAGTTTCATCACAAAACGTTCTTCCACTTTTTCACTCCCCACTTCCTGAGTTTACTCTCTGCTGAGCATTCATCTGAACGCTTACTCACCAGTCCAGAGACCCTTTCTTCCTTAGAGCCCAAAGTAAGTTTTCTACCCCTTCCTTTTACTTTAGCTTCTTTCTTCGAGTTTCTTCCTTTAGGCTTGGAAATGGGTTTTGCTTTTCTTCTGGATACCCCTGCGTATTTAGCCACATTTAGGCAAAAGTTTGATATCCCCAATGATGTGGAAGTGGCGTATTACCACGAGAGCGAAATTGCTCTCCACAGAGGGCATGGTATTGCTTTCTTCCCCTTAATGGAGATTCTAGAGGGCGGGGTTAGGTTTCCCATGGACCCTCTTTTAGTCAGCACACTTAGGTATTATGGGCTGTGCCCCGACCAACTCCCACCCAATTTTTACTAGGTAGTTAGTTATGTCAGTAAGTTGAACCATACATTTGATTTACAATTGGACCACCATGATATAAACCACATGTACAGTCTTTGTGGGAATAAGAATACCAATTATTACTTAAAAACTAGAGATACGCGGGTACGGCTGATATCATGCCTACCCGATTCAAATAGGAATTCAGCCGGGGAGTTCGTCAGGGTGCACGGCAATTGGTTTACCGGAGAAATTCCCTGCCCCCTTTCACGGCATGAAGTGGGTCTGTACCGATCTCTAACTAAACCGTCTTTCTACTTGTGGTAGTTTTATCTTTTTGGTCACTAACATTGTATCTCATTTTCTTGTATGAATGTATATACATATATTCTCTTTGCAGAGGGTAAAGTATTTGTCCCGGACGTCAGGACAGTTCACGTCAGGGACCTGAATTTTATTCTTCGGTCCGAGATATACGTTCATTGGGACGAACAGCTCCAAGCATCACATCTAATTCTCGGAATTGAACCGGTTTATTCCACTTGGCAGTCCTTCAAACAAGCGCTTTTGGTTGATAGCCCCCTTTTGTCATACATTGACGTTCGGCATGCGAATTTTCTTCCGCCGAAGTTTACAGTTGGAGAAGCTAGGGAGCTGGGTAGGCGATACACTTGCTCGGACGAGCTTGCACTGTTGAGGGACGAGTTGACGGAGTGTGTGTCCCGGCGTCTCCAAGAGCTCGCCCGCGAACCTGTCCAAGAAGAAGCTCCCGTTTAAGAAGAACCCGCACAGCCCGAGGAACTTGTTGAACCCGGGGCTCCCGTAGAGGAAGCCAAGAAATTTGTTGTTGACATAACCGACCTTTCAGATATCGAGCCTTACCTTAGCGAAGATATGGTGACCTGGAGGGCTATGACCATAGATCGTTTCATGTCCGGCGTGCGACAAGCCGCGCAGCAGCCACCCCCTCAGAGCCAAAGTCAAGTGCCTCCCCCCCCCACCTCCTCCTTAAACTGGATGGGTCCAGAAAAGGCAAAGGGTGGCCGAGCAAACGTCCACTGGTCCGGGAGACATAGCAGCCTGGACTCCTTCTCGACCATCCGGCGGCATTGTTATTGAGGAGCCGCAAATCCCGACCAGGCCGAGCATAGCATCCTCCTCTCAAGCCGCGCAGGCGTGGAAGCCCAAGTTTCTGCTAGATGGCAAGCCACTTCCCGCAAGCGCTTGTGTGCGGGTCTAGGAGAGAGGTGAAGGGGGCCGTATTGCTCAGACTCTGGCGCAGGGCCTCCTTCTGCCTGAGGATATGCACGCCTTCGAAGAAGGGTCGGAGGAGTTTATGGGGCGGAGGTTGCAGTGGCATACCATTGCGGTAACCCTTCACTTACCAATTCTTTACTAACCCTTACACATTCATTGTTTTTCATTTACCTTTCAATTCATTGCCGTACTAATTCTTGTTGTTTTGTCAGGTTGCTCAACTGGCCCACATCCTAGACAGTCGCGCAAAAGAACTTGTTGAGGATGCTGATCGGGAGAGGGCTGTAAGGGAGACAACTATTAGAACGGCTAAGGAGAAAATAAAGGTGGCTGATGCTACCGAGAAAAAAGCTGCTGTCGCGGAGAAGGCCAGGGCAATGGCGGAGAAAAGGTCCGCGAAATTCTTGGCAAAGCAGAACGAGACGGACCTTAAGTTAGCCGAGGCAGTAAATTTGAACACTGGCCAAGTCGAGGAACTTGCCAGATGGTTTGCTACTTTGCAAGTTTTAGGGGTCTCCGAGGATTCCCCTTTAAGAGATCCTGGTCAAATACCCTTCCCGAGCTCAACCCTTGCCGCGCAGAACCCCTTGGTGCCTATTGACGAGGAGGAAACAGCAAGCATGAGGGAACTGGTGGAACAAATTGATGCTCATGCAGAGTTGGATGAAACATAAGTCACCAGCATCCCCCGTGCTCATGATCAGCCCGGTGGGGATCTGCTTTCTCCCGTGGCCGACCAGTAGCAGAACGAAGCAGCCGACCAGACCGGACCCTCCGTTCCATCAACCTAACTGCCGAACTGACTCTTTATTGCTTTTGTTTCTTTTTATTGTCTTCTAATTTTATCTCCTTTTTAGTAAATTTGCCTATGTCATCGGGCTGTGGCGACTGAACAATTGCTTTATTTTTCGGGGATAACCCGTATGTGGTTGTCGGGTTGGCACGAAACATTGATTTTATTTATATTAACTTTATTTGGATGATGATTTATTCGCCATATATTTGCTTTGATCATATTTGTGAATGCTTAGCTATTCCTTTGTTTTGTGTTGTTGTCTCCCTTTTTTTTTTTTTGTTACCACTTATCTTCTTGCAAGTATGGCCGGGGATGATTTGTAAGGTAGGATAAATCAAGCCCCCAAATATTGGGTGTTTTACTCAACACATATTTGCCTTCTTGAGAAGATGAACGGCAGGTTCCACATATTTTAGCGTAAGGTTTCCACCTGCTCGGTGATGTTGATCGAACCGAGAACAAGGTTTCTGTCCTTAGGATTTTTTATCATAAGGTTTCCACCTGCTCGGTGATATTGATCGAACCGAGAATGAGGTTTTTGTCCTTAGGATTTTTTAGTATAAGTTTTCCACCTGCTCGGTAATATTGATCGAATCGAGAATGAGGTTTTTGTCCTTAGGATTTTTTTAGTATAAGGTTTCCACCTGCTCGGTGATATTGATCGAACCGAGAATGAGGTTTCTGTCCTTAGGATTTTTTTAGTATAAGGTTTCCACCTGCTTGGTGATATTGATCGAACCGAGAATGAGGTTTCTGTCGTTAACGTTATCCATTAATAATAAGTATGCAATAATGAAATTGAATACAACTGCAACAAGGAATCTCTTTATCATACTGACTAAAGTGGTGTACAGAATTCAGACTTACATTTCCGCGCACGAAGTGTCAGTGGTAAAACTTCTTATGGTTGTGGACATTCCATGACCGGGGAAGTGGCCTCTCGTTAAGGTCTTCTAAATAGTACGCTCCCGCACCCGCAATGGCAATAACTCTGTATGGTCCCTCCCAAGTTTGAGCTAACTTCCTAGCACTTGAGTCCTGCATGTTCCCCACAACTTTTCTCAGCACTAAGTCTCCTGCACTGAATTCCCTAGCTTTGACATCTCGGTTGTATCGTTGGGTAAGTCTCTGCTGGTATTCAGCTAGCCATATTATTGCTGCTTCTCGGCACTCTTCCAACCAATCCAAGTGTTCCAGCATTAAACCATCATTCTGGACAGGGTCAAATCCTACGACCCGTGCACTGCACAAGTTCACCTCGGCCGGTATCACGGCTTTTGCTCCATACGTTAAGGAGAATGGAGTCTCCCTAGTGGACCTTCTAGGGGTTGTACGGTAGGCCCACAAAACGTTAGGTAGCTCTTCGGCCCACCTTCCCTTCGCCCCGTCCAACCTTCTCTTCAACCCGTTCAAAATTGTCTTGTTAGTTGCCTCGGCTTGGCCGTTGCTTTGGGGATACACCGGAGTGGAATATCTGTTCTTGATGCCGAGATCACTGCAAAAGGTTCGGAAAGCTTTGCTGTCAAACTGTAGCCCGTTGTCTGATATCAGTGAGCCCAGCACCTCGAATCTCGTGACTATGTTCTTCCATACAAACTTCTTGACGTCTACATCCCGGATATTTGCTAGGGCCTCGGCTTTCACCCATTTCGTGAAGTAATCAACCACCACCAACACGAACCGGTGATTACCTGTTGCTCGGTGGGATGGGCCAAGAATATCTAGCCCCCATTGCGCAAACGGCCATGGACTACTGACGGGACTTAAATGACTTGCTGGCTGGTGAATCAGGGGAGCGTGTTTCTGGCATTGTTCACATTTCTGCACATACTCTGCTGCATCTTTCTGCATCTGTGGCCACCAAAATTCTTGAGTCATTGCTCGGTGTGCTAACGAGCGCCCCCCTACATGACTACCACACACTCCGTCATGCAACTCGGACAAAAGCTCATTTACTTTCTTGGGGTGTAAGCATGAAAGGTACGATCCTTCAAAAGACCTCCAATATAACTTACGATCTGTTGACAGCCAATATCGAGAAGCCACCCGACGAATTTTCTTGGCCTCTTTTTCATCATCTGGAACTCGATCCTCGGCCAAGAAGTCAATGATCGGGTCCATCCAGCATGGCCTGGTTGTTGAAATCATGGCGACATTGGCCCCGGCCGTGATGCGGTTATCTGTCATACTAATGCTTGGCTTCTTTATAAGCTCTACTTTGATAAGCTGAGAAATCTCCTCGGTCATTGACGAGGCTAACGTTGCCAGTGAATCAACGTGTCTGTTTTGTGCCCGGCTGACTTGGGACACCTTTACCGTTCCGAACTCGTTCATGATTTGCTTTGCTGCTCGCAAATAGGCCTTCATCCGAGAATCCCAAGCTTCAAAGCTGCCCTGGATCTGATACACAACTAGTTGAGAATCAGAATAAATCTCTACATCCCGTGCACCGAGGCATAAAACGGTCCTTAATCCGGCAAGAAAGGCCTCATACTCGTCCTCGTTATTAGAGGATTTAAACCCCAATCTGAAGGAATGCTCCAATCGTATCCCTTCCGGAGTAATTACAACAATTTCGGCTCCGGCCTCCATAGCACTCGAAGCGCCTTCCACAAACACTTTCCACGGGCGATTCTCTACAATACAGATCATCTTCCCATTGTTCTTGGGAGAGAACTCCGCAACGAAATCAGCAAGGACCTGCCCCTTTATTGAGCTTCGCGGCCTGTACCGTATGTCGAAGGAACCTAGCTGAGTCCCCCATTTAGCTATTCGACCCGTGAAGTTTGACCTTTTTAACAATGACTGTAAAGGATACTCGGTCAGGATGAACACAATATGAGCTTGAAAATAATGCAGCAGCTTCCTCATGGCGTGCACTAGTGCCAACACTAACTTCTCCAAAGGTAGGTATCTTGTCTCGGCATCAACCAGGGTTTTGCTTATGTAATACACTGGTTGCTGTATTCCTCGATCTCTCAGCAGCACGGCATTGATGGCATGACTGGACACCGAGAGGTACATGAATAAATCTTCCTCGAAATCTGGGGCCGTTAACATTGACGCTCGTGTTAGATACTCCTTCAAATCTCGAAAGGCTTTGTCACACTCCTCATCCCACTGAAATCCCTTCCACTTCCTTAGAACCTGATGGAACAGTTTACAGCGATCAGTAAATTTGGAAATGAATCAGTTAAGTGCGGCTAACATCCCGGTCAATACTTGCACTTCTTTTGGATTGCTCGGCGGCCTGAGGTGATTTACGGCTTCAATTTGATCGGGGTTGGCCTCTATTCCCTGATTAGTGATCAGATACCCTAAGAACTTACCAGCCCTCACACCGAAAGTGCACTTCTCAGCATTTAGGCGCAACTTATATTGCTAGAGCACCTCAAACACTCCCCGAAGATCTTCTACATGCCGTGCTTCCTGTTTACTCTTTACTACCATATCGTCGATGTATACTTCTACCATGCACCCAATTTTATCTTGGAACATCCTTGTCATCATTCGTTGGTACGTGGCTCCAGCGTTCTTCAATCCAAACGGCATCATGTTATAGTGATAGTTTGCATCCGGGAAGATGAACGCTGTCTTTTCTCGGTCCTCGAGTGCCAGGGAAATCTGATGATACCCCTGAAAAACGTCCAAGAAGCTCATCCTTGGGTGTTTGTATATGGCATCTACCAATTGGTCAATCTTCGGCATAGGGAATGGGTCTTTCGGGCATGCCCAGTTTAAGTCTGTGAAGTCCATACAAACCCTCCACTTGCCATTCTTCTTCTTCACTACCACGGTATTTGCTAGCCACTCTGGGAAGAAGATCTCTCTTATCACCCCAGCTTCCTTCAGCCTCTGGACTTCCAACTTGACCGCATCAACATGCTCTTTGGCCTCTCTTCTCGGCTTCTGCTTCTTCGGGGGGAATGACGGGTCCACATTGAGCTTATGGACAATGAACTCGGGGTCTACCCCGGGCACTTCGTACGGACTCCATGCAAAGACATCCACATTCTGCAAAAGGAATAACAACATTTCTACCTTATCCTGGTCCTTCATGCTCATCCCTATTTGGAAATACCTATCAGTGTCTGGAAGGATTTTAATCTTCAACAGCTCCTCTGCGCAACTTGCCCCTACTTCTTCTCGGGGCTTCTGTAATTGCTATGAAGATGCTTTTTCGGTGGTTTCCTTTTGTTTAACCTGCTCGCCCTTCCACCTGACTGCGGCGACCAAGCATTGCCTACCCACTTGCTGGTTTCCTCGTACTACGACAACTCCATGCTCGGTAGGAAATTTAACCTTCACATACAAGGTGGACGGAAAAACCCTCATTGTGTGAATCCACGGCCTTCCCAGGATTACCGTGTATGGGGAGAACGATCTGACCACTATGAAGGTCACCATCACTTCTTTGCCCTCCATATTAACCGAAAGGGAGATCTGACTCTCGGGAATCACCACTTTTCCATCAAATGAGACCAACGACGTATCATACTTCGTCAAGTCCTGATTTTTTAATCCAAGCCCCTCGAATAGGTCTGGGTACATTACGTCAGCTCCGCTTCCTTGGTCTATCATCACCCTTTTCACTAAGAAGCCGCTTATCCATGCTGTTACTACCAACGCATCATCGTGTTGTTGAATCGTTCCCTCCAGATCTTCCTCGTCAAAAGAAATTGCCAGCTGGCCAACTTTCATCCTCTTTTCGGGTCGTTGTTTTTCCGTGCAAGTTTCTTTGGGCGCCACTGTCAATACTCCTCTTCTGGTTATAGTCGCACCTCTCGGAGCAGCGAGGATGACCTCGATCACCCCCAATGGCGGCGGGAGAAGGTTCCCCTTTTGCTGAGCACCATGACCGGCATCCCGGTTTTCGGAATCCACTACGAACTCTTTCAAATATCCTGCCTTCACTAGTTGCCCCAAATGATCTTTTAATACCCGGTACTGCTCGGTGTTGTGCCCTTTATCTCTGTGGTATGTGCAATACAAGTTTTGATTCCTCAAAGACGGGTTGCCCCCCATCTTGTTCGGCCATCTGAAGAACGATTCGTTCTTAATCCGGTCTAAAATTTTGTGTATCGGCTCTTCGAAGGCTACATTCACCCCTCCCATTTGCGCTTCTGGTTCCTGTATCCTGAAATCCTTCCTCGGTCTTGTCGGAAAAACGCTTTACCGGGAGCGATTCATCAACGGGGCCTTTCCCTTATTCTGCAGCCGATCATCCTCGAGATGTTTATACTCCTCAATACACCTCATAAGTTGCCTCATATCCTCGGGAGGTCTTTTCGTCAACGACTCCCATAGTTCAGAGTCCTTGGGCAGCCCCATCCTAAAAGTGCTCGCTGCAATCTTCTCGTTACCCCCATCGATTTCATTGTATAGCTCCCAATACCGACTGGCATAACTCCAAAGGGTTTCGTCGACCCTTATCTTTATGGATTGCAGTGCGTCCACCGATTGTGGTACCCGGCTGCACGTCACAAATCGAGCGCCAAACTCCTGGATAAGCTCGGCAAAACTGTGAATGGAACCTTTCGTAACCCATTAAACCATCTCAAAGTCGTGGAGCCGAGACTTGAAGGAAACACCTTACACATCAGCGCATCGTTGTGTGTGTGCAAAGACATCATATGGATATAATGATTGACGTGCTCCACCGGGTCCGTTTTCCCATCGTAGGAGTTAAACGGTGGCCGTGTAAATCGGCTCGGCATAGGGGCCTGTTCAATTTCATTTGAGAACAGCGACCGAGCAGCTCTTCGTAAGGGTCGGCTCATTGCGTCCATGACAGCATTGTAGGGCTACCGTTCCTCCGGGGAATCCGAACCACGGTCGGCATATCCGCGCGAGCGCGAACGGTCCCGGCGTTGACGCGATTCTAGGGAGTGTGAGCCGTTCCTGCGTTGGCGTGACTCTCGGGAAAGGGAACGATCCCGACGTTGACGAGAACTGGACTGGCTGGACCTCTCCTCGCCTCGATTTCCCACACTACCATCCCTCCTTTCTCGGTTGTCTCGGTCCCTTCTCTGGCACCAATCCCTTGCCTCCAACTCCAAATCCCTCACCATTTGCACAACCGCTCCAGCTCTTGGTCTCTCTCATTATGTTGTCGGTGCCCCGAGGCACCAGACATTGTTCGGTGAGTCTGGTTTGACCCCTCCCCAAGGCCAGATTCTTCCTCTCTACGCTCACGCTCCCTATCCTCACGCCTTTTCTATCTTCTTTCCCGCCATGAGGAGTCTTGAGAAGATCCTACAGATCCGCTCTCGGCTTGGCCTCTTGAACGCCCTTCGGACATTTCCCGTGCATGAGTCTCAGTCGAACTACAGCTTCGTAGGATAGCCCCACGGTGGGCGCCAATTGTGGGCACCGGAAGTGAGACTGTTGGTCCTGACCTCACTTGGGCTCACAACTTACTTGTAGGGTGGGCTTAGGATTTCCTACTTTGGGTCGTTCTTGGCACAGAGACTCAATATAGTTGCTCCTCTCTCTTTCTGAATCACTATTTTCTCTCTATCCTCTCTATACTCTATTTTTGTGAACCTTTCAACAACCTTTTTCCCTTTCCATCTTCTCATATTTATAGCCCTGGATTAGTGGAGAGGTCATGATTATAATCATAGTTAGTGCAATTTGGGGTCCAATATCATCAGTTGTAAGTGGGTGGTTGGGTGGGGGTGGAATGTGGCGAATGTGTCCTTGGAACTTGGTTCCAACGTAAGTAGGAATGCTCGGTAGTGATGTTTCCTTGGAACTGCCGAGCACGCCATGGTGTGTTTAGGCGTTGGTCTTTCTTTATTATTCAGGAACGTTTTGCCGAGCAATAGTCAGGTGATGAAACTTGGGCTTGTGGTTCGTGAGGGTTGAGTAGAAAGAGATTGGAGATGTGGGCCGCGCTGCTGGGCCTAAACCCAAGGCCCAACTGGATCTGGGTACCTCGGTGCCGTATAGTTTTTATCTTTACTATTGGTAATTTTGTTGTTGGGTTAATTTTTTTGGGCTTGTATATTTTTTTCTAGATTTTAGATCAAGTTTTTTTATGGCATTTAAATTGAGGAAAATGCTAGAACTACAAACATTTTTTAAAAAAATAACTAATGTGGTGTGTAGTTATTGGTAAGTTAAAAAGTGATATAAGTAGTGGTCCTAGATGTGAACTAATAAGAATTTATTACCTCAATAGTTTGTAAAAATGTTGTAGAAAATTTTGTGGCTATAGCATTACTCATAAAAAAATTAATGATACTGTTAAAGGGGGTAAAGTGTAATTTTATAGAACAAACTTGCTAAAATTAGTACCTATATAATACTAGTAATTTTTTTTTTTAAATTTTTTAGGGGAAGTCATTGCCGCCCTTCGTCTAACTATGCCTCTGTCCCTGGCTAGAAAGCATTTAAAGAGTGTTGATTGACCAAATGGTACATACATAAGAGAAATTATAGAAGTCACATTTTAATATTAATGAGTCACTACGACATATGAATGCAGTCACACTCTTCTCTAACAAGTTTCATAATTATTAATTTGTTTCGTTTTGCAGTTTTTTTGGCTAAATAAAAAAAAAAAGTGAAATTTTGGGAGCAAGTTACTTTTTACCGTGACGAGTTAAACTCCTATGTTAGATGGCTTCACCAACCTTGCTACTAAGGCATTCCTCACAACTCAAACTCAAGCGCTAAGGTGAGATGGACGAGATGCTTGACCGCTAAACTCCCACCTTGAGGTCATAATTATTAATTTGCGTTCCACTCCTGATTTGTAAATTAAAAGGAATGGCCAAAGTGAATTTTTCACTCCATTAATTTGTTTTGACATTAATATTTTCTAGATTATAAATCATTTTCTAAAATGTATTTTTTAGAAAACTATATTATTTTCTAACATTTGGTAGTGATCTTAAAATGAGTTGAAAAACTATTTCTTGACTTTCCTTATTAAGATTGGTGTGAGATAGTGTTGTTTTCCAGAAAGTTATAGCAGAAAACAACTCTATTTTATGCTAAGCTAAATAAGAAAAGTTAAAAGATAATTTTCCTTTGAATCAGTGTGTTTTTCCTGATACTACTAAATATAAAAAAATACATAAAATTACCTTTACATACTGTTTTCCATCAAAACAAACAATATATATTTTTTAAATTACTAATCCACAGCAATACATAGAGTACTTGTGCTGACAAAGCATAAAATACAATCTTTAGACTAGTAGTAACTAATATAGAGCCGGTTGTCCGATGCCCAGTATCTACGGTCTGGTTACTTAAACCTCAGTCAATTTGATTGAACCACTTGGTGGGTTAGCCATGTCCCACACTGCCACGTAGGCCCTATGCATGCCCTTCCATTGCTGACAATCCTTCCGCACCATAAAACAAAAAGATCCATCCATCATTTTAATAATTTCATATATATACCAATTTATTTTTTTGCTGGATAAAAAAATGGTAGGATTATGGAGGTAAATCACATCTTATAACCTGATAGGATATTGTAGACACTCGATTTTGCACCCATAATTTAATTAAGGAAGATGGCTAGAGTGACCATTCATATACCCGAAAAAATCATAGTTGCTTTGCATGCATTAATTCATTCATTGCATAACATAAAAATGATCTTGAGATTCTAACGATCGTGATGGTATGACCGATTTCCAAATCAAATCGTTGGATTGAAAGATATCACATGATCAAGTTTGCATGGTCTGCATGCATTTTGTTTGGGTAGAACCAACTACACATGATTAATTTAAGTTAATTCTGATTGGTTAGACAATTAAAATTAATTAAATAATTTTGTGATTGGTTGTTAGTTAGTGTCAAAAATAGACGTGCTTGCATTGGAATAAAATGGACAATCAGATAACAATGAAATTGTGGATAATTAAGACTTTTTGGAATATTTATCTACAAGATAATCATCACTTTAGAGACTTGAATATCCAAAAAATGGGTTTAATTTTTAGAATAAGGATTAAAAATGCATCTAAGTGCTATTTCCAGCTAAAAAATCCTCAAGAAAGGAGTCGAAAATGGACCAAAATTCAAACGCGGGTCCAGCACCCAAGAGGGCCATTCGGCACTCTTGGAGTGCTGATCAACACTTCCCAAGTGCCGATTGGCACAAACTCGAGGCCCGGCCTAGGGACTCCTGAATTGAGATAAGCTCTACGCTTTTCGATTTTTTAGAGATGAGGATGCGTCCTAATTCGTATTCGATCATTCAGCTAATTTTTTGAAGCATTCCAACCTCTATAAATAAAGGATGCCTCTCAAAATTTAACACACTTTTTTACACTTTCTGCCCCCCCCCCCCCCCCCCCCCCCTCTTTCTGGCTCTTCTCTTTAAAAGAAAAAACCCCCTTACGTTAAAGACGTTCTGGAGGCTCTCGCCTTAGGAATTTCTTTTTTGTAAGTAAAGTATTTTAGGCTTCAAAGAGTTGAATAAATTTATTTGAATCCTAAAATATTCTTTTACTAGAAGAGCATGCTCATGCAAGAGGTATCTTTTTTTTTTTTTTTCTTCTCTTCTCCTTTCATTACTTTTTGTTCTTGTTTGATGCATGAATATTGTTTAGCATGTTTTTATTATTATGTTCTATTCTTGATATATTATTGCCATGCTCATATGTTGCTAGACTTTTCTTTAACATGTGATTGTTTACGGTAATTCTTTTTCTTGAGTTTCGAAATCTGCAATGGCTAACAATTTTTTATGAGATCTAAAAACTGATCTGAATTTTCAGATATGATTTTTTAACATAAAACGGATCTGTATTTTCATTAAATATAGATATAATTTTTCTCTAATTCAAAAACAAATTTGTATTTTCATTAAATATAGATCTAATTTTTCTCTAATTCAAAAACTGATCTGAATTTTCAGATCTGAATTTTTTTAACATAAAATAGATCTATATTTTCTTTAAATATAGATCTGATTTTTCTCTAATTCAAAAACTGATCTGTATTTTTTAGATCTGATTTTTCTCTAATTCAAAAACTGATCTGAATTTTCAGATTTGATTTTTTTCTAATTCAAAAACTGATCTGTATTTTTCAGATCTGATTTTTCTCTAATTCAAAAACTGATCTGTATTTTTCAAATCTGATTTTAAAAAAAAACATAAGGAAGATTTGTATTTTCATTAAATACAGATCTGATCTTTTTTTGAAAAGATTTTGTTTGTTACAAAATTGCAGGTTTTGAAATTTAAAAGAAGAAATTGAAAGTTAGGTTGAAATTTTGTTTTTTGTTTTTTGTTTTGTTTTTTTTTTTTTGTTTTTGTTTTTGTTTTTGTTTTTGTTTTTGTTTTTTTTGTTTTTTTTTGTTTTGTTTTTGTTTTAATATGTGATGCATGCATAATAAATTCACTTCATGAATGTGGATCCTCTTTTAAAAAGTCTTTTTTTATTTGTTATTCATAAAAAATAGATCTGATATTTCTTGATAAAATCATTTTTTTTTTTAACAAAGACAGATTTGATAATTTTTTACAAAAATCTTATTCTTTCTTTTATATAAAAGACAGATTTGATTTTTCTTTACAAATCAAATTTTCTTTTCTACACAAAACGGATCTGAATTTTCTTAAAAAAGGAGGACGCATCCATAAGGTAAATTTATTTGAATTAATTCTAGTCAGGTGTCTGTCATGTATGTTCAACATATCATTCACCTCATGCAAAAAGGGGTATATTTGTTATTAGAGTCTAGAAGACCAGACTCTGTTTGGGCGGAATGGGTGCCTAATACCTTTCCATTTTGTAATCTAACCTTCGAGCTTAGGATTTTTGGATAGGTAGATTAGTGTTTTATTCTTTTTTAATTTTTGGTAGATTGTAATTAGAACCAAAAGTTTTGTATTCTTTTGCATAGATAGTAACTAGGACTCAAAGCCTTGTAAGGTTTAATTTACCAAGATTGTACTTGTTTTCATTCATCAATGACAATGAAGCATTTTATTATCTATTTTGTATTTTTTTTTTCTTTTTTTTTTTTTGTATAAAAAGTAAGTGGTGACTTCACACCATTTACTCAAAAAGAGAGATGCCCTTAAAAGCATCCAAATCTCTTTTTTTGAGAGCACCCTGCTCAAGGAAGTTTGCAGTCTCTCACAAATATACCAAGAGATTCCCTCATTGGCTTATGGCTCTGGTGCTAATGAGTCCCACACTACTTGAATTCAAGTGTTATGGCGAGGTGGATTAGGTGCTTGACCACTAGACTTCCATACTGAGGTTCATATGTACACAGTACAACATTTTGGCTGGCATTTCATAGCTCCAATTACTACCTTTTGAATACTATTAACCGGAAAAAGGAAAAAAAAGAAAAAGAATACTAGTATCCAAAATAATACCTAGTAGTATCACTTAAAAGGGATTAATAAATAACTAATATGTTAGAATCCCAAAGGATTAGTTTAGGAGTTTTTAGTCTTGGTGAGTCATGAAGTTATTGGTTTAAATGTGAGTTGGATTAATTTTAGTTTATTTACGTGTGTATAGATTTTAAAGGTTCATTTTTTCTTTAGATAAAACTATACATTTATTGATTTTCAAACAAATAAATTAAGCCGTTAAATATATATATATATATATATTTTTGGAGAGAGTTTCAACCTATGACGTCCGCTCCTGATAATAACTCTTTATCATCAGATCAAAACATTAATCAGTTTTTGGTATAGGCGGGGATTGAACCCCAAATCTCTTATACAACTATCAGAGACTTTACCAGTTGAGTTAACTGAAACCCACAATTAAGCTGTTAAAACTTAAAAAAGAAGTTAACCCCCTTTTTAGAAACAAATACACACATACAAATGAGAAAAATTGAGGTTCAAACGCAAAAACACAAGAAGTTAACTAATCAAAACACAAGTGAGCTAACTACATATAAGCTAGCCATATAAAATCATAGAAGGTGTTAGAGTGACTATAAAATGATTAATTGGCAGACTTTATCATCTAAGAAATGAATGTTTGAAATAAATTTTTTGGTGATTAAATATATGTTTACAAGATTTATGTAATAAAATTAGTAGAATTCCTAGTATTACTACTGTCAGTGATGTCGTTTTGTCCAGCAACAAATATATATATATATATATATATATATATATATAAATATCTATACTATATATAAAAAGATTTCCCTCATTCAACTGGACCTTTTTCATGTCAAAAATGCCCTCATCAAGTATCCAATAACTTTTCTTACAAGTTTTTAAAAAATAGGGTCAATAACATCACACCAATTTCCTTTTTTTTTTTTACAAGTTCAGACTTGCTTTTTTTCTTTTTTCTTTTTACTTTCAAAAACAGACATCCTTAAATTTAGGTCTCATTTTTCTAATTTCTTTTCACGTTCTTTAATTCTTATTCAATTTTTTTTTTTTTTTTTTTTAAATTTCACGTTCTTTTAAATCCTGTACAGCTCAGGTTTTTTTTTTTTTGGATAGAATTATTGATGTAGATTACCGTGGGATAAGGATAGGGTTTTTTTAAAAGAAAATTCAACCTATCGGATGAGGTTTTTTCTTTTTTGGATAGAATTATTGATGTAGGTTACCGTGAGATAAGGATAGGTTTTAAAATTTTTTTTTTTCTTTCAACTTACGGTAGGTTTTGTTTTGATAAGTAGGGTTGTTTTGAAAACATGAGTTAGTGGAAGAGTGGTTTCAATTTTTATTTAAAAAAAAAAAACCCTAATCCCAATCTTTTCAAAACACTTATCCTTATCCCAATCTTTTCAAATACTACAACACTTTCAAATACACATTCAAAAAGTAAATTACATTTACTACTTATTTGTTAAAAAAGAAATGCACATTTATCTTTTTATTTGTTTGAAAAAAAAAACAATCACATACTACTTTCAAATACAGATATTAAAATCACATTTAAAAAAAATATCTCCCATTCAACTTTTAAAAAAAAAAAAAAAAATTATCTATACTACTATTTAAGGGACTTTCTCTGTTTGGATTCCTCATTTCTTTGAATATGTAGAGCATACTACATTTTCCAATCACAAAAAAAAAAAAAAAAAAAAACCTTAGAAGTTTGATGAGTATTATACATTTGTGGGTGAAAAAAAAAATTTTATCACACCTTTTGGCTTTTTTGTTAGAGGCTAGTATATATATACAGAACGCCGTGAGGATAATTGCTATTCTCATGGACCTTGTACGGTAGGTTAGGTTATAAGTTATAAGCAGAGTATTTGCATGCAATCCTTCTGTATTCAACGTCAATCACGCCGTAAGGAAACAGCTGCAAACCCACGTTGGGACGCGTGCCAGCCTTGCATAGGCACGAGGGCTGAGGATGACGCCAGTTTTGTCTCCGTCACCATAGTCAGTCACCACTTCATCAACGCATGCAATATTGTGCTGCTGTGCACTTAACCTGTTGACTCATTAACAATTATGAATTTGGAAGAAATTCGATTTCATTAGCCTGATTGGATTCTTTGGTTCAAACATTGTGGATATTTTACAAAAGGAAAAATTATGAAATTAAAATTGTTTAAGGTTCTTCGGTGGTGGTGATGGAATGATAGAAAAATTTCAAAATCCGCACCAGTTGGTTGGTGTGAGAGTTGAAGTGGAACAAATGATGGAGCAAAGACAAAAAGAAGTCTCTGCAGCTGGTTAGAACACCACAAGTGCAAGGTAATTATGAGTTAAAGAAAGTTACATTTGTGGAAAATGTCACAAGATTGTGGAGCTAAATTTGAGTAAGAAGTTCAAGCTAGCATTGCTTGAACTCCATTATTGAGCTTATGTTTTGTTGAGGACGAGGTGTCGGGGACCTCTACGGCTCTATCCACAAAGTCGGCAAAGAGAAAATCTAAAGAGGCACAAGTGAAGAAACCTCATGAGCTGGAGGTGGAGAATTGTTTAGTCCAGCTCATGAATAGTTCAGAATTAATTTAACTCGATTAGTTATTTGAGTTTAATTTCTATATGTATTAGTTGCTAACCTCTGTGATGCACGGGATAGTTAAATAAAAATAAAATGTATTTATTTTGCTTAAAGTCAAGGACTTGAGTTAAAAAAAAAATATAACTTAAAAATGAATGAAAATAAGTAATTTTTTTGTTCAATATAATGATTTAGAAAAATTATTTTTCTTTCATATCATTGGTTCCATATAACACATTCTGAAATGAGCTATTCTATGGTGATGACTTCACACAATACTCAACTGCAATTAAATCTATCATCCACCACCAATCTAATCTATGTTATTTTGATAGTAGATCTACAAATTGCATTCTCATATCCTCCATCATTTAGAAGGTAACTGGAGTAATGATTATATGTAATATATAAATTTTATTCTTTTACAATATAAAATTATTATGATAGATTATTAAAATAATTAAAATAAAATCTAATGTTCTGAAAATTTTTTGAAATAGAATTTTAAATTTCTTAAAACTTTGTTAATAGAATTTCTATTTTACCTAAAAGTGAACTATCATAATTAATGAGAATTTAACCATTTTTTGCAAAGAGAAGATAACCATAGGCCCAATTTTTATTTTAGAAAATAAGATGTTACAGTTAGATCTGTACAATGTGTAATACGTTAGTCCATTATGATAGTTCCAAATAATATCCTAATACCTATTGTAAGGACTAGATTAAGTCCTTAGCCCAAGGTGTGATTGGATCCAAGCCCAATAGGCCTAGTACAATGAATTTGTAGAGAGTGGGTTGGAGAACTAGGCTCTAATGAATGACTTAACAATTAGGATGGACTTCAAAAGATAATCAAACAAAGATGGACTGAAGTTCTCTAAGTAAATTTGTCATTGGCCCAATCCGAGGAGGTCTGTTCTAGTATATATTGATTGAAAAAGGTTACAGATCTAGTTCAAGCTATTACAATACTTTCTCTTATAAATTTCTGATCCTTTCTCTATGGAGGGTCTTTTACATTATATAGTTCCCTTTTGATGATCTTGACCCTATACTTGTTAATCATCTAAGCCACTACTTGAGTGCTTGTCCCATCGGACATCCTTTTGGTCCTCTATGAGTTGGGATAGCCAATGCAGCATTGTTCAGGGGTCTTCTCCACATAAATGCGGCCAGAAAGTTAGCTATAGTGCATTCAATGTGGTGTCAGCAACTTTATCTTAGATATTTCCTAGCTCCCATTCTTCCAGTATGTTCGTAATGCACACCCCCAGCAGTGGAGTTTCCCGGAAGGTCACTTTGAGTGATAGGATATGCATTCGATCTGTGCTTGGCTTATCCGAGGATATATTCTTCCTCGGACCACCTTTCCCAACCTTTCCACTTGCATGTTACTTATGAGACTCTGAACTTAACACTCTCACTACTGTTTATTCGTCCTCGGATCAATCAACGTCCTTGGCCAAAGCCCAATGCCCAATATACAATTTTGGGCCTTTATCCCTACACTTATCTATATGAGTTTTCTTTTTAATGATGCCATAAATGATGAAGTTTAATATAAGTCATTTAAGATCCAATGTATCCAATAATTTTAAAAAAAAAAATTTAATTTCAAAAGTCTTTTAATTGTAAATTTTTTTAATCATAAAATAAACTTTATCTAAATTTTAAAGGAAAGCATTCGGAATGATCACATCATTGATGCTATAACATAATGGTTGCAAATAGTAATATTATGAATTAATGATTAATAGATGAACAATGAAACTATGAATTAACAATATTTTAACAATTCAAATACCAAGTTTAAACTACAACAACACATATACAGAAAACTCCAAATATTGGAACATTCTTTTTCTGCCATTTTCATTATTCAATCAAAACCAAAGTTTCAAAGATAATTTTAATTCAATTAAACCTAATACATACATACACAAGAACGTAAAAAATTCCAAAAATAAAATCAACAATCTCTAAAAGCCTCTACCTAATGCAGTCATTATATTTTTTTTCTTCATATTATTGACCAAAATATCTATCATATATGTTAACATTAAACCTGATAAGAAAACTTTACATACCAATGAATAACTCTCATTGACTGGGTATCAAAGTTAAGACATAGTCATATTATCTAAAATCATATATATCAATTAGAGTTCAAACAAAAAAATTATATATCATCCAAATACATATATAAAATCATATATTTAGTAATTAAATATATTTGTGATAGTCCTTTATTTTTTACTTTAAATCAGTAATACAATTGAAATAAATTGTTACAATTATTAACAATTTTCAGTAGTTAAGCTACATTAGTATAAGCAAAATAAAACCAATTAGGATAAAGTTACTTACCTTAATTAGCTTACCACAAAAAAACTTTTCCCTAATACATTCTCTAAAATCTTTAGATATCACCTAAAACAATTTTTCAAATACTATTTACTTAATAATCAAATAATTTAAGAAAATTTATAACGGTAACCGACGAAAAGAAAAATTGCTAAAAATATATAATAATTTTTCACTATTATCTCGCACCAAAATTCCACATAGTCATAATATATATTTCCTTTCCTTTCTACCACTAATAATTCCTTGGGATAAGACCTATAGATTACATATAGAGTCAATGTCAATTTGTAAAGGATCCCCACCTAGACCCATCTTCTTCTATGCGTGTGTTCCTTCTTCATTTTTTTTTTTTTTTTTTTCCTGCCACCTGCCACCATTGATTCTCTTTTGAGATGAGGACAAAACCAAGTACAAGTAGGGCACATGGGCACTTACGGTATACATCAATTTTTATTTTTTATTTATTTATTTATTTTTATTTACATTTGATAGCTTGTCAGACTACAAGCCTACATGACTTTTCCTATTCACCAAATCCACAGTTTGGTAAACTTGTGCAGAACCGGACCCATTAAGCCTAAAAATCTGCAGATTCTTTTTACGCTTAACTCCATCTCCAATTACCAAAATCAATGCAAGAGACTATATAGTAGAGTGGTGTTAGAAGCGTAGAAGTAGTTTTCTTAAATAAGAGAGAGTACGGACCGAGAATGAGTGTTATTGTATTTGGCTAGAAGTCTTACTTGTGCGTTAGGTTTTTTTTTTTTTTTTTTTCCCTTATAAATAGAGAGAGTATAAGGGGTCTAGAGATGGTAGGAGAGTATTGTAGAAAGTAGTGTTTGTTTTATATTTTGTAAGTTTTGTTTAAAAATAATAATAATGATGTGGCAAGTTCTAGAGAGGTCAACAAAAAGTCAAAGACTTCGGTTATATATATATATATATATATATATATATATATATATATATATAAAAGAAGAGTTTATTCCTTGTCAAAAGAAAGGTGTTCCTTCTCTATATGTATAGAAAAATAAAATAAAAAAAGAAATGCGTTCCCTAATCACCAAAGGATAAGCTTTGAAGCAATATATATTGGGATGTACAACGCGGAGGAGTAACTTTGTTTTGTTTAAGAGTTGGAAGATAAAACTTTGTCTAGTGAGGGAGTGATGTAGGACAAAATTTGCAATTTAGTTTTTGTTATTTATTAAATTTGAATTTGAATTGTAATTTTTGGAATTTTAGGTTTAGGATTTTATTTACTTGATTCTAGGTGTTTTAATACTTTTTAGGTCAAATTAGGTTCCCATTATGATTAAGTATTAATTTGGATTTATTTTATAATATATTATTTTATTTTTTAAGTTCTATGGAACATTTTAATAGGTCTCCAAGTTTATAAACGTTTTTTCACTTTTAGATTCAGTTTAATAAAAGTAATTTTTTGATGGATTCCAGACTCCTTTCTCCTTGTGGATTCAAGGTTATCTCTTAGAAACAAACATGTTTTGTTTCTTGCATCTTGAAATAGATGTGTTCTATTTCTCGTAGGCATTTCACTACATTAGTTGGTATTAGAGCTATGACTTATCTTGATCTGATGGCTACTAAATGTGATGGTAGCAGTTCTAGTAACCGAAAGGTTAAAGCATAAGTTCTTAGGAAGGAACACCTTCAACTTTAGTAAGATTTCCAGCAAGTATTATGCAAACTATAGCTAGCAGTCACTATCCCCCTTACCAGAAAATCTTCCCATGACAACACCGATTAATATACTCAAAGACACACTCTTAAGTTGGAATTTATTGCTTGTCTTTTTGATTTGAAAGGGTATTTTAATTTTTGGAAGATCTGTAATGAAGAAACAGTATGACTTGCATTTAATTAATTAGATGGTGAATTAGATAAATGGTGGAAAGACATTCAAATTGATAGAAAGCATCGAGATAAGCATCTAATTCACTCTTAGCAAAGAATGAAAAAATGTTAGCTGATTTATGGTTTTTGCAATAGTATTATGATATACTAGATTATACAAGTGTGAGTTATAGATCTGTATATTCATATGAAGAGGAATATGTTCAAAACATGAAAGGTCAAACACAAAACAAAATTTATCACATCCAAGTTCATGTGACAAGAAAAGAAAAGGGTTTGAAGGTTGACAAGATGCAACCAATTTCTAAATAAAATATAGAAGTTTAAGAGGAAGCTTGTGAAGATCTCATTATAGAAAAAGATAATAAAATTGAGATTGTGGAGGAGATTAATGAATATCCTAATATAAAGAAATTTCTTGAAGTCGAGATGGTAGAGATTGTTAAGGAAGAAGTTGAAGATAAAATTTTTAAAGATCACAATGTAGTCAATATAGTTGACTGCATGCCTTGAGCTCTATTATTTTGGTGGGAGGCAGCGGACCAAAGTTTATTGATTTTATTGGGTTTGAAAAGTTTGACGCAATCGTCGACTCTTATATAGTGAATCCTGTCAATTATATGAAGTCCAAGGAACAAGAAGTCCAAGTTGCTTAATTGATGACTTTCAGGTTTTGCAAGAAGACTAAAAAGATGAAGTACTCAAAGTATTTATTTGCTTGGCATGAAAGATTTTAGATCTCAACCATTAACTCAAGGACACTTTTTTTTTCTTCTTCAAGTGGAGAGGTCTGATGTAAGACAAAATATGCGATTTAATTTTGATTTTTAATTTTAGGAATTTTAGGTTTAGGATTTTTATTTGCTTGATTTTAGGTGCTCTTAATGCATTTTAGGTCAAATTATGGTTAGATATTAATTATGATTTATTTTAGAATATATATTTTTTGTATGTCAAGTTTTACGAAGCCTTTTGATAGGATTTTAAGTCTATAAATGTTTTTTCAATTGCAGATTTAGTTTAATAAAAATCGGAGTTTTTCTCTATTATTTTATGGGGGATTTCTGACCCATTTTTTCCTTGTGAATTCAAAGATCCTCGTGAATTTGAAGTTATCTCTCAAATAAAACAAACATGTTTTGTTTCTTGCTTATTGAAATAATCTTGTTCTATTTATCGTAGATATTCCACTACATTAGAGAGAGACTAAGCCTCTAGTGTGATAATGAGAGGGCAACTTTGGCTGTATTAGATTTTGTGTTGATTTTTGTTTGTGAGAGTGGTTGTAATATTTATTATATATAGTGGATCATGGTTAACGGTACATGTCATAGATATAAGTATAGAGCTTGCCAACCACGTTAAGTTTTGTGTGTTATGGTTCTAGATTTTTTATCATTTTACGTGTCACCGCTAGCAAACCCAAATTCTTTCTAATGGCAATAATGGTTATTCTAGAAACTCAAACAAGGAACGAAAAACTCCTTGGTCTTCATGAAATCTACCATTTTCAATTTAATTTCAACAATACAGAAATTGACTACCTTCATTCTACGAACTATGTCCTTCATTTCCTTCTGCTTGGAGTCTTGGAGAGGCATCAGCCTATCAGGCCACTTACATTTCATACAGATATACTTATGTACACACCACCCCTTATTAACAGGATCCCATACAGGTTGCAATATCTGAGAACTTTGCCAAAATGGTTAACATTGTCATGGTAAATTTGATGTTGATAGGTTTAGAACTCGTCTATGAGGTGTCGAATAGTGATGTAGTGTTAGGCTAATTAAAAGATTAGAACTGTTGACCTTGATGGTTTTGGAAGTATCATGCATTCATGCAAAGCATTGATGTAATTGGAATGTTTGGACTTGAAAGGCGAATGATTTCGGATAAGGAAAATCTACCCTGGCTGCAAAGCATTTAAAGAGTGTTGATTGGCCAAATAATTGACCAAAGCATGTTCATTGAAAGTTGAAACGAAAAGTCATTCTTGATGGCAGCAACAAATGGTATATATATATATATATATATTAGAGAAATCGTAGAAGTCACATTTTAGTACTAATGAGTCACTACGACGTATGAATGAAATCACACACTTCTCCATCAAGTTGCATAATTTATTAATTTGTAGTTCCACTCCTGATTTGTACATATAAGGAATAGCCAAGTATTTCCAAAGTGAAACTTTATTTATATTTTTATCACTGGTCCATAGCAATACATAGAGCTCTTGTGCTGACAAAGCATGCGATACAATCCCTAGACTAGCAACTAAATGATTAACAAACTGTTCCAATCATATACTAATATTGGAAGCTAATGAACAACAATCCTATTATTTATTGAGCAACGCGAATTAAGAGCTAGCACTACTTGTGCTGAGAAAGCATACAATACCGTACCCTAGTTACTAAAAAGAAACCATTATCAAACTGTTCCAATAACAATCACACTTCAAATATTATTGGAATCTAAAAAAGAGAGCTTCAAGTGAGCTGAATGTATGAGTCATAAGCAGCCCCAGCCTTCCAATCACCAGGCAGATCATTTTTTGACTTAACCCACTTTATACCCGAGCTGCCACTCACTTGGAACCTCAATTTGATTGGACCACTTGGTGGGCTAGCCATGTCCCACACCGCCCCGTAGGCCCTACGCATGGCCCTCCATTGTTGAAAATCCTCCTGCATCATAAAGCAACAAGATCCATTATTTTTATAAGAGTAGTGTTTATTATACAACGTGTGTGAATACACACATTGCCCAAAATAACTAAAATTGTGACTTAAAGTCACAATTTTAGTTATTTCAAGCCGTGTGTATTGGTACACAACAAGTATTAATAATTTTATATATATACACCATTCTAGCTATTATTTCATGGTTCCAATTATTACCTTTAATTTGAATGCTACTAACCAAATAATACTATAGTAATATCACTTAAAAGGGATTAGTATATAACTAATTTATTAAAATCTTAAAGGATTAGTTTAGGAGTTTTTTGTCTTGTGTGATTCATAAAGATATTAGTTTAAGCGTGAGTTGGATTAGATTTTAGTTCACTTACATGTGTATAGTTTTTTAAAACGTTCACTTTATTATTTTAGATAAAACTGAACTTCTATCAATTTTCAACGAAAAATCAAATAAACTGTTAAAATAAGTTAACTAAACGAATAAACAAATAAAACTTGTAATATTTTCAATATCACTCTTTTTGAAGTTCACATACCTGCCACAGTTCAACGGCAGTGATGTCGTTTTTTCCAGCAACGTACATTAATACTATAGCAAGGTAGCTAGGATAATTGCTATTCTCATCGACCTTAAACATGAGGTTGTAACCAGAGTATTTGCATGAGATCCTTCGGTATTCTATATCAACCACACCGTAAGAAAACAACTGCGAAACTACGTTGGGACGTGCCAACTTTGCATAGGCTCTTGGGCTGAGGATGAAATCAGTTTTGTCTCCTTCACCATAGTCAGTCACCACTATATTCACCCCTTCATCAGCGCAATATTGTGGTGTTGTGCACCTAACCTGATGATTCATTCACAAACAATTACGTGTATGATTATGGATACTACAGCAAAGGAGTCACTTTTTTTTAGTGCCTAACGCAATTATTGACCTTGAACTTCATATAATATTCATATGAGTAGTGTTATATAGTTCAGTTATCCACGGTATCATTAAATAATAAACAAAAAGTAATTATATAAGTTGAAATTCTATTGTATTTATAAAGTATTATTCTGACTGCATTTTGTAAGGTAGTTAAGCGGCTTCAATTTTACCTGATAGCATGCACCACAACCAGTTCCATTCCTAAACAGCCTAGACACTCCAGCCACGCTGCCATCATTGACAGTCCTTCCAAACTCGCGAAAGCCACAAGCTCCACCTGTCACCATCTATATTATGAGTTCAACTATAACATGATAAGCCAAAATTCTACGTACTGCTTGGTTAGCGATTGTTAATAGAAAAAGAATAGAAGTCCAACACACACATTTGCATAATATCTTAAACGTAACAAATTAATGCACGTACTTGGAGTCCCATAGCAATCAGGGCTACCATAATAGGTTGCTCTTGAGCGGGTAAAAGTGTCTTCAGAGTAACACAGTACTGCAAGCAAGAGTACCATGACACAAAGAAGAAAAACTTGGTTTTTAAGTGCAAATCCCATGTCTTAAGGGACCAAGTTTCCTAACACTAGGAAGATACTATATATATGAAAATGGGACTTCAGTAATAAGAAGCAGAAGAATTTAAATGAGAATGAGGTAGGCTATGAGATGGGAAGCCAAGAAATGACAATCCCATATTTATAGTTGGGGTCTTGAGGGAATTTGTTGAGATAAGAGGCAGCTATAGCTACTTTCTTCCACTTAGGAATAGAGAATGTGAAGTGGGGCTCAATATTTAGATTAATAATTTTACATGTACACGGTACACCCTCTTATTGACCCCTTAAGACCATTCTATAATGACTAGTATCTATTATTCTAAGAAAATGATTTAGAAGAAATCTGATCAACTTTTTCCTTGTTTTACTTTTTGGCAAGGCTGCCTGCACCTGCGGTTTTCTTAATTTTGTATCTAAAACCTTAATTATTGCTTTTGGAACTAAATCACTTTCTTTTGATTCTAATTAGTCATCCATATTTGCTAAGTCTTATTGTTTAGTAACATTTTCCATTTTCTCCAATGAAGAAAACTTGGATTCAAATTTCTCTCTTTCATTTGTTACATGTATCGGGGTGAAAAAAAAAAAAGTTCATCCAGATTAAATGGTTCTGACCAAAACTACTTAAGCAAATCCAATTAAGTGCAAGCACAGTGAGATCAAACAAGAGATTGCTCTGCACGTTTTTTGCAGGATGTGGAAGAAGCTAATGAGTAGTTTCGGGCATGTGGAGGAATCTACTCCTACCCCATTATTTGACAATAGGTTTGGCCGTTTGGCAACATTCTTGTCCTTTATTAATTTTTTAAGGATATATATAATTCAGCGTGAAAGAGTTGAAAGTTGAAACATCGGCTCTGTTTGGGATCCGCTTGTTTTGTTGAAACATAACTTTTTTTGCTAAAAGTACTGTAGATAAAAATAAAAATTAGTTGAGATAATACAGTGAGATCCATGAATAGTAGTAAAAATAAATTGAATAGTAAAATAAACAAGCAAAATTAAGCCATGCCAAACGCACACATCATCAAATTGAGAGAAAACTCAATCCCTGCTTGAGAGGGCTGAAGTGGTGACGAAAGCAAGTTATTTGATTCATAGCCTAAGATGCACAAGTACGGGTATGGGACCACGGGTAGGTACAAGATACGATGATATGACAATTTTTGAAAAAATAGAATACGATGTAGTGGAAATGTATATATTAATTACTTATTAAACATGTTTTATTAGGTATTTATTTTTCATATATATATATATATTGTTAAGTGTATAACAATTAAGAGTAATTATAGATAACAAAGTGAACCCATTATATTAAATAATGTTTAGAATATAAATCAATCCCAAAAGAGCAAATAAAAACTAACTAGATAAGTATTCAATATTAAAATTAATATATAAAAAATATAAATTAAAACTCTTGCAAGTTTAGGCTATCTCTTACTATTAAGGGGTTGAATTACAACTGTATTTTGGTCGTATCATGGGTGTATCCTGGATGTATCAACACTTTTTTTTGAAAAAAAAATAGAAAAGAAAAGGATTGGAACACACATGTAGAGGTTGCATGTACAATCATATTGAATACGGATTGTTTAGCAAAAAAAGGGAGTATTTGTGCACCCTAGTCACAACTCACAACCATATAAATATTTATTCTTTCATTTTTGTATGTTGTTTCAAATGGTTGAATCTAATCATACATATCATTACATAGATATTTTGAATTCTTCTTAAAAAAAAAAAAAAAAGAAATCAAGAAAATCAGTTGGGATGCACTTTTGATATCATTTTAAGTCAAATCTAAAAAGACATGAGGTAATTACAATTGAGTACCCTTAAAAAAGACATTTCCATTCATAGTTTACACATGAATAATTGTTAAGAATATTACAAATTTTATCACATAGCTTTTACAAATAAATGTATGCAATCACAAGAAATTAATTCTGACAATAATTTATGATGTTATATTTGTATTTATTTGTCAAACTTTTTTTTTTGAGAATATTTTACTTGTCAAACTAAAATGCAAAAACTATTGGCTTTAAACAACTGGATAAACCCACAGCCACCAAAGCCATCATTAGGTTTAGTTGTAACGCACTAAGAGGTTCTGTTATACCTATAAGTATATAACTATATAACTCAAAGGTATATGTTTCCTCGTGTCAAAGTTTGGGTTAGTGGATTTGGGGTATTCGCACTCATTATAAGTCATAACTCCGTTGCTAGGATTTCGAAAACAACTTGGACAATAACTTTAATTTGGGGTACTATGTGAATGTGGCTCAATTTTACTGTATCAAAGACCACCCTTGGAAAATTCTCTCCTTGCCTCAAAAGATGCTTTCATGAAAGGGGTAGCAAGTTATCTTACGCTAAGAGATTTTTCTTCTACTACATGAGCACTATGTTGGTATTGAAATGGTCAATAAGCTTCTACTCCTTTAGTACACTGCCTGTGTGCTTTGGTTCCTCTATTGATTTCTTTATTCTATGAAGTTATATTATTTATCAAAAAATAAGTTTCTATTCCTTTAACAAACAAAACTCAGCAAAGCCATCTGTCTCGAGTCAGGCTAAGTAAAAATGTTCCACATACATCTTATAATAGAAAGCCACATTCCACTTTTCATTTCTTCAGTCCTAACCTCATTTCTTTTTAGGAACATGTAGAGCATGCCAAAGCTGCTTTACCTACTATAGTTGTATTCATGGACCCTTATAGATATATACATTAAATCCATAGTTATTAAACTCGGACTGACCTAGCTGGTTGGACTGGCAATTTGGTGACTTGGCACCTAGACTGGTCCGGGTGTTTAAATGGACTGTTTATGCATATGACCTAGTCAAACCCAGCGGGTTTATGGTGACCCGAGTAACCCGGATAGGTTTATATAACCCGGTTGGGTTTCTAAAATTTGTAAAATTACATCTATAGGTTCACTTTATTGACTTTTTTTGTTGTTTAATGTGTTATAATATAGTAATTTAAAGATGAGAAAACTTAAAAAAAGAAAAAAAGAAAAAAAAAAGGGAACTTCTTTGTCTATTTACTACCTTCAAGACTCATATCTTATCAAAAGACTACTCTGATATTGTAAAAACTTGATTTTGAATTATAATTGCAAATTTAATTTAAGCATATGCCTATTTTTAAAATTTGCATATTTATATTATGATTTTTCAAACATATATATATATATATATGGTTTGATCAGTGACTTGCTGGTTGAACTGGTGACCTAGTGACTCAATTCATAGACTGGGTCAATGTTCGGCCGGGTTTAATAACTATGATTAAATTTATGCTCAATTTTCTTGAACCTTTTTGCTATTTACAGCTTGAACAATAAAAGCCTACGAACACAAGATAGATCGATCCACTGTACTCTTAGAAGATATTTTGGCAGAAATCTTATCAAAGGTTGATAATCCTGAAGCTTCTTAATGCTGAAAGCTTCCCAATGGCATACACAGTCTGGATTGGAGCATGTCCTCCTTGAAATTCAGAATGAGGAGGACTCTATATTTTAGTATTCAAGACCTCAACAAAGAATTGAAAGAAAAATTCAATTTTGCTTTCATTCGCCCTTGAAGCAAAACGGTGTCTAAAACTCATTCAAAACTAACTGAATGGTATAAGTTGAAGCACTATGAATAGAAAAACACAATTAGAAAAGTTTAAGCCATTGACATTTTCGATGAAAAACTATGTTATGTTTAAAGTTTAATCAGATGCTAGATAAAGTTTAGAAAACACCTTTGTACCATTGATAAGCAGTTACTGTGATAGACTGATAGTGGATCACCCTAGAGTAGACCTTTCCTACCATGCCATCAAAATAGGCTTCCAAACAGCCATTAATAGCTACTTTTTTTTGAGAACTAATACAAAGCTTGACCCTATTTTTGAATCTATAAAGGCATATTGTTAGGACATATGTGAATCATGTTAAGAACATATGCCAATATTTTATGTAATTGGCTAATTTTTTGACAAAATGCACTTTACTTGTAATTGGATAGATCTAGAATGTGTTTAATGCTTCAAGAAACAAGGTTTCAAGTTCAAGTGTTAAAACCATGCAAGTCTGTCCAAGAATCAAGTGAAAAAGTGCTGGATTCTAAAACTCGACAGCTAGCATCTATCGAGGTTTAAAAAGCTACTGAAGCTCGTGGCTCGACAGCTAGCTCGATAGATATCTATCGAGGTTTATGAAATTTAGTTTTTCAGAGTTGATTTCAATCCAATCCATGAGAATGTGTTTAGGTCTTCTTTTCTCACAACCCTAAACATATATAAGAATTATTTTGAGGGCTATCAAAGGTTACACAAGTTGCACAAGTGTGAAGCAAAGTTTTGTTTTATGCAAATTGTGACCGAAGACAGAATTTGCCCTAGTTCATCTTTCTCTTGAAGAAGCTGCTGTGTTTGTACACCGTAAGGTTTTGTGACCAAGGAGCTTCTTGATCTTTATCGTGTGATGAACTGCAGAACTTTGCAGCCAACATTCTTTCTCAAGTGGGTGATTAAGTCGCTTACTGGGATCCGCGCAATTGGTTAATCACGTACTAGGAGCCGTGCATTGAAAGGAGAGATTGTCACTACAGAACAAGTCTAATTGGATATTGGGGTAAGGGTTTAACTGTAGGTTGGTATAAGGTATTGAGATTCCTTTATTTGTAACCGCTTGTTGTGATAATAGTGGATTATCGGGAGTGATGACTTTAAAATCACTCGGTGGGGTTTTTGCCGTGTAAGTTTTCCCCATTCATAAACAAATCATCGTGTCAATTTAATTTCCACTACATACTTAGTTTAATTGGTGGTTTGTTTGTGCTGCCACGCATTTTCCATGTTAATTTGATTAATTAATAAACTTGGCTAATTAATCAATTAATTTATCACAAGGAGTTGATACATTCTTGGTCTATCACATACCAATTGTCTCTAAAGTATAGAAAATAAATGGAATCATACGTAGTAGTAGACCTCGCAGAAGACCCTTCTCTATGACAATTCTTCACAAGTTCCTGACCAAGCATTGCACGTTCAGTTACTCATGAAAACTGTTTGAGTAGGACTAATGAAATCATTAAAGTGAGAGACTTTACACATAAGGTTCTAGATATGCAAGATGGTTTTACAAGAAGATATTGGTTAGACCTTCGTTTTAACCAACATTTTGGGTTCAAGAGCGAGGGTTGTGGGCCTTGTGGCACCAGCTCCAAACAAGAAATTCTCTAGACCTTTTGTTTCAGGAGGGCTTTATGCATTTCCTGTGGATACATAAGTACGCCGAAGTTCTCTCTGCTTTTCGATATAGACATTATGGCCAAAACGGAGCCATGATTTTATTTTTAAGGGAGTCAAATTAAAACTATGACGATAAAAAAAATAAAAATAAAAATTTAACATTTTTGCATATTATGTATTTTGTTATATATAAAAATATTTTATAAGAATGACAAAGTTTGGTTACGAACTTGGTTGTAGTTGTTTATTATAATTCGCACTAAAGAAATCAATATAGTTACGTATATTTTGAAAATCTAACATTCAGAGTGCATGTTCTTTATGTTCTTAATAGGTATGTCAATTTTTGTGCCAATTAGATGTTATATACTATTTGATCCATAAATTTATTTTTATGCATAATTTTAGACTATAAAAACTTGAAATTTAAACATTTAATTAATGATGTAGCTATTAATATTTGATATTTTGCAAATTTTGCAAATATAAAGAGTCTAAGAAGAAAATGTAATCCAATGGTAGTGTTAGGACATATGTGATTCAACGTTAGGAACATATATCACTATTTTATGTAATTGGCTAATCCTTTGATAAAACGCACTTTACTTGTAATTGGATAGATCTAGGATGTGTTTAATGCTTCAAGAAATAAGGTTTCAAGTTCAAGTGTTAAAACCATGCAAGTTTGTCCAAGAATCAAGTGAGAAAGTGCAAGATTTTAAAACTCGACAGTTAACATCTATCGAGGTTTAAAAGCTACTGAAGCCCGTGGCTCGACAGCTATTTCGATAGATGACTATCTATCAAGGTTTATGAAATTCAGTTTTTCAAAGCTGATTTCAATCCAATCCGTGGGTATATGTTTGGGTTTTCTTTTCTCACAACCTTAAGCATATATAAGGATTATTTTGAGGGCCGTAAAAGGTTACACAAGTTGCACAAGAGCACAATTCCACAAGTGTGAAGAAAAGTGTGATCAGAAACCTAGTCTGCCATAGTTCTTCTCTCTCTTGAAGAAGCTGCTGTGTTTGTACACCGTAGGGTTTTGTGACCAAGCAACTTCATGATCTTCATTGTGTGATGAACTGAAGAACTTTGCAGCCAACATCCTTCTCAAGTTGGTGATCAAGTTGCGTACTGGAATCTGCGTAATTGGTTAGTTATGTATTGGGAGCCGTGCATTGAAAGGAGAGATTGTCACTACAAAACAAGTCCAATTGGATATTGGGGTAAGGGTTCAATTGTAGGTTGGTATAAGGTACTTGGATTCCTTTACTTGTAACCACTTGTTTTGATAATAATGGATTCTTGGGAGTGGTGACCTTAAAATCACCCGGTGGGGTTTTTTCCATGTAGGTTTTCCCCATTCGTAAACAAATCACTGTGTCAATTCATTTTCCACTGCATATTTTAGTTAATTGGTGATTTGTTTGTGCTATCACGCGTTTTGCATGTTAATTGATTAATTAATAAACTTGGCTAATTAATCAATTAATTTATCACAAGGGGTCAATACGTTTTTGGCCTATCAGGTAGATTTGTCAAAATTTATATTTAATAAAAATATATTAAATGGAATTGTAACCATTGTCAATAATCAAATTTGGAGCTAAACTTTGTCCTTTACAACAATTTGAGATACAAATAAAAGTATTTTCTAATTCTGTAAGTGTAAATCAAATTGGACAATTGTGTGCTGAAATTAACTAAAATATTTTCTCAAAAAAAAAAAAGATTAACTAAAAGATAAGTAAAAAAGAAACTCGTTCATTTTCTAATTCATTTTGTTGTGAAGCATGTAACTTAATTATTTTCACAAGTGGGGGTATGTGGTTGTTGGAAAAAGTAGGGACGCAAAGAAGCTCATTATTCGTAATTTTTTTTTTATAAGATTTAAATGAACCCTAGATTTACCACACGGGGGTGTGGCTTGATGGTAGGAGTTCTTGCCCCAGCACTCAGAGAAGAGCGGTTCAAGTGATAACTCTAACAAGGCTCATGTGGTACACGTGGTATTACCCATTGCCGTCACGTGACATGGGGTTGATAAGCCCACACCAGAAACCCATTTTTTCATTCAGGAAAAAAACAACCCTATTCTTCAAAATTTTAAATGGGTTTGGGTTAGCACCCCTAAGTATTGAAAGAGATATAAATATTGGACCTTGTTAAGTTGCATATCTTTAGATACGGATACCTTCTTTTGCAATCATAGGAAAAATTTTAAGGGCCAAAATGGTCATTTTATGCATCCAAGGCTAAAAATCTTCATTTGCATGTGCGTAAATTTAATCTAGACTAAAATTCTTATCATAATGGGTCATTATGGAATTCAATGACAAAGTTGTCATAAAATCACAAGTTTTGACCAAGTCACATAAAAATATGATTTTCAATGGTTAAAATGATTTTAAAGTGAGCATAAATGCGTGGAATTAAAATTGATTGATTTTGATTGGTTCTTAAGAGGAGTAATAGCCAAGAGTCTTGTAGTTCAAATGGTTAAGGATGACCGACTCCATGGGATGATCGACAACCCATGGAGTTGGTCATCCCTTTAAGATCAGTTTGGGTGTAAGGCTGATGATCAGACGAGGAAGGTTTGGCACCCCGTGTGGATCAATCAAAAATTATCCTCATCATTTATGTTTTGTATTAATTTTTGTTTGTGAGAATTTTTTTTGGAGGATTTTTTTGTGAGAATTAGTGAGAATTGTAACTGTGGTTTTAATTAGTAATATTAGTTAATAGTGGACTTTAGTTAATGGTACCCATGGATATAAGCAGCAAATACAATTCTTTGCAACTCATGTAATGGCAATTAATGGTTATTCTAGAAACTCCAACAAGGAAATAAAAGCTCCTTGATCTTCATAAAATCTACTATTTTCACTTGAATTTCAACAATACAGAAATTGACTATATATCTTCATTCTACGAACCATATCCTTTAATTTCTTATGCTTGGAGAGGTATTGGGCCACTTACATTTAATAAAGGTAGATTCATACTTATCACTTATGTACACACTACATGCATGACCCGCTATAGCAGAATCCCATACAGGTTGCAATATCTGAGAACTTTGCTACTTTGGTTATTGGAATATATAATATCTGAAGTTCTTTGTTGTCTGAGTGATTTCTAGCCTATCTATCGGGGAAGCTAGCCAAAATGGTTTATGGGAAATTTGATAGACATTATGCAAACATTGTCATGGGAAATTTAATGTTGATAGGGTTAAAACTTGTCTATGTGGTGTCGAATGTGATATAGATTCGTATAGTTTTAGGCTAATTAGAATTGTTGACCTTGAAGGTTTTGGAAGTATCATGTCAACATTGATGTTGGAATGTTCAAACTTGAAAGGGAATTGTTGAATGATTTTTGATCAGGAAAATCTACCCTGGCCGGAAACAGGGATGGAGCCAGGACTTGGAATTTGGGACGGCGATTTTGCTGCTGGCTATGTGTAGAGATTTAGCTTCTGACTTTGCTGCTTAACTGCTAAGGGGTTTAATTTATTTATTTTTGTGTGTTTTTGATGTGTGCCTTGCTTCTAGGTAAGGACAAAATTATTTCATTTAAAATTTTTTACAGGATCGGGTTGTTTGTTTTCGGTAAAATTGATTGATTAAGCTTAATTGTTTTTATCTTTACTATTGATAATTTTGTTGTTGGGTTAAATCTTTTTGGGCTTGTATATTTTTTTCTAGATTTTAGATCAAGTTTTTTTATGGCATTTAAAAGGAGGAAAATGCTAGAGCTACAAACATTGTTTTAAAAGTTACTAATGTGGTGAGTAGTTATTGGTAAGTTAAAAAGTGATATAAGTGGTGGGCCTAAATGCGAACTAATAAGAATTTACTACCTCAATAGTTTGTAAAAATGTTGTAGAAAATTTTGTGGTTATAGCATTACTTGTAAAAAAATTAATGATATTATTAAGGGGGCAAAGTGTAATTTTGTAGAACAAACTTGCTAAAATTAGTACCTATATAATACTAGTATTTTTTTTTTTTTTTTTAAATTTAGGGGAAGTCATTGCCGCCCTTCGTCTAACTATGCCTCTGTCCCTGGCTAGAAAGCATTTAAAGAGTGTTGATTGACCAAATGGTACATACATAAGAGAAATTATAGAAGTCACATTTTAATATTAATGAGTCACTACAACGTATGAATGCAGTCACACTCTTCTCTAACAAGTTTCATAATTATTAATTTGTTTCGTTTTGCAGTTTTTTTCGTTAAATAAAAAAAAAAAAGTGAAATTTTGGGAGCAAGTTACTTTTTACCATGATGAGTTAAACTCCTATTTTAGATGGCTTCACCAACCCTGCTACTAAGGCATTCCTCACAACTCAAACTCAAGCGCTAAGGTGAGATGGACGAGATGCTTGACTGCTAAACTCCCACCTTGAGGTCATAATTATTAATTTGCGTTCCACTCCTGATTTGTAAATTAAAAGGAATGGCCAAAGTGAAATTTTCACTCCATTAATTTGTTTTGACATTAATATTTTCTAGATTATAAATCATTTTCTAAAATGTATTTTTTAGAAAACTATATCATTTTCTAACATTTGGTAGTGATCTTAAAATGAGTTGAAAAACTATTTCTTGACTTTCCTTATTAAGATTGGTGTGAGATAGTGTTGTTTTCCAGAAAGTTTTAGCAGAAAACAACTCTATTTTATGCTAAGCTAAATAAGAAAAGTTAAAAGATAATTTTCCTTTGAATCAGTGTGTTTTTCCTGATACTACTAAATATAAGAAAACACATAAAATTACCTTTACATACTGTTTTCCATCAAAACAAACAATATATATTTTTTAAATTACTAATCCACAGCAATCTCCCGATTGCCTTTCACGTGCAGAATTGAGCGAGCAGAACTCCTCCGGCGGTTCACTCAGCCCGCGTTTACCATGTATAATGGCAGGACAGACCCCGTAGAGCATGTGAGCCACTTTAATTAGAGAATGACCATCCATTCCAGAGATGAAGCCCTGATGTGCAAGGTCTTCCCATCCAGCCTAGGACCCGTAGCAATGAGATGGTTTAACAGCCTAAAGGTCGATTCCATAAACTCTTTTAAGGAACTCACCCAGGCGTTTGGTTCTTGCTTCGTCACCTGCAGCAGAGTCCGTTGGTCCCTATCTTCCCTACTATCCTTGAGTATGAGAGAGGGAGAAACCCTGAAAACATACTCGGACAGATACTGGGAGATGTACAATGAGATGGACAGTAACTTTGAAGACGTCACCATCAATACCTTCAAGAGCGGCCTCCCAACTGAGCATGGTTTAAGGAAGTCCTTAACGGGAAAACCTGTCACCAATCTGCACCAACTCATGGACCAAATTGACAAGTATAAGAGGGTCGAGGAAGACCAACAATTAGGTAAAGGAAAGGACAAGGTTATCCCTCGGGAAAGGAGGGATTTCAGGTCGAACCGATACAATAACAATCGGCCATGGAGAGATTTTGCTGGTCAGTCAGGATCTACCAATACTCAGGCGGTCAATGCTGTGTTCCAAGAACCAACGCACCAGGTTCTGGAGAAGATTAAGAATGAACCGTTCTTTAAATGGCCAAACAAGATGGCTAGAAACCCCCTGAGGCGCAACCAGAACCTTTATTGCCAGTACCATCAGGATCAGGGGCATACTATAAAGGATTGTAGGAATTTGTTGGACCATTTGGACCAGCTGGTTCGAGAAGGGAAGCTGAAACAGCTGTTGCATCGTTCGAATGGCCGGGGTGCCAAACAAATTCGGAACCCAGGAGGGATGATTCTTCAAGACCGCCCTTGGGAATGATTAATGTTATCTTTGCTGCTCCCGGTAGGACCAGTTCTTGTCCCTCTAGAGCGATGTCTGTAGCTCGATTTCCCGTCGAGAACAATAATTCGGAGCCTAAAAGAGCCAGAATGGAAATCCGACCCATTCTCGGCTTCTCGGACGAGGACAAGATCGAAACCATCCAACCCCATGACAATGCTCTGGTGGTCACACTCAGGATAGGGGGTATGATGTGAAGAAAGTGTTAGTGGACTAGGGTAGCGCTGTCGAGATCATGTACCTCGACCTGTACAAGGGGCTGAGGTTAAAACCTGAGGACCTGACAACCTACAATTCCCCTTTGATTAGTTTCGAGGGGAAGACTGTTATTCCAAAAGGTTAGATCAGACTACCCATACAGACTGGTTCGGAAGTGGTGGAGGTAGACTTCATCGTGGTGGATGCCTATTCCCTTTACACGGCTATTGTGGCCAGACCCTGGCTCCATGCTCTGGAAGTTGTCTCATCCACCCTACATCAGAAAGTGAAATACCCTTCTGGGGAACGCGTCGAAGAAATTGTAAGGAATCAACCTGTGGCTCGGCAATGCCTTGTGGCCGCCATCTCACATCGACATGAAACTAGCTCCTTGGCCACTACCGAAAGGGACTTATAGCAATCAAAAACTCCGGAGTCGTTATCCCATGGACCAGCCGAAGAGCCAAAATGCGAGGATTTGGAAAAATTTGTCATAGGTGGTGATCCGGAGAAGTTTTTTCAGGTCAGGGCTCAGCTGCCTCCTCAAGAGGAGGAAGAGCTGTTAGTGTTCCTCAAAAGAAACATTGATGTGTTTGCATGGGACACTTATGAGACCCCGGGGGTGGACTCAAATTTCATCTGCCATCATTTGAACGTTAACCCATCCGTCACTCCCAAGAAGCAACCGCCTCGACGCCCATCTAAAGAACATGCAGACGCTGTCAGAGAAGAGGTGATGAAGCTCAAAAAGGCAGGGGCTATCAAGGAGGTCTTCTACCCTGAATGGTTGGCCAACACCGTAGTAGTGAAGAAGAAGAGCGGGAAGTGGCGAGTGTGCGTGGACTTCACAGATTTGAATAAGGCCTGTCCAAAAGACCCCTTCCCTATGCCTCGGATAGACCAATTGGTGGATGCAATGATGGACCAACCTCGGATGAGTTTCTTAGATGCCTTTCAAGGGTATCATCAGATACCACTTACCTTGGACAACTAAGAAAATACAACATTTGTCACTCCCACTGGAAACTACCATTATAAGGTGATGCCATTTGGCTTAAAAAACACAAGGTCAACCTATCAAAGGATGATGACAAGAATGTTTGAACCCTAGTTGGGCAAAAGTATTAAGGTCTACATAGACAACATGGTGGTGAAGAGTAAGGTGGTGTCCGAGCACGTTAGAGACCTTGGAAGCATATTTGAAATCCTAAGGAAACATAGGTTGCGCCTAAATGCTTCCAAGTGCTCGTTTGGTGTCGGATCAGGAAAGTTCCTGGGATTCATGGTGACTCATAGGGGTATTGAGGTTAACCCCGATCAAATCAAAGCCATTAACAGTTTACAACCACCCTAGAATCCCAAAGAGGTCCAGAAGCTTACCGGAATGGCTGCCGCCCTGAACTGGTTTATTTCTCGGTCGGCAGATAGGTGCAGACCTTTCTTCCTCTTGATGAAAAAGTGGAAAGGATTTGAATGGACCGAAGAATGTGCGTTGGCTTTCCAACAACTTAAAGAATATCTATCGCAGCCACCTATCATGTCCAGTCCTGAGGTGGATGAGGTCCTGTTCGCTTACATCACCATGGCCCCTCACGTTGTAAGTTTGGTGTTGCTACGAGTTGACAATGGCATACAACGGCCAGTTTACTATGTAAGCAAATCACTACATGAGATAGAGGTTTGGTATCTACCACTAGAAAAGGCCATCTTGGCGGTGGTGCTTGGTACACGAAAGCTTCCCCATTACTTCCAAGCTTCCCCATTACTTCCAAGCACATACAGTTATCGTCCTGACTCAGCTTCCACTCAAAGCTATACTTCGAAGTGCTGGTTACATGGGGAGGATTGCTAAATGGGGCATGATCCTAGGGGCTTTTGATATCAAGTACATGCCTCGTACCTCTATCAAGGTCCAGGTCCTCGCGGACCTGGTGGCCGAGTTTGCCGAACCCCTATTAGAAGAAGTGACAGAAGCACAACACATGGATGGAAAATCAGTTGGCATGATCTCCTAACGGGACCCTCTATCCTAAAAAGTGTATGTCGATGGCGTAGCAAACCAAAAGGGGTATGGAGTGGGGATAGTATTAATATCCCCTAAGAAAATCACTATTGAGAAATCGCTAAGATTGGGCTTCTTGGCCACAAATAACGAGGCTGAATATGAGGCCCTGCTAATGGGAATGACCATGGTTCAAAAAATGGGTGGGAAGGCGATAGATATGTTCTTGGACTCAAGATTAGTCGATGGCCAAGTAAAAGGAGAATTTGAGGCGAGGGACGAAAGAATGCAGAGGTACTTAAGTCAGGTGGGACACCTACGGTAAGGATTCGAATCTTTCAACCTGTTGCACATCCCTAGAAGTGGAAACAACCATGCTGATTCCCTGGCCATGCCTGCTACCCCCTCGGTACAAGGTCTTCCTCGGGTCATCCTTGTGGAAGATTTGTACAAACTCGCAGGGGTGGAGAGAGAAATGGTCCATGTTCACCAAGTTAGGGTAGGGCCTAGCTGGATGGATCCCATAATATCATTATTGAAGGACGACATCCTGCTTGAGGAAAAATCAGAAGCAGTGAAGGTGTGTAGGAAGGCTCCTCGATTCTGGTTGTCCAAGGAACAAAAGTTATATAAACGCTCATTTTCCAGGCCCTACTTGCTGTGCATACACCCTGAGGCAACATAATTACTATTGGAGGAGTTACACGAGGGGATTTGCGGGAGCCACAATGGAGGTAGATCTTTGGTACACAGGGCCATCACTCAAGGCTACTGGTGGCCAAAAATGCAAAAGGAAGCAGATGAATACGTAAGGAAATGCAATCAATGTCAAAGGTTCGCGCCAAACAAGCATCAACCAGGAAGAGCCCTTAATCCTCTGTCCAGCCCTTGGCCATTCGTGCAATGGGGCTTAGACATTTTAGGTCCTTTCCCCAAAGCAACAGGAAACAAGAGATACTTGCAAGTCGGCACGGATTACTTCACCAAATGGGTTGAAGCCGAGCCCATGGCAAACATTAGGGATGTGGATGCCAAGAAGTTTGTTTGGAAAAACATTGTCACCTGATTCGGAGTCCCTCATACCATTATCTCGGAAAACGGCCTTCAATTCGATAGCAAATCTTTTAGGAGATACTGCTGTGACTTGGGAATCAAAACAGATACTCTACCCAGCCTATCCCCAAGGGAATGGTCAAGCCGATGCCGTTAACAAGGTCATAGTGAATGGACTCAAGAAAAGGTTGGATGATGCAAAGGGAAAAAGGGTAGAAGAACTGCCACATATCCTCTGGACATACCGAACCACGCCTCGTAGATCCACCGGGGAAACCCCCATTTCGATGACATACGGCGCCGAGGCTGTTATTCCCCTGGAGACCGACTTCCCTACACTGAGGACAAGCTCTTTCAATTTGAGCAATAATAGTGAGTTACTGGAAAAGAGTTTAGACTTTATTGAAGAAAGAAGGGAGAACGCAATGGTTCAATTGGCATACTGCCAACACAAGCTCAAGCAAGGTTACGATGCCAACGTGAAGCTAAGGCCACTAACGTAGGGTGACTTAGTATTAAGAAAGGTCCTAGGTACTGCAAAGAACCTAGCATGGGGAAAGCTAGGACCCAATTGGGAAGGACTGTACCGCATCATCTCAGTGGCTGGTATATGAGAGTATTTTTTAGATTTAGAAGAGCAGGTTATACCACATCCTTGGAATGTAAACAACCTGAAAATGTACTATTATTAATCAAAATTTTATTTATCAATACGTCAATTCATTGTATAAGTGCGTTGTTCTTCCTTTATAAGTGTTTAAACAGAACCTTAGTCATGCTTGAAGTCCTCGGACCAGATGCTATGGGGAAATTAATAGACTATTACATTTTTTACATAAGTGTTTAAACAGAACCTTAGTCATGCCTGAAGTTGTCAGACCAGATGCTTAGGGGAAATTAATAAACTATTACATTTTTTATAAGTGTTTAAACAGAACTTTAGTCATGCCTGAAGTTCTTGGACCAGATGCTTTGGGTTAATTAATAAACTATTACATTTTTTATAAATGTTTAAACAAAACCTTAGTCATGCTTGAAGTCCTCGAACCAGATGCATTGGGGAAATTAATAAACTATTACATTTTTTACATAAGTGTTTAAACAGAACCTTAGTCATGCCTGAAGTTCTCGGACCAGATGATTTGGGGAAATTCATACACTATCACAATTTTTATAAGTGTTTAAATAGAACTTTAGTCAAGCCTGAAGTCTTTGGACCAGATGCTTTAGGGAAATTAATGCACTATTACATTTTTTAAATAAGTGTTTAAACAAAACCTTAGTCATGACTGAAGTCCTCGGACCAGATGCTTTGGGGAAATTAACACACTATTACATATTTTACATAAGTGTTTAAACAGAACCTTAGTCATGGCTGAAGTACTCGGACCAGATGCTTTGGGGAAGTTAGTACGTTATTACATTTTATATAAGTGTTTAAACAGAACCTTAGTCATGCCTGAAGTTCTTGGACAAGATGTTTTGGGGAAATTAATAAACTATTACATTTTTTACATAAGTGCTTAAAGAGAACCTTAGTCATGCCTGAAGTCCTCAGACCTTTAGTCAAGCCTGAAGTACTCAGACAAGATGCTTTGGGGAAATTAATACACTATTACATTTTTTACATAAGTGTTTAAACAGAATCTTAGTCATGCTTGAAGCCCTCGGACCAGATGCTTTGGGGAAATTAATAATCTATTACATTTTATGCAAGTGATTAAACAAAACCTTAGTCATACCTAAAGTCCTTGGACCAGATGCTTTGGGGAAATTAATACACTATAACATTTTTTACATAAGTCTTTAAATAGAACCTTAGTCATGCCTGAAGTCTTCGGACCAAATGCTTTGGGGAAATTAATACACTATTACATTTTTTATAAGTGTTTAAACAGAACCTTAGTCATGCCAGAAGTCCGCGGACCAAATGCTTTGGGGGAAATTAATACACTATTACATTTTTTACATAAGTGTTTAAACAGAACCTTAGTAATGCCTGAAGTCCTCGGACCAGATGCTTTGAAGAATTGAATACACTATTACATTTCTTATAAGTGTTTAAACTGAAACTTAGTCATGCCTGAAGTCTTCGGACCAGATGCTTTTGGGAAATTAATACACTGTTAAATTTTTTATAATTGTTTAAACAAAACCTTAGTCATGCCTGAAGTCCTCGGACCAGATGCTTTGGGGAAATTAATACACTGTTACATTTTTTACATAAGCGTTCAAACAAAACCTTAGTCATGCCTGAAGTCTTCCGACCAGATGTTTTGGGGAAATTAATACACTATCACATTTTTAATTTATAAGTGTTTAAACAAAACCTAAGTCTTGCCTGAAGTCCTCGGAACGGATGCTTTGGCGAAATTAATAAACTATTACATTTTTTATAAGTATTTAAACAGAACCCTAGTCGTGCGTGAAGTTTTCGGACCAGATGCTTTGGGGAAATTAATAAACTATGAAATTTTTTATAAGTGTTTAAACAGAACCTTAGTCATGCCTGAAGTCCTCGGACCAAATGCTTTGGGGAAATTAATAAACTATTACATTTTTTATAAGTGTTTAAACAGAACCTTAGTCATGCCAGAAGTCCCCGGACCAAATGCTTTGGGGAAATTAATACACTATTACATTTTTTACATAAGTGTTTAAACAGAACCTTAGTAATGCCTGAAGTCCTCGGACCAGATGCTTTGAAGAATTGAATACACTATTACATTTCTTATAAGTGTTTAAACAGAAACTTAGTCATGCCTGAAGTCTTCGGACCAGATGCTTTTGGGAAATTAATACACTGTTAAATTTTTTATAATTGTTTAAACAAAACCTTAGTCATGCCTGAAGTCCTCGGACCAGATGCTTTGGGGAAATTAATACACTGTTACATTTTTTACATAAGCGTTCAAACAGAACCTTAGTCATGCCTGAAGTCTTCCGACCAGATGTTTTGGGGAAATTAATACACTATCACATTTTTTATTTATAAGTGTTTAAACAAAACCTAAGTCTTGCCTGAAGTCCTCGGAACGGATGCTTTGGCGAAATTAATAAACTATTACATTTTTTATAAGTATTTAAACAGAACCCTAGTCGTGCGTGAAGTTTTCGGACCAGATGCTTTGGGGAAATTAATAAACTATGAAATTTTTTATAAGTGTTTAAACAGAACCTTAGTCATGCCTGAAGTCCTCGGACCAGATGCTTTGGGGAAATGAATAAACTATTACATTTTTTACATAAGTGTTTAAACAGAATCTAAGTTATGTCTGATGTACTCAGACCAGATGTTTTGGGGAAATTAATACATTATTACATTTTTTACATAAGTGTTTAAACAGAACCTTAGTAATGCCTGAAGTCCTCGGATCAGATGCTTTGGAGAAATGAATACACTATTACATTTCTTATAAGTGTTTAAACAGAAACTTAGTCATGCCTGAAGTCTTCGGACCAGATGCTTTTGGGAAATTAATACACTATTAAATTTTTTATAAGTGTTTAAACAGAACTTTAGTCATGCCTGAAGTCCTCGAACTAGATGTTTTGGGGAAATTAATAAACTATTACATTTTTTCCAAAAGTGTTGAAACAGAACCTTAGTCATGCCTGATGTACTCAGATCAGATGCTTTGGGGAAATTAATGCGCTATTACATTTTATATAAGTGTTTAAAAGAAAACATTAGTCATGCCTGAAGTACTCGGACCAGATGCTTTGGGGAAATTAATAAGCTATTGCATTTTATACAAGTGTTTAAACGGAACCTTAGTCACGCCTGAAGTCCTCGAACCAGATGCTTTGGGAAAATTAATACACTATTACATTTTCTACGTAAGTGTTTAAACAGAACCTTAGTCATGCCTGAAGTCCTCGGACCCTTAGTCATGACTGAAGTCCTCAAACCAAATGTTTTGGTGAAATTAATACACTATTACATTTTTTACATAAGTGTTTAAACAGAAACTTAGTCATGCTTGAAGTCCTCGGACCAGATGCTTTGGAGAAATTAATATACTATTACATTTTTTACATAAGTGTTTCAACAGAACCTTAGTCATCCCTGAAGTTCTCGGACCAGATGCTTTGGGGAAATTAATAAACTATAAAATTTTTTTTAAGTGTTTAAACAGAACCTTAGTCATTCCTGAAGTCCTCGGACCAGATGCTTTAGGGAAATTAATACACTATTACATTTTATATAAGTGTTTAAATAGAACCTTTGTCATGCCTGAAGTCGTCGAACCAGATTCTCTGGGGAAATTAATACACTATTACATTTGTTACATAAGTGTTTAAACAGAACCACAGTCACGCCTGAAGTCCTGGGACCAAATTCTTTGGGGAAATTAATACACTATTACATTTTTTACATAATTATTTAAACAGAACCTTACTCATGCCTGAAGTTTTCGGACCAGATGCTTTGGGGAAATTTATACATTATTACATTTTTTATAAGTGTTTAAATAGAACCTTAGTCATGCCTGAAGTCTTCAGACCAGATGCGTTGGGGAAATTAATACACTATTAAATTTTTTATAAGTGTTTAAACAAAACCTTAGTCGTGCCTGAAGTCCTCGGACCAGATGCTTTGGGGAAATTAATACATTGTTACATTTTTTACATAAGCGTTCAAACAGAACCTTAGTCATGCCTGAAGTGTTCGGACCCGATGTTTTGGGGAAAGTAATACACTATCACATTTTTTATAAGTGTTTAGACAAAACCTAAGTCCTGCCCGAAGTCCTCGGAACGGATGCTTTGGCGAAATTAATACACTATTACATTTTTTATAAGTATTTAAACAGAACCCTAGTCGTGCGTGAAGTTTTCGGACCAGATGTTTTGGGGAAATTAATAAACTATGAAATTTTTTATAAGTGTTTAAACAGAACCTTAGTCATGCCTGAAGTCCTCGGACCAGATGCTTTGGGGAAATGAATAGACTATTACATTTTTTACATAAGTGTTTAAACAGAACCTAAGTTATGCCTGATGTACTCAGACCAGATGTTTTGGGGAAATTAATACATTATTACATTTTTTACATAAATGTTTAAACAGAACCTTAGTCATGCCTGAAGTACGCGGACCAAATGCTTTGGGGAAATTAATACACTATTACAATTTTTACATAAGTGTTTAAACAGAACCTTAGTAATGCCTGAAGTCCTCGGACCAGATGCTTTGGAGAAATGAATACACTATTACATTTCTTATAAGTGTTTGAACAGAAACTTAGTCATGCCTGAAGTCTTCGGACCAGATGTTTTTGGGAAATTAATACACTATTAAATTTTTTATAAGTGTTTAAACAGAACTTTAGTCATGCCTGAAGTCCTCGAACTAGATGTTTTGGGGAAATTAATAAACTATTACATTTTTTACAAAAGTGTTGAAACAGAACCTTAGTCGTGGCTGATGTACTCAGATCAGATGCTTTGGGGAAATTAATGCGCTATTACATTTTATATAAGTGTTTAAACAAAACATTAGTTATGCCTGAAGTACTCGGACCAGATGCTTTGGGGAAATTAATAAGCTATTACATTTTATACAAGTGTTTAAACAGAACCTTAGTCAAGCCTGAAGTCCTCGAACCAGAAGCTTTGGGAAAATTAATACACTATTACATTTTCTACATAAGTGTTTAAACAGAACCTTAGTCATGCCTGAAGTCCTCGGACCCTTAGTCATGACTGAAGTCCTCAGACCAGATGTTTTGGTGAAATTAATACACTATTACATTTTTTACATAAGTTTTTAATCAGAAACTTAGTCATGCTTGAAGTCCAGGGACCAGATGCTTTGGAGAAATTAATATACTATTACATTTTTTACATAAGTGTTTCAACAGAACCTTAGTCATGCCTGAAGTTCTCGGACCAGATGTTTTGGGGAAATTAATAAACTATTAAATTTTTTTAAGTGTTTAAACAGAACCTTAGTCAAGCCTGATGTCCTTGGACCAGATGCTTTAAGGAAATTAATAGACTATTACATTATTTAAAAGTGTTTAAACGGAACCTGAGTCATGCCTGAAGTACTCGGACTAGATGCTTTGACGAAATTAATACACTACTACATTTTTTACATAAGTGTTTAAACAGAACCACAGTCACGCCTGAAGTTCTGGGACCAAAAGCTTTGAGGAAATTAATACACTATTACATTTTTTACATAATTATTTAAACAGAACCTTACTCATGCCTGAAGTCTTCGGACCAGATGCTTTGGGGAAATTTATACACTATTACATTTTTTATAAGTGTTTAAACAGAACCTTAGTCGTGCCTGAAGTCTTCGGACCAGATGCGTTGGGGAAATTAATACACTATTAAATTTTTTACAAGTGTTTAAACAAAACCTTAGTCATGCCTGATGTCCTCGGACCAGATGCTTTGGAGAAATTAATATACTGTTACATTTTTTACGTAAGCGTTCAAACAGAACCTTAGTCATGCCTGAAGTGGTCAGACCAGATGTTTTGGGGAAAGTAATACACTATCACATTTTTTATAAGTGTTTAAACAAAACCTAAGTCCTGCCTGAAGTCCTCGGAACGGATGCTTTGGCGAAATTAATACACTATTACATTTTTTATATGTATTTAAACAAAACCCGAGTCGTGCGTGAAGTCTTCGGACCAGATGCTTTGGGGAAATTAATAGACTTTGAAATTTTTTATAAGTGTTTAAACAGAGCCTTAGTCATGCCTGAAGTCCTCGGACCAGATGCTGTGGGGAAATGAATAAACTATTACATTTTTTACATAAGTGATTAAACAGAACCTAAGTTATGCTTGATGTACTCAGACCAGATGTTTTGGGGAAATTAAAACATTATTTCATTTTTTACATAACTGTTTAAACAGAACCTTAGTCATGCCTGAAGTCCGCAGACCAAATGCTTTAGGGAAATTAATACACTATTACATTTTTTACATAAGTGTTTACACAGAACCTTAGTAATGCCTGAAGTCCTCGGACCAGATGGTTTTGAGAAATGAATAAACTATTACATTTCTTATAAGTGTTTAAACAGAAACGTAGTCATGCCTGAAGTCTTCGGACCAGATGCTTTTGGGAAATTAATACACTACTAAATTTTTTATAAGTGTTTGAACAGAACCTTAGTCATGCCTGAAGTCCTCGAACTAGATGTTTTGGGGAAATTAATAAACTATTACATTTTTTACAAAAGTGTTCAAACAGAACCTTAGTCATGCCTGATGTACTCAAATCAGATGCTTTGGGGAAATTAATGCGCTATTACATTTTATATAATTGTTTAAACAAAACATTAGTCATGCCTGAAGTACTCGAACCAGATGCTTTGGGGAAATAAATAAGCTATTACATTTTATACAAGTGTTTAAATAGAACATTAGTCATGCCTGAAGTCCTCGAACCAGATGCTTTAGGAAAATTAATACGCTATTAAATTTTCTACATAAGTGTTTAAACAGAACCTTTGTCATGCCTGAAGTCCTCGAATTAGATGTTTTGGGAAAATTAATAAACTATTACATTTTTTACAAAAGTGTTCAAACATAACCTTAGTCATGCCTGATGTACACAGATCAGATGCTTTGGGGAAATTAATGCGCTATTACATTTTATATAACTGTTTAAACTAAACATTAGTCATGCCTGAAGTACTCGGACCAGATGCTTTGGGGAAATTAATAAGCTATTACATTTTATGCAAGTGTTTAAACAGAACCTTAGTCACGCCTGAAGTCCTCGAACCAGATGCCTTGGGAAAATTAATACACTATTACATTTTCTACATAAGTGTTTAAACAGAACCTTAGTCATGCCTGAAATCCTCGGACCCTTAGTCATGACTGAAGTCCTCAGACCAGATGCGTTGGGGAAATTAATACACTATTAAATTTTTTATAAGTGTTTAAATAAAACCTTAGTCATGCCTGAAGTCCTCGGACCAGATGCTTTGGGGAAATTAATACACTGTTACATTTTTTACATAAGCGTTCAAACAGAACCTTAGTCATGCCTGAAGTTTTCGGACCAGATGTTTTGGGGAAATTAGTACCCTATCACATTTTTTATATGTGTTTAAACAAAACCTAAGTCCTGCCTGAAGTCCTCGGAACAGATGCTTTGGCGAAATTAATACACTATTACATTTTTTATATGTATTTAAACAGAACCCTAGTCGTGCGTGAAGTTTTCGGACCAGATGTTTTGGGGAAATTAACAAACTATGAAATTTTTTATAAGTGTTTAAACATAACCTTAGTCATGCCTGAAGTCCTCGGACCAGATGCTTTGGGGAAATGAATAAACTATTACATTTTTTACATAAGTGTTTAAACAGAACCAAAGTTTTGCCTGATGTACTCAGACCAGATGTTTTGGGGAAATTAATACATTATTACATTTTTCACGTAAGTGTTTAAGCAGAACCTTAGTCATGCCTGAAGTCCTCAGACCAGATCCTTTGGGGAAATTAATACAATATTACATTTTTTAAATAAGTGTTTAAACAAAAACTTAGTCATGACTGAAGTCCTCAGTCCAGATGCATTGGGGAAATTGATACACTATTACATCTTTTACATAAGTGTTTAAACAGAACCTAAGTCATGCCTGAACTAGTCAGACCAGAAGCAATGGGGAAATTAGTACGTTATTACATTTTATATAAGTGTTTAAACAGAACCTTTGTCATGCCTGAAGTCGTCGAACCAGATTCTCTGGGGAAATTAATACACTATTACATTTTTTACCTAAGTGCTTAAACAGAACCTTAGTCATGCCTGAAGTACTCGGACCCGTAGTCAAGCTTGAAGTCCTCAGAGAAGAAGCTTTGGGGAAATTGATACACTATTACATTTTGTACATAACTATTTAAACAAAATCATAGTCATGCCTGAAGCCCTCGGACCAGAAGCATTGGGGAAATTAATACACTATTACATTTTATACAAGTGATTAAACAGAACCTTAATCGTGCCTGAAATCCTCCGACCAGATGCTTTGGGGAAATTAATACACAATAACATTTTTTACATAAGTGTTTAAACTGAAACTTAGTCATGCCTGAAGTCCTCGGACCAAATGCTTTAGGGAAATTGAAAGTTCAAAAACGTGTATAAACACCCTTGAACGTTTAGACCCCCAATTCACAAATTACCAATTCAAGCTTTATATCAAACAATTAATGTGCGGAACATGAACTAAAGCATAACACAGAATTGGTAAACAATCTAAGCCAATTAAAAACACAAACACAGCAGTAAATAAAAGGCAAAGATAAAGGGAAGAAAGATGCAAACACAAGGACAACACCCGATGTGTTATCGAAGAGGAAACCGAAGCCCTCGGCGTAAAACCTCTCCGCCGCCCTCCAAGCGGTAAACAATCCACTAGAAAATGTAGTTGGGATACATGAACAGCAATAGACCCTCCAAGCCTAATCTACTCGATGTACCTAAGCCCTCCAAGCTTCTTGCTCCAACGAGGTTGCGCCGAACCTATTTCTTTTCTAGCTTCCCGGATTCCGCTACTTGACCATAGCATCCGCCATCCTTGGCATCTTCCAATGCTTCCCAAAACTCCAAAAACACTCAACACTCTAAATGGGTGTGGGTAGTGTTTGGATAGAAATCTCCTCTCAATAGGTATGACAATGAGAGAGGGAATGAGAAGAGACTACAAAGATTTCTCTCTAAGAATGAGTAGCTCTCTCTAATTGGGTGGGTGTTTTGAAGAAACCTCTCTTAGGGTTTTTCTTTCTGAATGGCCACCACTATTTTGTGGGAATGAGGGGTATTTATACTGGTGTGAGAAAAGAATGCAAAGAGTCAGTTTTTCCAAAAACAGGGTTGGCTGGCTACTTGACCTCGCGACTTAACTGAGTCGCGAGTTCAAGTCGCGAGCTAGCTAAATGGCCAGTCTGGATTTTTGTCCTATAGTGCTCCAGCTGGCATGACTGTTCAGCTCCCCTGCATGCTTTGCACGTGTGCAACTTTTGGCGGCTTGCAAGCCGCGAGCCACCCGCGAGTCCTAGCCACGAGTCTCTGCTTCACTGCACTGTCCTGAGCATTTCTTCACACTCTCTCACACACTACCCTTACATGATTCCCACCTAAATACAAGGTTTCTAAGTGCTGTATTACAAGCAAATTTGTCATGGAATAAAGCCAACACATGGTTGATTAAATTCAAAATTACAGAAATTAATACATTATTACATTTTTTATAAGTGTTTAAACAGAAACTTAGTCATACCTAAAATCCTCGGACCAAATGCTTTGGGGAAATAAATAAACTATTACATTTTTTACTTAAGTGTTTAAACAGAACCTTAGTAATGCCTGAAGTTCTCGGACCAGATGCTTTGGAGAAATGAATACACTATTGCATTTTTTATAAGTGTTTAAACAGAACCTTAGTCATGCCTGAAGTCTTCGGACCAGATGCTTTGGGGAAATTAATACACTATTAAATTTTTTATAACTGTTTAAACAGAACATTAGTCATGCCTGAAGACCTCGGACCAAATGCTTTCGGGAAATTAATACACTATTACATTTTTTATAAGTGTTTAAACAGAACCTTAGTCATACCTAAAATCCTCGGACCAAATGCTTTGGGGAAATTAATACACTATTACATTTTTTACTTAAGTGTTTAAACAGAACCTTAGTAATGCCGGAAGTTCTCGGACCAGATGATTTGGAGAAATGAATACACTATTACATTTTTTATAAGTGTTTAAACAGAACCTTAGTCATGCCTGAAGTCTTCGGACCAGAAGCATTGGGGAAATTAATACACTATTAAATTTTTTATAAGTGTTTAAACAGAACCTTAGTCATGCCTGAAGTCCTCGGACCAGATGCTTTGGGGAAATTAATACACTATTACATTTTTTACATAAGTGTTTAAACCGAACCTTTATCATGCCTGAAGTTCTCGGACCCTTAGTCATGCCTGAAGTCCTCAGACCAGATGCTTTGGTGAAATTAATATCCTATTACATTTGTTTAAACAGAATCATAGTCATGCCTGAAGTCCTCGGACTAGACGCTTTGGGGAAATTAATACACTAGTACATTTTTTAAATAAGTGTTTAAACAAAACCTTAGTCATGACTGAAGTCCTCAGAACAGATGCTTTGGGGAAATTAATACACTATTACATATTTTACATAAGTGTTTAAACAGAACCTTAGTCATTCCTGAAGTACTCGGACCAGATGTTTTGGAGAAATTAGTACGTTATTACATTTTATATAAGTGTTTAAACAGAACCTTAGTCGTGCCTAAAGTCCTCGGACAAGATGCTTTGAGGAAATTAATACACTATTACATTTTTTACATAAGTGCTTACACAGAACCTTAGTAATGCCTGAAGTCCTCGGACCAGATGCTTTGGAGAAATGAATACACTATTACATTTCTTATAAGTGTTTAAACAGAAACTTAGTCATGCCTGAAGTCTTCGGACCAGATGCTTTTGGGAAATTAATACACTATTAAATTTTTTATATGTGTTTAAACAGAACTTTAGTCATGCCTGAAGTCCTCGAACTAGATGTTTTGGGGAAATTAATAAACTATTACATTTTTTACAAAAGTGTTGAAACAGAACCTTAGTCATGCCTAATGAACTCAGATCAGATGCTTTGGGGAAATTAATGCGCTATTACATTTTATATAAGTGTTTAAAAGAAAACATTAGTCATGCCTGAAGTACTAGGACCAGATGCTTTGGGAAAATTAATAAGCTATTACATTTTATACAAGTGTTTAAACAGAACCTTAGTCACGCCTGAAGTCCTCGAACCAGATGCTTTGGGAAAATTAATACACTGTTACATTTTCTACATAAGTGTTTAAACAGAACCTTAGTCATGCCTGAAGTCCTCGGACCCTTAGTCATGACTGAAGTCCTCAAACCAAATGTTTTGGTGAAATTAATACACTATTACATTTTTTACATAAGTGTTTAAACAGAAACTTAGTCATGCTTGAAGTCCTCGGACCAGATGCTTTGGAGAAATTAATATTCTATTACATTTTTTACATAAGTGTTTCAACAGAACCTTAGTCATGCCTGAAGTTCTCGGACCAGATGCTTTGGGGAAATTAATAAACTATTAAATTTTTTTTAAGTGTTTAAACAGAACCTTAGTCATTCCTGAAGTCCTCAGACCAGATACTTTAGGGAAATTAATACACTACTACATTTTTTATAAGTGTTTAAACGGAACCTGAGTCATGCCTGAAGTCCTCGGACTGGATGCTTTGGCGAAATTAATAAACTATTACATTTGTTACATAAGTGTTTAAACAGAACCACAGTCACGCCTGAAGTCCTGGGACCAAATGCTTTGGGGAAATTAATACACTATTACATTTTTTACATAATTATTTAAACAGAACCTTACTCATGCCTGAAGTTTTCGGACTAGATGCTTTGGGGAAATTTATACACTATTACATTTTTTATAAGTGTTTAAACAGAACCTTAATCATGCCTGAAGTCTTCAGACCAGATGCGTTGGGGAAATTAATACACTATTACATTTTTTACTTAAGTGTTTAAACAGAACCTTAGTAATGCCGGAAGTTCTCGGACCAGATGCTTTGGAGAAATGAATACACTATTACATTTTTTATAAGTGTTTAAACAGAACCTTAGTATGCCTGAAGTCTTCGGACCAGAAGCATTGGGGAAATTAATACACTATTAAATTTTTTATAAGTGTTTAAACAGAACCTTAGTCATGCCTGAAGTCCTCGGACCAGGTGCTTTGGGGAAATTAATACACTATTACATTTTTTACTTAATTGTTCCAACAGAACCTTTGTGATGCTTGATGTACTCAGATCAGATGCTTTGGGGAAATTAATGCGCTATTACATTTTATATAAGTGTTTAAACAGAACATTAGTCATGCCTGAAGTACTCGGACCAGATGCTTTGTGGAAATTAATACGCTATTACATTTTATACAAGTGTTTAAACAGAACCTTTGTCATGCCTGAAGTCCTTGAACCAGATGCTTTGGGGAAATTAATACACTATTACATTTTTTACATAAGTGTTTAAACCGAACCTTTATCATGCCTGAAGTTCTCGGACCCTTAGTCATGCCTGAAGTCCTCAGACCAGATGCTTTGGTGAAATTAATATACTATTACAATTGCTTAAACAGAATCAAAGTCATGCCTGAAGTCCTCGGACTAGATGCTTTGGGGAAATTAATACACTAGTACATTTTTTAAATAAGTGTTTAAACAAAACCTTAGTCATGACTGAAGTCCTCAGACCAGATGCTTTGGGGAAATTAATACACTATTACATATTTTACATAAGTGTTTAAACAGAACTTTAGTCATTCCTGAAGTACTCGGACCAGATGCATTGGAGAAATTAGTACGTTATTACATTTTATATAAGTGTTTAAACAGAACCTTAGTCGTGCCTGAAGTCCTCGGACAAGATGCTTTGAGGAAATTAATACACTATTACATTTTTTACATAAGTGCTTACACAGAACCTTAGTCATGCCTGAAGTCTTCAGAGCCTTAGTCAAGCCTGAAGTCCTCAGACAAGATGCTTTCGGGAAATTAATACACTATTACATTTTTTACATAAGTGTTTAAACAGAACCTTAGTCATGTCTGAAGTCCCCGGACCAAATGCTTTGGGAAAATTAATACACTATTACATTTTATGCAAGTGATTAAACAGAACCTTAGTCATGCCTGAAGTCCTCGTACCAGACGCTTTGGCCAAATTAATACACTATAACATTGTTTACATAAATGTTTAAACAGAACTTTAGTCATGCCTGAAGTCCCCGGACCAAATGCTTTGGGGAAATTAATACACTATTACATTTTTTACAGAAGTGTTTAAACAGAACCTTAGTAATGCCTGATGTCCTCGGACCAGATGCTTTGGAGAAATGAATACACTATTACATTTTTTATAAGTGTTTAAACAGAATCTTAGTCATGCCTGAATTCCTCGGACCAGATACTTTGGGGAAATTAATACACTGTTACATTTTTTAGAAGTGTTTAAACAGAACCTTAGTCATGCCTAAAGTCTTCGGACCAGATACTTTGGGGAAATTAATACACTATTACATTTCTTACATAACTATTTAAACAAAACCGCAGTCATGCCTGAAGCACTCGGACCAGAAGCTTTGTGGAAATTAATACACTATTACATTTTTTACAAGTGATTAAACAGAACCTTAATCGTGCCTGAAATCCTCCGACCAAATGCTTTGGGGAAATTAATACACAATAACATTTTTTACATAAGTGTTTAAATAGAAACTTAGTCATGCCTGAAGTCCTCGGACCAAATGCTTTAGGGAAATTAATACATTATTACATTTTTTATAAGTGTTTAAACAGAACCATAGTCAAGCCTGAAGTCCTCGTGCCAGATGCTTTGGCCAAATTAATACACTATAACATTGTTTACATAAATGTTTAAACAGAACTTTAGTCATGCCTGAAGTCCCCGGACCAAATGCTTTGGGGAAATTAATACACTATTACATTTTTTATATGTGTTTAAACAGAACCATAGTCATGCCTGAAGTCCGCGGACCAAATGCTTTGGGGAAATTAATACAGTATTACATTTTTTACAGAAGTGTTTAAACAGAACCTTAGTAATGCCTGATGTCCTCGGACCAGATGCTTTGGAGAAATGAATACACTATTACATTTTTTATAAGTGTTTAAACAGAATCTTAGTCATGCCTGAATTCCTCGGACCAGATACTTTGGGGAAACTAATACACTGTTACATTTTTTAGAAGTGTTTAAACAGAACCTTAGTCATGCCTAAAGTCTTCGGACCAGATACTTTGGGGAAATTAATACACTATTACATTTCTTACATAACTATTTAAACAAAACCGTAGTCATGCCTGAAGCCCTCGGACCAGAAGCTTTGTGGAAATTAATACACTATTACATTTTTTACAAGTGATTAAACAGAACCTTAATCGTGCCTGAAATCCTCCGACCAAATGCTTTGGGGAAATTAATACACAATAACATTTTTTACATAAGTGTTTAAATAGAAACTTAGTCATGCCTGAAGTCCTCGGACCAAATGCTTTAGGGAAATTAATACATTATTACATTTTTTATAAGTGTTTAAACAGAACCATAGTCAAGCCTGAAGTACTCGTACCAGATGCTTTGGCCAAATTAATACACTATAACATTGTTTACATAAATGTTTAAACAGAACTTTAGTCATGCCTGAAGTCCCCGGACCAAATGCTTTGGGGAAATTAATACACTATTACATTTTTTATATGTGTTTAAACAGAACCATAGTCATGCCTGAAGTCCGCGGACCAAATGCTTTGGGGAAATTAATACAGTATTACATTTTTTACAGAAGTGTTTAAACAGAACCTTAGTAATGCCTGATGTCCTCGGACCAGATGCTTTGGAGAAATGAATACACTATTACATTTTTTATAAGTGTTTAAACAGAATCTTAGTCATGCCTGAATTCCTCGGACCAGATACTTTGGGGAAACTAATACACTGTTACATTTTTTAGAAGTGTTTAAACAGAACCTTAGTCATGCCTAAAGTCTTCGGACCAGATAATTTGGGGAAATTAATACACTATTACATTTCTTACATAACTATTTAAACAAAACCGTAGTCATGCCTGAAGCCCTCGGACCAGAAGCTTTGTGGAAATTAATACACTATTACATTTTTTACAAGTGATTAAACAGAACCTTAATCGTGCCTGAAATCCTCCGACCAAATGCTTTGGGGAAATTAATACACAATAACATTTTTTACATAAGTGTTTAAATAGAAACTTAGTCATGCCTGAAGTCCTCGAACCAAATGCTTTAGGGAAATTAATACATTATTACATTTTTTATAAGTGTTTAAACAGAACCATAGTCAAGCCTGATGTCCTCGGACCAGATGCTTTAAGGAAATTAATAAACTATTACATTATTTAAAAGTGTTTAAACGGAACCTGATTCGTGCCTGAAGTCCTCGGAGTAGATGCTTTGGCGAAATTAATACACTACTACATTTTTTACATAAGTGTTTAAACAGAACCACAGTCACGCCTGAAGTCAAGGGACCAAATGCTTTGAGGAAATTAATACACTATTACATTTTTTACATAATTATTTAAACAGAACCTTAGTCGTGCCTGAAGTCTTCGGACTAGATACTTTGGGGAAATTTATACACTATTACATTTTTTATAAGTGTTTAAACAGAACCTTAGTCGTGCCTGAAGTCTTCGGACCAGATGCGTTGGGGAAATTAATACACTATTAAATTTTTTATAAGTGTTTAAACAAAACCTTAGTCATGCCTGAAGTCCTCGGACCAGATGTTTTGGGGAAAGTAATACACTATCACATTTTTCATAAGTATTTAAACAAAACCTAGGTCCTGCCTGAAGTCCTCGGAATGGATGCTTTGACGAAATTAATATACTATTACATTTTTTATAAGTATTTAAACAGAACGCTAGTCGTGCGTGAAGTTTTCGAACCAGATGCTTTGGGGAAATTAATAGACTATGAAATTTTTTATAAGTGTTTAAACAGAGCCTTAGTCATGCCTGAAGTCCTCGGACCAGATGCTTTGGGGAAATGAATAAACTATTACATTTTTTACATAAGTGATTAAACAGAACCTAGGACCTGCCTGAAGTCCTCGGAATGGATGCTTTGACGAAATTAATATACTATTACATTTTTTATAAGTATTTAAACAGAACGCTAGTCGTGCGTGAAGTTTTCGAACCAGATGCTTTGGGGAAATTAATAGACTATGAAATTTTTTATAAGTGTTTAAACAGAGCCTTAGTCATGACTGAAGTCCTCAGAGCAGATGCGTTGGGGAAATTAAAACACTATTAAATTTTTTATATGTGTTTAAATAAAACCTTAGTCTTGCCTGAAGTCCTCGAACCAGATGCTTTGGGAAATTGATAGACTACTACATTTTTTACATAAGTGTTTAAATAAAACCTTTGTCCTGCCTGAAATACTCGGACCACATGCTTTGATGAAATTGCATTTTATATTAGTGTTTAAACAGAACATTAGTCATGCCTGAAGTCCTCGAACCTGATGCTTTGGAGAAATTAATACACTATTACATTTTTTCCATAAGTGTTTAAATTGAACCTTAGTCATGCCTGAAGTCCTCGGACCCTTAGTCATGCCTGAAGTCCTCAGAGAAGATGCTTTGGGAAAGTTAATACACTATTACTTTTTTTACATAAGTGTTTAAACAGAACCTTAGTCATGCCTGAAGTACTCTGACTAGATGCTTTGGGAAAATTGATGCAGTATTACATTTTTTACATAAGTGTTTAAACAGAACCTTAGTCATGCCTGAAGTCTTCGAACCAGATGCTTTGGGGAAATTAATACACAATTACATTTTCTATAAGTGTTTAAACAGAACCTTAGTCTTGCCTGAAGTCCTCGGACCAGATGCTTTGGGAAATTAATACACTATTACATTTTTTACATAAGTGTTTAAACAGAACCTTAGTCCTGCCTGAAGTACTCGGACCACATGCTTTGATGAAATTGCATTTTATATACGTGTTTAAACCGAACCTTCATCATGCCTGATGTACTTTGACCAGATGCTTTGGGGAAATTAATAAACTATTACATTTTTTACATAAGTATTTAAATAGAACCTTAGTCATGCCTGAAGTACTCTGACCAGATGCTTTGGGGAAATTAATACGCTATTACATTTTATATAAGTGTTTAAACAGTACCTTAGTCATACCTGAAGTCCTTGGACCAGATGCTTTGAGGAAATTAATACAGTATGACATTTTTTATAAGTGTTTAAACATAACCTTAGTCATGCCTGAAGTCCTCGGACTAGATGCTTTGGCGAAATGAATAAATTATTACATTTTTTACATAAGTGTTTAAACAGAACCTAAGTTTTGCCTGATGTACTCAGACCAGATGTTTTGGGGAAATTAATACATTATTATATTTTTTACGTAAGTGTTTAAGCAGAACCTTAGTCATGCCTGAAGTCCTCAGACTAGATACTTTGGGGAAATTAATACACTATTAGATTTTTTAAATAAGTGTTTAAACAAAAACTTAGTCATGACTGAGGTCCTCGGACCAGATGCTTTGGGGAAATTGATACACTATTACATCTTTTACATAAGTGTTTAAACAGAACCTAAGTCATGCCTGAACTACTCAGACCAGAGGCTCTGGAGAAATTAGTACGTTATTACATTTTATATAAGTGTTTAAACAGAACCTTATTCATGCCTGAAGTCCTCGAACCAGATTCTCTGGGGAAATTAATACACTATTAAATTTTTTACCTAAGTGCTTAAACAGAACCTTAGTCATGCTTGAAGTCCTCGGAACCTTAGTCAAGCTTGAAGTCCTCAGAGAAGAAGCTTTGGGGAAATTAATACACTATTACATTTTTTACATAACTATTTAAACAAAACCTTAGTCATGCCTGAAGCCCTCGGACCAGATGCTTTGGGGAAATTAATATACTATTACATTTTATACAAGTGATTAAACAGAACCTTAATCTTGCCTGAAATCCTCCGACAAGATGCTTTGGGGAAATTAATACACTATAACATTTTTTACATAAGTGTTTAAACAGAAACTTAGTCATGCCTGAAGTCCTCGGACCAAATGCTTTCGGGAAATTAATATACTATTACATTTTTTATAAGTGTTTAAAAAGAACCTTAGTCATACGAAAAATCCTCGGACCAAATGCTTTGGGGAAATTAATACACTATTACATTTTTTACATATGTGTTTAAACAGAACCTCAGTAATGCCTGAAGTTCTCGGACCAGATGCTTTGGAGAAATGAATACACTATTACATTTTTTATATGTGTTTAAACAGAACCTTAGTCATGCCTGATGTCTACGGACCAGATGCTTTGATGAAATAATTACACTATTAAATTTTTGATAAGTGTTTAAACAGAACCTTAGTCATGCCTGAAGTCCTCGGACCAAAAGCTTTCGGGAAATTAATAAACTATATCATTTTTTATAAGTGTTTAAACAGAACCTTAGTCATACCTAAAATCCTCGGACCAAATGCTTTTGGGAAATTAATACACTATTACATTTTTTACTTAATTTTTTAAACAGAACCTTAGTAATGCCTGAAGTCTTCGGACCAGATGCTTTGGGGAAATTAATACACTATTAAATTTTTTATAAGTGTTTAAACAGAACCTTAGTCATGCCTGAAGTCCTCGGACCAGATGCTTTAGGGAAATTAATACACTATTACATTTTTTACTTAAGTTTTCAAACAGAACCTTTGTGATGCCTGACGTACTCCGATCAGATGCTTTGGGGAAATTAATGCGCTATTACATTTTATATAAGTGTTTAAACAGAACATTAGTCATGCTTGAAGTACTCGGACCAGATGCTTTGGGGAAATTAATACGCTATTACATTTTATACTAGTGTTTAAACAGAACCCTAGTCATGCTTGAAGTCCTTGAACTAGATGCTTTGGTGAAATTAATACACTATTACATTTTTGACATAAGTGTTTAAGCCGAACCTTTATCATGCCCGAAGTTCTCGGACCCTTAGTCATGCCTGAAGTCCTCAGACCAGATGCTTTGGTGAAATTAATATACTATTACATTTGTTTACATAAGTGTTTAAACAGAATCTTAGTCATGCCTGAAGTCCTCGGACTAGATGCTTTGGGGAAATTAATACACTAGTACATTTTTTAAGTAAGTGTTCAAACAAAACCTTAGCCATGACTGAAGTCCTCAGACCAGATGCTTTGGGGAAATTAATACACTATTACATTTTTTACATAAGTGTTTAAACCGAACCTTTATCATGCCTGAAGTTCTCGGACCCTTAGTCATGCCTGAAGTCCTCAGACCAGATGCTTTGGTGAAATTAATATCCTATTACATTTGTTTAAACAGAATCATAGTCATGCCTGAAGTCCTCGGACTAGACGCTTTGGGGAAATTAATACACTAGTACATTTTTTAAATAAGTGTTTAAACAAAACCTTAGTCATGACTGAAGTCCTCAGAACAGATGCTTTGGGGAAATTAATACACTATTACATATTTTACATAAGTGTTTAAACAGAACCTTAGTCATTCCTGAAGTACTCGGACCAGATGTTTTGGAGAAATTAGTACGTTATTACATTTTATATAAGTGTTTAAACAGAACCTTAGTCGTGCCTAAAGTCCTCGGACAAGATGCTTTGAGGAAATTAATACACTATTACATTTTTTACATAAGTGCTTACACAGAACCTTAGTAATGCCTGAAGTCCTCGGACCAGATGCTTTGGAGAAATGAATACACTATTACATTTCTTATAAGTGTTTAAACAGAAACTTAGTCATGCCTGAAGTCTTCGGACCAGATGCTTTTGGGAAATTAATACACTATTAAATTTTTTATTATGTTTAAACAGAACTTTAGTCATGCCTGAAGTCCTCGAACTAGATGTTTTGGGGAAATTAATAAACTATTACATTTTTTACAAAAGTGTTGAAACAGAACCTTAGTCATGCCTAATGAACTCAGATCAGATGCTTTGGGGAAATTAATGCGCTATTACATTTTATATAAGTGTTTAAAAGAAAACATTAGTCATGCCTGAAGTACTAGGACCAGATGCTTTGGGAAAATTAATAAGCTATTACATTTTATACAAGTGTTTAAACAGAACCTTAGTCACGCCTGAAGTCCTCGAACCAGATGCTTTGGGAAAATTAATACACTGTTACATTTTCTACATAAGTGTTTAAACAGAACCTTAGTCATGCCTGAAGTCCTCGGACCCTTAGTCATGACTGAAGTCCTCAAACCAAATGTTTTGGTGAAATTAATACACTATTACATTTTTTACATAAGTGTTTAAACAGAAACTTAGTCATGCTTGAAGTCCTCGGACCAGATGCTTTGGAGAAATTAATATTCTATTACATTTTTTACATAAGTGTTTCAACAGAACCTTAGTCATGCCTGAAGTTCTCGGACCAGATGCTTTGGGGAAATTAATAAACTATTAAATTTTTTTTAAGTGTTTAAACAGAACCTTAGTCATTCCTGAAGTCCTCAGACCAGATACTTTAGGGAAATTAATACACTACTACATTTTTTATAAGTGTTTAAACGGAACCTGAGTCATGCCTGAAGTCCTCGGACTGGATGCTTTGGCGAAATTAATAAACTATTACATTTGTTACATAAGTGTTTAAACAGAACCACAGTCACGCCTGAAGTCCTGGGACCAAATGCTTTGGGGAAATTAATACACTATTACATTTTTTACATAATTATTTAAACAGAACCTTACTCATGCCTGAAGTTTTCGGACTAGATGCTTTGGGGAAATTTATACACTATTACATTTTTTATAAGTGTTTAAACAGAACCTTAATCATGCCTGAAGTCTTCAGACCAGATGCGTTGGGGAAATTAATGCGCTATTACATTTTATATAAGTGTTTAAAAGAAAACATTAGTCATGCCTGAAGTACTAGGACCAGATGCTTTGGGAAAATTAATAAGCTATTACATTTTATACAAGTGTTTAAACAGAACCTTAGTCACGCCTGAAGTCCTCGAACCAGATGCTTTGGGAAAATTAATACACTGTTACATTTTCTACATAAGTGTTTAAACAGAACCTTAGTCATGCCTGAAGTCCTCGGACCCTTAGTCATGACTGAAGTCCTCAAACCAAATGTTTTGGTGAAATTAATACACTATTACATTTTTTACATAAGTGTTTAAACAGAAACTTAGTCATGCTTGAAGTCCTCGGACCAGATGCTTTGGAGAAATTAATATTCTATTACATTTTTTACATAAGTGTTTCAACAGAACCTTAGTCATGCCTGAAGTTCTCGGACCAGATGCTTTGGGGAAATTAATAAACTATTAAATTTTTTTTAAGTGTTTAAACAGAACCTTAGTCATTCCTGAAGTCCTCAGACCAGATACTTTAGGGAAATTAATACACTACTACATTTTTTATAAGTGTTTAAACGGAACCTGAGTCATGCCTGAAGTCCTCGGACTGGATGCTTTGGCGAAATTAATAAACTATTACATTTGTTACATAAGTGTTTAAACAGAACCACAGTCACGCCTGAAGTCCTGGGACCAAATGCTTTGGGGAAATTAATACACTATTACATTTTTTACATAATTATTTAAACAGAACCTTACTCATGCCTGAAGTTTTCGGACTAGATGCTTTGGGGAAATTTATACACTATTACATTTTTTATAAGTGTTTAAACAGAACCTTAATCATGCCTGAAGTCTTCAGACCAGATGCGTTGGGGAAATTAATACACTATTACATTTTTTACTTAAGTGTTTAAACAGAACCTTAGTAATGCCGGAAGTTCTCGGACCAGATGCTTTGGAGAAATGAATACACTATTACATTTTTTATAAGTGTTTAAACAGAACCTTAGTATGCCTGAAGTCTTCGGACCAGAAGCATTGGGGAAATTAATACACTATTAAATTTTTTATAAGTGTTTAAACAGAACCTTAGTCATGCCTGAAGTCCTCGGACCAGGTGCTTTGGGGAAATTAATACACTATTACATTTTTTACTTAATTGTTCCAACAGAACCTTTGTGATGCTTGATGTACTCAGATCAGATGCTTTGGGGAAATTAATGCGCTATTACATTTTATATAAGTGTTTAAACAGAACATTAGTCATGCCTGAAGTACTCGGACCAGATGCTTTGTGGAAATTAATACGCTATTACATTTTATACAAGTGTTTAAACAGAACCTTTGTCATGCCTGAAGTCCTTGAACCAGATGCTTTGGGGAAATTAATACACTATTACATTTTTTACATAAGTGTTTAAACCGAACCTTTATCATGCCTGAAGTTCTCGGACCCTTAGTCATGCCTGAAGTCCTCAGACCAGATGCTTTGGTGAAATTAATATACTATTACAATTGCTTAAACAGAATCAAAGTCATGCCTGAAGTCCTCGGACTAGATGCTTTGGGGAAATTAATACACTAGTACATTTTTTAAATAAGTGTTTAAACAAAACCTTAGTCATGACTGAAGTCCTCAGACCAGATGCTTTGGGGAAATTAATACACTATTACATATTTTACATAAGTGTTTAAACAGAACTTTAGTCATTCCTGAAGTACTCGGACCAGATGCATTGGAGAAATTAGTACGTTATTACATTTTATATAAGTGTTTAAACAGAACCTTAGTCGTGCCTGAAGTCCTCGGACAAGATGCTTTGAGGAAATTAATACACTATTACATTTTTTACATAAGTGCTTACACAGAACCTTAGTCATGCCTGAAGTCTTCAGAGCCTTAGTCAAGCCTGAAGTCCTCAGACAAGATGCTTTCGGGAAATTAATACACTATTACATTTTTTACATAAGTGTTTAAACAGAACCTTAGTCATGTCTGAAGTCCCCGGACCAAATGCTTTGGGAAAATTAATACACTATTACATTTTATGCAAGTGATTAAACAGAACCTTAGTCATGCCTGAAGTCCTCGTACCAGACGCTTTGGCCAAATTAATACACTATAACATTGTTTACATAAATGTTTAAACAGAACTTTAGTCATGCCTGAAGTCCCCGGACCAAATGCTTTGGGGAAATTAATACACTATTACATTTTTTACAGAAGTGTTTAAACAGAACCTTAGTAATGCCTGATGTCCTCGGACCAGATGCTTTGGAGAAATGAATACACTATTACATTTTTTATAAGTGTTTAAACAGAATCTTAGTCATGCCTGAATTCCTCGGACCAGATACTTTGGGGAAATTAATACACTGTTACATTTTTTAGAAGTGTTTAAACAGAACCTTAGTCATGCCTAAAGTCTTCGGACCAGATACTTTGGGGAAATTAATACACTATTACATTTCTTACATAACTATTTAAACAAAACCGCAGTCATGCCTGAAGCACTCGGACCAGAAGCTTTGTGGAAATTAATACACTATTACATTTTTTACAAGTGATTAAACAGAACCTTAATCGTGCCTGAAATCCTCCGACCAAATGCTTTGGGGAAATTAATACACAATAACATTTTTTACATAAGTGTTTAAATAGAAACTTAGTCATGCCTGAAGTCCTCGGACCAAATGCTTTAGGGAAATTAATACATTATTACATTTTTTATAAGTGTTTAAACAGAACCATAGTCAAGCCTGAAGTCCTCGTGCCAGATGCTTTGGCCAAATTAATACACTATAACATTGTTTACATAAATGTTTAAACAGAACTTTAGTCATGCCTGAAGTCCCCGGACCAAATGCTTTGGGGAAATTAATACACTATTACATTTTTTATATGTGTTTAAACAGAACCATAGTCATGCCTGAAGTCCGCGGACCAAATGCTTTGGGGAAATTAATACAGTATTACATTTTTTACAGAAGTGTTTAAACAGAACCTTAGTAATGCCTGATGTCCTCGGACCAGATGCTTTGGAGAAATGAATACACTATTACATTTTTTATAAGTGTTTAAACAGAATCTTAGTCATGCCTGAATTCCTCGGACCAGATACTTTGGGGAAACTAGTACCCTATCACATTTTTTATATGTGTTTAAACAAAACCTAAGTCCTGCCTGAAGTCCTCGGAACAGATGCTTTGGCGAAATTAATACACTATTACATTTTTTATATGTATTTAAACAGAACCCTAGTCGTGCGTGAAGTTTTCGGACCAGATGTTTTGGGGAAATTAACAAACTATGAAATTTTTTATAAGTGTTTAAACATAACCTTAGTCATGCCTGAAGTCCTCGGACCAGATGCTTTGGGGAAATGAATAAACTATTACATTTTTTACATAAGTGTTTAAACAGAACCAAAGTTTTGCCTGATGTACTCAGACCAGATGTTTTGGGGAAATTAATACATTATTACATTTTTCACGTAAGTGTTTAAGCAGAACCTTAGTCATGCCTGAAGTCCTCAGACCAGATCCTTTGGGGAAATTAATACAATATTACATTTTTTAAATAAGTGTTTAAACAAAAACTTAGTCATGACTGAAGTCCTCAGTCCAGATGCATTGGGGAAATTGATACACTATTACATCTTTTACATAAGTGTTTAAACAGAACCTAAGTCATGCCTGAACTAGTCAGACCAGAAGCAATGGGGAAATTAGTACGTTATTACATTTTATATAAGTGTTTAAACAGAACCTTTGTCATGCCTGAAGTCGTCGAACCAGATTCTCTGGGGAAATTAATACACTATTACATTTTTTACCTAAGTGCTTAAACAGAACCTTAGTCATGCCTGAAGTACTCGGACCCGTAGTCAAGCTTGAAGTCCTCAGAGAAGAAGCTTTGGGGAAATTGATACACTATTACATTTTGTACATAACTATTTAAACAAAATCATAGTCATGCCTGAAGCCCTCGGACCAGAAGCATTGGGGAAATTAATACACTATTACATTTTATACAAGTGATTAAACAGAACCTTAATCGTGCCTGAAATCCTCCGACCAGATGCTTTGGGGAAATTAATACACAATAACATTTTTTACATAAGTGTTTAAACTGAAACTTAGTCATGCCTGAAGTCCTCGGACCAAATGCTTTAGGGAAATTGAAAGTTCAAAAACGTGTATAAACACCCTTGAACGTTTAGACCCCCAATTCACAAATTACCAATTCAAGCTTTATATCAAACAATTAATGTGCGGAACATGAACTAAAGCATAACACAGAATTGGTAAACAATCTAAGCCAATTAAAAACACAAACACAGCAGTAAATAAAAGGCAAAGATAAAGGGAAGAAAGATGCAAACACAAGGACAACACCCGATGTGTTATCGAAGAGGAAACCGAAGCCCTCGGCGTAAAACCTCTCCGCCGCCCTCCAAGCGGTAAACAATCCACTAGAAAATGTAGTTGGGATACATGAACAGCAATAGACCCTCCAAGCCTAATCTACTCGATGTACCTAAGCCCTCCAAGCTTCTTGCTCCAACGAGGTTGCGCCGAACCTATTTCTTTTCTAGCTTCCCGGATTCCGCTACTTGACCATAGCATCCGCCATCCTTGGCATCTTCCAATGCTTCCCAAAACTCCAAAAACACTCAACACTCTAAATGGGTGTGGGTAGTGTTTGGATAGAAATCTCCTCTCAATAGGTATGACAATGAGAGAGGGAATGAGAAGAGACTACAAAGATTTCTCTCTAAGAATGAGTAGCTCTCTCTAATTGGGTGGGTGTTTTGAAGAAACCTCTCTTAGGGTTTTTCTTTCTGAATGGCCACCACTATTTTGTGGGAATGAGGGGTATTTATACTGGTGTGAGAAAAGAATGCAAAGAGTCAGTTTTTCCAAAAACAGGGTTGGCTGGCTACTTGACCTCGCGACTTAACTGAGTCGCGAGTTCAAGTCGCGAGCTAGCTAAATGGCCAGTCTGGATTTTTGTCCTATAGTGCTCCAGCTGGCATGACTGTTCAGCTCCCCTGCATGCTTTGCACGTGTGCAACTTTTGGCGGCTTGCAAGCCGCGAGCCACCCGCGAGTCCTAGCCACGAGTCTCTGCTTCACTGCACTGTCCTGAGCATTTCTTCACACTCTCTCACACACTACCCTTACATGATTCCCACCTAAATACAAGGTTTCTAAGTGCTGTATTACAAGCAAATTTGTCATGGAATAAAGCCAACACATGGTTGATTAAATTCAAAATTACAGAAATTAATACATTATTACATTTTTTATAAGTGTTTAAACAGAAACTTAGTCATACCTAAAATCCTCGGACCAAATGCTTTGGGGAAATAAATAAACTATTACATTTTTTACTTAAGTGTTTAAACAGAACCTTAGTAATGCCTGAAGTTCTCGGACCAGATGCTTTGGAGAAATGAATACACTATTGCATTTTTTATAAGTGTTTAAACAGAACCTTAGTCATGCCTGAAGTCTTCGGACCAGATGCTTTGGGGAAATTAATACACTATTAAATTTTTTATAACTGTTTAAACAGAACATTAGTCATGCCTGAAGACCTCGGACCAAATGCTTTCGGGAAATTAATACACTATTACATTTTTTATAAGTGTTTAAACAGAACCTTAGTCATACCTAAAATCCTCGGACCAAATGCTTTGGGGAAATTAATACACTATTACATTTTTTACTTAAGTGTTTAAACAGAACCTTAGTAATGCCGGAAGTTCTCGGACCAGATGATTTGGAGAAATGAATACACTATTACATTTTTTATAAGTGTTTAAACAGAACCTTAGTCATGCCTGAAGTCTTCGGACCAGAAGCATTGGGGAAATTAATACACTATTAAATTTTTTATAAGTGTTTAAACAGAACCTTAGTCATGCCTGAAGTCCTCGGACCAGATGCTTTGGGGAAATTAATACACTATTACATTTTTTACATAAGTGTTTAAACCGAACCTTTATCATGCCTGAAGTTCTCGGACCCTTAGTCATGCCTGAAGTCCTCAGACCAGATGCTTTGGTGAAATTAATATCCTATTACATTTGTTTAAACAGAATCATAGTCATGCCTGAAGTCCTCGGACTAGACGCTTTGGGGAAATTAATACACTAGTACATTTTTTAAATAAGTGTTTAAACAAAACCTTAGTCATGACTGAAGTCCTCAGAACAGATGCTTTGGGGAAATTAATACACTATTACATATTTTACATAAGTGTTTAAACAGAACCTTAGTCATTCCTGAAGTACTCGGACCAGATGTTTTGGAGAAATTAGTACGTTATTACATTTTATATAAGTGTTTAAACAGAACCTTAGTCGTGCCTAAAGTCCTCGGACAAGATGCTTTGAGGAAATTAATACACTATTACATTTTTTACATAAGTGCTTACACAGAACCTTAGTAATGCCTGAAGTCCTCGGACCAGATGCTTTGGAGAAATGAATACACTATTACATTTCTTATAAGTGTTTAAACAGAAACTTAGTCATGCCTGAAGTCTTCGGACCAGATGCTTTTGGGAAATTAATACACTATTAAATTTTTTATATGTGTTTAAACAGAACTTTAGTCATGCCTGAAGTCCTCGAACTAGATGTTTTGGGGAAATTAATAAACTATTACATTTTTTACAAAAGTGTTGAAACAGAACCTTAGTCATGCCTAATGAACTCAGATCAGATGCTTTGGGGAAATTAATGCGCTATTACATTTTATATAAGTGTTTAAAAGAAAACATTAGTCATGCCTGAAGTACTAGGACCAGATGCTTTGGGAAAATTAATAAGCTATTACATTTTATACAAGTGTTTAAACAGAACCTTAGTCACGCCTGAAGTCCTCGAACCAGATGCTTTGGGAAAATTAATACACTGTTACATTTTCTACATAAGTGTTTAAACAGAACCTTAGTCATGCCTGAAGTCCTCGGACCCTTAGTCATGACTGAAGTCCTCAAACCAAATGTTTTGGTGAAATTAATACACTATTACATTTTTTACATAAGTGTTTAAACAGAAACTTAGTCATGCTTGAAGTCCTCGGACCAGATGCTTTGGAGAAATTAATATTCTATTACATTTTTTACATAAGTGTTTCAACAGAACCTTAGTCATGCCTGAAGTTCTCGGACCAGATGCTTTGGGGAAATTAATAAACTATTAAATTTTTTTTAAGTGTTTAAACAGAACCTTAGTCATTCCTGAAGTCCTCAGACCAGATACTTTAGGGAAATTAATACACTACTACATTTTTTATAAGTGTTTAAACGGAACCTGAGTCATGCCTGAAGTCCTCGGACTGGATGCTTTGGCGAAATTAATAAACTATTACATTTGTTACATAAGTGTTTAAACAGAACCACAGTCACGCCTGAAGTCCTGGGACCAAATGCTTTGGGGAAATTAATACACTATTACATTTTTTACATAATTATTTAAACAGAACCTTACTCATGCCTGAAGTTTTCGGACTAGATGCTTTGGGGAAATTTATACACTATTACATTTTTTATAAGTGTTTAAACAGAACCTTAATCATGCCTGAAGTCTTCAGACCAGATGCGTTGGGGAAATTAATACACTATTACATTTTTTACTTAAGTGTTTAAACAGAACCTTAGTAATGCCGGAAGTTCTCGGACCAGATGCTTTGGAGAAATGAATACACTATTACATTTTTTATAAGTGTTTAAACAGAACCTTAGTATGCCTGAAGTCTTCGGACCAGAAGCATTGGGGAAATTAATACACTATTAAATTTTTTATAAGTGTTTAAACAGAACCTTAGTCATGCCTGAAGTCCTCGGACCAGGTGCTTTGGGGAAATTAATACACTATTACATTTTTTACTTAATTGTTCCAACAGAACCTTTGTGATGCTTGATGTACTCAGATCAGATGCTTTGGGGAAATTAATGCGCTATTACATTTTATATAAGTGTTTAAACAGAACATTAGTCATGCCTGAAGTACTCGGACCAGATGCTTTGTGGAAATTAATACGCTATTACATTTTATACAAGTGTTTAAACAGAACCTTTGTCATGCCTGAAGTCCTTGAACCAGATGCTTTGGGGAAATTAATACACTATTACATTTTTTACATAAGTGTTTAAACCGAACCTTTATCATGCCTGAAGTTCTCGGACCCTTAGTCATGCCTGAAGTCCTCAGACCAGATGCTTTGGTGAAATTAATATACTATTACAATTGCTTAAACAGAATCAAAGTCATGCCTGAAGTCCTCGGACTAGATGCTTTGGGGAAATTAATACACTAGTACATTTTTTAAATAAGTGTTTAAACAAAACCTTAGTCATGACTGAAGTCCTCAGACCAGATGCTTTGGGGAAATTAATACACTATTACATATTTTACATAAGTGTTTAAACAGAACTTTAGTCATTCCTGAAGTACTCGGACCAGATGCATTGGAGAAATTAGTACGTTATTACATTTTATATAAGTGTTTAAACAGAACCTTAGTCGTGCCTGAAGTCCTCGGACAAGATGCTTTGAGGAAATTAATACACTATTACATTTTTTACATAAGTGCTTACACAGAACCTTAGTCATGCCTGAAGTCTTCAGAGCCTTAGTCAAGCCTGAAGTCCTCAGACAAGATGCTTTCGGGAAATTAATACACTATTACATTTTTTACATAAGTGTTTAAACAGAACCTTAGTCATGTCTGAAGTCCCCGGACCAAATGCTTTGGGAAAATTAATACACTATTACATTTTATGCAAGTGATTAAACAGAACCTTAGTCATGCCTGAAGTCCTCGTACCAGACGCTTTGGCCAAATTAATACACTATAACATTGTTTACATAAATGTTTAAACAGAACTTTAGTCATGCCTGAAGTCCCCGGACCAAATGCTTTGGGGAAATTAATACACTATTACATTTTTTACAGAAGTGTTTAAACAGAACCTTAGTAATGCCTGATGTCCTCGGACCAGATGCTTTGGAGAAATGAATACACTATTACATTTTTTATAAGTGTTTAAACAGAATCTTAGTCATGCCTGAATTCCTCGGACCAGATACTTTGGGGAAATTAATACACTGTTACATTTTTTAGAAGTGTTTAAACAGAACCTTAGTCATGCCTAAAGTCTTCGGACCAGATACTTTGGGGAAATTAATACACTATTACATTTCTTACATAACTATTTAAACAAAACCGCAGTCATGCCTGAAGCACTCGGACCAGAAGCTTTGTGGAAATTAATACACTATTACATTTTTTACAAGTGATTAAACAGAACCTTAATCGTGCCTGAAATCCTCCGACCAAATGCTTTGGGGAAATTAATACACAATAACATTTTTTACATAAGTGTTTAAATAGAAACTTAGTCATGCCTGAAGTCCTCGGACCAAATGCTTTAGGGAAATTAATACATTATTACATTTTTTATAAGTGTTTAAACAGAACCATAGTCAAGCCTGAAGTCCTCGTGCCAGATGCTTTGGCCAAATTAATACACTATAACATTGTTTACATAAATGTTTAAACAGAACTTTAGTCATGCCTGAAGTCCCCGGACCAAATGCTTTGGGGAAATTAATACACTATTACATTTTTTATATGTGTTTAAACAGAACCATAGTCATGCCTGAAGTCCGCGGACCAAATGCTTTGGGGAAATTAATACAGTATTACATTTTTTACAGAAGTGTTTAAACAGAACCTTAGTAATGCCTGATGTCCTCGGACCAGATGCTTTGGAGAAATGAATACACTATTACATTTTTTATAAGTGTTTAAACAGAATCTTAGTCATGCCTGAATTCCTCGGACCAGATACTTTGGGGAAACTAATACACTGTTACATTTTTTAGAAGTGTTTAAACAGAACCTTAGTCATGCCTAAAGTCTTCGGACCAGATACTTTGGGGAAATTAATACACTATTACATTTCTTACATAACTATTTAAACAAAACCGTAGTCATGCCTGAAGCCCTCGGACCAGAAGCTTTGTGGAAATTAATACACTATTACATTTTTTACAAGTGATTAAACAGAACCTTAATCGTGCCTGAAATCCTCCGACCAAATGCTTTGGGGAAATTAATACACAATAACATTTTTTACATAAGTGTTTAAATAGAAACTTAGTCATGCCTGAAGTCCTCGGACCAAATGCTTTAGGGAAATTAATACATTATTACATTTTTTATAAGTGTTTAAACAGAACCATAGTCAAGCCTGAAGTACTCGTACCAGATGCTTTGGCCAAATTAATACACTATAACATTGTTTACATAAATGTTTAAACAGAACTTTAGTCATGCCTGAAGTCCCCGGACCAAATGCTTTGGGGAAATTAATACACTATTACATTTTTTATATGTGTTTAAACAGAACCATAGTCATGCCTGAAGTCCGCGGACCAAATGCTTTGGGGAAATTAATACAGTATTACATTTTTTACAGAAGTGTTTAAACAGAACCTTAGTAATGCCTGATGTCCTCGGACCAGATGCTTTGGAGAAATGAATACACTATTACATTTTTTATAAGTGTTTAAACAGAATCTTAGTCATGCCTGAATTCCTCGGACCAGATACTTTGGGGAAACTAATACACTGTTACATTTTTTAGAAGTGTTTAAACAGAACCTTAGTCATGCCTAAAGTCTTCGGACCAGATAATTTGGGGAAATTAATACACTATTACATTTCTTACATAACTATTTAAACAAAACCGTAGTCATGCCTGAAGCCCTCGGACCAGAAGCTTTGTGGAAATTAATACACTATTACATTTTTTACAAGTGATTAAACAGAACCTTAATCGTGCCTGAAATCCTCCGACCAAATGCTTTGGGGAAATTAATACACAATAACATTTTTTACATAAGTGTTTAAATAGAAACTTAGTCATGCCTGAAGTCCTCGAACCAAATGCTTTAGGGAAATTAATACATTATTACATTTTTTATAAGTGTTTAAACAGAACCATAGTCAAGCCTGATGTCCTCGGACCAGATGCTTTAAGGAAATTAATAAACTATTACATTATTTAAAAGTGTTTAAACGGAACCTGATTCATGCCTGAAGTCCTCGGAGTAGATGCTTTGGCGAAATTAATACACTACTACATTTTTTACATAAGTGTTTAAACAGAACCACAGTCACGCCTGAAGTCAAGGGACCAAATGCTTTGAGGAAATTAATACACTATTACATTTTTTACATAATTATTTAAACAGAACCTTAGTCGTGCCTGAAGTCTTCGGACTAGATACTTTGGGGAAATTTATACACTATTACATTTTTTATAAGTGTTTAAACAGAACCTTAGTCGTGCCTGAAGTCTTCGGACCAGATGCGTTGGGGAAATTAATACACTATTAAATTTTTTATAAGTGTTTAAACAAAACCTTAGTCATGCCTGAAGTCCTCGGACCAGATGTTTTGGGGAAAGTAATACACTATCACATTTTTCATAAGTATTTAAACAAAACCTAGGTCCTGCCTGAAGTCCTCGGAATGGATGCTTTGACGAAATTAATATACTATTACATTTTTTATAAGTATTTAAACAGAACGCTAGTCGTGCGTGAAGTTTTCGAACCAGATGCTTTGGGGAAATTAATAGACTATGAAATTTTTTATAAGTGTTTAAACAGAGCCTTAGTCATGCCTGAAGTCCTCGGACCAGATGCTTTGGGGAAATGAATAAACTATTACATTTTTTACATAAGTGATTAAACAGAACCTAGGACCTGCCTGAAGTCCTCGGAATGGATGCTTTGACGAAATTAATATACTATTACATTTTTTATAAGTATTTAAACAGAACGCTAGTCGTGCGTGAAGTTTTCGAACCAGATGCTTTGGGGAAATTAATAGACTATGAAATTTTTTATAAGTGTTTAAACAGAGCCTTAGTCATGACTGAAGTCCTCAGAGCAGATGCGTTGGGGAAATTAAAACACTATTAAATTTTTTATATGTGTTTAAATAAAACCTTAGTCTTGCCTGAAGTCCTCGAACCAGATGCTTTGGGAAATTGATAGACTACTACATTTTTTACATAAGTGTTTAAATAAAACCTTTGTCCTGCCTGAAATACTCGGACCACATGCTTTGATGAAATTGCATTTTATATTAGTGTTTAAACAGAACATTAGTCATGCCTGAAGTCCTCGAACCTGATGCTTTGGAGAAATTAATACACTATTACATTTTTTCCATAAGTGTTTAAATTGAACCTTAGTCATGCCTGAAGTCCTCGGACCCTTAGTCATGCCTGAAGTCCTCAGAGAAGATGCTTTGGGAAAGTTAATACACTATTACTTTTTTTACATAAGTGTTTAAACAGAACCTTAGTCATGCCTGAAGTACTCTGACTAGATGCTTTGGGAAAATTGATGCAGTATTACATTTTTTACATAAGTGTTTAAACAGAACCTTAGTCATGCCTGAAGTCTTCGAACCAGATGCTTTGGGGAAATTAATACACAATTACATTTTCTATAAGTGTTTAAACAGAACCTTAGTCTTGCCTGAAGTCCTCGGACCAGATGCTTTGGGAAATTAATACACTATTACATTTTTTACATAAGTGTTTAAACAGAACCTTAGTCCTGCCTGAAGTACTCGGACCACATGCTTTGATGAAATTGCATTTTATATACGTGTTTAAACCGAACCTTCATCATGCCTGATGTACTTTGACCAGATGCTTTGGGGAAATTAATAAACTATTACATTTTTTACATAAGTATTTAAATAGAACCTTAGTCATGCCTGAAGTACTCTGACCAGATGCTTTGGGGAAATTAATACGCTATTACATTTTATATAAGTGTTTAAACAGTACCTTAGTCATACCTGAAGTCCTTGGACCAGATGCTTTGAGGAAATTAATACAGTATGACATTTTTTATAAGTGTTTAAACATAACCTTAGTCATGCCTGAAGTCCTCGGACTAGATGCTTTGGCGAAATGAATAAATTATTACATTTTTTACATAAGTGTTTAAACAGAACCTAAGTTTTGCCTGATGTACTCAGACCAGATGTTTTGGGGAAATTAATACATTATTATATTTTTTACGTAAGTGTTTAAGCAGAACCTTAGTCATGCCTGAAGTCCTCAGACTAGATACTTTGGGGAAATTAATACACTATTAGATTTTTTAAATAAGTGTTTAAACAAAAACTTAGTCATGACTGAGGTCCTCGGACCAGATGCTTTGGGGAAATTGATACACTATTACATCTTTTACATAAGTGTTTAAACAGAACCTAAGTCATGCCTGAACTACTCAGACCAGAGGCTCTGGAGAAATTAGTACGTTATTACATTTTATATAAGTGTTTAAACAGAACCTTATTCATGCCTGAAGTCCTCGAACCAGATTCTCTGGGGAAATTAATACACTATTAAATTTTTTACCTAAGTGCTTAAACAGAACCTTAGTCATGCTTGAAGTCCTCGGAACCTTAGTCAAGCTTGAAGTCCTCAGAGAAGAAGCTTTGGGGAAATTAATACACTATTACATTTTTTACATAACTATTTAAACAAAACCTTAGTCATGCCTGAAGCCCTCGGACCAGATGCTTTGGGGAAATTAATATACTATTACATTTTATACAAGTGATTAAACAGAACCTTAATCTTGCCTGAAATCCTCCGACAAGATGCTTTGGGGAAATTAATACACTATAACATTTTTTACATAAGTGTTTAAACAGAAACTTAGTCATGCCTGAAGTCCTCGGACCAAATGCTTTCGGGAAATTAATATACTATTACATTTTTTATAAGTGTTTAAAAAGAACCTTAGTCATACGAAAAATCCTCGGACCAAATGCTTTGGGGAAATTAATACACTATTACATTTTTTACATATGTGTTTAAACAGAACCTCAGTAATGCCTGAAGTTCTCGGACCAGATGCTTTGGAGAAATGAATACACTATTACATTTTTTATATGTGTTTAAACAGAACCTTAGTCATGCCTGATGTCTACGGACCAGATGCTTTGATGAAATAATTACACTATTAAATTTTTGATAAGTGTTTAAACAGAACCTTAGTCATGCCTGAAGTCCTCGGACCAAAAGCTTTCGGGAAATTAATAAACTATATCATTTTTTATAAGTGTTTAAACAGAACCTTAGTCATACCTAAAATCCTCGGACCAAATGCTTTTGGGAAATTAATACACTATTACATTTTTTACTTAATTTTTTAAACAGAACCTTAGTAATGCCTGAAGTCTTCGGACCAGATGCTTTGGGGAAATTAATACACTATTAAATTTTTTATAAGTGTTTAAACAGAACCTTAGTCATGCCTGAAGTCCTCGGACCAGATGCTTTAGGGAAATTAATACACTATTACATTTTTTACTTAAGTTTTCAAACAGAACCTTTGTGATGCCTGACGTACTCCGATCAGATGCTTTGGGGAAATTAATGCGCTATTACATTTTATATAAGTGTTTAAACAGAACATTAGTCATGCTTGAAGTACTCGGACCAGATGCTTTGGGGAAATTAATACGCTATTACATTTTATACTAGTGTTTAAACAGAACCCTAGTCATGCTTGAAGTCCTTGAACTAGATGCTTTGGTGAAATTAATACACTATTACATTTTTGACATAAGTGTTTAAGCCGAACCTTTATCATGCCCGAAGTTCTCGGACCCTTAGTCATGCCTGAAGTCCTCAGACCAGATGCTTTGGTGAAATTAATATACTATTACATTTGTTTACATAAGTGTTTAAACAGAATCTTAGTCATGCCTGAAGTCCTCGGACTAGATGCTTTGGGGAAATTAATACACTAGTACATTTTTTAAGTAAGTGTTCAAACAAAACCTTAGCCATGACTGAAGTCCTCAGACCAGATGCTTTGGGGAAATTAATACACAATTACATATTTTACATAATTGTTTAAACAGAACCTTAGTCATTCCTGAAGTACTCGGACCAGATGCTTTGGAGAAATTAGTACGTTATTACATTTTATATGATTGTTTAAACAGAACCTTAGTCGTGCCTGAAGTCCTCGGACAAGATGCTTTGAGGAAATTAATACACTATTACATTTTTTACATAAGTGCTTAAACAGAACGTTAGTCATGCCTGAAGTCTTCGGACCCTTAGTCAAGCCTGAAGTCGTCAGACAAGATGCTTTGGGGAGATTAATACACTATTACATTTTTTACATAAGTGTTTAAACAGAACCTTAGTCATGTCTGATGCCCTCGGACCAGATGCTTTGGGGAAATTAATACACTATTACATTTTATGCAAGTGATTAAACAGAACCTTAGTCATGCCTGAAGTCCTCGTACCAGATGCTTTGGGGAAATTAATAAACTATAACATTTTTTTCAAAATTGTTTAAACAGAACCTTAGTCATGCCTAAAGTCCCCAGACCAAATGCTTTGGGGAAATTAATACACTATTACATTTTTTATAAGTGTTTAAACAGAACCTTAGTCATGCCTGAAGTCCGCGGACTAAATGCTTTGGGGAAATTAGTACAGTATTACATTTTTTACATAAGTGTTTAAACAGAACGTTAGTAATGCCTGAAGTCCTCGGACATGATTCTTTGGAGAAATGAATACACTATTACATTTTTTATAAGTGTTTAAACAGAACCTTAGTCATGCCTGAAGTCCTCGGACCAGATGCTTTAAGGAAATTAATACACTATTACATTTTGTACTTAAGTGTTCAAACAGAACCTTAGTGATGCCTGATGTACTCAGATCAGATGATTTGGGGAAATTAATGCGCCATTACATTTTATATAAGTGTTTAAACAGAACATTAGTCTTGCCTGATGTACTCGGACCAGATGCTTTGGGGAAATTAATACGCTAATACATTTAATTCAAGTGTTTAAACAGAACCTTAGTCAAGCCAGAAGTCGTTGAACTAGATGCTTTGGAGAAATTAATACACTATTACATTTTTTACATAAGTGTTTAAACCGAACCTTTATCATGCCTGAAGTTCTCGGAACCTTAGTCATGCCTGAAGTCCTCAGACCAGATGCTTTGATGAAATTAATATACTATTACATTTGTTTACATAAGTGTTTAAACAGAATCTTAGTCATGCCTGAAGTTCTCGGACTAGATGCTTTTGGGAAATTAATACACTAGTACATTTTTTAAATAAGTATTTAAACAAAACCCTAGCCATGACTGAAGTCCTCAGACCAGATGCTTTGGGGAATATAATATACTATTACATATTTTACATAAGTGTTTAAACAGAACCTTAGTCATTCCTGAAGTAGTCGGAACAGATGCTTTGGAGAAATTAGTACGTTATTACATTTTTTATAAGTGTTTAAACAGAACCTTAGTCGTGCCTGAAGTCCTCGGAGAAGATGCTTTGAGGAAATTAATACACTATTACATTTTTTACATAAGTGCTTAAACAGAACCTTAGTCATGCCTGAAGTCTTCAGACCCTTAGTCAAGCCTGAAGTCCGCAGACAAGATGCTTTGGGGAAATTAATACACTATTACATTTTTTACATAAGTGTTTAAATAGAACCTTAGTCATGTCTTATGCCCTCGGACCAGATGCTTCGGGGAAATTAATACACTATTACATTTTATGCAAGTGATTAAACAGAACCTTAGTCATGCCTGAAGTCCTCGTACCAGATGCTTTGGGGAAATTAATACACTATAACATTTTTTACATAATTGTTTAAACAGAACCTTAGTCATGCCTAAAGTCCCCAGACCAAATGCTTTGGGAAAATTAATACACTATTACATTTTTTATAAGTGTTTAAACAGAACCTTGGTCATGCCTGAAGACCGCGGACTAAATGCTTTGGGGAAATTAATACAGTATTACATTTTTTACATAAGTGTTTAAACAGAACCTTAGTAATGCCTGAAGTCCTCGGACCAGATTCTTTGGAGAAATGAATACACTATTACATTTTTTATAAGTGTTTAAACAGAACCTTAGTCATGCCTGAAGTCTTCGGACCAGATGCTTTGGGGAAATTAATACACTATTAAATTTTTTTTAAGTGTTTAAACAGAACCTTAGTCATGCCTGAAGACCTCAGACCAGATGCTTTAAGGAAATTAATACACTATTACATTTTTTACTTAAGTGTTCAAACAGAACCTTAGTGACGCCTGATGGACTCAGATTAGATGCTTTGGGGAAATTAATGCGCCATTACATTTTTTATAAGTGTTTAAACAGAACATTAGTCTTGCCTGAAGTACTCGGACCAGATGCTTTGGGGAAATTAATACGCTATTACATTTTATTCAAGTGTTTAAACAGAACCTTAGTCAAGCCTGAAGTCGTTGAACTAGATGCTTTGGAGAAATTAATACACTATTACATTTTTTACATAAGTGTTTGAACCGAACCTTTATCATGCCTGAAGTTCTCGGACCCTAGTCATGCTTGAAGTCCTCAGACCAGATGCTTTGGTGAAATTAATATACTATTACATTTGTTTACATAAGTGTTTAAACAGAATCTTAGTCATGCCTGAAGACCTCGGACTAGATGCTTTTGGGAAATTAATACACTAGTACATTTTTTAAATAAGTATTTAAACAAAAGCTTAGCCATGACTGAAGTCCTCAGACCAGATGCTTTGGGGAAATTAATACACTATTACATATTTTACATAAGTGTTTAAACAGAACCTTAGTCATTCCTGAAGTACTCGGACCAGATGCTTTGGAGAAATTAGTACGTTATTACATTTTATATAAATGTTTAAGCAGAACCTTAGTCGTGCCTGAAGTCCTCGGACAAGATGCTTTGAGGAAATTAATACACTATTACATTTGTTACATAAGTGTTTAAACAGAACCTTAGTCATGTCTGATGCCCTCGGACCAGATGCTTTGGGGAAATTAATACACTATTACATTTTATGCAAGTGATTAAACAGAACCTTAGTAATGCCTGAAGTCCTCGGACCATATGCTTTGGGGAAATTAATACGCTATTACATTTTATACAAGTGTTTAAACAGAACCTTAGTCATGCCTGAAGTCCTTGAACTAGATGCTTTGGAGAAATTAATACACTATTACATTTTTTACATAAGTGTTTAAACCGAACCTTTATCATGCCTGAAGTTCTCGGACCCTTAGTCATGCCTGAAGTCCTCAGACCAGATGCTTTGGTGAAATTAATATACTATTACATTTGTTTACATAAGTGTTTAAACAGAATCTTAGTCAAACCTGATGTCCTCTGACAAGATGTTTTGGCGAAATTAATACACTATTACATTTTTTACATAATTGTTTAAACAGAACCTTTGTCATGTCTGATGCCCTCGGACCAGATGCTTTGGGGAAATTAATACACTATTACATTTTATGCAAGTGATTAAACAGAACCTTAGTCGTGCCTGAAGTCCTCGTACCAGATGCTTTGCGGAAATTAATACACTATAACATTTTTTACATAAGTGTTTAAACAGAACTTGAGTCATGCCTAAAGTCCCCAGACCAAATGCTTTGGGGAAATTAATACACTATTACATTTTTTAAAAGTGTTTAAACATTACCTTAGTCATGCCTAAAGTCCGCGGACCAAATGCTTTGGGGAAATTAATACAGTATTACATTTTTTACATAAGTGTTTCAACAGAACCTTAGTAATGCCCGAAGTCCTCGGACCAGATGCTTTGGAGAATTGAATACACTATTGCATTTTTTATAAGTGTTTAAACAGAACCTTAGTCTTGCCTAAAGTCCCCAGACCAAATGCTTTGGGAAAATTAATACACTATTACATTTTTTATAAGTGTTTAAACACAACCTTAGTCATGCCTGAAGTCCGCGAACCAAATGCTTTGGGGAAATTAATACAGTATTACATTTTTTACATAAGTGTTTCAACAGAACCTTAGTAATGCCTGAAGTCCTCGGACCAGATGCTTTGGAGAAATGAATACACTATTACATTTTTTATAAGTGTTTAAACAGAATCTTAGTCATGCCCGAACTCCTCAGACCAGATTCTTTGGAGAAATGAATACACTATAACATTTTTTACATAAGTGCTTAAACAGAACTTGAGTCATGCCTAAAGTCCCCAGACCAAATGCTTTGCGGAAATTAATACACTATAACATTTTTTACATAAGTGTTTAAACAGAACTTGAGTCATGCCTAAAGTCCCCAGACCAAATGCTTTGGGGAAATTAATACACTATTACATTTTTTACATAAGTGTTTAAACAAAAACTTAGCCATGATTGAAGTCCTCAGACCAGATGCTTTGGTGAAATTAATACACTATTACATATTTTACATATGTGTTTAAACAGAACCTTAGACATTCCTGAAGTACTCGGACCAGATGCTTTGGAGAAATTAGTACGTTATTACATTTTATATAAGGGTTTAAACAGAACCTTAGTCGTGCCTGTAGTCCTCGGACAAGATGCTTTGAAGAAATTAATACACTATTACATTTCTTACATAAGTGGTTAAATAGAACCTTTGTCATGCCAGAAGTCTTCAGACCCTTAGTCAAGCCTGAAGTCCACAGACAAGATGCTTTGGGGAAATTAATACACTATTACATTTTTTACATAAGTGGTTAAACAGAACCTTAGTCATGTCTGATGCCCTCGGACCAGATGCTTTAGGGAAATTAATACACTATTACATTTTATACAAGTGATTAAACAGAACCTTAGTCATGCCTGAAGTCCTCGTACCAGATGCTTTGGGGAAATTAATACACTATAACATTTTTTACATAAGTGTTTAAACAGAACCTTAGTCATGCCTAAAGTCCCCAGACCAAATGCTTTGGGGAAATTAATACACTATTACATTTTTTATAAGTGTTTAAACAGAACCTTAGTCATGCCTGAAGTCCTCGGACCAGATTCTTTGGAGAAATGAATACACTATTACATTTTTTACATAAGTGTTTAAACAGAACCTTAGTCATGCCTAAAGTCCCCAGACCAAATGCTTTGGGGAAATTAATACACTATTACGTTTTTTATAAGTGTTTAACCAGAACCTTAGTCATGCCTGAAGTCCTCGTACCAGATGCTTTGGGGAAATTAATACACTATAACATTTTTTACATAAGTGTTTAAACAGAACCTTAGTCATGCCTAAAGTCCCCAGACCAAATGCTTTGGGGAAATTAATACACAATTACATTTTTTATAAGTGCTTAAACAGAACCTTAGTCATGCCTGAGGTCTTCAGACCCTTTGTCAAGCCTTAATTCCTCAGACAAGATGCTTTGGGGAAATTAATACACTATTACATTTTTTACATAAGTGTTTAAACAGAACCTTAGTCATGTCTGATGCCCTCGGACCAGATGCTTTAGGGAAATTAATACACTATTACATTATATGCAAGTGATTAAACAGAACCTTAGTCATGCCTGAAGTCCTCGTACCCGATGCTTTGGGGAAATTAATACACTATAACATTTTTTACATAAGTGTTTAAACAGAACCTTAGTCATGCCTAAAGTCCCCAGACCAAATGCTTTGGGAAAATTAATACACTGTTACATTTTTTATAAATGTTTAAACAGAACCTTAGTCATGCCTGAAGTCTTCGGACCAGATGTTTTGGGGAAATTAATACACTATTAAATTTTTTGTAAGTGTTTAAACAGAACCTTAGTCATGCCTGAAGTCCTCTGACCAAATGCTTTAAGGAAATTAATACAGTATGACATTTTTTATAAGTGTTTAAACAAAACCTTAGTCATGCCTGAAGTCCTTGAACTAGATGCTTTGGAGAAATTAAGACAGTATTACATTTTTTACATAAGTGTTTAAATAGAACCTTAGTCATGCCTAAAGTACTCTGACCAGATGCTTTGGAGAAACTAATACGCTATTACATTTTATACAAGTGTTTAAATAGAACCTGAGTCATGCCTGAAGTCCTTGAACTAGATGCTTTGGAGAAATTAATACACTATTACATTTTTTACATAAGTGTTTAAACCGAACCTTTATCATGCTCGAAGTTCTCGGACCCTTTGTCATGCCTGAAGTCCTCAGACCAGATGCTTTGGTGAAATTAATATACTATTACATTTTTTACATAAGTGTTTCAACAGAACCTTAGTAATGCCCGAAGTCCTCGGACTAGATGCTTTGGGGAAATTAATACACTATTACATTTTATGCAAGTGATTAAACAGAACCTTAGTCATGCCTGAAGTCCTCGTACCAGATGCTTTGGGGAAATTAATACACTATAACATTTTTTACATAAGTGTTTAAACAAAACCTTAGTCATGCCTAAAGTCCCCAGACCAAATGCTTTGGGGAAATTAATAAACTATTACATTTTTTACATAAGTGTTTAAACAGAACCTTAGTCATGCCTGAAGTCCGCGGAACAAATGCTTTGGGGAAATTAATAAAGTATTACATTTTTTACATAAATGTTTAAACAGAACCTTAGTAATGCCTGAAGTCCTCGGACCAGATGCTTTGGAGGAATGAATACACTATTACATTTTTTATAAGTGTTTAAACAGAACCTTAGTCATGCCTGAAGTACTCGGACTAGATGCTTTGGGGAAATTAATACGCTATTACATTTTATACAAGTGTTTAAACAGAACCACAGTCATGCCTGAAGTCCTTGAACTAGATGCTTTGGAGAAATTAATACACTATTACATTTTTTACATAAGTGTTTAAACCGAACCTTTATCATGCCTGAAGTTCTCGGACCCTTAGTCATGCCTGAAGTCCTCAGACCAATTGCTTTGGTAAAATTAATATACTATTACATTTGTTTACATAAGTGTTTAAACAGAATCCTAGTCATGCCTGAAGTCCTCGGACTAGATGCTTTTGGGAAATTAATACATTAGTACATTTTTTAAATAAGTGTTTAAACAAAACCTTAGCCATGACTGAAGTCTTCAGACCAGATGCTTTGGGGAAATTAATACACTATTACATATTTTACATAAGTGTTTAAACAGAACCTTAGTCATTCCTGAAGTACTCGGACCAGATGCTTCGGAGAAATTAGTACGTTATTACATTTTATATAAGTGTTTAAACAGAACCTTAGTCGTGCCTGAAGTCCTCGGACAAGATGCTTTGGGGAAATTAATACACTATTACATTTTTTATAAGTGTTTAAACAGAACCTTAGTCATGCCTGAAGTCCGCGGACCAAATGCTTTGGGGAAATTAATACAGTATTACATTTTTTACATAAATGTTTAAACAGAACCTTAGTAATGCCTGAAGTCCTCGGACCAGATGCTTTGGAGAAATGAATACACTATTACATTTTTTATAAGTGTTTAAACAAAACCTTAGTCATGCCTGAAGTACTCGGACCAGATGCTTTGGGGAAATTAATACGCTATTACATTTTATACAAGTGTTTAAACAGAACCATAGTCATGTCTGATGCCCTCGGACTAGATGCTTTGGGGAAATTAATACACTATTACATTTTTTACATAAGTGTTTAAACAGAACCTTAGTCATGCCTGAAGTCCGCGGAACAAATGCTTTGGGGAAATTAATAAAGTATTACATTTTTTACATAAATGTTTAAACAGAACCTTAGTCATGCCTGAAGTACTCGGACCAGATGCTTTGGGGAAATTAATACGCTATTACATTTTATACAAGTGTTTAAACAGAACCATAGTCATGTCTGATGCCCTCGGACCAGATGCTTTGGAGAAATGAATACACTATTACATTTTTTATAAGTGTTTAAACGGAACCTTAGTCATGCCTGAAGTCTTCGGACCAGATGCTTTGGGGAAATTAATACACTATTAAATTTTTTATAAGTGTTTAAACAGAACCTTAGTCATGCCTGAAGTCCTCGGACCAGATGCTTTGGGGAAATTAATACACTATTACATTTTTTACATAAGTGTTTAAACAGAACCTTAGTCATGCCTGAAGTCCGCGGAACAAATGCTTTGGGGAAATTAATAAAGTATTACATTTTTTACATAAATGTTTAAACAGAACCTTAGTCATGCCTGAAGTACTCGGACTAGATGCTTTGGGGAAATTAATACGCTATTATATTTTATACAAGTGTTTAAACAGAACCATAGTCATGCCTGAAGTCCTTGAACTAGATGCTTTGGAGAAATTAATACACTATTACATTTTTTACATAAGTGTTTAAACCGAACCTTTATCATGCCTGACGTTCTCGGACCCTTAGTCATGCCTGAAGTCCTCAGACCAAATGCTTTGGTAAAATTAATATACTATTACATTTGTTTACATAAGTGTTTAAACAGAATCCTAGTCATGCCTGAAGTCCTCGGACTAGATGCTTTAGGGAAATTAATACACTAGTACATTTTTTAAATACGTGTTTAAACAAAACCTTAGCCATGACTGAAGTCTTCAGACCAGATGCTTTGGGGAAATTAATACACTATTACATATTTTATATAAGTGTTTAAACAGAACCTTAGTCATTCCTGAAGTACTCGGACCAGATGCTTCAGAGAAATTAGTACGTTATTACATTTTATATATGTGTTTAAACAGAATCTTAGTCGTGCCTGAAGTCCTCGGACAAGATGCTTTGGGGAAATTAATACACTATTACATTTTTTATAAGTGTTTAAACAGAACCTTAGTCATGCCTGAAGTCCGCGGGCGAAATGCTTTGGGGAAATTAATACAGTATTACATTTTTTACATAAATGTTTAAACAAAACCTTAGTAATGCCTGAAGTCCTCGGACCAGATGCTTTGGAGAAATGAATACACTATTACATTTTTTATAAGTGTTTAAACAGAACCTTAGTCATGCCTGAAGTCCACGGACCAAATGCTTTGGGGAAATTAATACAGTATTACATTTTTTACATAAATGTTTAAACTGAACCTTAGTAATGCCTGAAGTCCTCGGACCAGATGCTTTGGAGAAATGAATACACTATTACTTTTTTTATAAGTGGTTAAACAAAACCTTAGTCAATTCTGAAGTACTCGGACCAGATGCTTTTGGGAAATTAATTCGCTATTACATTTTATACAAGTGTTTAAACAAAACCATAGTCATGTCTGATGCCCTCGGACTAGATGCTTTGGGGAAATTAATACACTATTACATTTTATGCAAGTGATTAAACAGAACCTTAGTCATGCCTGAAGTCCTCGTACCAGATGCTTTGGGGAAATTAATACACTATAACATTTTTTACATAAGTGTTTAAACAAAACCTTAGTCATGCCTGAAGTACTCGGACCAGATGCTTTGGGGAAATTAATACGCTATTACATTTTATACTAGTGTTTAAACAAAACCATAGTCATGTCTGAGGCCCTCGGACTAGATGCTTTGGGGAAATTAATACACTATTACATTTTATGCAAGTGATTAAACAGAACCTTAGTCATGCCTGAAGTCCTCATACCAGATGCTTTGGGGAAATTAATACACTATTACATTTTATGCAAGTGATTAAACAGAACCTTAGTCATGCCTGAAGTACTCGGACCAGATGCTTTGGGGAAATTAATACGCTATTACATTTTATACAAGTGTTTAAACAAAACCATAGTCGTGTCTGATGCCCTCGTACTAGATGCTTTGGGGAAATTAATACACTATTACATTTTATGCCAGTGATTAAACAGAACCTTAGTCATGCCTGAAGTACTCGGACCAGATGCTTTGGGGAAATTAATACGCTATTACATTTTATACAAGTGTTTAAACAAAACCATCGACATGTCTGATGCCCTTGGACTAGAAGCTTTGGGGAAATTAATACACCATTACATTTTATGCAAGTGATTAAACAGAACCTTAGTCATGCCTGAAGTCCTCGTACCAGATGCTTTGGGGAAATTAATACACTATTACATTTTCTACATAAGTGTTTAAACAGAACCTTAGTCATGCCTGAAGTCCGCGGAACAAATGCTTTGGGGAAATTAATAAAGTATTACATTTTTTACATAAATGTTTAAACAGAACCTTAGTCATGCCTGAAGTACTCGGACTAGATGCTTTGGGGAAATTAATACGCTATTACATTTTATACAAGTGTTTAAACAGAACCATAGTCATGCCTGAATTCCTTGAACTGGATGCTTTGGAGAAATTAATACACTATTACATTCTTTACATAAGTGTTTAAACCGAACCTTTATCATGCCTGTAGTTCTCGGACCCTTAGTCATGCCTGAAGTCCTCAGACCAAATGCTTTGGTAAAATTAATATACTATTACATTTGTTTACATAAGTGTTTAAACAGAATCCTAGTCATGCCTGAAGTCCTCGGACTAGATGCTTTTGGGAAATTAATACACTAGTACATTTTTTAAATAAGTGTTTAAACAAAACCTTAGCCATGACTGAAGTATTCAGACCAGATGCTTTGGGGAAATTAATACACTATTACATATTTTACATAAGTGTTTAAACAGAACCTTAGTCATTCCTGAAGTACTCGGAGCAGATGCTTCAGAGAAATTAGTACGTTATTACATTTTATATAAGTGTTTAAACAGAACCTTAGTCGTGCCTCAAGTCCTCGGACAAGATGCTTTGGGGAAATTAATACACTATTACATTTTTTATAAGTGTTTAAACAGAACCTTAGTCATGCCTGAAGTCCGCGGACCAAATGCTTTGGGGAAATTAATACAGTATTACATTTTTTACATAAATGCTTAAACAGAACCTTAGTAATGCCTGAAGTCCTCGGACCAGATGCTTTGGAGAAATGAATACACTATTACATTTTTTATAAGTGTTTAAACAAAACCTTAGTCATGCCTGAAGTACTCGGACCAGATGCTTTGGCGAAATTAATACGCTATTACATTTTATACAAGTGTTTAAACAGAACCTTAGTTATGCCTGAAGAACTTGAACTAGATGCTTTGGAGAAATTAATACACTATTACATTTTTTACATAAGTGTTTAAACCGAACGTTTATCATGCCTGAAGTTCTCGGACTCTTAGTCATGCCTGAAGTCCTCAGACCAGATGCTTTGGTGAAATTAATATACTATTACATTTGTTTACATAAGTGTTTAAACAGAATCCTAGTCATGCCTGAAGTCCTCGGACTAGATGCTTTTGGGAAATTAATACACTAGTAAATTTTTTACATAAGTGTTTAAACAAAACCTTAGCCATGACTGAAGTCTTCAGACCAGATGCTTTGAGGAAATTAATACACTATTACATCTTTTACATAATTGCTTAAACAGAACCTTAGTCATGCCTGAAGTCTTCAGACCCTTAGTCAAGCCTGAAGTCCTCAGACAAGAGGCTTTGGGGAAATTAATACACTATTACATTTTTTACATAAGTTTTTAAACAGAACCTTAGTCATGTCTGATGCCCTCGGACTAGATGCTTTGGGGAAATTAATACACCATTACATTTTATGCAAGTGATTTAACAGAACCTTAGTCATGCCTGAAGTCCTCGTACCAGATGCTTTGTGGAAATTAATACACTGTAACATTTTTTACATAAGTGTTTAAACAGAACCTTAGTCATGCCTAAAGTCCCCAGACCAAATGCTTTGGGGAAATTAATACACTATTACATTTTTTATAAGTGTTTAAACAGAACCTTAGTCATGCCTGAGGTCCGCGGACCAAAAGCTTTGGGGAAATTAATACAGTATTACATTTTTTACATAAATGTATAAACAGAACCTTAGTAATGCCTGAACTCCTCGGACCAGATGCTTTGGAGAAATGAATACACTATTACATTTTTTATAAGTGTTTAAACGGAACCTTAGTCATGCCTGAAGTCTTCGGACCAGATGCTTTGGGGAAATTAATACACTATTAAATTTTTTATAAGTGTTTAAACAGAACCTTAGTCATGCCTGAAGTCCTCGGACCAGATGCTTTGGGGAAATTAATAAACTATTACATTTTTTATAAGTGTTTAAACAGAACCTTTGTCATACCTGAAGTCCTCGGACCAGATGCTTTGGGGAAATTAATACACTATTAAGTTTTTTATAAGTGTTTAAACAGAACCTTTGTCAAACCTGAAGTTCTCGGACCAGATGTTTTAGAAAAATTAATACACTCTTACATTTTTTAATGAAGTGTTCGAACAGAACCTTAGTGATGCCTGATGTACTCAGATCAGATTCTTTGGGGAAATTAATGCGCTATTACATTTTATATAAGTTTTTAAACAGAACATTAGTCATGTCTGAAGTACTCGGACCAGATGCTTTGGGGAAATTAATACGCTATTACATTTTATACAAGTGTTTAAACAGAACCTTAGTCATGCCTGAAGTCCTTGAACTAGATGCTTTGGAGAAATTAATACACTAGTCCATTTTTTACAAAAGTGTTTAAATAGAACCTTAGTCATGCCTGAAGTACTCTGACCAGATGTTTTGGGGAAATTAATACGCTATTACATTTTATATAAGTGTTTAAACAGAACCTTAGTCATCCCTGAAGTCCTTGGACCAGATGCTTTGAGGAAATTAATACAGTATGACATTTTTTATAAGTGTTTAAACAGAACCTTAGTCATGCCTGAAGTCCTTGAACTAGATGCTTTGGAGAAATTAATACACTATTACATTTTTTACATAAGTGTTTAAATAGAACCTTAGTTATGCCTGAAGTACTCTGACCAGATGCTTTGGAGAAACTAATACGCTATTACATTTTATATAAGTGTTTAAACAGAACCTTAGTCATCCCTGAAGTCCTTGGACCAGATGCTTTGAGGAAATTAATACAGTATGACATTTTTTATAAGTGTTTAAACAGAACCTTAGTCATGCCTGAAGTCCTTGAACTAGATGCTTTGGAGAAATTAATACACTATTACATTTTTTACATAAGTGTTTAAACAGAACCTTAGTCATGTCTGATGCCCTCGGACTAGATGCTTTGGGGAAATTAATACACTATTACATTTTATGCAAGGGATTAAACAGAACCTTAGTCATGCCTGAAGTCCTCGTACCAGATGCTTTGTGGAAATTAATACACTATAACATTTTTTACATAAGTGTTTAAACAAAACCTTAGTCATACCAAAAATCCTCGGACCAAATGCTTTGGGGAAATTAATAAACTATTACATTTTTTACTCAATTTTTTAAACAGCACCTTAGTAATGCCTGAAGTCCTTGAACTAGATGCTTTGGAGAAATTAATACAGTATTACATTTTTTACATAAGTGTTTAAACCGAACCTTTATCATGCCCGAAGTTCTCGAACCCTTAGACATGCCTAAAGTCCTCAGAGCAGATGCTTTGGTGAAATTAATATACTATTACATTTGTTTACATAAGTGTTTAAACAGAATCTTAGTCATGCCTGAAGTCCTCGGACTAGATGCTTTGGGGAAATTAATACACTAGTACATTTTTTAAGTAAGTGTTTAAACAAAACCTTAGCCATGACTGAAGTCCTCAGACCAGATGCTTTGGGGAAATTAAAACACTATTACATATTTTACATAAGTGTTTAAACAGAACCTTAGTCATTCCTGAAGTACTCGGACCAGATGCTTTGGAGAAATTAGTACGTTATTACATTTTTTATAAGTGTTTAAACAGAGCCTTAGTCGTGCCTGAAGTCCTCGGACAAGATGCTTTGAGGAAATTAATAAACTATTGCATTTTTTACATAAGTGCTTAAACAGAACCTTAGTCATGCCTGAAGTCTTCAGACCCTTAGTCAAGCCTGAAGTCCTCAGACAACATGCTTTGGGGAAATTAATACACCATTACATTTTTTACATAAGTGTTTAAACAGAACCTTAGTCATGTCTGATGCCCTCGGACCAGATGCTTTGGGGAAATTAATACACTATTACATTTTTTATAAGTGTTTAAACAGAACCGTAGTCATGCCCGAAGTCCGCGGACCAAATGCTTTGGGGAAATTAATACAGTATTACATTTTTTACATAAGTGTTTAAACAGAACCTCAGTAATGCCTGAAGTCCTCGGACTAGATTCTTTGGAGAAATGAATACACAATTACATTTTTTATAAGTGTTTAAACAGAACCTTAGTCATGCCTGAAGTCTTCGGACCAGATGCTTTGGGGAAATTAATACACTATTAAATTTTTTATAAGTGTTTAAAAGAACCTTAGTCATGCCTGAAGTCCTCGGACCAGATACTTTAAGGAAATTAATACACTATAACATTTTTTACATTAGTGTTTAAACAGAACCTTAGTCATGCCTAAAGTCCCCAGACCAAATGCTTTGGGGAAATTAATACACTATTACATTTTTTATATGTGTTTAAACAGAACCTTAGTCATGCCTGAAGTCCGCGGACCAAATGCTTTAGGGAAATTAATACAGTATTACATTTTTTACATAAGTGTTTCAACAGAACCTTAGTCAAGCCTGAAGTCGTTGAACTAGATGCTTTGGAGAAATTAATACACTATTACATTTTTTACATAAGTGTGTAAACCGAACCTTTATCATGCCTGAAGTTCTCGGACCCTTAGTCATGCCTGAAGTCCTCAGACCAGATGCTTTGGTGAAATTAACATACTATTACATTTGTTTACATAAGTGTTTAAACAGAATCCTAGTCATGCCTGAAGTCCTCGGACTCGATGCTTTTTGGGAAATTAATACACTAGTATATTTTATAAATATGTATTTAAAGAAAACCTTAGCCCTGACTGAAGTCTTCAGACCAGATGCTTTGGGGAAATTAATAGACTATTACATATTTTACATAAGTGTTTAAACAGAACCTTAGTCATGCCTAAAGTCCCCAGACCAAATGCTTTGGGGAAATTAATACACTATTACATTTTTTATAAGTGTTTAAACAGAACCGTTGTCATGCCCGAAGTCCGCGGACCAAATGCTTTGGGGAAATTAATAAAGTATTACATTTTTTACATAAGTGTTTAAACAGAACCTCAGTAATGCCTGATGTCCTCGAACCAGATGGTTTGGAGAAATTAATACACTGTTACATTTTTTACATAAGTGTTTAAATTGAACCTTAGTCATGCCTGAATTCCTCGGACCTTTAGTCATGCCTGAAGTCCTCAGACCAGATGCTTTGGTGAAATTAATATACTACTACATTTGTTTACATAAGTGTTTAAACAGAATCTTAGTCATACCGGAAGTCCTCGGACTAGATGCTTTGGGGAAATTAATACACTAGTACATTTTTTAAATATGTGTTTAAACAAAAACTTAGCCATGATTGAAGTCCTCAGACCAGATGCTTTGGGGAAATTAATACACTATTACATATTTTACATAAGTGTTTCAACAGAACCTTAGTCATTCCTGAAGTACTCGGACCAGATGCTTTGGAGAAATTAGTACGTTATTACATTTTATATAAGTGTTTAAACAGAACCTTAGTCGTGCCTGAAGTCCTCGGACAAGATTCTTTGAGGAAATTAATACACTATTACATTTTTTACATAAGTGCTTAAACAGAACCTTAGTCAAGCCTGAAGTCTTCAGACCCTTAGTCAAGCCTGAAGTCCTCAGACGAGATGCTTTGGGGAAATTAATACACTATTACATTTTTTACATAAGTGTTTAAACAGAACCTTAGTCATATCTGATGCCCTCGGACCAGATGCTTTAGGGAAATTAATACACTATTACATTTTATGCAAGTGAATAAACAGAACCTTAGTCATGCCTGAAGTCCTCGTACCAGATGCTTTGGGGAAATTAATACACTATAACATTTTTTACGTAAGTGTTTAAACAGAACCTTAGTCATGCCTAAAGTCCCCAGACCAAATGCTTTGGGGAAATTAATACACTATTACATTTTTTATAAGTGTTTAAACAGAACCTTAGTCATGCCTGAAGTCCGCGGACCAAACGCTTTGGGGAAATTAATATAGTAGTACATTTTTTATAAGTGTTTAAACAGAACCTTACTCATGCCTGAAGTCTTCGGACCAGATGCTTTGGGGATATTAATACACTATTAAATTTTTTATAAGTGTTTAAATAGAACCTTAGTCGTGCCTGAAGTTCTCGGACCTGATGCTTTAGGGAAATTAATACACTATTACATTTTTTAATTAAGCCTTCAAACAGAACCTTAGTGATGCCTGAAGTACTCAGATCAGATGCTTTGAGGAAATTAATGCGCTATTACATTTTATATAAGTGTTTAAACAGAACATTAGTCATGCCTGAAGTACTCGGACCAGATGCTTTGGGGAAATTAATAAGCTATTACATTTTATACAAATGTTTAAACAGAACCTTAGTCATGCCTGAAGTCCTTGAACTAGATGCTTCGGAGAAATTAATACACTATTACATTTTTTACATAAGTGTTTAAACCGAACCTTTATCATGCCTGAATTTCTCGGACCCTTAGTCATGCCTGAAGTCCTCAGACCAGATGCTTTGGTGAAATTAATATACTATTACATTTGTTTACATAAGTGTTTAAACAGAATCTTAGTCAAGCCTGAAGTCCTCAGACAAGATGCTTTGTGGAAATTAATACACTATTACATTTTTTACATAACTGTTTAAACAGAACCTTTGTCATGTCTGATGCCCTCGGGCCAGATGCTTTGGGGAAATTAATACACTATTACATTTTATGCAAGTGATTAAACAGAACCTTAGTCATGCCTGAAGTCCTCGTACCAGATGCTTTGGGGAAATTAATACACTATAACATTTCTTACATAAGTGTTTAAACAGAACCTTAGTCATGCCTAAAGTCCCCAGACCAAATGCTTTGGGGAAATTAATACACTATTACATTTTTTATGTGTTTAAACAGAACCTTAGTCATGCCTGAAGTCCGCGGACCAAATGCTTTAGGGAAATTAATACAGTATTACATTTTTTACATAAGTGTTTCAACAGAACCTTAGTAATGCCTAAAGTCCTCGAACCAGATGCTTTGGAGAAATGAATACACTATTGAATTTTTTATGTGTTTAAAGAGAACCTTAGTCATGCCTAAAGTCCTCGGACCAGATGCTTTGGGGAAATTAATACACTATAACATTTTTTACATAAGTGTTTAAACAGAACCTTAGTCTTGCCTGAAGTCCTCGGACCCTTAGTCAAGCTTGAAGTCCTCAGAGAAGAAGCTTTGGGGAAATTAATACACTATTACATTTTTTACATAACTATTTAAACAAAACCTTAGTCAGGCCTGAAACCCTCGGACCAGATGCTTTGGGAAATTAATATACTATTACATTTTATACAAGTGATTAAACAGAACCTTAATCATGCCTGAAATCCTCCGACCAGATGCTTTGGGGAAATTAATACACTATAACATTTTTTACATAATTGTTTAAACAGAAACTTAGTCATGCCTAAAGTCCTCGGACCAATTGCTTTTGGGAAATTAATACACTATTACATTATTTATAAGTGTTTAAACAGAACCTTAGTCATACCTAAAATCCTCGGCCCAAATGCTTTGGGGAAATTAATACACTATTACATTTTTTACTTAAGTGTTTAAACAGAACCTTAGTAATGCCTGAAGTTCTCGGACCAGATGCTTTGGAGAAATGAATACACTATTACATTTTTTATAAGTGTTTAAAAAGAACCTTAGTCATGCCTGAAGTCTTCAGACCAGATGCTTTGGGAAATTAATACACTATTAAATTTTTTATAAGTGTTTAAACAGAACCTTAGTCATGCCTGAAGTCCTCGGACCAGATGCTTTAGGGAAATTAATACACTATTACATTTTTTACTTAAGTGTTCAAACAGAACCTTAGTGATGCCTGATGTACTCAGATCAGATGCTTTGGGGAAATTAATGCGCTATTACATTTTATATAAGTGTTTAAACAGAACATTAGTCATGCCTGAAGTACTCGGACCAGATGCTTTGGGGAAATTAATACGCCATTACATTTTATACAAGTGTTGAAACAGAACCTTAGTCATGCCTGAAGTCCTTGAACTAGATTCTTTGGAGAAATTAATACACTATTACATTTTTTACATAAGTGTTTATACCGAACCTTTATCATGCCTGAAGTTCTCGGACCCTTAGTCATGCCTGAAGTCCTCAGACCAGATGCTTTGGTGAAATTAATACACTAGTACATTTTTTAAATAAGTGTTTAAACAAAAACTTAGCCATGATTGAAGTCCTCAGACCAGATGCTTTGGGGAAATTCATACACAATTAAATTTCTTATAAGTGTTTAAACAGAACCTTAGTCATACCTAAAATCATCGGACCAAATGCTTTGGGGAAATTAATACACTATTACATTTTTTACTTAAGTGTTTAAACAGAACCTTAATAATGCCTGAAGTTCTCGGACCAGATGCTTTGGAGAAATGAATACACTATTACATTTTTTATAAGTGTTTAAACAGAACCTTAGTCATGCCTTAGGTCTTCGGACCTGATGCTTTGGGGAAATTAATACACTATTAAATTTTTTATAAGTGTTTAAACAGAACCTTAGTCATGCCTGAAGTCCTCGGACCTAAAGCTTTCGAGAAATTAATACACTATTTCATTTTTTATAATTGTTTAAACAGAACCTTAGTCATACCTAAAATCCTTGGACCAAATGCTTTGGGGAAATTAATACACTATTACATTTCTTACGTAAGTGTTTAAACTGAACCTTAGTAATGCCTGAAGGTCTCGGACCAGATGCTTTGGAGAAATGAATAAACTATTACATTTTTTATAAGTGTTTAAACAGAACCTTAGTCATGCCTGAAGTCTTCGGACTAGATGCTTTAGGGAAATTAATACACTATTACATTTTTTACTTAAGTGTTCAAACAGAACCTTAGTGATGCCTGATGTACTCAGATCAGATGCTTTGGGGAAATTAATGCGCTATTACATTTTATATAAGTGTTTAAACAAAACATTAGTCATCCCTGAAGTACTCAGACCAGATGCTATGGGGAAATTAATACGCTATTACATTTTATACAAGTGTTTAAACAAAACCTTAGTCATGCCTGAAGTCCTTGAACTAGATGCTTTGGAGAAATTAATACACTATTACATTTTTTACATAAGCGTTTAAACTGAACCTTTATCATGCCTGAAGTTCTCGGACCCTTAGTCATGCCTGAAGTCCTCAGACCAGATGCTTTGGTGAAATTAATATACTATTACATTTGTATACATAAGTGTTTAAACAAAATCTTAGTCATGCCGGAAGTCCTCGGACTAGATGCTTTAGGGAATTTAATGCACTAGTAAATTTTTTAAATAAGTGTTTAAACAAAAACTTAGCCATGATTGAAGTCCTCAGACCAGATGCTTTGGGGAAATTAATACACTATTACATATTTTACATAAGTGTTTAAACAGAACCTTAGTCATTCCTGAAGTACTCGGACCAGATGCTTCGGAGAAATTAGTACGTTATTACATTTTATATAAGTGTTTAAACAGAACCTTAGTCGTGCCTGACGTCCTCGGACAAGATGCTTTGAGGAAATTAATACACTATTACATTTTTTACATAAGTGCTTAAACAGAACCTTAGTCATGCCTGGAGTCTTCAGACCCTTAGTCAAGCCTGAAGTCCTCGGACAAGATGCATTGGGGAAATTAATACACTATTACATTTTTTACATAAGTATTTAAACAGAACCTTAGTCATGCCTGAAGTCCTCTTACCAGATGCTTTGGGGAAATTAATACACTATAACATTTTTTACATAAGTTTTTAAACAGAACCTTAGTCATGCCTAAAGTCCCCAGACCAAATGCTTTGGGGAAATTAATACACTATTACATTTTTTATAAGTGTTTAAACAGAACCTTAGTTATGCCTGAAGTCCGCGGACCAAACGCTTGGGGGAAATTAATACAGTAGTACATTTTTTACATAAGTGTTTAAACAAAACCTTAGTAATGCCTGAAGTCCTCGGACCAAATGCTTTGGAGAAATGAAGACACTATTACATTTTTTATAAGTGTTTAAACAGAACCTTAGTCATGCCTGAAGTCTAGGGACCAGATGCTTTGGGGAAATTAATACACTATTAAATTTTTTATAAGTGTTTAAATAGAACCTTAGTCATGTCGGAAGTTCTCGGACCTAATGCTTTAGGGAAATTAATACACTATTACATTTTTTAATTAAGTGTTCAAACAGAACCTTAGTGATGCCTGATGTACTCAGATCAGATGCTTTGGGGAAATTAATGCGCTATTACATTTTATATAAGTGTTTAAACAGAACATTAGTCATGCCTGAAGTACTCGGACCAGATACTTTGGGGAAATTAATTCGCTATTACATTTTATACAAGTGTTTAAACAGAACCTTAGTCATGCCTAAAGTCCTTGAACTAGATGCTTCGGAGAAATTAATACACTATTACATTTTTTACATAAGTGTTTAAACCGAACCTTTATCATGCCTGAAGTTCTCGGACCCTTAGTCATGCCTGAAGTCCTCAGACCAGATGCTTTTGTGAAATTAATATACTATTACATTTGTTTACATAAGTGTTTAAACAGAATCTTAGTCAAGCCTGAAGTCCTCAGACAAGATGCTTTGGGGAAATTAATACACTATTACATTTTTTACATAACTGTTTAAACAGAACCTTTGTCATGTCCGATGCCCTCGGACCAGATGCTTTGGGGAAATTAATACACTATTACATTTTATGCAAGTGATTAAACAGAACCTTAGTCATGCCTGAAGTCCTCGTACCAGTTGCTTTGGGGAAATTAATACACTATAACATTTTTTACATAAGTGTTTAAACAGAACCTTAGTCATGCCTAAAGTCCCCAGACCAAATGCTTTGGGGAAATTAATACACTATTACATTTTTTATATGTGTTTAAACAGAACCTTAGTCATGCCTGAAGTCCGCGGACCAAATGCTTTAGGGAAATTAATACAGTATTACATTTTTTACATAAGTGTTTCAACAGAACCTTAGTAATGCCTAAAGTCCTCGGACCAGATGCTTTGGAGAAATGAATACACTATTGAATTTTTTTATGTGTTTACAGAGAACCTTAGTCATGCCTAAAGTCCTCGGACCAGATGCTTTGGGGAAATTAATACACTATAACATTTTTTACATAAGTGTTTAAACAGAACCTTAGTCTTGCCTAAAGTCCCCAGACCAAATGCTTTGGGGAAATTAATAAACTATTACATTTTTTATAAGTGTTTAAACAGAACCCTGGTCATGCCTGAAGTCCGCGGACCAAATGCTTTGGGGAAATTAATACAGTATTACATTTTTTACATAAGTGTTTTAACAGAACCTTAGTAATGCCTGAAGTCCTCGGACCAGATGCTTTGGAGAAATGAATACACTATTACATTTTTTATAAGTGTTTAAACAGAACCTTAGTCATGCCTGCAGTCCTCGGACCAGATGCTTTGGGGAAATTAATACACTATTACATTTTTTACATAATTATTTAAACAGAACCTTACTCATGGCTGAAGTCTTCGGACCAGATGCTTCAGGGAAGTTTATACCCTATTATATTTTTTATAAGTGTTTAAACAGAACCTTAGTCGTGCCTGAACACTTCGGACCAGATGCGTTGGGGAAATTAATACACTATTAAGTTTTTTATAAGTGTTTAAACAAAACCTTAGTCATGCCTGAAGTCCTCGGACCAGATGCTTTGGGGAAATTAATACATTGTTACATTTTTTAAATAAGCGTTCAAACAGAACCTTAGTCATGCCTGAAGTGTTCGGACCCGATGTTTTGGGGAAAGTAATACACTATCACATTTTTTATAAGTGTTTAGACAAAACCAAAGTCCTGCCCGAAGTCCTCGGAACGGATGCTTTGGCGAAATTAATACACTATTACGTTTTTCATAAGTATTTAAACAGAACCCTAGTCGTGCGTGAAGTTTTCGGACCAGATGTTTTGGGGAAATTAATAAACTATGAAATTTTTTATAAGTGTTTAAACATAACCTTAGTCATGCCTGAAGTCCTCGGACCAAATGCTTTGGGGAAATGAATAAATTATTACATTTTTTACATAAGTGTTTAAACAGAACCTAAGTTTTGCCTGATGTACTCAGACCAGATGTTTTGGGGAAATTAATACATTATTACATTTTTTACGTAAGTGTTTAAGTAGAACCTTAGTCATGCCTGAAGTCCTCAGACCAGATCCTTAGGGGAAATTAATACACTAATACATTTTTTAAATAAGTGTTTAAACAAAAACTTAGTCATGACTGAAGTCCTCGGACCAGATGCTTTGGGGAAATTGAAACACTATTACAACTTTTACATAAGTGTTTAAACAGAACCTAAGTCATGCCTGAACTACTCAGACCAGAAGCTCTGGGGAAATTTGTACGTTATTACATTTTATATAAGTGTTTAAACAGAACCTTAGTCATACCTGAAGTCCTCGAACCAGATTCTCTGGGGAAATTAATACACAATTACATTTTTTACCTAAGTGCTTAAACAGAACCTTAGTCATGCCTGAAGTCCTCGGACCCTTAGTCAAGCTTGATGTCCTCAGAGAAGAAGCTTTGGGGAAATTAATACACTATTACATTTTTTACATAACTATTTAAACAAAAACTTAGTCAAGCCTGAAGCCCTCGGACCAGATGCTTTGGGAAATTAATATACTATTACATTTTATACAAGAGATTAAACTGACCTTTAATCATGCCTGAAATCCTCCGACCAGATGCTTTGGGGAAATTAATACACTATAACATTTTTTACATAATTGTTTAAACAGAAACTTAGTCATGCCTAAAGTCCTCGGACCAAATGCTTTTGGGAAATTAATACACTACTACATTTTTTATAAGTGTTTAAACAGAACCTTAGTCATACCTAAAATCCTTGGACCAAATGCTTTGGGGAAATTAATACACTATTACATTTTTTACTTAAGTGTTTAAACAGAACCTTAGTAATGCCTGAAGTTCTCGGACCAGATGCTTTGGAGAAATGAATACACTATTACATTTTTTATAAGTGTTTAAAAAGAACCTTAGTCATGCCTGAAGTCTTCGGACGAGATGCTTTGGGGAAATTAATACACTATTAAATTTTTTATAAGTGTTTAAACAGAACCTTAGTCATGCCTGAAGTCCTCGGACCAGATGCTTTAGGGAAATTAATACACTATTACATTTTTTACTTAAGTGTTCAAACAGAACCTTAGTGATGCCTGATGTACTCAGATCAGATGCTTTGGAGAAATTCATGCGCTATTACATTTTATATAAGTGTTTAAACAGAACATTAGTCATGCCTGTAGTACTCGGACCAGATGCTTTGGGGAAATTAATACGCCATTACATTTTATACAAGTGTTTAAACAGAACCTTAGTCATGCCTGAAGTCCTTGAAGTAGATGCTTTGGAGAAATTAATACACTATTACATTTTTTACATAAGTGTTTAAACCGAACCTTTATCATGCCTGAAGTTCTCGGACCCTTAGTCATGCCAGAAGTCCTCAGACCAGATGCTTTGGTGAAATTAATATACTATTACATTTGTATACATAAGTGTTTAAACAGAATCTTAGTTATGCCTGAAGTCCTCGGACTAGATGCTTTGGGGAAATTAATACACTAGTACATTTTTTAAATAAGTGTTTAAACAAAAACTTAGCCATGATTGAGGTCTTTAGACCAGATGCTTTGGGGAAATTAATACACTATTACATATTTTACATAAGTGTTTAAACATAACCTTAGTCATTCCTGAAGTACTCGGACCAGATGCTTTGGAGAAATTAGTTCGTTATTACAATTTATGCAAGTGAGTAAACAGAACCTTAGTCATGCCTGAAGTCCTCGTAGCAGATGCTTTGGGGAAATTAATACACTATAACATTTTTTACATAAGTGTTTAAACAGAACCTTAGTCATGCCTGAAGTCCTCGGACCAGATTCTTTGGAGAAATGAATACACTATTAATTTTTTATAAGTGTTTAAACAGAACCTTAGTCAGGCCTGAAGTCTTCGGACCAGATGCTTTGGGGAAATTAATACACTATTAAATTTTTTATAAGTGTTTAAACAGAACGTTAGTCATGCCTGAAGTCCTCGGACCAAATGCTTTAGGGAAATTAATACAGTATGACATGTTTTATAAGTGTTTAAACAGAACCTTAGTCATGCATGAAGTCCTTGAACTAGATGCTTTGGAGAAATTAATACACTATTACATTTTTTACATAAGTATTTAAATATAACCTTAGTCATGCCTGAAGTACTCGGACCCTTAGTCATGCCTGAAGTCCTCAGACCAGATGCTTTGGTGAAATTAATATACTAATACATTTGTTTACATAAGTGTTTAAACAAAATCCTAGTCATGCCTGAAGTCCTCGGACTAGATGCTTTTGGGAAATTAATACACTAGTACATTTTTTAAATAAGTGTTTAAACAAAACCTTAGCCATGACTGAAGTCTTCAGACCAGATGCTTTGGGGAAATTAATACACTATTACATATTTTACATAAGTGTTTAAACAGAATCTTAGTCATTCCAGAAGTACTCGGACCAGATGCTTTGGAGAAATTAGTACGTTATTACAATTTACATAAGTGTTTAAACAGAACCTTAGTCGTGCCTGAAGTCCTCAGACAAGATGCTTTGAGGAAATTAATACACTATTACATTTTTTACATAAGTGCTTAAACAGAACCTTAGTCATGCCTAAAGTCTTCAGACCCTTAGTCAAGCCTGAAGTCCACAGACAAGATGCTTTGGGGAAATTAATACACTATTACGTTTTTTACATAAGTGTTTAAACAGAACCTTAGTGATGCCTGATGTACTCAGATCAGATGCTTTGGAGAAATTCATGCGCTATTACATTTTATATAAGTGTTTAAACAGAACATTAGTCATGCCTGTAGTACTCGGACCAGATGCTTTGGGGAAATTAATACGCCATTACATTTTATACAAGTGTTTAAACAGAACCTTAGTCATGCCTGAAGTCCTTGAAGTAGATGCTTTGGAGAAATTAATACACTATTACATTTTTTACATAAGTGTTTAAACCGAACCTTTATCATGCCTGAAGTTCTCGGACCCTTAGTCATGCCAGAAGTCCTCAGACCAGATGCTTTGGTGAAATTAATATACTATTACATTTGTATACATAAGTGTTTAAACAGAATCTTAGTTATGCCTGAAGTCCTCGGACTAGATGCTTTGGGGAAATTAATACACTAGTACATTTTTTAAATAAGTGTTTAAACAAAAACTTAGCCATGATTGAGGTCTTTAGACCAGATGCTTTGGGGAAATTAATACACTATTACATATTTTACATAAGTGTTTAAACATAACCTTAGTCATTCCTGAAGTACTCGGACCAGATGCTTTGGAGAAATTAGTTCGTTATTACAATTTATGCAAGTGAGTAAACAGAACCTTAGTCATGCCTGAAGTCCTCGTAGCAGATGCTTTGGGGAAATTAATACACTATAACATTTTTTACATAAGTGTTTAATCAGAACCTTAGTCATGCCTGAAGTCCTCGGACCAGATTCTTTGGAGAAATGAATACACTATTAATTTTTTATAAGTGTTTAAACAGAACCTTAGTCAGGCCTGAAGTCTTCGGACCAGATGCTTTGGGGAAATTAATACACTATTAAATTTTTTATAAGTGTTTAAACAGAACGTTAGTCATGCCTGAAGTCCTCGGACCAAATGCTTTAGGGAAATTAATACAGTATGACATGTTTTATAAGTGTTTAAACAGAACCTTAGTCATGCATGAAGTCCTTGAACTAGATGCTTTGGAGAAATTAATACACTATTACATTTTTTACATAAGTATTTAAATATAACCTTAGTCATGCCTGAAGTACTCGGACCCTTAGTCATGCCTGAAGTCCTCAGACCAGATGCTTTGGTGAAATTAATATACTAATACATTTGTTTACATAAGTGTTTAAACAAAATCCTAGTCATGCCTGAAGTCCTCGGACTAGATGCTTTTGGGAAATTAATACACTAGTACATTTTTTAAATAAGTGTTTAAACAAAACCTTAGCCATGACTGAAGTCTTCAGACCAGATGCTTTGGGGAAATTAATACACTATTACATATTTTACATAAGTGTTTAAACAGAATCTTAGTCATTCCAGAAGTACTCGGACCAGATGCTTTGGAGAAATTAGTACGTTATTACAATTTACATAAGTGTTTAAACAGAACCTTAGTCGTGCCTGAAGTCCTCAGACAAGATGCTTTGAGGAAATTAATACACTATTACATTTTTTACATAAGTGCTTAAACAGAACCTTAGTCATGCCTAAAGTCTTCAGACCCTTAGTCAAGCCTGAAGTCCACAGACAAGATGCTTTGGGGAAATTAATACACTATTACGTTTTTTACATAAGTGTTTAAACAGAACCTTAGTCATGTCTGATGCCCTCGGACTAGATGCTTTGGGGAAATTAATACACTATTACATTTTATGCAAGTGATTAAACAGAACCTTAGTCATGCCTGAAGTCCTCGTACCAGATGCTTTGGGGAAATTAATACACTATAACATTTTTTACATATGTGTTTAAACAGAACCTTAGTCATGCCTAAAGTCCCCAGACCAAATGCTTTGGGGAAATTAATACACTATTACATTTTTTATAAGTGTTTAAACAGAACCTTAGTCATGCTTGAAGTCCGCGGACCAAATGCTTTGGGGAAATTAATACAGTATTACATTTTTTACATAAATGTTTAAACAGAACCTTAGTAATGCCTGAAGTCCTCGGACCAGATGCTTTGGAGAAATGAATAAACTATTACATTTTTTATAACTGTTTAAATAGAACCTTAGTCATGCCTGAAGTACTCGGACCAGATGCTTTGGGGAAATTAATACGCTATTACATTTTAAAAAAGTGTTTAAACAGAACCTTAGTCATGCCTGAAGTCCTTGAACAAGATGCTTTGGAGAAATTAATACACTATTACATTTTTTACATTAGTGTTTAAACCGAACCTTTATCATGCCTGAAGTTCTCGGACCCTTAGTCATGCCTGAAGTCCTCAGACCAGATGCTTTGGTGAAATTAATATACTATTAAATTTGTTTACATAAGTGTTTAAACAGAATCCTAGTCATGCCTGAAGTCCTCGGACTAGATGCTTTTGGGAAATTAATACACTATTACATTTTTTAAATAAGTGTTTAAACAAAACCTTTGCCATGACTGAAGTCTTCAGACCAGATGCTTTGGGGAAATTAATACAATATTACATATTTTACATAAGTGTTTAAACAGAACCTTAGTCATTCCTGAGGTACTCGGACCAGATGCTTTGATGAAATTAGTATGTTATTACATTTTATATAAGTGTTTAAACAGAACCTTAGTCTGAAGTCCTCGGACAAGATGCTTTGGGGAAATTAATACACTATTACATTTTTTACATAAGTGCTTAAACAGAACCTTAGTCATGCCTGAAGTCTTCAGACCCTTAGTCAAGCCTGAAGTCCTCAGACAAGATGCTTTGGGGAAATTAATACACTATTACTTTTCTTACGTAAGTGTTTAAACGGAACCTTAATCATGTCTGATGCCCTCGGACTAGATGCTTTGGGGAAATTAATACACTATTACATTTTTTACATAAATGTTTAAACAGAATCTTAGTAATGCCTGAAGTCCTCGGACCAGATGCTTTGGAGAAATGAATACACTATTACATTTTTTATAAGTGTTTAAACAGAACCTTAGTCATGCCTGAAGTACTCGGACCAGATGCTTTGGGGAAATTAATACGCTATTACATTTTATACAAGTGTTTAAACAGAACCTTAGTCATGCTTGAAGTCCGCGGACCAAATGCTTTGGGGAAATTAATACAGTATTACATTTTTTACATAAATGTTTAAACAGAACCTTAGTAATGCCTGAAGTCCTCGGACCAGATGCTTTGGAGAAATGAATAAACTATTACATTTTTTATAACTGTTTAAATAGAACCTTAGTCATGCCTGAAGTACTCGGACCAGATGCTTTGGGGAAATTAATACGCTACTACATTTTAAAAAAGTGTTTAAACAGACCCTTAGTCATGCCTGAAGTCCTTGAACAAGATGCTTTGGAGAAATTAATACACTATCACATTTTTTACATTAGTGTTTAAACCGAACCTTTATCATGCCTGAAGTTCTCGGACCCTTAGTCATGCCTGAAGTCCTCAGACCAGATGCTTTGGTGAAATTAATATACTATTAAATTTGTTTACATAAGTGTTTAAACAGAATCCTAGTCATGCCTGAAGTCCTCGGACTAGACGCTTTTGGGAAATTAATACACTAGTACATTTTTTAAATAAGTGTTTAAACAAAACCTTAGCCATGACTGAAGTCTTCAGACCAGATGCTTTGCGGAAATTAATACACTATTACATATTTTACATAAGTGTTTAAACAGAACCCTAGTCATTCCTGAAGTACTCGGACCAGATGCTTTGGAGAAATTAGTACATTATTACATTTTATATAAGTTTTTAAACAGAACCTTAGTCGTGCCTGAAGTCCTCGGACAAGATGCTTTGAGGAAATTAATACACTATTACATTTTTTACATAAGTGCTTAAACAGAACCTTAGTCAGGCCTGAAGTCTTCAGACCCTTAGTCAAGCCTGAAGTCCTCAGACAAGATGCTTTGGGGAAATTAATACACTATTACATTTTTTACATAAGTGTTTAAACAGAACCTTAGTCATGTCTGATGCCCTCGGACTAGATGCTTTGGGGAAATTAATACACTATTACATTTTATGCAAGTGAATAAACAGAACCTTAGTCATGCCTGAAATCCTCGTACCAGATGCTTTGGGGAAATTAATACACTATAACATTTTTTACATAAGTGTTTAAACAGAACCTTAGTCATGCCTAAAGTCCCCAGACCAAATGGATTGGGGAAATTAATACACTATTACATTTTTTTATAAGTGTTTAAACAGAACCTTAGTCATGCCTGAAGTCCGTGGACCAAATGCTTTGGGGAAATTAATACAGTATTACATTTTTTACATAAATGTTTAAACAGAACCTTAGTAATGCCTGAAGTCCTCGGACCAGATGCTTTGGAGAAATGAATACACCATTACATTTTTTACATAAGTGCTTAAACAGAACCATAGTCATGCCTGAAGTCCTCGGACCCTTAGTCAGGCTTGAAGTCCTTAGAGAAGAAGCTTTGGGGAAATTAATACACTATTACATTTTTTACATAACTATTTAAACAAAACCTTAGTCATGCCTGAAGCCCTCGAACCAGATGCTTTGGAGAAATTAATATACTATTATATTTTATACAAGTGATTAAACAGAGCCTTAATCATGCCAGAAATCCTCCGACCAGATGCTTTGGGGAAATTAATACACTATAACATTTTTTACATAAGTGTTTAAACAGAAACTTAGTCATGCCTGAAGTCCTCAGAACAAATGCTTTTGGGAAATTAATAAACTATTAAATTTTTTATAAGTGTTTAAACAGAACCTTAGTCTTACTTAAAATCCTCAGACCAAATGCTTTGGGGAAATTAATACACTATTACATTTTTTACTTAAGTGTTTAAACAGAACCTTAGTAATGCCTGAAGTTCTCAGACCAGACGCTTTGGCGAAATGAATAAACTATTACATTTTTTATAAGTGTTTAAACAGAACCTTAGTCATGCCTGAAGTCTTCGGACCAGATGCTTTGGGGAAATTAATACACTATTAAATTTTTTATAAGTGTTTAAACAGAACCTTAGTCATGCCTGAAGTCCTCGGGTTAGATGCTTTAGGGAAATTAATACACTATTACATTTTTTACTTAAGTTTTCAAACAGAACCTTAGTGATGCCTGATGTACTCAGATCAGATGGTTTGGGGAAATTAATGCGCTATTACATGTTATATAAGTGTTTAAACAGAACATTAGTCATGCCTGAAGTACTTGGACCTGATGCTTTGGGGAAATTAATAAGCTATTACATTTTATACAAGTGTTTAAACAGAACCTGAGTCATGCCTGAAGTCCTTGAACTAGATGCTTTGGAGAAATTAATACACTATTACATTTTTTAAATAAGTGTTTAAACCGAACCTTTATCATGCCTGAAGTTCTCGGACTCTTAGTCATGCCTGAAGTCCTCAGACCAGATGCTTTGGTGAAATTAATATACTATTACATTTGTTTACATAAGTGTTTAAACTGAATCTTAGTCATGCCTGAAGTCCTGAAGTCCTCAGACCAGATGCTTTGGTGAAATTAATATACTATTACATTTGTTTACATAAGTGTTTAAACAGAACCTTAGTCATTCCTGAAGTACTCGGACCAGATGCTTTGGAGAAATTAGTACGTTATTACATTTTATATAAGTGTTTAAACAGAACCTTAGTCATGCCTGTAGTCCTCGGACCAAATGCTTTCGGGAAATTAATGCACTATTACATATTTTACATAAGTGTTTAAACAGAACCTTAGTCATTCCAAAAGTACTCGGACCGGATGCTTTGGGGAAATTAGTACGTTATTACATTTTATATAAGTGTTTAAACAGAACCTTAGTCGTGCCTGAAGTCCTCGGACAAGATGCTTTGAGGAAATTAATACACTATTACATTTTTTACATAAGTGCTTAAACTGAACCTTAGTCATGCCTGAATTCTTCAGACCCTTAGTCAAGCCTGAAGTCCTCAGACCAGATGCTTAGGGGAAATTAATACACTATTACATTTTTTACATAAGTGTTTAAACAGAACCTTAGTCATGTCTGATGCCCTCGGACTAGATGCATTGGGGAAATTAATACACTATTACATTTTATGCAAGTGATTAAACAGAACCTTAGTCATGCCTGAAGTCCTCGTACCAGATGCTTTGTGGAAATTAATACACTATAACATTTTTTACATAAGTGTTTAAACAGAACCTTAGTCATGCCTAAAGTCCCCAGACCAAATGCATTGGGGAAATTAATACACTATTACATTTTTTATAGGTGTTTAAACAGAACCATAGTCATGCCTGAAGTCCGCGGACCAAATGCTTTGGGGAAATTAATACAGTATTACATTTTTTACATATGTGTTTAAACAGAACCTTAGTAATGCCTGAAGTTCTCGGACCAGATGCTTTGGAGAAATGAATACACTATTACATTTTTTATAAGTGTTTAAACAGAACCTTAGTCATGCCTGAAGTCTTCGGACCAGATGCTTTGGGGAAATTAATACACTATTAAATTTTTTATAAGTGTTTAAACAGAACCTTAGTCATGCCTGAAGTCCTCGGACCAGATGCTTTTGGGAAATTAATAAACTATTACATTTTTTACTTAAGTTTTCAAACAGAACCTTAGTGATGCCTGATGTACTCAGATCAGATGCTTTGGGGAAATTAATGCGCTATTACATGTTATATAAGTGTTTAAACAGAACATTAGTCATGCCTGAAGTACTCGGACCTGATGCTTTGGGGATATTAATAAGCTATTACATTTTATACAAGTGTTTAAACAGAACCTGAGTCATGCCTGAAGTCCTTGAACTAGATGCTTTGGAGAAATTAATACACTATTACATTTTTTACATAAGTGTTTAAACCGAACCTTTATCATGCCTGAAGTTCTCGGATTCTTAGTCATGCCTGAAGTCCTCAGAACAGATGCTTTGGTGAAATTAATATACTGTTACATTTGTTTACATAAGTGTTTAAACAGAATCTTAGTCATGCCTGAAGTCCTCGGACTAGATGCTTTGGGGAAATTAATACACTAGTACATTTTTTAAATAAGTGTTTAAACAGAACCTTAGTCATTCCTGAAGTACTCGGACCAGATGCTTTGGAGAAATTAGTACGTTATTACATTTTATATAAGTGTTTAAACAGAACCTTAGTCATGCCTGTAGTCCTCGGACCAAATGCTTTCGGGAAATTAATGCACTATTACATATTTTACATAAGTGTTTAAACAGAACCTTAGTCATTCCAGAAGTACCCGGACCAGATGCTTTGGGGAAATTAGTACGTTATTACATTTTATATAAGTGTTTAAACAGAACCTTAGTCATGCCTGAAGTCCTCGGACAAGATGCTTTGAGGAAATTAATACACTATTACATTTTTTACATAAGTGCTTAAACAGAACCTTAGTCATGCCTGAATTCTTCAGACCCTTAGTCAAGCCTGAAGTCCTCAGACCAGATGCTTTGGGGAAATTAATACACTATTACATTTTTTACATAAGTGTTTAAACAGAACCTTAGTCATGTCTGATGCCCTCGGACTAGATGCTTTGGGGAAATTAATACACTATTACATTTTATGCAAGTGATTAAACAGAACCTTAGTCATGCCTGAAGTCCTCGTACCAGATGCTTTGGGGAAATTAATACACTATAACATTTTTTACATAAGTGTTTAAACAGAACCTTAGTCATGCCTAAAGTCCCCGACCAAATGCATTGCGGAAATTAATACACTATTACATTTTTTATAAGTGTTTAAACAGAACCATAGTCATGCCTGAAGTCCGCGGACCAAATGCTTTGGGGAAATTAATACAATATTACATTTTTTACATATGTGTTTAAACAGAACCTTAGTAATGCCTGAAGTTCTCGGACCAGATGCTTTGGAGAAATGAATACACTATTACATTTTTTATAAGTGTTTAAACAGAACCTTAGTCATGCCTGAAGTCTTCGGACCAGATGCTTTAGGGAAATTAATACACTATTAAATTTTTTATAAGTGTTTAAACAGAACCTTAGTCATGCCTGAAGTCCTCGGATCAGATGCTTTAGGGAAATTAATACACTATTACATTTTTTACTTAAGTTTTCAAACAGAACCTTAGTGATGCCTGATGTACTCAGATCAGATGCTTTGGGGAAATTAATGCGCTATTACATGTTATATAAGTGTTTAAACAGAACATTGGTCATGCCTGAAGTACTCGGACCAGGTGCTTTGGGGAAATTAATAAGCTATTACATTTTATACAAGTGTTTAAACAGAACCTTAGTCGTGCCTGAAGTACTTGAACTAGATGCTTTGGAGAAATTAATACACTATTACATTTTTTACGTAAGTGTTTAAACCGAACCTTTATCATGCCTGAAGTTCCCGGACTCTTAGTCATGCCTGAAGTCCTCAGACCAGATGCTTTGGTGAAATTAATATACTATTACATTTGTTTACATACGTGTTTAAACAGAATCTTAGTCATGCCTGAAGTCCTCGGACTAGATGCCTTGGGGAAATTAATACACTAGTACATTTTTTAAATAAGTGTTTAAACAAAACCTTACCCATGACTGAAGTCCTCAGACCAGATGCTTTGGGGAAATTAATACAGTATTACATTTTTTTCGTAAGTGTTTAAACAGAACCTTAGTCATGCCTGAAGTCTTCGGACCAGATGCTTTAGGGAAATTAGTACACTATTACATTTTCTATAAGTGTTTAAACAAAACCTTAGTCTTGCCTGAAGTCCTCGGACCAGATGCTTTGGGAAATTAATTCACTATTACATTTTTTACATAAGTGTTTAAATAAAACCTTTGTCCTGCCTGAAATACTCGGAACACATGCTTTGATGAAATTGCATTTTATCTAAGTGTTTGAACAGAACCTTAGTCATGCCTGAAGTCCTCGAACCAGATGCTTTGGAGAAATTAATACACTATTGCTTTTTTTCCATAAGTGTTTAAATTGAACCTTAGTCATGCCTGAAGTCCTCAGACCGTTAGTCATGCCTGAAGTCCTCAGACCAGATGCTTTGGGAAAGTTAATACACTATTACTTTTTTTACATAAGTGTTTGAACAGAACCTTAGTCATGCCTGAAGTACTCTGACTAGATGCTTTGGGAAAATTGATACACTATTACATTTTTTACAGAAGTGTTTAAACAGAACCTTAGTCATGCCTGAAGTATTCGGACCAGATGCTTTGGGGAAATTAATACACTATTACATTTTCTATAAGTGTTTAAACAGAACCTTAGTCTTGCCTGAAGTCCTCGGACCAGATGCTTTGGGAAATTAATACACTATTACATTTTTTACATAAGTGTTTAAACAGAACCTTAGTCCTGCCTGAAGTACTCGGACCACATGCTTTGAAGAAATTGCATTTTATATAAGTGTTTAAACAGAAGCTTAGTCATGCTTGAAGTCCTCGAACCAGATGCTTTGGAGAAATTAATACACTATTACATTTTTTACGTAAGTGTTTAAATTGAACCTTAGTCATGCCTGAATTCCTCGGACCGTTAGTCATGCCTGAAGTCCTCAGACCAGATGCTTTGGGAAAGTTAATACACTATTACATTTTTTACATAAGTGTTTCAACAGAACCTTAGTCATGCCTGAAGTCTTCGGATCTGATGCTTTGGGGAAATTAATACACTATTACATTTTTTACAAAAGTGTTTAAACAGAACCTTAGTCATGCCTGAAGTACTCTGACTAGATGTTATGGGGAAATTGATACATTATTACATTTTTTACATAAGTGTTTAAACAGAATTTTAGTCGTGCCTGAAGTCCTCGGACCCTTAGTTATGCCAGAAGTCCTCGGACCCTTAGTCAGGCCTGAAGTCCTCAAACCAGATGCTTTGGGGAAATTAATACACTATTACATTTTTTAAATAAGTGTTTAAACAGAAACTTAGCCAAGGCTGAAGTCCTCGGACCAGATGCTTTAGGGAAATTAATACACTATTACATTTTTTACATAAGTGTTTAAACAGAACCTTAGTCTTGCCTAAAGTCCCCAGACCAAATGCTTTGGGGAAATTAATACACTATTACATTTTTTATAAGTGTTTAAACAGAACCTTAGTCATGCCGGAAGTCCGCGGACCAAATGCTTTGGGGAAATTAATACAGTATTACATTTTTTTCGTAAGTGTTTAAACAGAACCTTAGTAATGCCTGAAGTCCTCGGACCAGATGCTTTGGAGAAATGAATACACTATTACATTTTTTATAAGTGTTTAAACAGAACCTTAGTCATGCCTGAAGTCTTCGGACCAGATGCTTTGGGGACATTAATACACTATTAAATTTTTTATAAGTGTTTAAACAGAACCTTAGTCATGCCTGAAGTTCTCGGACCAGATGCTTTAGGGAAATTAATACACTATTACATTTTTTAATTTAGTGTTCAAACAGAACCTTAGTGATGCCTGATGTACTCAGATCAGATGCTTTGGGGAAATTAATGCGCTATTACATTTTAAATAAGTGTTTAAACAGAACATTAGTCATGCCTGAAGTACTCGGACCATATGCTTTGGGGAAATTAATACGCTATTACATTTTATACAAGTGTTTAAACAGAACCTTAGTCATGCCTGAAGTCCTTGAACTAGATGCTTTGGAGAAATTAATACACTATTACATTTTTTACGTATGTGTTTAAACCGAACCTTTATCATGCCTGAAGTTCTCGGACCCTTAGTCATGCTTGAAGTCGTCAGACCAGATGCTTTGGTGAAATTAATATACTATTACTTTTGTTTACATAAATGGTTAAACAGAATCTTAGTCAAGCCTGAAGTCCTCAGACAAGATGCTTTGGGGAAATGAATACACTATTACATTTTTTACATATGTGTTTAAACAGAACCTTAGTCATGTCTGATGCCCTCGGACCAGATGCTTTGGGGAAATTAATACACTATTACATTTTATGCAAGTGATTAAACAGAACCTTAGTCATGCCTGAAGTCCTCGTACCAGATGCTTTGGGGAAATTAATACACTATAACATTTTTTACATAAGTGTTTAAACAGAACCTTAGTCATGCCTAAAGTCCCCAGACCAAATGCTTTTGGGAAATTAATGCACTATTACATTTTTTATAAGTGTTTAAACAGAACCTTAGTCATGCCTGAAGTCCGTGGACTAAATGCTTTGGGGAAATTAATACAGTATTACATTTTTTACATAAGTGTTTAAACAGAACCTTAGTAATGCCTGAATTCCTCGGACCAGATGCTTTGGAGAAATGAATACACTATTACATTTTTTATAAGTCTTTAAACAGAACCTTAGTCATGCCTGAAGTCCTCGGACCAGATGCTTTGGGGAAATTAATACACTGTTACATTTTTTATAAGTGTTTAAACAGAACCTTAGTCATGCCTGAAGTCTTCGGACCAGATGCTTTGGGGAAATTAGTACACTATTACATTTTCTATAAGTGTTTAAACAAAACCTTAGTCTTGCCTGAAGTCCTCGGACCAGATGCTTTGGGAAATTAATTCACTATTACATTTTTTACATAAGTGTTTAAATAAAACCTTTGTCCTGCCTGAAATACTCGAAACACATGCTTTGATGAAATTGCATTTTATATAAGTGTTTGAACAGAACCTTAGTCATGCCTGAAGTCCTCGAACCAGATGCTTTGGAGAAATTAATACACTATTGCTTTTTTTCCATAAGTGTTTAAATTGAACCTTAGTCATGCCTGAAGTCCTCGGACCCTTAGTCATGCCTGAAGTCCTCAGACCAGATGCTTTGGGAAAGTTAATACACTATTACTTTTTTTACATAAGTGTTTGAACAGAACCTTAGTCATGCCTGAAGTACTCTGACTAGATGCTTTGGGAAAATTGATACACTATTACATTTTTTACATAAGTGTTTAAACAGAACCTTAGTCATGCCTGAAGTCTTCGGACCAGATGCTTTGGGGAAATTAATACACTATTACATTTTCTATAAGTGTTTAAACAGAACCTTAGTCTTGCCTGAAGTCCTCGGACCAGATGCTTTGGGAAATTAATACATTATTACATTTTTTACATAAGTGTTTAAACAGAACCTTAGTCCTGCCTGAAGTACTCGGACCACATGCTTTGATGAAATTGCATTTTATATAAGTGTTTAAACAGAAGCTTAGTCATGCTTGAAGTCCTCGAACCAGATGCTTTGGAGAAATTAATACACTATTACATTTTTTACATAAGTGTTTTAATTGAACCTTAGTCATGCCTGAATTCCTCGGACCGTTAGTCATGCCTGAAGTCCTCAGACCAGATGCTTTGGGAAAGTTAATACACTATTACATTTTTTACATAAGTGTTTAAACAGAACCTTAGTCATGCCTGAAGTCTTCGGATCTGATGCTTTGGGGAAATTAATACACTATTACATTTTTTACAAAAGTGTTTAAACAGAACCTTAGTCATGCCTGAAGTACTCTGACTAGATGTTATGGGGAAATTGATACACTATTACATTTTTTACATAAGTGTTTAAACAGAATTTTAGTCGTGCCTGAAGTCCTCGGACCCTTAGTTATGCCTGAAGTCCTCGGACCCTTAGTCAGGCCTGAAGTCCTCAAACCAGATGCTTTGGGGAAATTAATACACTATTACATTTTTTACATAAGTGTTTAAACAGAAGCTTAGTCAAGGCTGAAGTCCTCGGACCAGATGCTTTAGGGAAATTAATACACTATTACATTTTTTACATAAGTGTTTAAATAGAACCTTAGTCATGCCTAATGTACTTTGACCAGATGCTTTGGGGAAATTAATACACTATTACTATTTTTACATAAGTGTTTAAATAGAACCTTAGTCATGCCTGAAGTACTCTGACCAGATGCTTTGGGGAAATTAATACGCTATTACATTTTATATAAGTGTTTAAACAGAACCTTAGTCATACCTGAAGTCCTTGGACCATATGCTTTGAGGAAATTAATACAGTATGACATTTTTTATAAATATTTAAGCGGAACCTTAGTCATGCCTGAAATCCTCGAACCAGATGTTTTGGGGAAATTAATACACTATGACATTTTTTATAACTGTTCAAATAAAACCAAAATTATGTCAGGAGATGTGGTCAAATCTTATATGGCTTGTGCTCAATTAGATTGATGCAATAGTTACCAACGTATTGTTGTCTGTTTTTAAGTATAACGTAGCAACGACACAACGCTATTCATGATGGTGAGAATCCTCAAAGCATATAAAATAAAAGTGCAAGGGATTTCCAAGATAAAAGGAAAAAAAAGGACACTTCTATTAAATAAGATGAGGACATTACATTCAAACAAAGTGTCACCACAAAATCCCTAAGTCTTACAGAAAGCTCTTAAGTACTAAGCCTTTGCCCTGGGAGCAGGAGGATCTTCTTGCTAGCCTGGCCGAGAGGTAGGAGCATCCTTGGCCTTATTGTCTGCTTCCTTAGTCCCGGCCTCTGCTTCTTTTGCCTTAGCTGCAACATCCTTGTCCTTAGCGGCGTCTTTGACTTCGGAGGAGGACTTTTTCTCCTTACCCTTACCCTGATCTTTGGGCCCCTTGAACTTGGTCACCAGCTAGGTTGGATCCCTATGAAACCTCGGGAAGAAAGAATGTAGCTTGAGTAGTCAGAGGCTGCTCCAAGGACTCAGGAGCAAGGGTAGAGGGAAGTGGAAGGTCGCTCGGGATCGCACGGATATTAGGGTGGTAGTAGGTCTTTCCCTTCTACCTCCACTCTGAATCTACAGGAACTCCTGCAATATTAAGGGCTTCAGCCCATGTGGCATCACAGTAGTCCCTGCATACCTCAGCCAGCTCCTCAGTTAGCCTGGCTTGTGTCTCCTCTACGCCAAGAGTATAAGCTACTTGTTTCTCGACCTCTAGTGCCTCCTTGGCCAGTTGAGCTGCCTCCCTGGCCTTCTACAGCTTTGCCTTCAGATCCAGCGCAAGTTGCCTAAAAGTGGCCAGCTCTATCTCTATTTGATAAAGAAACTTACGCTGGTCCTCGGCTTAAGTCTCAGCATTCTTTAGGCCGGCCAAGGCGTTATTCCGATCCCTCTCCGAGGCGGTCAGCTTGGTGGCCAGGTCTTTATTCTCCTCCTTTGCAGCCCCCAAAGCCTTCTCGGCATCGAGACGGAGGTTAGCCTCATTCCTGGCATCATTCCTAGCTCTGTTGACCCATTCCTCGGCCACATAAACCTCCTAGGTAATTTGCATAAGAACAATATTGTAATCCCATGTAAACAAACGAGAAAGCATACTAGTGCTAAAATAAATAAAAAGAATGAGAATGTGGACTTACCAGAGCAAGGTCCCTTTTTAGGGATAGGAAAAGGTCATGTTGTTTCAGCTTCCTCAAGGCATCCATATCCTTGGGCAGGAGAAGTGGCTGCTCCAAGGACTCAACCACATGCGTAGAATGACCTCTCTGATACTCCCTAACGGAGGCGTTCCACGGAATCGCTGCCCCGTCAACCTCTAGCCGAGGCGACCACACACGTTGTGGTAGGCGCACCTCAGCCAGGTTCTGCTCTTCTCTACTGTCTACGGATGAGGACCTATTATCCTTTGGATCCTTGGCAGTCTTTTGCTGCTTCGTGCCCTTTTCAGGGAGCAACTCTCCCTCCTTAATCTCTTGTATTGGCCTTTTCTTCTTTAGGTCCCTCATCGTGTGCAGACCAAGATCGGTAAGGAGAGGAGTGGGAGGGGGAAGAAGAGTTTGAGGAACTTGGGACTTGGGTACTTCTTGTGAAGTTGCCCCCTTGTTCCTAGAGGCCATGAGGTCTCGCAAGCTTCTCCTCTGATTTAGAGCCATTTCTTCTTCCTCGGAATCGGAGTCAATCTGGGCAACCACCAGTCCCGGAGTATTGGCTGCCGAAAGCCTATCAATGTTAGCCTCAGATTCCGAAAGAACTATCGGCCTGCCTGGAGCTTCACCTTCATCCTCAAGGTGAAACTAGTCTATCTCGACCGAAAGGGACAAGTGTGCAGAATCTGTCCCTTCTCTTGGAGTAGCTACTTCTTGGGGAACACGCTGTATAGGCAACTGGACGGGTGGAAGATCTCTCCGAGCTAGGAATCCTGGCTTAGAGACGTCTATTCGGTTCAATCGAGGGTCGCCAGCCTTTATTACCTGACCTGCGTCCTGGAATATACGAGATAGAGGCTCGTAGTCCAAAATTAAAGGAGCAGCCCGTAGTTGTCCGTCCTCGCTTACAAATATCTTGAATCTCAGCAATTTGTTAAGGGCCGGTACGTTGACAAGACTTAGCCTCGGAGCAACGCGGTTTTTGTCTGCAAAAAAGACACCCGTGGAGGAAATGATGGTTAGGTCAACAAAAACTATCATCCGAGAAAAAGAAACATTAAGGAAACTAAACTACGGGACCTAATCCTAATGCACCCCACCTGGATCCCCTGCCCGAGTTGGGCAGTGAAGACCGTCATGCCACTCCTCGGAGACTAGGAGGTAATCGTCCTTCATACCCTTGTTTGACTTGGGAAGGCACGATATCAATCTAACGATGTCGGACCGGGACTTTAGGTAATATCCCGCACTGGCGAGCTTATGGCACTCGTACAGGTGGACCACATCAAGCCACGTGAGCCCTAAGCCCATCTGCTCATCGAAAGCGTCTACGCAGCCCAAGACCCTAAAGAGGTTGGGGGCGCACTGATGGGGAGTCAACCTGTGGTTAATCAGGTAGTCCCTAGTTACCCTACCCATGGGAAGCATCATTCCTCCCTCCAAGAAAGCAATCATCGGAATGACAACTTCACCTACTTCTCTATCGATGAGAATTCAGTCTAGGGCATAATATTGCAGGGCTACTCCCTGCGGAATACGGTATTTGGCCCTGAAACCCTCGACCGGGGAGTCTACTAAGTACTTGAACCTACCCATCTAAGTAAACCCAGGGGACGCTAAAAAAAAAGTCTCTCGAAAGAAAAGGGAGTCGAGGAGGCCGGCTGAGGAGAAAACGATCTAAGGGAAAAGTGAAAACTTACGGAAAGTGAATGAGCGACACTGTAGGGAGTTCTAGAGAAGTTGAGAATTCTTGAAAGTTTGAAAGCTTTTGCAAAATGAGGAGAAAGAAGTCCTTCAGGAGCCTTTTATAGGGGGAGAGATTGAGTGTGAGTTATCCTGCTCAAACTTCAAAGAAAAAGGTTCACCGTTGGATATGTGCCTCACCGTCAGATCTGGGGAACAAGGCGCTGCCTAGAGCAATCAATGGCGCCTCGCGAACTTCGAAACGACAGTAGCAATTATAAGGCACGTTAAACTGTACTCCCACATGTGTAAATCAAGGGGTCAGTTGACTTCATCTCTTGGGAATCAAAATCCCACTTTTTCTTTTCAGATGAGAGGGAAAAACTGGAATTTTGAGAGGCTATTGTAGGGATAAAGGCCCAGAATGACATGTTGGGCCTTGGGCTTTTGTCCGGGAACGCTGAATTGTCCGAGGAGAAACAAGTAATTATCAGGAGTCCCAATGAAAGTCCTATAATTGAGGAACGAATGGAAGGTGATCCGAGGAGGAGCTCCTCCTCGGATATGATGAATGCAGCTTAAGCATACATTCCAGCAACTAAGGTAACCCTCCAAGAAGCTCCAGCGATAGGAACGTGTCTCATGAACATGCAAGAAGGAAGGAAACTTAAAAATATTTAAGGGAAAGCTGCTACCACCGCATTAAATGCACTACAGCTACTTTTCTGGCTGCATTTATGTGGAGAAGACTTCTAAACAGTGCTGCCTTAGCGAACGCAACTCACAGAAAGCCAAAAAGGGTGTCTGATGGGACAGGTACTCAAGTAAGGGCTCAAATGATCAACAAGTGTAAGATCAAGATGGTCTAGAGAGGGCTATATAACGTGAAAGACCTTCCGTGGAAAAATGAGGGGAAAAACTGTAAACAAATCTGTAATAAATCTTTAAAAGTAAATATTTAGGAATCAGTGTCCTCGGACCAATCCAAGAACGTTATTCCTTAACAAACTTCTGTTATCTTTCTCTTTTTAGCATCAAAACCTGTTTTTCTGTTATCTGGTTCATGAGAGCCCAGTTTTCCAACCCATTTTCTACAAATTTATTGTTTTGGGCTGTTTTGGGCTCAAGTCCATATACTCGTTGGGCTAGAAGTCCAAACCTGGTCCTTACAAATCATTTTTTACAAAAATATTATTCTTTCTTTTATATAAAAAACAGATTTGATTTTTCCTTACAAATCAAATTTTCTTTTCTACACAAAACGGTTCTGAATTTTCTTAAAAAAGGAGGATGCATCTGTAAAGTTGTGATTTACAAATTTGTATTTTGTTGGCTTTTATTCCATGCCAAATTTGATTGTAATTTTATTCAATCTTTTGTACCCTGTATTTGTTGTGGGAATTTATTGTAAGGGTTGTGTGATAGTGAGAGAGAGTGTGAAGACTCAAGCTATTGAAGCAAGGAAGGTTTTCGCGGGTATCTCGTGACTAAGCATCCCGCGAAAAGATGCATGTGCCTTGCACATGACTGGAAGGCGAAGAGTCTGTACAGATGGAGACAGCTATGTCTCGTGAGTATCTCGCGGGTAAGACCTTCCCGCGAGACACCCGCGAGACATTCTGTTCTGCTAGCTTGTACTGCCTGATACACACTTTCTGTACCCTCATTATATATACCCATATTACCCACAAATGAGAAGGAGAGCTTCTAAGAGAAAACCCTAACTGAAACACTTGAAAGTTAGAAATTGTTATACTAACAATTCTCTACACATTTGTTTGTGGAATTTCCTCATCTCCTACCTCTCCATTTCCATACCATTGAGAGGTCAATAGCCTAAACACTTACCACACCTTTTGAGAGTATCCAGTGAGGTTTTGGTGCTGCTGGGAAACATTGGAAGAAGCCAAGGATGGCAGATGCAACATGGAGCTTGTTGCGGGATTCGAAGAGCTAGACAAGACACAGTTCCGAGAAGCCTTGTTGGAGTAGGAGCTTGGAGGGCTTAGGTACATAGGGTAGATTAGGCTTGGAGGGTCTCTTGCTTACCCATGTATCCCAACTGATTGTCTAGTGGATCTATTTCCGCTTGGAGGGCGGCGGAGAGGTTTTTCGCCGAGTTCTTCGGTTTCCTCTTCGATAACACGTCTCGGTGTTATCTGTGTTTGCATCTCTCTTCCCTACTCTTATTCATTTCATTTTACTGCTATGTTGCTTTAAATATGGATTATAGTAGCTCTCGTGCTTATATGCTTGTGTTTACACTATTCCGCACTTAGTATTAAGTTAGTGTAAAATCAACCAAGCCGTAATTTGAATTGGGGGTCTAAATAAGCTCTTGTGTTTTCACACATTTCGAGCTTTCAATTGGTATCAGAGCGGGTACACTCATTGTGGTTTAAATACCTGAGTGTGATCCTAGATCCTCTTGGCTTGCCATGGAAAGTGATATGGTAAAAGCCAACATGAAGCATAGTGAAGGTGTTTGTGAAAATGACTCTATGAGCAGTGTTGAAATTTGTTCTAGCAATGAATTTTTGGAGTTATTCAAGTCAAAGAAACATGCTAGAATCTTTATACACATGCTGAAATTACTAGTTCATAAGAATCATGATATTCATAATAGCTTGTGTGAGTCAAATGCCTTAATCGACAAATATAAGAAAAGGAATAGACGTTTGTGCGACAAACTAGATTTTCTTAAAAGAAAGATTCACTCATCGATGGATGAAGTAAAGAAAGATGAATCTTGCTTTGATGGTCAAGAATGCCTATCTCATGCTTGTCTTTTTGTTCATACCGCATTGAAAGTATTTAATTCATGTTTGTGGCATCTTGACAGTGGTTGTTAAAGACATATGACTGGAGACAAATCTTTATTCAAAACTCTTAAAGAGAAGGAAGATGGCTTTGTGACATTTGGAGATAGTAGTCACTCACAAGTTTTTGGAAAGGGAACCGTGGATATTCCAGGACTGCCTTTGTTGACTAATGTGCTATACATTAAGGGATTGAAAGTGAACTTGCTGAGTATCACTCAGATTTGTGATGAAGACTTCTTAGTCCAATTCTCAAAGAAAGGATGTCTAATTCTAAATGAAGAAGGAGTTCAGGTTTTGAAGGGACTTAGGACCACTGACAATTGTTATGGGGTCATTCCCAAACCAAGCATAGCATGTCGAAGTGCTTGAGTGAATCTTTTGGAGTGTTGGCATCAAAGACTTGGACATGCTAATTATAAACAAGTGGCAAAAGTCTCAAAACTTGAAGCTGTGATTGGTTTACCAAAGTTTGGAAAAATTGAGAAGAACTTTTGTGGTCCATGTCAATTGGGAAAACAAACAAAGTCAAGCCATTCGAAAGTAAATGTGGTTGCTACTTCTCGCCCTTTAGAGTTATTACATGTGGATTTAATGGGTCCAACAAGGACAGAAAGCATGGGTGGAAAGCGCTATGTTATAGTGGTTGTTGACGATTTCTCAAGATATTCTTGGGTGGAATTTCTTAGAGAGAAGTCGGAAGCATATGACAAGATGGAAAGGCTATGCAAAAGGCTGCAGAATGAGAAGGGAGTTCCTATAGTTAAAATCAGAAGTGATCATGGGAAGGAATTTGAAAATGCAAAATTTGAAGCATTCTGCAATGAACACGGCATCAAGAGGGAATTTTCAGCTCCGAAAACTCCACAACAGAATGGAGTAGTTGAAAGAAAGAACCGGGTGATTCAAGAAATGACAAGAGTAATGTTACTAAACAAAAGCATTCCACAGAAGTTTTGGGCTGAAGCAGTGAATACTTCATGTCACATTGGAAATAGGATTTACTTTCGGGCAGGAACAAAGAAGACATCATATGAAATTTGGAAAGAAAAGAAGCCGAAGTTGAAATACTTTCGAGTATTTGGAAGTAAGTGTTACATTCTTAATGATAGGGAGAATCCTGGAAAATTTGATGCTAAGAGGGATGAAGGGATTTTCCTAGGGTACTCAACAAATAGTCGAGCATATAGAGTGTACAATAAGCGCACTAAGACGGTGATGGAATCAATAAATGTTGTCATCGATGACACTATCTCTGAAAAGGATATTGATGATGATGGTGATGAACTGAATCTTAAGAAAAATGAAGGTGATGACAACATGTCTCAAGGTGAGGATGCTGAGAAAGAATCACCGAACGAGTTTACACCTCCTATATCAAGAAGGGAGACCAGATCAACTCAAGGACCGTCTAGTCCACTCACCCCTCCTGAAGTTCAACCTCCAATCTCTCGTGATGAGGAACCTTCCACCTCTAAAAGACTATATTCAAGGGTAATTCTCAATCATCCCTCAAGTAATATCATTGGTGATTTAGATGATGGAATTTGGTTAAGAAAAGGACCTGCTTACAGTGCGAATCATGTGACATACAACTGCTATCTTGCTCAATTTGAACCAAAGAAAGTGGAGGAAGCTTTGAAGGATGAGAATTGGGTAGAATCCATGCACCAAGAGTTGCATCAATTTGTTAGAAATGATGTATGGGAGTTGGTACCAAGGCCCAAGGATACACATGTAATCGGCACCAAATGGATCTTCAAGAACAAGACTGATGAAGATGGTGAAATTGTCCGAAACAAGTCTAGATTGGTGGCTCAAGGATATACGCAAGTTGAAGGCATAGACTTTGATGAATCTTTTGCTCTAGTTGCAAGACTAGAGTCAATCCGAATTCTCCTTTCCATAGCATGCATTATGAACTTCAAGTTATATCAAATGGACGTAAAGAGTGCTTTCTTGAATGGGTTTTTAAATGAAGAAGTGTTTGTTGAGCAACCAAAAGGGTTTCAAGATCCTCACTTTCCGGATCATGTGTTAAGATTGAAGAAGGCATTATATGGGTTGAAACAAGCACCAAGAGCTTGGTATGATCACCTCACCACATACCTTCTGGATCATGGTTTCAAGAGAGGTCAAGTCGATCGAACTTTGTTTGTCAAAAGAGATGAGAAATCTCTCCTTGTTGCACAAGTTTATGTGGATGACATTGTATTCGGATCCATAATAGATCACCTAGCTCATGAATTCTCAGAAGAAGTGAAAAGGGAGTTTGAGATGAGCATGGTGGGAGAGTTAAACTACTTCCTAAGGCTTCAAGTGAAACAACGGGAAGATGGGATATTTATCTCTCAAGAAAAATATGCCAAAAATCTAGTAAAAAGATTCGGCCTAGACTCTAAGAAACACACTTCCACTCCCATGAGTTCTTTAGCAAAACTGAGTCGTGATGCAATAGGTGTAGAAATGGATCCAACGCTTTATCAAAGCATGATCGGTAGTCTTCTCTATCTCACTACTAGCAGACCGAACATTGCTTTCAGTGTAGGAGTATGTGCTCGATTTCATGCAACACCCAAAGAGTCTCACTTGACAGCAGTCAAACGAATTATCCGCTACATAAATGGCACATCTGATTATGGAATTTGGTATTCAAGAGACTCGAATAAGTGCCTAGCTGGATATTCTGATGCTGACTGGGCCGGATGCATTGATGATAGGAAAAGCACTTCAGGTGGTTGCTTCTATCTTGGAAATAATTTAGTGTCATGGATGAGCAAAATGCAAAATTCAGTTTCTCTGTCAACGGCTGAAGCTGAGTACATTGCGGCAGCAAGTTGTTGTGCACAATTATTATGGATGAAGAAGCTTCTACATGATTATGGAATCACTCAAGACACTGTGTGTGAGTTCTATGACAACACGAGTGCGATAAATTTGTCCAAAAATCCAGTCCAACACTCAAAATCAAAGCGTATCGAGATCCGGTACCATTTCATTCGAGAGTTGGTGGAGGAAAAGACTGTGTATTTAGAGTTCTTCAACACTGACAACCAGAAGGCAGACATTTTTACCAAACCTCTTGATGGTCCAAGGTTTGAGTCCTTGCGTAAAACCATTGGTGTCGGTATCATTCCTTGAACTCTATCACTTCTGTGAACCTATTCTGCTCATGTTGCTCATCTAGTGCTTAGGTCTCACTTGCTTTGATATTAGCATTTTTTTGGTTTATTTTTTTCTGTTGATCTTACTTTTCTTGTTCTATTTTTGAGTGTGTTCAAAATTCAAAACCCATAAAAATTGAAAAATCTTCAAAAAGTTTGATCGCTTGTCTTTGTGTATATCACATGTGAGTTTGGCCTAGTACCTTCATACTTATGGCGTAGTGCATTTACGAGCCTAGCTTGTTTTGTATGCACATAAATCTTTGTGGGAGAAATCTTGAAATTTATGAGTGATTGTTGTAAATAGATCTTCAAGCTTGTCATGAATGATTGGTCAATAATCTTGATGGTCTTGATACTTGCATAGACTTGTGCCTATATCTCTTCCCACTTTATTTTTATATATATATATTTTTTTTTGCTATAGAGCTCACCAAATGCAAATCTCCAAATGAAAAGAAATATTGAGCTGCAAAAGCCTGTCGCACATACTAGTATTTGACTAGGAAAAAGGGAAAGCGATTTTTACATTAAAATGAAAGGTGCTCAAAAGCCAAAGGCTAACTCTCATTGTTGAAATATCTAAAATTTCAAGCACCAATCTCAAAAAGAGATGAAATATCCAAAAAGGATCAATTGTAATGAATTATGCAGAGGCCAAATGAAAAGCTTCCATGAATTGTAGTCATTCTCTTGTGGGAGGTCATATATACTCATTTCTATAATAGAGATAAATCACTTGATTTCGTACCAATTGTGTATGACTTGTTTGAATTGATCATTGAAGCTTCACTCTAGACTATGGACTATTCCACATTTGATACTCACACACAACACATGAGACTTTGTTCAATTAATGTCTATCTCATTTGTGTGATTGTACATGTTCAAATGTGATGTGTATGCTCAAAATACTTGCTGGTCAAACTCAAAAAGATTTTCGAGTGTTTTATATGTTTTTGAAAGTGATTTTGTACTTTCATGTTTCTAGTTTTTGTTCAACATGCATTTTTGTGTTTTTCATCAAAAACTGGTTTAGAGGCTGTTTTGCGAGAAGCTCACGACTTAGAGCTTCCCGCAAAATGTGCTAGAGGGAAATCAAAAGTCATATTTTTCATACAAAACTCTCGCTACTGCCTCGCGGGTATTTCGCGACTAACCTTTTCTCGTGAAATGGTTTTTAGGCAAAAACTGAATTTTTTCTCAAAATCACACAGAAACTTTCGCGACTATCTCGCGCCTAATTCGCGACTAACAGCTCTCGCGAAAGCATTTGTGCTTCAATGGCTCTTTTCACGACTGTTTCGCGACTAATTCGCTACTGCCTAACCCGTGAAAAATGCATGTTTTCAGTTTTTATGTAGCAAATGTGACAGTTTTTCAAACACTTTTCACTTTCCTCGCACAAGTCTCTCGAACCCCTTTCAACCCAAATTACTATGTCATTCAAACCCCATCATTTTCAAGCAAAATCTCTGCAAAATATTTTCAAGGTATGTGTTTCTAACACTATTTTCATCTTTTATTTTCGGATTATGCAGAATTTGTGCTTAGGGTTTTGAAAATTGGGGATTTTCGAAAATTGGGGATTTTCGAAAATTGGGTTGGGTTTCCTATTTCTTTCGAAAAAATTTTCAATCTCTTGATTGGGCATAGTCCCATTTCATGTTTATGTATCCTTGCTGGCTCCATGTGGCATTCTGAACTTGTATTGAGGCATGTTTCATCATGTTCATGCATTTTTCATAGTGTTTATAAACTGTTGCATGTTAGGTGTTTGACAGAATGTCCAAGCGACATTCTTTGGTTGTATTGGACTCAAATGAGTTCCTTTACTTGAGTTTACTTTGATTGAACTTGTTTCACATGTTTTGGATGTGTTTAACTTGCTTTGTTCTCAAATGCCATGCCTTGCACACACTGTGCACACTTTAGGCATCTCTAGGCACATCTCATGCATCAGCACATGCACACACATGCATCAGCGCATGCACACATATGCACACACTGTTATACTCACTTCACTCATGCATTGTGAGTCTGTTTACATGGCTTATCATCTTTAACTTGTTGTTTTTGTCTGTGTGCTCTGTTTTACATATGTTGTGATATGTTCTGAGTTGTTGTCTATTTTGTTTTGAACTAACTTGAATCTAATCAAGTTTTTGTGTTCTATTTTTGTGTTTTTGCACTTGTTTCGTTTCTGTTCTTTGTTCATTTGTGCAGATGTCTCCATTTAAAAGCTCAACTGTGAAAGGAGGCAGCAACAAAGGAAACAAGCATGTGATTGATGTTGATAATCTCTCTCCAAAGCCAAAGAGGACTCGATCATCAATAGGAATTTTTGATCAGAACTATTTCAGAACTTATGCTGCATCTCAAAACTTTGAGAAGTACTTTATGGAAGCTCCACTGTTGGTTGAAAGAGCTGTTGACCAGCTATCTCTACGTGACACCAATATTCCCATATGGTTTGCACAAAGGATTGGAACTTTCTTCTATCAACTCTTGAGGATGCTTACGAGAACATGGTGAGAGAATTTTATGCCAATGCCACTATTGACGGAGAGGAGATCAAATGTTGGGTTAGAGGAAAAAGCTTCTCAGTGTCACCGATTTACTTGGCGGAAATCCTACACATCAACCGGCCAATACTCCCCATACCACCGATATATGATGAGCTGAATCCGGATGAAGAGATTCTTAGAGAAGCCTTAGGAAATAATCTGGAATTTTCCTCCAATGGGAAGTCAATAAGTATGGCATCTCTTCCTCCTGAACTAAGACTACTTACAACAATCATGTTAGCAACCTTTACCCTCTGTCAAGCACTGGGTTCATGAATCTCGATCGAGCACTATTCTTGCATGATTTAATCCCTGATGTCGAGATTGATGTGTGTTCTCATATCTTCCACATTCTGGCAAAAACAGTTGACCGGACTGCCTTAAGGAATTGCATTCCTTTCTGTCGCCTTATCTCACGGATTTTGAAGCTCAAAGGTGTTTATCCCTCATAAAATGAGCACCCCTATCCAAGGCCAAGTCCAATTTCTATTCGCACTCTTCATGCAAGCATGAGTCACACTAAAAAGAATCCCAAGCAAGAAATTCCTGCTACTCAGGGAAGCTCAAGTTCTACATCACATGTTTATGATGAACGGCTAGACAGCATCTTGGATACTCTCCAAGAGATTACTACCAAGATATCCGGACTAGCTACCATCATGTACTCCCAACAAAATTGTTTTGACACCAAGTTCACATCTCTTCAGACTCAACTGGACCAAATTCAGAGGAAGCTAGAGGAACATAAAGACTGGCTATTCTGTGACAAAAAGGGGGAGAAGGTGTCGTTGTTAGGGGGAGTGTAGTGATAGGGGGAGAAGAAGACAGTAACTAATGTTTGGTTTACTTGTGCTTATATTTAGCTTCTACAACTACTGGTTTATGTTTATGCTTTTACTGCTTTTGTTTAAAACCTCAGCACATGTTGTTTTAGTTAATCTCAGTGTTTATTCAGTATATTGTGTTTGTGACTATCTCAATGCTTATGTAGCATTCTCTTTGTATTTTTAGATATTGCTAAAATGTCTTGAGTACTTCACACTTGTGCCCTTAGTAGGAGTGTTCCTAGATGCATATACTTCGTGTATGTTGCATTGGTTGTGTGATTGGACATGCAAGTAATCATAAGTGATTGATTCGTTGTACATGTCCGGATGAACATTTACTTGTTATATGTTCATTGGAGTCATTCTTTAATGACTGCCCTTGTTTGATCAAGTGTTTGTTTGCATGATATCTACTGTTTACATACTTGATCGCACTATGCTTGCTCTTGTTCATACCTTGTGTTCAACTTGTCATAAGCTTAATGAAAGTTTTGTTTATGTGCGAGTGTTTCAGGTTACAGGTATAAACTGCAAGTGCTTCACAGTTTCTAGATTAGGTGTGAGTGAGTTTTGCCATTGTTCCCAAACTCATGTTTAAGTTTAGAGTCTGTTGTTAGGGGTTTTGTCACGGAATAGCTAAAGGGGGAGATTGTAAAGTTGTGATTTACATATTTGTATTTTGTTGGCTTTTATTCTGTACCAAATTTGATTGTAATTTTATTCAATCTTTTGTACCCTGTATTTGTTGTAGGAATTTATTGTAAGGGTTGTGTGATAGTGAGAGAGAGTGTGAAGACTCAATCTATTGAAGCAAGGAAGGTTTTCGCAGGTATCTCGCGACTAAGCATCCCGCGAAAAGATGCATGTGCCCTGCACATGACTGGAAGGCGAAGAGTCTGTACAGATGGAGACAATTGTGTCTCGCGAGTATCTCACGGGTAAGACCTTCCCGCGAGACACCTGCGAGACATTCTGTTTTGCCAGTCTGTACTGCCTAATACACACTTTCTGTACCCTCATTATATATACCCATATTACCCACAAATGTGAAGGAGAGCTTCTAAGAGAAAACCCTAGCTGAAACACTTGAGAGTTAGAAATTGTTATACCAACAATTCTCTACACATTTGTTTGTGGAATTTCCTCATCTCCTACCTCTCCATTTCCATACCATTGAGAGGTCAATAGCCCAAACACTTACCACACCTTTTGAGAGTGTCTAGTGAGGTTTTGGTGCTGTTGGGAAACATTGGAAGAAGCCAAGGATGGCAGATGCAACATGGAGCTTGTTGCGGGATCCGGAGAGCTAGACAAGACACGGTTCCGAGAAGCCTTGTTGGAGTAGGAGATTGGAGGGCTTAGGTACAGAGGGTAGATTAGGCTTGGAGGGTCTCTTGCTTACCCATGTATCCCAACTGATTGTCTAGTTGATCTATTACTGCTTAGAGGGCGGGGGAGAGGTTTTTCACCAAGTTCTTCGGTTTCCTCTTCGATAACACGTTTCGGTGTTATCTGTGTTTGCATCTCTCTTCTCTACTCTTGTTCATTTCATTTTACTGTTGTGTTGCTTTAAATATGGATTAGAGTAGCTCTTGTGCTTATATGCTTGTGTTTACACTATTCCGCACTTAGTATTAAGTTAGTGTAAAATCAACCAAGCCGTAATTTGAATTGGGGGTCTAAATAAGCTCTTGTATTTTCACACATTTCGAGCTTTTAGCATCCATAAGGTAAATTTATTTGAATTAATTCTAATCAAGTGCCTATCATGTATGTTCAACATGTCATTCACCTCATGCAAAAAGGGGTATATTTGTCATTAGAGTCTAGAAGATCAGACTCTATCTGGGCGGAATGGGTGCCTAATACCTTCCCATTCCGTAACCTAGCCTCCGAGCTTAGGATTTTTGGATAGGTAGATTAGTGTTCTATTCTTTTTTAATTTTTGGTAGATTGTAACTAGAACCAAAAGCTTTTTATTCTTTTGCATAGGTTGTAACTAAGACTCAAAGTCTTGTAAGGTTTAATTTACCAAGATTGTACTTGTTTTCATTCATCAATGACAATGAAGCATTTTATTATGTGTTTTGTATTTTATTTTTTCTTATTTTTTTTTGTATAAAAAATAAGTGACGACTTCACACCACTTACCCAAAAAGAAAGGTGCTCTTAAAAGCACCTAAATCTCTTTTTTTGAGAGCACCCTCCTCAAGGAAGTTTGCTGTCTCTCACAAATATACCAAGAGATTCCCTCATTGGCTTACAGCGCTGGTGCTAATGAGTCCCACACTACTTGAATTCATGTGTTATGGCAAGGTGGATTAGGTGCTTGACCACTAGATTTCCATACTGAGGTTCATATGTACACAGTACAACATTTTGGCAAGCATTTCATAGCTCCAATTACTACCTTTTGAATACTATTAACCAGAAAAAGAAAAAAGAAAAAGAAAAAGAATACTAGTATCCAAAATAATACCTAGTAGTATCACTTAAAAGGGATTAATAGATAACTAATATGTTAGAATCCCAAAGGATTAGTTTAGGAGTTTTTAGTCTTGGTGAGTCATGAAGTTATTGGTTTAAATGTGAGTTGGATTAATTTTAGTTTATTTACGTGTGTATAGATTTTAAAGGTTCATTTTTTTCTTTAGATAAAACTATACATTTATTGATTTTTAAACAAATAAATTAAGCCGTTAAAACTTTTTTTTTTTTTAAGAGAGTTTCAACCTATAATGTCCGCTCCTGATAATAGCTCTTTATTATCAGATCAAGACACCAATCAGTTTTTGGTGTAAGCGGGGATTAAACCCCATATCTCTTATACAACTACTAGAGACTTTACCAGTTAAGCTAATTGGAACTCACAATTAAGCCGTTAAAACTTAAAAAAGAAGTTAACCCCCTTTTTAGAAACAAATACACACATACAAATGAGAAAAATTGAGGTTCAAACGCAAAAACACAAGAAGTTAACTAATCAAAACACAAGTGAGCTAACTACATATAAGCTAGCCATATAAAATCATAGAAGGTGTTAGAGTGACTATAAAATGATTAATTGGCAGACTTTATCATCTAAGAAATGAATGTTTGAAATAAATTTTTTGGTGATTAAATATATGTTTATAAGATTTATGTAATAAAATTAGTAGAATTCCTAGTATTACTACTGTCAGTGATGTCGTTTTGTCCAGCAACAAATATATATATATATATATATATATATATATATATATATATATACTATATATAAGAGGATTTTCCTCATTCAACTGGACTTTTTTCATGTCAAAAATGCCCTCATCAAGTATCCAATAAATTTTCTTACAAGTTTTTAAAAAATAGGGTCAATAACATCACACCAATTTCCTTCTTCTTTTTTTTTTTTTTTTTTTTACAAGTTCAGACTTCCTTTTTTTCTTTTGTCTTTTTACTTTCAAAAACAGACATCCTTAAATTTAGGTCTCATTTTTCTAATTTCTTTTCACGTTCTTTAATTATTTTTCATTTTTTTAAAAAAAAATTTCACGTTCTTTTAAATCCTGTGCAGCTCAGGTTTTTTTTTTTTTGATAGAATTATTGATGTAGATTACCATGGGATAAGGATAGGGTTTTTTTAAAAGAAAATTCAACCTATCGGATGAGGTTTTTTCTTTTTTGGATAGAATTATTGATGTAGGTTACCGTGAGATAAGGATAGGGTTTTTTTTTTTTTTTTTTAATTTTTTCTTTCAACTTACGGTAGGTTTTGTTTTGATAAGTAGGGTTGTTTTGAAAACATGAGTTAGTGGAAGAGTGGTTTTAATTTTTATTTTAAAAAAAAAAAAAAAAAAAAAAAAAAAAAAAAAAAAACCCTAATCCCAATCTTTTCAAAACACTTATCCTTATCCCAATCTTTTCAAATACTACAACACTTTCAAATACACATTCAAAAAATAAATTACATTTACTACTTATCTGTTAAAAAAGAAATGCACATTTATCTTTTTATTTGTTTGAAAAAAAAAAAAAAAAACAATCACATACTACTTTCAAATACAGATATTAAAATCACGTTATGAAAAATATCTCACATTCATCTCTCTTTTTTCTCTTTTCTTTTTTTTTTTATAATTATCTATACTACTATTTAAGGGGTTTTCCCTGTTTGGATTCCTTATCTTTTTTGTTCAAAAATGCCCCTATACCCTTATGTTTAAGTAAAGACAAAATTAAAAGACAATCCGGTAAAAATGCAACTTTAACTCGCACTAAAATATTGCTTAAAAATAGGGTCACTCTCCTGTTAATTTTCAAATTGCTTTATCCACTTATAAACTAAATTCTCAAAATAAAAATTATATATAATAAAATAAAAACACAAATTTTTGTTTTGCTAAAAAATAGGACCACTAAAACAAAATAAATAAATAAAAAGCCTCATTGCATGCGCAAAGCGCATGTGATGAGGCTAATAAGTGAATAAAGTAATTTGAAAATCAACAAGAGAGAGACTCTATTTTTTAGGCCATATTTTAAGGGGCTTCCCCTATTTGTTATCCTCATTTTTTTTTAATATTAAAAAATGTCCCTACACCCCTATGTTTAAGTAGGGACAAAACTAAATGACAATTTAGTAAAAATACAACTCTAACTCCCACTAAAACATTGCCTAAAAAATTAGAGTTGCTCTCCTATTGATTTTCAAATTGTTTTATCCACTTATAAATTAGATTCTCAAAATAAAAATTATATTTTTAATAAAAATACGGTTTTTTTTTTTTGCTAAAAAAAAAACCTTATTGGACACGCGAAGCGTGTGTGATGAGGCTAGTCTCTTTTATGTGGTTCCAAAGATACCCTCAAAAAATAAACCATAACTCCCCTTAGAATTAGGGTTAGCAATGTCAAACACCACTCAACCTTCCCCTAATAAAAACATAAAATCAGTGAACTCACTCAATACACAATCATTCACCTCCCATCTCACACTATTTTTTCAAAGCCATTTTGTGAATGAATACTACTGAAAAGGTATGTAAACCTTTAATTTTGGTACCACATCCTCTTTGTACACAATATATATTCATTGAATTTATTTCCTGTTCATGTAGATTTTTCGCTAGAGCCATTTTATGATAGAATTGCACAATCAACACAGTTTGAAAGGAACGTATGCAACATTAAACCTTAAATTTTGGTAGTCATTAAATTTATTCTTACCTTTCATTAAATTTTGGTTGACAAAGTGTTTTTTTTTTTTTTTTTTTCATGTAGATTTTTTGCTAGAGCCATTTTGTGATAGAGCTGCACAATGAACACTACTGGAAAGGAAGGTATGTAACCATAAACCTTAAATTTTTTTTTTAAATGATATATTTTTAGATAAATAAAACAAAAAAACATATAACCAATATTTCTATATATATTTTTTTTTTTCGTTTTTAAGTGAGTCTGCAAATCTTATAGGGAAAAGTCTGCTCTTCCTCATTGTAAGGACTAGATTTGGATTGGGCCCAATATAAGATTGAGTTTTAGGCCAACAAGCCCAAACAATAAATTTGTAGAGCGTGGGTAAAAGAACTGGTTCTACTCAAGAAAAAAGACAATAAAGACTGCTGATTCTAGACCGTTAAACACAAAAAGTCAGAAAATCTCTCCTCGGCGTAACTTGAGGAGTTTATATTATAATGTCTTCTTTTCTTTTTAAAGTTACAAGAGTTCACAAAGTTATTACAAAGATTTCTTGATTTTTTTTCCGGATCCTCCCTTCTTCAGGCCACCTCTCGTGCTATATATCACAATCTTGGTATCATCCCTATCATACACGTGTAGGTTGGATCCTGAGAGCTCCTTCACGTCCCATCCAACACCTCCCAGAACCATCAACTAGTAGCTATAAAGCTGTTTGATCACTGCTCAGGTATCACCTCCACATTAATGCGACCAGAGTGTTGGTTGGGAGGCATTTAATGCGGAGGCAGCAGTTTTTGGAGATATTTGTTGCCACCCTTTGCTCATCCCTTATACAATGCCCGACTCTTAGTTATGATGCAACCTTGAGGGATGTCTGGGATGATAAGACATTCTTACTGACCTTGGATCTCTGTTTCCGAGATGAATTTTCTCCTCGAACGTATTTTGGACTGCCACGTACAATCTTTATTTCTTCTTCTTACACCGTTCCCATTATGACCTTATTTGATCGTCCTCGGATGGGTTGATGTCCTCGGATGGGTTGATGTCCTCGGATTGGGCCAAAGGCCCAATTCATACAGTATTAATATTACCCTCTAGATAGTTGGCCCCCAAACTCATCATTATGTTTTTTGTTTGCTTGGTTCTCTTTTTTATTATTTTCCTTTTTCTTTTGTGATTCATGGTTTTGTATTTTGCAACTATATAGGAATACATAAGTTGTTTACTTCGGGTCATACAATTAAAATAGAATTCCTTAAGTTCCCTCATTTATCTGATTCATTTTAGGAAATAAAATGCCATTCATATTTATTTAATAAATAAAACTATTGGCATGAACAGAAAACAAATTCATTAAAATCTATATATATATATATATATATATATATATATAGATCTCTTTTACGCTTTACAAATCTTTACGTAAAAAATGGTATCTTAATTTTAACTACAAGTATTGCCAACGGGAAAAATTCAAAACCCAGCATCACATGACTATACAAACGTGATAATGGACTCCACAGTACTTAATAACAATGTACATGTTCATGATATTGTTCATTGGGAGATTTGGAAGAATAATCAATCAATTTCAAACATGGAGGCTATTGATAATAAGGTACAATTTTTTTTTTTTAATAAATTCTCCCACTTATTATTTTATCCAAATTAATATTAAAACAAATGTCATGCCACCAATGGGTTAGGTTTGAAAATTGCAAATTTATTCGCCCGGCTGGGAATTTTCTATTAAAGCTGACAAAAAAGTGTTTTGTAAATTGGTGAGGCAAGTCTTAGAGTCACAAGGTGTGAGGTACGTTATGGTATAATATTTTAAATGATATTAACTAATATGTAATCTTAATTTTTGTAAACCAATTCCTTTTCTTCATTTGAAAGTTTCAAGAAAAGAGACAAACAGAAAATGAAAGTAAAGGACAATGTGGTTTCCAACATCAATGAGGATAAAGGCAAACTGAAAATAAAGGTCAAGGACAATGTTGTTTTCAATCTCCATGAGAATAAAGACACACATAAAATGAAAAAGAAGCTCGATGATGCAGTACTAAAGCAGGTACAATCACTACTACATCTACTTCTACAAATAATTTCATCATACAGTTCTATTAAAATTAAGTTCCTAAATGACAGTTCTTCAAGTCCCAAATAGATTATTTGACATACAAAGAGCTATGCAAAATCCTTACAAGGTACATAAATATATATGCTTCGACAAGCATGTGCTTGATTTGAATTTAAGTTATCATAATGTTGTATATGCTATAAAGTTCCTATGTGTAACAAAAAAGTATTACATTTTACAATGTGAAAATAGGTTAATGGAAAATGTGGCTGGAAAGCAATTGGAATGGCGAACAAAAGATATTGCTCCACCAACTTCTTCACGAAAGCTTGCGTAGTTTGGATATGATTTTTTATGATGTTTCTAATGTAGTGAATTTATATACAATTTCTTTTGATGTAAATATTTCAAATTCCTTACATTGGTCCATTAACTTCTTAATAGTAGATTCCATAAATATTTGCACACACTATTTTAAATGGCTTATAATTACAAAATCACATTACACATTTTCACTCGATGTAAATTTTTTATAATTTATTTCGATAGTCTAAAAAATTAATACTAATTACGAATTCTTTGTTATTGGAACATGACAAAAAATGCTACCTATAGTCGCATTTGTAAAAAACGCGGCTATAGAAAAAAAAAAAAAATTAGTAGTGTGATGAGTATTATACATTTGTGGATGAAATTTTTTTTTTATCGCATCCTTAGGTTTTTTTGTTAGAGGCTAGTACATATATACAACACGTCGTGAGGATAATTGCTATTCTCATGGACCTTGTACAGTAGGTTAGGTTATAAGTTATAAGCAGAGTATTTGCATGCAATCCTTCTGTATTCAACGTCAATCACGCCGTAATGAAACAGCTGCAAACCCACGTTGGGACGCGTGCCAGCCTTGCATAGGCACGAGGGCTGAGGATAACGCCAGTTTTGTCTCCGTCACCATAGTCAGTCACCACTTCATCAACGCATGCAATATTGTGCTGCTGTGCACTTAACCTGTTGACTCATTAACAATTATGAATTTGGAAGAAATTCGATTTCATTAGCCTGATTGGATTCTTTGGTTCAAACATTGTGGATATTTTACAAAAGGAAAAATTATGAAATTAAAATTGTTTAAGGTTCTTCGGTGGTGGTGATGGAATGATAGAAAATTTTCAAAATCCGCACAAGTTGGTTGGTGTGAGAGTTGAAGTGGAACAAATGATGGAGCAAAGACAAAAAGAAGTCTCTGCAGCTGGTTAGAACACCACAAGTGAAAGGTAATTATGAGTTAAAGAAAGTTACATTTGTGGAAAATGTCACAAGATTGTGGAGCTAAATTTGAGTAAGAAGTTCAAGCTAGCATTGCATGAACTCCATTATTGAGTTTATGTTTTGTTGAGGACGAGGTGTCGGGGACCTCTACGGCTCTATCCACAAAGTCGGCAAAGAGAAAATCTAAAGAGGCACAAGTGAAGAAACCTCATGAGCTGGAGGTGGAGAATTGTTTAGTCCAGCTCGTGAGTAGTTCAGAATTAATTTAACTTGATTAGTTATTTGAGTTTAATTTCTATATGTACTAGTCGCTAATTTGTGTGATGCACGAGATAGTTAAATAAAAATAAAAAATATTTATTTTGCTTAAAGTCAAGGACTTGACTTAAAAAAATGTATAACTTAAAAATGAATGAAAATAAGTCATTTTTTTGTTCAATATAATGGTTTAGAAAAATTATTTTTCTTTCATATCATTGGTTCCATATAACACATTTTGAAATGAGCTATTTTATGGTGATGACTTCATACAATACTCAACTGCAATTAAATCTATCATCCACCACCAATCTAATCTATGTTATTTTGATAGTAGATCTACAAATTGCATTCTCATATCCTCCATCATTTAAAAGGTAATTGGAGTAACGATTATATGTAATGTATAAATTTTATTCTTTTACAATATAAAATTATTATGATAGATTATTAAAATAATTAAAATAAAATCTAATGTTCTAAAAATTTTTTGAAATAGAATTTTAAATTTCTTAAAACTTTGTTAATAGAGTTTCCATTTTACTTTAAAGTGAACTATCATAATTAATGAGAATTTAACCATTTTTTACAAAGAGAAGATAACCATAGGTCCAATTTTTATTTTAGAGAATAAGATGTCACAGTTAGATCTGTACCATGTGTAATACGTTAGTCCATTATGATAGTTCCAAATAATATCCCAATACCTATTGTACGGACTAGATTAAGTCCTTGGCCCAAGGTGTGATTGGATCCAAGCCCAATAGACCCAGTACAATGAATTTGTAGAGAGTGGGTTGGAGAACTAGGCTCTAATGAATGACTTAACAGTTAGGATGGACTTCAAAAGATAATCAAACAAAGATGGATTGAAGTTCTCTAAGTAAATTTGTCCTCGGCCCAATCTGAGGAGGTCTGTTCCAGTATATATTGATTGAAAAAGGTTACAGATCTAGTTCAAGTTGTTACAGTACTTTCTCTTATAAATTTCCAATCCTTTCTCCATGGAGGGTCTTTTACATTATATAGTTCCCTTTTGATGATCTTGACCTTACACTTGTTGATTATTTAAGTCACTACTTAAGTGCTTGTCCCATCGGACATCCTTTCTGGCCCTCTATGAGTTGGGATAGCCAATACAACACTATTCAGGAGTCTTCTCCATATAAATGCGGTCAGAAAGTTAGCTACAGTGCATTCAATGCGATGGCAGTAGCTTTATCTTAGATATTTCCTAGCTCTCATTCTTCCAGTATGTTCGTAACGCACACCCCCAACAGTGGAGTTTCCTGGAAGGTCACTCTAAGTGATAGGATATGCATTTGATCTATGCTTGGCTTATCCGAGGAGATATTCCTCCTCAAACCACCTTTCCCAACCTTTCCACTCGCATGTTACTTAGGAGACTCTGAACTTAACACTCTCACTACTGTTTATTCATCCTCGAACCAATCAATGTCCTCAGCCAAAGCCCAAGGCCCAATATACAATTTTGGGCCCTTATCCCTATACCTATCTATATGAGTTTTCTTTTTAATGATGCCATAAATGATGAAGTTTAATATAAGTCATTTAAGATCCAACATATCCAATAATTTTAAAAAAAAAAATTAATTTCAAAAGTCTTTTAATTGTAAATTTTTTTAATCATAAAATAAACTTTATCTAAATTTTAAAGGAAAGCATTCGGAATGACTACATTATTGATGCCATAACATAATGGTTGCAAATAGTAATATTATTATTCATGATTAATAGATGAACAATGAAACTATGAATTAACAATATTTTAACGATTCAAATACCAAGTTTAAACTACAACAACACATATATAGAAAACTCCAAATATTGGAACATTCTTTTTCTGCCATTTTCATTATTCAATCAAAACCAAAGTTTCAAAGATAATTTTAATTCAATTAAACCTAATACATACATACACATGAATGTAAAAAATTCCAAAAATAAAATCAACAATCTCTAAAAGCCTCTGCCTAATACAGTCACTATTTTTTTTTCTTCATATTATTGACCAAAATATCTCTCATATATGTTAACATTAAACCTGATAAGAAAACTTTACATATCAATGAATAACCCTCATTGGCTGGGTATCAAAGTTAAGACATAGTCATATTATCTAAAATCATATATATCAATCAGAGTTCAAACAAAAAAAAAATATCATCCAAATACATATATAAAATCATATATTCAGTAATTAAATATATTTGTGATAATCCTTTATTCTTTACTTTAAATCAATAATACAATTGAAAGAGATTGTAACAATTATAAACAATTTTCAGTAATTAAGCTACATTAGTATAAGCAAAATAAAACCAATTAGGATAAAGTTACTTACCTTAGTTAGCTTACCACAAAAAAACTTCTCCCTAATACATTCTCTAAAATCTTTAGATATCACCTAAAACAATTTTTCAAATACTATTTACTTAATAATCAAATAATTTAAGAAAACTTATAATGGTAACCGACTAAAAGAAGAATTGCTAAAAATATATAATAATTTTTCACTATTATCTCGCACCAAAAATCCACATATTCATAATATATATATTTCTTTACTTTCTGCCACTAATAATTCCTTGGGATAAGGCCTATAGATTACATATAGAGTCAATGTCAATTTGAAAAGGATCCCCACCTAGACCCATCTTCTTTTATGCGTGTGTTTCTTTTTTTTTTCTTTTTTTCCCTACTACCTGCCACCATTGATTCTCTTTTGAGATGAGGACAAAACCAAGTACAAGTAAGGCACATGGGCACTTATGGTATATGTAAGGTTGAATTTAATCAACCATCTTGTTGGCTTTATTCCGTGCCAAATTTGCTTGTATTTCAGCAATTAGTAACCATGTATTTAGGTGGGATTCTTGTAAGGGTAGTAAGTGAGATAGTGTGAAGAAATGCTCAAGAGTGTGCAAGAAAAATAGAGACTCGCGACTGGATCTCGCAAGTGACTCGCGACTGCAAGCCGCCGGAAGCTGCATACGTGCCAGGCATGCCAGAAGTTGAAGCGTCATGCTAGCTGGAGCACTACAGGACAAAATAGGACAACTGGCCTTTCAATTACCTCGCAGCTGGAACTCGCGACTCAATCAAGCCACGAGGCCAAGCCGCAAGCTAGCCCTGTTTTGAAAAACCTAACTCTTCACATTCCATTCTCACCCTAGTATAAATACCCCTTATACCCACGAAAGAAAGAGAGCTTCCAGAGAGAATTTTGAGAGAGAAACCCTAGAGAAAAACAAGATTGATTCATCCACAATCTTCACATAAGAGACTCTTCAAATTCCTCAACTCTCTTCCTCTCCATTGTTAAATCCTTAAGAGGCTTTTTTCCAAAACCTTTTCTCACCATATCCATTTCTATGAGAGGGCTGTTTGGTGCTTTGGGAAGCAGTTAGGAAGGAACCAATTTCACATTGGTTGATGCTATGGTCAAGTAGCGAAATCCGGGAAGTTAGAAAAGAAATAGGCTCGGCGCAACCTCGTTGGAGTAAGAAGCTTGGAGGGCTTAGGTACACTGGGTAGATTAGGCTTGGAGGGTCTATTGCTGTTCATGTGTCCCAACTACATTTTCTAGTGGATTACTTACCGCTTGAAGGGCGGCGGAGAGGTTTTACGCCGAGGGCTTCGGTTTCCTCTTCGATAACACATCGTTGTGTTGTCCTTGTGTTTGCATCTCTCTTCCCTTAATCTTTGCCTTTTATTTTCTGCTGTGGATGTGATTTTAATTGGTTTAGATTGTTTACTAATTATGTTTATAGCTTGTGTTTATTTTCCGCACACTTAGTGTTTGTCATAAAGCTTGAATTGGTAATATTGTTATTGGGGGTCTAAACGTTCAAGGGTGTTTTATACACTATTTGAACTTTCAATTGGTATCAGAGCGGATGCACTTGCTGTGGTTTAATTACCTAAGTGCGATCCTAGACCCCTTAGCTATGGATGAAGCTATGAAAAAGGGTATGCTGAATTGTGGTTTACATGTTTGTGATAATGACTCTATGAGTATGTTTGAAGGGTGTCCTAACAATGAACTCTTAGAGTTATTAAAAACAAAGAAACATGCTAGAATGTTTGTTCACATGCTGAAATATTTTGAAAATGAGAATCACATCTTACACAATGGTCTATATGAGTCTAATTCATTGGTTAAGAAGTATAAAAGAAGAAATAGAATATTGTGTGATAAGGTTGATAACTTGAAAAAGAAAATTCAATCTAGCAAAAGCATCGAAAATGAAGATAAGTTTCTGTTTAAAGGTCAACAATGCTTTTCCCATGCTTGCCTATTTGTGCACACCTCTTTAAAGGTATTTAATTCATGTCTATGGTATCTTGATTGCAGCTGTTCTCGTCATATGACAGGTGATAAATCATTGTTTAAGTCATTCAAAGAAAAGGTTTGTGACTATGTAACATTTGGCGATGGGAGTCATGCTCAAGTTCTTGGCAAAAGGACTATTGAGATACCTGGATTACCTCTATTGAAGGATGTCTTATACATCAAAGGGTTGAAGGAAAATCTTTTAAGCATCACTCAAATATGTGATGAGGATTTCCTTGTCCAATTCTCAAAGAAGGGTTGCATAATCATTGATGAAGAAGGGATTCAAGTTTTGGAAGGAAAGAGGACTACCGACAATTGCTATGGAGTGGTTCCTACGGCACCAATTTCCTGCAGAATTGCTCGTGTTGACATGTTGGAACTTTGGCATCAAAGATTCGGACATGCAAACTTCAAACAAGTGGCTAAAGTCTCCAAATTTGAAGCTGTTGAAGGACTTCCAAAATTTGGAAAGGTGGAGAAGACTCTTTTGTGGTGCATGCCAAATAGGGAAGCAAACAAAGGCAAGTCACCGCAAGGTGAATGTGATCGCCACTTCACGATGCTTAGAACTTCTTCATGTAGATCTAATGGGGCCCACAAGAACTAAAAGTCTAGGAGGAAAAAGGTACATTATGGTCATTGTTGATGATTTCTCAAGATATACTTGGGTTGAATTTCTTAGAGAAAAATTAGAAGTATGTGAGAAATTGAAAATTCTTTGTAAGAGACTACAAAACGAGAAAGGGGTTCCTATTGTCAAGATAAGGAGTGATCATGGCAAGGAGTTTGAGATTGCAAGATTTGAGTCGTTTAGTGAGAAGAATGGAATCAAAAGGGAATTTTCAGCTTCCAAAACCCCTCAACAAAATGGGGTGGTTAAGAGGAAGAATTGGGTGATTCAAGAAATGGCAAGAGTTATGCTACTCAACAAGCAAATTTCTCAAAAGTTTTAGGGAGAAGCCGTGAACACCTCATGTCACATTGGTAATAGAATATTCTTCCGAGCGGGAACAAAGAAGACCGCTTATGAAATTTGGAATGGAAAGAAGCCAAAAGTGAAGTACTTCCGAGTATTCGGAAGCAAGTGTTGCATTCTCAATGATCGTGAGAACCTTAGGAAGTTTGATGCGAAAAGTGATGAAAGCATCTTCCTTGGGTATTCTACTAATAGCCGAGCATATAGAGTATTCAACAAGAGAACAAAGATGGTAATGGAGTCCATCAATGTGGAAGTTAATGATGCTATAACAAAGGTAGAGATGGTTGATGATAGAGAAAGGCCAAGCTCCAAAGAACTCACAACTGAGGGCGAAGCCCAAGATATTGAAGTTAGAGAACCTACACTGGAAAAGGAATCAACTCCTGTGAACTCAAAAATGGAAACAAGATCAATGTCTAGGACATCAAGTCATCTCACTCCTCCGGAAGTTCATCCTCCCATCTCTCGGAATGATGAAGTGTCTACCTCAAAGAAGCCATCATCAAGAGTGATCAAAAACCATCCGAGCAATAACATCATTAGATCTTTAGATGAAGGTCTCGGTCTTAGAAAGGGAAACTATTCTGCACTCATGACCATTGCTCATGTTGAGTCTTCAGAGGACTTGAATTTGCTTGTGCAAGAGCTTGGGGAGCATAGTGTTGAAGAATCAAATACTAAAAAGGATGAAAGCACAGCCGGTCTTCAAGAGAACTACAACTCACTCCTTGAGAAGTCGGGAGAGCATGCAAGGGTGGCCATGGCAGCTGTGAAGAAGATGAAGAAGGTAGAAGAGGACTATAAAAGTCTTCTAGTGCATTATAAGGAGGCCAAGTGTGAGATAGAGACGTTGAATGGTGAGCTGACTGAAACTTACACAAAGGTTAAATTTCTTGAGCTTGAAGTGGTTCAAGAAAATGCCAAGATAGAGAGGGTCTCCACTAAGAAGCTTGATGAAGTCCTTTCTCAACAAAAATCGTTCTCCGATAGAACCGGATTGGGATATACTGCTGAAAGTAGTTTAGCTGTGAATATCTCCAAAGAAGTGAAGTTTATGAAGGCCAAAGAGCCGGCTGTAGTTGCCCCTACTGTGGAGAAGGTAAAGGTTGAAAAGAAGAAGATTGTGGCTGACCAAAAGGTGTTGAATAAGCCCCAAAACCAATCTATGGCCAGGTTTGAAGCCAGAGGGAAATCTCTTCCAAGATCACAAAGAGGTTCTAGAACGAACCATGTTTGCCATCACTATGGACTTCAAGGACACACCCGACCAAAGTGTCATAAGCTTAGAGCATTGAAGAATGCAACTGCTCCAAGGTCACGAGGACCTAGAAATGACAGGAGAAATTGGGCTGGTGAACCATCAAGAGATCGAAATGGTGATCACAGCATGATGGACGTGATGAAGATGATTGGTGCATTCACCAACTGCTTGGAAAGCTTCACACGAAGGTTTGAAAGCCCTAACTCCCGTACCCAAACCTATAAGGAAATCACCCCAAACGCAAGTGACGTGTGGGTGAAAGGGTACTCATGCATAAGCATTACAACATGTCCATGCATCAATACTTCCTATGCTTTGTGACTTTGTTTGGTTGTTTGCTTATTGATTGTGTGGGTTGAAATTTGTTTGTTTGTTTTTGCATTCTTTCATTCAAAATTTTTTTTCAATGTTTCTTTTGATCAATCTTTTCCTTCTTATGTGTCAAAAATCCAAAAACCACATAAAAAGTAGAAAATCAAAAAGTTTGATCGACGTTGTTGAGTTTTGTCTCAAAACTTGTTTTGCCTTGTACCTTTGTGCTAATGACTTTGTGCATTTACGAGCATAGCTTGTTCCTATACACTGTTATCACTGTGGAAGAAATCTTGAAATCTATGTGATTGTTGTAAATAGATCTTCAAACTTGTCATGAATGATTAGTGAATGGTTATGTTGATCTTGAGACATGCATAGACTTGTGCCTATATATCTTCCCACTCTTTATTTTTTGTTTTTGCTAAAAAGAGCTCACTAAATGTAAATCTCCAAATGTAAAAAGATATTGAGCTGCAAAAACCTGTCGCAGATACTAGTATTCGACTAGTAAAAAGGGAAAGCGACCAAAAATAAAGTGTTTGATTTTTCAAAAAGCCAAAGGCTATCTCATCAAGGTGAAATATCAGACATCATTCTCACAATGAGATGTGTTTGTTTCAAAAGGATCTAAATGATCAAATGACTGAATTGTAGTGGAGCCAAAATGAAAAGCTTCCATGTTATGTTATAATGTTTTTGTGGGAGGTCATATATGCATACTTCTATAATTGAGATGGGTCACATGATCTAGTGCTAATTGTGTATGCCTTGGTTGAATTGATCATTGAAGCTTCACATTAGACTAAGGACTATCTCATTGTTGATATCCACACACAACACACAAGTTTATGTTCAATGAATGCCATATTCATTTGTGTGATTGTACTTGATAAAATGTATTTTCACATGCTCAATCTTTGTTGATTCAAATACAAAAAGATTTTTGAGTGTTTTAGTTGTTTTTGGAAAGTATTTTGTTTTTACAAAAACTGAAAATTTCAAAAAACAGTGTTGCCCTATTTTGGCGACTCAGTCACGGGTCAGACAAGTCGCATGCCACAGTCGCAAGTTCGCGGGTCGGTTTTGGTGACTTTTTCGCAAGTGGAAGGTCCAGTCGCGAGGGGTACACAGAGATTTTCATGGCTCAGCTTGCGACTCCCTCGTGAGTAAGTCTTTCCAGTCACGAAAAACACTTAGAAAAATTTTCAAGAATCTTGTTTTCAAAGTGTTTCGCGGCTTACCCTGGCGACTTAACTTAGTCGCGAAAATAGCATGTTTTGCATATTGAGGGTTATTTTCAAAGTTGTTTTCAAAAACTTTTCATTTTTCCCTCCTGCATCATTATCATTGTTCATACCTTCATCTCTTACCCTCTTTTCTCATTGACCCCTTTGTCTATTCGTGTCAAAAAGGAGGAGAGTATACTTTAGAGTAGTATACCAGAGAGTTTTTATCATTTCTATATGACTCTTGTGCACACTCTTAAGGGGAGAAATTCTATTTCTTGTGCACATTTGTAGGGGAAGAAATTCATTATACTTGTCCCTGTATTACTTGCTTTACCTTGAGGGTCTAATGTGTTTTGTGCAAGTGTTTCAAGTTACAAGTATATATGCTCTAAGTGCATCACAGCTTCTCATTATTTTGAAGGGGAGAAACTTCAAGCACCTTTAGTTTATATTGTGCATTTTCTTTAGTACATTTTGTACCCTTGCTTATGTAGCTTTTAGTTTGTACCCATGTTGCTTTTGTAAGCTTTTAGGGTTTGTTTTTATATTTTGTAGGCTTTATGGTTTGTACCATGCTTTATGCAGTCTTTATGCTTTGTTAAATCAGTACTTCTAACTAAATGTCATGCATTTTCCTTTTAAGTACTGTCACTCTTGTGCCCTTGTAGGATTGTTCCTAGATGCATATACTTAGTGTATTATGCATTGGTTAAGTGTTGGGCATGCAAGTAATTTGCATTGATCTTATTAGCTTGTATGTCCAAGTGTTCATTCCAAGTGTGAATGAGCATTGTGGTCACTACCTTGTAGTGATTGCTTGTTTGATCAAGCCATGGTTTGTTTCTTAACTCCATCTTTGCTTGATCACATCATGCCTGCTTCATATGCATTTCATGTTTTTCTGCATACAATGATTATGGTATATTTTTTTATTTCAAGAGATTCATGTTCATATGATTCAAGAGCTTCACAGTTTCTAGAGTTAGGTGTGAGTGAGTTATGTTCAACTGTTCCCAACTCACATGTTAAGTCTAGAGTCTGTTTTAGGGTTTTGTCATGGAATAGCCAAAGGGGGAGATTGTAAGGTTGAATTTAATCAACCATCTTGTTGGCTTTATTCCGTGCCAAATTTGCTTGTATTTCAGCAATTAGTAATCCTGTATTTAGGTGGGATTCTTGTAAGGGTAGTGAGTGAGATAGTGTGAAGAAATGCTCAAGAGTGTGCAAGAAAAACAAAGACTCGCGACTGGATCTCGCGGGTGACTTGTGGCTACAAGCCGCCAGAAACTGTACAGGTGCTAGGCATGCCAGAAGTTAAAGCATCATACTAGCTGGAGCACTACATGACAAAATAAAACAACTGGCCGTTCAGTTACCTCGCGGCTGGAACTCGTGACTCAGTCAAGCCACGAGGCCAAGCCGCGAGCTAGCCCTGTTTTGAAAAACCTAACTCTTCACATTCCATTCTCACCCTAGTATAAATACTCCTTATACCCATGAAAGAAAGAGAGCTTCCAGAGAGAATTTTGAGAGAGAAACCCTAGAGAAAAACAAGATTGATTCATCCACAATCTTCACATAAGAGACTCTTCAAATTCCTCAACTCTCTTCCTCTCCATTGTTAAATCCTTGAGAAGCTTTTTCCAAAACCTTTTCTCACCATATTCATTTCTGTGAAAGGGCTGTTTGGTGCTTTGGGAAGCAGTTAGGAAGGAACCAATTTCACATTGGTTGATACTATGGTCAAGTAGCGAAATCCGGAAAGCTAGAAAAGAAATAGGTTTGGCGCAACCTTGTTGGAGCAAGAAGCTTGGAGGGCTTAGATACACAGGGTAGATTAGGCTTGGAGGGTCTATTACTATTCATGTATCCCAACTACATTTTCTAGTGGATTACTTACCGCTTGGAGGGCGGCAGAGAGGTTTTACGACGAGGGCTTTAGTTTCCTCTTCGATAACACATCGTTGTGTTGTCCTTGTGTTTGCATCTCTCTTCCCTTAATCTTTGCCTTTTATTTTCTGCTGTGGATGTGATTTTAATTATCTTAGATTGTTTACTAATTCTGTTTATAGCTTGTGTTCATTTTCCGCACACTTAGTGTTCGTCATAAAGCTTGAATTGGTAATATTGTTATTGGGGGTCTAAACGTTCAAGGGTGTTTTATACACTATTTGAACTTTCAGTATACATCAATTTTTTTTTACATTTGATAGCTTATCAGACTACAACCCGACATGACTTTTCCTATTCACCAAATCCACAGTTTGGTAAACCTGTGCAGAACCGAACCCACTAAGCCTAAAAATCTGCAGATTCTTTTTACACTTAACACCATCTCCAAATACCAAAATCAATGTAAGAGACTATATAGCAAAGTGGTGTTAGAAGCGTAGAAGTAGTTTTCTTAAATAAGAGAGGGTACGGACCGGGAAAGAGTGTTATTGTATTTGGCTAGAAGTCTAACTTGCGCGTTAGGCTTTTTTTTTTTAATTTTTTTTTCTTATAAATAGAGAGAGTATAAGGAGTCTAGAGATGGTAGGAGAGTATTGTAGAAAGAAGTGTTTGTTTTATATTTTGTAAGTTTTGTTTAAAAAAAATAATAATGATGTGGCAAGTTCTGGAGAAGTCAACAAAAAGTCAAAGATTTCGGTTTTATATATATATATATATATATATATATATATATATATATATAAGAAGAGTTTATTCCTTGTCAAAAGAAAGGTGTTCCTTCTTTATATATGTAGAAAAAAAAATAAAAAAAGAAATTTGTTCCCTAATCACCAAAGGATAAGCTTTGAAGCAATATATATTGGCATGTACAACGCGGAGGAGTAACTTTGTTTTGTTTAAGAGTTGGAAGATAAAACTTTGTCTAGTGAGGGAGTGATGTAGGACAGAATTTGCAATTTAGTTTTTGTTATTTATTAAATTTGAATTTGAATTGTAATTTTTGGAATTTTAGGTTTAGGATTTTATTTACTTGATTTTAGGTGTTTTAATACTTTTTAGGTCAAATTAGGTTCCCATTATGATTAAGCATTAATTAGGATTTATTTTATAATATATATATATATATATATATATTTTTTTTTAAGTTCTATGGAACCTTTTAATAGGTCTCCAAGTTTATAAACGTTTTTTCACTTTTAGATTCAGTTTAATCAAAGTAATTTTTTGATGGATTCCAAACTCCTTTCTCCTTGTGGATTCAAGGTTATCTCTTAGAAACAAACATGTTTTGTTTCTTGCATCTTGAAATAGATGTGTTCTATTTCTCGTAAGTATTTCACTGGATTAGTTGGTATTAGAGCTATGACTTATCATGGTCTAATGGCTACTAAATGTGATGGTAGCAATTCTAGTAACCGAAAGGTTAAAGCATAAGTTCTTAGGAAGGAACACCTTCAACTTTAGTAAGATGTCCAGCAAGTACTATGCAAACTATAGCTAGCAGTCACTATCCCCCTTACCAGGAAATCTTCCCATGACAACACCGATTAATATACTCAAAGACACACTCCTAAGTTGGAATTTATTGCTTGACTTTTTGATTTGAAAGGGTATTTTAATTTTTGGAAGATTTGTAATGAAGAAACAGTATGACTTGCATTTAATTAATTAGATGGTGAAGTAGATGAATGGTGGAAAGACATTCAAATTGATAGAAAGCATCGAGGTAAGCATCTAATTCACTCTTAGCAAAGAATGAAAAAATGTTAGCTAATTTATGGTTTTTGCAATACTATTATGATATACTAGATTATACAAGTGTGAGTTATAGATCTGTGTATTCATATGAAGAGGAATATGTTCAAAACATGAAAGGTCAAACACAAAACAAAATTTATCACATCCAAGTTCATGTGACAAGAAAAGAAAAGGGTTTGAGGGTTGACAAGATGCAACCAATTTCTAAATAAAATATAGAAGTTTAAGAGGAAGCTTGTGAAGATCTCATTATAGAAAAAGATAATAAAATTGAGATTGTGGAGGAGATTGATGAATATCCTAATATAAAGAAATTTCTTGAAGTTGAGATGGTAGAGACCGTTAAGGAAGAAATTGAAGATAAAATTTTCAAAGATCTCAATGTAGTCAATATAGTTGACAGCCCTTGAGCTTCTATTATTTTGGTGGGAGGCAGCAGACCAAAGTTTATTGATTTTATTGGGTTTGAAAAGTTTGACGCAATCATCGACTCTTATATAGTGAATCCTGTCAATTATATGAAGTCCAAGGAACAAGAAGTCCAAGTTGCTTAATTGATGACTTTCAGGTTTTGCAAGAAGACTAAAAAGATGAAGTACTCAAAGTATTTATTCGCTTGGCATGAAAGATTTCAGATCTCAACCATTAACTCAAGGACACTTTTTTTTTTCTTCTTCAAGTGGAGGGGTCTAATGTAAGACAAAATATGCGATTTAATTTTGATTTTTAATTTTTGGAATTTTAGGTTTAGGATTTTTATTTGCTTGATTTTAGGTGCTCTTAATGCATTTTAGGTCAAATTATGGTTAGATATTAATTATGATTTATTTTAGAATATATATTTTTTGTATGTCAAGTTTTACGAAGCCTTTTAATAGGATTTTAAGTCTATAAATGTTTTTTCAATTGCAGATTTAGTTTAATAAAAATCGGAGTTTCTCTCTATTATTTTATGGGGGATTTCTGACCCATTTTTTCCTTGTGAATTCAAAGATCCTCGTGAATTTGAAGTTATCTCTCAAATAAAGCAAACATGTTTTGTTTCTTACTTATTGAAATAGTCTTGTTCTATTTATCGTAGATATTCCGCTGAGACTAAGCCTCTAGTGTGATAATGAGAAGGCAACTTTGGCTGTGTTAGATTTTGTGTTGATTTTTGTTTGTGAGAGTGGTTGTAATATTTATTATATATAGTGGATCATGGTTAACGGTACATGTCATAGATATAAGTATAGAGCATGCCAACCACGTTAAGTTTTGTGTGTTATGGTTCTAGAAATTTTATCATTTTACGTGTCACCGCTAGCAAACCCAAATTCTTTCTAATGGCAATAATAGTTATTCTAGAAACTCAAACAAGGAACGAAAAACTCCTTGGTCTTCATGAAATCTACCATTTTCACTTTAATTTCAACTATACAGAAATTGACTACCTTCATTCTACGAACTATGTCCTTTATTTCCTTCTCTGCTTGGAGTCTTGGAGAGGCATCAGCCTATCAGGCCACTTACAATTCATACAGATATACTTATGTACACACCACCCCTTATTAACAGGATCCCATACAGGTTGCAATATCTGAGAACTTTGCCAAAATGGTTAACGTTGTCATGGTAAATTTGATGTTGATAGGTTTAGAACTCGTCTATGTGGTGTCGAATAGTGATGTAGTGTTAGGCTCATTAGAACTGTTGACCTTGAAGGTTTTGAAAGTATCATGCATTCATGCAAAGCATTGGTGTAATTGGAATGTTTGGACTTGAAAAGGAATTGTATATGAATGATTTCGGATAAGGAAAATCTACCCTGGCTGGAACGCAATTAAAGAGCGTTGATTGGCCAAATAATTGACCATAACATGTGTAAGGTGGTGGGCCTTGCTCGTAGTGTTGGGTTGCTTCCTGCTGCACCAGGCCCAAGTTTTCTAGATAAGGGAGTTGGGACCGGTCCAACTGTAACTCAATTTGGTCCAGCTTGTGCGCAAACTATGCCTTGCTTGCCAGGAACATGCTTGCGGCAGGCAGAGCTGTTTCAGATAAGTTGTGGCAGACAAACATAATAATAAAAATAAAATATCTGGCTACTTAGTAGGAAATGACCAAATGATCCCTATTCAAGAAAGCATAATCACAGTAATAATAATCACTTTTACAAAGAGACCAAAAGGGGAGCAAATAGTAATATATGTGGGTTAATCAAAAGATAAAGAAGTCAGTTCAAATCTGGTCCGCAGGAGCAAAACCAGAGAGGAAAGAACGTTCCTTCTCAACGCAATTAATCTCCCAAGAAAGTCCTGCCGTAGAAATTAACTACCTTGAGGGAAACGGACTTGAATGGTTGATGCACGAAGAGCTCTTTTTGGTTTTCACAAAGAACAGGACTTCGTGAGGGAGAGAGGGAATCAATCTATTGGTGCATGCCTGCCGTTCTAACTCTCTCTCTATTTTTCTTGGTTTTTCTCTTTTCTTTCTTTTCCTCACCCTCATTTCTTTCTGTTTCCTGGTATATCCTTTCAGATTCCTATTCCTTAGTTATGGTTCCCCTCCTTTTTGTTTTTGTTTTTGTTCCTATTCATGGCAAGGGTCTTTTTTTATAGTGTCTGCCGTGACCGGATTTTACTATTTTAGCCCTTAACCACCTTTGTCTGATCTGAGTGTACTTGCCGACCACCACTGGTCCGTCTGTGTGCCACCCCCCTATCACCAGACAAATAAGGGTATTTTGTTTGTTTGTTTGCCGTGGCACCCTTTCCTGCTACGGTCTGGGTTCTTTCTCTCTCCCTATCCCTCATGGCATGCACCTAGTGGTTCTAACTCAACTTGCTTCTTTTGGGTAGTGTGTTATCCCAGCAGGACACTTCCCCCAAAAGAGCCTCGGCAGGAACCTCAAAATAGATTTTTCCCCTCTCCCCACCACCAAACCATGCCCTCTTACCTCTGACCCAAGGCCTCACCATGTCCTGTATTGGCTGGGTACAGGCTGGTGGTGCCTAGGCCTTGCGCGTGCCTCCCTTCCATGTGTGTCCAAAATCTGCCTGCCGTTCATTCGTCTGTCGTAGTCTGGAGGCTCTCCTGCATAGCCTGCCATCCATTTTCTTTGACTTTTTATATGAGCTGCTTTTCGATTTTCCGCTCCCCTTAGGAGCTAGGCTTTACTTGATACTAGGCCTTATGTTTCTTTTGGCCCATTTCTTGATTGCCCTCATTTCCTACCATATTACTCTGTTATTCCTACTGTAATGACTCAATCTTGTGGGGCCTCTTTTAGGCCAGCCGTTTACTCTTTCCCTCAGTGGCTTAGCATGGCCATTGGTTTCCCTGCTTATGGGCTCCTGTGTCCTTTTCGTTTTTTCTCTTGGGCATACTTGGCCCATTTGCTTTCTTTGGACTTCCTTGGCCCTTTTACTAACTCTGCATTCTCATGGGCTTTTACTAACTTCATTGGGCTTCCCTGGCCCAATTACCTTATTCTCATCCTTGGGGTTCATGGGCCTGCCATTAACCCCTTACTTTCTTTGTTTGCATTACTTTGGGCCTGCAGTGGTCTATTCTCACTTTTCTATATTACATACTACCCATGGGTATGCTATTTATCTCTTTCTGGGCTTCTTTAAGCCCATTTGCCTCTTCAAGGCCCATTTGTTTATTTTATGGGCCTGTGATCCATTATTCCTGCCGCTTGGGCTTAATGGTTTTGCCATCTGTTTGCCAACCTTTTGCTACCCTTGTTGCTGGGCTTTCTTCTTTCTACTTGGATTCTCAAAAAATGACCCTCAACATTTAGCCCCATGATCATATGAAGCGTTCCTGCGATTCATATGTGAATAAAAGACCTTCCTGTCCTTTCTACCTTTCTCCTTTCTTTTCCTTCGCGGGCTTTCTTAAATAGTGGACCCTTCCACACACACACACACATATATATATATATATATACACACACACACATATATATATATATATATATTTTCTTTTCCTGCCGCAGACAGTGTTATCTCTTCGAATTTCCCAGTTTAGCAGTTATTTTTAAAACGTAGCCGCCGTTTCATTAATTTCATCCCATTCTGATGGCTGACCCGTCGCCTTCCTTCGTGCCGGTATTAATGACCTGGGTATTTAAGGAGGAGTCCTTCCGTGTTTTAAACACAAACTCTTTCTTTTCCAAGAAACACATATTCTCCGTCCCCCTTTCTTCACCATTTTCTTATTCTCAGACACTCGTACCCATTTACTCCGATCAAGCCCTCATACTATGGCGCCGGTGAAAGGCTAAGGCTTTTCCCGCCGTAAAGGGAAAGAGGCCATTTCTGACCATCCTGCCGCACTTGGCGTAGGCGAGGAGGCAGAGTATTCTGAATCGGAACACTCTGATGAGGAAGAAGCACAGCGCGACCTCGACAGTGAATACGCCCCTCTAATCGATCCATGGTATGATGTCCACCCTCATTTCCCAAAGATTCCCGGCGATTATGCACCGCCGCCGCCGAGCCGTGTGTGGCTCGCCCTTAGTCGGCGAAACCCCAATGTTTCTTGGACCCCGTTGGCGTCCTCAATCACCGATCTAGTCATTCGCCAAGGCATTTCGCTCCCCGTGCCTATCCATTTCGAATTTGGGTCGAGTACCGCCTTGGGTTGGAGAGAATGGGTAGACAATGAGCTATCCAATGTGGGCTTTATGGGGTTGTTGCAGTGAGCCGGTGTTTTGAAGGCCATCGTATCATCTTGCTGCTTTTCCAACTTCCGGGACCTCTACAACCTTCGCCACTTGGTCCGCCGGTGGTGTACTACCACCCATATCTTCTTCTTCTCCTGCGGCGAACTCACCGTTACCCTTGAAGACGTGGCCAACCAGTTACCCTTGCCCATCCTTGGCGACGCTAATCCTGCCACTCTAGAATTTTCTCCGGAGGAAGAGGCCATTGAGACCGAATTGAAGAAAAGGATGGCCGGGAACACCAAGCTGTCGTATTGAGTTAGTTCTTCTTCTAAATTTCCTATTGCTGCCCGCCGTGTGGCTTTTGTTGTGTTTTGGCTTTGCAAGTTTGTTTTTGGGTCCCACCCCCATTATGCCATAAAGCCCTTATACTTCCATTTAACCATCAAGATATCTGCCGGGGTGAGTCTGTCGTTGGCCCTTATGTTCTTAGGGCACCTATACGTCCAATTAGACATCCTGCGGAGTGATAAGAGTTAGGCGGGATCTTGTCACATAGTTACCTCCTCTGTTCATAACACTATTCTGCAGCAGTTGTTATTCGAGCATTGTGCCCATCATTTGGCAAAATGTAGACCTGCTCGCTTTGCTAAAGAGAAGTACCAATCATGTTCGAGGGTAATTACTGATTTCTGCGGTAGATTTGAGTCCGATTTTCCGCTGGCTTTCCGTTGGTCTGGTTTGAAGCCTATCGGTTATTCTGTTGTTAAGTCTTTCGATGATGGTGTTGGTTTTTCTTGGAGGGCCTACAGAAATTTGGGTGCGAATTATACATGCATAGATTCTGCAATGGGTTTGTTTGTTGATACTGTTAGGACTACTACTCCCTTGGCTAGTTTTGATGAGATAGGGATCACTTATTTGGCGGCCACCAATGCTGGATGGTTGCCTTACTTAGCTGATGAAGGTATTAGGTTCGTTCATTATCCTGCTAACCGAGTGAGAAGATAGTTTGGGTTAGATCAGGACATTCCTGATGATCTTTCCTTTCTCATGGAGTCTCCTACCTCAATTCGCTGTGGTACACTGCCTTTGAATTCTGGAGGCAATGTTTCAGTGCAGTTTCCGTTCTTGGCTCACTGAGGGAGGGCCTTTGTACTCCTCCCATGCATAGGTATTGGCAAGCAGTGATGACTTCGTTCGAGCAAGAGTTGGTGGGTAGTCGTGGTTTCTCCCTTATTCCTCTTGATAGACTCAGTATGGTTATTTCGGCTAATCCTCGATTGCTCCTGCCCTCCAAATCTGTGTTAGCATATGCCAAGAAACAGAACCGGTCTGCCATCTTTGAATGGGATGCGGAGAAAGGAGGGTGGTATTGGCACACTGGTGATTATCCTCCAGGTTGGGAGAAAAAAGTTAAAGTTAATAAAACATTTCCGCACCAAGTAAGAAAGGTCCGGCCAAGCATAAGTCTGTGAGTAAGTCCAAGCCTACTACTCCACGGCCACCTACAGATGCTCCCCTTGCCAGCAGAACACGAGGTAGCAAAAGAAAGACAACCCCTCATCCTGTGTTTGCTGCTGAGCGGAGGGTAAGTCACCTCTAAAATGCTTTTTTGACTTTCTTGTGGCTAACCTTGCTGACCCCTTTTTTTTTAACCATGTTCTTTTTGTTCCCCTATTTTTTTTTTCTTTGCAGTCTAAGCAGAAGGAGGATACGTCAGCCACCCATCCCATTCTACTTGATGAGCCTGAGTCTGAGGTACATCTCTTTTCTCCTCTTCCCTTTCTTTTCTTTGCACGTGCTTCTTCTGCCACATGTTTTTGTTCGTCTTATGCAATTAAAAGTTCCTTTGGCCTTCACATATGTATTTATATGTGTATATATATATATATATTTTTTTTTTTTAGGAGGAGCCCGAACCTCTCTCCGTATATCGCCCTACTGCTGATGAGATCTCTGCCTCCATGGGTGTACCCATGGAGGGCTTTTTCGATGGGGCTGATGTAGCATTAACAACACCTGCTCTTTCTGCCACTGCGCATGGAGTTCCTGCCAAGGCTCTTACCCCTCCCATCGAGCCGGTACCCAGAGAAAAGGGTACTCATACTGAGGGGGTAGTGAGACCACCCCTATTTCTACTGGGACACTTACTCCTCCAGAGAGAGTTATTTCTCCTGCCGCTGTTCAGACTGAGGCTGCTTCCCCTGTTCTGCCCCTTGTCATTTCCACCGGTGACCCCTTCGCAACTCTATCCTAGGCTGTGAAGGATGGTTCTTCTCTAGTGGTTACTCCTTCCTCCATCCCAATTCTGCTACACGTGGGCCTGACACAGACTTATCCTCTGAGGGGTCTGAGGACATTCTTGAGGATCCTGACGACGAGCCTGTCCTGAAAAAGAGGATTTCTGATTCTAACGAAGAGGAGAATGTTCCACCCAAGCCTGAATTCATGGGTATGTGTCTTCCCTCCTTTTCTGCTAAGTTCACCTTTTTGTTTTTTTCTTTTGTTTCCTCTTCCTTGTACATATGTATTTGCATTGCTCCTTACTCCCTTTCATTTGTATGCCTATCTCCCCGTTTGCAGAGACTTTTGAAGGACTAGGAATTGCAGTAGACGTAGGGATGCCCGCTTCTGCCGTACCCATAGCACCCATTCCTGCCGTACCTTCTGCATCTGTTTCTACCGTACCTACAGTGCTTGTTTCTGCCGTTCCCACAGCCCCCATTTCTGCTGGCCCTGGTAGGTTTCCTTTCCCTTTTATCTTCTCCTTCATTTTCTTTTTGTGAGTTAGTCCTCTCTAGATCACGGCTTCTCATTTCGCCTCGTGCTTTCTTAATAGGTCCACTTCCTACTACCCCTTCTCAGTTTGAGGTGGGCAGCAATTCTGCCACCGTCCCGGACCCTATGAGTGAAGCTGTAGCCTTTTTTACCCGCTTTGATTAGCCTGAGGTCAATGACCTTGGCCCTGCAGACTTATGGGGTTCTGGCCTCCTTATGCGGATTTCCATGGCTTCCGAGTCCCCGAGGATTGTGTTTCTCACTTAGTGATGGTCTATAGCAACCGTGGTGATTTTATGCAGGGATTCGGCCTTGGCCGTTCTGCCAGGGAGCATTTCTTGAAGATGTTGGGGAGCGTGATGAACGACATTGAGCATAACTTTGTTGACACCGTCTCCACCAAGAGGATCCTGCAGTGGAGGGCCGCGATTCAGGAGCTTATCAGTGTGGGTTTTGCCGTGGAGTTTATTCTGGATCATCTACGTGAGGTTGCCCGAGCCATTTTTATGAAGAGAGTTCAGCCAGCTATTGATGCTTTTGATGCTCGGATTGAGATTCTGAAGAAGGAAGTGGCAGATTTGGAGGGCCGTCGCGAGCGCCTTCTTTCTAGCATTGGTGGACCTAGTCGTTTTGGAGATCAGACTCTCATTTCCAGACTCCGTTGATGATGATGCAATTTCCTTCTGTCTCTTTTTCATTTTCCTTCTCTTATTACTTTATCCAGAATACTTATATGTTTCCTATAGCACTTATTTGGCGTGTGTTTGCCATAGTTTGGGTTTGTAATTATGATGCTACACTTTGCTACTACTTTTACTATTGCTATGACATAGAGTGCTAATACTTCGTACTTTTTCATTACTGAAAGCACGTTACAATTTTGCCTTGTGACATAGTCACTTGAAAGAAGGAAAAGGTAAAGGAAACATAAAAGTCTTTTAACAAAACAAAAGAAAGGGACAACCACATAACTTTTCTTCCTAGGCATAATAACGTTTTAGCCACTTCCCATTGATGGGATCCATTAAGTCTTTGCCATTCATTTGAGTCAAATGGTAATATCCACTTTGATGTGCTTCCCTTATCATAAAGGGTCCTTCCCACTTCGGTGCAAACTTAGATGGTCATGCCATGCCTTGCTTGACGTAGTCTGCTACTTTTAACACAAGTTGTCCTTCTACGAATACACTCTCTTTGGTCATCCTACCATAGGCTTCAGTCATCTTTTGTCTGTATCTGCGGTTGCACTCCTGGGCTTTTTCTCTCTTTTCATCAAGTCCTTCTAGATCTTCGCACCTTTCTGCGGCAAAGACTTCTCCTTCCTTTTCTTTTTCTTGCATCTGCATGACTCTCAGGGATGGAGTCATTATTTCTACTGGGCTTACTACCTCAGTTCCATAGACCAAGGAAAAATGTGAGAAGCCTGTGGATGACTTTGGTGAATTTCTATAAGCCCAAAGAGCATTTGGCAGGTGCGTCGCCCATCCTCCTGTATACTCTTGGCTCATCTTACTGATAATCTTTATGAGAGTCTTGTTTATTGCCTCTGCTTGCCCATTCCCTTGAGGGTAATAAGGCGATGACCGGTGGTGTTTGACTTGGTAGAACTCTAGCATCTTCCTTACATCACTGTTGACAAATGGTGTGCCATTGTCACTAATGATCCTGTGGGGTACCTCAAACCTTACAATTATATTCTCCTTGATGAAGTTTTCCGCTGCTCCTCCTGTGGCTTTACGGAATGGTACTGCCTTTGCCACTTAGTAAAATACTCTATAGCCACTAGTATCCATATGTATCCACGCGATGGCGAGTTAACTGGTCCTACTAAATCAAGCCCCCAAGTGTGGAAGGGTCATAGGGTGACCATGATATGTAAATTCTGCAGATGGGTGTGAATCAAGTTGGCTTGTACTTGGCAACTGTGGCACTTTTTCACAAATTCTGCCGTATCTCTTTTCATGGTAGGCCAGTAGTAACCCATCCACAGCAGGCATCTGTAGAGCTTTTTCTTCTCCTGGTGTTCCCCACACTCTCCTGAATGTACTTCTTTTATCATTTCTCTTGCTTCTTCGAGGCCTAAACACCTCAAGGGGTCCCCATCGTACCCTTTTTTGAAAAGGATCGTGTTATGCAAAAAGTAACGTGTTGCCAACCTCTTAAGCTTGTATCTTTCACTGTGCTTTTATGGCAGGATGCCTTTTGTTAAGTACTGTATGAATAGGCTTCTCCAGTCCTCGCTGATGAACACAGCATAACTTTCCTTTCTGTCTGCCACGAGCTGGCAGGTCCTACACTGGGTTTGGACTTGATCTGCATCTTTACCCATACTTGGCCAGTAGAAGCTTGCCCTTTGAAGTCTGCTGTGAAGGCTGATCTCCCCGCAAGATCCGCAAGTCTTGTCATATACTTCTTTCAATTTTCTCTAGGCCTCCTCCTGCCCCACGCATCTAGACAAGACCCCACCTAGCATCCTGCGGTACAACTCCTCTCTCACCAGGGCGTAGTCTTTTAGTATCTTTAATTCTACGGCATCATCTCCTCTTATCAAGACTTCCCTTATGGGGGTCCGCCAATCCCCTTCGCACTATTCCTCCTGGAACCTTTCCTTCAACACCTCAATGATGGATTCTTCCCTCTTGCTGACTTCTATCCTGGTGCTATCCCCTTCAAAAATTATTTGTGACCCCAATGCGGCTAATGCGTCCGCGAACCGGTTTTCGTTCCTTAGAGCATGCTCTATTTCGAAAGTTGAAAACTTTTCTTCCATCCTCTAGGCCATTGCTCTGTATGGGGCAAGGCTGGGCTCTTTTAAGGAGAAGCTTCCCTTGGTCTGGCAGACGACTAGGTTCGAATCACCCAATACCCTTAAATGTTTGACTCCTATTTCGAGAGCCGTGGCTAGCCCGGTTAGGTAGGCTTTGTATTCAACCGTGTTGTTTGAACAGGGGAATTCCAGTTTGAACGATAGCGCCACTGCCTTGTCTTCTCCATGGTACAAGACTACTCCCACCCCTCCAGATTGGGTGGTAGAAGACCCATCAAATTTCATTACCCATTATTCTCTGACCTCTTCTGCCGTGGCTACTTCCCCTGAAACTTCATCATTCAGCGAGAATTCTTCTTCTCCTGGAAACTATGCCAATAGATTCGCTATAGCCTAGCTTTTCACCGTCCTAGGTGTCCCCATTCTCAAGTCGTACTATGACAATTGTAACAACCACTAGGATATTCTGCCAGAGAGGATGAATTGTCGTAACAAAGCTTTGATAGCATGGGACTTAGTCATTAGCCATACTTCGTAGGCCAAGAAATAATGGCGCAACCTCTGCGAAGCATACACAATAGCCAGGCACGCTCTTTCCGCCCTTGGATACCGAATTTCTATATCTTTTAAGGCGCGGCTGACGTAGTACACTGGTTGTTCAACACCACCTCCATCCTCTTGGGTGACTAATGCATCAATGGCATACGAGTTGGTGACCAGGTAAAGTAATAGTGGTTTTTTGTGGACAGGGGCCTGTACCGTGGGGAGGTTCATCATGATCTACTGTGGCCTCTTGAAGGCCTTCTGCTACACTTCCCCCCATTCAAAATTTTTCCCATTCTTAAGCAGCTTGGTAAAAGCAGAAATAATTGATGCCAATCCAGGGATGAATCTCCGGATATATGAGACTTTTCCCAAGAAACTCTTTAATTCCTTTACCGTGACCGAAGGTCTCATAGTTGCTATGGTCGTGGCTTTGGCCGGGTCCACATCTATTCCCCTGCTGTGCACCAAGAAACCCAAGAATTTCCCAGAGGACACCCCAAATGCGCACTTGAGAGGGTTCATTCTTAACTTAAAGGCTCTGCATCGAATACCTTTTTCAACACATAGAAGTGCTTTTCTCTCCTCTTTGATTTAACCACTATGTCATCCACATAATCCTCTAGTTCCTGATGCATCATGTCGTGAAATATGGCCGTCATTGCTCGTTGGTAAGTTGCACCTGCGTTTTTCAACCCGAAGGGCATCACCGTGTAGTAGAAATTGCCCATGAGTGTTCTGAAAGCAGTTTTCTCCGCATCCTTTGGTGCCATCCTGATCTGATTGTATCCGCTGAAACCATCCATGAACAAAAACATGGCGCTACCTGCCACAAAATCTATTATCCGTGTTTGGTAATGGGAACTCATCTTTCGGACAGGCTTTGTTGAGATTTCTGAAATCTACACAACATCTTATCTGGCCGTTCTTCTTCTTTACTGGTACTATGTTGGATAGCCAGTGAGGGTGTTGAATAGGCTTGATGAATCATGTGGCCAGCAATTTCTATACTTCTTTGACTATCTGCCCTTCTATTTCTATGTGAAATATCCTGGCAGGCTGGGCCACTGGCTTGGCCTCTGGGTCTACATTCAACATATGTGCAACTAGCCTAGGGTCTAATCCTGGCATTTCACTGTACTCTCACGCGAAGAAGTCTTTGAACTCTTTCAACAGTAGTATCAGCTTTGATTTTTCCTTTTCTGTCAGACTTGCACTAATTGAGATAGGCCTTAGTTCTTGTGAACCAAGCCCTAGGTCAACTTCTTCCAATTCTTCTTCTGCCACAACCTGTGCATCTTTTTCTGCCACAATTTCCTCATCCTTCTCTTCCTCTTTTTTCAAACTTTCTTGAGCGACACAACACGCCAAACTCCCGTGCTGCCATTCTTGGGTAGGGCCCGCTTGTATCTCACTTGTGGGCCCCGCGCGCCTTTATAATTTGTACACAATCCTGCCATCAGGGCCTCGGACCCTGATACATTGGGGTGTGTCATCTTATTTTGCGGCAAGCGCTTCTTTTCTTTTCTTCTTTCGTGCTAACGACTCCCTTAGATCGGGTTCTGGGTCACTTCGAACGTCTTCCCACTTAAGTACGAAGGTACCTCATGGCTTTGATACTGAGCTTTCCCCAAACGGAGCCCATTGGTCGTAGAACATAGTTTCCACTAGGTGAGCCTCTGTCTGCTCGAATAGCGTGGGGTTTGCGGCTATACGTATCATCCTGCTATTCAATCTTCCTTTCACACACTGGTGATAAGTGGATGGGACTAATCGGTGTCTGTGTAACCAAGGCCTTCCCAAAAGCACATAATAGGATATTTCGGTTCTTAGCACATGGAAACGAGCTAAAGAAGCTATAGGGGCTGCTTTCAACTACAGCTGGATGTGGCCTGCGGTGTACTAGCCCCTTCCGCCGAACCCTGTTACTTCCATTGGGCATCCTTGGATCTTTCTTTCTAAAATTTCTATCGCTTGTAAGGTGCTCAATGGAATGAGGTTTACGGAAGTACTTGTATCTACCAAGGCCCTCTTAATGGGGATTTTATTTATGGCTGCTGCCAAATAGAGGGGCCTCCTGTGATCTGGGTATCCCACCTCCATATCCTCGTTGCTAAAAGTGATCTCGGTTGATTCCTGTAAGAGGGCTCTGTTATCTGGGATTTCTGCTGATAAAAATTCCACTCTTGCCCCGGAGGATTTGCTCACCAATGCTTCTGTAGCTATCTTTCTTTCCTTCGCTATGAGCCCTAACTAGTCAAACAAATTTTTGAACTTAGCGCTTTACTGTAAGGTGGTAATTGCTGCGACAGGCAGGGCCGGGTTCTCCTCCTCATTTTCCCCCGGGTCTGTGCATATTACCACTGCTCCTACACCCTTCCCCTTGTGGTTCAAGAGTGGGTTTCTTTGGACCTCCTGCTGGGTCAACTCTAGAGTCCCTTCTTTAATCCTGCGGTACACCAATCTACGAAGCGCCCAACATTCTGCGGTGGGATGTTGTACATAATTGTGCAGGCGGCAGAAGCGAGGGTCTCTTCTCTCTTCCTTCATGGGCTCTCTGGAAACTTGGTTGAGCTTAAAGATTCCGTCTACTATCCATTTATCTAGCAGCACATCCAGTTCCTTTGGGGTACACAGTATGGACGGGGGCATATCATATTCCCTCCCCTCAGTTTTCCTTCTCCGCTCTCCTGTGGACACCGCCATAGCTTGTGGGGCATTTCTTTTGTCTGAGCTTGGTTTTACGGATTGGGCCGTCTTTCTGGCTTTCTACAATAGCTATGCAAACTGGGGAATTTTCAGATTTTCCAGGACTGCCCTGTATTCCCGGATCATGTTAGTCATACATATTTCTACTAAGGTTCTTTCTTCACAATGGTCATAGCAGTCAAGTGCTATGTCCCTGAACCTCTTAATGTATTCCATCAAATCTTCGCCATTCCTTTACTTGGTCACTTGTAGGGTTGCAAGTGTTACTGTTTCTTCTCCATGGAAGTACTTAGTGCAAAATACATCCACCATGTCATCCCAAGTTGGGATCGATCCTGGTTTTAGGCTGATGTACCAGGTGTATGCCCGGTCACATAATGACTTTGAAAATTCTCGAAGACATAAGTCTTCCTCTGCGGCGTAAGGACCAAGGGTATCAATAAACTTACTCACGTGCTCAACTGCACTTCCTTTCCTGCCATCGTATTACGCAAATGCCCTCGGCTCATACCTCTCGGGGTATGGTTTGCTGAGTACCTTTAGTGGGTAAGGAGGCCTTCGTGCGTAAAACCTCTCCTTAGGTGTTCTGGCTCTCTCTTGTTCTAGGAGAGTTGCTACTTCAACCATAGTAATGAAACGTTGTTCTGCATTCCGTGGGACACCTCCTGCTAGTGTCTCTTCTCTGTCCGCCGCATGCTCTGGGTCATGTTGGCTTCCTTTCTCTTTTGTCTTGTCTGCTTTTAGTTGACGGATTTCTTCCATCATTTGTTGCTGCGAGTGCTGTAGTGACTGCAATACTTCAATGAAAGTATTGGCATTGTCCGTGGGAATTCTTGGCTGTGGCTAAGGATCATCCCCCGTTCTGTTGGCACCTTCCGTTTGGTTAGGCTGCTGTTGGTGAGGCGTTGTTGGCCTGGACTCTGCTTGCGAGGGCATGGCACTCATGTTTCGAGTTATTCTGGACTTTGGTGGCATTGTCTGCGAGGGATTCTGTGTTTTGCCCCTATCTGCTTCCCAACTCCCCAGCGGAGTCGCCAATTGTAAGGTGGTGGGCCTTGCTCGTAGTGTTGGGTTGCTTCCTCCTGCACCGGGCCCAAGTTTTCTAGATAAGGGAGTTGGGACCGGTCCAACTGTAACTCAATTTGGTCCAGCTTGTGCGCAAACTACGCCTTGCTTGCCAGGAACATGCTTGCGGCAGGCAGAGCTGTTTCAGATAAGTTGTGGTAAACAGACATAATAACAAAAATAAAATATCTGGCTACTTAGTAGGAAATGACCAAATGATCCCTATTCAAGAAAGCATAATCACAGTAATAATAATCACTTTTACAAAGAGAACAAAAGGGGAGCAAATAGTAATATATGTGGGTTAATCAGAAGATAAAGAAGTCAGTTCAAATCTAGTCCACAGGAGCAAAACCAGAGAGGAAAGAACGTTCCTTCTCAACACAATTAATCTCCCAGGAAAGTCCTGCCGTGGAAATTAACTACCTCGAGGGAAACGGACCTGAATGGTTGATGCACGAAGAGCTCCTTTTGGTTTTCATAGAGAACAGGACTTCATAGGGGAGAGAGGGAATCAATCTATTGGTGCATGCCTGCCGTTCTAACTCTCTCTCTATTTTTCTTGGTTTTTCTCTTTTCTTTCTTTTCCTCATCCTCGTTTCTTTCTGTTTCCTGGTATATCCTTTTAGATTCCTATTCCTTAGTTATGGTTCCCCTCTTTTTTGTTTTTGTTTTTGTTCCTGTTCACGGCAAGGGTCTCTTTTTATAGTGCCTGCCGTGACCGGATTTTACCGTTTTAGCCCTTAACCACCTTTGTCTAATCTGAGTGTACTTGCCAACCACCACTGGTCCGTCTGTGTGCAACCCCCCCATCACCAGACAAATAAAGGTATTTTGTTTGTTTGTCTGTCGTGGCACCCTTTCCTGCTACGGTCTGGGATCTTTCTCTCTCCCTATCCCTCATGGCATACACCTAGTGGTTCCAACTCAGCTTGCTTCTTTTGGGTAGTGTGTCATCCTAGCAGGTCACTTCCCCCAAAAGAGCCTCAATAGGAACCTCAAAATAGATTTTTCTCCTCTTCCCACCACCAAACTATACCCTCTTACCTCTAACCCAAGGCCTCACCATGTCCTGTATTGGCTGGGTACAGGCTGGTGGTGTCTGGGCCTTGCGCGTGCCTCCCTTTCATGTGTGTCCAAAATCTGTCTGCCGCTCATTCGTTTGTCGTAGTCTGGAGGCTCTCCTGCATAACCTGCCGTCCGTTTTCTTTGACTTTTTATGTGAGCTGCTTTTCGATTTCCCGCTCCCCTTAGGAGCTGGGCTTTACTTGATACTGGGCCTTATGTTTCTTTTGGCCCATTTCTTGATTGCCCTCATTTCCTACCATATTACTTTGTTATTCCTGCTGTAATGACTCAATCCTACGGGGCCTCTTTTAGGCCAGCCGTTTACTCTTTCCCCCAGTGGCTTAGCATGGCCATTAGTTTCCCTGCTTATGGGCTCTTATGTCCCTTTCGTTTTTTCTCTTGGGCATCCTTGGCCATTTGCTTTCTTTGGGCTTCCTTGGCCCTTTTACTAACTCTACATTTTTATGGGCTTTTACTAACTTCATTGGGCTTCCCTAGCTCAATTACCTTATTCTCATCCTTGGGGTTCATGGGCCTGCCATTAACCCCTTACTTTCTTTGTTTGCATTACTTTGGGCCTGCAGTGGCCTATTCTCACTTTTCTATATTACATACTGCCCATGGGTATGCTATTTCTCTCTTTCTAAGCTTCTTTAAGCCCATTTTCCTCTTCAATGCCCATTTGTTTATTTCATGGGCCTGTGATCCATTATTCCTGCCGCTTGGGCTTAATAGTTTTGCTATCTGTTTGCCAACCTTTTGCTGCCCTAGTTGCTGGGCTTTCTTCTTTCTACTTGGATTCTCAAAAAATGACCCTCAATAGCATGTTCATTGAAAGTTGAAACGAAAAATCATCCTTAATGGCAGCAACAAATGGTATATATATATTAGAGAAATAGTAGAAGTCACATTTTAGTACTAATAAGGGTCTGTTTGGATACAACTTATTTTGCTGAACTGAAAACTGAAAACACTATAGCAAAATAATTTTTAAACATGTGAATAGTACCGTGGGACCCATTTTTAATGAAAAAGTGACAAAAAAAATGATGTTTGTGGGTCCGTAAACAGTGCACCGATGCACTGTTCACAGTTGAAAAGTCAACAAAACCGGCTCTGAAAAAAAAAAAAAAAAAAAAAAAACTGAAAACGTGCAAAGTTGAAAACGTGAACGTGGACGTGCTATCCAAACTGCACCTAAGTCACTACGACGTATGAAAGAAATCACACACTTCTCCATCAAGTTGCATAATTTATTAATTTGTAGTTCCACTCCTGATTTGTACATATAAGGAATAGCCAAGTATTTCCAAAGTGAAACTTTATTTATATTTTTATCACTGGTCCATAGCAATACATAGGGCACTTGTGCTGACAAAGCATGCAATACAATCCCTAGACTAGCAACTAAATGATTAACAAACTGTTCCAATCATATACTAATATTGGAAGCTAATGAACAACAATCCTATTATTTATTGAGCAACGCGAATTAAGAGCTAGCACTACCTGTGCTGAGAAAGCATACAATACCGTACCCTAGTTACTAAAAAGAAACCATTATCAAACTGTTCCAATAATAATCACACTTAAAATATTATTGGAATCTAAAAAAGAGAGCTTCAAGTGAGCTGAATGTATGAGTCATAAGCAGCCCCAGCCTTCCAATCACTAGGCAGAGCATTTTTTGACTCAACCCACTTTATACCCGAGCTGCCACTCACTTGGAACCTCAATTTGATTGGACCAGTTGGCGGGCTAGCCAAGTCCCACACCGCCCCGTAGGCCCTACGCATGGCCCTCCATTGTTGACAATCCTCCTGCATCATAAAGCAACAAAATCCATCATTTTAATAAGAGTAATATTTATTATACAGCGTGCATGAGTACACACATTATCCAAAATAGCTGAAATTGTGACTTAAAGTCACAATTTTAGTTATTTCAAGCCGTGTGTATTGTGTGCACAATAAGTATTAATAATTTTATATATGTACACCATTCTAGCTATTATTTCATGGTTTCAATTATTACCTTTAATTTGAATGCTACTAACCAAATAATACTATAGTAATATCACTTAAAAGGGATTAGTATATAACTAATTTATTAAAATCTTAAAGGATTAGTTTAGTAGTTTTTTGTCTTGCGTGATTCATAAAGATATTAGTTTAAGCGTGAGTTGGATTAGATTTTAGTTCACTTACATGTGTATAGTTTTTAAAACGTTCACTTTATTATTTTAGATAAAAGTACTATCAATTTTCAACGAAGAAACAAATAAACTGTAACAAAATGTTAACTAATCGAATAAACAAATAAAACTTGTAATATTTTTATTATCACTCTTTTTGAAGTGCACATACCTGCCAAAATTCAACGGCAGTGATGTCGTTTTGTCCAGCAACGTATAATAGTACTATAGCTAGGTAGTGAGGATAATTGCTACTCTCATGGACCTTAAACATGAGGTTGTAACCAGAGTATTTGCATGAAATCCTTCGGTATTCTATATCGACCACACCGTAAGAAAACAACTGCAAAACAACGTTGGGACGTGCCAACTTTGCATAGGCTCTTGGGCTGAGGATGAAGTCAGTTTTGTCTCCTTCACCATAGTCAGTCACCACTATGTTCACCCCTTCATCAGCGCAATATTGTGGTGTTGTGCACCTAACCTGATGATTCATTCACAAACAATTACGTGTATGATTATGGATACTACAGCAAAGGAGTCACTTTTTTTTAGTGCCTAACACAATTATTGCCCTTGAACTTCATATAATATTCATATGGGGAGTGTTATGTAGTTCAGTTATCTACGGTATCATTAAATAATAAACAAAAAGTAATTATGACTTTGTAAGTGGAAATTATATCGTATTTATAAAGTATTATTTTGACTGCATTTTGTAAGATAATTAAGCGGCTTCAATTTTACCTGATAGCATGCACCACAACCAGTTCCATTCCTAAACAGCCTAGACACTCCAGCCACGTTGCCATCATTGACAGTCCTTCCAAACTCGCGAAAGCCACAAGCTCCACCTATATCACCATATATATTATGAGTTCAACTATAACATGATTAGCTAAAATTCTACGTACTGTTTGATTAGCAATTGTTAATTTCTTTCTCTCTCGAGCAAAAATCAATACAAATCTGTTGAGAAAAAGAATAGAAGTCGAACACACACATTTGCATAATATCTTAAACATAACAAATTAATGCACGTACTTGGAGTCCCATAGCAATCAGGGCTACCATAATAGGTTGCTCTTGAGCGGGTAAAAGTGTCTTGAGAGTAACACCGTACTGCAAGCAAGAGTACCATAACACAAAGAAGAAAGACTTGGTTTTTAAGTGCAAATCCCATGTCTTAAGGGACTAAGTTTCCTAACACTAGGATGATACTATAAATGAAAATGGGACTTCAGTGATAAGAAGCAGAAGAATATAAATGAGAATGAGGTAGGCTATGAGAGATGGGAAGCCAAGAAATAACAATCCCATATTTATAGTTGGGGTCTTGAGGCAACGTGTTGAGATAAGAGGCAGCTATAGCTACTTTCTTCCACTTGGAAATAGGGAATGTGACGTGGGGCTCAATATTTAGATAAATAATTTTACATGTACACGATACACCCTCTTATTGACCCTTTAAGACCATTCTATAATGACTTGTATCTATTATTCTAAGAAAATGATTTAGAAGAAATCTCACCAACTTTTGCCGTGTTTTACTTTTTGACTAGGCTGCCTGCACCCGCGGTTTCCTTAATTTGTCTCTAAAACCTTAATTATTGCTTTTGGAACTAAATCACTATCTTTTGATTCTAATTAGTCATCCATATTTGCTAAGTCTTACTGTTCAGTAACATTTTCCATTTTCTCCAATGAAGAAAACTTGGATTCAAATTTCTCCCTTTCATTTGTTACATGTATCGGGGTGAAAAAGAAAGTTCATCCAGATTAAATGGTTCTGACCAAAACTACTTAAGCAAATCCAATTAAGTGCAAACACAGTGAGATCAAACAAGAGATTGCTCTGCACGTTTTTTGCAGGATGTGGAAGAAGCTAATGAGAAGTTTCGGGCATGTGGAGGAATCTACTCCTACCCCATTATTTGACAATAGGTTGGGCCGTTTCGCAACATTCTTGTCCTTTATTAATTTTTTAAGGATATATATAATTCAGCGTGAAAGAGTTGAAAGTTGAAACATCATCAAATTGAGAGAAAACTCAAGCCCTGCTTGAGAGGACTGAAGTGGTGACAAAAGCAAATTATCTGATTCACAGCCTAAGACGCACAAGCACGGGTACGGGACCACGTGTAGGTATACGATAAGAGAATATGACAATTCTTAAAAACCTAGAATACAATAAAGTGGAAATATTATTAAGTATTTATTTTTCATATATTGTTAAGTATATAACAATTAAGAGTAATAATAGATAATAAAGTGAATTCATGACATTAAATAATGTTTAGAATATAAATCAAACACAAAAGAGTAAATAAAAACTAATTAGATAAGTGTTCGATATTAAAACTAATATATATAAAATATAAATTAAAATTATTACAAGTTTAAGCTATCTTTTACTATCAAGGGGTTGGGTTATTACAACTGTATCTTAGTCGTATCACAAGTGTATCCTGGACATATCAACACTTTTTTTGGAAAAAAAAAATAAAAGTGAAAGATTGGAACACACATGTACGTAGAGGTAGCATGTACAATCATATTGAGTATTTGTTTGGCAAAAATAATTTTTGCCAATTTATTTTACTATTCAGTTTATTTTTGTTACTATTTTTGGGTCTCATTACACTTTTTGATACTATTCATGGGTTTCACATGAATAATTGTTAAGAATATTACAAAATTTGTTATATAATTTTTACAAATAAATGTATCATTAATCACAAGAAATTAATTCCTACAATAATCTATGAAGTCATAGATATCTGAAAATTTTGTATTTATTTGTCAAACTATTATTATTATTATTATTTTGAGAATCTTTTATTTGTCAAACTAAAATGCAAAAACATTTGGCTTTAAACAACTGGATTAACCCACAGCCACCAAAGCCATCATTAGGTTTAGTTGCAACGCACTAAGAGGTTCTGTTAAACCTATAACTCAAGTCAAAGGTACGTTTCCTCGTGTCAAAGTTTGGGTTAGTGGATTTGGGGTATTAGCGCTCATTATAAGTCATAATTCCGTTACTTGGATTTCGAAAACAACTTGGTCAATAACTTTTGGGGTACTATGTGAATGTGGCTCAATTTTACTTTACACATAGATCACCCTTGGAAAATTGTCTCCTTGCCTCAAAAGATGCTTTTATGAAAGGGCTAGCAAGTTATCTTATGCTAAGAGGTTTTTTGAAAGTTCAAAAACGTGTAAAAAAACACCTTTGAACGTTTAGACCCCCAACGTACAACTTAACCAATTCAAGCAAAATGTCAAACAACAAGTGTGCGGAAACTTAACATATGCTATAATATGAAATTGGTTAAAAACTATCTAAGCCATAACAAAATAAAATCCACAGCAGATAATAAAAGGCAAAGATAGAGAGGAAGGAAGATGCAAACACAAAGACAACATGCGATGTGTTATCGAAGAGGAAACCGAAGCCCTCGGCGTAAAACCTCTCCGCCGCCCTCCAAGCGGTCAATAATCCACTAGAAAATGTAGTTGGGATACAAGGACAGCAATAGACCCTCCAAGCCTAATCTACCCAGTGCACCTAAGCCCTCCAAGCTTCTTGCTCCAACGAGGTTGCGCCGAACCTTTTTCTTTTCTAGCTTCCCGGATTCCGCTACTAGACCATAGCATCAACCAATGAAGATTGGTTCCTTCCTGACTGCTTCCCAGAAGTCCAAACAACTGTCTCACAGTGATGATGATGGTGAGAACCAGGTCTGGTATAATGCCTCTCAAGGATTTGACAATGGAGAGGAAGAGAGTTGGGGAATTTGGAGAGACTCTAAGGTATAGATTGTGGGTGAATCAATCTTGTTTTTCTTTAGGGTTTCTCTCTCAAAATTCTCTCTGGAAGCACTCTTTCAATCGTGGGTAAAAGGGGTATTTATACTGGAGTGGGAGAGGAATGTGAAACGTCAGGTTTTACAAAACAGGGGTGGCTCGCGGCTTGACCTCGCGGCTTGACCAAGTCGCGAGATCCAGTCGCGAGATAACCGTATGGCCAGTTGTCCTGTTTTGTCCTGTAGTGCTCCAGCTGGCATGACTGTTCACCTTCCAGCATGCTTGGCACGTGTGCTGCGTCTGGCGGCTTGCAGCCGCGAGTCACCCGCGAGTCCCAGCCGCGAGTCTCTGTTTTCTTGCACACTCTTGAGCAAACTTCACTCTATCTCACTCACTACCCTTACATCAAACCCACCTAAATACAAGGTTACTAAATGCTGAATTACAAGCAAATTTGGCACGGAATAAAGCCAATTAGGTGGTTGAATAAATTCAACCTTACAATCTCCCCCTTTGGCTATTCCGTGACAAAACCCTAAAACAGACTCTAGACTTAACATGTGAGTTGGGAACAGTTGAACAAAAACTCACTCACACCTAACTCTAGAAACTGTGAAGCACTTGAATCATATGAACATAATACTCCTGAAACACAACAATACACCATGATCATTGTAAGCAGAAAATTATAAAATGCATATGAAACAGGCAATATGTGATCAAGCAAAGATGGAGTTAAGAAACAAGCCATGGCTTGATCAACCAAGTGAACACCACAAGGTAGTGATCACAGTGCTCATTCACACTTGGAATGAACACAAGGACATACAAGTTAACAAGCACAAGGCAAGACACTTGTATGTTCAACACTCAACCAATGCATAACACACAAGGTATATGCATCTAGGAAGAATCCTACAAGGGCACAAGAGTGACAGTACAAATATCAAAATGCAGAACATTTAGATCAAAGTACTGATTTCAACATAGCATAAAGGCTGCAATTAGCAAGGTACAAACCATAAAGCCTACAAACTATGCATAAAACATAAACCCTAAAAGCTTACAAAAGCACATGGGTACAGATAACAAAACATCCTGAATAACATCATCAAAATATGTTAAAGTTTAAACCAAGAGTATAGATAAGAGTTAGAAACAACTATACACCAAAACACAGTGTATCAAACCCATAAACATATATAAACAAAGTCTTTGAAATTGACAACTCCCCCTCAACACATTACTCCCCCTTAAGATCTGCTTTTCTGCTTCTCAATCAACAATGTCATCATCACCAGAAACATCTCCCCCTTTTTGACAGGAATGGCCAAAGGGTCACTGTGCAGGCTGAGTGGTGAAGCTGTCAAGTTTTGCAGACAAAACATCAATCTAGTCCTGCATGGCTCTCATCCTCTCAGAGTGCTCAGTCTGGATTTCTCTGATCCCATCAAGTCTTTCCAGAATGATTTGGAAAGCATCTGGAGGTGTATCTGAAGCAGTTGATGCTCTGGGTCTTTTGCCACTTCTCCTGGGTGTTGAGGTTGATGCATGCCCTGCTGCCTCTGCTTCAGTATCCATTGGAACACCTTCTCCTTCATCACCTTCATCTTCTTCTCCTGGAAGCCTAACACTTATTCTTTTGCAAGTAAGCTTGTTAATTGCAGAAGGTGTGGACATGGGACTGATGTCTTAAGGGATTGGAACACCCTTACTTCTAAAAATCCTCATCAGCAAGCTGGGAAAGATCAATTTTGGCCTAGAGGTTGTTCTTGTCTCATCCACAATAGTGTCATATATGTGGGAACTTATGTCTATGAAATTCTTTTCTTTGAGGTCCATCAGAAAGATTGCTCTAGCACAATTGATTGTAGTCAACTTCTTAATGGGATAGAGGTTAAACATCATGATGATTGTTAGACACCTCATGTCTACTGGAAAGGCAGTGGTATTCAAACATTTCCCTTCTCTCTGCCCACCTATCTTTTGTTGAACTTTTTCAATAGAAACACTTCTATCCTTGTAGTTGATAAATTCCTCATCTTCTAGTCCTTCAAGACCTAATGCATCATCTATGACATGTGCATCCAGAATGAATTCCTTACCTCTAACCCAGCAACTTAACTCATTCTCCCTTATCACAGCATTTGAGTAAAATTCCCTAATCAGGGTTACTAAATGCTGAATTACAAGCAAATTTGGCACGGAATAAAGCCAATTAGGTGGTTGAATAAATTCAACCTTACATTTTTCTTCTACTCCGTGAGCACTATGTTGGTATTGAAATGGTCAATAAGCTTCTACTCCTTTAGTACACTGCCTGTGTGCTTTGGTTCCCTGTATTGATTTCTTTATTCTATGAAGTTATATTATTTATCAAAATATAAGCTTCTATTCCTTTAACAAACAGAACTCAGTAAAGCCATCTGTCTCGAGTCAGCAAAGCCATCTGTCTCGCGTCAAACAAAGTAAAAATGTTCCACATATCATCAATCAATATATTATATATAAGAGAGATGCTACATCCACAACATTTTTACAACAAATCATAGGTGGTTAGTTGTTATTGGTTCAAATTTGAACTTAACACTAAAATTACTTTTTTGCCCCAATAATAACAACCAATAACAACCTGTCACTTAAAATTTGTTATAAAAATGTTGTAAAAATATTGTGGACATATCATTTTTCTATATATAAAAGTAGAGATCTCATGCGAGAGTACATGAGGTCTTGCCATGTGGCGCACTAATTTTGCATTTAACATTTTTTACCTCTTTTCATTAAGTTTTTTTTTTACTTTTACTCAAAAGTTCACATTAACTTATTTTTACTGTTATCTTATTAATTGTTTGAGCCACTATATTAGTATTAAAAACAAAAGAAATTTTTTTTTTAAGAACTATTAACCACCACCTCCATCATATATGGCATGGTCCTATTACTCTTTTGCATTTATTTTTGTTTTCATGTTTAAAAAAAAAATATTAATATTACCTTGAGAATGCTACAAAAGTGCAGTGAAGCTACTGAACAAATTTTTAATATCTCAAAATGTATTTGTTTCTTTACTCTAATTTAGTTTACATTTTTTTTTATAATATATGTGCAACATTTTTCAAAACCGTCTTATATAAACTATCACAAAATAAATAATCCATGCATTGCACGGCCAACTAACTAGTATCTTATAATAGAAAGCCACATTCCACTTTTCATTTCTTCAGTCCTAACCTCATTTCTTTTTAGGAACATGTAGAGTATGCCTAAGGTGCTTTAGCTGCCATAGCTGTATTCATGCACCCTTACAGATATATGCATTAAACATGTAGAGTATGCTATTTACAGCTTGAACAATTGAAGCCAACTAACATAGGATAGATCCACTGCACTCTTAGAAGATATTTTGGCAGAAATCTTAAGAAGGTTGAAAATCCTGAAGCTTCTTAATGCTGAAAGCTTCCCAATGGCATACACAATCTAGATTGGAGCATATCCTCCTTGAAATTCAGAATGGGGAAGTCTTTATTTTTCAGTATTCGAGACCTCAACAAAGAATTGAAAGAAAAAATCAATTTTACTTTGATTTGCCCTTGAAGCAAAACGGTGTCTAAAACTCATTCAAAACTAACTGAATGGTATAAGTTGAAGCACTATGAACAGAAAAACACAATTAGGAAAGTTAAGTTTAAGCCATTGACATTTTAGATGAAAAACTAAGTTATGTTTAAAGTTTAATCAGATGCTGGATAAAGCTTAGAAAACACCTCTGTACCATTTTTATTATATTTATAAATTCATATATATTTTTCAATTAAAATTTTTTTTCTTGCTTTTTGAGAGGCAAAATTACTAATTAAGTTTTTGCATTCAAGTTCTACTAACATTTCCTTTTCAATTGATAATATGGCTAATCTACTAAATCTTTTTTATGACATAGTTGGTCTTAAGTAATATTTTATTAATTTTAATTTTGAAAAACTTCTTTCTGCGGATGCAACTGTAACAGGTATAGTAAGTAATATTCTAAAAGTAATACATGCATTTTTAAAAGATTCTAGCCTCTTTATATATTTTAGTACATTAATTGGAGAGTTTTCATTTATTTGCAAAACTTCTTTTAAAACTTTTAGTTCTGAAAATAAATCTAAGCCATCAATATCAAAATAAGTTTCATGTGTGAGAAAACATTCAAGATTATGACAATTTTTTTGCAAACTATCATCATCTAGTGATTTTAGTTTTTCAAAATTAAATAAAAAACCAAAAATATTTTCATATATTTGAAATTGTTCAAACCTACTTTCAATTGAAGAAATAGCTTGATCTACTATATATATAAAAAAAAATAATTAATTCTAAAATATTCTTCAGCGGATTATGTTGTCTCATCAAATTGTTTTTTTTTTTCTACGAATTATACTTTTTTTCACAAAATATAGGCTCTATTTCCATTTTGGTTGCAATTTCTTTAGATGAATTCATAGCAGATGTAAAAATTAATCTTTTCTATATTTTTTTAAAAAAAGATATGAGACCTTTTCATTGATCTATAGCAACATCAATATGCATGTCTTTCGATTGTAAATTTTTACTAACAAAGTAAACAACAAATAATATACCATACCAAATAGTCATACCTAACAAAAACTCAAAACTTTCAATCTCATACGTTGCTAAACAATCAGCTTCACTTTTTGTTTTAGGATTCATGCTTTAAGTGAGTTCCATTCCATAGTTTTCTAGAAAATACTAAAAAAATCAAGATTTAAGAGTAAAAACAAAAACGAGTAAAGAGTAAAGAGTACAACAAAAGAGAAGCCAAAAAGGGGAATGAAAACCCAACAGTCAGCAAAGATAATTCCATGAAGAAAACTGAAAGTTCAAAAACGTGTAAAAAACACCTTTGAACGTTTAGACCCCCAACTTACAACTTAACCAATTCAAGCAATATGTCAAACAACAAGTGTGCGGAAACTTAACATATGCTATAATATGAAATTGGTTAAAAACTATCTAAGCCATAACAAAATAAAATCCACAGCAGATAATAAAAAAGGCAAAGATAGAGAGGAAGGAAGATGCAAACACAAAGACAACACGCGATGTGTTATCGAAGAGGAAACCGAAGCCCTCGGCGTAAAACCTCTCCGCCGCCCTCCAAGCGGTCAATAATCCACTAGAAAATGTAGTTGGGATACAAGGACAGCAATAGACCCTCCAAGCCTAATCTACCCAGTGCACCTAAGCCCTCCAAGCTTCTTGCTCCAACGAGGTTGCGCCGAACCTTTTTCTTTTCTAGCTTCCTGGATTCCGCTACTAGACCATAGCATCAACCAATGAAGATTGGTTCCTTCCTAACTGCTTCCCAGAAATCCAAACAACTGTCTCACAGTGATGATGATGGTGAGAACCAGGTCTGGTATAATGCCTCTCAAGGATTTGACAATGGAGAGGAAGAGAGTTGGGGAATTTGGAGAGACTCTAAGGTATAGATTGTGGGTGAATCAATCTTGTTTTTCTTTAGGGTTTCTCTCTCAAAATTCTCTCTGGAAGCTCTCTCTCAATCGTGGGTAAAAGGGGTATTTATACTGGAGTGGGAGAGGAATGTGAAATGTCAGGTTTTACAAAACAGGGGTGGCTCGCGGCTTGACCTCGTGGCTTGACCAAGTCGCGAGATCCAGTCGCGAGATAACCGTATGGCCAGTTGTCCTGTTTTGTCCTGTAGTGCTCCAGCTGGCATGACTGTTCACCTTCCAGCATGCTTGGCACGTGTGCTGCGTCTGGCGGCTTTCAGCCGCGAGTCTCTGTTTTCTTGCACACTCTTGAGCAATCTTCATTCTATCTCACTCACTACCCTTACATCAAACCCACCTAAATACAGGGTTACTAAATACTGAATTACAAGCAAATTTGGCACGGAATAAAGCCAATTAGATGGTTGAATAAATTCAACCTTACAATCTCCCCCTTTGGCTATTCCGTGACAAAACCCTAAAACAAACTCTAGACTTAACATGTGAGTTGGGAACAGTTGAACAAAACTCACTCACACCTAACTCTAGAAACTGTGAAGCACTTGAATCATATGAACATAATACTCCTGAAACACAACAATACACCATGATCATTGTAAGCAGAAAATTATAAAATGCATATGAAACAGGCAATATGTGATCAAGCAAAGATGGAGTTAAGAAACAAACCATGGCTTGATCAACCAAGTGAACACCACAAGGTAGTGATCACAGTGCTCATTCACACTTGGAATGAACACAAGGACATACAAGTTAACAAGCACAAGGCAAGACACTTGTATGTTCAACACTCAACCAATGCATAACACACAAGGTATATGCATCTAGGAACAATCCTACAAGGGCACAAGAGTAACAGTACATAAACCAAAATGCAGAACATTTAGATCAAAGTACTGATTTCAACATAGCATAAAGGCTGCATTTAGCAAGGTACATACCATAAAGCCTACAAACTATGCATAAAACATAAACCCTAAAAGCTTACAAAAGCACATGGGTACAAACTACAAAACATCCTGAATAACATCATCAAAATATGTTAAAGTTTAAACCAAGAGTATAGGTTAAGAGTTAAAAACAACTATACACCAAAACACAGTGTATCAAACCCATAAAAGACAAGTTTAGAGAATAAGACTTAAAACAAAAGTATGGCAAAAGTATGTGAGAACTCCCCCTATCACTATGCACACTTATGCTCACTTCCCTTTGAACTTTCTCCCCCTTACTGAATGCTCTCCCCCTTTTTGGCACGAATAGCTAAAGGCTCTCGTCCAACCTTTGTTGAATAGCATCTAGCTGATTCTCCATAGTCTCAAAACGCATTTGTACATGGTTGTTTGTGGAGTAGAGAAGTGCCACAAGCTCATCAATGCGTTTCTGAATATGCTCAAGTACACTGCTGACTCTATCAGTATGAGGAGCAGTCTGTGCTTGCGGAATACTAGCCGGTGAAGCTTCAGGAACAGCACGTGAAGTAGATGTGGTATGTGCAGGTGTTTCTGAGTCAGGGGCAGATGGAGTAACCGGAGAGATGTGAGCACTCCTTGGTGTGTTAGAGGAGTGACTTCTGCTAGCTTGAAGAGTGAACATGGAAATAGGACGCTGACGGGACAACATCTTTCCATCTGCAGGGGGAATAATGCCTTCACGAAGAATGAGCTTCATGATGAGACTGCAAAATGGGATGATTCCTCGAGCTGCAGTTCGACAAGCGGTCTTCCTCAAGGTGTAGTAGATGTGAGCACATATATCAATGGGGGCTCCTGTAATAAGATCACAAAGGAATAGAGCTCTCCCAAGATTGATGAATGTAGTGTTGGTCAGTGGGTAGAGATTGGTGAACATGATCAACTTCAGTGTGGTCAACTCTGGTGCAAACTTTGCAGTGCTGATGGATGTTCCTGCACTGGATACTTCATGATCGGATCCTAGGATTTGTAGGATTTCTCCAACTTCTGGAGTTCGTTCATCGTAAGGAGTTATATTCACATTCTGCGGTCTGGTGATGCCGAGAAGATCTGCAATGGAGTCTGGGGAAACACTAAACTCTGTTCCTCTGACCCAGAAAATGAGTTGAGGTCCAAGATCAGTTGCATTGGAGAAGCATTCTTTGACCAGCTCATCCATTGGATCATCAAAGTTCCCGAACAAGTTTGCCCAATCTCGTTTCTCAAAGATTCGAGGGATGAAAGTGGTCCCTAAGGTGTTAAACTCTACCACCCGTTCCACTATAGTGGTTGACTTGTCAAACACGTTTGAGTAGACGTGAGAGTTAAGCGGAAGTCTGAACCTATCCTCATTGGGATCTTGAGATGCCTGAGATGATAGTCGAGTCCTTTTAGCAACTGGTGTTGCTGGTTCGTCAGCAACAATGTCTTTACCCCTGGAAGATCGACGAGACTTCTGCAAGATAACAGGCCCACAGCAGAGAACCAAACAACAATACCACACAGGATAAATGTCAACAAGATTCACAACAATACCACACAGGATAAATGTCAACAAGATTCAGTGCTAATAGAGGAAAAAAAATCCAACACATAAATACAAACTGAAGATAGTGTAGACCCAACCAAACTTCCAATCAAAACAAAGGAGCACAAAATGACAGGTGCAGCAAAATGATGACAAAGCACAAAGCCATAGAGAGACAAAACAATTAACAAAACTGTCAATGAGACAGGTTACCATGACCATGATATGCAAACAGATACAGCATTCGAACATTAAGAACTGATAACATAAAACACTCCACAAGAGATATGAACAATGGATAATATTTCAGCAAGAAGAAACAAATCATCCATACTAGGCCACATGGTTGAGAGACACACATTATGATATCATAAAAACTTAGTAACCAATACCGAAATCCAACATCAATACTCAAGCAAGAGAAATGAGTAAATCAAATAAACACCAAACCCATGTAAGAAACGATTGTCAGACTCAACAATAGGCAAATATCAGAGCAATGAAAAACATATTGACCGTTCAACATAAAAACAGATGAGAGCAATATCAAGCAAGACACGCCAAACCCATTACACAAAGAGAGAAGTATTTCGAACACAATATCAATCCAAACAGTAACAAAAATATGCAGGAAAAGGGAAAAATGAGATTGAGAAAGTAAAACCCATACCTTTTCTTGATGATTTGGATAAGAAATGAAGCACCAATGAGGTTTGAAAATGGATTCACGGAGTGTTTGGAGTGTTTGGAAAGGAGATATTTTAGAGAGAAAATGAACAGTTACAAATGTTCGAGGGAAAACTGAAAAAGATTTAAAAACTGCTCCTGTTTCTGCCAAACACGCGATTTTCGCGACTTGATTAAGTCACCACACAGTCGCCAGTTCAAGCCGCCAAAACACTTAAGGACAAAAATTTGAAAAATTCTTCTAAGTGTTTTTCGCGACTGGAAGGTCTACCCGCGAATGAGTCGCGAGCTGAGCCGCGAAAATCTCTGAATAACCTCGCGACTGGACCTTTCACTCGCGAACAAGTCGCCAAAAATGACCAACGAAGATGCGACTGAGGCTCGCGACTTGACATACCCGCGACTGAGCCGCCAAAACAGGGCAAAACTGGATTTTTGAAATTTTCAAATTTTTCAAACAAAATACTTTCCAAAAACACCTAAAACACTCAAAAATCTTTTTGTGCTTGATTTAACAAAGATTGAGCATGTGAAAACACATTTTATCAAGTACAATCACACAAATGAATATGGCATTTATTGAACATAAACTTGTGTGTTGTGTGTGGATATCAACAATGAGATAGTCCTTAGTCTAATGTGAAGCTTCAATGATCAATTCAACCAAGACATACACAATTAGCACTAGATCATGTGACCCATCTCAATTATAGAAGTATGTATATATGACCTCCCACAAAAACTTGATAACATGACTTGGAGCTTTACATTTGACTCCACTATTAATCAACATTTGATCTTTTTGATCTTTTGAGGCAATCACCTCTCATTGTGAGAGTGATAGTTGACATTTCTTTTTGATGAACAAGCCTTTGGCTTTTTGAATAAACATTTCTCTTTAATTTTTGGTCGCTTTCCCTTTTTCCTAGTCGAATACTAGTATGTGCGACAGGCTTTTGCAGCTCAATATCTCTTTTCATTTGGAGATTTACATTTGGTGAGCTCTTTTTAGTAAAAACAAAAATAAAGAGTGGGAAGATATATAGACACAAGTCTATGCATGTCTCAAGATCAACAAAACCATTCACTAATCATTCATGACAAGTTTGAAGATCTATTTACAACAATCACAAAGATTTCAAAATTTCTCCCACAGAGATATGAGTGCATGAAGACAAGCAATGCTCGAAAATGCACAAAGCCATTAGCACAAAGGTACAAGGCAAAACAAGTTTTGAGACAAAAACTCAACAAAGTCAATCAAGCTTTTTGATTTTCTAATTTTTATGTGATTTTTGGATTTTTGACACACGAAGCAAAAAGATTGATAAGACAAAAAAAATATGCACAAGAAGACAAGCAAACAACCAATAGCAAAAACAGCAAGTAAAACAAACAAACATTGTCACAAAGCATAGGAAGTATTAATGCATGGACATGTTCTAATGCTTATGCATGAGTACCCTTTTTCACCCACACGTCACTTGCGTTTAGGGTGATTTCCTTATAGGATTGGGTCCAGGAGTTAGGGCTTTCAAACCTTCGTGAGAAGCTTTCCAAGCAGTTGGTGAATGCACCAATCATCTTTATCACGTTCAACATTCCGGGATCACCATTCTGATCTCTAGATTGATCACCTGCCCAAATTCTTCTATCATTTCTAGGTCCCCCTGACCTTTGAGGAGTTGCACTGTTCTTTGCTCTCAGCTTTTGGCAATTTGGTCGAGTATGCCCTTGAAGTCCGCAATAATGACACACATAAGTCGCTCTAGGACCTCTTTGTGGTCGTGGACGTGACTTGGCACGGGATTCAGACCTGCCCACATATTGATTACGGGAATTCAGCAACCGTTCATTTCCCACATTATTCTTCTCTTCTATCTTGGGCTTCTCAGCAGTAGGACCAACATCAACTGGATCTTTAGCCTTAACAAACTTCACTTCTTTAGTGACATTTCCAGATGAGCTACTTCCTCCGGTATATCCCAATCCGGATTTGTCTGAAAAGCTCTTTTGAGATGAGATAACATCATCTAGCTTCTTAGTGGTGACTCTCTCTATTTTAGCATTTGCTTGCACAACCTCATTCTCAAGAAATCTTACTTTTGTGTAAGCTTCGGACAACTCACCATTCAAAGTTTCTATCTCGCATTTGGCCTCCCTATATCGGATTAGGAGACTTTTGTAGTCCTCCTCTGCCTTCTTCATTTTTCTCACAGCAGCCTTGGCCACCCTTGTGTACTCACCCGACTTTTCCAAGAGTGAGTTATAATTCTCTTGAAGATTTGCTGTGCTTTCATCTTGTTCAGCATCTGATTCTTCAACAATTCCTTGTGATTCATCATCACTATGTTCTCCAAGGTCTTGTACAAGCAGATTCAACTCATCTGAAGACTCAACGTGAGCAATGGTCATAAAAGCTGAATAGTTCCCCTCTCCATCACAGCTTTCTTCTGATTCTGAGTCGGATGAATCCGAGTCACTTAATGTCGTGGCATACACCTTGCCTTTCGATTTCAAATAATTCGGACATTCTTTCTTAAAGTGTCCATGCCCGTTACATTCGAAGCAAGTGACACCTTGTGTAGGTTGGGATTCTTTACCATCTCTCTTTTTGATTTCCCTTTTCTCCCTTCCAGAACTTTGGAATTTTCCTTTATCACCAAATTTTCCATTATTCTTGAACTTCAAGAACTTTCGGAAATTTTTTACAAGGTATGCAACATCTTTATCAACCACATCGTCTTCCGATGAGTCATGGACTTCTACCTTCTCATTAATGGTCTTAAGAGCAAGGGATTTACTCTTCCGTTGATTGGGCAGCGACATTTCATAAGTCTGAAGAGAACCGACCAGCTCTTGGACTTTGATGTCATCTAGGTCCTTGCTCTCTTCAATCGCTGTCACTTTAGCACGAAAACTTTCCGGCAATGATCGAAGGATCTTCCTTACGATTTTAGAATCCTCCGTTTTCTCCCCCAAGTTGAACTTACTGACAACCACCTCATTTAGCTTCCCATAGAAAGAGTCAAAAGACTCATCCTCACTCATTTTGAGCTCCTCAAACCGGGTGGTCAGCATTTGTAACTTGGTGTCCTTCACTTTCTTCGTGCCTTCATAGGTAGTTTCCAATATCTCCCATGCTTCTTTGGCAACGGTGATGTGAGAAATCCTGTGAAATTCATCTGGAGACACACCACAGAAAATAGCATTTAAAGCTTTACTGTTAGCATTAGATGCAGCGAGTGCTGCCTTATCCCATGTGGATTTGGCTGCCTCAGGTCTAGTCCAACCACTCTCAACTGCATCCCAAACAGATTCATCAATGGAGCACAGAAATGCTCTCATGCGAACCTTCCAAAAAGCATAATTACTACCACCAAAATATGGAGGTGCATTTAGGAATTGAGACCTATCCATCTCAAAAGGGAGTCAAGGATCACACAATGGTAATGAAACCAATAACAGTGTACCTGCTCTGATACCAATTGAAAGTTCAAAAACGTGTAAAAAACACCTTTGAACGTTTAGACCCCCAACTTACAACTTAACCAATTCAAGCAATATGTCAAACAACAAGTGTGCGGAAACTTAACATATGCTATAATATGAAATTGGTTAAAAACTATCTAAGTCATAACAAAATAAAATCCACAGCAGATAATAAAAAAGGCAAAGATAGAGAGGAAGGAAGATGCAAACACAAAGACAACACGCGATGTGTTATCGAAGAGGAAACCGAAGCCCTCGGCGTAAAACCTCTCCGCCGCCCTCCAAGCGGTCAATAATCCATTAGAAAATGTAGTTGGGATACAAGGACAGCAATAGACCCTCCAAGCCTAATCTACCCAGCGCACCTAAGCCCTCCAAGCTTCTTGCTCCAACGAGGTGTCGCCGAACCTTTTTCTTTTCTAGCTTCCCGGATTCCGCTACTAGACCATAGCATCAACCAATGAAGATTGGTTCCTTCCTAACTGCTTCCCAGAAATCCAAACAACTGTCTCACAGTGATGATGATGGTGAGAACCAGGTCTAGTATAATGCCTCTCAAGGATTTGACAATGGAGAGGAAGAGAGTTGGGGAATTTGGAGAGACTCTAAGGTATAGATTGTGGGTGAATCAATCTTGTTTTTCTTTAGGGTTTCTCTCTCAAAATTCTCTCTGGAAGCTCTCTCTCAATCGTGGGTAAAAGGGGTATTTATACTGGAGTGGGAGAGGAATGTGAAACGTCAGGTTTTACAAAACAGGGGTGGCTCGCGGCTTGACCTCGCGGCTTGACCAAGTCGCGAGATCCAGTTACGAGATAACCGTATGGCCAGTTGTCCTGTTTTGTCCTGTAGTGCTCCAGCTGGCATGACTGTTTACCTTCCAGCATGCTTGGCACGTGTGCTGCGTCTGGCGGCTTGCAGCCGCGAGTCACCCGCGAGTCCCAGCCGCGAGTCTCTGTTTTCTTGCACACTCTTGAGCAATCTTCACTCTATCTCACTCACTACCCTTACATCAAACCCACCTAAATACAGGGTTACTAAATGCTGAATTACAAGCAAATTTGGCACGGAATAAAGCCAATTAGATGGTTGAATAAATTCAACCTTACAAAAACTAGAGAAGACCAAAGAGGCAAAGAGAAGTAGGGGTGTGCAGAAAACCCACCAACCCGCCAAACCCGACCCAACCCAACCCGACCCGCCAGGTTGGGTCGGTTTTTAAGGCTTGGTGGGTTGGGTTGGGTTACAAAAAAAAATTTTAAAGCGAGTCAGGTTGGGTTTGGTTCATAAAATTACAAACCCGCCAAACCCGACCCGACCCACCCATATTTAAAATATATTTTATATTTAATAATTTTTTTTTAAATCAATTGTAGGGAACTTATATATATATAAATATATATATATATTTATATATTTAAATATATATTTATATATTTATATATTTAAATATATATTTATATATTTATATATTTAAATATATATTATATATTTAATAATTTATAAAAAAAAAACCAACTGTAGAGCAAAATTTTCTCAGTTCCTCCTACTAATACTAATTTAATATATATATATATATAATATTATATAATTAATAAATTTTTTTAAATAACCAGTTCTTCCTATTCTATATAAAAGTCAATTAGTTCACACAAATCCTAATAAATTACTATTGTTGTTTAGTCATTAGTGTTGTGCCTTTAAGGAGTTAGATTGATACTAATCTTTAGGTTTTTTTAATATATTAATATTTATATTTTTTTTCTACTCAATTTAATAATAATAATAAAAAAATTTGTCAAACCCATGGGTTCAACCCGACCCAACCTGACCCATGTGGTTTGGGTTGGGTTGGGTTGGACTTATATGATGGGTTGGGTTGGGTTAGACTTATATGATGGGTTGGGTCAAAAATTCCACTCAACCCGACCCAACCCGACCCATGCACACCTCTAAAGAGAAGAGAAAACAAAAAACGAACCTGAAATGAAAATCTGTGAATACACCAAGCTATTGCCAACACCAATTGATGAGTAAGCCAACTAAAAAAAGTGCTTTTTTTAGAATCAAGATGGAGAGAGTGAGTGTTTTTTTCTTCTTTCTTTTTTCTGCCTTTTGTTACTTGTCTATTCTTTCTTTTTTCTGCCTTTTGTTATATTTCCTTCTGCATTTTATTACTTGTATATTGAGAAAATTAGTGTCTCTCTTTCTCTCCCTCTCTACATTTCAAGTAATAAACATGAGTTTTCTTAATAAAATGTGGTACAAAGGTTTGATCCAGTGGTGATTTTTTTTTTTTTTTTCCCTGAGAAAGCTAAAGATTTGGTGATTTGATTGGACTTCATGTCATATTAGCTTTTTTGCTTTGGGAGAAACAGTTAGAAATAACTTATTTCCTCTCAATTTTCAATTAAGGGCTTAAATAATTTGGATGGAGCCTTAAATCTTTTGGGCAGGTCTTCTTTTTTTTTTTTTTTTTCAAGATGAGAAAGCAACATCATATCATATTATATATAATAAAAGTTGGGCTTAGACGCCGTGGTTACGCCAAGTGGCTTCACCAAATTACAAAAAATTTCTTAAATTTTTAGATTTTAAAAAAATATATATAAGTTATCACAGATTCACAATTCACGCATTAGATAGACACGTATGTAGAGATGATATGGCACTTTCCCAGGAGAAAATGCTGATTTATCACAAAAAAAAAGGGCCACGTATATATTCCAGACAAAAAAAAAAACGTTATGTGCTAAGGCCGACTGTAAAACAGTATATATCCCAGGATTTTAAAAAAAAAAAACGTTGTTTCTAAGGCCAACAGTAAAACCGTATATATCCCAGGATAAAAAAAAAAACAAAAAAAAAGGTTATTGATGAAGATAAGAAAACGATATGTGGCTAAGGCCAACTATAAAACAGTATATATCTCAAGATTAAAAAAAAAAAAAAAAACGTTATGTGGCTAAGGCCAACTGTAAAACCGTATATATCCCAGGATAAAAAAAAAATTAAAAAAAAAAAAAGAGGTTATTGATGAAGATAAGAAGTTGACCGGCAAAGAAAAACTTCAGTTGATATAATATTGTGAATCACATGGTTGTTTAATTAACTTTAGACTTTTTGTTCATATAAAATTCTTCAACGTGGAGTGTGTGTATATATATATATATATATATCAAATAATTTATAATTAATACTTATCATACGGTTCTTTTGCGTTATTATTCTTTTCTTTTACCTACAATCTCTACTATTCTCTTCTTCTACCTACAACTTTACAAGTACATATTTGTTTACTCTACTTTTTTTTCTCATCAAATTGAATATATTTTTTCCCATCAAATTGAATATATTTTGTGTATTTGTTTAAGTAGATTTCCTTAAGTTTAATCCTTTTTTTCCCATCAAATTGAATATATTTTGTGTATTTGTTTAAGTTGATTGCCTTAAGTTTAATCCAGTTTAGAGAATTGTTAAGGATTTTCAATTGATTTTTTTTTAATAATATTAGTTTGATTGTTAAGAAATTATATAAGAAATTGATCTGTGAATCTATGATTAATGTTTATACTATGTTTTTTTAATTATATATTATAATATGTTTTTAATTTTTAATTGTCGCTATGGGGCTGCATTGCAAAAATATTATTTTTTAAATATATTATACTCTTTGCAATTGTTGTGCATCTTATTAATATGTTATTATGTTTGTAATTGTTGAAGGTGTAAACATTTTTAATTTTTCAAAAATTTTACTTTTCATTTTTCTCTATCAAAATTTCTTTTGTTTTTAGATAAATGCTAATAATTTTTTTTTTTATCAGAATGGATAGACAAAGTCAAAGATATAATCTTTTGGATGAAATCGACACTGAAAAAGACGATTGGAATATTAGAGTTAGAGTCACAAGAATGTGGGAAGTTCTTAACATTAAAACAAATAATGAACTTATGAGTGTTGATTTGGTGCTTCTTGATGAGAAGGTAAGTTTTGAAATAAGATAATAAAATTACTTTTAGCTCTTCAAATACAATTGAATTATATTTTCTTGATAAGTTTATTCTCATTTTTCTAGGATAATCTTATTCATGCAAGTATTAGAAGGTCATTTGTTAATCATTTTAGAGATATACATGAAGGTAAAACTTATCGAATAAAATATTTTGGAGTTGTAGAAAACAAGGATGCTTATAGGATTGTGAATCACAAGTACATGATAAGATGATTTTATGCAACAACAACTGTGAAGTTGTTAGAAACAAATGATGAACTAATTGCAAAACAAAAATTTGAATTGGTTCCATTTGATGAGCTAAAATATCTTGCTGACAAAAACACAACTCTAACAGGTAATTTTGATTATACATTTATACTTAAAATATATTTATATACTATTATCTTCATAACTCATTATTTTGATTAATCACTTTATCGTTTGTAGATGTAATAGGAGAAATCGTAGGAATTTCTCCCATGGAAAAGATAGAGGTGCGTGGGAAAAAAAATGAACAAAAGGCTAATTGAACTTCAAGATAACAGGTTAGTTAGATATTGATGAATATATTACTTAGATTTGTAAATTTTTGTTAAGAGATAAATTTTTAATTGTCTAACAAAAATGTTTATGCAGGAGGGAAAAAATTAGAATCACATTTTGGGATAAATTTGCAAAGGCAATTAATGAAGATATATGTTTTGATAATTTTGTGTGGCCTATTATAATTATCACATCAACCACAACCACTGTCAAGACTTATATGAGTAAGCAATTCTTTCTTTTGATATACATGATATGTGTTTAAACATCATAGTTTAAACTACTTATGTATGAATGATGGTAGGGAAATTATCATCGTCTTCTACAAACTCTTCAAAGTTGTATGTGAATTTAGATATTCCAAAGGTCATAGAGTTAAGAAAAAGGTTAGTACAATTTTAAAATTACTTATTTATTTTAGTTCAATTTTATAATATCTTAAATTATTATTTTATGATACCAATAGACATTTTTAATATGTTGAATTTCAATATAGTCTTGAAGAAACTGAATTCAGCCTTGATGAGAAAGAGAAGAAGATTGAGTCGTTGCAACTATCACGTTCAATTCTTGACCCTAATGAGATTTCTAAGATGAAAAGAACACTATTGGAAATTTTGACCTTTATAAAGACTGAAAAAGAACAGGTTAGTAATGAGTGTGCAAGGTATTGTTATCTCTTACTAGAACTTGGATTCAATTGTTAAATATATTATGGCAGAGGGTAAGCAATGGTAATTAAGTTTAAGTTGATGACAACAAACTATGATTACGTTAATTCCTCAAATTGATTTTGAATACAATAAAGACTTTTGAAAAAGACAGATGAAAGGAGTAGTAAATTGCTATATATTTAAGATGTTTTAAAGAGTGTTCTTGTGTCTATATTTGCTTTCCAAATATGTTTATGTGAAAAATTCATTTATGAACTTTTACCATGTGTTTTTTTTATAGGACATAACATTTTATTGCACGGCCTCAATTAAAAAGATCAATGTTGAGAATGGATGGTATTATGTCTCCTATGATGAGTGTCCTAAAAAATTGAAAAAACATGAATCCAAACTATTTTGTGAGACATGTATGAAAGTATGTGGATTCCCAAAAATTAGGTAAGTAATTCTAATATTTACTATTGGTTAACTTTAAATATATTAAAATGTTAATTGATGTAAATGAAAAATAATATTTCAAATACAGACTTGACATGCAAGTTGGATACAACAGAATATGCAAATTTTGTAGTGTTTGACAAGGAAGCAGAGAAGTTAATTAAAGTGCCTGTTATGCAACTCTCCAATATGGAAGAAGAGGTAAATATATAAATATATATATATATATATATATATATATATATATAGTTTATTTGTATAATTACATTAATTGTATTATGTTACACTAATTGAAATCTTTTGTTTTTTTTTGTTTTTTTTTGTTTTTTTGTTTTTTTTTTTTTTAATAATAGGATGAAGACGATGACAATATTATTCCAAGTAGCATCAAATGCATAATTGGAAAAACCTACATCTTCCAACTGAAAATTACTGCATACAATTTTTTCGTTCGCAAACAAAACTTTACAGTAACTAGAGTCATTGAAATTGAAGGAAATGGACAATTACAGGTAGCGATGCTTCACCTATACATTATTGATGAAGTTATAATATTATCTGAAAGTTCAAAAAACGTGTAAAAACACCTTTGAACGATTAGACCCCCAAATTACAACTTAACCAATTCAAGCAATATGTCAAACAACTAGTGTGCGGAAACTTAACATATGCTATAATATGAAATTGGTTAAAAACTATCTAAGCCATAACAAAATAAAATCCACAGCAGATAATAAAAAGGCAAAGATAGAGAGGAAGGAAGATGCAAACACAAAGACAACACGCGATGTGTTATCGAAGAGGAAACCGAAGCCCTCGGCGTAAAACCTCTCCGCCGCCCTCCAAGCGGTAAACAATCCACTAGAAAATACAGTTGGGATACAAGGACAGCAATAGACCCTCCAAGCCTAATCTACCCAGTGCACCTAAGCCCTCCAAGCTTCTTGCTCCAACGAGGTTGCGCCGAACCTTTTTCTTTTCTAGCTTCCCGGATTCCGCTACTAGACCATAGCATCAACCAATGAAGATTGGTTCCTTCCTAACTGCTTCCCAGAAATCCAAACAACTGTCTCACAGTGATGATGATGGTGAGAACCAGGTCTGGTATAATGCCTCTCAAGGATTTGACAATGGAAAGGAAGAGAGTTGGGGAATTTGGAGAGACTCTAAGGTATAGATTGTGGGTGAATCAATCTTGTTTTTCTTTAGGGTTTCTCTCTCAAAATTCTCTCTGGAAGCTCTCTTTCAATCGTGGGTAAAAGGGGTATTTATACTAGAGTGGGAGAGGAATGTGAAACGTCAGGTTTAACAAAACAGGGGTGGCTCGCGGCTTGACCTCGCGGCTTGACTAAGTCGCGAGATCCAGTCGCGAGATAACCGTATGGCCAGTTGTCCTGTTTTGTCCTGTAGTGCTCCAGCTGGCATGACTGTTCACCTTCCAGCATGCTTGGCACGTGTGCTGCGTCTGGCGGCTTGAAGCCGCGAGTCACCCGCGAGTCCCAGCCGCGAGTCTCTGTTTTCTTGCACACTCTTGAGCAATCTTCACTCTATCTCACTCACTACCCTTACATCAAACCCACCTAAATACAGGGTTACTAAATGCTGAATTACAAGCAAATTTGGCACGGAATAAAGCCAATTAGATGGTTGAATAAATTCAACCTTACAATCTCCCCCTTTGGCTATTCCGTGACAAAACCCTAAAACAGACTCTAGACTTAACATGTGAGTTGGGAACAGTTGAACAAAACTCACTCACACCTAACTCTAGAAGCTGTGAAGCACTTGAATCATATGAACATAATACTCCTGAAACACAACAATACACCATGATCATTGTAAGCAGAAAATTATAAAATGCATATGAAACAGGCAATATGTGATCAAGCAAAGATGGAGTTAAGAAACAAACCATGGCTTGATCAACCAAGTGAACACCACAAGGTAGTGATCACAGTGCTCATTCACACTTGGAATGAACACAAGGACATACAAGTTAACAAGCACAAGGCAAGACACTTGTATGTTCAACACTCAACCAATGCATAACACACAAGGTATATGCATCTAGGAACAATCCTACAAGGGCACAAGAGTGACAGTACATAAACCAAAATGCAGAACATTTAGATCAAAGTACTGATTTCAACATAGCATAAAGGCTGCATTAAGCAAGGTACATACCATAAAGCCTACAAACTATGCATAAAACATAAACCCTAAAAGCTTACAAAAGCACATGGGTACAAACCACAAAACATCCTGAATAACATCAGCAAAACATATTAAAGATTAAGCCAAGAGTATAGGTTAAGAGTTAAAAACAACTATACACCAAAACACAGTGTATCAAACCCATAAAAACATTAAATAGTCCAACAAACATAAACCTAAAACCATAAGTTTAGAGGATAAGACTAAAAACAAAAGTATAACAAAAGTATGTGTGTGTGTGTACTCCCCCTATCACTATGCACACTTTCCTTTGAAAACTTTCTCCCCCTTACTGAATGCTCTCCCCCTTTTTGGCACGAATAGCTAAAGGCTCTCGTCCAACTTTCGTTGAATATCATCTAGCTGATTCTCCATAGTCTCGAGACGCATTTGGACATTTTTGTTTGTGGAGTAGAGAAGTGCCACAAGCTCATCAATGCGTTTCTGAATATGCTCAAGTACACTGCTGACTCTATCAGTATGAGGAGCAGTCTGTGCTTGCGGAATACTAGCCGCTGAAGCTTCAGGAACAGCACGTGAAGTAGATGTGGTATGTGCAGGTGTTTCTGAGTCAGGGGCAGATGGAGTAACCGGAGAGATGTGAGCACTCCTTGGTGATTTAGAGGAGTGACTTCTGCTAGCTTGAAGAGTGAACAAGGAAACGGGACGTTGACGAGTCAACATTGTTCCATCTGCAGGAGGAATAATGCCTTCACGAAGAATGAGCTTCATGATGAGACTGCAAAATGGAATAACTCCTCTAGCTGCAGTTCGACACGCGGTCTTCCTCATGGTGTAGTAGATGTGAGCACATATATCAATGGGGGCTCCTGTAATAAGATCACAAAGGAATAGAGCTCTCCCAAGATTGATGAATGTAGTGTTGGTCAGTGGGTAGAGATTGGTGAACATGATCAACTTCAGTGTGGTCAACTCTGGTGCAAACTTTGCAGTGCTGATGGATGTTCCTGCACTGGATACTTCATGATCGGATCCTAGGATTTGTAGGATTTCTCCAACTTCTGGAGTTCGTTCATCGTAAGGAGTTATATTCACATTCTGCGGTCTGGTGATGCCGAGAAGATCTGCAATGGAGTCTGGGGAAACACTAAACTCTGTTCCTCTGACCCAGAAAATGAGTTGAGGTCCAAGATCAGTTGCATTGGAGAAGCATTCTTTGACCAGCTCATCCATTGGATCATCAAAGTTCCCGAACAAGTTTGCCCAATCTCGTTTCTCAAAGATTCGAGGGATGAAAGTGGTCCCTAAGGTGTTAAACTCTACCACCCGTTCCACTATAGTGGTTGACTTGTCAAACACGTTTGAGTAGACGTGAGAGTTAAGCGGAAGTCTGAACCTATCCTCATTGGGATCTTGAGATGCCTGAGATGATAGTCGAGTCCTTTTAGCAACTGGTGTTGCTGGTTCGTCAGCAACAATGTCTTTACCCCTGGAAGATCGACGAGACTTCTGCAAGATAACAGGCCCACAGCAGAGAACCAAACAACAATACCACACAGGATAAATGTCAACAAGATTCAGAGCAAAAGAAATTGCAATACATAAATACACACTGAAGAATGTGCAGACCCAACCAAACTTCCAACAATACAGAGAAGCACAAAATAACAGGTGCAGCAAACTGGTGATTGTGCACAAAGACATAGATAGACAAAACAACTGACAAAACTGTCAATGAGACAGGTTATCATGACCATGATATGCAAGCAAATACAGTATACGAACATTTAGAGCAGATAACATAAAACACTCCACAAGAGATATGAACAATGGAAAATATTTCAGCAAGAAGAAACAAATCATCCATACTAGGCCACATGGTTGAGAGACACACATTATGATATCATAAAAACTTAGTAACCAATACCGAAATCCAACATCAATACTCAAGCAAGAGAAATGAGTAAATCAAATAAACACCAAACCCATGTAAGAAAAGATTGTCAGACTCAACAATAGGCAAATATCAGAACAATGAAAAACACATTGTGACCGTTCAACATAAAAACAGATGAGAGCAATATCAAGCAAGACACGCCAAACCCATTACACAAAGAGAGAAGTATTACGAACACAATATCAATCCAAACTGTAACAAAAATATGCAGGAAAAGGGAAAAATGAGATTGAGAAAGTAAAACCCATACCTTTTCTTGATGATTTGGATAAGAAATGAAGCACCAATGAGGTTTGAAAATGGATTCACGGAGTGTTTGGAGTGTTTGGAAAGGAGATATTTTAGAGAGAAAATGAATAGTTACAAATGTTCGAGGGAAAACTGAAAAAGATTTAAAAACTGCTCCTGTTTCTACCAAACACGCGATTTTCGCGACTTGATTAAGTCGCCACACAGTCGCCAGTTCAAGCTGCCAAAACACTTAAGGACAAAAAATTTGAAAAATTCTTCTAAGTGTTTTTCGCGACTGGAAGGTCTACCCGCGAATGAGTCGCGAGCTGAGCCGCGAAAATTTCTGAGTGAACCTCGCGACTGGACCTTCCACTCGCGAACAAGTCGCCAAAAATGACCAGCGAAGATGCGACTGAGGCTCGCGACTTGACATACCCGCGACTGAGCCGCCAAAACAGGGCAAAACTGGATTTTTGAAATTTTCAGATTTTTCAAACAAAAATACTTTCCAAAAACACCTAAAACACTCAAAAATCTTTTTGTACTTGATTTAACAAAGATTGAGCATGTGAAAACACATTTTATCAAGTACAATCACACAAATGAATATGGCATTTATTGAACATAAACTTGTGTGTTGTGTGTGGATATCAACAATGAGATAGTCCTTAGTCTAATGTGAAGCTTCAATGATCAATTCAACCAAGACATACACAATTAGCACTAGATCATGTGACCCATCTCAATTATAGAAGTATGTATATATGACCTCCCACAAAACTTGATAACATGACTTGGAGCTTTACATTTGACTCCACTTTTAATCAACATTTGATCTTTTTGATCTTTTGAGGCAATCACCTCTCATTGTGAGAGTGATAGTTGACATTTCTTTTTGATGAACAAGCCTTTGGCTTTTTGAATAAACATTTCTCTTTAATTTTTGGTCGCTTTCCCTTTTTCCTAGTCGAATACTAGTATGTGCGACAGGCTTTTGCAGCTCAATATCTCTTTTCATTTGGAGATTTACATTTGGTGAGCTCTTTTTAGTAAAAACAAAAATAAAGAGTGGGAAGATATATAGACACAAGTCTATGCATGTCTCAAGATCAACAAAACCATTCACTAATCATTCATGACAAGTTTGAAGATCTATTTACAACAATCACAAAGATTTCAAAATTTCTCCCACAGAGATATGAGTGCATGAAGACAAGCAATGCTCGAAAATGCACAAAGCCATTAGCACAAAGGTACAAGGCAAAACAAGTTTTGAGACAAAAACTCAACAAAGTCAATCAAGCTTTTTGATTTTCTAATTTTTGTGTGATTTTTGGATTTTTGACACAAGAAGCAAAAAGATTGATAAGACAAAAATAAAAAATATGCACAAGAAGACAAGCAAACAACCAATGCAAAAACAGCAAGTATAACAAACAAACATTGTCACAAAGCATAGGAAGTATTAATGCATGGACATGTTCTAATGCTTATGCATGAGTACCCTTTTTCACTCACACGTCACTTGCGTTTGGGGTGATTTCCTTATAGGATTGGGTACTGGAGTTAGGGCTTTCAAACCTTCGTGAGAAGCTTTCCAAGCAGTTGGTGAATGCACCAATCATCTTCATCACGTTCATCATCCCGGGATCACCATTCTGATCTCTAGGTTGATCACCTGCCCAATTTCTTCTATCATTTCTAGGTCCTCCTGACCTTTGAGGAGTTGCACTATTCTTTGCTCTCAGCTTTTGGCAATTTGGTCGAGTATGTCCTTGAAGTCCGCAATAATGACACACATAAGTTGCTCTAGGACCTCTTTGTGGTCGTGGACGTGACTTGGGACGAGATTCAGACCTGTCCACAGATTGACTACGAGTATTCAGCATCCGTTGGTTCACCACATTCTTCTTCTCCTCCATCTTGAGCTTCTCATCAGTAAGGTCATCTACAACTGGATCTTTGGCCTTTACAAACTTCACTTCTTTAGTGACATTTCCAGATGAACAACTTCCTCCGGTATATCCCAATCCGGATTTGTCTGAAAAGCTCTTTTGAGATGAGATAACATCATCTAGCTTCTTGGTGGTGACCCTCTCTACTTTAGCATTTGCTTGCACAACCTCATTCTCAAGAAATCTTACTTTTGTGTAAGCTTCGGATAACTCACCACTCAGTGTTTCTATCTCACATTTGGCCTCCCTATATCGGATTAGGAGACTTTTGTAGTCCTCATCAGCCTTCTTCATTTTTCTCACAGCAGCCTTGGCCACCCTTGTGTACTCACCCGACTTCTCCAAGAGTGAGTTATAATTCTCTTGAAGATTTGTTGTGTTTTCTTCCTCTTCAGCATCTGATTCTTCAACAATTCCTAGTGATTCATCATCACTATGTTCTCCAAGGTCTCGTACAAGCAGATTCAACTCATCTGAAGACTCAACATGAGCAATAGTCATAAAAGCCGAATAGTTCCCCTCTCCATCACAGCTCTCTTCAGATTCTGAGTCAGACGAATCCGAGTCACTCAAGGTCGTGGCATACACTTTACCTTTCGATTTCAAATAATTCGGACATTCCTTCTTAAAGTATCCTTGCCCGTTACATTCGAAACAAGTGACACCTTGTGTAGGTTTGGACTCTTTTCCATCTTTCCTTTTGAATTCCCTTTTCTCCCTTCCAGAACTTTGGAATTTTCTTTTATCATCAAATTTTCCATTATTTTTGAATTTCAAGAACTTTCTGAAATTTTTGACAAGGTAAGCAACATCTTTGTCAACCACATCTTCTCCCGATGAGTCTTGATCTTCCACCTTCTCATTAATGGTCTTTAGAGCAAGAGATTTACTCTTCCGTTGATTGGGCAGCGACATTTCATAAGTCTGCAGAGAACCCACCAGCTCCTGCACTTTGATGTCATCAAGGTCCTTGCTCTCTTCAATTGCTGTCACTTTAGCACGAAAACTTTCCGGCAATGATCGAAGGATCTTCCTTACAATCTTTGAATCCTCCGTTTTCTCCCCCAAGTTGAACTTACTGACAACCACCTCATTTAGCTTCCCATAGAAAGAGTCAAAAGACTCATCCTCACTCATTTTGAGCTCCTCAAACCGGGTGGTCAGCATTTGTAACTTGGTGTCCTTCACTTTCTTCGTGCCTTCATAGGTGGTTTCCAAAATCTCCCATGCTTCTTTGGCAATGGTAATGTGAGAAATCCTGTAAAATTCATCTGGAGACACACCACAGAAAATAGCATTGAGTGCTTTACTGTTAGCATTGGATGCAGCAAGTGCTGCCTTATCCCAAGTGGATTTGGCTGCCTCAGGTCTGGTCCAACCAATCTCAACAGCATCCCAAACAGATTCATCAATAGAACACAGAAAAGCTCTCATGCGAACCTTCCAAAAAGCATAATTACTACCATCAAAATATGGAGGTGCATTTAGGGATTGAGACCTATCCATCTCAAAAGGGAGTCAAGGATCACACAATGGTAATGAAACCAATAGCAGTGTACCCGCTCTGATACTAATTGAAAGTTCAAAAAACGTGTAAAAACACCTTTGAACGATTAGACCCCCAAATTACAACTTAACCAATTCAAGCAATATGTCAAACAACTAGTGTGCGGAAACTTAACATATGCTATAATATGAAATTGGTTAAAAACTATCTAAGCCATAACAAAATAAAATCCACAGCAGATAATAAAAAGGCAAAAATAGAGAGGAAGGAAGATGCAAACACAAAGACAACACGCGATGTGTTATCGAAGAGGAAACCGAAGCCCTCGGCGTAAAACCTCTCCGCCGCCCTCCAAGCGGTAAACAATCCACTAGAAAATACAGTTGGGATACAAGGACAGCAATAGACCCTCCAAGCCTAATCTACCCAGTGCACCTAAGCCCTCCAAGCTTCTTGCTCCAACGAGGTTGCGCCGAACCTTTTTCTTTTCTAGCTTCCTGGATTCCGCTACTAGACCATAGCATCAACCAATGAAGATTGGTTCCTTCCTAACTGCTTCCCAGAAATCCAAACAACTGTCTCACAGTGATGATGATGGTGAGAACCAGGTTTGGTATAATGCCTCTCAAGGATTTGACAATGGAAAGGAAGAGAGTTGGGGAATTTGGAGAGACTCTAAGGTATAGATTGTGGGTGAATCAATCTTGTTTTTCTTTAGGGTTTCTCTCTCAAAATTCTCTCTGGAAGCTCTCTTTCAATCGTGGGTAAAAGGGGTATTTATACTAGAGTGGGAGAGGAATGTGAAACGTCAGGTTTAACAAAACAGGGGTGGCTCGCGGCTTGACCTCGCGGCTTGACTAAGTCACGAGATCCAGTCGCGAGATAACCGTATGGCCAGTTGTCCTGTTTTGTCCTGTAGTGCTCCAGCTGGCATGACTATTCACCTTCCAGCATGCTTGGCACGTGTGCTGCGTCTGGCGGCTTGAAGCCGCGAGTCACCCGCGAGTCCCAGCCGCGAGTCTCTGTTTTCTTGCACACTCTTGAGCAATCTTCACTCTATCTCACTCACTACCCTTACATCAAACCCACCTAAATACAGGGTTACTAAATGCTGAATTACAAGCAAATTTGGCACGGAATAAAGCCAATTAGATGGTTGAATAAATTCAACCTTACATTATCATTAGTACATAATAACATATTGAATCATATTGATTATAGGAAACAACAAAAAGAGGGGCTAACAATGGAAATGAAGTACTTGAAGAAAAAATCTGTGCACAAGTAAAGAAAAGAAAGATTGTGAAGAAGTAAGTACAATTGTACAAATAAATATTATTTGGTTCTTTTTTAAAACTTCACACAATCTTTATTTTCCTAAACAAGAAAATAACTTCTGTATTGTTTCTATTTTGCAGAGAAATAAAAAAAGAGGAAGTGGAAGATCATATAGAAGTGTTAGAGGATTAGAGAACATATAAAATATTTAATTCAAAGACTATTTTCATATTTAGAGTTTTAGATTGTTTTCATTTTAGAATGATTTGAGTTTGGAAAAATTTACTTTTAAGCTATTGTATACAAGTTAATTTTTTTAGATGTTATCATTTTATATTTTATAGTAATTGTGCCAATACATTTTATTACTTTTTTTTATTATAATAGTTAGTTTTTTTTTTTTGAGAAAGATTATAATAGTTAGTTGTTTTGTTATTTCTTACTATTATCAATTCTTCAAAATAACTGCTAAGAGTATCATAATTTGTGCTTCATGGTTTGGTGAAATTCAATTTCCAGGAAATTCTCAACTAAGCCAAATACATGTATTAATCTCAGTTTACTACAACTTCTTCAATACCCAAACAAAGATAAATTAAAAACCAACATTAAAATTTCTTTCTTTTCCCCCCTAATCATTCCAACAACACCAGACAAAGTAGTTTAGATAACAGATATTCTTTTTGTTATTATAATAATTACTTATTTGGTTATTGTTTATCAAATAAAATATATATTATATAAGTTTATGATAAAACTGTGCAACGCACGGGCCTTTTACTAGTTATATAATATATTAATATTGTTGAGGGCCCTCTTACAAGTGGGGACCTTAGGCGGTGGCCTATATATGGCCCATAGGTTCAGCCGGCCATAGACTGATAGTGGATCACCCTGGAGTGGACCTTTCCTGCCATGCCATCAAAATAGGCTTCCAAACTGCCATTAATAGCTACTTTGTTTTGAGAACTAATACAAAGCTTGACCCTATTTTTGAATCTGTAAAGGCATACCAATCGTCTCTAAAGTATAGAAAATAAATGGAATCATACGTCCTAGTAGTAGACCTCGCAGAAGACCCTTCTCTATGACAATTCTTCACAAGCTCCTGACCAAGCATTGCACGTTCAGTTACTCATGAAAACTGTTTGAGTAGGACTAATGAAATCATTAAAGTAAGAGACTTTACACATAAGGTTCTAGATTTGCAAGATGGTTTTACAAGAAGATATTGGTTATACCTTCGTTTTAACCAACATTTTGGGTTCAAGAGCGAGGGTTGTGGGCCTTGTGGCACCAGCTCCAAACAAGAAATTCTAGACCTTTTGTTTCAGGAGGGCTTTATGCATTTCCTGTGGATAAGTACGCCGAAGTTCTCTCTGCTTTTTGATATGGACATTATGACCAAAACGGAGCCATGATTTTATTTTTAAGGGAGTCAAATTAAAACTATGATGATAAAAAAAAAAAAAAAAAATAACCTTTTTGCATATTATGTATTTTGTTATATATAAAAATATTTTATAAGAATGACAAAGTTTGGTTACAAACTTAGTTGTAGTCATTGACTATAACTCACACTAAAGAAATCAATATAGTTATGTATATTTTGAAAATCTAACCATTGGAGTGCATGTTTTTTATGTTCTTAATAGGTATGTCAATTTTTGTGCCAATTAATGTTATATACTATTTGATCCATAAATTTATCTTTTATGCATAATTTTAGACTATAAAAACTTGAAATTTAAACATTTAATTAATGATATAGCTATTGATATTTGATATTTTGCAAATTTTGCAAATATGAAGAGTATAAGAAGAAAATGTAATCCAATGGTAAATTCGTCAAAATTTACATCTAATAAAAATATATCGAGTGGAATTGTAACCATTGTCAATAATCAAATTTGGAGATAAACTTTGTCATTTACAACAATTTGAGATACAAATAAAAGTATTTTCTAATTCTGTAAGTGTAAATCAAACTAGACAATTGTGTGCTGAGATTAACTAAAAGATTTTCTCAAAAAAAAAAAAAAAAAAAAGATTAACTTAAAAGATAAGTAAAAAAGAAACTCGTTCATTTTCTAATTCATTTTGTTGTGAAGCATGTAACTTAATTATTTTCACAAGTGGGGAGTGGGGTATGTGGTTGTTGGAAAAAGCAGGGACACAAAGAAGCTCATTATTCGTAATTTTTTTTTTTTTATAAGATTTAAATGAACCCTAGATTTACCACACGGGAGTGTGGCTTGATAGTAGGAGTCCTTGCCCTAACACTCAGCGAAGAGCGGTTCAAGCGATAGCTCTAACAGGGTCCATGTGGTACACGTGGTATTATCCATTGTCGTTACATGGCGTGGGGTTAATAAGCCCACACTAGAAACCCATTTTTTCATTCAGGAAAAAAAGAACCCTAGACTTCAAAATTTTAAATGGGTTTGGGTTAGCACCCCTAGGTATTGAAAGAGATAAATATTGGACCTTGTTAAGTTGCATATCTATAGATACGGATACCTTCTTTTGCAATCATAGGAAAAATTTAAAGGGCCAAAATGGTCATTTTATGCATCCAAGGCTAAAAATCTTCATTTACATGTGCGTAAATTTAATCTAGAGTAAAAATTCTTATCATAATGGGTCATTATGGAATTCAATGACAAAGTTGTCATAAAATCATAAGTTTTGACCAAGTCATATAAAAATATGATTTTCAATGGTTAAAATGATTTTAAAGTGAGCTTAAATGCGTGGAATTAAAATTGATTGATTTTAATTGGTTCTTAAGAGGAGTAATAGCCAAGAGTCTCGTAGTTCAAATGGTTAACACTTTTTAGTGTTTCCAATAAAGATATCCAACGGTCAAATCCCCTAATTCCCAAACATTGAAATATATATATATATAAATATATATATATATATATAAAAAGAGGAATAATGAAAGTCAAATAAAATCTTAATTTTCATTAGTTTAATTGAAATATTAATTATGGTCATGGATCCATTAGAAGATAATACAAGTTAAGATCCGTTTGGTTGGGGATGGAAAAGTGGAAGCATAGAAGTGGGGAAGGGATAGAAAAGTTGTTGGGGGAGGGGGGGGGAGAGAGATAAAAGAGATTTTAGCTTTCTCTCAAAGTGTTTGATTGGGGGTGGAAAAGTGAATGGATAAAAAATTTACTCTTATGCCCCTATTAAATAAATAAATAAATAAGCAACAAAAAAGAAAGATGAACTTAAAATAAAACCCAAGTCAGATGGAAAAAAGGGATGAGAATTACCCGAAAAAGGCAAAAACTAAAGAAGAAGAAAAAAAAAAAAAAAAAAAAGAAGAAAAAAAAGAAGCATATTAGTAACAGAAAAGACAAAATCTAGAGAGAGAGAGAGAGAGAGAGGGGAAAATGACAAAATCTATGTGAACATTGCACATGGGCTTTTCAGTCTACATGGGCAAGAACTTTGCACATGGGCTTTTCAATGATCTCTCTAGTTTTCTCCCCGATTTGGGAAGAAAACATTTTGTTGGGCACATGAAGAAAGTACTCAAGCCCCACTAATTTTCTCTTCTAAAATCACTCTAATCAAACACTCAAAAAATTATTCTCTCTATTTTTCTCTCCCCCTTTTTTATCCCCCAAAATCACCACAACCAAATGGGGTGTTAATTGTGAAATTTCTTATGATAAAAATTATTTATTCATTTTTCAAAAATAATAATTAGATTTATAATTTGGAAGGGTCAATCCAATTGGAATCATTTCATTCAAAGAAGAGTCCATTTTGATTTTTTTTTTTTTAAAGGACTTATCCTTTAAATAGTAAAAAAAATTAGAATAAATTCATATCGGGTACAAAAAAAATAAAAATTTTGGAAAACTAGGATTAAAGTGTTGATTAACACTTTGACCAAGTTTCAGAGTATCAACTAGGCCCTTTCCATGCACAAAGTGCTTAAGAGTCTAGGGGGGGAAAAGGTTCAAGCTGCGGGGTTAGCAGCATGTTGTAATTATTTCTCAAAAAAAAAAAAAAACTAGGCCCTTCCATTTCTTAAACAGCAATTTGAGAAGTCAAATCAGCACTTTGATTTCACACCTCCAAAAGGGGAGCATGGGCTAGAGGCAAAGATTTGTTAAGTCTAGCCCATAAAAGGAATAGTTTAAGAATTCCTAATTTAAATTAATTAATTATTTGAGTTTTCTTTGTATAGAAGAATAGTTTATTTCTTGTCAAAAGAAAGGTATTCCTTGTCCAATCCATGGTCAATTATATTCCTTGTCTTACTAAGAAAAGTGTTCATTGTCTATCAAGAAAAGAAATGTGTTCCTTATCCATTAAAGAATATGTATTCAAGCCTTATTTAGACATGTTACACATGTACAACACAAGGAGTAATTTTGTTTTGTGGAAGAGTTAGAGAACAATGATTTGTCTAGTGAGAGAGACTAAGCCTCATTTGGTGTGTTAATGAGAGAGCACATTTGGGTGTCTTGCATTAAATGATTAAATTCTTAATTTCCTAATAACTTAAAGCTTTTTAGACAATTGATAATTTATCATAGTATTAGAGTAAGATATCATGTGAAGGGAGAGTATTAGATTAGATGATTAAATTCATACAATAGATAATTTATCAAAATGCATTGGGGTTTTGTGTTAATTTTTGTTTGTGAGAATTTTTTTTGGAGGATTTGTTTGTGAGAATTAGTGAGACTTGTGAGTGTGGTTGTAATAAGTATTATTAGTTAATAGTGGATTTTGGTTAATGGTACCCATGGATATAAGCAGCAACTAGAATTCTTTCTAACTCATAGCAATTATAGTTATTCTAGAAACTCCAACAAGGAACTAAAAACTCCTTGATCTTCATGAAATCTACTATACATTTTTAGACCCCTTAAAACACAATTGGATTAACCTAGTTAATTAGCCAAGTTATTACTTAGTCCAAATTCCAGATCTAGGTTACCACAATCAAACAATCATATCATGCATAGCAGCGGAAATATAAATAACACAATGATATGATGACCTAGGAAACTATACCGATAACAACCTGGGGAGGATTTAACCTAGCTATCCTCAAGGAAAGCCTGAATCCACTATGAAAGAATCGAAGTTTTACAATAGCGACTTAGACCACTAACATCCTATTGCTACCCACCAGTAGAAGCTTACTGCCATGACCACATGCAAGCTCCGAGACCACGGACTCCTTTCTTGGATTCTCTAGCAAATACAAGCACACCTGCTTGTGTATCTTTAAGCTCTTATGGCAACAACTGAATGATCATCAAGCTCTTGAAGAAATTTCCTTCTTGATAATCTTAAGCTTGTGTAAAGGAAAGCTCCTCACAGATCTCATAAGAGATTTACACAAACAGCAATATGAGCAACTTGTAAAATGTGGCTAGAGTTTGCCTTATATACCTAGGGCAAAACATAAAATCCTAAACGTTTTAATGAGCTAGGGCTGAGTTGGAATTCTGCAAAAAAACGCATTCTGCCCGATTTTCGATTGATCGAGCCTAAGCTTTGATCGATCGAGCCAGGCCGAAATGCACTTTTACTTCTGCATCAACTTGAATCCAACTTTACATAAATGACACAACTTTGAGCAAGTCTAAACACGACTAAACAACTTGTTTTGATCATAGTTTGCCAACAATACACATTAGAGTTCTAAATACATTAGTTCCTAATTCTTTAGAACCTAACATCTACTATTTTCACTTGAATTTCAACAATACAGAAATTGACTACATTCTACGAACCATATCCTTTAATTCCTTATTCTTGGAGAGTTATAGGGCCACTTACATTTCATGCAGGTTGCAATATCTGATAACTTTGCTACTTTGGTTGTTAGAATATCTGAAGTTCTTTGTTGTCTGAGTGATTTGTTGGCTATCTATCGAGGAAGCTAGACAAAATGGTTTATGGGAAATTTGATAGACATTTCTTGAATGCAAACATTGTCGTGGAAAATTTGATGTTGATAGGGTTAAAACTCATCTATGTGGTGTCAAATTGTGATTTAGATTCGTATAGCATTTAAAGAGTGTTGATTGGCCAAGTAATTGACCAAATGGTATATATATATATAAGAGAAATTGTAGAAGTCACATTTTAATATTACTGAGTCACTATGATGTATGAATGATGTCATACTCTTCTCTAACAAGTTTCATAATTATTAATTTGTTTTTTTTTGTAGTTTTTTTTTTTTTTTTTTTTTGGCTAAATAAAAAAAAAAAAGTGAAATTTTGGGAGCAAGTTACTTTTTACCATGATGAGTTAAACTCCTATGTTAGATGGTCTTGCCAACCCCGATACTAAGGCATTCCTCACAACTCAAACTCAAGCGTTAAGGCGAGGTGGACGAGGTACTTGACCACTAAACTCCCACCCCGAGGTCATAATTATTAATTTGCGATTCCACTCTTGATTTGTAAATTAAAGGAATGGCCAAAGTGAAACTTTTGCTATGTTTGTTTTGACACTAATACTTTTTAGAAAATGAACCATTTTTTAGAAAATTATCTTATTTTCCAATGTTTGGTAGTGACATTAAAATGAGTTAGAAAAATATTTCTTGATTTTCCTTATTTAGCTTGGTGTGAGATAGAGTTGTTTTCTATAAAATTTTACCGAAAACAACTTTATTTCATGCTAAGCTAAATACGGAAAATTAAGAGATAATTTTCCTTTGATTCAATTCATTTTTTTTCTTGATACTACCAAACACAATAAAACAAATAGAATTATCTTTACATAAGGTTTTCATCAAAACAGACAATTTTTTTTTTAATTAATCCATAGCAGTACATAGAGCACTTGTGCTGATAAAGCATACAATACAATCTCTAGACTAGTAGTAACTAATATAGAGCTGGCGGTCCAATGCCCGGTATCGATAGTCTGGTTACTGAAAACTCAATTTGATTGAATCACTTGGCTGGTTAGCCATTTCCCACACTTCCACGTAGGCCCTACGCATGGCCCTCCATTGCTGACAATCCTTCGGTACCATAAAACAACAAGATCCATCTATCATTTTAATTCCAGGTGTACACCAAATTTTTTTTTTTTTTTTTCTGAATAAAAAAAAGGTAGGATCATGGAGGTAAATCACATTCTACCAAGCAGGATATACCATGAGATGCCCTTATTGGCTTGCGGCACTGGTGCTAATAAGTCCCACACTACTCAAACCCAAGCATTATAACGGGGTGGATTAGGTGCTTGACCACTAGATCTTCACACCGGAGTTCATATGTACATAGTACACCATTTTGGCTAGCATTTCATAGTTCCAATTACTACCTATTGAATACTATTAACCAGAAAAGAAAAAAAAAAAAAAAAAAAAAAAAAAGAATACTACTATCCAAAATAATACCTAGTAGTATCACTTGAAAGGATTAATATATAACTACTATGTTAAAATCCCAAAGGACTAGTTTAGTAGTTTTTAGTCTAGTGTGATTCATGAAGTTATTGGTTTAAGTGTGAGTTGGATTAATTTTTAGTTCATTTGCATGTGTATAGTTTTTTAAAGGTTCACTTTTTCTTTAGATAAAACTGTACATTTATCAATTTTCAAACAAATAAATAAATAAACTGTTAAAATTTAAAAGAATTTAACCCCTTTTTTTAATTAGAAACAAACACACATGTACAAATGAGAGAGAATGAGGTTTAAATACAAAAGCACAAGAAGTTAATTAATCAAAACACAAGTGAGCTAATTGCATATAGGACAGCCATATAAAATCATAGATAGTGTTAGAGGCTTAGAGCGACTATAAAATGATTAATTTGCGGACTTTAATAGTCTAATAAATGAATATTTGAATTTTTTTTTTTTGTGATTGGTGACACATGTTTATAAGATTTATGTAATAAAATTAGTAGAATTTCTAGTATTACTGCTCTGATGTCGTTTTGTCCAGCAACATATATATAACCACTATAGCTAGCTAGCTATGGGTAGTGAGGATAATTGCTATTCTCAGTGACTTGTACAGTAGGTTAGGTTCTAAGTTATAATTAGAGTATTTGCATGCAATCCTTCTGTATTCAACATCAATCACACCGTAAGAAAAAAACTCCAAAGCCACATTGTGACGTGCCAACCTTGCATAGGCACTAGGGCTGAGGATGTCGCCAGTTTTGTCACCGTCACCATTGTCAGTCACCACTTTGTTCACCACTTCATCAGCGCATGCAATATTGTGCTGTAGGTGATGATGGAATGAGAGTAAAGTTTCAAAATCCGTACTAGTTGGTTGGTGTGAGAGCTGAAGTGAAACAAATGATGGAGCAAAGACAAAAAGAAGTCTCTGGTTAGAACGCCACAAATGACAAATGAAAGGTAATCATGAGTAAAAGAAAGTTACATTTGTGGAAAATGTCACTTACAAGATTGTGGAGCTAAGTTCGATCAAGTAAGAAGTTAAAGCATTGCTTGAACTCCATTATTGAGCCTATGTTTTGTTGAGGACGAGGTGTGGGGGACCTCTACGGCTCTACCCACAAAGTCGGCAAAGAGAATATCTAAAGAGGCACAAGTGAAGAAACGTCCAGCTCATGAGTAGTTTAGAATTTAATTTAACTTGATTAATTATTTGAGTTTTCCATGTGTATAAGAAGAGTTTATTCCTTGTCAAAAGAAAGGTGTTCCTTCTCTATGTATATAAAGAAATGTGTTCCTTAATCACCAAAGGATAAGCTTTGAAGCCATATATATTAGCATGTACAACGCAAGGAGTAACTTCGTTTTGTTTAAGGGATGGAAGATAAAACTCAATTTGTCTAGTGAGAGAGTGATGTAGGTCAGAATGTGCAATTAGTTTTTGTTATTTATTAAATTTGATTTTTAATTGTAATTTTTGGAATTTTAGGTTTAAGCATAAGTTCTTAGAAATGAATTCCTTCAACTTTAGTAAGATGTCTAACAAAGTGTTACACGAACTGTAGCCACTAGTCACTAACCCTCTTACTAGGAAATCCTCCCATGACAACACCACACCGATCAATAAAATCGAAGACACGTACTCCTAAATACAAGAACATTCTATTTTCTGATGGGATGATGAGTAAGTTGGAATTTATTGATTGACTTTTTGATTTGGAAGAGTATGTTAATTTTTGGAAGATTTGTAATGAAGAAAGAGCACGACTTGCATTTAATAAATTAGACGGTGAAGCAGAGGAATGGTAAAAAGACATTCAAATTGATAGAAAGTATTGAGGTAAACATCCAATTCACTCTTAGCAAAGAATGAAGAAGTGCTAATTGATTTATGGTTTTCACAATATATTATTATGATATACTAGATTATACAAGTGTGAATTATAGATCTATATATATTCATATGAAGAGGAATATGTTCAAAACATGAAAGGTCAACCACAAAACGAAAATTATGACATCCAATTCCATGTGTCAAGAAAAGAAAATGGTTTGAGGGTTGACAAGATGCAGCATTTTTTAAAGAAAATATATAAGTTTATGAGGAAGCTCGTAAAGATCTCATTATAGGAAATTGAGATTGTGGAGGAGATTAATGAAGATCCTATTATAAAGAAAGATCTTGACGTCGGGAAGGTAGAGACTATTAAGGAAGAAATTAAAGTTAAAAGTGTTAAAGATCTCAATGTAGTCAAACTAGTTGATTGCATGAATTGAGCTTCTATTATTTTGGTGGAAGGTATCTGTAAGCGACTAAATTTCTCGATTCGAAATGAGTCAAACAAGTGAAATAGTTTCATAAATGCGAATTTGTATTGATGATTGTGTGTGGTACAATTCTCTGTGATTACAAAAGAGTGATCCTCTGATTCGATCTCCTTAAAAGACTTGTTGATTGGATTTGTAGTAATGTGATTTTGATTTGAACACCCAATGTACTTCAATTTGGCTGAAGAATGGATCGAAGATCTTTGGAACAAATTACAATGAATCTCTGGCTATGAGCTTGTTGGAAATCTTTTGTTCTTCACGTTCTTCGTGTTCTTCGTGTTCTTATTGTGCTCTTCGTCTTCGAAGGTTTGTGGTGGAAGTTCTTCGGGGCTTTAGAGGTTTGAATCCGTTGAGCTTCAGTGATTTGTGATTTCTTGAGGTTTCTGGAGGCTTTTGAGCTTGATTCCAGTGAACTTTGAGATCTAAAAAGATAATTTGGATGATTCCTCTTCAAATGTTCTTTGTATTTGAAGGTTTATGGTGGAAGTTCTTCGGGGCTTTGGAGGCTTGAATCCGTAGAGCTTTACTGATTTGTGATTTGTTGATGTTTTCGGACCTTTGAGCTTGATTCCCGCAAACTTTAGGATCTAGGCAGACGGTTTGGATGATTCTGCTTCGAATGTTCTCCGATTTTGGGGTTGAAGTTCTTAAAGTTCTTGAAGGCTTTGAGGCTTGATTCCTGCAGAGCTTCTGTACTTCTGAGTGCTTCTGAATCTTCTCTGATGCTGCTTGTGCTTCAGATGGCTTGATCCCCTCTCAAATGCCTTAAGAAGGCTTCTATTTATAGGAGTTTGAAGGTGGGTGAGCGACATGTGGCGGAGTCTGATTGGTGACACATGTTACAGCCTGATTGGTCCGCTTGTGTCATCGCTTACACGTGCTGGATTGCTTGTGTCATCGCTTACACGTGCGAGGCTACTTATGTCATCGCTTACACATGCGAAGCTGCTTGTGTCATTGCTTACACATGCGAAGCTGCTTGTGTCATTGCTTACACGTGTGCTGATGCGTGATTGGTTTTTGCATGACACTTGGCAAATTTCTGTTGGTTTTTGAGTAGTGATAGCAAAACCTAGTAGCAATATGTGACGCTTTGTAATTGGCTATATTTTGTGGACTTGGTAATGTGACGTGTCAGCTTGTGATAGGTCGGGAATTTTCCCTCTCTACAAATGCCCCCTCGAGACTTGTTCACGCACACAGTTTTGGAGTGTGGTGTGGGGATGAGTTTCGAAAACTAGTTTTTACACTTGACTTTTTAAGTGAAGTAGTTGAAGGTGGTGGAGCTTTCAGGAGGATGAGATAATTTTCGAAGAGTAGACCCACCCATATGAAAGACTTTGATGAGACCGAAAAGGGGTCTGCCAGTATTTGAATGTACTTGCATGACAGAGGGTTCTCAGCATAGTTTAAGTTGAAGTAATTTCAAAAGAGTGTCTTATGGTATTTGAAGTGGGTTGGTGAAGGGGAAAGTTATTTGCAAGAAGTTGGATGTACTTGCAAGATTGACTCATTTCAACAGAGGTTAAGTTGAGGTAATTTCAGGAGAGTATTTTGGATCGTTGGCAGCGATCACAAGGTGTAGAAGATGGGGAAGATGAGAGAATGGTGGCTGGGTACAGCATGCAGAGTCATAGGGCTAAGCTCGTGTTTTTAAGAACTTCTGGTGAAGTTATCTCGGAAGAACATGCTTTGGATTACGGCGAGGACATGTGGGAAAGTGGTTGAATGCGCGTGTGTAATTATTTCACTCAGGTTAAGTTAAGGTAATTTCAGAAGAGAATGGATTCTGGTGATGCTGGTGTTGGTGGTGAAGAAGACGGAGATGAAGCGAAGTGAATGGATGAAACATACACCACCATGGCGCTGACCCCGTACATTGGGGACCTTCTGGTGTAGGTGTCTCTGGGAAGTACACCTTGGGATCCGGGACTGACTGCATGCTGAATGAGGTCCGTCGGTAAGTCGTAGAATGTGCATGCATGATGGGACCATGCTGACGGACATTAAGTTGAAGTAATTTCAGAAGAGTACCTTCTGAAATTCTTCAAGCTGATTTTAAGTTGGAGTAATTTCAGAAAGTGAGTTTTGAGGTACCAGCAACGATGACCTTTGGGTCCCATAGTGGTGGGGACATGGAATAAGGCATTGGTGACCATTTACCGGCACCAAAGGCTGAATTCTAATGAGCTGGTGCCTTGAAGGTTGTTTCAAGTGTTGAATGGAAGACAATTTGTAGGATACCCCAACACTTTTTACCATCTTCACCTACTGCCACTTGTTGGAAAAGCACAGAAAAATGAAAGATGGAGCTAACTTGTGATTCTGGTCTTTGAAACCAGCCAAGTTGCTGTTTGTTCCGAACCACTGCTTCTGCTGGAAGACCAAGCAATTGGAGAGAGACTACGGGAGACCTGAGGTTAGGAACAGGTGTCTCTGCTGGACTTGGGTTTCCTGGCCAACCAAATCCACGGAAGCATGGGAGGCCGATACAGACCTTATTATGAGTAATTTTGTAGACAAAGGTGGTCGTTAAGTGGAGAAACAAAATTTGTTTGGATCTCAAAACTGCAATGATGTTGTAAATAGGGTTTCGACCGAACCATGGGAGGGTTGATCTCAAACCAATTATGAAGCAATATCGGTTGCTAGGTGTTGAGAATGATAAGGCCATAGTGAGAAATGGTTGTGGAAATGAGGACTTGAAAATCTGAAAGAAGCAAATCTTCATTTCATGACCCAGTGTGTTTTTTTTTTTTTTTTTTTGATGAGTTCTTGATGAATCCGGCCCTTCTATTTATAGTGGAGAGACGAAGAATGGTAGATAGGTAGTTGAGAATGGTAGTTGAGAATTTTTGGTGAGAACGGTAGATGGGAATGGTAGGTGGGAATGGTAGGCACCGAATGAGAATGGTAAGTTGGAGACTGGTAGGCACCGAACAGGAATGATAGGTTGAACTAATGACTCAGTGTAATTTCAAGTTCGAGACACACTTGTGAGAGTTCATTTGTATTTTGAGAGGGAAGTTTTGATGAAGTCTGGAGAATAACCCTGAGGGGATCCCAATTAAATTGATGAATCTCAAATCTTGATCTCAGGAGTTTAAGTTTTGACACTGCTAGTACTTCAGAGAAGTGGGTCAGATTGGTGGTTTTCAAGCCACGAAAAATTGAGCAAGACAAGTTTGGCTTGAAAATCTTGACTTTAGGTTGATTTCAACACAAAAGTCAACTACCTTGGGATCGAGTCATTTGTGCAATTTTCGAGTCTCAAATGATGGAACGGACTCCAAAATCGGAATGTACGTGAAAAATTGAGTAAAATAGGTTCATCTTAAAAATTTTGACGTTTGGTCAACATTTGCACAAAAGTCAACTTTTTGGAAATTGGACGTTTGCACAATTTTCGAGCCTCGAATAAAGAAATGGGTCCCAAAATCGGAATGTACTCGAAAAATTGAGTGGGACAGGTCCGTTTTGAAATTTTTGACTTTTTGGTCAAGGTCAAAGGTCCATTTGGTCAAAGTATTTTCTCTCTTTTTTTTCTTTTTTTTTTTTCTTCGTTGGCAGTTCGGATCCGGGTCAAAACAGGTCGGTCCAGGTCGAATCTGGACCAACAGGTCAGCAGTGGATGACATCATCCATGACGTCACAGTGCTGAGGACACGTGTGGCATATGTGGCACGTGCGGCACGTATGGCACGTGTGGCTCGTGCGAGCTCTGGCGGTCCTCATCGGCGCGTGGGACTGAAGGCCGCGCCGCCGAATCTTTTGGCTGCGCGTGGAGGCGCGTGCCTAGTTTTTTGGGCGTGAAATTCTTGGGTTTTGTTGATCAAAGGCCGTAGAACACCATGGTATAGTCAGTTTTCCAAAATCATGGGCAGATTTGCGCAGATTTGAAGGATTAGGCCGCGGATCGTCGGTAGTCTCTGGCGGTGCGTGGAGGCGCGTGCCTGGGGTTTTGGACCTGAAATTTCTAGGTTTTGTAGATCGAAGTCCATTTAACAGCCTTGTGGTATCAGTTTTGTGAAATGAAGGCCGGTTTTGCGCAGATTTTGAAAAACTATTCCGTCGGTCACTGTGTGTTCTGGCCGGGCTTTTTGAGGATGATTTTCCTGGGTTTTGTTCATCAAAGTCCTTAGAAGATTTCTGTGGGGTCAGTTTTGTGAAATGATCTTTGGATTTTCACAAATTTGGAAGAAAAGGCCGTGGGTGACAATGTGTCTATGATGACTTTTCTGTTCTTTTTTGCAGGCGGCTCTGACAAGGCGGCGCCTGTGTTTTGACTTGTGGGTCTTGAGGTAGTTGGTGAGCTACCGTATGCTATATGTCATCTTGCATTTCAACATTCAGTACAGTTTTCTTTGATTTTGAGTGCATTCGGGTTGCAAAGGCTGACTTTAAACATTTTGGTGGCAGCATTTTTTTTTTTTTTTTGTCTGTTACCTCAGAAATTTTCTATATAAAGCCACCCGGGTATTCATTAAATTGTACAAGCAGCTTCTAGTGGGTAGTATCTTTAAGTGTAGAGGAATTCTGCAGAGAAATATATATATATATATATATATATATATATTTTTTCTGCTTTGTTTGTACTAACATTTTTTTTTCTTTGACAGGCTAGTGATTGAAACTGAAGCACTTTTTCTTTTTTTCTTTTCTTTTTTTTGTTTTTGAGACATGCCATGAGATTTTCTTTTGACAAATTCTTTATTGTTGTTTGTTTTTGCCATGCAGCATGCTTTTCTTGGTAATTAAGCTGCACCAACACTTGTCTTTTCAACACAGCCATCTCAAGAATCTTTGCAATGCAGCCACGTCAAGAGTCTTTGCAACAAAGCCGCATCAAGAGTTTTTGCAACGAAGTCGTGCCAGCATTTGACCTTGTACTGAAACCATGCCAACATTAATCTTTGCCATGAAGCAATATTTGCACCGAAGCCATGCCAACATTCATTTTTGTCATGAAGCCACAACAACACTTCACATCAGCATTTGCACTCGCATTGAAGTTGCACCATCATTTGCATTGAAGCCGTGCCAACATCATCTTTGCCATGAAGCCACGTCAATACTTCATCTTTGTCATGAAGCCATATTTGCACCGAAGCCGTGCCAACGTTCATCTTTGTCATGAAGCCACAACAACACTTCATTTATACCGAAGCCGTGACAACATTGCATCTTTGCCATTGAAGCTACGTCAACACTTCATTCGCACCGAAGCCGTGCTAACATTCATGAAGCCACGTCAATACTTCATCTTTGCCATGAAGCCATATTTGCACCGAAGCCGTGCCAACATTCATCTTTGTCATGAAGCCACAACACTTCATTTATACCGAAGCCGTGACTACATTGCATCTTTGCCATTGAAGCTACGTCAACACTTCATTCGCACTGAAGCTGTGCCAACGTTCATCTTTGTCATAAAGCTGCGTCAACACTCCACATTAGCACTTGCACTCGCATTGAAGTTGCACCGATATGGACCTTTATAATAAAGCTACAACATTACCAATTTTCAGAGGCAACATCGCTCAGACATCAAGGGCGTATAGCACTGTAGCCAGACATCAAGATTTCAAAGATGCCAACAAAATGTTGAAAATGCAAGGAGTCTCTATCAAGACTTTGAAGATGCAAGGATTTCTCATTAAGATTTTGAAGATGCAAGGAGATGCCAACAAAACCTTGAAGTTTCAAGAAGAATGCCGCCAAGACTTTGACATTGCAAGGAGCTCTCATTAAGATTTTGAAGATGCAAGGAGATGCCAACAAACCCTTGAAGATGCAAGGAGTCCTTATCAAGACTTTGAAGATGTTAAAACATGCTACCAAAAATTTTGACATTGCACGAACATGCCCATAGAGGAGAGATGATGCCACACCGACTTCAGATATATAATCTACCATCATTCTGAAAGAAATTGACGTCATTCAGATTTCAGAGACATGATGTGAAACAACACCACTCAGAAGGGAGATGATGTTGTTCTAATTTCAAAGCTATGAAGTGGCACAACTTAGAAGAGAAATGGTGTAGCTTAAACTTGCAAGGTACAAGAAGATGCCCCCAGGAGATAAGTGATGCAAAGCATACTTCAGAAATGTGGGAGAATATCCATTTAATATGGGCAATACCTTACCAACCAAAGGGACCTTAAAAGCGCATTGATGATTGTTGGAAAACTCCTCAAGTTAGACTGGCCATCCTTCTTCTTTCCATGTGACTGAACTTAGTGACAAGTACTAAGCTGTCTATGTACCCCGGAGAGGGATCAAGTCATCACGTAGTTCAACAGATTTTTTTTTTTTTTATAATTTCTTTTCTTTTTCTTTTTTTTTTGATAATTTCTTTTTTCTTGATGATTTTTTTTTTTTTTTGGATAATTAATTTTTTTTTTTTTGGATGATTTTTTTTTGATAATTTCTTCTTCTTCTTTTTTTTAATGAATTTTTTTTTTTTAATGCGTGACTGAGCTCAGCAAAAGATACTAAGTTGCCTACGTACCCTCGAGAGGGATCAAGTCATCACGTAGTTCAAATGATTTTTTTTTTGTTTTGTTTTGTTTTTTTTATAATTTTTTTTTCTTATGTGTTTTTTAAAAAAAGGGGGGCGCAGTGTATAATAGTGGGTATCACCACTAATCGAACCCGAGATGGCCTCAAGGGCGACATGGGCATCCAACCACTACGCCACACTAGCAATTGGTGACATAGAGTGGGATTAATTCTCCTTATTGGTACGCTTTCAAGGGTAATGGGAAGACATCATGTACTCTTACAATGCTACAGTGGGCAGTTTAAACTCTTACCAAGGAGAAATCCTCGATTTTCAAGTGTAGAAGTGTTTAAGGAACTTCCCATTGATGGGGCCGATCCTTATGCCATTATTGTCAATCAATTTGTAAGCTCCAATGGTGTTTGCCCCCTGCCTGAGAGTTAGAAGTACATCACAAGCAACAGTCACATGGTTTGACCCAACAACTTCATCAAAGTCTAGATCAATTTTGTTTTCTTTGGCAAGCCTCATGATTTGTTCTTTAAAGACAAAGCATTCTTGGATTGGGTGGCCAATGATGCGATGATATTTGCAGTAGTTAGGGTCATCAACTTTCCCCATGTCTTCTAGCCGCTTGCATTCTGGCAATTCAATCAGCTTCAATTGCAATAGTTGTTCTAAGATGTTTGGCACATCTTCATCCGGGAACGGATATACTTTTTGCTCACGTTCCTTAAAAGTCAGGCGACGCACTTCGTTCTTTTGACATCCTTCAAGTCGTTTTTCATTTGCATTTGCTCCTCTTCTTGGAACCTTGACTTCGGCAGTGTTAACAACCATTGGGTCTTTAAGGCTGACTTTTGTATCATTCCTCTTTACTTCCCTTCTGCTTTCCTCAGGTATGGGAAGGTTTGTATTTCCGTGGCTAGCAATGCTCAGCTCCATGTCATACGCACGAGTTGCTAACTCTTCAAATGTTTGGGGCTTTATCCCTTGAAGGATGTAAAGAAGTCCCCAATGCATGCCTTGGATGCACATTTCTACAACAGATATTTCAGAAAGTCTATCCTTACAATCTAGACTCAAAGAACGCCACCGATTGATATAATCAACGACGGGCTCATCCTTCCATTGCTTAGTATTGGTAAGCTCCATCATGCCTACTGTGCGCCGTGTACTGTAGAATCGGTTGAGAAACTGCCTTTCAAGTTGTTCCCAACTATCGATTGACTCGGGTTCTAAGTCTGTATACCAATCAAAGGCATTCCCCTTTAATGAACGAACAAACTGCCTTACAAAGAGGCCTCCTTGAGTCCCTGCATTCTCACAAGTTTCTACAAAGTGAGCAACATGTTGCTTAGGGTTTCCTTTGCCATTAAACTGCAAGAACTTGGGGGGTTGATACCCATTTGGCATTCTCATGTTGTCGATGCGCTTTGTGTAAGGTTTTGAATATGTGAGAGAACTTGTAGAAGAACCTTCATATTGTGCTCGGATGGTATTTGTTATCATGTCTTGTAATTGTTGGACTGACAACGAAGCAACCGAAGTAGATTGTTTTTGTCGGGGAGTGTTTTCAATTTCTCTCCCTTCGTCATCCTTCGCAGATGTGAATTTGTGACCATGGCTTGATTCACCAAGATCTTGTGTTTCGAGTTTGTTCATTAAAGTTGCAATTTGGAGGTCCTTATCTTCAAGTGCTTTTGTGAGAAGGACAATCCTATGTTCCATTTCAGCCATCTTTTCTTCCATGGTAGAGGTGTTAGTCATCATGACTGACACAACTTCCCAAGATGATGGAGAAGAAAGTGATTTGAAGTGAGCATGTGAAATCTCATCTTTTGGGTTCCCTTTGATGGGAGAGAAATCGTGTGATCAACTTCTTGTGAAGGAAGAAGGGAATTTGCCCCCATACTTGAGATGTTCCAAGGTGGAGATGTCCTTGTTGATGACCTTGTTTCTTGTAAGAGGGTCTAAGGAGATGATTGTCTGGACCTTGGCTTCCTTTGTTGATCGAGATTAAAGTTGATTATTTGCTTTGGGTTGGCTACAATTGATTACACCAATGTAGTTGTTGGTGGTAGCCATACCAAGTTTAGTTGAAGTAGCTATTATTGAAGCTTGAATGTCCTTGCTAGTGGCCATTGAAGTTGGTAGCAAGATGATGAAGATTTCTTTCTTTGAAGGAGAATGAGATGAGAGGCAAAGATGTCCCACTGGGCGTGCCAGAATTTGTAAGCGACTAAATTTCTCGATTCGAAATGAGTCAAACAAGTGAAATAGTTTCACAAATACGAATTTGTATTGATGATTGTATGGTACAATTCTCTGTGATTACAAAAGAGTGATCCTCTGATTCGATCTCCTTAAAAGACTTGTTGATTGGATTTGTAGTAATGTGATTTTGATTTTGTACTTCAATTTGGCTGAAGAATGGATCGAAGATCTTTGGAACAGAATTACAATGAATCTCTGGCTATGAGCTTGTTGGAAATATTTTGTTCTTCACGTTCTTCGTGTTCTTATTGTGTTCTTCGTCTTCGAAGGTTTGTGGTGGAAGTTCTTCGGGGCTTTAGAGGCTTGAATCCGTTGAGCTTTAGTGATTTGTGATTTCTTGAGGTTTCTGGAGGCTTTTGAGCTTGATTCCAATGAACTTTGAGATCTAAGAAGATAATTTGGATGATTCCTCTTCGAATGTTCTTTGTATTTGAAGGTTTGTGGTGGAAGTTCTTCGGGGCTTTGGAGGCTTGAATCCGTAGAGCTTTACTGATTTGTGATTTGTTGATGTTTTCGGACCTTTGAGCTTGATTCCCGCAAACTTTAGGATCTAGGCAGACGGTTTGCATGATTCTGCTTCGAATGTTCTCCGATTTTGGGGTTGAAGTTCTTGAAGTTCTTGAAGGCTTTGGTTCTTGAAGTTCTTGAAGGCTTTGAGGCTTGATTCCTGCAGAGCTTCTGTACTTCTGAGTGCTTCTAAATCTTCTCTGATGCTGCTTGTGCTTCAGATGGCTTGATCCCCTCTCAAATGCCTTAAGAAGGCTTTTATTTATAGGAGTTTGGAGGTGGGTGAGCGACACGTGGCGGAGTCTGATTGGTGACACATGTCACAGCCTGATTGGTCCGCTTGTGTCATCGCTTACACGTGCTAGATTGCTTGTGTCATCGCTTACACGTGCAAGGCTGCTTGTGTCATCGCTTACACGTGCGAAGCTACTTGTGTCATTGCTTACACATGTGCTGATGCGTGATTGGTTTTTGCATGACACTTGGCAAATTTCTGTTGGTTTTTGAGTAGTGATAGCAAAACCTAGTAGCAATACGTGGCGCTTTGTAATTGGCTGTATTTTGTGGCCTTGGTAATGTGACGTGTCAGCTTGTGATAGGTCGGGAATTTTCCCTCTCTACAGTATCGAACCAAGGTTTATTGATTTTATTGAGTTTGAAAGGTTTGACGCAATCATTAACTCTTTATTGGGTTTGAAGTTCAAGTTGCTCAATTGATAACTTTAAGGTTTTGAAGAAGACTAAGATGATGAAGTACTCAAAGTATTTATTCAGTAGGTATGAAAGATTTCAAATCACAACTATTAACTCGAAGATGAGTTTTTTTTTTTTTTTTTTTTCCAAGTGGAGGGGTCTGATGTAGAATAAAATTTTTAATTTGATTTTTTCTATTTATTAATTTTGATTTCTAATTGTAATTTTTGGAATTTTACATATAGGGTTTTTATTTACTTGATTTTAGGTGTACATTTGGCGAAGAAATAATTTCGTCATCAAAAGTTTTTTTCTAAAAATGGTTGGACCTTTTGGCAATGAAATTTTTCATCGCTAGGACTTTTGGTGATGCGGTATACATGACAAAACCAATTTCATAGCCAAAAGTCATTGGCAACGAAAATTAGGACTTTTGGTGACATAAATTTTCGTCACCAAAAATACATTTTGTTGTAATGTGTTTTTAATGCTTTTTAGATCAAATTATGTTTAGATATTAATTAGGATTTATTTTAGAACATATTTTCTTGCATGTTAAGTTTTACAAAGCCTTTTAATAGGTCTCTAAATCTATAAACATTTTTTCAATTTCAATTTCAGTTTAATAAAAATCAGTGTTTTTCTCTATTATTTTACAGTGGATTCTAGACCTCTTTCTCTTTATGAATTCAAAGACTCTCGTGGATTCGAAGTTATCTCTCAAAAATAAATGTGTTTGTTTCTTGCATCTTGAAATAGTCGTGTTCTATTTCTCATAGGTATTCCGCTACATTGTAAAGAGACTAAGCCTCTAGTGTGTTAATGAGAGGGCAACTTTGGCTATATTAGATTTTGTGTTGATATTTTTTTGTGAGAGTGGTTGTAATATTTATTATAAATAGTGGATTATGGTTAACGGTACATGTCATAGATATAAATATAGAGCTTGCCAACCACGTCAAGTTCTGTGTGTTATGGTTCTAGATATTTTATCATTTTACGTGTCACCGCTAGCAAACCCAAATTCTTTCTAATGGCAATAATAGTTATTCTAGAAACTCAAACAAGGAACGAAAAACTCCTTGGTCTTCATGAAATCTACCATTTTCACTTTAATTTCAACAATACAGAAATTGACTACCTTCATTCTACGAACTATGTCCTTTATTTCCTTCTGCTTGGAGTCTTGGAGAGGCATCAGCCTATCAGGCCACTTACATTTCATACAGATATACTTGTGTACACACCACCCCTTATTAACAGGATCCCATACAGGTTGCAATATCTGAGAACTTTGCCAAAATGGTTAACATGGTCATGGTAAATTTGATGTTGATGGGTTTAGAACTCGTCTCTGTGTGTCGAATAGTGATGTAGTGTTAGGCTAATTAGAACTGTTGACCTTGAAGGTTTTGGAAGTATCATGCATTCATGCAAAGCATTGATGTAATTGGAATATTTGGAATTGAAAAGGAATTGTATATGAATGATTTCGGATAAGGAAAATCTACCCTGGCTGCAAAGCATTTAAAAGAGTGTTGAATAATTGACCAAAGCATTTTCAGTGAAACGAAAAGTCATTCTTGATGGCAGCAACAAATGGTATATATATTAGAGAAATCGTAGAAGTCACATTTTAGTACTAATGAGTCACTACGTCGACGTATGAATGAAATCACACTCTTCTCCATCAAGTTGCATAATTTATTAATTTGTAGTTCCACTCCTGATTTGTACATATAAGGAATAGCCAAAGTATTTCCAAAGTGAAGCTTTATTTATATTTTATGACTAGTCCATAGCAATACATAGAGCACTTGTGCTGACAAAGCATATAGTACAATCCCTAGACTGGTAACTAAAAGGAAATGATTAACAAACTGTTCCAAACATATACTAATGTTGGAATCTAATGAACAACCATCCTATTATTTATTGAGCAACGCAAATTAAGAGCTAGCACTTGTGCTGAGAAAGCGTACAATACCGTACCATAGTTACTAAAAAGAAGTCATTATCAAACTGCTCCATTATTTATCACACTTTGGAATCTAAAAAAGAGAGCTTCAAAAGAGCTGAACGAACGAGTCATAAGCAACCCCAGCCTTCCAATCACTAGGCAGAACATTTTTCGACTGAACCCAAGTTGTACCATAGTTGCTACTCACTTGGAACCTCAATTTGATTGAACCTCTTGGCATGTTAACCATATCCCACACTGCCCCGTAGGCCCTGCGCATGGCCCTCCATTGCTGCCAATCATCCTGCACCATAAACCAACAAGATCCATCCTTTTAATAATGGCAGTATTTATTACATATAATGTATGCATACACATACTATCCAAAATAACTGAAATCACGACTTAAAGTCATTATTTCAGTTATTTCAAGTCGTGTGTACTATTTGCACAACAAGTATTAGCCTTTTAATAATTCTATATATGTACACCATTTTAGCTATCATTTCATAGTTTCATTATTACTTTTTGAATGCTAATAACCAAATGATACTATATTAATAGTTCTTAAAAAGGATTAATATAAAACTAATTTATTAAAATCTTAAAGGATTAGATTTTTAGTTTACTTACATGTGTATAGTTTTTGAAAATATTCATTTTTTATTTTAGATAAAACTGTACTTTTATCAACTTTCAACGAGTAAACCAATAAACTATTACATGAAGTTAATTAATCAAATAAACAAATAAAATTTGTAATATTCTTAATATCACTCTTTTTGAAATACACGTACCTCCCACAATTCAACGGCAGTGATGTCGTTTTGTCCAGCAACGTATAGTAAAACTATAGATAGGTAGTGAGGATAATTGCTATTCTCATGGACCTTAAACATGAGGTTGTAACCAGAGTATTTGCATGAGATTCTTCGGTATTCTATTTCAACCACACCGTAAGAAAACAACTCCGAAACATCATTGGGACGTGCCAACTTTGAATAGGCTCTTGGGCTGAGGATGAAGTCAGTTCTGTCTCCTTCACCATGGTCAGTCACCACTATGTTCACCCCTTCATCAGCGCAAATTTCTGGTGTTGTGCACCGAACCTGATGATTCATTCACAAACAATTACGAGTATGATTATGGATACTACAGCAAAGGAGTCATTTTCTTATTAGTGCCTAACACATTGCCATTGAACTTCATATAATATTCACACGGGGAATGTTAGATAGTTCAGTTATCTACTGTCACTTGTAGTTAAATAATAGACAAAAAGTAATTATATTTTCATAAGTTAAAATTCTATCTTATCTATAAGTAATTATTTTAACTGTATTTTATAAGGTAATTAAGCGGCTTCAATTTTACCTGATAGCATGTACCACAACCAGTTCCATTCCTAAACAGCTTTGACACTCCAGCCACGTTGCCATCATTGACAGTCCTTCCAAACTCGCGAAAGCCACAAGCTCCACCTATATCACCATATATATTATGAGTTCAACAATAACATGATAAGCTAAATTTCTACGCATTGCTTGGTTAGCAGTTTTTAATTTCTTGCTTTCTCTCTCTCTCACAAGCAAAAATCAATAGAAATCTGTTGAGAAAAAGAATAGAAGTCCAACACACACATTTACATAATATCTAGACGTAAAAAATTAATGCACGTACTTGCGGTCCCATAGCAATCAGGGCTACCATAATAGGTTGCTCTTGAGTGGGTAAAAGTGTCTTGAGAGTAACACAGTACTGCAAGCAAGAGTACCACGACACAAAGAAGAAAGACTTGGTTTTTGAGTGCAAATCCCATGTCTTAAGGGACCAAGTTTCCTAACACTAGGATGATACTATGAAAATGGGACTTCAGTAATAAGAAGCAGAAGAATATATATGAGAATGAGGTAGGCTGTGAGATGGGAAGCCAAGAAATAACAATCCCATATTTATAGTTGGGGTCCTGAGGGAATGTGTTGAGATAAGAGGCAGCGATGGCTACTTTCTTCCACTTAGGAATAGGGAATGTGAAGTGGAGCTCAAGATTAGATTTTAATGATTTTACATGTTCACGGTACACCCTCTTAAGACCATTCTATAAAGGACTTGATTGTATCTAAAATGATTTAGAAGAAATCTTACCGACGTTTTCCCTGTTTTACTTTTTGGCTAGGCTGCCTGCACCTGCAGTTTCCTTAGTATCTAAAACCTTAATTTTTAATTATTTGCTAATTCTTATTGTTCAGTAACATTTTCCGATCTCTCCAATAAAGAGAACTTGGATTCCAAGTTCTCTCTTTCATTTGTTACATGTATGGGTGTGAAAAAAAAGTTCATCCAGATTAAATGGTTCTGACCAAAACTAATTAAGAAAATCCAATTTAGTGCAAACAGTGAGATCAAACAAGAGATTGCTCTGCACTTTTTTTGCAGGATGTGGAAGAAGCTAATGAGAAGTTTCGGGCATGTGGAGGAATCTACTCCCACCCCCATTAATTATCTGACAATAGGTTGGGCCGTTTGGCAACATTCTTGTCCTTTATTAATTTTTGAAAGATACATATATTTCAGCGTAAAAGAGTTGAAACATCTTCAAATTGAGAGAAAACTCAAGCAACCGCTTGTGACTGTGAGGACTGAAGTAGTGACAAAAGCAAGTTATCTGATTCACAACCTAAGATGCAAAAGTATGGGTGCGGGTAGGATATGGCAACATGGTAGTTTCTAAAAAAATAGGACACTATACTGAGGAAATATGTGTACTAATTATAGGACGGATTCAGGATTTTAAGCTAACGGGAGCCGGAATATAAAGAAACAAAAAACTTCATATATGCATCCATATAATATTAAAAAATTATAAATACTCAAAATTGTTATTTCTAAATACATTAAGATGCAATTATTTACTAACAAAAATAATAATAATGTCTTTTTTTTAATACTAGGCTGGCTAAGATTTTTTTTCTTTTTTAAATTAGAGCATTCATAGTGGTAGTGTTAAAAACTTTAGCTTTTAACACTTCAAAAAGCTACTTTAAAATAATAAAGGAAGCAAGAAAATTTGAGTTTTTTAATTGAAGGAAAAGATATAATCTTAATAAAATATTGTATTTTATTTTCAACAACTTGTTACAATCAACTGATATTTATACTAGTTTACTATAGTTACAAAAAATTTAGCTTTATCTTCTCCAATAACACATGATTTTTTGGTTCTTTGTTGGTAAAATAGTTTTTTTTTTCCTAAAATACAATCACTATTGTGAATATTTTTATTGTTTTTAGGACAAAATTTAGCTACAAAATTGGTTGTAGTTTAATATTACAACCTTACTCAATAAAATAAATATTACCACATATTTTAAAAATCTAACCGTTAAATTGCATGTTTTTTATACTTTTAATACACATGTCAAATTTTGTATCAATCGGATATTATTTACTATATGATCTATAAGCTTATATTTTATACATAATTTTAAACTACAAAAATTTGCAATTTAAACAATTTATTGAAGACATAGCTATTGATCTTTAATTTTCTAGAAATTTTGCAAGTATGGAAGATATAAGACGAAAATGTAATCCAATGGTGGATTTGTCAAAATTCACCTTCAATAAAAAGATATTGAGTAAGGTTGTAACCTTAGGCTACAATCAATTTTGTAGCTAAACTTTCTCCTTATTTTCACTAAGTTTTTGAGTTGGATAGTTGCTATTTGGGTGAGGCTAGTTAGACTTATTGAGGAGAAAGTGTCTTAAGGTTTTAGAAAAGGGGCCCAACTACAAAAATAAAATATATTATAACTATAAAAAAAATAATAAAAAAAATTTATAAAAAAAAAAATTGGACCCGGGGGGCTTGAGCCCCCTTGGCCCCCACCTAGGTCCGTCCCTAACTAATTACTTATTAAATATATGTTTTTATATATTGTTAAGTATATACCAATTTAAGAGTAATAATGGATAATAAAGTTTTTTTTTTTTTAGGGGGATAATAAAGTTAATCAATGGTCATGATGCTTAGAATATATTAAAAAAAAAAAGTAAATAAAAAGATAACTAGATAAGTATTCAAGTTCAACATTAAAAACAATATATAAAAAATATAAATTAAAATTCTTACAAGTTTGGTCTATTTTTCACTATTATGAGGTTGGGTTACAATCGTATCCAAGTCGTATCATATGCATATCCTAGATGTGTTGGCACTTTTTTCTTTCTAAAAAAAAAAAAAAATGAATGGTACATACATGCAAGGTATTTGGTACAATACATATCAAATAAGGGTATTAAAGTAAAAATGAAGTATATGTGCGCCTTAGTCACAACCATATAAATATTTATTCTTCTTTTTTGTCATTTGTAATCAAACATGCCACTTCATAGATATTTTGAATTCTTCCTTTAAAAAAAAATCATGGGCTTGTCCCACATCAGTGGAGTGTGTGTGTGTTTGGGTTTATAACTTGCTCCGCATTACCAACAGTTACATGCAGTTTTGGTAATGACGTGTGAGTTTAACCAAAAAAAAATCAATAAAATCTGTTGTTTTACTATCCTTCTCCATTAATTAGGATTTACTTTTGATATATTTTTAAGTCAAATCCAGAAAGAAATGAGGTAATTACAATTGAGTACTCTTTTGAAAGACATCTCCATTCATGGTTTATTCATGAATAATGTTAAAAATATAACAAAATTTATTACAAATAAATGCATCATCAATCACCAGAAATTAAATCCTATAATAATTTATGATGTTATAGAAATCTGAAAATTTTCTATTTATTTGTGAAACTAAAATGCAAAAGCTATTGGCTTTAAACAACTGGATCAACCCACAGGCACCGGAGCCATCATTAGGTTCAATTGTAACGCACTTAGATGGTCTGGTTATACCTATATATAACTATATAACTCATAGGTACGTTTCCTCGTGTCACAGTTTTTTTTTTTTAATAGGACTCGTGTCACAGTTTGGGTTAGTGGATTTGGGGTAGTAGCACTAATAATATTAAGTCATAACTCCGTTCCTAGGATTTCGAAAACAACTTGGACAATAACTTTTGGAGCTTCAATTGGATTTGAACTTTTGACGCACCCAGTCCCATCCAAACACACCTATTAGAAATTTTTTTTAAAATTTTTTGACTCATTTGGTGTCGGCATTCGTGGAGGATAAATACAAGCCAAGTGTAAATTACGTATAGGAGAGGAAGTGCACAAAACCAAAGTTATGTAGTCTCACAATTGCGGTAGTAGGTGAATCTTGATCACAAACGTCCATTTTGGTCCACTTACCTTGATAAACTTCACACAAAATTATCATGATCATCTCGATAATTATCTATCACCACTTTGATGTTAAATTTTATTCATATATTTAGGAATTTTATGATGCATAAAAAAAATCGTCGGTAAGCCGATGGTCCAAACGGATAGCATCAAAAGGCCTGCAAGGATAAACACGCTCTTGGAGAGCACCCGTGTGGGGTCGACTAATTGGCCGACAACCCTTACGACCCTTCAATAGAATTGTGATTTTTACGTACCCTTTTAGAAGGAGGGGGCATAACCACCTTCCCTAAATTGTAGCAGATGCGAGCTATCCCTCAGCAGAATTATAGGAGATGAGAGTTATCCCTTTGCTTGTGGTTGCGAGAATTTTAGAGGATCTTGTGTAATGGCTTTTATGCATTCACTGTAAGGTAATTGGCTTTGAACGATTGTCTTCACCCATCAGTCTTGAAAGGTGATGGACGAGTGTCTAAGCCGAACTTGTATGTGTCTCACTTGTCCGTTGGCAAAGGTGACAGATAGACATCAAGCTTAATGGATAGCACATTCGTTTGAGGAAAGCCGCACTGGGAGTGAAGGAAAAGTCCTTCATAGGACGAACAAGCCTGACCATTTTGGGATGAGTCAATCTATTTAGAAGGGTTGGTCTTCACATAACTACCTTTATTGATCCGTCTTTTAGGGGTGAGACATGGCAAAACGGGCTGAAATTTGTTGGCCTGACCTGAGCCCACCCGTTTTCAACCCGCTCGAACCCATCCATTTTGTTTCGAATTAAATATGGGCCAACCCACAGACCACCCATTTTTTTTGTGGGCCAACCCGACCCAACCCATGGCCCACCCATTTTTTTAACTTTATTTTTTCCCCTAAAAAATATTTAAAAACTATATGGCATTATGGCAAGGTGTGCTAGACTACTCCTAAGTACATAACATTATTATAAAATGCACAATTAATTGTGTGTTCTGGCAGTCTTGTCCCCTATTTACTAAAAAAAATAAAAAGTTAAATGAAAGGAAAAAATATATACAAAATTAATAGTAATATACTAATATCTATCTAAGTATCTAACAACATGTCCAAGTTTTTTTTTTTTAATCCAAGTTTGTCTATTTAATTTTAATATAGTATTAATAGTAATAATGTAATATACTAATATCTATCTAATCTAAGTATATATCTAGCACAAAGCCACAAACTCGGCCACAATGAGTCAGTGACAATTGACAAAGTGACAAACAGTAAACAAAACAAAATAATTCAATAGTGACTCAAACAAAATAATTGCAATTTTTTTGAATGATTAGGAATTTGAGCATTATGAAAGTTGTCGTAGTGCCAAAATAAATAAATAAAAAATCTCAATTGGACTTGTATTTAAAAGAGCCTAAACTTAGCAAAAAGCAAAATCCAAAGTTAGAAGTTCTCCCTTGGTGGAAAGAACATTACAACCAGTTTCCAGAGCTCTTTTTAATGGCACAAGATCTCATGAGCACAGGAAAAAAAATGCATCTAAATCAAGTTTTAGCATAGAAAAAAAAAATTATTAATCTCTATCGATCACGTCTTTTGCCTGAGAACTTGGAAGCTATGTTGTGCACTAAAAGTTGGTTATATGGATTTGAAGGTATTTTAATTTATTAATAAAGTCATATAAATTATACATTTTTAACTCTTTATTGATAAGCTTTAATTTGCTTTCATGATACACTTACGTTATATTAAAATATTGTATTGTAGATAAAAATATTGATGAAATTGGCTAACTTGAGCTACAATTCACAAGTATGAATGTTTGTAATGCTAAATCTACTACCATCATTGAGTAGATTGAGGTATAATTCTTATAAAATATTTATTTGTTCTTCTTTACTTAAATTGTTATGTTCATTTTTAAAGGTTTTATTTTATATTTAGTTTATATTTCTATATAATCTAACGTTATTATTATTTTAAATGCAACAAGGATTTGTGCACTTAAGAAGGTTGATAACTTGACATGGTCCATAACATTTAATTTTGTAATTATTATTATTATTATTTTTTTTTTTTTTTTTGGTTCTTTTGTGGGAATGATATCATTAGTGAACTTGGAATTTGAAGTATATAAAGAATTTTAGTCATGCTCAAAAGTCAAAACTGTTTGAATTGCAAGGATATGGAAACCTTCATGTTTTTTTTTTTTTTTTTTTTTGATAAGGCCTTCATGTTTTTTGATTTGTCTGTTTTTTTCCCTTCACATCACATCACATGTCATGTATAATAGTAAATTAGTAACAAATAGTCTAACTATTTGATTTGATTTATTCTCTCTAAAAAGTTGACATTTATTTATTTTAAATGTAAAAGTATAGATCAACCCAACCCAATCTAACCCGTAACCTAAATGACCTGACCCGACCCGAACCCAACCCGACCGGACCGTTTGCCATGTAATGACAGATGAGTCCTATCAATTCAAACGAGTGGGTCTTCTTCGGACGAGTAGCTCTTGTAGTTTTAAGTTAGCTAAAAAAGTTCTCCATCACAAATAAATGCCTTTACTCTTCCGTTTTTAAGGTTAACAGAAGAGTATTGAAGTCGGGCTACTCAATTTGATGGATTTAACTAAAGTAGTCCAAGCGGACGATTTAACCAATTCGGAAAGGATAATCTCGCCTATAATGGGTCTAGCTTGTGGCTTCAGTTCCAAAAAGTTGACTAGTGAAGGCTGATTAGTGAAAGCTGACCGATGAAAATATTCCTCGTAGGTACAAATGAGCATGTAGGTGTCAAGTACTTGTATAGAAATATTCCTTACCAGTATTTATTCTTTCTTACACAAAATATCGTGTTGAATTCTATAATTCATTTAAAATATTGAACATGTTTAGAATGCAATTCCATGTGTCAATAATCTTTGGCACAATTTAGATTCAAATCCTATATTGCATGAATAAATTTACTTGAGAAAGAGAAAGAGAGGGTGTTTCATATCAACGAGTCTAGTACATGAACTGACACGACATTTAAAATTTGTTTTTACACACACTTGAACAAGACATCAACAAGGATATCATCAAACCAGAAAACCATTGGTAATCCTTTGGAGGTTGAAATAGATGCAGTCTATTAATCGTTTATGAGTTCCTCAACTGTGATTAAATTCTCACTGGTGATACTGTTGCCAATTACCACTAAACACTTGATAACCAAATTTGGTGCAACTCTTGTTCCAGCTCTCTAGAAGCTAATCTTGGTATAATCTTCGATCTGCTTAAAGTAGGAAGAGAAAATGAAGGTGGATCGTATAATGGAGTACAACTAGCTGATGTATACATCCAATTTACCAACCCGTATAACTTGCACACGCATTGTACACTAATATTAAAGAATTGGGATTTCTGCCTTGCTCCTCACCGAAGGACACTACAGTGCTGATGTGAACTCATCAAAGGCACAATTTGTGCGCTTAGTCTCTAGATCCTCCATTCATTTTGATTTACATTGCTATAGCAATCAACAAATTCACAAAGCAAGAAAGATTGACCTATGAAAGATGACCTTTAAAAACATATTATTAATCTGTTCAGACCTGCAAAATGATTGTTTCAAGAGAGAGAGAGAGCTTCAACTAAAAGAAAGTGAATCACTATAATGGGCTTGGACAATGACAACTCTCTCCATAAACAGGTCATACCAATAAATAATGGAAGAGACAACGTTGAGTCTACAGACCAGACTGCGTGTATGGTTCACATTTCCAGATCTGTAATTCCTCTCATCCCTCTCCTACACTTGTAATTTGGAATGAGAAGGTAGGGACAAAAGGTCATTTAGTGCGAGATGAAACTAAAACTACAAAGCAACAAGGCATACCACCAACCACCAATGCCTCTCCAGAGTCACTTTCAATCTCAATTTTTAATTCTAAAGTACTTACAGTCTCAATTTGAGCAATCATAACAAAACAATCAAAAAACAAAAGAAAGGTGTCAAGCAAGAGTTAACCAACAGTCACAATGAGAAACTTTAGCTAATACCCACTGCCAGGTGTCACATTACTCCAGGTTTTGGTGGAGATGACATGGTTAATGAAAAGAACAAGCAATTACTTTACAATTCCAGAACGAACTTATCCTCCTCACTAAAGCAACAGATTGCTTCAGGATAGAAATTGGTGAGATCCTTGGCGCCAAAATTCAGAGGCACATGATTTGAGACCAGACTCTAGTGGGTGCAAAGTTCATAAAAGCATTTCCAAATGATGCTTGACTTGTTCTGTAATAGCCTCTTCATTCATTTACCAATAACAGCGTTGGCATCAATGCATATGAAGTGGTGAAATCTTTTTTTTTTTTTTTAATAATAATTATGAAGTGGTGAAACATTACATTTAAGAAAGCTGAGAAATCATCCTATCTATGTCTTGATATGTTAAGATGCCCGTTAAACCTTGAGGTCCCATATGACCATCAAACTACCAGAATTTATGTTAAAATTGTTAAACAGCACAAACAGAAGTGCATAACAAATCACAAGCGCCATAAAGGATAAGAAGAACAATCTTTGACAGAGTGACAGTGAAAAGAGAGAAACTTATTGTTATCCCTGAGCTATTATATAACACAAAATTTATTGAAAGCATTTTAATCATAACAGAATTTAAAATGGGGCAATGACTTGTGGTCGCACTTTACCTGAATATTCCTTACAATAATTAATCCATGTATTCCTACAGTCAAATAAGTTTTGCTTTTTTCAGGTCAGAGACAACTCCCCGGTCTTCAGGACTTCTTTCATTGTATAGTACCTGAGAAAATTATGGAAATGATAATTTAGTGTTCTATAGAATTAGACCAAAAACTAAATCAACTCTATTTACTGGAGGCACCTTGTCAATGATGCCATATTCAACAGCTTCACTGGGACTAAAATATTTTGGGCGCCTGATGTCCGCATCAACCTGCTCAGGTGATTTTCCAACATGCTTTGCGAGGAGATTAACCTTGAATGTAAATTCAATAACCATGTCAAGCAGTATTTCAGGTCATGCTTGAATGCACATCTAAATGCAGATCTAAATCAACAATCTTCAATATTGGCTATTGCTTTTCTTCTCTTTCTTCTTTCCCAGATTTTTTAACAGGTAGATAATATTTTTTTCATACCATTGTTTTTATTTAATTCTTCTTGATGCAGGAAGCATTAAAACCAAATTCATTTAAGATTTTGATTCTAAATTTGAAATTTGAAATTAGTTTTTAATTTTAGGGTTTTAAGGGATTTGACTAGGCATTTTCCATATCAATGTACTCCCTAAACCCTATTAAAATAGTGCTCTTGTAATCCTGAAAAAGACAGATGAATTTGACTAAGATTAATTACTATGAGTTGAGAATATGTCTCCTCCTTTATTTACTCTATTTGGTGGTGATGCCAAACGCCCCTAGGTGATGATGCCTAGGGTTTGCAAGCTGATTCTAGGTGGTGAAACCTAGGGTTTGTTCTGTTGTTACTTTTGTTCCTCTTTTTATCTCTACTTTCCTACTGTGTTTGGCATCATTTCTTCTTTTTTAAATTATTTTTTATAGTGCCGCCTGACCATGAAGCATACAAGGGGCGAATATCTGTAATATAACTAGCCAATATCTTGCAATGCAAATTTAAATGAGTTTATTTTAAAAAATTTAATAAGAAATTATTTCTATGACTTATTTATAATACTCATAATATGTCAAAATGTTTGGGGAATTAATTCTAATTATATTATAAGTCATTGAAAAGAAAGGATACACGTGATTTTGAATACATTTTAAGTTTTTTGCATTTTAAATCATAAAGAAAATATAAATTTTATATATCAAACAGTAAATAGCATCCAATTAACACAAAATTTGGCGTGTTAGAACAATGAAAATGTGTGATTCAATGGTGCTAGACCAATTAAAAGTTATTTAGTAATAATAATATTAACAAAAAGCTACAACATGTGTAACTTGAGAGAGAGAGAGGGAACCATATAAATTCCTTGTACATAAATAATTAGTGTATCACCTATTGATTCCTACAGTATAGATAGATTTATAGATAGATAGAGTCTATAGATAATTAATAATAAATGTCATGCCCAGTGCATAAAGCTCCCACTTTTGAGGGTTTGGGAGAGGTTATGGGAGGTAGCCTTACCCCCAATTTGTTTTGAAATGGCTGATTCCACTCGCAACCTATAGATTTTGGTGGAAGGCACTAGCCATTGTACCAAGACCCGACCTCTAATAATTAATACATAGAAATAAATATATCTATTCATTAACACATGATAATGAATTGATACTTTAACATAAATCCAAAGATTTGATGAGGTGAAAGGATAAATGAAGAAAATTCTATTTCCTCCTCAAAAAATGCGCCACATGGCAGCATCTTGGTTCTAGCTTAATATATAGATTGACCACTAAACTTACCAACTCTGCCTTCACATTCTTTATTTCTTTTCTTGCTAGCTCAATATCACTTGCCTGACCTTGAAACCTGGCAATTGGCTGCAGATTCATTGAGAAATAAGACCACAAGTTTGTAAGAGTTTAATCAATATATATGCACCATTAAATTAAATAATTATTGACATCCCAAGCATGCAAAGGCTAAACAAGACTGACACAGAAGGCAAAGACATTGGGAAAGAACAAACATGTTAAAGTATTAGATATCGTATACTTCCCGTCTATCAGGGTGGCACACCTTTTTTTCCCTTCTTTGACAAAATCTATTACTTTAAAATAAAAAATTTATAAAAAAAAAAAAAAAAAAAAAAAAACCCTTAAAGAGTATTAGATATCACTGGTCACAAATAACCTGCTTTATCATTATTGTGGATGATGGCAAGGCTGAACGGTTTCCCTTTGCACCAGCGGCCAAAAGTAAGGCTGCTTCTCCCCAAGCATTACCAACACAGAGAGTGAATATAGGTGGCTTGACATACCTGCAGTGGAAGAAAATACCTCAGTCATACACATAACAACCGGCCCATAAACTCATCCAGTTGAATAGACAAATGAAGGACCGAAACCCAATTTACAAACATAAAATTTTTTGCAAAGCTTATTTTACATCATTTAGAAGAAGCTAACCTTTAAAACTGAAGGTACGAATTCCACCAAATACGCAAAAAATTAGCAAATGAGATAAGGATCTGTGTAAATATGTGTATTTCTAAAACTAAGTACATTGATAAGCCAGGGTGTTACAGTGCAAGAACATTGTATAAATAAAATCAAGGGCAAAGTTGAAACCATTTATGATACATTTTATGCTAGGATGCAATGACATTCTCAGTGGCAGTACTTTTGTCTAACATCTGTCTTTCCCTGGCCAACCAGATTTGGGATATATCTGATTTTATTTTTGATATGTAATATAAATTTTATTGATAAAGAAAAAGTTCTATGTTCATGATGATGAACACAAAGTACTTAAAGCAATTACAAGAAAATCAAATAGAAATTATAAATGTAAGAATGTTTAGAAGTCATGATTTATCATTTAGTGCAGAATCAGCTTTGTTTCCCAAGATACATGCAACAAAGCTCATATTTAAAAATAAATAAAACATTGGAACATGAAACTTTGGGAGATTCATCACATCAGCCAGATCTTGTGGCCGGTAATTAAAGGCAAAGTAACATTTATTGCATAGAAAACTCTGCAAGTTACTATAAGGCCTCAGCATGATTCACAAAGCACATAATAGGTGCCATCTGAATCGGTTGAAACATTCTTGATAATAAGTCTAAATTCAAAATTTGCATGAGAGAGCCAACGAGCTCCAGCTGAAGTGGAATTTCCTCCCAGTTGGGTCATTGGTTGCATATGTACCTTACCAATCAAAATGTTGACAACAGAGTGCTGAGAAGAAAGTAAATCAAATGAAAATATAGTGCACAACATATCTAAACAGTTCAAAATAAATTACATAGCTTTATTTTTTATTGGTAAGTTACACACACACCAAGTGGGTCTTGAACTCAACCTAACCCTCCACCTAGCAATTGCAAGGGGAGCAAGTGACATAACTATGTGATTTTTAATGAAATTACTTTTTTTTTTTAAAAAGAGAGAGAGAGAGAACTATGAAAAAAATGATGACCTCATAACATCATAAATTGCAAAAGCCTCAGTCTCGTAACTCAACTTCTCGCCACCCTGAAAAAAAGTGGAAAATTTTTATTAAAGTATGATTCATTATATGAAAATACCTTCATACCATCATATTAGAATTTTGGTTGCTTGTCTAAGATCTCCCCCACCCCCTTTTTTCTTCAAACAAATGGGGGGGGAGGAAACAAAAACAAAAGGATAAAAGCCAAATAATTTATATTTGATAAAAAAACTTAGATATGCTAAAAAAAAGGCCAAGCAATTTTTCATTTTTTTTAAAAAGAGGCAAAGCAAATATAGGGGCAGCAGCCCTGGGGGGTGGATTTTTTTTTTTTTTTTGGGGGGGTGGGGGGGGCTTATTATTTGAAGAAGAAGACTATTCTCATGCAAGCAAAATCTTCTCTACTTTTCACACCAATGACATTAATATGACACAATACAGGCAATAATATGGGATTGCCATGAACTCAACCTCTACATTTTATTTAAAGTAGAGACGCAATTGTATCCATAGAACATTGTCACAACCATATGATGGAGTAATTCTTATTGTTGGAAATATCCAATTTGGATGCATAAGGCTAAAGCTATGGGCCCTCATAATCTAAAAGTTCAGGCTTCATGTATGAGTGCCTAGGATTATTCATTGAGTTATTAATATCTTATTTTAGTTTTAAAGTTGACTTTTATTTAAGTAATGAAGCTTGGTATTTGATAGTTTTTGCAGTTGCTCGACAACACATATTTATTTGGTAATAGTGAGACTAGTTAGTTATCAGGCCTCTATGTGTGGCACTTAGCATGCAGTTTTTTCCTTCTTTTTCCCCCTTTTTTTGCTGCCTAAGAGGTGAGGAGGTAATTTGGCTTGGAAGTGTTCCATTCTTGTTTTATGCTGAGCATCTAAAAGTAAAAAGAGAGAGGATTTTGGTGGGGGGGAGGGGGTTGTTCTCTCAAAGTGAAGGAACAATTGAATTTTAATGGGATGGAGGTTTCATTTATAAATATGAAATCTTTGTTTGTGAGATCTCTATTCAAGTAGTCTTGTTGCATGGGAGTTAGTGATAGTGTAATTGGCATTCATTTGTAGATTCTATGGATTCTCTTTCATTTAGATTATAAATTTTTTGTATTATTATTTAGAAGAATTTTGTATATAATTTTCTTCTCTTTTTCATTAAAAGTATTATTTAATAAAAAACCGTGAACGAACAATGCACTTGAAGAAAACAAAAACAAAGTGTTTTTAGAGCTACCATTGGTTGGGTTAGATTAGAGATTTCTCAACCCAAGGAAGTTAGGTTATGTTGAAAATACCCCAAACCCAACCCAACCATGCTCACCCTATGTATCTCCTCATGGCTCCTTTCTCTTTCCTTTTGGTAAATCCTTTATTTGTTTTTCTACCTTAACTTTATTGCCACGAATTTCGAATTTGATTCTATATCTCTACCTTCCCTTTAAGGTGGAGTCCTAAGTTTTGATTAATGATAAATTGTTTTGATCAATGATAAATTGATTGTTTTGATTAATGATAAATTGATTGTTTTGATTAATGATAGTTTTGATTGTTTTGATTAATGATAAATTGATTGTTTTTGGAAAGGTGTTTAGTTTTCACTTCTGCTCTCTAATTTTCTGCTCACAAAGCAATAGCTCTCTGTTAGCTGTTTTGAGAGATCAAGCCTGTCATCACAACACCCTATTCTACAAATTTCCCATCAGCTTAATGCAATCTACAGCCATCCTGCTGTCTTTCCCTCACAAGAATCAAGATTGCCTTTATTTGTTAATTTTTCAAGGTTGTCTGATGTCATTGTCCCTAAAATGCAACCAACAACAACAAAAACAAAAACTTAGTCCCAATATTTTTCTGCTCACAAAGCAATAGCTCTCTGTTAGCTGTTTTGAGAGAAGGCGCTCATCACAACACCCTATTCTACAAATTTCCCATCAGCTTAAAGCAATCTACAGCCATCCTGCTGTCTTTCCCTCACAAGAATCAAGATTGCCTTTAATTGTTAATTTTTCAAGGTTTGTCTGATGTCATTGTCCCTAAAATACAACCAACAATAACAAAAACTTAGTCCCAATATTTTTTGAGTGGGCAATAGATCCTTAACAAGATTAGCCAGGTCAGCTGCATATATTTTCTTTTGATAGTTACAATGTGTAGGGAGGATTTGAACCCTAGACATCTTTGTTGGAAACACTAGGAGGTGCCAATTGAGCTACAAGAGTTGGTCGCATGTATTCTTTTTCTCCATTCTATTCTATCCAAAGTCATAGCCTCTGTTACTTCTTTGACATGTCCTTTTTAACTTATGGTCTTCCTCTACTTTTTTTCTTTCCCTCAACTTGAATCAACTCACTCTTTCTCACTAAAGAACAACCACTACAATTAATCTCACTACCTTCAAGGGCAAAGCCACTTGCCAATAAACGCAATCACATCAGCCTTTGCCAATGAGCATATACATTTTTCTTCATCATACCTTGCACTTTATGTTGCTTGGTGTATGTACATAAATTAAGCTCTAAGTTTAATTATAATCATTTCTTTTTTAAAGTAGGGAACCTTTCTAAAGAAGAGCCATTTGAACTCACCTCTAGCTAGTAAAACTTAGTGTGGGTAAAAGCGCATTTATGCGCAAAGTGCAAAGGCTCCAGCAATGCATTCAAAGAAGCCTTAAGTGCTTTTTCAATAAGCATGAAGTGCACTATTTTATATTTTCAAAAAAAAAAAAAAAAAAAAAAAAACCCTGAATTGTAACCATAGGATTTTAACACTATTGATATAAACCATTGATTTGGCATATAAAATTTAATGTTATGGTACGCTGTTATGCACTTAAACCCAACCCCTCCAACTTTGCAAATTCTATGAAACACATTTGGGATTGCAGTCCACCACAGTTCTCATGTTCTCACCAGGAAGAATTGACAAATCTCTTCTTTTGTCTTTATCAGGTATGTTTCTCTCTCTTTATCTTCTTCCATTGAAACTTTTCCTCATTCCAAAACCCACAAACCTGAAACTTTTTGAATATCTTACTACTATTACCTCTTCTTCGTCTCTCTCTCTCTCTCTCTCTCTCTCAATATTTTACTGTGCAACCTGGAACCACTAACACCCCCTCCCTTTCTTCTCTTGTACAAACCTACACCCTCTTCTCTTCTCTTTCATTTTGGGGTGGGGGTTTATAGTAACTTGTCCTGAAACCCAGACCCCTAATCCTTATTCCTTTTTTAGTTTTTAGGGTTTTTTATGGGTACAGTTAACTAGTGCCCTTAGGCATTTGTTAATGGACTACTTTAAGAAAGTTTTGATATAACTTTTATGAGAAATATAAAAAACTAATAAAAAAATCAGTTACTTTTTTCTTTTACCATAAAAAGTTTCTAAAAATATTTCTTAAATCAATACCCTTAGGGCATCTGTTAACTTTTCTCTTTCTTTATTTCTTGGTTTTTTTCTCCCCAAAACAGTAAGCTACCCATGTTCATTTTCTACTTATTTTATTTTTTCCCTCTGATTTTCTGCTTGGTACTAATTATCAAATTGCTATGTCCTGAAATTCTTAGTTCATTCATGAAGAAGAAAAAGTATGATATCATTTAATTGTGGTAAGTTTTTAATTACTTTAGTAGTTGATGTTGAAAATAGCACTTAAATTATTAAGTAATAATAGCCATTAGTCATAGGGCATCATGGCTAGTGGCTACATGAGATTCAATAAAGTATATTGCATGGAAGTACTCATATCTAGCTAATCCAAAAAAAAAAAAAAAAAAATGACTTGACTTGACTTGACTTGCAATTTTAATATATGTGTGATATGAATTATATAAAATGTTTTATTTCAATTTATATGATTATTTGATCACTTTATTGTTGTATTGCCCATTAATAATTATTCTCAAAATTTTTTAATTAATTTTTAAAAATGTGCGTTTCACTTCAATCAGGGGGCGCGCTTGTGCATTGCGCCTAGGCTCTAGGAGGCCGTTGTGCTTAACTGTGGCCTGGGCTTTTTCTAACACTAGTAAAACCCATAGCAACTAACTCCACCAATTAGAACTAGTTGTTGATTAATCCAGGGGCATTCAACCTTAACGGGCTAAGCAATCTATGCTCATGCTTTGGAGCAAATTATAATCATCTAAACATCAATGCATCGCATATTTCAAATATTTTCATAATGTTCTATAATCTTTTTTTATTTGAATAAATTGTTTTGACTACATTTGGAGAAGGGGGCGGGGGGAGAGGGAAGCCTAATACTAAAGAGTAACCATGTGTTTGGATTGAGAGAAGTGGAAAAGAGTAGTGAAGCAGATAAAATTTTAATAACTTCTCATGTTTGGATTTTATTGACAAGTGTTGAGAGATGAAAGGAAATTGGAACCCATAATATTCTCAGGCAATAATGGATGGATTTGGTGAGAAGTCAAGGGAAGTGTTCATGTACAACATACAAAGCATATTTTACAACCTCAGTGGACACTTGTTCTTCTTTCTATTACCAAACAAAAGAATGTACTACAAACTTAACTCTCTTCTCATCAGTCTTTTTATAGTCACCTACCTTTCTCTAATTAAATCAAAACACATGTAAATGTTGCCAAGGTTGAGTCTATGATTGCTGAGCTAGGGAAAAAAAATTGTTTTTGTCAACCTCTATATCAAGAGCTGTCTAAACAAAACCAGCATCGGATTTATCTTTAACAAAAATGAAGAACCCTCTGAACCGCAGACCTTGTTATAATTTATTTATATAAGATAGTGCAAACATTTAATTAGCAAAAAAACAATGTCAATGAAACCACCAAGGAACTTGTCAAACACAAACACACTCCTGTATTTCTATAATAGACATGCACAAAGAATATAAAGAGAGTTTCAGAAGCAAGTTGAGGAGAAGAAGGAAAGGTCTTAACCTTGGTTGTTCCAGTGGAGTTTATATATAGGTAGATAGGCTTCTCTTCATCTTCGTATTGAAGGTACAGAAATTCCGCTAGTATCAACTCTGTGACAGAAGGAACAAGAGACATGCCCAAGTAAACAATTCGGTTTTTGTACAAGTACGATGCTAAGTCTGGAGGAGGCTGCTCCCTTGCACTTCCCCTTACAAATGGAATGACCTGTTCACAAATAAAAAAGAGGACTGCATTCATAGAATTTGGCAACACAGATGACATATTAGTGTGAATTATAGAGAACTAGATTGGTACAGGTTACTAGAAGCTCCTGGAAAAGGCAAGCTTAAAGGCCAATACTATTCAAGATTACAGTATAATTTTGATCTGGGGCCTAATTGATGCCCTCCATAGGCTATATTTCCTTTTTGATTGGTAAGTTAGCCACACCCATTGGATCTTGATCCCAATAACTCACCCTCCACCTAGTACTAATAAGGGGAGGAGGTGCCAGTTGAGCTAAAGCTCATTGGCAACCCCCATAGGCTCAATTACCTGCTATTGAGTCAAATTCTAGGTTCCTTTATGTTAGGAAGCTTTTGGTTTAGTATTGTTTTATTCTCTTCAGTTTTAAGTGCTAGGGGCATTTCTGCAATTTCAATATTTTCAGGCACAAGTTGTATTTGACTATTTGTAGTCCATGGGTCATACTATGGGTTTTATTATGTTACTAGACTTTTATATGTAGGTTATTTTTTAAGCCCAAACTTGAGATTAAGTCCTATAAGGCTTATGGCGCAGACAAAATGATATTTTATGAGTTTTTTCTTTTTTTTGGATAACCAAGACCTGCCCAACACGTGCCCTTTGGACTCGTGGTGGCCAGAGAAAACTCGGGATGTGGGTCCCCCCTTAAGCTTGCACATCAGGTAATTGCAACTCAAATGCAACAGCTAAGGATCAAACTTGTCTGGGCTTACAGCTTAGGATCTCACCCTTACCACTGAGGCATCATTTACAGCTTAGGCTCTCACCTTTACAGCTTAGGCTCTCATAATATTTTATGACATTATTTCAGATTTATCATTATCATTTTCAGTTAGGGAGTACTTCAAATTCTTCAGGATAATTCTGTTGAGGATTTTATGGGATTCATCAAAAGTATCCCTAGAAGCTCTATAAAAGGCTCCATGAGGTATTTTAATTATATTATCATTGAAATAATAATTTATTCTAGTGAGAAGTCTAATTATTTGCTTGGTGATGATTCCAAGCACCCTTAGATGGTCAAGCCTAAGGTTTCAGGCTACTCTGGGTGGTGAAGCTTGGGGTTGTCCTACATTAGGCTAGCTTTGGTTTTCTATAAATACTAATTTTAAAATTCAAGGGGGAACAAGTCATATGAGATTTGCCAACAATTATGCTGTTGATGTTGTGTGATGTAATCCTTCTCCAAGATGTATACTAATATAAATAAGTGTGATACCAAGGAAATCCTAAATATAAAGCTTAGGGAAACTAAAAGCGAGTCATAGATCTATCTTCTTTCTCTCTCTAATTTCCAGAAATTTATCCAGGCTTCAAAAACTACAATCCAACCTTGATTTCTCACCCTCATAACTCTAAAATCCCTACAATAGAAACCCAACAGAAGTTACATACTATTAGCCTCCAAACCCACAAAACTGGATCTGCTACAATTCCGATTCACAACTACAAACCTGATCTGATTTTGTTTCTTCCTTTTCTCATCTGTTTTGAGCTCCAAACATACCAATCGTTTTAACAACCACAAACAAGCCTTAACCCAGCTTCTTTTTCCAGCCCCTTCCACCCCAAACCCAAACAACCCCAATTCCCCTCATATACCTGCTGCCGGGGACAATTCCTGCAAACAAAACTACCATCACCAGTTACTCTTCATGATTCATTCATTGACTCATTTCAAGCCTATATCGATCTTTGCAGCCATAAGACCCAGCACTGCATATATTGCTATTGGTCGTTGAAGGCCTTTCAAGAAAATATCCGTTAAGCCCACAAATGACTAACATGCGTGATTGGTATTAGAGCCCATTTTTCCTATGTCATATGTGAAATAAAACAACCTAATACTTCTCACAAGAAAATCAGATTAAGGGAATCTAGACTGTTTTATTTTATTGAAAGACCACATACTTTACTTGTAGAGAGAGAGAGAGAGAGAGAGAGAGAGAGAGAGAGAAAGACCACATATTTCTTAAATAAAACCCAATCAACAACAACTACCATTACAAGTGCATTTTAGCTAGGATATATTCAAAGAAGTGATGGCGATTAAGTTTCTATTCATACAATTACAAGGAATATCACACAGATCCCTGTTTAAAACAGTTAGGTGGGTGCAGTGTGATGGGGTCAAGAAATTATGTAACTCCAATGATTCTCACTGGATTGAGGCAACTTTTGTTTTTCCATCTCAAAAGGAAATAATTAAACTCTGCCATCTCATTTATAAACAATGCAATCTGAATAAATTTCAAAATTATGACCTGTCCATGTACCATGTGACAAAATAAATAAATAGGTTGGCCATCTCTTCCTTCATTGTCCGGTTGCCATGGATTTGTGGTCTATGGTTTTGGGTTTATTTGGACTAAGTTGGGTTATGCCACAGTCAGTTGTGGGGCTCCAAGCTTGCTGGCAAGGCCAGTTTGGTCGTCATCAAAATGGTCATATATAGATAATTGTCCCCCATTTTTTAATGTTGTGTCTTTGGAGGGAAAGAAATAGCAGAACTCAAGTTTTCTTTAGAACTTTATTGAATTGGTTGTCTACTTTGCGAAACCAATCATTCTCTTCTTTTCTTAATTTTCTTGATTCTTGTAATTTGTGTACTTGATTTGTTGACCCCTCTGTACACTCCCTGTGTACTAGGGTGTCCTCTTTTTGATATCAATAAAACTTATTAATTATAAAAATAAATAAATAAATCTGCTGCCCTGGATGTTTATGTTGTTTGTGAGTCTAGCTCTTAAGTACCTTGGTCTCCTTTCAGTGACAGCAGTTGGCCATTGAGTTTCTGGCACCTAACAATGAAATCACTTAGCAGCGAGGAAAAAACAAAGTTTTATAAATCCCACTTTGTGTGGCTGGTAAGATTATAACCTTGCAAGTAACTTTTTCGTTCATCAAAGAGGAAAAGAGGGAGATGAAAAATCATTCCAGTGTTGGTCTCTGCATTCCATCAAAAGGAAGCCTTTTGGGGAGCAATCTAATCTCAAGGAGTGAATCTTCACACTCAATTCGTTTTTCAAACTCATTCATTCCCCATAAGAGAGCAAGTCTCAAGATAATATCGAAGGACTAAAGGCACTTGAAATATGTCCTCAGGCTTTCATCATTTAACTACATCACACTCATTTCCAGGCAATGAATCAAACTCTAGGTATTGATATGACCCTCGGTTGAATATTTAGCCCTTTCCGCTTCATCTTCACTCAGATTTCATTTCAACACCAACCATTTTGAATTTTTTCGGTTTTTCCAAGTTTTTCCCCTCGGGCATCAATGTTAAAAATCCAAAAATTGTTCATACCCCAAACAAACAACCGTGACATTTACCATACAGTACACATGAAGTCCTCCATTGCTACTTGCTGTTTTCTAAAAGTTTATTAATACACTAGAATTTTCTTTCTTCTTTTCGGCTTGCAACTTTGAAGTGTAAGCTCTCTCTCTCTCTCTCTCTCTCTCTCTCTCTCTGTCTCATACATTATGAAAAAAAGAAAAATCCTATCAATTCCTAAGATCGTTGATAATAAAATCACAAGTATTTCCCCTAATTGCAAGATGGAAAAATTGGCAAACAATATGAAAATTGAAGAGAGAGAGAGAGGTATACCATGGTGACGACGCCTCGCTTGGGCTTGGAGCTAGGGAACGACGCCGGATTGAGAGAGGAGGGACGGAGCTTGTGGCCTGAGAAGTCGGAGGAGACGCTGCCTCCGACGAAGGGAGCGACGAAGTTGGTGGAGAGAGAGGCTCTGGGAGAGAAGCTGCGGTTAAGATTTACGTTTCGCGAAGTTCTGGGTGGTGCTACTAACGTGTGCCGGTGGAGCGCTAAGCTCGAAGCTGCGGTTGCCACCTCCATAGCTTGCAGGGTAAGAGAGAGAGAGAGTAGTGAGGGTGAAACGAATCGGAGAAGATTAGAGAAATGATGAACCTAGTGGGCTGGCTTTGGGTTCTAATTTTAGGGGAACCAAACCCAAATTGTTAAGTGAGGTTACTTTGAACTTAGGCCCCATCTACTCACTTGTTGTGGGCTGATGAATAAGGTTTGACCCTTGGAGGGTTGTGACTTGTGGAGCAATTGTAGGACTATGTCCTTTTATCAATCTAACTGATTGTTTGTAGCGCCTTATATGGATTCACTACTTTTTCTCTTCTACTTATAAATATTGACAGTTTTTTTTAGAATAGTAAGTATTTTTTTTAACACACACAAGGAGAAGGAAGAAGGTCCTTAAAGATACTGATAAGTTAGAGTTATGAACTTATGATACAAAAGATTGAGATCCTTTAATTGCGTTCTTAATAATTATCTTATGCATCTACCATTTTACAACGTGAAAGTTTTGTTATAGAGTATAATCCATATACTATTGCTATAAGTGGAAAGATGTGTAATGTCTTCTCCAATGCAACGATAAGAGTATAGAGGATTCCCATCTAATAATATATATGTGCAAGGACATAACATGTTACAAGATATGATGAAACGGTAATTTTAAAAAGGAAGTTAATAAAATGGTATTGTGAGATCATACACACAAGAGATTCATACACACAGCATATCAACAACCTTTAAAACGTGGCTAGGGTTTTTCTTTTTATACTAGAAGCAAAACATAAAACCCTACACGTCATATGGGTTTGGGCTTGAGTTGGAAAACTCTGCAGAAAAACAATCTGCACTAGCTTCGATCGATCAAGTCTAATTTTCGATCGATCCAGTTTTGTAGATTTACACATTAAATCCTGTAGTACACTCGATTCCAACTTTACACATAAACACACTTTGAGCAGCCTAAATCTAGACTAAATGTTTTGGTCATGGTTTGCCAACATATACATAATGAAGTTCTAATACATTAGTTCCTAATTCCTTAAAACCTAACAAAATGATCCGAAAACATTTTTAGTCCATGGGCCTTATCCGAGGATGATCAAAGATTCACATATATGTTAACCAAAGTCTGACACATGGACCAAGTCCGAGGATGGAAGACATCGAGATCATTTTGAAACAAGCGAAAACTGTGAATGAGAGGTTCAAGGAAAGAAGGCAAACTGGTCTGCCGACTGAGGATCCCAAGGAGCAAAGGCACCTCGGGAGTAATTTATATAACTCCCTACACCAGAAAGTAAAGCCTTAAGGAAGACAACAAAGTCGTGCAAGCAATAGAAGGAGGAGATATTTGGGAAGGTGACTACCACCTCCACATTTAATGCACTGCACCAACTAAACTAACCACATTTATGAGAAAAAGACACCTAAACAATGATTTCATAGCTCACAGCCCTCTCTACCACCTCCATAAGGGTCCTAATGGGACAAGCATCCAAATGGTTCCCCTGAGAAATACAGATGGAGGGCTAAGATGCAATGGAATGGACTATATAAGGAAAGGAACCCCACAAAAAGACGGGATGAACATCTTACAAGAGAGAGAGAGAGAGAGAGAGAGAGAGAGAGAGAGAGAGAGAGAGAGAGAGAGAGAGAGAGCACAACACCATTCTGTAAACATGTCACTTTTATTTATTAATGAGAAACCCATCCTCGGACTTGCCCGAAGAGGAGCTTATACTGAATTGTCGTTCTTTTCACTCATACTAACCGTTTTGGTTCTATTGGTCCTAAGCTTGTAATTTTCTTAGCATTGCAATTGACACATAAGCCCACTCTCTCAAAAATTCATTGTGTTAGGCTTGGCTTGAAGGACTAGGGGCCACTATTCTAGGTGGGCTTGGGCTTTCTTTTTGAGTCCTTACAGTTACAAACTAAAGTGACAATAAATATGATTGACAATACATCAATTTGAAAGGCTTATATTGTAAAATTTGTAGTATGCTTTAGAAGTTATAAGAAATAGGTTAGCATGAGACACGACAAACCTAATTTTGAATTCCAGGGAACAATTCTATTGTTACCTTGTTTTGAAAAAAAAATTTATCTATATACACTATATATAAGAGGATTCTCTTCTTTCAACTGGACTTTTATATGGTTCAAAAATACCCTCATTATTGAAAGATAACTTCATTTAGAAATAGGGTCATAAATATCAAATAACAAATTTCAGTTTGAATTCAAAAAGAGAATTCTTAAAATTTATGATTTTTTTTTTTTTTCGGTTCAAAAAAGAAATTACAGTTATTGTTTTATCTCTAAAGTTTATCCTTTTTATTTGTTTAAAAAAAAAATTCTAAATTATAATAGATATAAATTATTAATATTTACCCAAAAAAAAATAGAAAAGCCTCTGAGCATGCGCGTGAGCGCGTGCTCAGAGGCTAGTACTATTTATAGAAGGATTTATCTCTTTGGACTGGACTTTTATGTGGTTCAAAAATATCCTTAAACCTTACGTTTAACATGGAAAAAATTGAAGGGCAGCCCGGTAAAAATGTCTCAAACTCCACTTAAAATGCCTACAAAATAGGACATTCTCCTACTAATCCACGTCTTCAAAACAAACATATCAAAAAAAAAAAAAAAAAAAGGAAAATTATGACACTAGACCAACAAAAAAAAAAGTCTCATCGCACGCGCAAAACACGTGTGATGAGGCTAGTGTGTATGTATGTGTATATATATATATCTCATAAAGTTATTATTCAAAAGTGGCCAAAAAAATAATTGAAATTAAAAAAAAAAAAAGGGGTTAGCGTGTGTCGTGGTAGAGTTCATTGTTGTATTTGAGACAAACAATTTTTGTGACCGTATCACAATCTACCATACCTAAAAACAATTAAAAAATTATAAATGTAGCCATGAAGTTATTGCTCAATGTAACATGAGTTATCATTTGATGTGACAAAGTTACTATCATTTATTATTTTTTTATTGCTTCTCAAAGTGATATTTAGAACTTCCATAAAAATAAAAAAATAAAAAAAGTGATCTTTAGAAAATTAAAATATAAGAAATAAGTTAGCATGCCACATGATTGAGCCTAGCTTTAAATTAGATGTAGTTGTCATATTGTGACAAGTTACTATTAGATGTGGACATAGGGGCGGCTTCTTGTATTTGGGGGCTTAAAACGAAAATTGATTATCTTGTTTTAGATGCAAAATTACTACTAATTAACATAAATCATGTATTTTTTTTTTTTTTTAAGTCTATAGACACAAAAATTTGACAAAATATTTTACACCTATTGATGTTACAGATTGATAGTAATAAGTAAAAGAGTGATGTTAATGGTGGACCTAAATAATAACTAGTAAAAATTTGCCAACTCAATTATTGTGAAAAATGTTGTGAATTTTTTTGAAATATTGCTTTTTTTTTTTTTTAGAAGTGTTACATTCACAATATTTTTCACAACAAATCCTAGATATTAAGTTGTTATTGATTCTAATTTGAACTTAACACTAAAATTACTTTTTTGCTATTAATAATAACTTACTACTTAAAATTTGTTGTAAAAGTGTTGCGAAAAATGTTGTGGACATAACATTTTTCTCTCTTTTTTGTTTGTATTTTATTTGATAAAAAGAATATCATTTTATTTGTTGGCTGATATTTGAGCTTAATTATTACTATTACATTGATAGAAAAAACCCTATATGTTGAAATTTGGGGGCCTTTTTTTTTACTTGGGGCCTTAGGCCACCGCATCAATTGCTTTTAGCATTGAGCTTTTAGCATTGAGCTGGCACTAGGACATGGACAAAATTACTATTATTGGTGACCATGTTATTGTTTGGCCAAAGTAACTAGAAAAATTGAGATGAAAACAAAAGAAATAAGCTATTTGTAATATCGTGAAGTTCATCGTTTTATTTGTCACATACAATCTTTTGGGACCTTATCACATTCCATCATGAAAAAATGAAAAAAAAAAAGAAGTTTTAAATAAGGCAATAACAAAGCAGAGGTAGGTTATTAAAAAAAAGTGAGGATATTGTAGAATTATACTTAAATTACCGCTCCATTTGTTTCAACGTAAAATATTTTCATATTTTACGGTATTTGTGTTGTAGTAAAATATTTGGTCAAAAGTAAAATATTTTCAGTCAATCAAATCAACTTAGGCAAATTTGTATTTTACACTTGAAATTTTGGTAAAATATGTTACATTTACTGCTCCCTCTCAGTCCTGATACCCCTCTCACACTCTCTCGCTCTCACGCCCTCTCTCCCTCACAATTTACTCTCCACAACCTAGCCCCCTTTGATCCCTCTCTCCCATGGTCCCACCCATTAATGGCTCCACCTTCTTCAGCAATACCCAGCGGGGTAGTTTCTCCAAAATAGAAGAAGATGGTAGAAACTCAGCATCATTTTGTGATCTTCTAAGGCTCTACCAACATTGAAACCATTCAACGTTCAATACTTCAATAGCTCAATTAATTGTATGCACACAAAAAATACTATTTGATCTCCAATTTGAAGGTTCTTTCGTGATCTAGGTTTTTTGGCAGATTTGGGTTTATTGGCATATTTGGATTTTTTTCTTGCAAATCTGTGCTTGGGCGAATCTGGTTTTTTTCGAAGCTAATTTGAGTTTGGGTTTGATTCATGATTGATTCATGGTTGTGCTTTTTTATTAAAATTTGAGAATTTTAGTTTAAGTTGGTAAGAATTTTGAGTTTGAGTTGTTTCTTATTGAAGATTTTTTTTTTTTTTTTTTTTTTTTTTTTTTTTTTTTTGCATTTTATAATGTAGAAACACTAGAACTTGAGTAATTTATAGTACACCATCAAACATTGTAAAATAAAAATATTTTCGATAAAATATTTTACTCCGAAACAAAAAGAGCTTAAAAGTCAAAAAGGAATTAAAAAACAAAGACAAAATAGGCTAAGTGACCGTTTGGAAAACGTTTCCCTCAGCACGTCTATGTTTGATGTTTAAAAGGTAGGTCCCACAACAACTGTACACTTGTCGGCCAACTCCACTTTAAATGTAGATTATATATTTTGCTGGGTCTCACATGACACTATTTATATTTAAAAATTATTTTGTTACAATACTTTCAGTAATAAATTTTCAGTTTTCAACAAATAAGTGGTATTTAAACTGACCCTAAATGGTAGTAAGAAATATCACATAAAAAAGTAATAAACATTAATAAATATCACATCAAAATGCCCAATGATGTACAAATCAAAAATTAATTGAGCGGTTTGGCATGGTTTTGAATTCTTTACTCACCACGACTTTCACTACCACCACAACCACCATCAACTCTTCATTTAACACACACACACACACACACACACATATATATATATATATATATATATATATATATAGACACACACGCATAAAAAAAAAAAAAAAATTCCATGAAGGTGCATGGATTGATCATGCTAACAGGCTTACCAGATCACTCCACTTCTCAGTGTACTTTACAGTCTTTACCACTCCACATATCATCAAGCTTGAGAGTTGAGGCAGAGTAAACCAAAGTGCAAACCCAGTGTTTGGCCATTTCTGAGGCTGAGGAAAGGATAGCCCAGAGGAGAAGAAGCACCCATGTTCTAAGAGACACAGCTTCTTGCAAATTGCAACCAAACAAACCATCATGTCCATTTCCTTGGCCTTGTTTTCTCCTCCAACCCAACCCCCACTCCTTTTTCCCTCTTCCCCTTCCAAACCCCACCTAACTCTTAAGCCCCACCTCTCTCTCGGACCATCCAAGTTCCTCACCACCACCAAGGCCTCAGCTGAAAATGGTGCTGGTACTTCACCCTCAGCTGCTACTGCACTTGAAATACAACCAGACCAGAAGGTAGCTGAAGCTCCCCAGCAGGTAGTTCAGAAAGATGAGAGCTCTGTTGGAGCCAATGGGTCTGCGGGGGCAGTGGAAACAGAAGAAGATAAGGTTTTGAGTCAGTTTGTGGACCCCAAATGGGTTGGTGGGACTTGGGACTTGAGCCAGTTTCGGAAAGATGGAAAGACTGACTGGGATGCTGTTATTGATGCTGGTGAGGTTTTGGGTTCATAGTTTTTTCTTTCGATTTTCTTTATGATATAGGATTTCCTTTATTTTGGATTTGACTTTGAGTTTTGTTTCTTTCACTCATAAAAATCTTTGCTTGTGTGGTGAGAAAGATAAGAAATGTGGTCAGATTTTTTGGGTCATAGAAATTGGCCAATAATATTTACTTAACTTTCCCTAATTGTGTAATTTGATTTGGGGTGAGAGTATTTTGTTTTGTTTTTATTTCCAGTTTCTCTTGGAAACTGAGATAACTTGCAACTCAAAAATTAAAAATTTCAGTGATCTTTATCCCCATTCATCTGTTTGCTCGGCAATTAGGAGGAACAGAATGAAAAATCCTGAAAAAAAAAAAAAGATTTATATGACCATAACGGAGTTGGGAAACTAGTTGAAATTGAATTTGGCAATTGCATTCAATATATGATGGAACCATAGCAAGGTAGCTACAGAAACAAAATGAGATTTAAACAGAGTGAGATTGCAAGGCTGCCAAACAAAGAAGGTTTTCTTAACTGAAATATCGTGGATTTGGTGAGCAACTCCGTTTCTTTAATCTCAGATCATTGAAGTATTTTTCTTGCTTTAATTGGTCACAACCAATTACCATAGTTGGCAAGCTCGTGCAGCAAGTGGCATCTGCTAGGAAGATTCCCTTCATTTCTTGCTATACTAGACGTTTCTTAGTACCTCACGTTCGTGTTCATTGTCTAGTCTTGACTTGTGGTCAGAAGCATTGGAAATTTCGAACTAATATTGACTGGCACTTGTGATTGTTTATTTTTTGCACTCTGAATTTGGAGCTCAAGGTGTGATTATGCTTTCGGGGATTTCAGAAGTGGATGTGTCTATACTTGGAACACAGAACTGTCTGGTGACCATAATTTCAAGCCATGTCACCTCATGGATGTGACTGGAATTGAAATCATTTGGTGCATCCACTAACTTAGGGTGCAGAGGGATTCTTCCATCTTCTACAGCACAAGGAGATTCAATAGCTTAAACTGAAATCAACAATTACGGAAGAACATCCTACTTTCTATCCCAAACCCAAACATAAATGTCACTCTACAATACTTCTATCTTATTACTGAATTTTTGTAGTTGGACAAATTTGTTCAACTACTCATGGGACAATATTAGGACATCTAGTGCTCCCTCCCTTGTTTTCCACAATGTAGTAAAGCATAAAACCAGCCTTTATCTTGGAAAGAACCAAGGCAAGGAATCTGTAATGAATGCTTAAGGCTTAGTCTGGATTTCGTAAATAAGGAGAGAGAATCTGTAGGCTTATGGTTCCTATCTTAGGCATTCTTGCAGATTCAATCTCCCCTTTCTTGCTGTTTTTGAGTTCCAAGCGGATGTCATGTGACTCCTGTCAAATATTGTGTGTTTTTGATGAGGTGTAATCATCCTATGTGTCCGCATTTTACTAGTTTTATATTGCTTTACAGAACAATGTGTGTATATGTCAGTCATATTTTGTTTAGTTTGTGTTCCTCTCCCCCCCCCCCCCTCTCTCTCTTATGCATAAGGATGGCAATCACATTTCTTGTTTTATTTTATTATCATGGATGTGCTATTCTTTGTTGGTTAAGTTTCGCACAGACTCCTTGCGTATAAAATTTCGATCTGAAAAAGAATTGAATGGTGCTATTTTTCAAAATATTAAACCCAATATATTCACATAAGCTTTCTGAATGAACCATGGGGGTAAAGATATTTGTAATTTGTGCTTCGCTTATATTTAGCCTGAAATTTGGATGCTTGCTTTCTTTTTCTTGTCTTGTTAAAGCCTTAAAGGGAAGAGAGGATGGGATGAGTTGAAGATGGAATTAAATTATAATTACTTAATAATTTATTTGTATTCCTCCAAATACCTTAGTGATTACTTGATTTCTAATGGACCTCCTTATTACTCATTTCAGAGGCTAGGAGAAGAAAATGGCTTGAGGGTAACCCGGAAACATCCAGTAATGATGCCCCCATAGTTTTTGACACATCTATCATACCTTGGTGGGCATGGATAAAACGGTTCCATCTACCTGAAGCAGAACTACTTAATGGTTTGTTCAGTGCATTTGTTTTCTCTTAAATGAAATGTGTGTGTGTATATGTAAGATGCTATATCTTGCTAATCTGTCTATGCTGTATATTGTGTTTTATGCAGGCCGCGCTGCAATGATAGGCTTCTTCATGGCTTATCTGGTTGATAGCTTGACTGGGGTGGGTTTGGTTGACCAAATGGGCAACTTCTTTTGTAAAACTCTACTGTTTATAGCTGTTGTTGGAGTCCTGCTGATCCGGAAGAATGAAGATTTAGAGAATTTCAAGAAACTGCTGGATGAGACAACCTTCTATGACAAGCAATGGCAAGCAACCTGGCAGGACGAGAAGCCTGGCAGTTCCAAGAATTGAGTAGTGACATTGCTATTCCTGAGTTTGCCCCTTCAAATTCAATCAGCAACCTCCTTTACTTATCGAAAAATTATTAGCATCTTCTTGTCCATTTCATGTTATTGTAATTACTCTGTTTTAGTGAAGGATGATGAATTTAAATTCCCATCATTGTAATTTAGTCTTTTGATTTATTGGTTCTTGTGCCTTTCCAGTTGCAAGGTTCTTTCTTTTCTGAATTTCTCTGAACATGTTTTCTTTTGAAATGAGTCTTTGAAAAAATCATGGTGGACCTAACTCTAGATTCAGTGATAAATTGATAATTATTCGCAGCTGCACGTCTGTAGATACAATTTTAGGATTATTACATGTACTTTCTCCCATTGAGGGCATATAGCTTGTTTTTATTTGCAAGAATCAGTAATTTCATTGAACAAAGAATAGAATACAGAACACTTGCAGAAGTGACTACAAAACAGCAACACCCAGTCATTACAGACCAACAGGAAACGAAAGAGCACCACACTACTGCAGAAACTACCCGCAGCACCAATCTCTACATGAACAAAACGAAAACAAGCACCAGTGAGCTAATTACAACACAAACTATAGACAATCAATTACCAAGACTGCATAACAGGGCAGCATTGATTCCCCATCTACAACACTGTACACGGTTCAAGATTGAGCCTTTGAATAACATTTGGCCTTCAATTCGTCATTAAACATCTTTCTTGATGACTGTTATAAGTTGTTCTTCGGTGTAGATCTTCCTTGCATGGATGCTAGCATTTCTTTGACTCCACATATCATCAAATAAATAAATATATATGTGTGTGTGGGCACGCGCACAATAAACTAAATATAAACGGAATATTGTAACTTTGAATGCAAAAATAAACTGAATATAACTTGATTGAATATAAATTGGAATATGTTTCTCAAAAAAAAGAAAGAATATAAATTGGAATATAACTTGAAATGTCTTTAAATGCAGACTTGAAATAACTAAAATAACTCAAAATACTTACAAGTGCAAGGTAACTAAAATATAATTTTGCTTAATTAGAAAATAAAATATAATTTTGCTAAGAAGGTTATCAACTTAGATGGGAAATCAGGTAATGGAATGAGGTTGTGGAATGAGTGATGACTTCTTCTTTTGAAATGCTAATTTATATAGACTTTTCATGTTTCATGGTGCCTGGGATTCTTGACTTCTAGATTGTTTTGTCTCGGGGTGCTTGGGATTCTTGTTGAATTGCTTTGCTTTTCGGTGGCAGGGATTCCTGATTACTGAACTGCTTTGCACCGAAAGTGGATTCTTTTAACGGTAGAGAAATACTTTTAACTAACTGCAAATCTTTACTATTGTGCAAAGTGGATTCTTTTAACTGTAGAGAAATACTTTAACTGACCGCAATTCTCTACTATTTATACTGAGACTAGATTTGATGTTGACGACTAATTGTCCATAGATAGTAACTTGTTGAGTACCGTTTCGAACAGTGGCAATGTTTTTGTCTTGACTTATTGGTGGTGTTGTTCGTCTTTAACTTTAGTGAGAGGAATTTTTCAATCTTCTACAAGATCATAGGGATATTAGGAATCTTGGTATGGTGAATTGAGATACGGGTTGGGCTCAATTCTTCTGGCTTGTTGACTGGAGGAGGATGCTTCTAAAGAAGCCGGAGAAGCATTTTCTTGATCATCTCCCTTTTGGGTGACTTGAAGCATTATTTTCCTGGCAAGTTCACTTTGTATTTACTGTAGAAATGGAGCAATGTCGGGAATTGGGCATTATGCTGGTTTACTTGGTATTCTGACGAGAAATACCTCATTTGGTCTAACAAGGCTTTTGAAAGGCGTTTTGGGATGGAGCCATGCATGGTCCACCATCCGACTCATCTGAGGAACCATGAAGGAATTTGGCTTCTGTACTTCTTGTCAAAATTAAAGAACCAGGAATGAGAGTGGTCCCATTCTGGTGAAGGATTACTCTAAACCATGCTTCTATATAAATATATAATCATAGTAGCAAAATTGAACTGGGTGACCTGGGAGGTCTTTAAGAAGAGATGGATGAGACCCCCAATCTGTGCAAGAAATGAATCGGACTATGAATAACTTGTGATAGAGTACTTTGGTAGGATCATTTCGACTATAGATTAGAATAATGCGAATATATATATATATATATATATATATATATAAAGTAGAAACTTCACATGAGAGAGTACAAGATTTTGCCATGCGATGCATTCCTTTGGATTTTATTTATTTAAGGTCAACAAAATTTTACATTTATATCAAAATATTAGTTTATTGAATTAGCCAATGAACTAAATCAATAAATGCACTCTTCTCAAAAAAAAAAAAAATCAATAAATGCATATACTAACATAGTAATGCTAGAGTTACAATATTTTTACAAAACGTTGATGTAAGGTCCCAATTTGGGGTCCAGGCCCAACAGGTATGTGATTTTGGCCCAAGGAATCCAAAACAATGAATTTTTAGAGAAGTGGGTTACAGAACTAGGTCTTGACAGAGTGCACGCTAATGAATGTTGGGCCACGCAACAATCGTAAACAGGAAAACCTTCTTTATGTCCGTTTGATGTATGGTCCGAGGAGACGTGGGAGATATATCTCAGTCCTTGCTTAATGGTTCTGGTTCTTCCCTTCTTTCTCTGTCTTAAATTCTTCCTCCTTTTTTGTCGTCTCCCTCTTCATGGGGAGTCTTCCCTCTTATATAGCCCCTTTTAAGTCATTAGGACCCTACACTTGTTGATCATCTGGGCCTTCACCTACGTGCCCATCCCATCGGACATCTCCCCCACCTTTCTGTGAGTTGCGGTAGCCAAGGTAACACTGTTCACAAGTCCCCTCCCCATTAATGCGGCCGGAAAAGTAGCTGCCATGCATTTAATGTGGCTGCCTGTAGCCTCTCACTTGGCATCATACACTGTCACCCCTCTTACGGGCTTGGGGGACTCATCCCTGTTACCAACATTCGTTGGAGTGAGTTCTCATAGCTGGCAGAAGGCATGTTTGAGCCATATTTGATACGTCCGAGGAGACTTTTCTCCTCGGACCGCCCCTTAAATGACTGTGGACCCACGAAAATTGGGCCTGGAGCCTTTAGCATACCTACACCTTCTTCTCGGACACGGTAAATCTTCCCATACTGGGCCCAAGGCCCATTGTATGACCTTGGGCCTCTGCCCCTACAATAGCCCCTCAAAATTCCGGGTTTTCCCTCTCATCCGAGGAGAAAAGGTGGAATTTTGACACGTGTGACAACTTATTATAATTTTCTACTTCACGCGTGTGGGACTACGGTCTCACGTGCCTCATTATTGCCTCTGGCGCTTCGTAACCCACGAGGCGCTATTAATTGCGCTGGGCGGCTTTATGTTCCTAGCATTCAACGGTGGGGAAATTGATCCAACGGTGGGCATTTCCCCAATTTTTGGGGTGGGAGCAATCCTGTTCAGTTTTCCTCTACTATATATATATAAGGTTTTTGTGGGGAGTTTTTTTTTTTTCTTTTTAGAAAAAGCACTCAAACGCTCCAGAGCACTTCAGCATTCCGTCTCGCAAAACATTCACAAGTCCATAGTCACGTCCTTGAAGATTTCTGGTGGATTCTTCGAAAGCTTGGAAGATTTAGAACCTGTGTTCACCGTAAGTGTTTATTTCCCCGAATTTCTAACTCTCCTCCGTTGTTGTTCTTCTCGGCTCCATCCCATTAGAAAAACCCTTTCCATGCCACCTAAGGCCAGTAAGATGGGTAGGTTTCAAAACCTGGTAGATTCTCCGGCCGGTATGGAAGGTTTCAGGGCCAAATACCGTATCCCGCCGGGAGTGGGTCTGGAATACTGCTCCTCGGAGGAGATTTTACTCAAGAGGAAAACGGGGCAGGTCGCCATTCCTATGATTGCTTTCATAGAGGGAGGAATGACGATTCCCATGTGGAGTATAACTAGGGATTACCTTCGCGGTCATAGGCTGGCCCCTCACCAGTGCGCCCCAAACATGTTCTGGATCCTAGGGTGCGTAGATGCTCTAAACGAACAGATGAACCTCGGCCTCACATGGCACGATGTAGTTCACCTGTACGAGTGCCATTGCCTCAATGAGTCGTATTACCTGAAATCCAGGTCCGACAAGGTGAGGTTGATATCCTGCCTTCCCAAGTCCAACAAAGGCCTGAAGGATGACCATTTGATTGTCTTCGGAGCATGGCACGACGGTCTTCGTTGCCCAGTTAGGGCGGGAGCACCAGGTGGGGCACCGTAGGGTCAGGTCCCCTGGCGAGGATCTTAGTTTTGAGCTTTCATTTCACTTCTGTATTGGTTTTGACTGTTTGGCTTCTCGGACTGACACATACCTCTCTTTGGGCATTTTGCAGATAAGAAACACACAGCTCCTCGGCTAAGTTTGGTCAACGTCCCAGCCCTCAACTATTTGCTAAGGTCCGAGATCTTTGTGAGCGAGGACGGACAACTGCGCGCTGCTCACCTTATCTTAGATTACGAGCCCCTTTCTCGTGCTTTTGTGGACGTAGGCCAGGCAATAAGGGCTGGAAGTTCCCGGTTAGCGCGCATAGACGTCTCTAAGCCTGGTTTCCTTACCCAGAGAGACCTACCACCAGTCCAACTGCCAATCCAGCACGCTCCCCAGGAAGTAGCTGTTCCGAGAGAGGCAATTGACTCCTTCCACTTATCTCTCGAGGCGGAGATCGATCAATTCCATTTCACTGAAGAAGGTGAAGCGCAAACTAGGCTTGTGGAGCTCTCTGATTCCGGCTTGGATCTTGATCGTTTCTCGGTTGCTCACTCGCCTGGCCTGATAATTGCTCGGATTGATTCGAGCCAAGAAGTTGAAGAAGAAGGAATGGACTTGAAGCAGAGGTCTGGTTTGAGGGGGCTACTGTCCAACAGGAACAAGGGACAGTCCTCTAAGGATGCCCCCAAGGAGCAGGCTCTAGCTAGACTTCCCTCTCCTCCTCCTTCGTCCACCGATCCCTCACTACAACCTATTCCCAATTTGAGGCGGAAGAGGCCAATGGAAGAACTAGAGGAGGGTGAGGTCGGCCCTCAACAAGCCAAACAACAAAAGAAAGGAAAGGAGTCTAAGGACAAGAGGGCAAAGTCCACTGACAGCCGAGATGAAGCTGCGCTGAGGAGGGTGCAACGCACTTGGTGGCCGCGGCTGGAACTGGACGGCGCTCCCATCCCTTGGGATGCGACTCTTTGGGAGTCTCAGCGGGGACAGGCGTCGTACCTCACCGAGGCCCTGCAGCAGCCCCTGCTTCTACCCCGCGACATGGACGGGCTCAGAAAAATGGGGCAACCAGACCTCTTCAAGTCTTTGAAGAGGGATCTCGCTATGGTAAGACACAAGTCCTTGCTAGGTTGGACACCTTACTCCGTTCTCATCCAGCCACTGTTCACGTTTTAATGATACTTTTATTAATTCTATGCAGGTCACCCAGCAAATCTTCGTGGCCGAAGAGTGGGCGAAAAATTCACGGGACGAGGTGAATGCTGAGGTTCAGTCCCGCATAGCTGTGGAGAAAACTGCTACTGTCCTTAGGCTGGAAAAAGTGAGCCTGAAAGAAAAGCTTAAGGAGGCTGTTAGGGATCGGGACAGCGCCAATGCGGGCCTTGAGAATACAATGAAGCAGGCTGAGGACATGCGCCAACAGCTTCATTTATCGGAAATAAACCTTGCGACCGAGAAGCAAATGGTCTTGGATCTCAAGGCGCAGCTGCTGTAGGTGAAGGAAGGGGCTAGATTGGCCAGGGAGGCGGCTGAGGCTGCAGTGGCGGCCTCTTATGAACGGGGGGTGATGGATACTGAAGCCAGGCTGACCGAAGAGGTAGCTGTGGTTTGCAGGGACTATGTCGCTGAGTCCTGAGGAGTTGCCATGGATCGGGCAGCAGTTCCTGCGGATTCCGACCTTAGAAGGATCGAGAGTATCTTCTTCCCTGAGGATATTCGCGAGATCCCTAGCTCGGATCCCCCAGTGGATCTCCCCTCTGCTCAAACCGTTGCTCCCGGTTCCAACATGCCAGAGGGAAAGAGTGGAAACGAGGAGGTGCAGCCACCAGCCAAGGATAAATCGCCAGAGGACGCCCTTACGATAAGGAACGTTGTTACACAAGCCAAGAAAGCCGGCCCCAAACTAACGGCCGAGGAAGAAATCCCCTTGGCCGTTGTCCCTGCCAAGAGCTCAGCCCAAGACAAAATTTAGGGCATTAGTGTAGGGTTTCGCTTGTAGTTGCTTTTTGCTTTTCATTTGCTTAGGCTTCGTTAATGCTTGTAAAATGAAATATCTTGGGACTTAATGAATGATATAATTTCTTTTGCGTTTTGTTTTGTTGCTTCAATTTTGTCTTCATTGTGAATGAATCTTGACCATGTCATTAGACTTCCGAGGTCAAGCCATTACTTGCAATTTACGCAATGCGATTAAGTATGAACGAAGGAAGTAGTAGTTAATTTCGCCAAGCCTGTGGTCCGAGGGGCAGGCAGGACTTGGGTTCTGTTTAACACTTAGATAGATACCTCGTTGTGGTTAATTTCCACCAAGCCTGTGGTCCGAGGAGCCATGCAGGACTTGGGTTCTGTTTAACACTTAGATTTTCTTGACGTAGCTAGTTTCCCCATAGGTTTGAGTCCGAAGACCATGCAAGACCTTGGTTCTGTCTAGTACTTAAAGGGAAAATAAAATACAAGGCATAAAATCACCATGGACTCAGAACTCAAATGAAAGAGATGCTTTTATTAATAGTAATACCTTCTGAGGTTATTTACATTCCATGGGCGGGGTACAACTTTTTCGTCTAAATCTTCTAAAAAGTAAGCCGCTATGCCCGCCACCGAGGTGATACGATACGGTCCTTCCCAATTCGGTCCGAGCTTTCCCCACGCGGGATTCCTTGCAATGCCCAGGATCTTTCTTAGCACTAAGTCCCCAGGAGATAGTGGTCTCGGCCTCACCTTAGCTTCATATCCTTGTTTAAGTTTTTGTTGGTAGTAGGCGAGCTGGACCATTGCTCTTTCCCTCCTCTCTTCGATGAGATCCAAACTTTTTTCCAGCAGCCCGTTGTTAACATCAGGAGAGAATGTGCTGGTCTTGAGTGTTGGGAAGTTTGTTTCTAGAGGAATGACAGCCTCAGCTCCGTAGGTCATTGAAAAGGGAGTTTCCCCTGTGGATCTCCGCGGTGTGGTGCGGTATGTCCACAGGACATGAGGCAATTCTTCCACCCATCTCCCCTTCGCGTCATCTAATCACTTCTTTAGGTCGTTTACTATGACCTTGTTCACGGCTTCGGCCTGCCCGTTCCCCTGTGGATAAGCCGGTGTGGAGTATCTATTCGTGATTCCCAACTCGCTGCAATACCTTCTGAAAGCTTTACTATCGAATAGGAGACCGTTGTCCAATATTAGGGTGCGAGGAACTCCGAATCTGGTGACGATGTTCTTCCAAATAAATTTCTTGATATCTACGTCTCTAATGTTTGCCAGAGGCTCGGCCTCGACCCATTTTGTGAAATAATCTGTACCGACGACTAGGAACCTTTTGTTCCCCACTGCTTTAGGAAACAGTCCTAGGATATCCAAGCCCCACTGTGCGAACGACCAAGGGCTGGACACCGGGTTTAGGGTCCCTCCCGGTTGATGTATGTTTGGGGCAAACCTCTGGCATTGGTTGCACTTCTTCACGTATTCGTGTGCCTCTTTCTGCATGCTCGGCCACCAATAACCTTGGGTTAAGGCCCTATGGGACAAGGATCTTCCCCCTGTATGGCTCCCGCAAACTCCTTCATGCAACTCCTCTAGGATAAACTCCGTGGCATCTGGGTGTACACATAACAAGTACGGCCCTGAAAATAAGCGCTTATACAATTTCAAATCCTCGGACAGCTAGAATCTAAGAGCCTTTCTTCTAATCTTATCAGCCTCGCTCTTCTCCTCGGGAAGCACGTCGTCCTTTAGAAATAGTATTAGAGGATCCATCCAGCTAGGTCCTGCCCTGACACTATGAACGTGCATCGACCCGGCTTTCACTACTGAGGATCTATGTAGATCTTCCACGAGTATAACACGAGGCAGGCTTTGCGCCGAGGAGGTTGCTAATGTGGCAAGTGAATCAGCATGGGTGTTTCCGCTCCTGGATACATGCATTAAGCTGAAGAAGTTAAATCGCGCCTGCCCCCGCTGAGCTTGGGCTAGGTACTCTTGCATTCTTCCATCTCTCGCCACCAACTCTCCATTCACTTGTCCCACAACAAGTCTTGAGTCCAAGAACATCTGTATGGATTTCTCGCCCAGTTTCTCCACCATAGACATTCCTTCTAGCAGGGCCTCGTATTTTGCCTCGTTATTCGTGGCCGAGAAGCCTAGTCTCAACGATTTTTTGATTGCAATCCCCTCAGGGGAAATGAGGACGAGCCCCACCCCAGAGCCCCTTTGATTGGCTGCGCCATCCACATATGCCTTCCAATAGGAGGGGCTCTGCTGGGAGATTGCGCCAACCGATTTTTCATCCATGTGTGGGGTTTCACTCCCTTCTTCTGATGAGGGTTCAGCAAACTCTGCCACCAGGTCCGCAAGAACCTAGCCTTTAATGGCGCTATGAGGCATGTACTTGATGTCGAAGGCCCCAAGAATGGTCCCCCATTTGGTTATTCTCCCTATGTAATCGGCACTTCTGAGTATTGATCTGAGCGGGAGTTGGGTTAGTATAACTACGGTGTGTGCTTGGAAGTAATGGGGAAGCTTTCGCGTCGCTTGTACGATTGCCAGGATTGCCTTTTCTAGGGGGAGGTAACGAATCTCTGCCTCATGCAGCGACTTGCTCACATAGTAGACAGGTCGTTGTGTGCCGTTGTCCTCTCGGATTAGTACCAGGCTCACTGCGTGGGGTGCTACCGCAATATAAGCAAATAGTACCTCGTCGGCCTCAGGACTGGACATGATTGGTGGCCGAGACAAGTACTCCTTAAGCTTCTGGAAAGCTACGACGCATTCTTCAGTCCACTCGAAACCTTTCCACTTGTTTAATAAGAGGAAGAAAGGCCTGCACCTGTCCGCAGAGCGGGAGATAAAACGGTTTAAGGCGGCAATCATACCAGTGAGTTTCTGGACTTCCTTGGGGTTCCGGGGAGGCTGCAGGTTATGAATAGCTTTAATTTGATCGGGACTGACTTCGATACCTCTATGGGTCACCATGTAACCTAAGAATTTTCCCGACCCCACTCCAAATGAACACTTGGACGCGTTCAGGGGCAGCCTGTACTTTCTCAGAATTTCAAAGACATCACCAAGGTCACTGACGTGGTTTGACACCAGCTTGCTCTTCACGACCATGTCGTCTATGTAGACTTCGATGCTTTTACCCATCTGTAGTTCGAACATCCTAGTCATCATCCTCTGGTAGGTATACCCGGCATTCTTCAGGCCAAAGGGCATCACCTTGTAGTGGTAATTTCCAACGAGGGTGACGAAAGCCGTTTTTTCTTGATCCTCGGCAGCCAGGGGTATCTGATGGTAACCCTGGAAGGCGTCCAAAAAACTCATTCGAGGGTGTCCCACCGTAGAATCCACCAATCGGTCTATCCGAGGCATGGGGAAAGGATCCTTCGGGCAGGCCTTATTCAGGTCTGTGAAGTCCACGCAGACCCGCCATTTCCCACTTTTCTTCTTTACCACGACCGTGTTGGCCAGACACACGGGGTAAAATACCTCCTTGATTGCCCTTGCTCTCTTCAACTTCGTAACCTCCTCTCTAACGACGTCCGCATGCTCTTTCGACGGTCGCTGATGAGGTTGCTTCTTGGGTTTTTCCGGCCAGGCTAACATTCAGGTGGTGGCAAATGAAATCTGGATCAACTCCCGGAGCCTCGTAGGCGTCCCATGCAAACACGTCCAAATTCTGTCTGAGAAATTCAATTAGTATTTCCTTCTCTTCGGACGGCAGCTCTGAGCCGACCTGAAAGAATCTTTCCGGATCGGAGGCCATAAGAACTTTCTCTAACTCCTCACAACTCGCTCCCTCGGCAGGTCCCTCGCTACACGAGGCCACGGTCGGGGTTGTTAATTGCTATAGGCCATTCTCCGCTGAGGCGGAGGGTTCAGTACTCGGTCGTCGCGAGATGGCGGACACCATGCATTGCCGGGCCATGACTTGGTCTCCTACTATTTCTTTCACTAGACCCTCGGACGGATACTTCACCTTTTGGTGTAAGGTTGATGACACAGCCCCTAGAGCATGAAGCCATGGTCTGGCTACGATGGCGGTGTAGGGGGAGTAAGCATCTACTACTATAAAGTCAACCTCCACTAAGTCCGAGCCCGTTTGTATAGGCAGCCTAATCAGGCCTTTCAGAGTAACGGTTTTTCCCTCGAAACTTACTAAAGGGGAGTCGTATGCCATCAGGTCTTCTGGTTTTAGCTTCAACCCCTTGTACAAGTCCGGGTACATTACTTCCACGGCGCTGTCCTGATCGACTAGCACCCTCTTTACGTCATACCCCCCAATCCTGATCGTGACGACTAGAGCATCATCGTGGGGCTAGAGGGTTCCCAGTTTGTCCTCATCCGAGAATCCGATTAGGGGTGTGGCTATCCCTCTAGCCCTTTTGGGCTCTCGGATGTCAGCTTCAGCGAGCAGTCGGCCCACCGACATCACTTTGAAAGGCTGAGAGCCGGTTCTCCCTGGTATGGCAAGAATGACATTTATCGTGCCAATGGGCGGTCTCAATGTACTTTGCCTTGTTTCGACGTTTGACTGCTCCTGCCATTCAGCGGGATGATGCAAGAGGTGTCTCAGTTTTCCCTCTCGGACCAATCGGTCCAAGTGGTATTTCAAATTTTTGCAGTTATCGGTAGTGTGGCCCGGCTCTTGGTGATATTCGCAAAACAGATTCTGGTTTCGTTTAGTGGGGTTGCCTGCCATCCTGCTCGGCCATTGAAAGAACGGTTCGTTCTTCACGTTCTCTAGGATCTTGTGTAATGGTTCTCGGAACACAGCATGGACTGCCTGTGCTCCTGTGGATCCTGATTGCTTCGAGTAATCCCTTCTCGGCCGGTTGCTGTTGTTAAAACGGTCCGACCTGAAGTCCTTCCTCTCCTGAGGAACAACCTTCGCTTTTCCCTTCCCTGTCTGCTGGTCCTCTTCGACCCTTTTGTATTTGTCAATTCGATCCATGAGCAGGCGCACGCTGGTGACTAGTTTTCCAGTCAAGGACTTTCTTAAGCCGTGCTCTGTCGGCAAGCCCCTCTTAAAAGTGCTGATGGCGACATCATCGTAATTTCCCTCTATCTCGTTATACATCTCCCAATACCTATCCGAGTAGGCCCTGAGGGTTTCGCCTTCTCGCATGGACAAAGACAGGAGGGAATCTAAGGGCCGAGGAACCCTGGTGCTCATTATGAAACGAGAACCGAAAACTTGAGTCAATTGTTTAAAAGAGTTTATGGAGTTTGGCTTGAGGCCATCAAACCATCTCATCACCATGGGTCCCAAGCTGGATGGGAATACCTTGCACATCAACGCCTCGTCCCTGGAGTGGACGGCCATTCTCTGGTTAAACTGGCTTACGTGCTCTACTGGGTCCGTGCGACCATTATATATAGCAAAGGCAGGTTGGTGGAATCGCCGAGGAAGCTCGGCCTCCTCTATCCTTCGCATGAAGGGTGACTGGGAGATACGGTCCAGAGCCTTACTCATGGCATCATTTGCTAGGCCCTGGTAAGATGGGCTTTTGTGGCTGCGTTTGTGAGACTGCTCTTCCTCATAGGAGAAAGTTTCACTTGGCGGGGTTCTCGATCTTTGTCTGTACTCATTGTCCTCCTCAACGCTAGTGTCCGAACTAGGGGAAGGACGCCTTCGTTGCGCTTGACGTAATTTTTTCTTCAAGTCGTCTATTTCTTGCTGTAGAGCCTTGTTATCGTTTCGCTTTTGGGATGCGTGACCTTTGCCTTTCAGGCGACTTCTGCTCGTGTGAGAGGTGTTTACACTACCCTCTCGTTGCCTGTCTTGATCTTTCTCTCGTTCTAGGTTCAAGAAGTTGTCCTGCCGTTGGGAGCCTGCATGTCCCGCTTGGCGCGGAACTGATCCTTCCATCTCTAACGGTCTTACTTGTTGAGGCACAAATTCTTCCCACAGACGGCGCCAATTGTAAGGTCCCAATTTGGGGTCCAGGCCCAACAGGTATGTGATTCTGGCCCAAGGAATCCAAAACAATGAATTTTTAGAGAAGTGGGTTACAGAACTAGGCCTTGACAGAGTGCACGCTAATGAATGTTGGGCCACGCAACAATCGTAAACAGGAAAACCTTCTTTATGTCCGTTTGATGTATGGTCCGAGGAGACGTGGGAGATATATCTCAGTCCTTGCTTAATGGTTCTGGTTCTTCCCTTCTTTCTCTGTCTTAAATTCTTCCTCCTTTTTTGTCGTCCCCCTTTTCATGGGGAGTCTTCCCTCTTATATAGCCCCTTTTAAGTCATTAGGACTCTACACTTGTTGGTCATCTGGGCCTTCACCTACGTGTCCATCCCATCGGACATCTCCCCCACCTTTTTGTGAGTTGCGGTAGCCAAGGTAACACTGTTCACAAGTCCCCTCCCCATTAATGCGGCCGGAAAAGTAGCTGCTATGCATTTAATGTGGCTGCCTGTAGCCTCTCACTTGGCATCATACACTGTCACCCCTCTTATGGGCTTGGGGGACTCATCCCTGTTACCAACATTCGCTGGAGTGAGTTCTCATAGCTGGCAGAAGGCATGTTCGAGCCATATTTGATACGTCCGAGGAGACTTTTCTCCTCGGACCGGCCCTTAAATGACTGTGGACCCACGAAAATTGGGCTTGGAGCCTTTAGCATACCTACACCTTCTTCTCGGACACGGTAAATCTTCCCATACTGGGCCCAAGGCCCATTGTATGACCTTGGGCCTCTGCCCCTACAGTTGATATGACCAATCTCTTATTGGTTTCATCTAAGCCTATTTTATAATCACTCACCACATCAGTAGTTTATAAAATCTTTTGTAAAATAATTTGTGTCTCTAGTATTATTCATACTAACTATCTGTCGTTATGCATTAATTATTTATATTAAATGAATTTATATGATTATTTATGAGTAATGTTACAGATACAAACTATTTTACAACATTTTTACAAAATGCTGATATGGCTTTAGTATTTTTCAAATAGTTATTGCAAGTAAAAATGTGATGTTAGTGATGAGTCCATATTAGAACTAGTAAGAATTTGCCACATCCGCAGTTTGTAAAAATATTGTAAAATAGTTTGTGTCAGTAGCATTACTCATTATTTATATAAGAAACTAATTTTATCTTTAATAATAATAATAGATTAAGAATATAAAAAATTTCCTGTTTAGTAGTTTTGACAACAATTAACACAAAAGTTATAAAAAAATTATATATTCGTGAATTCACTAAACTTAATCTTAATCATTTAGATTTCCTAACTTCTTATAGTGATATGTGTGTGTTGAACCAACATTAAAGTATTTATTTTATGTAATTAAAAAGCGTACAATAGGATTATTACATTTATTTTGTTATATGAATTATTTTAAGTGATGCCTTAATTATATAAATATAATTAAATTTTGAAGTCATTTTTTCTAAGATTTATATGAGAAACAATTGATTTGAAATATGGTATTCTTGCCCAAATTTAGTTCCTTTCGCAACAATTGAAACAAAGTCCAACAAAAGAAAAAAAAAATTTAATGATACACAATCAAGAAGGTAAAAAAAAAAAAAAAAAAATAAAATAAAATAAAAACCAATTGAAGGATATTTGTCTTTTTTTTTATTTATTTTTTATTTTTTATATCAAAATGATAATTGCATTCTTGAATAGGCATGAAACATGCCCGTCTATGTAAGTCATTATATCATGAAACTTTTAAATTTGTATATACATATAGTATGATCAAATCATTACATTACTCTTATTATCTTTCTATTTTGTCTATGAAATAAAATAAGAAATATTACAAATTTTCACAGATAAAATTATTGAAATATTGGAGGAAATTAATAACAAGTTAGTGACTTGATTATCATAAAATATGTCAAAATGCAAACAATTGCCCTTTCAAGAATCACAATGTTTGGAGGAAATGAAAAGTCAGAGAGAAAGAAGGAATGTAACTAACTGTGATTGTGATTAACTTAGTACATAAATTCATCGCCATGTTCTTTATATACAGAATCAGAGAGGAGGGAAATAAAAACTAACAGCTAACGACTTGTACACGTGGATATCAGACTAACTAACTCTTGCAATTCCCATTTCAGCAAGTTGAGAACTTGAAATAGATACATGTTTCATCAACTCTTAACACTTTGTGATTGTAGCTATGAAAGAGTGAGTTTAGAGTCTTAGATGCAAGTGTTTGGTTAGGAACCATAACAACTGTAGCAGCTTGATGCATTTGACCTCCCCTTTAATTATGTGACCATTCAAACCACAATGAGAGCAAATTGGCCAATCCTTATTCTTGGAATTGGAACCACTAGCTGATCCCTATTCTTGGAACTGGAACCCTTACCATAAGAGCTTCCAGTTCTAGTAGCTAGCACAGTAGATTCAACCAAATTTTTTTTCATGCCTACAGATTTTTGTTTTTCCTTTTGTCCTTTTGTTGAACAGACATAGGGCCATGTAAAAGAATTTGCCCTCTGACATTGGAATAACTCTCATTCAAACCCATGAGGAATTAAAGAACATACTATTCTTGAAATATATCATGCATCCTTCAACATAGCACCACATGGACAAGCATGCAAAATTTTATAACTAACCAATGCAAAATTTTATAACTAACCAATTCTTCCTACAAACACTCCAGCTTAGTGAAGTACTCTCCAACAATAAGTGAACCTGGAGTGTTACAACCTAAATCTTTCTTCAATTCAAAAATTCTTGGACCATTTCTTTGAATATATTGCACCTTCAAATCCAGCCAAATGTCATGAGCTCAATCTGAATAGATCTCATTCCACCAAACTTGGAACAAAGGAGAATTAGGATCTGACGGTTTTGCATTGGATTCATCAACAAAGCCTAATTTGTTCTTGGTCATTAATCTACTCCATGTTGGTTGATTTATTGTTGAAAGCAATTGTGAGACCAAAATAGTTCCAGAATTTTCTTCATTGTGAAGAAAATAGAGCTGTCTCTATTGTGAAAAAAATAGGGACTAAAAGGCTGATCCGCAATTGAGGAATAATAAGAAGATTTAGTTGGAATAGGTGGCTGAGAATTCTCACTTGTCACCATGGAAATCCCTCAAAATCAAGAATTAAAGCTTGAAAAGAAAGTAAATGCAACAAATAAAGCAAAGAAAGAAAATTAAAAAAGAATAGCTATCTCATAAATGTGAAAAATGCTCTGATATCATATCATTACAATATTTGGAGAAAAGGAAAAACCAGAGAGAAAAAAGAAATTAAATATAACTAATTGTGATCGTGATTAACTTAGTGCAAAAATACATAGCTATGTCATTTGTATACTGACAGAATTAGAGAGGTGAGAAAGAAAAATTAATAGCTAAAACTTGTACACTTGGATAACAGACCAACTAACTTCCACACCTGTACACTTGCATAACAAACCAACTAACTTCCACATTATTTGTAGGTCAGAAAAACTAATCGTAGCTTAGACAAATGGTGACTTCAACACTTCTTCAACTTCATTTCTGCTACTTTTCTAGCATTTGTACCATCTTAATATGCCCACCAAGCTACCTTAAAGTAGGGGTGTCTAGACTCTAGACCCAACCAGAAATTGTGGAACTGACCAAATCTGACTCATATTTTGCCAGATCTGAAGCTCCCACAGGTCTCCCCTACAAAACCCATGCTGGTGGGTAAAGTGGTGGGTTTCCTTCTCCAAAACCTAAGCCACCCAACCCGACCAATGATAAACATAAACTTTGTCAAATCTAATGAGATCAAAATTTGGCCTAGCTAGTTAAATTCGGTGAGATATTGACTAGATTTAGTGAAATCTTGACCAAATCCAACGAGATCTAGCCAAATCCCTACCAATTTCGATGATTTTTGCCCAAATCCGACTAGTTCCAGCAGAATCTGGCGACCTTACCTACCAACAGACGTTCACCTAAGCTCAAAACCGACTCAACTTGTTGGTGTTGGCAATCGGTGGCAAGTCTCTCCACCTGCCACCCATTGTAAGTGGGTCGCATTCGGGTTGAGTCCAAAACCAAACCAACCCGACCCATGTACACCCCTAGCTTGCACAATACCTTTTTCCTTAAAGTGAAGAAATGGGCTCTATCTTCAGTGCCGGACCCAAAGAATATATATAGATTACCCACAACCAAGCCCATTGGATCATTTTAGCTTCGGTTGGAATTCTATTTAGCTTTGGTTGGAATCCACAACGCCACCCTTTTCTCCAATTTTATTGAAAGTGTGAGCACACACAATGCTGGGATAAAGATCATAAAGCTCTATCGTCCTCTTTCAAGTCGAGTAGATGAAGTCTGCTTTGAATCTCCAAAAGCTTATCCAATTTGGCAAGAGCTCCAAAGCCATGTTTTATCCCTAACAAAAAATGCAACATTGGTCTTAACCTGGCTCATAAGTAATGGTCTACAAAATTACTTATGAACTAACCCCTTATGGATGGTATTAAAGAATGTGTCAAGTCAGAATTGATGGCAACTAAGCATTATAGAAGAAATACCCTAAAATGTCTTTTCAATCTAAAGGAAAAAAAAAAAAAAAAAAATTTAATAGATTTGTAGGTCTCTCACGAGATTACTATCAAATCTCCCTTTCTGCTAATTCTCGAAAAAGATTTATGAAAAACTCCACTGAAGGTGGCCTTTGAAATGGAGAAGTCAATTCCAGTCCATTGTATACTTTTAGCCTGTCTCATAAGTCATAAAATGTTCTAGAAATTGATGATTGTGTTATTTTGGTTCATAAATCCATTCTTTCAACTCTCAAGTTAGCTTTATCAAATGTACCCATTTCACTAGTCAATATGTTTGCTACTCCAGCTAGCTAGCTTGCATTCTATTTTCCATCAAATAATTTAGCTACTTGATCCCCAACCAAAAGAGGAAAAAAGAGTCACATTTCCGTTTTCTCTGCTGTAAACTATTTGACAAGTTTCAGACTACAGTTAGTTTCTTGCCATGCCTCCCTGATGCCATTTGAAACTCAGTGTTCAACCCTTATTTTTGTGGTCTTATTGTTAGGTGCATGATTCTTAAAATTGACAAAACCTGAACACAACATACCCATCTAGAAGCAGACTAGGGCCGGCTCAACAATTTTGGGGGTCTTAGGTGAAAATTTTAAGTAGATCCTTTTTTAAACTTTAAAGTCTAAACTTGCACAAATAAAAATTAATTTGTTACATAGTTCAATAAATTAATATCGCTATTGTAGGGGCTGGGTTTGGATCCTGATCCCAAATGGTAGAAGGATTCAGGTCCAAAGAGCTCAACACAATGAATTTGTAGAGAGTAGGCTTAAAGACTAGGTTTCAATGAATCGAACAACGCGCATAGTGGATTAAAGATAGTAAGAAAGTAAAGAAAATCAAACTCTATGCAAAGAAAACCTTCTTCGGCAAAATCTGAGGAGAGTGGTCCTTAAGTATATTTACAATTTCAGTTTTTGTTGCTACAGTGTTTTCTCTACAGATTTCCCGATCCCCCATCCCTGGAGGATCCCTCACATTATATATCCTCTTTTGGCTGATCCGGGCCAACCATTTGTTGATTATGCAGGCCACTACTCGAATGCTTGTTCCATCAAACGCCCTCCCTAGTCTTTTGTGAGTTGCGGCAATCAAGACAGTACTGCTCATGAGTCTTCTCCACATAAATGAGGCCAAGGGGTTTGGTGAGGTGCAATAAATGTGATGGCAGCTTCCATCTTTCCAATCACGTCAGGACTAACCCACTCTCTGAAGCTCTTCCTGTCCAATGTGGCCTCCCTCTGGTTTTACCGTCCGAGTACATGGACTCCTCAACACGATAATGGCCTTCTCGGCTATGGATATGACACGTGACACTATTACCTTATTCCAATTTCTGTACCCCACAGTTATAATACAAATGAGTTGATATAATATACATCAAATTATTAATTGGTATGATAATTTATAATAATTAATAAAGTAAGAGTTTGTATTAAAAAAAATATGTGATAACTTATTAATTAGTGTGTAGCCGTGTGGCGTGTGGGAGCCAGCTGCGAAGTCAGGACTGAGGAGTGTGAACTATGAGGTTAGCTTGATTTGCCGTGGCCCGTGGACAAGACTGTGCAGTGCTATGTGCACTGTACAATCTTGTCAAGCTGTCTACACTGTCATTGTATAATGTTCTGCATTTTAAGATACAATGTGACATTTTTAATGCATTTTATTGATATAAAAAAACTTTAAAATAAATTTTTGTAATTAAAATATAAAAATTAATATATTATATATATATATATTTTTTTTTACAAGTGGGGACCTTAAGTAGTTACATCAATTACATCTCTTGGTCACTCGGCCTGAAGCAGACAATCAATACACATATTTATATCCAAAACCTGGCATTACACCTGTAGATGGTCAAGCCATGCAACACTAGCGCAAAGAGCAAGCCTGGCCAAAGTTGCTTATGACGGCAAGTCACCATCATTTCGCCATCATTTCGATAAGGCAAGATTAAGGGGATCGTTATGCCGGTCTCCCCACACCATTAGATCCCTCATCTAGGAAGAAGCGTCGTTCGTATAAAATGGCAGTCTTCTCCACATTTATTGTGCTCCAACAACCTCCCATTACAATTAATGTGAAGTGATATGCTCCCTTCCTCATCTAAAGTGAGTCAAAACATTGAGCTACCCACTTGTCCCCTGAATGACACTAGACAAGTATGACACGTATCAAATTGATGTTGATATTTATCAATGAGTCGCAGGAAGCACACAATATTGTAGGCAAAGAAACAATCTTCAAGTTAATTCTTCATTTCTTTAAACAGCTATTAATTCATCTTCAATTTTTACCTCACGTGCCCCACCTAGAAATACCACTCCTCAAAAACGACGCTCATTTCACAGCCAAATTCCATTACTGAAACAGTGAGATTCAAAGAAAACAGGAAAAAAGAAAAGAAAAGAAGAAAAAATAACAAGGCTTGTAACTTCTGTTTTCACTTCTTGGATGATAACCTCTGGATGCATCTGATGGACAAAGTAAGGAAAATAAGAGCTTGCCTCAGGCTTCCCAGCCCCTCAAGAGCGTAGCACGTGCAACCCGGTTCACCCCCAAAGTGAATGCCCCCATTCTCAGGTTGCAGTCATGAATTTTACACATTGCCTTGATTTCATGGAAAGCCCTCCTCATGTACCTGCTAAGCTCAAAGTTCACCTTCTCTTCATCCCACATGAATCCTTGAATATTCTGCAGCCAAGCAAGATAGAGATATTTAAGCACCAGTAAAAAATCAGCTTAATATGAGTACATACCAAAATATCATAAATCCGTATAGGATTAAGACTTAAATAACAAAAAATATTTTATCATTATATGGAGGACAGCACCAAGAAGAAAAATAATCATGCAGAGGGAGGCGGGTTTTCTGGCAGTTAAATTCACCTGTACCCACTCAAAGTAGCTCACAGTCACACCGCCAGAATTTGCATATATGTCAGGGAGGATAAGAACTCCTTTCCTAGATAAGATCTGCAGAGAAGATATATTTTATGATATAAGTAAATATTTTCCCTTACCAAATTGGTAAAAACAAATCTACACTGTTACCTCATCTGCCTCAGGGTCAGTGGGATGATTTGCACCTTCTATTATGAATTTTGCCTTAACATCAGCAGCATTTTCCCTTGAAATGAGAGATACAAGTAAACCGTAAATGACTTAGATTGTATTTGTTTGAAATAATCAGGATGGTCGAAATACAGAAATGGAAAGTCATAAAATGTTTGATTCTTCATGTCCTAAGGTAGTTATGTAAAATTGCAATTTCTCTGAAAATTTGACAAACAATTCCTCCTAGGTTGTATGATACAAAAGATAGAATTAATGTTGATCAGCAGCCTGATTGTAATAAAAAAGCAGATTACATACTTGTTGAGAACTCCACCTAAGGCACACGGGATTAGGACATCACATTCACATACAAGCAAGTCATTTGGGTCCATAGAATCTCCTCCCTTAAAATCCTTTAAAGTTCCATTGTCATCTTTGTATTTCAGCAGAGCTGGGATATCGATTCCATTTGGGTTTTTAAGTGCACCTGTGATGTCACTAACAGCAACAACCTTGCCTCCTCTCTCATGAATAAACTTTGCTGCCCATGAGCCCACATTTCCAAAACCCTGCAAGTAGTTTTCAGTACAAAAATTTAACTAAAACAGAATGGTTATTCATGTAATCTGCCTAGCCCCCAAAAAGGCAGGTTTACTTGTGACATTCATGCTACCTGTAGAGCAAACTTCATATCAGAGATTGATTTCCCATTTTCAGTGAGTAAAGCCTCTGTTGCAAAAACCACTCCAAGTCCTGTTGCAGCCTCCCTTCCTAGTGAACCTCCAAGATCCTTAAATGGTAAAAAGGACCCAAAAAAAAATTCAATTCCGTATGTCCTTAATTTAAATTGGCCACTTTTTTTATATTTCTCTTTTACTTACAATAGGTTTTCCTGTCACAACTGCGGGCGAATGCCCATGAAACTTTGAGTACTCATCAAGAATCCATGCCATTGTCTGTACAATTTGAAAATTAGTAAGCATTTTATGATAATCAAAACTCATTTAGTCACGGGACTGGAAACAAGATACCTGTGCATTAGTTCCCATGTCAGGGGCAGGAACATCCCTGTGAATTCCAATAAGATCATGGATCTTCTGAGTGAACACACGAGTCAAACGTTCTAATTCACTAATACTCAAGTCCCTCGGGTTACATCCAATCCCACCCTTTGCTCCACCATATGGAATGTCTGCTACAGCTGTCTTCCATGTCATTAGTTGAGCCAGAGCATTCACTTCATCTGGGTCAACCTTACACAGGAGAATTTGAAAGTTCAGTACTCAATAGAGCTTATAAAAACTTGCAAGATAAGTGAGCTATTTTATGCCAACCTATAAGTATAGTCCCAGGAAATAACCTTGAATTCAAGCCATAATGGAGAGTTTTCTAAAGGAAACCATGATGGGTCTTAGTTATACTAAGCATCAGTTTCCTAGTTGGTTGTACAATAAATTAGAGGACTCTACGTGCTTATTAAGATTATTATTATTTATTTCCTCTTAACGTAAACAGAGAATAATATATGAAATCTGAAACATGTAATAATTTAGATGACAAACAACATCTGACATATTAAATTGTAATTTATAAGCATCAGGCAGCTTGTTCAAACAGTTGAGGGAATGTTCGGAAATCCCTTTGATCCCTTCCTTGATGGCCCCATGCCAGTTATTGATAACAATTTGTCCTGCATCTTCCTCTGAAATTTCAGGTGTATCAATTCTATTCTCCACGGTTTCATTTGGTAAGCAAAGAACAGACAATTGATGCTGTCTCTCATACATCAAGATATTAGACAGCTTATATATATCATTTTTAGCGCTGAAAAACAATGAAATGGAACAAGGAAATGTTGCACACTAAAACTTAATTTGGGCTCCCTGTCTACACTTCACAACTACAAAGCAGAGTTGATACCAAGATTTTTCTACAGATATAACTTATTGCCATGACCAACCTGAAATAGAACCAAACAACTATAAATGAATGCTCTAGTTTTATAATCTTTTATAAGCATTAATCTAAGTTTATAATAAGTCACAAGATCATTCAAACGAATTGAAGACATACAAATAATAATGGAAAAAGCATATGACGAAAAAAATTTACATGGTGCATTTTCATATAACCCTAAAATGATTAGAAAGCTTTGAGCCCCACCTCCCCCAACCCACCATATACCAATCAAAAAAAAAAATTCCAGAAATCAACCATATCAGAATGTATAGTATCTAGGCTTCTAGGGTAATATGATTTGTTCATAATATAGTTGAACATATGTTGTTTTTATCCACCTTGTGTAACATTTGTTTCTCAACAACCTCATGACTTCTTGTAACACTTTCAATGTCACCTAGATTGCTTCTCTGGTCCTACTTACTGGAACCCACAAGTGCTATCCTGTTCATATCCATAAATTCAGGACATACTTGACCACTAATATAAAATATTTATAAGTCATGTCCTCAAATGAAAACTCAGAAATTTTTAATACACTTTTAGTTTGGGTCTGATTTAAAGGATTATTGCTCAATCTAATCTGCATTGATACAGACAATTACTAGAATAGGAAAAACCAAGAAAAAAACTACAGTTGTACATAATAAAACCACGAAACAGCAAAATAACACATGATTTACCAAACTTACAAGCTCGCACAAATTTACAATAAAATTTAGCTACCATATCATGTAAACACTATTAATATCATTATAGAAGTGCATATAAGAATGAAATCTTCTTCGTCCTCAGTGAACAAGCTAGTGCCACAGCATATGAATACCGTCTAATGTAATCAAACAATCAGGTGCTACAATATGATTTGAATCATCTGCACAAACAAACCATTAGCTTTGGATATCCTAATTTACTTTTTAAGTTACCAGTAAATCTTTTGTTCACATTACATTGTTACATTAAGAAGTTATGAACTTCAATTTTCCAGTTTTATGTTTGTCAATCATGACAGATAAAAAAAAAAAAATCCTCTTCATTACATCAAGTCTGGTACAGAATATGGAGATAAATTACTGAAACATTTCAATCAAGCAAGCCATTGGTATAATAACTGTGTAAATCAAGGTTAATTACTTGATTAAGTAAGAAAAGTTGAAACTAAATTCAGATATTGTAAGGTTGAAATTTTTTCAACCATCTAATTGGCTTTATTCCGTGCCAAATTTGCTTGTATTTCAGCATTTAGTAACCATGTATTTAGGTAGGCTTGTTGTAAGGGTAGTGAGTGAGATAGAGTGAAGATTGCTCAAGAGTGTGCAAGAAAACAGAGACTCGCGGCTGGGTCTCGCGGGTGACTCGCGGCTTCAAGCCGCCAGACGCAGCACACGTGCCAAGCATACCGGAAGGTGAACAGTCATGCCAGCTGGAGCACTACAGGACAAAACAGGACAACTGGCCATACGGTTAACTCGCGACTGGATCTCGCGACTCAGTCAAGCCGATAGGTCAAGCCGCGAACCAGCCCTGTTTTGAAAAAAAACCTGACGTTTCACATTCCTCTCTCACCTCAGTATAAATACCCCGTTTACCCACAAATGAGAGAGAGCTTCCAGAGAGAATTTTGAGAGAGAAACCCTAGAGCAAAACAAGATTGAACCATCTACAATCTTAACATTAGAGTCTCTTCAAATTCCTTAACTCTCTTCCTCTCCATTGCTAAATCCTTGAGAGGCCTTTTTACCAAAACTTTGTTCTCACCATATCCATTACTGTGAGAGGGTTGTTTGGTGTTCTGGGAAGCAGTTAGGATGGAACCAATATTCATTGGTTGATGCTATGGTCTAGTAGCGGAATCCGGGAAGCTAGAAAAGAAATAGGTTCGGCGCAACCTCATTGGAGCAAGAATCTTGGAGGGCTTAGGTACATCGGGTAGATTAGGCTTGGAGGGTCTATTGCTGTTCATGTATTCCAACTACATTTTCTAGTGGATTATTGACCGCTTGGAGGGCGGCGGAGAGGTTTTACGCCGAGGGCTTCGGTTTCCTCTTCGATAACACATCGCGTGTTGTCCTTGTGTTTGCATCTTCCTTCCCTTTATCTTTGCCTTTTATTTCCTGCTGTGGATGTGACTTTAATTGGCTTAGATTGTTTACCAATTCTGTGTTATGCTTTAGTTCATGTTCCGCACATTAATTGTTTGATTTAAAGCTTAAATTGGTAATTTGTTTTTTGGGGGTCTAAACGTTCAAGGGTGTTTTTACACATATTTGAATTTTCAGATATAATCATCAAAATTCTAGTCATTAAGGTTGATCTAACTGAAACTAATTTAAACCCTGTTATTTTTAACCTGACGTGTTTCAAAAGACCACAAATATGAGTTTCATAATCCATTTTTGCTTGACCATGCATAAACTCAAACAGTAAGAATCCAGATTCCACATAATATTACCCAAAAAATAAAAGATTCCACATCACAAAGCAAATGGTCCAAACAACAACCTGCAGCCGTACATTTATCTTAAACAGATAAAAGAATTGAACTTGACCGAAACCCAAAACCCAAAATCCCAAATCAAAATAGCTTCAACATGCATAATCATCTCAATAATGAAAAAGAACACAAAAAATGAAGATAACCTCAGGATGGTAACGGATTCCGCCTTTCATTGGGCCACGAGCATTGTCATGTTGCACTCTAAATCCAACATAGGAAGCCAGAGTCCCATCATCCTTTGGAATCGTACATTCAACCTGCAAAGATCAAACACTTCAAACAATAACAAAGCACACACAGAGTCAAACACTAACAGTAACAGTGTAGAAATAATTGATTGTTACTTTGATTTCTCTGAAGGGTATGAGAAGGCTCTTTTCAAGCTTGGGATCCAAGCCAAGAATGCGAGCTGCATGGCGAAAGTTGCGGTTGGTGGCTGCAAGGGCGTTCATGGCTGCCTCACCTAACAAAGTAAAGTAGTAAACCCAATGAAACACTGAGGACCCAGAAACTGAAATGGCATCTAAATCCCAAAAACCAAATGTAAAGAAAACAAAACTGGGTGTTACTGATATGGGTAGGTGAATCTGAGGCCAGATTTTTTTTTTTTTTTGATAAGGAGGCACAGATATTAAGGGAGAATAGCTTATATAGCCTTATATAGAATTGATTTTTCAAACTTAATGCATGCAAAATGACAAAGTGTGTGTTTGGATAGAACTTATTTTGCTGAAACTGAAAACTGAAAATACTGTAACAAAATAATTTTTAAATGTGTGAATAGTACTGTGGGACCTATTTTTAATGAAAAAATTGATAAAAAATGAAATTTGTGGGTCTGTGAACAGTACACGAACCCACTAATAGACAGAAATGTAAAAAAACACGGCCAAACAGTACTTCACTGTTGTACTTGTCCCATGAAACGCGTGTAGAAAAAAAAAAAAAAAAAAAAAAAAAAAAGCAAAACGCAAAAGCAAAACTCAAACGTGGATCCACATTCGCCCAAAGTGGACTTTGGAGGTTGGAACATTGACGCTGACACTAATCAGTCTAATCTGACTCAATTTCCATTTGTGGAAGAAGACATTCAATTTGAAATGACTCATATAACTCCCGTGGATTGGGGGATGTTTTGGGAAATTTATCCATAACATCAAGCCCTCACGTTGTTGTTCAAACTACAAATACGTGGTGCATGTATCATGAATATTTGAATAATACAGGGCAAAAGATAACGGATGTATAAACTATAAACGGATCTCCTAAAAGAATTGGTTTAAAAAATATATTTAAAATATTTTTATAAACGAAGAAAAAAAACTATTTTTTATAATTTTCATAAAAATTGTGTCAAAATTTTTCTAAAATTGTTTATTAATAAAAGTGCCATGAAACTTCTCTAAGGGCAAAGCCATAAATTTTTCTGGAAGGGGCCAAGTTAAATCTATCATTAAATTCTAGTATCCTTAATTATATAAATATAAATGTGTATGACTTTATTTTTGGAAAAAAAAATGGTTAAAGAGATTTACTTATATATTTTTTATAAACTTTTACTTTAAATGCTCTTCAAATTAATGGCTTATACTATAGGACAAAAGGTCAATGTTAAAAGGAAGGGTTTGACTTACCTCCAGCATTTTTTAAACTAGATATGTCCTTTTATTTTAAATATACAATAACAAGTGATAATGCGTTTTAATCTTCACTTTTTATTTAGTTAGTAGGTGATGTGACAGTCTCTCATTAAAAGAAAAAGAGATTCCAGTTAAAAAAATACTTGAGGTAAATCACACCCTAAAAGAAAAATAAATGAGACAACAATAAATTAAAGAGTATTTATACTTTTTAAAAAATCATTACCTAAAATTTATTCAAATTTTTGAATTTTTGACAAAAAGATAGAAGGGGAGGGTATTTTTGGAAAAGTAAAGGGCCTTGGCCCCACTCTCCACCCCTGCCGAATAACACCCATTAATAGGACCTATAATACAATACCTGAAGACATGTATTACACACATATTAACACAATTTTTTTAATAATTCAAACGTCTCCTATGAATACAATATGAAGTGCCAAAAAATTAATTAAGCATTTGATCCACAAAGCTCATAACATTATTTTTATTTGATATGTTTGAGTTAGAATTTATTGTCAAACTTAACACAATTTTGCTAGTTGTTGTTGTTGTTTTTTTTTTTTTTTTTTTTTTGAGAAGGTGCTAATTGTTTTCTTGACAATTGTTTCCTAGCTCATGTTTTGGTCTTTATATGGCATTGTGAACTCCAGGTCCAGGGCATAGAATAAACAAAAAAAGTTATTGGTTATGCAATTATTTTATTTATTCTAGAATAAATAAAATAAATTGTATAACCAATAACTTTATGGTTATTTTTAATTTTTAACCCAACAATAATATTTGTGAATGAAAGAAGTGGGTTTTTGTTTTCTCAATTTATGGGAGGGGAAAAAGCCTAATACCTTAATTCTTTAATCCTATTATAACAAAGAGTTTATCGCTATAATTATGGTCGGTATGTTACTACTCAACGCAAAAGGGTACTTCATATAGAAATAGCAAGATTCTGATTGAGTCAGCGAACAAAGAAAGATTCTTTATCCATAAATAATAAATAAATAAATAAGATTTTTTTTTTTTTTTTTGATAACAAAGAAAGATTCTAATTGATTTGATGAGTTCTAACTTTTGCACAAGATATCGTTAAAAGATATGATAAGTTTCTTTTTGTTCTTTTTTTTTTTTTAATTGCGTAGTCTGATTCTAATTGATAATTAAATCAATGTACCTGTGCCAGACACAATTCCTTCTCTACGGACAAACATTTGGGCAGGAAAAAAATGATTTACCTTTTTCATCTTGAGATGTTATAAAGGCCTCCATCCTCCTTGAAAAGCTAGATTTCAATAGAAAGGCCGAAATCCTCGTGATTTTGCTCAAGAGTTTTTTTTTTTTTTTTTTTTTTGATGGGAAATACTTTAACTTTATTAAAGCAAAGGGACAAGTTACATTCTGTCATGCAAACAGGCATGCTCTATCCAGTGGCGATTCCAGGAAATTTTTTCAGGGTGTTCCTCAATAAGCATAAATTACACAATCTAATAAAAAGAAAATTTTTTCAGGGTTTTCTTATCAAATATTTGTCCATAATTCTAGCAAAAGAATAAACAAAAAACTATAAGTTTATTTGAAATATTAATAAAATTATTAATTATTGTTGTTTAGTTGTTTTATTAATTTGTTTGTCTTTTATAAACTATAATTTGTTACATTATTGTTTCATTAATTATAAAATTATTAATTATTATTTAGCCTAACATAATTTAATTTATTTGTCTTTTATAATGCATTGGTTAATTATACTGTTTTAATTATTGTTGTTTTAATTATTGTTGTTTAGCGTAACAATAAACTATATTACTTTAATTTATTTGTTATTAATTATATTACTTTAATTTGTTATATTGTTTAGTTCCTTGTGCACATTACACTAAAAGAGCTAAACATTATACATCTCATGTGCAGTATAATAAAAGCAGTGTAATGTGCAACACATTACACTGCTTTAATTATCATTTACTGCCCGGCCCCATGTGCCCACTGCCCATCAGCCCATTTATCCCTACCCCACTCAACGGACAAGCACAAATCATCCCCCAATCACAACCTATCAATAAGAAAATTTCACAATCACAATACATATTACTAATCAACAACACACACTGAGTCACTGCCCAACAGACAAAAGCAACGAATAAAGCTATAAGATAAAGCCAAAAAAACAGACAAAAAACAAAATAAAGTTAAAAGTAAAGATTGGTTCCCAAAAAAAAAAAAAAAGAAAGAGTAAAGATTCGGCAGCCCAGCCAATCAGATTATTCCAGTTCAAAAGAGAGAGAGAGAGAGAGAGAGAGAGTTACTGACTTAAAGACTAGAATAAAGAGAGAGAGAGGCATCAGACTTTTTCATTTCATCATTTCATGGTTTTCATTTCAGTGAGAGAGAGAGAGAGAGTCAGAGAGAAAAAGGGGGAGAAATACCTTGAGGCCGACTGGCCGAGCACCGGAACAGCTGAGACGGTGAGACCGTTCTGATCTGCGACGACGAGCAAGCGACGACGGGCCAGCGACGAGCGACGACGGCGGGCGACGAGCGACGACGACGGGCGAGCGAGGGACGACGACTAGACGAGGAGCAGCGGAGGTCACGGAGCGAGCTGCGCCTGCGAGCAGTGGCGGCGCCACCGTGGGTTTGGTTTGCTCTGGGTTTGGGGTTTCTTTTTTGCTCTGTATTTTGTTTCTCTTTTGCTCTGTATTTGGTTTGTTTTTTTTTTTTTTTGATAAACGCCTCTGTATTGCAGTGCTGGGTAATAGGGTTTGATTTGCTTTTGCTTTGTATAGAGTATAGACTGTCTTGATCTCTGCCAACGACGTGACCGTGGTTTGATTTCTGATTTGCTCTGTTATATATATATATATATATATATATATATATATATATTTTTTTTTTTTTTTTTTTTTTTGGGTGAGAATCCATGGGTTTTGCTACCTCCGTATTATGTTGGGCTTTCCGGGTTTGCCGTGGGCTTGGCTTGCCGTGGGCAGTGGGCTTGGCTCTGTTAACAATTTTTTTTTTTTTTTCAGATTTTAGTTCAAATTTTTTTTTGGGGTTTTTTTTGGCTTGAAAGTAGGACAGATAAATTTTTTTTTTAATTATTTAATTTGAGGGTATTCCTAATTTTTTGATTGAGGGTGTTCCTAATTTTGGGATGAGGGTGTTCCTAGCATAGATGAAATATAAATTTTTTTTTTTTTTTTTTAATTTTTTTCAGGTCAGGGTGTTCCTGGGAACACCCTAACCTGTACGTGGCGCCGCCACTGGCTCTATCAGACTAGGAGTTTCCTCTAGCCATGCAACATAATCCTCAACATATTTAGCGTGTTGAGCGAGTAAATGAGCAGGGACATTTCCCTGCCTTTTTGTATGAATAAAACTCCACCGCCTAAAGTGCGAAACTTGGTCCATTATTCTGGCGAGCACTGTGACTACTGAAGCAGGTGGCGAGCTTAGACCTTGCAAGGCGTTGCAAACTATAGTAAAGAATCACTTTCAAACACAGCATCTTTGATACCAACGTCCTTAGCAAAAGCAACTCCCGCTTCTAAAGCTTTTGCTTCAGCTTCTATTGCACCCAATGGCCATCTCCACTTCTTGCTCAAAGCTGCGACCACTTCCCCGTCACCGTCCCTGATTAAGACTCCAGCTCCTGCTTGCTTCCTGTCCGAGAAAACCGCACCATCAATATTCACTTTATAGTATCCTTGAGGTGGGGGTTGCCAAGAGACCACAGGCACGGGTTCAGCTTGGTGCTCTGTTTTTGCTTCATTCGCAGACCGAAATTCTTCCACCAGGTGCAAGGCATTTCGGATTACTGTTCTACTTGCTTTTCCTTTACCTCCCATTCGCAGGTCATTCCTATTCTTCCATATACCCCAGCAAACTGTCATAAATTGCTCCATTTGTCCAGGCCGAAAATGGTCACACCTCTGTAGGTTCTCAACCACATCCAAGAAATTCCATTGCGGCGAGATGTCAAACGGCACTGTGAATTTACTGTTCTTCCACACTTCTTTGGCATGGTCACAACACCACAATAAGCGACAGACCGTTTCCTCACTTTGTCCACAGAGCTCACAAATTCCATCTGGTGTAATTTTCCTCTTCGCCAAGTTGGATTTCGTGGCTAAAATACCCCGACCTGCCTTCCATGCAAAATGTTTAATTTTCTGTGGGATTTTCAAGAGCCATATTGACTTCCAAATTTTTCTCCTTGTTGACTCGTCTGAACAGTCAGCCGTATTGGCATGTGTTTTCTCTTCCATCGCTAGTGCATAGGCGCTTTTGACTGTAAACTTCCCATTCTTATTTTCAGCCCAGATCAGCCTGTCATGAGTGTTGCTTGAACTCAGAGGGATACCTAGAATTGCATCTCTATCCTCAGGAAGAAACCACGTGTTAAGCTTGTCAAAATCCCATTCGCCTGTTACTCTGTTTATGAGCTCACAAACCAGAGTATTAGAGGAGTTGGGCTTTTCCTTTGTAATCAACTTGTACGTGCATGGTCCAGTTGGGCTTTTCCTTTGTAATCAACTTAGACGTGCATGATCGAGGGATCCATTTATCTTGCCATATCCTAATCTTGTTACCATTTCCTACCTGCCAACATATGCCTCTTCGAACAATGCTCTGTGCCGTCATTAAGCTTCTCCATGCATATGATGGATTTTGGCCCATTGTCGCCTCTGTAAAACTGCAGTGAGGGAAATATTTCGCTTTGTAAACTCGACTAAACAGAGAGTTGGAGTTGGTAGAAGCCGCCAGCCTTGTTTGGCTAGGAGAGCCAAATTGAAACTTCCCAAGTCTCTAAAGCCAAGGCCACCCCTGTCTTTTGGCAAGCACATCGTGTCCCAATTCAACCACGCTATTTTCTTCTCATTCCCGGTCTGTTCCCCACCAGAATTGTTTGATCACACTAGTAAGCTCATCACATAACTTCTTGGGCAGCAGAAAACAACTCATGGTGTAAGAAGGCACGGCTTGGGCTACTGACTTGATCAGAATTTCCTTCCCAGCAGGCGTCAATATTTTTTCCTTCCATCCTGATACTTTGTTAGCCACTCTCTGTTTGAGTTATGCAAAGGTATTGTTCTTAGTTCTTCCCACCAATGATGGCAAACCCAGATAAACTTCATGAGGTTTAATGATTTGTGCACTGAACATAGTTTTCACCCTTTTCTTTATTCTTTCGTCAGTGTTTGGGCTGAAATACAGGGAAGTTTTGTGGCAGTTTAACTGTTGGCCAAAGGATACTTCATAGATCTTGAGAATTCTTTGAAATTCCATAGCTTCACTTTCTGTTGCTCTTCCAAATATCAAGCTGTCATCGGCGAAGAATAAATGGGAAATTCTAGGCCCATTAGCTGAGGCAGCCACCCCTTTAATAGCATTTCTTTGTGCCACACGGGTAAGTAAGGTAGACAAGCCCTCGGCGCACAGGAGGAAGAGATAAGGCGATAACGGGTCGCCTTGTCTCAGCCCTCGGGTTGGTTGGATAGAGCCATATGGTTGCCCATTGATTCGAACTGCATATTTCACTGAAGAAACGCACCTCATCACAATGCTGATCCACTTCTCATGGAAGCCGAGCTTCTATATAACTTGATTCAAACATTCCCATTCCACCCTATCATATGCCTTGCTCATATCTAATTTTATAGCCATAAGCTCACATTTACCCTTCTTCTTTTTGCTAATATGGTTCATCATCTCATGTGCCACCAAAACATTGTCTGTGATGAGACGTTCCGCCACAAAAGCACTTTGGTTCTCTCCAATGATTTCCTGCAACACTAGTTTCATCCTGTTCGCCACAACTTTGGAAGCAATTTTGTAAGCCACATTACATAAAGAAATTGGTCTATAATTAGTTACTTTTTCCGGGTTCTTGGTTTTTGGAATAAGCACAATGTGGGTGTCATGGAATTTGGGAGGGGACATATCATGGTTAAGAAAATCAAGGACAGTGCTAATGACAATGGATTTAACAGTGGGCCAAAAATGATGATAAAATAAAGGTGGTATACTGTCTGGTCCAGGAGCTGTTAAGGGTTGCATTTGCTTAAGTGCCTTCTCCACCTCCATAGCATGAAAAGCTTGTGTGAGAGTAGAATTCATTCTCTCAGTGACCTTGGAGTGGACAGCATCAATCAATTCTTGCTCCACTCTCGGCCTTGAGGTAGTGAATAGCTCCTCAAAATAACTCACAAAGGCCTGCCCAATTTGGTCAACATCCTCCAGCCACCTGTTGTTTGCATCCATAATTCTGCTGATAGAATTCCGTTGGTGCCGGTTTGAGGCCTGTGTGAAAAAAGGTGGTGTTCTTGTCCCCTGCCTTCAGCCAATTATTCCTACTTCTCTGTTGCCACATTTTCTCTTCAATGCCTAGCCACCTATTTAGCTCCATTTTCGTTGCATGAACTGCCTCCAAGTCCATACCAGTTGCCTTCATGTTTTCAAGCATTTGAAGCTTCCTTTGTAAGTCAACAACTTGCTTTCCAACGTGGCCAAAGGTGTGAGTGTTCCACGACCTCAATGACAGTTGACACTCCTCTAGACAAGCTTCAAATGGCCATTGTGAGTGGCTGGTCCGTCCCCTTTCCCAAGCCTCCTCCACCACATTCTTACATCTCTCATCCTCAAGCCACATAGATTTGAAGCGGAACAACCTTGGCTGCCTTTGTTGTCTTCTTGGGATGCTAGTTTCTTTGAGTATTAGAATGCTATGGTCAGATACTGAGTTGGACAGATGGTAAAAGTTTTACTAACGGAAAAGCCCCTGCCCAATTCGTAGACACCAATGCTCTATCAAGTCTTTCTCGCACCCATCCCCGACTTCCTAACCGTCTACTCCACGTGTAATCCGAGCCCACATATCCCAAGTCTCTCAACCTGCTTTTATTAATCACCTCACGAAAACATCTCATCTGCCCCTTCGGTCTAGTGCCGCCGCCAACCTTTTCCTTAGCATACATTATTTCATTAAAGTCTCCCATGCACACCCACGGTAAGTTACTCCGACGACTGAGACTTTCCAACAGTGTCCATGACTCTCCCCTTTTTCTGGTCTCCGAATGGCCATAAAACTCGGTAAACCGCCACTGCTTCAGTCCCTGTTCTTCATTCACTATTGCATCAATATGCCTTGGGGAGTATGAAAGTATATCAACCTGCAATGGTTTCTTCCACAAAAGAGCCAAACCTCCTGCCCGTCGAATACTCGAAACCACAACTCCTTGCTGCTGTTCTATTTTCTGTTTTATACCATCCATCTCCATAACATCGAACTTAGTCTCCATGAGAAAGACTAAGGTGGGATCTTTCTCCAATACAACCTTTTGGAGTGCATTAACTGTTAGGGGGTTCCCAAGCCCTCTACAATTCCAGCTGATGGCACTCATTGTGTCCGGCGGGGCTGCGCAGTAGCCTCCGCCGATCCCAAGTATTGTGCTAAGAGTTTACCGAGCTCCTTTATCTCACCCTCCACTTTCACCCGCTTCCCATTATCTGCCTTATTTGCTAACTCAGTCAGTGGTGTTCTTGCTCTTCTTTTTATTCCCATATCCATCATCTCATACTCCATGGTTGAAACAACATTGTTAGTATCCCTCTGGTTTTGAGTTTCCTCCTTGTCCGACTTCTTTTCCTTTCCAGCTACCTCTCTATTCTTCTTAATGCTTTGAGCCTTTGGCTGTTTTGTAGAAGACGGCCCCAATCTAAAGGCTGTCCCAGACTCTGTCAAGCCCAATTCATAATTCTTTTCCTGTATGGGCTGAAGGAGAGTGCATTGAAGCCCATTTTCAACGGATTGGGCGTGGGCTGTACCATGTGGCCCACTTGCATGGATATTTTCTTTCCTTCCCATCATGGCTCTCTCCAAGTCTTGGACGTCACTCCTCCATCCAACTCGTGCTTCCTTATTTATCTCTGAGATCATGGCAGGTACATTGCCGTGAATTGCATCATCAATATCTTGAAGCTGTTGTTCAAAATTTGAACCATGCGAAAAAACCGGGTTTGTGATACGTGTATGAGCTGGCCCGTCAATCACGCTAGCCATGCCAGCCCTTAAGTCTGCCACCCCTACCGTCTCCTTTGGTTGCTTGTCGTAGCCACTCACCGATGCCGGCGTTGAAACAGCCCCACCATCCACCTTTCTCTCCGTGTCCCGCCAACTGCCATCCCCAGAGCTGTTTCCTCCATTTTTACCGGTCAGAACCAGTTGTGGCTTTTGGTTTTTATCCTGCGACACACGCAGCCATGAGCCAAATTGTTTCTCCTCTGGGCTTGGTGTATCGTTGCTTCGTATCCACATTAAGCAGTCTCGTTCATCGTGGTCGATCTTTCCGCGCAAATAGCAGAATATTGGAAGCCTCTCATATCTGAAATCCACCCATTTCAGTCCATATTCACCAAGTCGCACCTTACAACCTCGACATAGTGGCATTGAAACATCCAGACTAACCCTTATGTGTAAGTGACTCCCCAAACAAAATCCTTTCTCATTAGCATCCACCTTCTCCACCTCCCCCAAGGTTGCACCGATGCGCATCCCCACTTCCTTGGTCTGACACATAGTGGGCAACCCATGTATCTGGATCTAAAACGGTGATCTATTGAACTGAACATCCTGTACCGCCTCTCCACGCACCAGCTTGTGAAGGAGCAGAAAATATTTGTCAAAACCACGGACTAAGCAACAACACTCTCTCCATATCATCCTTCGATTGGAAGAGGAACATTACCTTATTCTCACCCAAGTCGCTGGCTTCAAAACTGTGTTCCGCTCTCCAAATTGATCTCAATACCCTAACCACTGACTCCATGTTAATCCTACGCTTAGTACAGAATTTCCCAATGAGGACAGGACCGTCCTCTGTCAACGGAACCTGGATTGCAACTTCTGCCTCTTCTCTCACCGATAACTTCAATCTAGCACATCTATCTATAATCTCATCCATATTCTCTGTTGAAGAAGACTGTTGAAAAGCCTATTTCTACCGTTTGCACGGAGAGAAATTTTGCCAATTGGCAACCCTTTTGCTAATACTAGCCCCCTTTTTCACCCCTAGGGTTTCTATAGAAAACCTAGAGAGAAAACCTCCCTAAATTCTAGGAGTTTAATTTTTTATAAAATTCTAGGAGTTTATAGCTGTAAAAGAAAAATAAAAATTGGCTACAAAACTTGTCTGTAACCGAAGATATGTCATATAATTCTCAAAAAAAAAAAAAAAAAGATATGTCATATGTGTTCTTTGCTAAAGAATGCTTAAATAATTGTACACAAATTATTTTAAGAGAGTTTTGTGTATTGCACATGATGAGAACACGTATCATTTTTCTATTGTTAGTTGTAACTTAAGACTACAACAACCAAATTAATTTGTAACTAAACTATATCCATAAAAGAAAAAAATATTACTTTGTTTGATGACCCTAATGCTTTAGTTGAGTTATGTGTACCAAAAAACAAAAAGAAAAAACAAGAGGTCTAATAACACCCTTCTTAAAAAAAAAAAAGAAAAAAAAAAAGGAAATAATGTCTCGTCTATGTTAGAAATATTAGAATGATGGTCTCGTAATCTAATAACAATTTTTTTTAAAAAAAATAGTGAAAAATTATGTTAGTTTATTATGAGTGGGATTTTGTTTTGGGTTGGGGAGGGGGGGAGGGGGTTCTTTTTTTTTTTTTTTGGAGAAAGGGGTATGATTATGAACTTTATTATATCATTAATCAATAATCGGTATATCTCTACACCAAAAGCTTTATATTTTCTTTCTCAAAAAAAAAAAAAAAAAAGCTTTATATTTATGTGGTATGGTCTAATTATTCTACTGAATCTATTTTTTCCTTCCCAATTTGTTAGACCTATTTCAAAATTTGAATTTTTTAAAGAAGCATCATTTAAAGCTTTTTTTTTTTTTTTTTTTGGTATAAAAAGATACAAATTTTCAAAACTATCCTCATTAAATTTTTAAATAAAGTAAGGGACATATTAGGAATTTTATATGTTAATTTTAGAAACAAAATTTTATTTTGAGATATCCCAAAATGGAATATAGGCCAAACAATTTGGGACGGATAGAGTATTAAAGAGAGTTTGAATTTAATTTCCCTTCCAATATAAATTATGTACTCTTGTTTTTTTAAAAATTATTTACTCTTCAATAATAATAATAGTTGAGTTTTAGTTATTCTTAGTATATTATACTACCTAATTTTTTTTTATTGAATTAATTTTATAGAACCTTCACTTCGCTTAGTTCATGTTTATTTGTTTCTCAAAAAAATAAAGGTTCACTATTTATTTATATATTTTTATATTGGGTGTGGCTTACTTTTGGTGTTCTTGTGCATTGGAGAAGATGCGAGCACAATACAAGTCCTAAAACAGCCACATGTCAATTCAGTATACATGAGTGCTAAATAGAATTCAGAAGATAATTGACTCTTTTATATTTTCTATATGCATATCAAATTTCGTACTAATTTCTAAGTACTTTTTGGTGTTTAAACAAATAAAACAAACACTATATAAGTCCAAACTCAATTATCAACCGCCCAAAGGCCAAAAGAAAATCAAGATTCAGGAATGTTTTTGCATAGAGAAAGCTTATTAGGGACAAAACTTTTTGTCAACTTGCTAAATTGGTTTATTAAAAAAAGAAAAAATTGTGCATTAGTTTGAAAAAATTGTATCCGATAGAAGAAGTGCTTTGTAAAATAAGCGGCTGATTGAGCAATCAAGAAGGCTGGCCTTTTGTTTAGGCATTTATTTATTACCATTGAATTTTCCGTTGCAGCTTTTCCGCATGGAACTCAGTGACATTATCAGATACTAATATAAAAAGATGTTCAGCAGCTGTACGTAAGACTAATTAAGGTAAAGAATCCAAATCAAATGCCAATTACCATTAATTAATCCTACTCCACTATGCAAGTTTCATACTATATGTAGTGAGATGGAACTCCATAGAGAATTTGGTGTAACTTTATTTATTTATTTTTAAATAAAATAAATTTTAACTTATAACATTCAGTTCATAATAATTGTTTTTTATTATCATTGAATTTTCATTCTACAATAAAAAACTTTACCAATTAAGTTTAAAAAAAAAAAGTTTAACTACAAAATTGGTTATAGCTTAAGGTTACAAACTCACTTAATAAAATAAATATTACAGCATATTTTGAAAATCTAACTGTTGAATTACATATTCTTTACACCTATAGATAATTAAAATGTGTATTTACTTCATTGTCATATTCAATTAACTAAAAATTTTACATAAATGCAAACTTTGATGCAGTAGAAACCTAAATGAGAGAGTTTTAAGAAACTTGTCACTCGACAGAATCACATACTTTCTCACACGAGCTCTATTATTTTATATATAGATTAATTTGTCGTTCGAATTGGGTATAACAGTGGCTGTTAATTCGTGATTGCCAAGTAAAGCGAAAAGGTATATAGCAAAGTGGCCTCGTAGGTTTTGTTTCGTAGTGTCCTTGATTCTTTGGCTCTAGACTAGAGAGATTCAAACCCCAAAAAATAAATAAAAAGAATGTAGATTGCATCAGTGTGGAATTGCCTATTTGAAAGCTCCTTTACATTTAGTAATGTGTTTGGTTTCGATTGGATCAATGGTGTCATGTTGACCTTCTCTGTTTGGCCTGGTATTTCAATCCGTATATAATATTTCCTGTGCCTGCATTATAATACATGCAACTATACATCCACACACACATCTATATACCTTTTTTATTTTTTAAAAACATCCATTTATGCATGCATTATATACAAACACACTCAAAACATATATATAATATACTTGTTCAATCCATTAAGCCCTCTCTCTCTCTCTCTAATAGCATATGTTTGACATGGTATTAAATTTCAGGCAACATGTAGCAAAGAAAAGGCAGTGTTAGTAACAGTGTATGTGGAGCGTCCAAGAAAGAAGGTGTCAACAAATCATCATGACCATCACCACCATCATCATTATCTTTATCACACCACCAAAAGAGAGGTAACCCAAATCAACCATGGTGCTCCTGGACCTGGTAAAGGGTATGATAGGAGAGCCCAGCTGCTTCAGTACTCTAAACATCTACGGGAGTCTTCTCGATCAGCAACAATCACACCCTTACCATTAAAGCCAACTTCATCCAGCAACCACAACCAGCAACCTTCAACCCAAGTACAACCTTGTATCTTATATTTATTGTATATACTTAGCCTAGCGTTCTTATCAAAGCTTCTTTTTGTGTGTGTTTTCTTTTGTCAATTTTATTTGTGCACACAACGTACTGTTACAATTTATCAGTTAAACTAATTTAAAGTTTTCAACCCCCACCACAGATCCTAAATCATTTACTATATATTGTGATAGCTAGGACAAGCCTTTTGGCATCATAATTATTGCTTATAATACCTAATCTTTGATCCAGGCTGCATTTAAATCCTTGATTGCATCATTTACCATTTTCCTTTAATTACAAATATTTGGTAGATGCATCATTACAGAAAGGCAAGGTTTTTATTTTTTTATTTTTTATTTATAAATCATTGGACACCGTAGGAGGGGGAATTTGAATCTTGAACATGTCAATTAGAAATACTAGGAGGTGCCAATTATGTTATAAGGCCCTTAGGCCAATTTTGCATGTAGAATTTTGTAATATTTCATATAGAGAAGGAAGAATGTCAACTTAACCATTTTGATACCCTTCAATATCTACTTGTTTCTACTTTCTATAAGCTTTCTTGTTTAGGAAGATGCTAACATTGGATGTAATTGAGTATTTATTTTCAATTTTGATTTGTTAGATTGTCGCTTTTCAGAGAAAGCGAAAACAAGATAGAGCACCAGCTTGCCTTGGCATTTGGAAAATCCTGCTTCCAAACTTCTTCAGATCTTTGATGAGTTCCAAAGCTAGGAAAGAGAGAAAGAAGAAGAAACACCGTGGATCAAAAACCAATACGCTTAAAGATGTCATGAAAGATTTAGCGGTGAGATAAGTAGTGAATTTCATGTAGTGTAAATCTCAGAATCTTTTGGTCTGACAAATGAATTCTTTCTTTCAGGGGCAAAAGAAGCAGGGATTTATTTCAAACTGTCTTCAACATTACAAAAGAATAGGTGAAGCATCATTTATATGAATACAAATCTACAGGGTGTATTATGCAACTCAATAGAATGGAAGTAAAAAAAAAAAATGTCAGAATCGAATTTTTCATTATTTTTATAGATTATGTGATCCATAATATACAATAAAACCACTTCTTCTTTTTTTTTCTTTTTTTTTTTTGTCATATGAATTTTGTTCTATTCCATGCTACAGAAACTTAGGTACAAAAATTTCAGTGCCACAGAAATGCAATAAACTTTTAGAAATCAACGCAGAGAAGGGATTCACTGACCATCGCAATAATACTCTCACATATGCTGATGAAAACAAACAAACATGCGTTCATAGGTTTCTGACATTGTGATGGCGGATATTGTAGCAGAAAACCTGAGGACACGGACAAAGTTGTTCTCTATATTATGTTGTTGGAATCTTCTCCAAAACATTATGTTTAAATTGATCCTTTCTAGAGAATTAGATGGTCTTCCTGAACAGGCTTTTTATTTGATGGTTATAAGACCATTTACATGTATCAAATCTTATGATTCATTAAATCATTTAAACAAGTCACATGACTTTTAAGTCAGTCATTTGACTAAAAGTATAGTCTTTCCAATTGCCATGTAATGAGTATAAGAAACTTTAATTCAAACTGGTTTGAAGGAAAATTCTGTCCTTTAAAAATAAAATTTATCCAATAATTTGGACCATATTATTGATAGTATCATGAAGCAACATCATATCAAAACAAATGTGACACCAATTGGTCATCTGAATTGGTTTTGGCATTATATATTTTGATGAGTAAACAGGAATTTTATTAAACAAAGCCAAAGAATGGAATCTAATAGTTACATGTCCATCATTCTACCATTGTTTAATCCACATATTATTTGTCAAAAAGGCCAACAACGACAATAATAATTTGGACCATATTATTGATAGTATCATGAAGCAACATCATATCAAAACAAATGTGACACCAATTAGTCACCTGAATTGGTTTTGGCATTATATATTTTGATGAGTAAACAGGAATTTTATTAAACAAAGCCAAAGAATGGAATCTAATTGTTACATCTCCATCATTCTACCATTGTTTAATCCACATATTATTGTCAAAAAGGCCAACAATGACAACAGCGTCATTAAAAAATATTCACAAATGGATCAATATATGAATCAGATACAAAGACAAGGAAGCATGTGGTTTGTAAAATCATTTGCTGCTGAGACATTACATCCAGAAAATCCCTGACTATAATTGAAAGACAGCATTGTGTTTAACAAAGATCTATTGGGACCTTTGCTGCCGAGTATACTCCCAGAGAGCAATGGCACCACTGACATGAACATTGAGAGATCTAACAACTCCCAATTGTGGAATCTCAATGCAAGCATCTAAAATATGTATTATATCCACAGGTATACCCTCCTTTTCGCGCCCAAGGACAAGGACCTGACAAAGTGATGAAATGACCAGAACAATAAATATACAGAGAATTGAATGAAATTTTCAATTTTATAACAAATTAAATGGAAGCACTTCCACCAATGTAAAATTGAAATTGGAAAATTGAAAAGGGGAAGAGAAGAAATTGGCAAAGTTTACTCCCTTTTCCTCTTGACCAACAGAACCCAAGTAAGCTTTTTTTTTTTACCCTCTTTTATGAGCACAGATTAAGTGAACCTACTTTTACTACCATTACAATAAGAATGTAAGACAAATAGAGATGTACGTAATGTATTTCATCAAGTTCCACTGACTTTTTCAATATTAAATGAACTTGAAGGTCTGAGTTCGCAGAACAACTTACTGTCTTTGTGGGAAAGACATACTGGTCAAGAGGTATACTATTTGCAGTTTGCTCTAATCCCAATATAGAGAAGCCTTCTCGTTTCTTTTTCTCCAAGAAAACTTTCACACTATTCACGGGGACTTCTATGATAGGAACCCACTTCTCTGCTGTCACACTAGAAAACATAACAATGGGCTTAAATGACTGGCTGAAAAATTGTAAGAATATTTACTTCAGAACCTATAAATATGAAATAATATATAGAAACCTTGATGTGAGAGGGGAGAACACACCAAATGTGTGGATTTTGTATGGGTGTTTGAACAATATAGCAGATTAGAATAAGACTATATCTAGCGAGTTAGCTTGTACCTGAGACTACTGAGAGGTGATGTAAGTATCTGATTTATAACTTAAATATTCAACAGAAGAGGTATCTATCCCTAAAAAAAAAACATAAATATTCAACAGAACAGACCAAATCACATGAATCTTCAATCTTAGGTGATTCTCCCACATCTGAAACTGCTATCCTGCTGCTTTATTATACCTTATTAAGTTTAAATCACTTCATTATGATAAACCCCATGCTAGTTGACACAAATTCAAATTCCAAAGGTACTCAACCCTTAAATTTCAAATAAGTTTTATAGGAAAGAAATGAGAAAGGTTCTCTATGTGAGAGTTGCCATTTATCAAACATGATGTAGAGATTATATTCCAGATCCAACTAAGATCCAATGTAGGTATAGAACATAAAGAGCTTCAAATGTAGGGTATTGGACTATCATCAAACCTGATGAGTTGGAACTGTTTATCACTTAATATATTTGCATTTGCAATGGCCAATCCTGATGCCTTAAATACCTGCAAGGAACAACAATTGACATAAAAAAGAAGAGTGAGATAATTAATACTGCCAAAACATGAAATGGCAGAAGTATAAGTTGATAAACTACCAACTGTCCCAAAAGCTTAAACTATTAGAAAATAGCGAATTTAATCGTTTAACCAATATTCTAACAGTCCCCCTCACATGTGGGCCCAAACTCCCCCTTAATAAGTGGGGCCCAGGATATGGGTTCGAACTCAAGGTTCAAACTCATGATCACCTGTTTTAATTATATATTAAATTACCAATTATCCCAAAAGCTTAAACTATTAGGAAATATTCTAAAACAACTCAAGAGAGGAGAAAAAGGGGGTGCTGGGGGTAGAGAAAAAAACCTAGTATTATGAGCACCATAACATACCTCACATGTTCGTGCCAATCCAGCAAGGTTAGGTATTCGATCAAGCAGTGATGCTACTAGGATAAAAGTTTGCTGACTAGCTTTTACTCTTTCCATAGCCAGACTTCTAGACTGCAACAGCTGATCTAGAAGCTGATCATCCTTTTCCATTTCTGCTTCACATAGTGCAGTTGTGAACTTCGTTAGAAGAGAAAGATAACAATTTTCATTAGCAATACAGTTATGCAACACTTAAAACTTCTAGACTGCCAAAACGATTTGTTGAATTTCTTGTTGAGGACATGGTGGAGCACGGCAAGCTCCTCTACCCACAAAGGGGTTCAAAGAGAGCGCTGGTACCAGTGAAGACACCTCAAGGGATGGAGGTGGAAATTCATCAAGTCCAGCCTATGACAGAAGTCTAGAGATTTCATTATTGGTTTTGGAATTCCATGTAGGCTAAAAGAATAATAAAGAGGTGCAGTGATCCTATTAAAAGTGATAGTCCTAAAATGATAAGTAGGGAAACATAGTAGTCCCTATAAATAGAGAGTTTGTTAGTGTGAGAGAACCTGTGGGTGTATTGGGGATTTGAGTTAGTTTATGTTTGTGAGGTTAATGAGAGCTTAAGTTATTGATAGTGGATTTTTGTTGGTGTTGCCCGTGGATATAGGCATAGAGTTTATCGAACCATGTTGAATTTTCTGTCAAGTGTTGCTTGTTATTTTATTGTTTTGCGTTTTTTTTAAAACAATTTGGTCTCAAAGCTTCCACTAACACAGAACAAACAGTGGATGACAAGGAATGGGAAACAGTATATTGTGTGGGAGTATATCTAGGCAGGATACTCGTACCCATTTCATGCTGGGTTTCACCAGAATTCTTCATTCTTCTCCACAAAGGGAAGCAAAGAGTTAGCACACCAGAAGATAATGAAGATTAAGCAATAACAAAGCCCACCTTTGATGATTAAGATCTTTATCTAGATCTTATTGAGGAAAATATATTAAGCAGTTTAGTTCAGGACAGCTAGAATGGTATAATAATATTATCTAATGCAGGGTGATGTCCATAACAAAGTAGGAAATGTGATGTGCTTCTGCTTGAATGAATTGAGTATTAACAAACAATAGAATAGTACAACTATCTGCATCCTCTTCATCCCTCTAATTAACTTCATGAAATTATACATACCGACAAGTTGTTCATAAATTTCTTTGTTGCCGAAGAAGGAACTAACACTGGTTTCATTCTTCTCATGTTTGGAGAGAGTAACCTTCTTTTGAAAATCCAAACAAGTATCTTTAGGCTGCTGGATAAGCAAATTTTCTCCTTTGGCATTAGATGATAGATCCATGCGATGAGGATCTAAGCTCTCATTCTTGATAGTCACCACATCCCTTGCCATTGAACATCTAAGATCTTCCCTGACATCCTGCAACACTGTAAATGAGATACAAACCCCATAAAAGATGGCAGTAAAAAGTGATCAAGCTCTTACATTTAGGAAGGTGAGTACTTGCTCCAAAAGGGATATTGGGACGCATTCGAACTCTAGTTCCTTCAACATAGACCCAAAAGAGAGGAAAAAAAAAAGAATTTAGAGACAAAGTATTAAAAGGGATATTATCAAATGCTGGTCCCAATTAGTAGGGTCCTGGAAATTATTATTTACAAAATGTAGAGAATATCTCAAAAGCCATGAAGCAGCACTAGTAAAAATAATGGATTCCATTTAGTGAATTTATCAAGACAGAATGTAGAGAAAAAAATGCTGACTCACTTGCAATGTTTGATAGATGCCTAATATTGACACATTTCAATCAATTTTTACTAACCGGCTTCAGAAAATTAGGAATTAGGTATCAGAGGACATCATCATACAATCTTGAAAAATTAATATGGAAATGGAAGTGGGAGCTAAGGTTCTATAGAGCTTTTGAAGATTGGGAGCTAGCTGCATCTTATTCCCTACTCTAGCTTATCCAAACTTGTATTCCTCGGGGTGATAGGAGTGATACTCTTTGTTGGCGGTTAAAGGGTGATGGTAATTTTGACACCTGGTCTTATTACCATGCGATTCGGGGTGCTTCGAATTCTTTGTTTCCTTGGAAGGGTGTTTGGAAACCAAAGATTCCTAGACGAGTGGCGTTCTTTTTGTGGACAGCTGCTCATGGTCGGATCCTCACTTTGGACAATCTAATGCTTAGGGGTCGCCCGTTGGCTACTTGGTGTTGTATGTGTTGTTGTGATGGAGAGTCGGTAGACCATCTTCTTCTTCATTGCCTTGTTACTCATTCCCTTTGGACTTTTATGCTTCAGGCCTTTGGTATTCATTGGGTTATGCTAGGATTAGTGGCAGGTTTGTTATCTGGTTGGCATCAGTGGCTTGGAAAGCATAATTCGGACATTTGGAATTTGGTTCCAGGGTGCTTAATGTAGATTGTGTGGTTGGAACGAAATCGTCATTCCTTTGAGGATAATGAGAAGACGTTGGACGAGTTAAAGGTTTTATGCCAACGTAGTCTTTTGGAGTGGTCTCGTTGTTGGGGTTTCACTAATTGTTCTTTTCTCTGAGTTTATGTCTTCCCTTAGCTTAGTTTCCTAATTTCTTGTTTTGCTGTGCTGTTTGTTCTTTTTTCTTGTTGTTCATCATCATGAACAACTTGTACTTTTCTTTTTTTTTTTTCCTTTTTTTTCTTCTCATTATTAATAAATTTCTGATTACCTATCAAAAAAAAGGAAATGGAAGTGTTTGTACAAATGATGCCATGTTCCTACATATACCGGGTTAATCAAATGTTTCTTTCTGAACGTTAAACTTATAACTTGAATTTTCTGAAAGAACAATAAATTTGTATGACATGAACTGATTATAGAAAACCCCAGAAAAAAAATTCATATATTTCAGCAATATGAAAATAAAGTATATACCCAGATTTGTACTTAAAGGATAAAACTGCCCCTCTCAGCAGCAATATGAAAATAAAATTGATTGACACATTTCAATCAATTTTTACTGACTGGCTTCAGAAAATTAGGAATTAGGTATCAGAGGACATCATCATACAATCTTGAAAAATTAATATGGAAATGGAAGTGTTTGTACAAATGATGCCATGTTCCTACATGTACCAGGTTAATCAAATGTTTCTTTCTGAACATTGAACTTATAACTTGAATTTTCTGAAAGAACAATAAATTTGTATGACATGAACTGATTATAGAAAACCCCTGAAAAAAAATTCATATAGTTCAGCAATATTAAAATAAAGTATATACCCAGATTTGTACTTCAAGGAAAAAAATAAAACTGCCCCTCTCAGCAGTTTTACAGTTCTAAAAGAAATAATAATGACAAAAAAAAGATCTATTGCTTTTTTGAAGGTAAAATGTCCTTCAAATTTAAAGTACCTTAGATATTTAAATTAAGAGAACAGAAAAGTACATTTGTATCATTGGGTACCATATCCTCATGAAACAAATCATATAAGTGAAAAACATGTCAAAAGTTAAAATCTAGGATGGAAGCCTTATTTATTGGATTTTTTAAAACGTATTTTGGTGCATATATCTTCCTTAGGGGTTCAGATATTTTACCTGATATAGTTTTAAGTTCCAGAACCATCATTACTAATTACAAGGAGGAAAGAATATTCCATTACTGCTTGCATGGTAATTCAAACTCATGCAACTGTGTTCTAAGTTCTCCTATTACTACGACCATAGAGACTATTTGCTGTACTTCTTTTTGCTTCATGTTTGCGTACAGTGTTGACAGGGTTTTTTCTTTAACAGTATTGGCCTACAGGATCATAAAAGGGTTTATAATTTCCCCATACCTCTTATTTATGCTTCTTTTATAAAAGGATAGAATTGCAAACTTAAACAAAGAAATCCCGTACCTCAACCCGATTGATGAAAATTCCTGCTGGAGTGACGGAGATTTTGGGATCATACGCATCAAGATATCCTTCCATTGATGCTCGTAAGCTGAAATAGGATCAAACAAAGCTACTATGTCAATAGCTTTCTACAAAGCATATGTAGAACTAGAGGCATGAAATCAAAAGAGCCTATCAGCTATGCTTTTATTGGCTCAAGTTATGCTTTTCTTCCTACTAGCAGTTACAAGCATGTTCACACTGTTTGCTAGACGTGCTTACACATCAGTTTTTCTGTCAATTTATCAGATATAGAAGAACAACTAGTTCTCTTCCCATTTTTTTAAGAGTAAACTAAAGAAGCCAATCAGTTTAAACATAACTATAAGTAAGGTGTGGCAATATAACTCTGGTATATATAACCAATAACATCATTAGGTAATTCAACTATATTTTTGGGAAAAGCAAATTACCAAAATCTCTCTTATAGGCTGTGACTACCTAGAAATCTATCTGAAGAACCCACCAAAGTCAAAGTCTACATTGAAAAATGCAAAAGAATCATAATTTAAGAACTACAAGAAATGGACAAGGCACTTGGTTTTTGCCATGTATTTAATTCATGACAGTAAAGATGGCCTTGCTCAGAGTTCTTCAAAATATATGAATACCCTTGTGTTTTAAAAATTGCAATCGACACAGGTACACCATGTTTTATAAATTGACATTATATTCTATAGCACTTAAAACAAAAAAGAAAGTATTTTTCTTTATAAGTAAGTTTTGGCCCCAGGGAGGGGGAAGGGGAGATTGGAACCTGTGACCCCAGTTTCATGAGACATGGTGCCCAGTCGATTGTGCTAACCCTTGGGGTTATGAAAGAGGAAAATATATAATTTTGAAAAACAAGAAGACCTGATTCCAAAAAGAAAAATGAAGACTTTGGAATTGAAGTTGCATTCATAGCACATACAATTGAACTGCAGTTCTGCTGGATATGTAATGGCTATGCTTCCATTTACAAACTTTCAGACATCATTCTCACTGACCCTCAATAGACTGCATCAAATCCACATCACATACCAAAATGAAACTACACAAAACAAGCTAATACATATTGAAATACAAATTTGGGTCATTCTACTAGGCTCCTTTCTCTGTTGTTGATATGGAACCATTTATACTTTTAGAAAAAAGGTCAGGTGATTAAATTCATAATTTTCAATCAACTTTAACTTTTGGGATTAGTGATATTTTATATCATGTTATCAGAGTAGGTGCCACGTGGTCTTCTATTCAAAACTTGTCTCCGCCCAACCACTCTTCTAAGAATTAAAAATTCCCATGTGTTGGGGATCATTATTGAGGGGGAGTTTGGGCTCATATAAAAGTTGGAGTTTAGAATAGTTATTAAGTGAATTTCCTATGAGCTTAAGTTTTCTGGATTATTGGTAAGCTATCACATGAATTTCCATGAATAATATAAAAATTTTGCTCCAGGACTCCTAGTCACTTTATTTGACTGCTCTACTACATCAGAATGGGAATTAAGTAGTTCTAGCAGCAGCATCTCCATTGAATCAAACATGTAAAACAATTGTTAGATTCCAAAATATGCATCATCCGGATTTATCAGATTGTTGCTTATTAAGCAATACTACCATTTGGAAAATCACAGCCAACTTCTAACCACTACCACCAAAAACACCAACCAGGCTCAACAATAATTTTTTATTTTATTTTTAATAATCAAGTCTTAACCCCAAGGGAGGACAAAGGGGAGGGATTCAAACTGGTGACATCTGCTTTATGAGATGTGGTCACCCACCCAATTGCGTTACCCCTAGTTCTCAATTATAATTTCGTTAATAAATATTTTGAATTAATATTGCTCAACAATTATATATCTATGCACATTTCCCCCAATATAAACCAGAATCATGACCATACCTAAAATTTTAACATAAAAAATATTAACTCAAATTTCCCATGATGGAAATCTAATTATATAAAATGATAACAGAAACCTCAGGTTGAGTGGGCTTTTTATTAGGCATGAGGTTCTGTCATGTGTCTATTGAGGTTTTTGTTAATTGGATTTTTTTTTTTTTAAAAAATGTTATTTAGAAGAGGAGATAGGTCAATATACAACAAACAGACCAAACCACTCTTAAAAGCTTAGGATCTCAAATTCAATAAATCTAAAAATTTAAATTAAAGAACTCGAATGCATTCTGCCCACCCACGGCAGCCATCCAGTCATATAAACTTCTCAACACTGATTGTTTGATGACATGATTAGGACATTCAACACCAACCAAGTTTAGCTAGTCCATTGATGCCAAATTTTCCACATTACACACAAGGGAATAGTTTTCCAAATCTTAGTTCACCTGACAATGAAATCTTCCTTGCCAAAGGTCCAACATCTGAATCACCATCCTTAGCACAACCCATGAAACAAATGTCATTCAAAGTACAACAAATGAATAAAGTTGTCATGCCAAGGATAGTGATTTAAAAAGACAAAAACACAAAAATTAAGCAGGTGTTGGACTGTTGACAAAAATAGGTAGGTGTTAATTGATCAAATGAAATGCTATCATACAAAAAATGTAGTATGAAAGATTTTTGTTTTGTCATAAGTTACTTAACAAATGCATGCTAACACACAAAGTTCATGGTCTAACAAATTATATTCTTTTCAGAAACATAAGGTCCAAAAACTATCAGTAAATATCATACCGCCTGCAATCAGAGTTATTTGCCAGGTATGATTTCAAATCCTCAAAGCATCTTTTCTCTAAAGGCATTGTTTGAGAAGCTCCAGAACCCGAAGTAGGAAACAGTTTGCAAAGAACTTGGTATACTAGTAACTGCAAGAACAAAAAAGACTCATCATAAATAAGAACTCCACCCCCACCCTCCTAAAGTTGTATAACAGAAGATTCACCAGCTTCACAAAAACTGACCTGGGTGAAACCACGTAAGCTGTGGTGATGTGATGTCAATAATGGAACTATAGGAGGAAGTAATTCATCCAAATGCCTATATTGAACCGCTTCAGATGCATGGAGGATGACATTAGCTGCTATAAATACATAAGAAGAGAGTGCCTGCATTTGACGTCCAACAAGGATGATAATGTTGAGTACCACAATCAGTGCTGACTACTAAAATTCAAGCTATTAATAACTCTGAGCAATGACAGTACCATTTCAGCCAACAATATATATATGAAGTTAGTCAGGATTAAAATTTGCTCCAAACCACAGAGCAGAAAATCATATTGAATACAGGGAGCCTACTAGGTATCATTCTGAAACCAGCACTTCTAAAACATCATTTTCTTCAATTATATAATTTTAGAAAAAATGAAGTAACCAGTAATGAATGGAATCGAAGGAAAAACAAAAAGAAGATACTTTATTCATTAGGTAGTATCTGGCTAGCTCCAAAATGTTGTGGGGGGGGGGGGGGGGGGGGGGAAGATACTTTATAGTTTATTCATTACATAGTATCTGGCTAACTCCAAAATGTTGGGATTAAGGCTTCATTAAGTGAGTTTAGGTCATATCTAGAGCCCATCATAGTAATATGATTAATATCACATACATTATCACAGAGTGCAGTTCAAGATCATCACTGGCATCCTTGAATTAAATCAAGACAATGAAACTGGAAAAATTAAGGAAAGGCATCAAGTGTTCGTACTGCAAATAGTCATATGGAAGCACTTGGCTGTTCATGACATCATGATGGCATTGTACTTTTTAAGGAATAAATTCTACACTCCTTCATAGCCAAACAAGAGTAAGAGAAAGACAGATGCCTTGCAGCCCTTGCCAAAGGGCTCATCACTCTTATTGTCATTATACTTGCCATTTTATTATCTTTGTAATAAAAAAAGTTTTAACAAGTAAAAATTATAAAGAAAAACCCAGGGATGCAACCAAAGCACATAAGAAGTATACAAGAGAGAATCAACTTTATAAAAAGAAAAAGATAAAAATAAATTACGCTAAAAACTTTATTAATCCAAAAGGTATGAAAGTGCAAAGTAGTAGATTCTGCCATCCAACCATATAAACTGCAAAGGAAATTTTAGTTTATGATCCCATAATGTCCCAACACAATATTTACCTGGGGCCTCATGTCATAATCTCGTAGTATAGGAACTAAATTCTCTCCAACCTGTCAATTAAATAACAATGCAAGAATTAATAAGAGAAGCCTTCATCTTATAAAGGCAGTGATGAAACAATAACTAAAGCCTAAAGGTGCCAAAACATTGTCCATAAAACCATGTAAGGACAAAAATTAAAAATCTAAGCAGGCGTGAGAGTTACATCCTTAAAACAACTCATTGACACAAACTCTACAAACATGACATTCACAATATTTTGGTAATAACATAAAAAGAATTAAAAATCTTTCTTTTTTTCTTTCTATCACATAAGATGTGGGATGGATTAAAAACCTGCTTTAACACAAGCCACTTCAATAGCTTCACAGTTTTCTATCAGTGAAGCTAGCTTTAACACAAGCCACAACCTGCTTAACATAAAATAAATAATGTTCTTTATTTTATTTTTAAGTCAATGATGGGCTATTAAGAAGCAACATATTCATAAAATGAGTGTCATTGAAATGCAAATGTTAAGATGGATAAGTAGAAATATAGGGAAAGGTTGGATTTGAAATGAAATTTTTTTTCTTAAAGATAGAGGTGGCCCCTATTGATTAAAAGATGAGAGAGAGTCGTTTTAGATGGTTTGGTCATGTGTAGAGTAGAGTGATTAATGCACCAATGAGGAAGAGTGAGTTGATTCAAGTTGAAGGAATTATAGAGAAAGACCTAAAATACTGTTAGTAGAGTAATAATAAAGGAAATGTCAATTAAGAAAGTGATTGTGAGTATGATTTTGGATAGGATAGAATGGTGTAAATGAAATAGCCAACCCTAATTAGTTTGTTGAGGATCCATAACCGACCCCTAAGTTTTGAGACTAAGGCTTGATTTTGGATGGATAGAATGGTGCAAAAGAAATAGCCAACCCTATAAGTCAACAAAAAACATTAAAGAAAGTACTCTTTCTTAATATTTTAAGTCAAAACTGACCAACGGGGTGGGTGAGAGGTCATGGGTTCTATCCTGCAGGGTGTGAGTCAATTTACCAAGCAAAAATATTTTAAGACAAAACTGAAGAACAAGTTAAGTGCACACAAAATAAGCAAATAGTTAATATGAATTTGGTTTTTAGTTTTTTGATACATGCACAAAAAAAACTTTGCTAAACTAAAGCTTCAAAAGTTGACAGGCCTTCATAAAAAAAGGTAGCTGATTTCCCTTCCCGTCTTTCACAATACCCATGAAAACGGCTGGGTGTATTTGCCTTATCAATGCAATAGAAAATTCCTTACCAATGGAGGAAACTTCAAGTAAATATTTATTGCAAATGTCTCTAAGTATTGCCGGACAGCAGGTAAATTGTTTCTCTGCAAGAAGAAGCCAAATAACAAAGGAAAATTGTTACAATTCTTCAACAACAATACTGACGATAGTTGCAGCATAATAGAGTACAGATTCAGCAGCTTCAATCATGCATGAGCATTTTAACTCCCATCAAAGGCAGATATATAACACACATCAAGCTTAACATTATCAATCAGGTTGGCTCTTCTTTAATCCAAGGTAATGATATTCTAGGCAACCACATTATTGTTAAAAAAGGAGGGGGAGAGAGAGAGAGAGAGAGAGAGAGAGAGAGAGAGAGAGATGAATATTTTGCAGTCTCCCCAACTCTTGAAATCACATCCTTGCTCACAAAGGTTAAACTGTGTCTAAACCAAAAAATAAATTTTGGAATTGACAAAGATTAGTCAGTGCAGGTAGTGCAAGCTGTACATCATTCTAGGATTGATAATGACCAGCTGTCATTGGAAAACAATGAAAAAATATTATTTACATTGCTTGCTTTTTTTTTTCTTTTTCTTTTTTTTCATATATATAAGATGAGCAGTGTATGAGAAGCATCACATAAATAGTCAGACACCACCTATGAAAATTTATAACCCATTTTCACATTCCTTGAGGAGAAAATCGTGGATATGAGAAGCCTCAGAAAGGATATGATAAAGCTGTTTAAATCAGCAAGTGTGCATATGGGGGGGGGGGGGGGGGGGGGGGGTGGTGGGAGGGAAGCCAAATTGAAAGCATGATTGTTGTTAGAACTATGGTTAAATAATTAAATTCACCATTTCCTAACAACTTAAACTTTTGTCTCCATGCTAACTCCCATTTAAAATGTTAAAAATCTCATGCGTTGGACCCCACTTATTATGGGGGAGTTCAGGTCCACATGTGAAGGAAAGTGTTAGAATTATGGTCAAATGATTAAATTCAACATTTCCTAACAGCTTTTGCTTTTGGGACAATCAGTAATTTAACACTTGGTAAAAAACTAGCATAATTATAGGGAATGGCAAATACAAATTAAATCTTCCAGCATTTTGCCTCTATAGCAAGCTAATAGACTCCAACCTAGAAAAGACAGAAAATGAATTACACAAAAGTGGAGCTCATGACATATACATATGGCCACAAGATATTAACTCTTAGCAGATATATGGAAAATACGTCTGAACAAGGCTCCCATGAAAGTTTTTAGCAAAAATGAAACTTATTTAACAAATCATAAAAACAATACAGAAAATATAATAAAAATAAAAATAATTGAAACAGTTATTCCAAGAGAAAGACCAAATTCCTGAAACAAATTAAATTTGTACAAAATATTTAATGGAGAAAACTAGAATTGTTCTGAAGCAAAATTTACGCACATAAAGTGATGTGTGCAAGCTTTGCGCAACTTGCCCAAGTGAATCTTGACGAGCAAATTGTGATAAGACACATATCATCTGCCAAGCACGTATTTTGCGTCTGTGAATCTGTTAATAGTAGAAGTACAAATGATTATCTCAAAATATAGCAAAGATCAGTATAAGGAAAAATGTACATAAGGAGAACTTATAATTAATGGTATGGGGAACTCATTTCATTACAATTTTCCAAACTTTTATCTGAATACAACTCAATTTTAGTTATTTTCAATTTATTAATTGAAGCATCTTCTATCTAAAGCAAAATTGCACTTATATTTTCATATTCTCCTAAAATATTTTGATTTTGTGTTAAAGTAAGCCTCCCTTTATTTTGCATATGATCTTGAAGGATTAAGCAAGTTTTATTATTCAAGCTCTGAAAAATCTCAACTCCCCACTTTAAAGGATTAAAAGGAAAAGGATTGCTCACCGCACTGTACTTTTTATACAACTCCTTTGAAAGGTCCTTGTCATTTACCTACATCAACCAATAAATCAACACTATAATACCATTAAAAGAAATGTGCTATTCTGCAAAAGGATACTGGCATGCAGGCAACTTGACATGAAAAATGAACTAAAAGTAACAATAATAATCCATAGCAAGTTTATCACTCTACGCTTACTTTATTGTATGCTGAACATTGAGCATACAATTGTAATTCAGTCTAAAACAGATATGCTATTAGAGAAAATTAAAAAAAGTATTTCATAAAAGCAGTGACCAAAACTGATGAAATTCTCTGATGTAGGGAATTTCAACATGACTACTCCACAAAACACATGCACGCTGACGTGACCGGATAATGTACATGGGCCTGATGAGTTGGCCAACTTTTCCACACGGGATGATGACATGGCTGAATATTCTACATGGAAATGGACCATTTCTTTAAACGGTTGAGCTGTCATCTGGAATATGTCCCTAGTTAGCCAAATTTCTCCTGTGCATCTTTGCTAGGGCAAAACGCTCATTCCTTTTTGAAAGACTTCCCCAGGAATCTCTCACTTGCTTGCATAGCCAACATGATTGACTAATATTAGATAAAGTGGCAGGGGGGTGGGGGGAGTGAACCTACTAAATAGGCAGTATGCAAAGGGGAACACCCAAAGAGAAAAGTCCTAGCTCCTAAAGAAAAAGTTCAAGGAACTGTAACAAATTAAAGAAAAAAATTGTAAGTAGTCACCCAACCATGAAGAGCATGAAGAGAAGATGCTTCAACTTCAACATTGATATCTCACAACCCTCAAAAGTCCGAGCATTTCTCCCTCATCCAAATGTATCCCATGATACACTGGAGAACAACCTTTAAAATCATACCACTAGGGTTCCTATCACACTGTCCCAGGCAGCAAGCCTAGCCACTGATCTAGGCATAGCCTGCCTAAGCCCGAACAAACAAAGCAGAAAACAAAGAGCTCTAGCTATATTGCAGCGAAGACAAATATGATCCATTGTCTCCCCACCATTTTTGCACATGCAACACTAATCATAACAATTCTCCTTTTTCTAAGGTTTTCCATTGTTAAAATCTTCACAATGCAGCTGTCCAATTGAAAAAAGCCACTCTTCATGGAGTTCTAAACTACTAAATGTTCCTTAAAGGAAAGATCCACTCCCAATATCTCTCAAAACCATGTAGCAAGTTTTAACTTCAACTCAAAACTCCTTGAAGCTGCCTCATTCAACTTATGATCACCAACACCATGTATACCAAGGATTCTAACTCCAAGCGAGATCAAGTATAAAATTCTAACTGGTACAAGCAATTAAATTCATTTTCAGAGGATAGAAGGGTAGCGTACACATGGTTAAGAAGCAACATTAAATAAAATTGATCAACGGTGACATTGAGTAGGTAAGTAGCAACATAACAAAAGATGGAAGAAGAAATGAATGCATTCACAATAAGCTAGAGGATCATCAACTGCAGGCACAAACAATTGCAACATTAAGAAGTTCAAGATTAAAGAAGGAGGAGCTACAAAGACAAAAAAAACAATGGGGGGGTGGAGGAAGCAAAGTGAGGCAGTGAGAAATGGCGTAGTGCAGATGATATAATGAAGGCAATGGCAAACAAGGATTTGAGTACCTACATTAGGAAATAAGCCTTTTAAGTTTACATAAATCCATAATCATTGAAGATATGCTTAGAATGCACAGAAATAGAACCTTATTGCTCAACAATGCGTTCTTCAAACTATTTTGGATGCTTAACAAATCATTATTAATGCAGCAGTTTATATATTCTGAATCTATATTGCAAAAGATGAAATATCTATTTTAAATATCTCTTTACATTAATGTATGTAGGTATATGTCTTTGTCATACTTAGACCTTCAACTTAAACCAGTGTAGTAGAGTAGAATTTTTTTCATTTTATTGGTACACTACGCAGACACTCAGTGGGTGTTAAACTTGCTCACTCTCTACCCATTTTTTATGAGAGCAGGAAGAACTATTAGAGCTAGAGTTCAGATTTAGTTCATCATCAAAAGTTTGAGCATTTCTCTCTAACATAAAACAGGAGAACAGTTTTCTAGACCTTACAACTCTCATGATAGCCAAACTTCCAACACAAGTATGAACACCACCATTCTAGGCATCACCAATGCATGCCAAACAAGGATAACAATAGTGACCAAAAGTCTCCCACAATATTGTAGGAGATGAGTTACTGTCGCATCACCACCCTTGCATAGGCAGCATGCCAGCACTAGACTACAATAATTTCTCCTCCCTCAGATTCTCAACCATCAAAATTTTACCAAGCAGATGTCCACGCAAAAATAAATAAATAAACAATAAAAAGCTTTTGGGACCTTTTAACTCAATATACTCTTTTAGGATTCCTCACACCTATAGTCCCTATTATCATGCTTTGTAGAAGGAATGAACCACAAACCTTCAATTCCTTTGTTAGCCTCCAACACAATTCATCCCTACCTCCACTTGAGTTAAGAGTATCAAAAATCAAACATGCCTAACTCCCACTCTGGAAATGACTGCATCAAACCGGTATACCAGTGTCAAACTCAATCCACTTAACAACCTCAATAAGAGGCAACAACACTGTCCCTAAACTCAGGTATGACAAGCAATAAGTATATTATCTCCAGGGTGCATATTTGAAATGTAATTTGGATTTACTATATCAGGGAATGTGACGATAAACTAAAGAAGAAATTAAAGACCGCCAATAATGCAAATCAAAATTCAGAGTTGTTGACTAATTAAAATGAACAAAACCAGCTAAGCCTTATGCCAAGTGATGCACCTCCTAAGCTACATGAATTCGCATAAAAGAAGGGAAGAAACACAAAGACACTGAAGTGGCAATGCTAGAAAGATCATCCACTCCTTTGATTACAAGGATCCATCAAAGTGTCAAACATTGACCACCATAAGCATAGACACAAATTTCAAAAATAGTTTTTCTTTGACAAGTAACGAATTTTATTAAAGTAAAAATAAACCCAAGCACACAAGGGGTATAATATGGGTACAAGATAATCAACCTCTCAGGTAACGACAATCAAACATATCTAAAAGAGAAGAACAAGAAAAACATTGCAAAGCTAGAGTCTAATCAAACAAATTTTAAAAATAAAATTTAGCTTTGTAAATAATATTTATAAGAGACTGGGAAGAGTGCATGAATTATAGAATTAAAGAACGTTAGACAAAACAAAATATCATTAGCAATTAGAAAATGCAAAATTAGAAGCTACCGCAGAATCAAGAAGCTCCAGCAGAAATAATTTTCCAGACTCCAAAGCAGAAAGGCAATCTTCAGTTTCATTTGCAGATCCCATCATATCAGCCAAGTCAGCTAGCTTGTGAAACAGAACAGCAACAGACACACGTCCATACAACTCTGTGTTGATAAATGCCTGACAAGAGACGCTACCGAGTCATATTGCAAATTTGAGAGGTTCTTCAAAGAAATCTAAGTTGGATCATTATGTATTTGTAAGTAACCACCAGCATCCATAAACCATTCAACTTGCCTTATTTAAATATTTGTGTTACAAGAAGTTAATTACCTCCACCCAACCAACCCAACCATATAACACGCCTCTCAGTTTTGAATTTGAATAACCCACAGCTTATAGTCTTATGACTGTTTCAATGTGATCTATTAGTTAAGACAACAATGGAAGAAAATTTATTGTTTTCTTTCTAGATAAAACACTAAGGTCTCCAATAACTCCACATAAGTGGCCCAGTAATTTTTTATTTTTAAGGGTAAGTCTCTGTTTTCTTTTTTTCTTTTTGTTATCCCTATCCAGAAGTCTCTCTTAGGTGAAAACCAAATTTACTGAAAACATTTCCAAGTTGTCCCAAAAGCACCTACAGAGTAATGTCATGATCAATTGTAGTTCACTTCAAATGTAGAATGATGCATAACATGTAATAAAATGTATCAGATAACTTTATTTATTGGATAGCTTACTTCAGTCAGCTCAGAGTCAGGGTTTTTTGCCAGTAATGATACTTCAGTCCTCGCATCAAAATTGTCTGCTAATTCAGCTTCAAAATCCTCATCAAATGCAACTGTAAAAGAAATTTCACATTTTATGTTACAAAGCAAGGATAACTATAAAACTATGGACATAAGACATGGAAAAGATAAGCATTGAACACACCAGAACCATACAGTGACAGCAATTTCAGCTCTTTCATGTAGTACTTAATAGTCTTGGGATTCAAGAACCAAAGCCCTGTCAAGTGTAATGCTGCAAGGCGAATTGTACGAGGACTTTTTTTACCTTCCTCAAGAACTTTTTCAACAAACTGCAACAAAGAAAAGATAACAGTCGTAAAAATCCTGTAGGTAATTAGCACACCCACAAATGAGAGAGAGAGAGAGAGAGAGAGACCACACACCCACTTCAGAGGACCAGGTGCATTTTCGGCTACATGCATGTTCTCATCACTAAACACAGAAGAATGCAAAATAGAAGACAGAAGTGCAGCAATAGGTGCAACCCTCCGCTTGTTGCAGCTGACATGCAATATCCAGGAGGCACGAACCAAATGCCACATCATCTGAATCATATTTTATTGAGAATTGTAAAATGATTCATGAACAAGGTCTGCATATAAATGAAGAAAAATAATTTGCAACAAAGATTGAAGTGATAATTATAGATGGACACTGGACACAAGGTGATATTCTATTAATTTTCTTTTGTTGATGAGATGCTACAACTTTATTGGAAGAGAGAAAGATGCCAATGGACCAAGTCTCCAGACACAAGTGATCTAAGCCATGAACAGGGGAAAAGCTGTCAACGAAATAACAATACACACCATCAATGGGAGCATCCTCTAAAGTCCATAGACGTTAATCCACCTTTGACACCATTAGAAGCAAAACTTTTACAATCAAAGAGAAGCATATGCCATGGGCTTTAGAACCTACTTTTGTCCATCAAATCACTCAAACTGAAAATAACCAAACAAATAAAGGTTGAAATCTTAATCCAAGAAGCTTCATCTACCACCACCAACAACCCTCACAGCAAAATTAAGTCCCCACCATGACAGCTGGACTCAGTTCAACCTAAATAAAGTTTGAAATTTTAAGTTGAGCGGGGCATCCGCATTATTCTACCATATTAATGAATATAGCATGTAGTATATATTCTATGCAACAACAACAACAAAGCCTTAGCCCCAAATTTTTGGGGTCCACTATAGATCCTCATCAAATTAGTCAAGGTCAACCACATGTATTCTTTTCCTCCATTCTATTTTATTTGAATTCATACTTTTTATTCTTCCTTAATTGACATGTCATTTTTTGCTACTTCTGCTGACATTATTTTTGGTCTTCCACTACCCTTTTTTTTTTCCTTTTTTAAGAACAAAAATTAAAAAATAAATAAAAATAAATAATAAAAAAAACAAAAAAAAAAACTACTTCATTCGAAAGATCACAAAGCAGCCAAAAAGTACAAAGGAAATAACAAAAACTATATAAAAGAAAGAAGCGAGTCTATAAACATCGGAAGGGAATCATTAGATGTGAGGCCCCAAGCCCAAGACCAATCAAACAAAGAGCTCATAAACGAGGCAAGAAGCTGATTCCCAAGCTCTCCGCATCCTTAAATGTGCAGTTATTAAGCTCCCTCCAAATGCACCACATTAAACACAACAATATCAAATTTCAAATATAAGATGAGTGCTTCCCCAACCAATTCCTCCATCCAAATAGAAGATCTACCACCCTTCTTGACTCTCCCTCATCTTTTCATTAATATATAAGCAGATTTCCTTTTTTTTTTTTTTGATATAAAAAATAAAATAAAAAACACCCTAGTACACAGGGAGTGTACAAGGGGTCAACAAATCAAATACAAAAATTGCAAGAATCTAGGAAATCAATGAAAGAAGGGAATGATTGTTTTTGCAAAGCAAACAACCAATCCAATAAAGTTCTAAAAAAAAAATAGCTTGAGGTTTGGAATGGATCTCTCAATATCTTCAAAACATCTACTATTTCTCTCCCTCCAAAGACACCACATTAAGCAATGGGGAACAATTGACCATATATAACCATTTCAATGATGACCAAACTTGCCTTGCCAACACCCTAGCAGCCCCAAAACAGTATGCAGCATAACCTAAGTTACTCCAAATAAACCCAAAACCATAGACCACAAATCCATAACAACGGGACAATGAAGGAAGAGATGGTCAACTGATTCACCATTACTCTTGCACATGTAGCACCAATTCAAAATCCACACCTTCCTTTTTTGTAAATTATCAGTCATCAAGCATTTCCCTAAAGCAACAGTCCAAACAAAGAAAGCCACTCGAGAAGGAATCTTCTGCTTCCAAAAACTTCTCCAAGGAAAACCGTAGATAGTAAGGCCCACTAAAATTCTATAGTAATCATTAACCATGAACCCCTTATCTTTACCAAGTATCCAACACATCTTATCCTCACCAAACCCCTTATTAAAGAATCATATATGGTTTCCATGAAGCCTAACAAAGCCTCTAATTCCCGAGCATGCACACCCCTAAAGAAGCTCACATCCCAAAAGAGGACTCCATTGGAGGACTTCATAAGCTCAACCATGCTAACTTCCTTATTCCTGCAAAATCTAAACAAGTCAGGATAGCTAACAGCAAGAGATGTCTTTCCACACCAATGGTCTTGCCAAAACTTCACCCTAGACCCATCACCAATATCATACAGAATATGGCGTGAAAAAGAAGGCCTTCCCTGACTAATACTTTTCCATAAACCAACACCATATGTACCATTAACAGATCCGGTACACCAGCCCCCCCCATACACTTCCATATTTCATCTCTATCACTTGTCTCCAAAGGGCGTCCTTCTCAATCCCAAATCCCCATAGCCACTTCCCAAGCAAAGCTTCATTGAAAAGTCTTATCTTCCTTATCCCTAAGCCACCCGAAGAAATGGGAGCACAAACAGTAGCCCATTTAACCAAATGAAATTTAGGTTCATCACCAAAGCCGCCTCATAAGAAATTCTGGTGAAGTTTCTCAATTCGGTTAGCCACACTAGCAGGTATAGGAAATAAAGATAGAAAATAAGTGGGTAAATTAGATAGGGTGCTTTTGATAAAAGTGACTCTACCTCCCTTGGATAAGTACAAGCGTTTCCAACTCGCTAATCTCCTCTCCATTTTCTCCAGAATCGGGTCTCATATGGTCTTATCCTTGAATTTAGCACCCAAAGGAAAACCCAAATATTTCATTGGAAGAGTACCTTGCTTGTAGCCAAGGAAATTCAACAATAAGTCAATATTATGCACTACTCCAACCGGAACCAATTCTGACTTGACCAGATTTATCTTTAGACCCGACATCGCCTCAATCCAAATAAGAATCATACGGAGAATCAAAATCTGTTCTAGGTCAGCATTACAAAAAATTAGAGTGTCATCCGCAAAAAGGAGATAAGACACCGCCAGGGATCTTCCCTCCAAGTATACTTTCCGAGGATCTTTCCTCATTTCAAATATTCACTTTCCGTCTATTTCTACTTATACATCTTAACATTATCATTTCAACTATACTCATTTTTTGAATATTTTTCCTCTTAACAACCCAACATTTAATTCCATGGAGCATAGCTGGTCTTATAACAGTCTTATAAAATTTTCCCTTTAACTTAATAGGTATTCTACGATCACACAATACCCCAAGTGCAAATCTCCACTTCATTTACCTTGCTCTTATCCTATGATTCACATCATCTTCAATCTCTCCATCTTTATGAATTATTAATCTAAGATATCGAAAGCTCTCGCTCTTTAGTATCTCTTGACCATTGAGCCTTACTACCCCTTCATATCTGTCTCTACTTTTACTAAACTTAGATTCCATGTACTCTGTTTTAGTCCTACTTAATCAAAAGCTTTTAGACTCTAGGGTGTCTCGCCAAATTGCTAGCTTGGCATAACTCCACTTCTAGTTTCATCCACTAAAATTATATATTCTACAAAAGGCATTCATTGAGGGACTTCTTCTCGAATCGATTTAATGAGCTCATCCATCGCTAGTGCAAAGGCATAGGACTTAGTGTTGATCCTTGATGCAAACCTATAGTGATAGGAAACTCACTTGTGATGCCTCCACTTGTTCTTACACTAGATACAGTACCATCAACTTCATATACTTTACGAGGTACTCCTTTCTTTTTCAAAACCCACCTCATAACCTCTCTAGGGATGTACTTTCTCTAGGCCAATAAAAACCATATAAAAATCTTCTTAACAGGCCTCTCTATGTTTTTCAGTTATTTTCTCATCAAAAGACCCCATCTAAATTTATGAAATTCCTCATAATATAAGAGAAATCTAAGTGCTTTCAACCATGCATTGTCAGGAAAATAGTTATGTTATGTTGAGAAGGGGTCACTTTTGGAGACATGGTATTGGTGTAAAATTGAGAAATGAACCAAGAGCTTTTTAGCCCAATTGACATTTTCTGGCATTCCTAATAGAGACATCCAAGGTTCAAAAACCCCTTCCCCCAACCATTGAATCATCAAAAAGAGGGAGATGCTTGTGGTTAATGGACGTCAAGATTGGTTCATACAGGTTAATCAATCTACTCATAAATGACATCAACACTCTACAATTTGTAACCGGAAATCACCCTTGCTGCATCAGGGCAATCACAAACATAAGACAACTTGCATGATCGACAATCAAAGCACAAACCATGTCCATGCACATCAAAGCATCAATAATAGAAGAACATGCACATAATCCCATATTCAGCATGGAAGTTGTGAGTGAACCTGGACATCCACACCATTGCATGAGGAAACAACTGAACCAAACTTTCCTCTAGAAAAAAGCCCCAAAGCCAGTCTGACTGATCTCAGCATGGGTAAAACAGACACTTCTCCAGCATTCTCAAGGCTGCAAATTTATTTGGGGGCGAAGAGTTAAAAACAAAACAAAACAAAACCTCACAGAATAGCGCCATGATTGTAACAAAAAATTTCACCTAGAAGCCAAATTTGGAAATTAATTAACAGCAGATGCAGACCAATTCTCCGCAAGCCAGGTAGATATTTTGTAAGAATAAAGCAAGGATAATCTAATGATCTAAATTTTTATTTTATTTTTTGAAAAAATATATAATAAACAAAGAATTTGCATAAATAATGAAACTGGAAATGATGATTGCCCAAATAACTACACCCACCACCCCCAACCCCCTTACAACAAAACAACAAGCACAAATATTTAAAAGAAGATAAAAAATAAAAATAAAAAGTTGTGCAAGTAACCTTTGTCTCATTTCTCACCTCTCAACAAGGTCAGTGAAAATCAATCTGAGAGTAGCATCTGAGAAAAAGCTGATACTGTCCTCCACATTAAACCCGTCCTCATAAGCATAGCTTGGAATTGTCAAAAGAGATTCTAGGCAAAGCCACTGAATAAGTCACAATGGATAAGTTAACAACTTTTCATCATTCTATCACACCATATCCACATGGAAAAATGTAGTCTCCTAGTGTGCCAACTAATTAACCTAAAACAAATTAACAATACCCATAGAAATTCATAATATATGCATGACACTGAAAAGTGGAAAAGAACATTAACAATGAAAGGGAGTGCACAAGTTGATCACAATTACAGCAAAAAATAATAATAATAATGAACCAATAATGCAAGTCTAACACAAACTAGAACAATATGGCCATATAACCCCCTTTATTACAATTCAAATTTTTGAGATCCTATGACAAACAGTTTAGGGAATGCAAAGAGAAATAAACAACAAAGGCAATAATCAGCAACAAAAGTTTAACAGAAGACAGATCCATACCTTCCAATTCATTAGAACTGCCCGACGCGTCCTTGCCAAAACTCCAATGGTAAGAAAATTATTGATGTTTTGAAGAAAAGAAAGAACCAAGGAATCTAATAGAGGTGTGCCTTCTACTTTAGGTAGCAGGAATTTATCGTTTTCCCTGATGGTATCCAAAAGTTGAGGAGAAAACACGGACACTAGTGCTTTGAGAACTGGAGCTAATCCTTCATATGCTGCAAGACAGATTTCTGCTCCAGTCTGCTTTGGAGCTTACAAATTATCACCCATAATAAATGTACTAAATCTTTATGACATAAACCTGAATATGCTTTAGATTAGAAAATCTATAAAAATTGCACAATACCTCCAAATCACAAGATGGAGATGAAATAGTCTTTAAGAAGAACTCCCACAAAAAGCTGAAAGCAAAATTTAGTACAACATCACTCTTAAACTTTGCACACCATGATGAGATAGCTGCAAGAGACTTCATGGCTGTTACCTGTTTATGCATACAGAAGGAAGACAAAAACAAAAAATAAATGACCAATAAGGAGCACTCAATAAAAGCAAGTTATATTAATGTAAGAGGCAATGAATTCGACAGTTAATTAAAAAAAAAAAAAAACTTTACATAAAGACACAGGCACATACAAAACTGAAAACAAACCAATTTCTATATAACTTCTTAACTTACCCTTCATAGAGCAAAATAGAAAAGAAGTATCAGCAGATACGTCAGATAAAATTGAACAAAAATATGCATTTAAGGATTTTTTTTTTTCCCATAATACAATGACCAATGTTGCTGAGATCATTATTAAAAAAGATAGGACTCATAATACGTATAAGTTGAAAATCTATATTTAAAAATAAAAATAAAAAAATAAAAAATACACTAGAGCTACCAACATATGATACCTAAATATAGAAACTTGACAAGATTAATTACTACATAAATAATATATAAAATGGCTAAAAAAGAAATATCAAGTTACCACGCATGTGGCATGTCTAAATGTAACTGTACACTCTTTTCCATACTAGATCAAGTATATAAACCCAAGATAAATAAAGTGCAGAAAGATTAATACAGCTTGCAGAACAGCAGTGGTGGTTGAAGATGACAACCGCCGTTGACTTGGGCCTCCAAGTTTTCCTCTCACAGAACTAGGCAGAGTCACGTCCTCCATCATAATGCTAGATGAAAATATGGAACAAGACACGTTTGCAAATGAAATCAGTTCCTCCTGCAAGACATATAATTTCAGTATTACAGTAACATCAACGACAAGCACATAACATACTGCAGAAACGTTTACAGGCTTGATGCAGTTAGTTCTAAAATACCAATATATGAAGAAAAGTCTTGGCAAACTTCTCAAATAAAATAGCCACTTCTCCATTATTCAATCGAACCACTGTCTCAAGCATGCTAAATTCTGATTTGCTTCGAACTTTGGTACCACATTCAGCTGCTCTTTCCTGCATTATTTGAAGCTCCAGAACCAAGCTCAAGGTTATGATGAGAAACTTCACAGGTATCCACTCCATATCTTTCTTTTGTTTGCAAATATTAGTTCCATAATTTTGAATAAACTGCACAAATAGGTAAACCATCAGAAGCTTGACAACAAAACCTAACTACAGCAAATTAGGACAACAATGCACTTAAGCTGGACAAAATCCAGTAGACATCATGCAGAGTATATAGACGCCAAAATGAACTGCACAAGGATAGAGAGTGAGACTTAAAAATTTTAAATCATTAAATATTCATGATTCAAGAAAATAACCATTGATATGTTGATAGACTTGACACCCCTATAAAGTGATAATTGTTCATACACTATAATATCCACTCACAAGAAGAAGAAAAAATGCTTTGATGGGGTAACTTTGTTATTTTACTATGGGGTTGTTAGTATATTTCTCTTAGTTTGGAGGGGATTTTTAGAAAAAGCAGGCTAATAACTTTCTTCCATCAGATAATACAGTTGCCAATATGATGTACAGTCACAAAGGGACTACGATTGAAGATCAAATTTCAAATCTAGGATTCAACTTATTGAGCCATTCACATAGAGCACATCCAAACTTTTTAAATCTTTAGAAATTCATAGCTCAAAGCTTAAAAATTTGGGGGATTGGTGTGGCTCGGTGTTTTAAGTCAATCTAATGTTTATGCTTCTATATTATGATGGATATATGTGTCGTTAGAGTTATATTATTAATTTTAGAGCACCAATAAACTTGTCTTGAGGGGAGTTTAGTAAGAAAATTAATTCAAAATGGATTAGAAGATCAATTTGATGTTGTAAACTTTGGAATTTGATATGTAGTCTTCCATTTCCTTCTGTTCTTTCCAGAGGCTATCCTTTTGTATACGCCCAATTAACTAAGTCACCCCCTTTGGTGGCTTCAATATATTTATACTTATCAATAAATAAGAAATCATTACCTATCAAAAAAATAAATAAATAAGAAATCAAGAATGTCGAAAAGATATATCAATAAGACACAAAATGAATCTAAAGGTTTTTCTCCATTAGCTTCATATTGCATTTCTTCTGTTCATTTTCATATTCAACATGACTATTATTTATAAAGTTTATAATAGTAACCTATGAACCAAAAAAAAAAAATTTGAAGGATAGTAAAACTAATATCCAATGGAATAAGAATTATGAAAAATAAAAAATAAAAAGCTTGACTATAAATTTATCTAGCAAACAAGAAAAATATACAACATCAACCAAGTCCTGGTCTCACTTTTTTTTTTTTGGGTCAACTATGGATATGGATCCTCAACAAATTAGTCAAGGTTTCCACATTTATTCTTTTCCTTCATTCTATTACATCCAAAGTCATACTCTTCCTTAATTGACATATCCTTTTTACTATTTCTACTAATGTTATTTTTTGGTCTTCCTCAACCTATTTTTTGTTCCCTCAACTTGAATCAACTTACTCTTTTTTACAAGTGTGCATTATTCGCTCTCTTTTGAACATGACAAAACAATCTCAAGCAACTCTCCCTCATCTTTTCATCAATAGAAGTCACCATTATCTTTAAGTGAATTTCATCACTTTGAATCCAATATTTTCACGTATTTCCACTTATATATCTTTACTTTCTCATTTTATGAATATGTTACTTTTTAACTGCCTAACTCATTGTCATAGAGCATAGCCGATCTTATAGTAATCTTATATAATTTTCCCTTTAATTTAATAGGTGTTCCACAATCACACAATACTCACAATACGCTTCTCCATTTCATCCAACCTACTCTTATCCTACGATTCACATCCTCTTAAATTTTTCCCTCTTTAGAATTATTGATCCAAGATATCAAAAGTTCTCACTCTTTAATAACTCTTGACCATCAAGCCTGTAATCAAAAGCTCTTGCTCTCTAACAACTCTTGACCATCAAGCCTTACTGCCATTCATTCTTGTCTAAATTTATGTTCCATGTACTCCGCTTTAGTCATACTTAATCAAAATCCTTTATATTCTACAATGTCTCACCAAATTTCTAACTCGCATTAACTCCACCTCTAGTTGCATCCACTAAAACTATATCATCTGCAAAAAGCCTACACCAATGGACTTCATCTTGAATCGACTTAGTGAATTCATCCATCACTAATGCAAAGATATACGGACTTAATTTTGATGATGCAAACCTATAGTGATAGGAAACTCGCCTATGATGCCTCCACTTGTTCTCACACTAGTTACACCTCCATCATACATATCCTTAATTGACTTAATTTATTTTTTTTATGACGAGGAACCTCCTCAAGGTATGGGCCAGTGGGTCCACCCTTGAGGGGTAAAACCCCGGATGCCTACACATCCCACTGAGCAGACATTGGGTAAATCGCAAAATTCCTCAACAAGGAGTCGAAGTAGAGACTACTGGGTTTACAGTTCCTTAATCAAATTAATATACTTTATAGGAACTCCTTTCGTTTCCAAAACCCACCACACAACTCTTTAGCGACCCTATAATATGTTTTCTCTAGGTCAATAAAAACCATATGAAGATCTTTACAAGCCTCTCTATATTTTTCCATTAGACTTCTAAGTAAAGAAATAGCTTTCATGGTAGATCGTCCTAGCATAAAACCAAATTGATTCTCCCATATTGTTGTTTTGTGTCTTAACTTATGTTTAATCACTCTCCCAAAGCTGCAGACTAAGGCAGCTCCATGTCTTTACATACCATTACGTCATCATATGCATCAGTTCATACTTTTGCTGAGCATATTTATAAGCTATATAGAGTGGTCCTCTGTTTTGAGTCCTAGCAGGATTCATTATGTTGTAAATGTCATTGATTATCTCTTTTCAATTGTAGTCATTCTTTTGTAATTCTTTAGAACTACCTCATGTATAAATTTGTGCAATTGAGGAAGTTCTTTTTTTTTTCTTTTTTTCTTTTTGATAAGTGCAATTGAGGGATTTCTTCTTAATCAATAAAACTTATAAGATATTTTTTGAAAAAATAGAAAGCTATGTAGAATAGATGCATTGAGATCTTTTCTACTTGTTTCGGTTCTCTTCCCATGCATCAGAAAGGTTATATTCTAATTATTATTTTATCCAAAAGTAAGTTCATTCTCAACTTGACAATTGTAGCAGCTAATACCATTTATCCTAATTATAATATACTGGACAAGAAGAAATAAAAATAAGGAAATGAGAATTAGTTTAGAGCATAAGACGGTAAAGGCAAACCGTAAATAGAGATATAAAATGATGCTCCTCCTTGCTTGCAAGGAAAAGCACTCTTGCCCATCTTTTTGCTTGAAATTCCCATGCTTCCAAATCTTCATCATCATAAGTAAGAACAGCATCAACCTGATAATGACAACTTGTAAACCTTTTGGGGAAGTCATGAAGACTCTTTAAAAGCTTCTCCTCAGTATTGCAGCAATTAGCACAACAATACTTTTTACCACACCCTGAAAGCCATTCTTGTACTTTTACTCTTAAAAAACCTATGATAGGAGACGGGGAGAAAGAGAATTAAAGATGGTTAATTTAGTGAGTGGTTAAACCATACAACAACCAATAGTTAAATAAAAATATAGAGAGGAAGAATTTCACAAGCGCAAAAAAGGTAAGACTTTCAACTTATACAAAATATAAAACAAATATTAAGGGAGTCAAACTTCCCATTACTAACAACAATATATTTCCCAGTCTTAGTAGCTATTTACATCTCTAAGTCCACCAATATTGTGTTTTGATAATGTTCCAGAGCAGCAAAAGGACTCTTGAAGTTAGATGGTCAGTGAACATATAGTCAAATCTGGTCAATAGGAATCCAAAAAGGGAAGTGGCTCTAAATAGGTGTTAATAGATAAAAAGTTATAATGAACCCAACTTCAAGCAGTTTGGCTCAGCCTTTTTTTTAATTGTAAGTTATACATGCACCCGAGGGTCTTGAACCCATAACCTAACCCTCCACCTTGCTTTTACAATAGGAGAGAGCGCTATTTGAGCTAGAGCTCATTGGCATTTGGCCAAGCATTTTATCACGTTCACTACAGCAATGATTGTGTATTCATCCAAAGCACATGTGGCCCCTGTTCTACAAAAAAGTATCTAATGTTTCGGATGCATACAGCACCACAGTCACTACCTGTGGGCCCCAAATGTTGTAAGTGCAATGTTGCATGCATCCGAAACGCTAGATACCACCTCATGCTCTACATCCCCTTCTAAAGCACAACTTTAGGCTTATAAAAAGATAGCAGAAATACATACAACATTTGTACATATTTAAGTATGCAAAAAATCCTGGCTCTAAACATTATTCATATAACCAAACACGGGCTGCTTAGATATACATTTCAAGTTTGATTGAGCAAAGCGTTTTACCCTGTTATCTCACTTTTTGGCTAAGAAACTGACTTAAGCAACAATTGCATATTGATTCCAGGGAAAACTCATTAAAGCAGTTAATCATGGTTCTAAACAGAACTGAATAGCAAATGGACAATTCATTAGGTCACCAAAACAAATGCCTGAAGTCTGAGGCTTTTTTCTTCCAATGAAACGTTCATCTACTGCAAAAGGCAGAAAAAAAAAAATAATAATAATAAAATCTTGACTCTAAGGCTTATTTTAGCTTTCCGTGCCCATAATTAGGAAAAAATTCTAAGTTTTGAAATCAAAATGGCAAAAGCAAGAGTTTGCAAGCACATCAACCACCAATCAGAAAGCAATAACTTAGAAAAATGTAGGCATACTACTAGCCCAGAAGACAACGCCTCTCTGATTCTTTCTGATGATATCAAAAAGGCAAGGTGGAAGCTAGCAGTAGATACAGTATGCCACGGTAATTTCACTTACCGCCATAATCAGTAAATTCTCGTGGCAGAGTTGAAATGAAGTGCAAAAGAATCTGCAAGGGCACTTCAAATGTACACACCACTGAAGCAGCAGCCTCAAGAACTTTTTCACAAACTAGTAGACATAGAAAAGGAATCATGTTAGTTATGATCTGGCCTGTTAATAATATCACTAAGAAGATTAACTGTAGAAGAGAAAATAACATAATCTAACCAGATTAGTGATTAGAGACCTCGAAAACGATAATTAGGATTGAAATGTTGTTTGCTGCTCTCAATAACAAATCTCAAAACATCCAGTAAAGTCGTTTTATCATGTTGAGGAAAACTTTCCGAAGCAATTTCCAATTTGACCAGAAAAGCATCTTCACCCCATTCTGCTTCACTGTCAAGTCTACGGGCAGCTGAAGCAATGCATTCGGCAAGACCCATCAACCCAGCTCTACAGAAAGATTGCTGCTTGGCAACTGACGCTAAATTACTCAAAAATGCAATTCGTTTCCTGTAACCATGAGGAATGAATAGGATATATCAACCACTTAGCTCCAACACTAACTTTTCGATAAACAGAGTTCTAACAAATTCCTCTAATTTTTCTTTTTCCTTTTCTCACTTTTTTTTTTGGGCAGGAGTGGTGTTTGAGCTGTCTGAATTCATTTGGTGGCCCTCTTATTTAAGACTAATCAAAGTAGCTTTTGTACAATGCAAAGTCATTTTTGAAGTCACTTCCAAGAGAAGCGGCACCTTAGGGATCGTGGTAAATACACTCCTATGCCTGGTATGTGGCAGGATAGAAGTAGGCATGGTTTGCTACCTAGTTCATGGTACATAGTGCCATGCATTCTTGGGTCATTTAGATGTAATGTACAAGTACCACACACAGACAGTTTTGCAATTCTGCTCTTAAAATAGGAAATAAAATTCTTTCTTGAAAGGGGTGATATTTGTGATATCCAACTACCTTATTTCAGATACTTATTTTAATATTTGAAATTTAAAAAAGAAAAAGTCAAATGACAAGTTCAAATAAACCCTTCCATTTTTCCTGGAATTTCCAGACCATATTAAATAGTTGATAATTCTAAAAATCTATTACTTCAAAAAGGAAAAATAATATTTTCCCATGAGATCAAATCAAATATCTATATTATGTTAGAATATAAAAAAAAATTATTAAAATCAAGTTAAATGATTTATTCTTTTTTATATTATGATCAAATTAGTTTAATAGAAATGGGTATTGCCGAAACTGAAGACCCAGATTGCAAGCATACCACAAATTGGTTTGCTACTAGATCAAAATTATGGCTAGGGGGAGGGGAGCAAATCTTGTAACACTTGTTTCATGATGGTGTTCCTGTCATTCTAGTTTCCAGGAGCTTTTGGAAAAGACTAGGTGGTTTAATTTCCTATTGGCAGTCTAGTGATTAAAGCCTTATAATAGTGACAGTCTCATCATTCCTGGAAACTGAAAATGCAATAATGTGGCTATCTAGCCTTAGTAGACTCTTAACTTATTTAAGAACTTATTGAAGAAGTTAAATTCTGTCTAGAATGAGTAAGAGAACTTAGGTGTGGCTTGTAGTCTATATCGACTGTGAATGAAAATATGAGAACTGTGAGAGAAAATATGAGAAGGTAAACCTCTCTTATCTATAAAAATAATTTTTAAATGATGCATTCATATCAGCCTAGTAAGGTTTTATTTGCAGATTTCTTGTAAGAAATCATTCTAGCAGCACTAGGCTAGTACTTTTTATCCAAATTATATTTTATCAAGCACATGATAATGTACCTCTCATTCAGACAACTTGTATATTGTTGAAAAAACAGTGATGCACCTTCAATCGTCCTCGATGAATAGATTCCTTTTACACCTATTAAAGGGAAAAAAATAAGCCAACTTAGTGTAACATGATAATCAAAGTGATTCTTTGCACATAAGGTGATGCAAATATGAAGAAATTGTGAAAGGGAGCAGTTGTTTTCTCCATATTGCCCTCACCCAATCCATTCTAGTGGCAGCTGGTAGGGACAACTCACTAGAGAACCTCACCAATAGTATCTTATAGAAGAGACTAGAATAGGGACATTTCACTGATGGTACATTTATAGAAGGATACCTATCTCTCTCTTTCTAACACTCCCCCTCAAGCTGGAGCATATACAACAACAACAACCAAGCCTTAGTGGGATCGGCTATAGAGTCTTAACAAACTAGTCAAGGTCAACCACATGTATTCTTTTCTAGAGAAGCATTTACAAAATATGATAAAGAAAATTCTGATAGTGGCAGCTGGTAGGGATACCTCACCAACAGTATATTTCTAGAAGGATACAATTCTCTCTCTTTCTAACACACCCTCAAGTTGGAGCATACAACAACAACCAAGCCTTAATCTCAAAATCTTTGGGATCAACTATAGATTCTTAACAGGAACGTGTACCTTTTTTGAAGAGCAACACAAAGCAAATTGGAGTTAGTAGATGATGGAGGATTAGCAGATTGAGAGGATGATGGAGGGGGGCAGGGGCGCTAGAGTTGTTGGTTGTAGATATCTAGTGTATACTTGTTACGGGCCTGGGGCCTTTAGTGGCAACAACTTTGTGAAAGGTATAGGAAAGGTGAGGAAAATAAGGAACTCGGAGTTGAAAAAGAGATAAAAGATGTAGAAGACTCAAACTGATATTCCTTGAGAAACTATGTTTCAAACTATTCCCTAATAATTATAAATTAAATTTGCATCATTAATAATGACTGAAAGTTGCTTCAAAATACCATAAGATTTTGCAAGAAACAGGACACTAATTGAATATGAAGAAAGTAAGCATTATTAAAATTATTCTAAAACAAGTTATTTTTCAGAAAGATGGCAAATAGAAATCTTTTTTTTTTTTTTTGTCTAAGTTTCACTAATGCTCTGTTTGTTTCAATAGAAAACCTTGTGTAAAGATAGTTTTCCATGTTTTCTGGTATTTGGTAGCATAAAAAAATGAGACAAAGGAAAACTATCTTTGGTCAACATAAAAAGTATAGCTTATTTTTAGAAATTGTTTTCCACTAAATTTTTTTAAAAAACAACTTTATCTCACAGCAAGCTAAATAAGGGAAGTTAGGAGATTGTTTTTCAACTCATTTAAGATTGCTACCAAACATTGAAAAATGAAATAGTTTTATAGAAAATACTTCTTGGAAAATGACTCATTTTCTAGAAAATATCATCGTTGAAACAAACAGAGCGTAAGGGAAAGCAGAGCATGTTTGGTAACAACATCAAAACAAATGGGATGAAAAAGACATCAGAAAAGCCCCCAATCTTCACTAGATATCTAGTAGTTCAATATAAAAGCACACAACTAAAAAACCAGCCAATCACTCGAATACATACATACATATATATATACATATATAAAATTTAAACTCGTTGAATCTATAAGAGACTAGAGGTAGAACTATTTGTGGATGAAATATGCCAAATGAGCTCTTGCTCAAATGGCACTTCTTCCAATCGACAAAAGGGTGAGGTAGTTAATTCAAAACCCACCAATGACACTTCCTCCAATCGACAAATGGGTGAGGTAGTTAGTTCAAAACCCACTGGATGCAATTGTAAGTTTCCAATATACAAATATAGTTGGGCACGTAAGATAACAAAGATGGTTTTCAAGGACCAACGATCACAGTAAAGAAAAAGGTTGATGTAAATTATTTAATTAGGGCATGGACTAAGGGAGAAAAGAAAAACCATGAAATGATATATGTATTCAACATTGTTGTCTAGGCCAGATCATTGTACAGGGAAGAGAGTACAGAAGTGTATGTCGATTAAATGAGGTCAATATTCTTTAAAAATAATGAATTATTAAAATAAATTAAATAAAAAAGGGAAATTTCTGAACTAGACAAATGAAACTTGTATAGGGAATTGTTTAAAAGCTGATGGTTCTAATCACTGCCACGTTAAAAATTAATACAATTTGGACATTACCATATTTTCTAATGGTCTTGCAGGTGAAGACTTAAGTTAAAAGACAACTTTGTATTATCTACACTTCTGATGCACCAGCTCATGCTGGAGTACCCCATAAGATACCAAAGAAAAGATAGAATATCAAGGCACCATAAGACTTAGCATGAAAATGGTTATCAGTCATCATCTACGGAAATCTTAGACCTTCACCGCCATGTTGCCAAGGCCGGTGCTGTGCCATGCTCATAGCATCAAGTACAGTGCACATAATAACAAATTTAATAAATTACTCCAATCTTCTACTACAAGCCCATTCTTTTTATCAATAACTTCCTAAAATTATCACAAGTAATTGCCTATAATAGAATACAATAGTATCAAATATTGTAGAAGAGTGAAGTTAGTGTAGTAAACAATCAAATTGAGAACAAACCGAAATCTTTGTGGTGCACAGGGTCATTCAACCCTTGTATAAATGGACCAAGGACAAAAGTTTCAGGCACTGATTTTGCATAGTTTCCATAACTTTTCCACTCAATTCCCAAAAATGACTGCATAATCAAGCATCTCACTGCATTACATATAAAATAAAAGGGGGAAAATGCATTATGTCAGCAATATCCAGTGAAAAACTATAATACAAGGTTACAGTAAACTAACTACAGCAATGTAAACTAATTAATAAATAATTATAATAAGAAGTCACAGGTACCTTGAGGATTATCGTGACAAAAGCCCCGTTCCCAAAGAATTGACAGCCAATTAAAGATTTCACTCGAAGTTTGAATCTGGTTTTGATGAACTCCTCCATTGACAAGGCTAGCAAAATTAACATGTGATATAGAGAATTGTAGCAACGATGATACCTGCAAGGAACCAACAGTTTCAAGCAAAATAGGCAGAATAAAATTGAGGACATATCAAAATTTGTATACCGCAATAATAACCATCCAAGTAGATCCTTACATGATGGAGAAAATTGGTGGAAATGAGGGCTGTTTTAGAAAGCTAAGTTGCTTAGAGAAAATATAGAATGAACTAGCTCTTCAAGAGACACTCTTGGAATAATACCTCACAGGTATAGATTTTGGATTCAAATTCAACTAGTTACAATGAGGGCAGCATTGCTTATTTATAGTACATAAGCAAGCTACTGATTGGCTAGGAAGTTAGTTCCAAGAACCTACCATGTGGCTGCCATGTGATTGGCCAAAGCCTAACAAGCTTCTCTAACTAACTAATAGGCTATTGCACTAATCACTAACAACCACCTATCAGCTAACTAACTTTATGTTACAAGTGATAAAAGCTATTACAAGTAAAAAAAACAACTTATCATACAACATAAGCACTAGTGCTGATCATAAGAAACTAATGATTGTACTTGCTGGACAGTAACAAGTAGTAAACAGCTAGCTTTAAAATGAACTGCATCATTACACCATTGAGACAAAGTAAGACATCCTATTAAGAATCATTCCTTCCAGGAGCTCATCAAAGAGCATATTTAGTTCCAAGCATGGAAGGAGCATATTTGGGTGCAGTGCAACTTACTGATCAAAAAATTAAGTGTGTCATGGTACTCAAATTAGAAGAGAGTTGATTAATAGAAAATTCGAATGTTTTAATTATTGCCTTGGTGTGTTGCTTTTCTTTTTTCTTTTTTCTTTTTTTTGGAGAGTGGGAAGGGGGGAAGTGGGGGGTAGGGGTAATGCAAAAATACTCCTAAATTTTGAGTTAAACAAATTGACCCCATGTTCTTCTTATTTGAAACTAAAAGCCCGTAATGTTAAGAAAATGACCAAATTAGTCCTTCTGTCACACTTCCAATGATTAGTAACGAAAAATGCTATCAATGTGATACACATGATAGCTTTTAATTTATTAAAAAAATCTTTAAATTTAAATTTAATAAAAAATTCCGTTTTTAAATCTCTTGTAAAAAAATTTAAAATTCTTTTTTTTTTTTAATAATATTTTTCTTCCCCTCTCTGGTACACAAAATCACCAGATGACCACCAGCCTCAACCACCTTCTCTCTCAACAAGATAAAGAAACACTTCCCTCCCTTCTTTTCTTTGCTCCCTTTCTCTGTTGTAATTTTTGTGTTGTTTGGTTCTCTATTGTGTTTGTTCTCTGTCCTCTTTTTCTTGTACTTTCTAGGCTTGCTCTATGTTCTTCATGCATAGAGCAGGCTTTCGTTTATATATATCATTCTTACTTATAAAAAAAAAAAAAAAACCAAACCCATATCTCATTCCAAAAAATTTTAAATAAATATATTACACACACATAATACCAGTGCTCAAGATGAGTAAGGAACATTAGGTTGACCCAATTCTCTCTCTCTTATTTTCTTTTCCTATTTTGCTCCAAACAAATCTCTCAAATGTCCCAACAATGCCGACTGCCCTTGCTCCATCAAACCCTTCTGACATATTTGTTCCAAAGACGCCCTCTAGATGACATAACTTTTAAATTTGGCTAGTCATAATGCTCTACAAGAAATGACTGAATTTCACTTAGAAAACATAAGAAACTGGTTGGTAAAATTCATGCAAACTGTTTGGTTCAATTTAAGGGCAAGTCGATAAGAGCATGAGTCATTAGAGGTTCTCTCCAGGGAGCTGATAGAAACATAGATTTGAGAAAGCATCTCTAACCACTCTAAACCCCAAACTTCCCTGAAATTTTACAGGAAATTTTGTGAGAGAGAGTAGTTCAATGTATTTTTCACTTTAAAAGTGGGTTATTTTATCTTCCACAATGCATGATTACATCAAGGGTGGCCCTCAAGCCACCAATTGATGGCTTTGTGCTTTGTAGTTGATTGGGTGTGTAGGTTTCACATGAACATGATGTGGTTATTAGGGTTTGATTAGCATTTTGGTTAAAGGGTAGTTGCCAGCATGTGGGGGTTTTATTTGTGTGTTTTGACTTGTGGTGGGGCCAGTGCAAGACTGCCAAGATGGGTCGAGTTCTATAGCGACACTCTTGGCAACCAACACCAGTGGAAGTCTTCATTATTGTCATTCTCATCGCCAAGGCAAGCTTTGCAGTGACCAACTTTAAACTAAATTCCAAATATGGGGGGGGAGAGAAAAAAGAAAGGAAAAATAAAAAAGAAGAAAAGGGAGAGACAAGAGAAAGGTCAATTTTTATTTAAAAAGAATTAATTTGTTAAAATGCCATCAAGTGATAGCATTTTTCATCGCTTAACCAATGGAAGTGCGACAAGACCAATTTGATCATTACCATGACGTTAGGGGCTTCAAATTTCAAATTTAAGGAATAGGGGGGTCAATTTGATTTTGATCCAAAGCACTAGGATTTTTTTGCATATTTCTTTTTTTTTTATAACTAGGAACAACTGTATTAATCAAAAATAATTGTACAATGATTCAAGACAGTAGTTTAAATATACAGTCTATATATTAACTACCCTTTATGAAAAAAATCCAGCAATATAATGAATCCACAAAATCACAAACCTTAGAGAATCTACAGTCATCTAAGGATATCCAAGATAAAGAACTAGCAAACCCAGACTCTATTCTCTCCACAGAGAATTCATGCCCCTTAAACATTCTTCAATTTCTTTCCCTCCAAATGTTCCACATGACACATGAAGGAACTACATTTGACACCCTGTTATTAAATGAGATTGGTTTCTCCTCCAACATCGAAGTATATCATACACCGTTTTTGGCATCACCATCTACTCCAAAAACCATAAAAACATAAGTCCACCACTCCATAGCTATGAATAGTAAGTGATCCACATTCCCCCTATTATTTTTGCACATGCAACACTAGTCTATAATCACCCTCTTCATTTTTAGATGATTATCTTACCATTAGTTTTCTCCCAAACATTGCAATTGAAACAAAAGCAAAAGGACCTTAAGAGCTTTCACTATCCAAATGGCTTTCTAAATAAAATGTACACTAATATTCCATCTAAAAGCCTTATTAGATGAAGTGATGAACGACCAGAGAAGAAAACAAATCTATCTATTATACCATCTACCTATTCTACCCCTTTTTTGTCCCTTGGAGATCTCCTATTGTTATCTGCTTCTTTCTTTAAATATATTCTTCATATTGTACTCAAAAAGAAATATAAAGTGATTTCAAAAAATAATTCAGAATTCCTATAGCAAGATTGTAAATATAATTTTTTTGTTAAAAATTATTTAAAAAAAAAAAAAACTTATGTGGCTTCAGAAGCAAATGAATTCTCATATAGCCACTTCACACAGCCATTAAGAAGTAATGGCTCATTCCAACACCAAATTTAGGATTCAGTACTGAAATCAAGAATAAAATAAACATGATGCCAAACCTGGTGATTCCAAGCTGCTTCAACTAAGTGAGTACCATACTCTTCAAGCATCTCATATAGAAGTATGAATGCCTCCCATTGCTGGTGGCTGTTCAAATAGAGATCATCTGAGTTGCAGATTTTCCCTACACCCATTGACTTCGCTTCCTTGTCAGCCCACTGTTCCCTCTTTGTCATACCTCGAGGGATTGACTCTCTCTCACACAATTTTATCTCTGAAACACCAGAAGAGGATGGGCTTCCTACATTTATGTGTAGTGCATTTTTCAATATTTGTAAAGATTGCTTCCTCACTAAGCCCTCCTTATCAACCTGACAAGCCCCACCAAAAAAAAAGTACAAAACATAGAAAATAAGAATTAGAATGATTTAGAAGTTTGATGTTCAGTTGAAAATCAGTGTGGTCTAACAAACGTAGAAAATAAAGCTCAAATACCAATCCTCTTTTAATTTCATCCCAAAATTCCTTTTCAGCTCTTATGTCAAATTCTTCAGCATCTTCACTTTCTTCTGTACAAGGGAAAAAAAACAAATACAGAGAGAGTACATTATATGCATCTCTTCTCTCTAGAGGTCCAAGAGAAAACAGTGCTCTGCAGCAATTCCAAATTTTCATAAGGAAAGACTTCCTGTAAGAAAATCAAATACATCCATTATAGAAAGCTAAATCAATAAGATAGAATGCATATGAAATCAGGACACCAAGATGTAAGACTCGCATAGTTAGAAAAAGTTGTAGGTTTTCACCTGGAAAGTGTACATGTTTGCCCATGAATTGAGATGTCAAAAGAGCGATGGAAAACTAATGCTTTGAAAATAACTGGGAGAAAAAATCCAATCATGCAGGAACGATGTTCCAAACTTTGTAGAAGCAGTTTTTCAGTCACATTACAAAGATCCCATATCAAATTACCCACAAACTTTTCAGCATAACACCCATTTGCCACCATCAATTCTGAGGTTGGAGTTGCTTGCAGGCTTTGAAGGGCCGCATCCAGCATAAAGTTTAGTATATGACATGATATTGATAATGGAAAGGATCCACCTGGCGATAGCATTTGTTCTTTTACCATTCCCAAATCATTTACCTGGTCAGTTAAACCCCGGAAAACTGAGCAGTCCAAGAGATCTGACTCTTTTCTTTGAAGCACACCCACAGAAAGACCAACAGATCTTAAAGAAAATGGCACCAAGGTAGCTTCCACAACAGCCCAGGAATTAGTCTCAACCACAACATCAACAAATAATTCAGCAATCTGAATATAAAATCACATGAAGCCAAGAATGATCACATTAAAGAAAAGTTAGGGGTGGGTAAAACATCTAAGAGTCCAGTAAACATGACAGCACCCTGCATAGACATTCTACCTGGTTTCGCATTTCACGATCAGATGCATGTACCATCCTCAACAAAGGAATAAAACTTCTCCATATAAATGATTGCAAAGCATTATTATTATTGGCCCCTGCAATAGAAATTTACTCAACTTTTAAATGTTTATTTTATTTACATAGGTAAATGTAACTCATCCACCCATACAAGTTTAAGCCCTCCACCTCCTAGGCTCCTACATATTGGGGAAGGAGATGTCACTTGGTTCGAAGGCCACTAGGTTAAATGCATAGTATGTATAACCCCACACATTACTAAGACAGTTGAAAACCAAAATTGTAAGAGCACAAACAGCTCAAAAGTCAAAAGTGCCAATGAGCTTCAGCTCAAATGGGAAGATGAGGTCATGGGTTAAATCCAATGGTGAGTATGTAACTTACCAATTTTATATATATATATATATATATATCTGTGTGTGTGTTATAAGCAATGATTCAATTGAAGTTCATTTTACTTAGATCTCTTTTTGATTAGTCAAAGAACATTGAGAAAGTTAATTATTCTTCCTTTTTGGTGTTCCTTGATTTCCATAACTTAAGGCTTTATATTATGTAGCTCTTGTATACTTCCCACCTATTTGGGATTCACCCTTTTTAATTTCAATCAAATTTTAAGATTTACTGAGAAATTAAGTAATGAGATTGTTTAGAATGGAGACACCTCATGTACACCGGATGTACATGAGATTCTCCTCAAAAGAAGATAAATTAGTATAGCTCAAGATTACATGACAAGACATGCTAACCTGATCAAAGAAAAGACATGGGAAGAAAGTAGATTTATGGAAGTTATAAGTGAAAATTTAATAAATTTTTCCCTATAATGTCGTGGCAACCAAACAGAACATAAACAACTCCATGTAAAGGGTAGTAACTGCAACCTAACAGAGTATGAAAGTACAAGGAAATGCGCGAATGTTTTCAAATAAAAGATTTCCAAGCTTGTACTTCACATGATAACTCACCAAATTTCTTTAGAAGGTGACAAAGTGCTCCCACCAATGATGTAAGATGGTTACACCGATCAGAACCCAACTTCTCATCCTCCTTTATTACGTCCTATCCACAACAGTCAAACCCAACCAAACATCAACTGAAATTCAATCACCCTGTTTTTAATTCCTTAGAAGAAAAAAAAAGTGCAGAAAATAAAAGAATTTCCACTTTTGCTTCTCACACTTGAATGTCATTTCCACATTTTCTAATAAAAAAAAGATTCAAATATACAATTATACCAAACACCATTAGAAAAAGAACATATAAACAACTCAAAATGCCTACATAAAACCCAGATGGCAAACACGTTTACTTAGAGATTCAAAGAAAACCCATCACCCCCATTAAGCTTTAAACCCTTTTCTTTCATTTACTTTGCAGAATATATCACTATTACTCTATTCTTAACCCAGTACCCTTCGAAATGCAAATACTTATCTTACTGTGATTGCATTTTCTCAGCAACCAAACACAGAACTGGAAAGTTTTACGAACTGGGTGTTTGATGAAATTGGTGATACCTTAATGAGATTAGGGAAAGCGTCGAGAAGCGACGCATAGAGAGACGGCGGAGATAAGCCCGTGGAAGCCAATATGCAATCCAACATCGCCGGAATAGCGGCCGGAGGCACCTGGCCGAAGCTCGCGGACAGTGAAGCGATTACAGGGTCCACGGAGTCGCTCTCTGTTGTAGACATATCCGTGTACAGAGTCTCTGACAAGAAACGGTGTAATTCAATTCAAACGGTGCTGAAAGAGAAAAACCCTAAAACCCTAGTGTAGGGTTTTTCTTTTCTTTTGGTTCCCTACAGTGGGTTTTGCATTTGCACCGGCCAAGTTTATGACATATTTTTGGGCGGTCAAATACCACATATTTTCGAATTTCGAAATTTTCAGTAATATATATATATATATATACGGTAGAAGTAAATTTTTTTTTTTTTTTTTTGGGTTAAGGGGAAAATATATATTAAACTTAAGAAGCCATAGATGGCAAAGTTGTGGCTGTGAGCCTTAAAGAGTACAAACCAATAGCATCTGAACTTAACATATTAAGTAATACATCACTAGATGGTAAATCTAATACAACAAAATCCTCATCCAGTGAGCAGCCAGCACGAGCAAGAAAGTCAGTACATCGGTTCGCCTCTCTAAAGGTATGGCTGACCTTGGAGCGATGAAACTGTCTCAAGAGGAACCTGCAATCATTTAGAATAGGAGAGTATGATCTATTAGATGTTGAACTATCAGATACAAGTTTAGCAACAGTGAGAGCATCAAGTTCAACAGCTAAATATTTAATGCCCAATTGAATTGCAAGTAGCAGCCCGTCCCTCAAGGCCCAACACTCAGCAGCAAAGCTCGACGCCACACCTATTCTCCTCATATATCCCTTGATCCACATCCCCTGATGATCCCGAATGAGACCTCCACCCCCAGCCTTTCCCGGGTTGCCTTGAGAAGCCCCATCAGAATTAAGTTTGAACCATCCTTGTTCAGGTTTACGCCAACAAATAGGAGTAACAATATGTCTCTTTAGTTGCTGCCCCTTCCCCACGCAATAATAATATTCTCTAGCCATATTAATACACGCAGCATGGAGGTTAGGATTACTAACAGAGTTGTCGAAAACTACTTTGTTTTTATGCTTCCATAGACACCATAGTGCAAATGGAAAAAGAGTAATCCATGAAATCCCGTTAGCTTGAATCTGGTTATTACAAAGGCAGTTCTGTGCAATCCATTCCGTCAAGTCAAGCTGTATAAAATTAGCGCAAGCCTGAGGTGTTCCAAATTTATTCCAGAAGCTCAAGGCAAAAGGACAATCCCTCAATAGGTGGATAATAGATTCATCTTGGCATTGACACAGCGGGCAGCAAGTATTACATGAGATACCCCTGGTATTAAGAATCTGCCTAACTGGAACACTGTGGTGGAAACACAGCCATATAAAATGCTTAATTTTTGGAAGTGTATCCAACTTCCATAGCCATTTACCCGAAAAAGATTGCAAACCCTTGTCCTCTGCACTCGCCAAATCATAAGCTGAAGCAGCACTAAAATCACCATCTTTAGAATACTTCTAAGCTAGGGTATCTTATTTTTCCCCATACATCTGCATCGGGTTGGCAATAATTTTTCCCCGAACTTCAAAAGGAAGATCAAAAGATATTTTTTCAAAACACCATCTTCCCACCTGGAACATATCAGCAATGGTGAAATCAGCCTCATGTCTCATAAGAGGGCCCTCAATTAACTCCCTAACCATGCCTCCTTTAACCCATTTACTCTCCCAAAAATTAAGCTTAGAGTTAGTTCCCACATACCAACATACACCTTTTTCGAACACATTGAAACCCGCCTTGACAGCAGTCCAAATGGGGGAGCATGTCAGTTTATCCGGATCCTTAGATCGTCTTCCAGACTGAGAGCAATATTTATTAAGCACAACTTTGGCCCACAATGCATCCTTTTCCTGATTGAGCCGCCAATTTAGTTTGGCAAGAAGAGCAATATTCCTTGCCCTAGTTGCTTGTATGCCTAACCCACCCTCATCTTTAGATTTGATGATTTTGTTCCAACCAACCAGGTGCAATTTTTTATTTTCTATGGTGGAGCCCCATAGGAAATCCCTGTTAATTTTATCAATTTTTTCACAGAGATGTACAGGAAGTGCAGCCCCCTGCATCACATAATTAGGGATAGCTGTCATTACAAATTTGACCAACACAGTCCTCCCAGCAAAAGATACAAATTTAGCCTTCCACCTAGAGAGTTTAAAAATAATCTTTTCAGCAATGAAATTGTATTGGGATCTGCCAACACCTTTGTGTCTTAATGGAAAGCCCAAGTACTTACCCAGACAAGAAGTAGCTTGAATGTTTAGAATGGCACTGATGTTCTCCTTAACCTTATCCTGAGAATTCGGGGAAAAGTAAATTCTAGATTTATCCAGGTTCACAAGTTGCCCCGATTCTTCACAAAAATTTTCCAACACCTCCTTGATAGCCTTAGCTCCAGCAAGATTAGCTTTAGCAAAGAGCAAGAGGTCGTCGGCAAAAAACAAATGAGATATCTCCACATTATCTTTGGAAGCTTTCAAAGGGGTCCACTTCTTTTCCATGCAGCTCTTGTTTATTAAGAAACCAAGATACTCCATACAAAGAATGAATAGGTATGGAGAAAGAGGATCGCCTTGGCGAATCCCTCTAGAAGGCATCAAAGTCTCAAGTTTGCCTCCATTGAACAATATAGAGGTGCTAGTAGATGAAACACAGCTCATGATCAAGTCTATGAGAACATGAGGAAAATGAAATTCTCTAAGCACTTTATGTATAAATTACCACTCAAGACGATCATATGCCTTGGCAAGGTCAATTTCGATTGTCATAAACCCCACCTTTCCTCTCTTATTATCCAGCGTATGAATAAACTCCTGTGCTATGACTACATTATCCAAGCCCCTTCTTCCTGGCACAAAGGCGACCTAGTTAGGAGACACCAACTTGTCAAGAAAAGGTCTGATATGCCCCACAATAATCTTAGTGACCACTTTATAAATGGTATTACATAGGCTGATTGGCCTATAATTGCTAAAGCTTTCCGGGTTAGGGCACTTTGGAATAAGGGTAATCAGTGTTTCATTCAAGTATTCTGGCACCCTTCTCGTATCAAAAATGGAAATGACTTCATTACACACAGAGTGTTTAACATCTTCCCAAAAGTACTGGAAAAAACCAGCATGCAGGCCATCAACACCAAGCGCTTTGAAAGGCTTCAATGCCCACAGGCCTTACCTTATTTCCTCTTCCACAACAGGATCACTTAGGCAATCCCCATCTTCCTCAGAAAAAAAACAGCAAGCAAAATTTTCCATATCAGAGGAAAGAGTAGAAAAGGCCATCTCGGTCTCAAACAACTTCTTATATTCCGACAAAAAGAATTTTTTAACCCCAGCTTCATTAGTAATCCATTCACCCACTGAATTCTTAATACTCTTGATTTTATTCCTATGTCTCCTCACAAGGGTGGAAACATGGAAAAAAGAAGTGTTTCGGTCCCCATAAGCAGCCCAGTTAAGACGGGATTTGAGCGCCCAATACTCCTCTTCCTATTGCATGATTGTCGAATACTCCCCAGTCAAGTCTTTTTCAAGCTGAATCAAAAAATGGTTGGGTCTATTTGCAAGGGCTTTTTGAACACCATACAACCTAGCAAGTACTCTTTTTTTTCGGGTAAAAATATTTCCAAAAACTGATTTGTTCCATTGCTTAGCATTCTCTGTGAATTTCCTTATGGCTGAGCCCAAATTCACTTCCAACTCCCAAGCTTTCTTAACAACGTTAGGAAAATCAGGATGATGAATCCACATAGTATGGAATCTAAATGGCCTCTCTTCATCAACCGGGGGGGGGGAGAGAAAGTTCAAGAAGCACAGGACAGTGATCAGAGAAAATTCTCGGCAAATGGGTTAATGAAGCCTCCGGAAAAAGTAATCTCCAATCCGGATTAGCAAAGCAGCGATCTATGCGTTCCAAAATTAGGTCTGAAACTTGTGTTGAATTAGTCCAGGTGAATTTAGGCCCAGAAAACCCAAGATCAAGCAGATTACAATTGTCCAAACACTCTTTGAAATCAAGTGCTCGGCTAAGATTAATTCGTCTACCCCCAAGTTTATCCTCCCCACATAGAACCTCATTGAAATCTCCAAGGAGCAACCAGGGAAGCTTATGCAGTTTAGCCACTTGCATTAAATTAGACCATAAAATTTTTCTTTCATTTATATGAGAGCTAGCATAAATAGGAGTAATAAGCCAAGTAAGGTTTGAATGACATACCTTGACAGTTGCATGGATCTCTTGCTCCGTGGCTGACAACACAAAAACTTCAACCTCCTCTTTCTTCCATAAGAGCCAGAGACCACCAGCATAACCAACAGTTTCAGTAACGAAAAAGCCATCAAAGGGAAGTTCCTCAATGATCTTGGCAGCTCTAACACCACCAACTCTAGTCTCAGTAAGGATCAATATGGAGGGAAAATGATTTACCATAATCTCCATAACACATCTCTTAATATCCGGGTTTAGGGCACCTCTATAATTCCACATTATGATATTCATTTTTGCACAATGATTGTTAGGAATTTCTGGCGGATTAGTCCCCATCCTGGCTGAGGCAATCATGCTCCATCCCAACCTCCTTAGTAGATCCTTGGAAGCCATCCAATCTGGTTTCCATATCATCATGTAACTCAATATCCCTTGTATTTCTTCCCTGTAGCATAGAAGAAGATCGCATCTTTCCATGTGTTGGACTGTTTGAAGTAGCTTCATGGTTGGAAAATTCCCCAGATGGGATGTCACCGAACCCCTGAAGTCTATATCACCTTCCTTTCCTGAACAAACCATCCAAATTCGTCCAAGTGAGGCTGCACCAATGGACGTCTTAGCAAGTTCAACTCATGAGCAATTGCCTTTGATATCACTGGTGCATCCGTGAGAAAGCTCCACCATGGGTTTGGAGTTGTTCCCCATGCTGGATGATCCAGTGGCAACTTTCCCGTGTTGATGCTGGTCGGTGTGACCGGGAAGATGTGCTTCCAGGCTATCTCTAAATCCTCTTCGAATCTTCCCAAGGCTTTCGTCGGGGCTGCTCTTATTTGGGCTATCACCACGTCGGGAACGATTATGGTCTTGTTGCGATACCATATTGCCCACCCCGTTGTTGCCAGAGGCGGAGAGGTTGTGTTGTTTGTCGCCATGGCCAGCTGATGAACTTTCCTCAAACTAGGATATTTTATGGCTTTGGACAGAGTCTGGGTTTGGGCACTTCAGTGATCTATTCCCTTTAGTGATGAGATTTTTCCTTTCTCTAGACGTTATAATGGATTTCTCCTTCCGAGAATCAACCTTCTGAGGTGATTGAAAAATTAGCATGTCATTTGTAGTCCTCAGACTGACTTCACTTTTCTCCATAGGGATGGTATCATGTGCAAGTTGCGTGTGGCAACCCTTATCACGTGGCTCAAGAGAGCTACTTGCCCCAACGGCTACTGAAGCCTGGCCCATATTAAACTTTAACGTCACATCAGGCCTAAAAGTGGTCAGGCTATTGCGTAAATGACTATCCAAGCCCTTAGTTGCTTTAGAACTAACATCTTGTTGATTCAATATTCTAGTCCCACGGCCTTTTCCATTTTGAACTGAACGCTTTTTCTTTTTAACTAACATCCACTCACCGAACCTTGACTTAGTTTGGGTGGCTTCTTGAGAGCCAGAGGATTGGGTGGGGAATCATCCTTTCCAGTCCGCTTCGGCGAAGCAACTCGAAAATTGCATGTTTCTTGCTTATGCCCCAGCCTTCCACAACAAAAACACAAGGTAGAGATGCCTTCATAAAGGACTTTCTGCCGTAATTTACCCACTCTAATAGTAGTAATTAAAGGTTTCATAAGATTGATCTGAATGCATAACCTTGCATAGCTAGCCCTCTCTCCTGTAGCTGTGTAAGAATTAATTCTAAGAACCGGCCCAATGGCCTTTCCAATTTCACGGAGCACTTCAGAATCATAAAATTCTATAGGAAGTTTCGGAAATCTAACCCAAACCGCCACCGCATCAAAGGTAGCTTCAGATGCCTTAAAGTACGGCACCCATGGTTTGATTGCCAGGAAGTGTTCACCTATAAACCAAGGACCACCCTTTAAAACCTTATCATAATATGCATCATCACTAGACTTTATAAGGAAAAAATCCTTTCCAAGGTCCACACAATCCATTATGGTAGATGGTTTCCATAAGGTATTGATTTTGAAGGTGAGGTATTTATATCCCACAGTTCTACCAAACACCTTCACAATCAATGCCTTTGCCCATGGTGCCCTCATTCTAGCCTTAGTTTCCTTAGATAGGTGGACATCCACCATACCCTCAACAAGTTCATCAAGGTCCGAATCTGATTCTTCATCATCTTCAACTATTCTATCAAAGCTAAAAGCCTGAGCACAAGCTCCAGGGATATCTCCAACTAGCTTGTCTTTATAACTTACCTGTTGATGGGGAACTGCTGAGTTGTGATCACTGGAACTGTCCTTGAATTTTTTTACACTTCTCACAAGTTCTGCTTCTTCCTCCCTTGAGCGCATGTGTTGTTGCTGAAACGACATCTTCTCGAATAACATTCAGCCCATAAAACCCTAATTCGAAGATGTTGAGGTTGGGTGAAGTAAAATATTATTTGTGCTAAGTTTATGGCATTTTTTTTGGGCCAGCAAATACCACATTTTCGAATTAATTTTTTTTAGCAAAATATCATTATTTGCCAACTATATAGTAGAATGCCACCATTTTAGAACTCGATTTTGTAAAAATTGAGTTCCACATTTTCATTAATATTGAGTTTCATGCGAAAAAAATGCTACTTGATGTATCTTTTTTTTAATAAAAAATGTTACGGGGAACTTGATATTTATAAAATCAAGTTCTACGTAATTTCTATTTGGAACTCAAAATATATTTGAAATCGGGTTCTACATAGAAAATCAAGTTCCAAGGGTGTGGTATTTTGCTGAAAATTTTTGGACCATTTTAACCCATATTTTTGTAGTAAAAACAAAACAATTTGGAGCTTCTTACATGATTAACAATGTCTTGGAAATCACCAAGTACAATTTTTAGTTCAAAACATTGAGTGTGTGTGAGTTTTTTTATTTTTATTTTTATTATATATATATATATATATATATATATATATATATAGTTAAGTGTGTGTGATTATGTGCTCGATGACATTTTCCTTTACGTGAATAAAAGTATTCATGTGTAATTTTTAATTTTTAATCTTATGACTTAATGTATAATAGACATTTCCCCTTACATGAATAAAACTATTTTATGTGTATTTTTTAGTGTATAACTTAAGCAGTGTTTGGATAGCGCTGATGCGCGTCCAGAGTCTGTGTTTTTCCTTCTTTTTTTTTAAAGAAGGGTGCTTCTGTTAGGTTTGTGGGTCCTGTGCACTGTTCACAGGACCCAAAAACTTCTTTTTTAATCAAAAAATTTATTAAAAGTGGGTCATACGGCACTATTCACACATTTAAAATTTATTTTGATACACTGTTTTCAGTTTTCAGCCAAATAAGCGATATCCAAACGGACCCTTAGTAGTCACTAGTCAGTAACCGTACTATGCACAAAACATTATATAATATATATATATATTCAAATATTTTTTAATATATGAAATTTAATATATATTGTAAGGGCGATTTTTGGGGCCCAGGCCCAGCAAGCAAGCGATTCTGGCCCAAAAGACCCTCAACAATGAATTTGTAGAGAGTGGGACTCAGAGCTAGATCTAGACAGAGTGGACGTGATTAATGGTGAACCATGCAGCAAATGGAACGTGAGAATGTTTTGTTCAGTTTCATGAGATAACAGTCCATGGGGCTGCTTTAGTGTTCTTACTGCTCTCTTTTTAGAAAGTCTCTCTTTTCTTCTTTTTTCTCCCTCCCTTCTCATGGGGACTTTCTGCTCTTATATATCCTCCTTCAATTGATAATGACCTTACACTTGTTCACCATCTAGGCCTCTACTTGAGTGCCTGTCCCAAAGGACATCCTCCTTCTTTTTCTGTGAGTTGCAATGGCCGAGATAATACTATTTTCCTGTCCAATCCACATTAATGCGGCTGGAAAAGTAGTTTCCTTGCATTTAATGCGGCAGTTGTGGTTGCTCCCTGCCCGTTTAGCATTTTTCTTCATTTAGAAGGATTCCTCACCATGGACAGGGCGCGCGCTGGACGTCTATTTAGTGCGTCCGAGGAGACATTCCTCCTCGGACGACCCTTAAACAAACCCGGCCCGGCCCAACAGGATTGGGCCTAAAGTCTCCAGACCCTGTTTTCGCTTCCCGCCATGGCTGGGCTTCATCCTGGTCCTAAGGCCCTACTGTTGACTGACAAAGCTTGCCCCCCACATATATATATATATATATATATATATATATATATATATATATTTAGATACAATAAATTCAATAATTATAATAGTTATTAATAATATACTACATAATATACTATATTATATACTATTAATAGATAGGAAAAGTTAGTTATCACTTTTTCTACTTCCTAAAATACTCTCAATAAAAAATATATATATATATATATATATATATTTTATCCCATCATATAATAGGTATTTATCATGAGTGTGTTTATATATGAAATTATACATTCAAAGTACTAGCCATTTATTTCTATAAAAAAAAAAAAAAAAAAAAAAAAAACTAGACATTTATTGTGATAGTATTTGTTATGAAACTATATTATATACTATTTAAATAAAATATAATGTGCTAATGTTCTAATTGAGGATCTAAATATAGAATAAATTTTGAATTGATTAAAAATATATTATAATGCTAATATGTTAAATGCTTATGTGGCACAATATTATGAAGTTAACCAAAAGTCGAACATTTTGAACTTAATATAGATCTTGAAATTACAGATTTCTTGAGTTGTGTCACTTGTTTAAAGAGAGGTGTTATGTCCACAACATTTTCACAACATAACAACCCATAACAAACATTTTTTAGGTTTCTTGAACCTATCACTAAAATTACTTTTCTACCCCACCAATAACAACTCGTAACAACATGTCACATAAGATTTGTTGTGAAAATGTTGTGTACATAGTATTTTTCTTAAATAATACAAACCCTACTATCGATGGATGTCTCCCACCAATCCTAAGCTACCACGTGGCATCCACTTTTTTTTTTTTGGGATAAGATGTGGCATCTACTTTAATCCTTCTCAATGTTGTGATTCCACTAGAATGACATATAGTCACAAGGTTAATTGTTCTCTCAAACTATATTTTACGTTCACTGTTCAGACTTCATATGTATAGTGCGTACCATATAATTTCCCACCAAATAATTGAAGCCACCTCAACACACACATTATGTCCATAACCAAACCCCCAAAATTCTCCTTTTTTATTATTTTTTTTTTATTTTTACCTTTTTCTAAGGTTCATTTGGTTGGAATGGTGGAAAAGTGGGAGAATAGAAAATAGTTGGAGGATATAAAATATTTTATTTTCTCTCCTTTTTGTTTGGTTGGGAGTGGAAAAGTGGAGGGATAGAAAAAAATGAGTTTGAATAAATTTACTTATATACTCTTGTTAAAGAATGACGACCAATTAAAAAAAAAAGTGACAAATAACAAAAAAAAAAAAAAGAGCAATCACCCAAATTTATTAAAAAAATACAAATTATGTCCCAAAAAAAAAAGTCCAGTTAAAAAAAAAAACTATCATGCTCAAGCCTTAGAAAATCAAAAGAAAAAAAAAAAGGAGAGGCAAGTTATTGACCAGAGGAGAAAAAAGAAAAGAAAATGCACGCCCAAGCCTAGAAAATCAAAAGAAAAAAGATAAAAGAACAAGAAGAGGCAGAGTCCCCCCCCCCCCCCCCCCAAAAGGCAATGTTACTACCCAATAGAAAAGAAAAATAAAAAATAAAGACAACTTGAAGAAGCCCATGTATATGTGCATATGGGCATTTTTGTTAATCAATAAAAAATTTATCCCCACTTAGTTTTCTCTCAATTTTGGAGAGAACATTTTTGTGGGCCTAAGAATAAAATATTTGGCCCTTACCACTTATTTTCTTTCTTTTCTATCCAATCAAACACATTTAATTTAAGTAATTCAAAACCAAAAAAACAAAAGGGATTATTATCGAAGTTTCTCTGACCTAGAGTCTTGGCGGCGCCAAACTCCTCGTCAGTAGAATTTTGTTCCTTCCATAGGATTTAGTTCCCTTACGCAACAACGTTGCGTATAGGGCTTGTGGGAATTCTTTTGTGGGACCAGGGAAACAGTGTGTATTATGGATTCCTTAACTAGAGAATGGAATCGCTTGTCTCTTTCCGAACAAGAGGGGGATACGTTTGACTTTGAAAACAAAAACATCAAACCAGGAAGTATGCTAGCGGCTAAGTTCTTCACTAAGAGAGCCCTCAGTATTGAAGTTGTGGCTCGAACTCTCCGACTTCTGTGGAAAACAAAACATGAGTTTTGCATCAAAGATCTGGGGAACCATCTAATTCTTTTTACGTTTGAAGACGAGTTGGATGCTGAGAAAATTCTACTCGGAGCACCGTGGAGCTTTGACAAGTATTTGGTTGCTCTCTGCCGATACGAAACCGACTAGTCTCTAAAGGAGCTTCGCTTTGATACGGCGGAGTTTTGGATTCAAGTGCATGACCTTCCTGCGAGACGAATGACGGTTGATGCGACGGAAGGTATATGTCAAACATTAGGACGCGTAATCCACTGCAGCGATGAGGAGGAAACGGACGGAGGGGAGTTCATGGGAGTGCGCGTGGAACTGGATATCACAAAACCGCTCAGTCGTGGACGGAGAGTGCGGTTTGGCCCAGACAGTGATGGGTGGGTCTCGTTTCGGTACGAGCGACTCCCAATATTCTGCTACTGGTGTGGGAGGTTAACACATGATGCAAAGGAGTGTGACGTCTGGATTCGCAGTAAAGGGACGTTACATGCCCAGCAACAGCAGTTCGGAGACTGGATGCGTGCACCTCAGATGAGTATGTCTAGGCGGAAGGTGATATCGGTGGCTGGGCAGGAGGCTCGGAGAACGGGTAGTGTTGCGGAGAAGAATGGTTTCGCTACTACTCCGGCGACGGTGACTGACAGTCCGGTGATGATGACTAGGACGAATGTTAACACGAGAAAGGAAAGTGTGAATCCCAAGGAATATTCGAATTTGAATGATAAGGCGAAGATCACGGACATACTTACTGACAAGGAGAAGTTTAAGGCGCACATCCAGGAAATTGATGATGCGATCTTTAATGGCACTGATATTTCTTCGGTTACAAATGCTACTAATGCTGATCGTGATTGCAAGAATAAAGGAAAAACTGACAACACGTTGCCAGAGAGGAGAAGTGATGGACCAAACGTGGAAGGGACTTTGGACCATGGGTCACAAGATATGGGCTGCTTGGGTAATAGGCCTAATGGGCCTATCACTGATAACCCAGCTCCTAGAACCTGGAAAAGAATCACAACTGGGCCAAAAATTATTAATCCAATTCCGGAGGAGGCACATGCAGGAACTAAACGTGGAGCACATGACCATGCAAGCATCGACATGGTAACTACGTCAAAGAAGAAAAAAATGGAAGCCGAGGTGGTGGAAGTGAGTAAGATGTTGGCTATGGAGTTTACTGAAACGGCGGTGGCTGCGAGGCAACACCGCCGAGATCAATGAATGCTTTAAGTTGGAACTGTCGGGGGCTTGGGAACCTCCGAACAGTTCGACAACTCCAAGAGGTAATTGCCTCTGAAGATCCCAGTTTAGTTTTCCTCATGGAAACTAAGCTGTCCAAGGAAGAGATGACTAAGAAGAAGCGTACTTTTGGATTTACAGAAGGGCTGGTAGTGGCTAGCAATGGAAGTAAAGGGGGGTTGGCCTTACTATGGAAGAAGGAATTAATGGTGGATGTCCAAACGTTTGGACCGTGGCATATAGATGCAGAGGTGGGAGGGGTTGATGGAACAGGGAAGTGGAGGTTCACGGGATTTTATGGGCAACCAGAAACGAGTAAGAGAGAGGAGACTTGGCATATTCTAGAGAGACTAGGGAGCTCAAACCATCTTCCCTGGCTGTGTATGGGGGACTTTAACGAGATCGTTAGTGATGCTAAGAAACTTAGGGGTAATCTGAGGTCACCTAAACAGATGGAAAGATTTCGGGATGCCATTAACAGATGCCGATTCAGAGACTTGGGTTATGTGGGCCCACGTTTTACCTGGAACAAAATTTTTGCAAATGGAGATAGTTGGTGGATTTGACTAGACCGGGCATTGGCCACGCCGGACTGGTTTTTAAAATTTGCAAATGCGAAGTTATACCATCTGTCGACCACTGCGTCAGATCACTGCATATTAGCTCTTCGGTGGAATCAAGGAGAGAAACGGCGACGTAGAGGTGGGAAGCCATTTAGGTTTGAAGCTATGTGGCTTCGTGATCCAAGGTGTGCGGAGGTTGTAAGTGATGCGTGGGAGTTTGGCCTTGGTGTCCCTACGGGTCATCCACTTCAGAACTGTATTTCCTCATGTAATGCTCGCCTCACTCAGTGGAATAAAAAAGAATTTGGTCATGTTGGCAATCGGATCAAATCACTTCGAAATAGGCTCCAAGCACTGGAAACCGCCCCGGAGCATAATATGGAAACCATCCGACAGGTCAGGCAGTCTCTAAACTCTTGGTTGGATATAGAAGAGGTCATGTGGAAACAACGATCTCGGAATATTTATCTGAAGGAAGGGGATCGCAATACTAGCTTCTTCCATACCAAAGCGTCGAACAGGAAGCAGTGAAATTGGATTCAGGGACTAGAGGATGAGAATGGGCTATGGCAGGAGGGTATGGATGAGATTGAGTATGTAGCTACACAGTATTTCTCCACATTGTTTACTTCCACTCAGCCGGGAGATATGACAGAGCTTTTAAATGCAATCACACCTACAGTAACAGATGCAATGAACCTGATGTTAACCAGAGATTTTCAGGCCTCAGAAGTTGCCCTAGCACTGAAACAAATGCACCCTAAAACTGCACCAGGACTGGATGGCTTGCCACCTCTTTTCTATCAGAAATTCTGGTCACTTACAAGCACCTGTGTCACTCACGCTGCGCTGGACTTCCTGAATCACGGTATTGTTCCTCCTAACTATAATGACACACAGATTGTTCTTATTCCTAAAGTATAAAACCCTAGAAAAATTACTGAATACAGGCCAATTAGTTTTGTAATGTGGCCTACAAGATAGCCTCTAAAGCAGTTGCTAATAGGTTGAAAAGTGTTTTATCAACAATTGTCAGTGAAAATCAGAGTGCTTTTACCAAGGGGCATTTTATAACTGATAATGTGTTAGTTGCATTTGAAACCATGCATCATATTAGCCAAAAGAAGTCGGGGAGGGTGGGGGAGATGGCTCTAAAATTGGACATGAGCAAAGCTTATGATAGGGTAGAATGGACTTACTTGAAGAATATTATGAGGAAAATGGGTGTTCATCAGAAAATGATTGAAGTGATTATGAGGTGTATAACTACTGTCACATATTCTATCCGTATTAATGGGCAAACCCAAGGTAGAATAGTCCTTTCTAGAGGCCTTCGCCAAAGGGACCCATTATCTCCTTATCTATTTCTATTTTGTGCAGAGGGTCTTTCAGCACTTCTTCGTCGGGCAACAGAAAGGCAAAATATTAATGGTGTAGCTGTTTGTCGGAGAGCCCCAAGAATTTCCCACTTGTTCTTTGCTGATGATAGCTTGGTTTTTTGTCGAGCATCATTGGAAGAATGTAATGAACTACAGCGTATTTTCACTGTCTATGAAGTTGCCTCCGGCCAGCAACTCAATAAAGCCAAAACTGCCCTATTTTTCAGTAAAAATACTCCACGGGCAATACAGGAGGAAATAAAATCTAGATTTGGAGCTCAAGTCATACGCCAGCATGAAAAATATCTGGGACTACCTTCGTTGGTTGGGAGATCCAAAAAGAACACCTTCCATGATCTAAAAGACAAACTGGGCAAAAAACTCTCGGGGTGGAAGGAAAAACTCTATCGAATGTGGGCAAAGAAATTTTAATAAAAGCAGTTGGCCAAGCAATTCCTTCTTATACTATGAGTTACTTCAAACTCTCAGATTCCTTATGTGATGAGCTTGCTGGTATGGTCCGCAAATTTTGGTGGGGACAAAATAATGGGGTTGACAAAATGGCTTGGCTTAGCTGGGAGAAGATGTGCACTCCTAAGGAGACTGGCGGTATGGGTTTTAGGGACCTCAAGGCATTTAATGTGGCTTTACTAGCCAAACAGGGATGGCGCCTTCAAACTTCTACAAATTCACTATTCTACTGTGTCTTCCATGCTAGATATTTTCCACATGGAGACTTTCTCTCAGCTACTATGGGGACAAGACCATCATATGCTTGGAGAAGTATAATTGCTGCACAATAGATAGTTCGAAAAGGGAGCCGTTGGAGGATAGGAAATGGAGCCAAAGTTCGAATATGGGGAGACTGCTGGCTTCCTTTGTCTTCCACTTTTAAAGCTGTCACACCATGCCCGAGTGGTGGTGATGAATCATTAGTGGCTTCGCTAATCGATTACCAGAAAGGAGAATAGAACTTGGAAGCCTTACAACGAACCCTCATGGCCAAGGATATTGAATCGACTCTCTCCATTGCACTGAGCCCGACTCTGCCTGACGATAGCCTCATCTGGGCGCTGACTTCTTCAGGGAAGTTCACGGTGAAGTCAGCCTATAGATTGGCACTTGATGAGAGAGCTGGCAACGACGCTGAGGAGAGCTCAAACTCAACACAAATGAAGGAGTTTTGGAAGTTTATTTGGCGTTTGAATGTCCCTAATAAGATTCGAAACTTCACGTGGCGTGCATGCCGGAATATCCTACCCACAAAGGATAACCTCTTTCGGCGAAGGATAACGGCAGATAATACCTGTGAGGTATGTGGAAGCTTTGAAGAAACAACAGGTCATGCACTCTAGCACTGTCACTGTGCGAAGGAAGTGTGGAAGGAAGCAAGCCTGGATACGGATAAGGTGATGGACAAATGCCCGGAATTCTTGGACTTGTTGTGGTATGCCCGAAACGTGAAGTAGTGGCCGGAGGAGGACGTGGGTCTGATGGTAATGACGGCATGGGGCATTTGGACGAACCGGAATGAGGTGCGCCACGGGAAGAGCAGAAAACTAGTATCTGTTATCGTCCGGTGGACAAAAGAGCTCTTGGAGAACTTTGTGATGGCTAATCATTCCACATGGCCATTCAAAGATCCTGTGGAAGCAACGTGGCAACCTCCCAAGCCTTCGTGGTACAAAGCCAACATGGACGGTGCAGTTTTTTCTCAGCAAAAGGAAGCCGGGATCGGGGTGGTGATACGGGACCATCACGGGGAGGTGGTGGCAGCACTTAGCAAGAAGATAAAGGCTCCGTTGGGTGCTATGGAGGTAGAGGCCAAAGCAATGGAGGAAGCAGTCCGTTTTGCATGGGAAATGGGAATCCGAGACTGCCTATTTGAAAGCGACTCCCTCACAGTGGTGAACGCCGTGCTGCGACACACAGAGGCTCCATCGTCTATTGTTAATGTTATTTCTGGGTCCTTGTCCCAGCTTTATAGGTTCAGAGAGGTTAACTTTCACCATGTGGGTCGGTCAGGGAATAAGGTTGCACACATGTTAGCCCAGTTTGCTAAAAGTGTGTCAGACCAAATTGCTTGGGTTGAGGAAACACCAGGCTGTATTGAGAGGCTGGTGTCCCAAGATGTAATGTCTTTGATTTTAGTTTAATTTAAAGTATTGAGTTTTCACATAAAAAAAAAAAAACACATTTAAATTTTTTTTTTTATTTCCTATATTCTCTCTGCCTAGCCAACAACCACCAGCCACCATGCCAACTTGTTGCCACCAGGCACCATTGCACCAAGCCACCGTCTTTGCTCACACCAGTCACATCTTTTGAGATAAAATTTGTTTTATACTTATTTTAAGGGTCTGTTTTGATACCGCTTATTTTGCTGAAAACAAACACTGTAGCAAAATAATTTTTAAATATGTGAATAGTTTTGTAGGACCCATTTTTAATGAAAGTTTTGTTAAAAAAGAGGTTTGTGGATCCCGTGAACAATGTACGAGACCCTTTGAAAAACAAACAACAGCCACAGAACACTTCTCCCAAAAACACAAAACGCTAGATGCTGGGAAATTCATCAGTACCCAAACGGGTACTAAGACATAAAACATTTTCAACTCTAAAAAGGGTATTTTTTTTACCGCAAATTTTCAATTAAGATACCTAAATTTTTTTTTTTTGAGGGGATCAATCATACCTAATTGACGATCTACAAAATTAAAATTTGAGGAACCTAGGGGCAATTCATTCTTATTTTAGGTATTTAAAAAAAAAAAAAAAACTCCAAATATTGCTAGTCAGTAGCCACCTTTCTGCGCACGTGCAAAGCAATCGAGACACAGACATCCCTCACACTCAAAACTTTTGGCTCCTCGATAACACATATACTATGGAAAAAATTGCCAAATAGACTATTTCTGGGAAAGAATTAGGCGCGTGGCACGTGTTTAAAGTTATTTAGTAAGTTAGACTGTTTTTGAAAGTCGAGTTTGGCAAACTCGACTTTGGGCTGAAAAACGAACACTATAGTGGCGTTTTTTTAGTGGCTATAGCAGCGTTTATAGAAAACGCCACTATAGGGAACCTATAGTGGTGTTTTTGACAAACGCCACTAAAAAAAACGCCACTATTGTGTCTGTATTCCAGCCCAAAGCCGAGTTTGTCAAACTCGACTTTCAAAAAAAGTCTAGCTAGCTAAATAAGTTTGCAGCGTGCTGTCCGGCTAAAATTTTTCAGAATTTTCACTGTTTGGCAAATTTTGCCCATATACTATAGTCAGGATTTGTCTTCTTCCATTTCTTCAAAGTTCTCACACACACACATAAAAAACACAAAGCAAAATCAGTGGAACAAACAAGCCGGCACTGTCCTCCACACACAGTCACAATGCACACTCCTTCACATTTCCTCCTCCTCGCCATTTTCAGTAAGCAACATTCTATGACCCATTTTGGTTGCTCAGAAAATCTTTATATTTTCTTACCCAGTTTTCTCAAAGCCAAAACCCACATGGGGGATTGCTTAATCATTTTTATTGTTGTTTTTCCTTCTCAGGTTTGATCAAAGTTGCAGTGAGTGAAGAAGGGATTTGCTCTATGCCCCCTTCTATTATTAACCCTGATTCGGACTCGAAGCCTCTGTACTGGAAGGTCACCAATCCTACACTTTCTCCTTCTCATCTTCAAGGTAAGTGATTATAATTTTGTCTTCTTATTATAACTTGATCTGGGTATTCGTAGAAATGGTTTGTGTTAGTCTGTAGAGAAATCCAAAGCCTAGAGTTTGATTGCTTTAAACTTTTTTGACTGTGTTTGGTTGCTGAGGATATAAAGCAAAAAATGGGAGGGTCCAAAGGTATAAATTTTGGGATTTGTTTCTACCTTTGTATTGAAGAAGAAAAAGTAGAAAACAATGCAAAAATATGTTTCACAGGGTGCTGTTGAAGAAGGGTTTTTTTTTTTTTTTTTTTCCTTCTTCTTAAAAGAACATATCAAAATGTTTAGCAGTTGATTTCTGTGACAACAGAAATTGAATATGATGATTTATGAAATATTTTTTTTACTGTTTTATTTAGAATTTAATTATAATTTTCTAAACCAAGCAAGCCTTTAACTTTAGAATTCTGTGCTTTAGTGATGTGAGATTAATAAGATGGACAACACAACTCAACCATGCAGTAGTAGCAATTTGGTTGGGTGAGATTTTTATTTAATAAGGTTGAGTTACTTGAGTAGTAAAAGATTTATCAAACATAACTTTTTGGGTTGTGTTTAGTAAGTGAAAGTGTCCTTATTTTCTCCAGTTTTAGTTTTTTTTTTTTTGATAGGTAATCAGAAAACTATTATTAATGAGAAAAAAAGGAAAAGTACAAGTTGTTCATGATGATGAACAACAAGAAAATATAGAACAAACAACACAACAAAAAGAGAAATCAGGAAACTAAGCTAAGGGAAAGCATAAATTCAATGATAGAAGAACAATCAGTAAAACCCCAACAACGAGACCACTCCAAAAGACTCCTTTGGCATAAAACCTTTAACTCATCCAATGTCTTCTCAATGTCCTCAAAGGAACGACGATTTCGTTCCAACCACACAATCCACATCAAGCACCCCGGAACCAAATTCCAAATGTCCGAATTATGTTTTAGTGAAGTGGAAAAATCCACGATTTCGTTCTCCAGTTTTAGTGAAGTGGAAAAATCATAAGAAAACATATTTGGTTAGTTCAACAATTCAAAAAACATATTTGATTAGTTGAAACTTTAAAGGTCTTCTTTAAAAACGATGAAAAGTGATATAAAGGTGATAAATTAAAGGAAAATTTTCAGGGAATGAAAATTAAAAACTTATAATTCAGCAAAAAAAGAAGAAAACTGAAAACTTATCTAATAGCTGACCAAAGCTCAAACAATTTTTTTAATTTATTTTTTATTTATTTTTTTTCTGTTTATGCATGCGTTATTTCAAGGATAATGTTTTGGAATACATCATGTGACAGTGAATCACTGTGCGACTTTCTCAATGGCAGTTTTTGGATGCCAAGAAACTAGTGAATAACTCTGGGAAAGTTGATACTTAGCTATCAACCAGTGCTTGCATCTTGTGCAATTATTTGCTGTTGACATTTTCTTTTGAAGCTACAATCAGAATTTTTTAAATTTTATTTTATTTTTTCCTTTTTATTATATTTTTGAATTGAAACAAATCTAAAAGGTGTTGGAGAGATCCTATAGTCATCTAAATTCTTTTTGGGTTCTTATTGCTAGACTTGCCGGGTTTCACACGCAGTGTTTATAAAAGAGATCATGCTTTAATAACACCAGAAAGCCAAGTATTCAGTCCTTTACCTGAGTGGTACTTTTGATTTTGCATTACAATTTATTATTAAAATGGTTATTTATTTTTTGCTGGTGCAGTAATTTGAATTTCTTTGACAGGACTAATACATTGGGAGCGTACTTAATTACACCGGCAATTGGCTCAAACTTCGTAATGTATCTAGCAAAAATGCAAGGTTTGATTGTAGAATTGTATTGGCAGTCAATTTCTTTGATTTCAAGTTTTGGTATGGGTCATATAGTTTTCATGCATTTTGTGGTATTTGATGGCTCTTCAGCTTAAGAGATAAACGCTTCAAAATTTTAGATTGGTTCATACTTTAATGTGTCACACTAATTGCAAATCATCATTCATCATGCACAAGTTGGCACATTTGCATGTTTTATAAAGACTTGAGCTTTTTGCCAAACATCTGCATGCAAAAAAAGGATCAATCTAAGATTGGTGTATAGACGTTGCAGTTGTTACACCATAAATTGGGAGAATTTGCTATTGAAGAAAAATGGCTGGAGTTTGTGTGATTCAACTTGGTTCCTTAGAGATAACTGACTCATTATACATCTTGTAAACTATAGATAACAAGCATGTAGTTGAACTCTGCAACAATTTGTTTGTTTTGAGAGGAAAATTATCCAGCTTATGATTTTTAATGACACTATAGAGATTTTAGTACACATGACCAATTGTTGAAATGCAATGAACTGTCATGTTTTGTGTCTAGTCTTGTTAAATCCTTACCTTTTAGTGTCAGATGGAAAATGTTAGTGCTAATATTTATTACTTGTTATACTTCTATTCAAGATTTATTTTATTGGTTCAATATTTAAATTCCAATTTAATTAAGAGTCTTATAGTTTTAAAGGTCCAATTATAAGAATTATAGGGTTAAAACAGTATTTAATATGGGTTTTTATTTTACAAATTATGGTCACTTTTGTGTTCAGGGTTAGAAATATAATTTCTGCAACTCTTGCAAATTAAGGGTTTGGTAGTTTAGTTGAGTCTAGAATTATCTTATATTTCCTTTGAGTCCAAGTTAGTCTTTATTACCTTATTAGTTTTTTTGTTTGGTAGTCTAATGAGGAATTTGTTTACTAGTCAAAATAGGAGTCCTAGTTCTATTAGAAAAAGCAAGATCTAGAGACTATATAAAGTGTGTCATTGTACTCAAACAGGGAGTTGATTAATACAAGTCTATCGCCCACATCCGGATGTGCTGAATTTTCCTAAAATCTCTAATGACAAGGCTGGCTGGTTGGTGAGGCCTTTTGATGATGTAGAAGTTTTTGGGGTAGTTAAAGACTTTGAGGGAGATAAAGCTCCTGGCCTAGATGGTTTCCCTATGGCTTTTTTCCAAGGATGTTATCAAATCAGATCTCATGGAGATTTTTCAAGTTTTTTTGAGAGAGGTCAGTTTGAGAAAAGTTTAAATGCAACCTTTATCTCCTTGATTCCCAAAAAGTTAGATGCAGTAGAGGTGAAAGATTTTCAGCCTATTAGTCTAATAGGAGGGGTTTACAAAATTATTGCTAAAGTATTGGTTAATAGGTTGAAAGAGGTGATCGGGGATGTTATTTCGGAGTCTCAAAATGCTTTCGTTAAGAATAGGTAGATTCTAGATTCATGTCTCATTGCAAATGAATGTTTGGACAGTAGGCTGAGATCAGGAATTTCGGGGGTGTTATGCAAGTTGGATGTGGAGAAGGCTTTTGATCATGTGAACTAGGGTTTCCTAATGTATATGCTTGAGTGGCTTGGGTTCCCAGAAAAATGGAGAAAATGGATTTTTTACTGTATATCCTTGGTCAAATTCTTTGTTCTAATTAATGGAGCTCCATGTGGTTTCTTTGAGAATTATAGAGACTTACGACAAGGGGATCCTCTGTCTTCATTGTTATTTGTTGTTTTTATGGAGGTAGTTAGCAAAATGATGGATAAGGCAGTGCGGGAAGGTCGATTGTCCAGATTTAGTGTGGGTACCTCCACAGGTGATCACTTACAGGTATCTCAACTTCTCTTTGCAGATGATACGTTGGTTATGTGCAATGTTGATATCGACCAAATGCTGTTTTTGCGCTTGATTTTGTCATGGTTTGAGATTGTATTGGGATTGAAAATTAATTTGGATAAGTCTGAACTAGTTCCTGTGGGAGTGGTTCCAAATTTTGAGATGCTAGTAAATGCGTTGGGTTGTAAGCAGGGCTCACTTCCTATATGAAATATTTAGGCCTTCCATTGGGTGCAAAATGGAAAGATAGAGCAATTTGGAATCCCATCATTAAGAAGGTGGAAAGGAGGTTAGTAGGATAGAAAAGATTGTATCTATCCAAATGGGGGGAACTTACTCTAATAAAAAGTACTTTATCCAATTTATCTACTTATCCCCTTTCCCTTTTTACAATTCCAGCAGATATAGCATATCGTATAAACAACTTCAATGAAATTTTCTTTGGGTGGTCTGGGAGATGATTCTAAACGTCACTTGGTGAATTGGTCCAAGGTATGCTCTCCTATCTAGTCTGGGGGTCTAGCAATTCGAAACTTGAGATACTTTAATGAAGCACTATTGGGAAAATGGTTGTGGAGATTTGGGTATGAGAGAGAAGCGCTATGGAGAAGGGTTATAAGGGCTAAATATGGAGCTGAGGAGGGAGATTAGTGCTCTAATTTTGTTCCAGGCTCCTATGGGGTGAGTTTATGGAAAACTATCAGTAGTGGTTGATCTACTTTTTCTCGCTACATTTAGTTTCAGTTTGGAGATGGGACTAGAGTGAAATTTTGGCATGATGTTTGGTATGGGGATAATCCTTTGAGTATGTGTTTTCTAGATTTATTCAGAATCAGTAATGATAAGGGGGCTTATATGGCTGATCTCATGCAGTTTCCTAACGGGTTCTTTTTTGGGACTTAGAATTCCTGCGAGAAATTCATGATAGGGAATCAGATTCTTTGTCTGTTTTTTGGAATGTTATATATGGAGCCTCATTGAGAGGTATTGGTGAGGATAAGATGTGTTGGACACCTGCTAAGAGCAAGGGTTTTGAGGTAAGCAGTTACTATTAGGCTTTGTTGGGTGTATGAACTCAATCCTTCCCTTGGAGAAGTATTTGGAAGCAAAAGGTTCCTTCCAGAGTTGCATTTTTTGTTTGGATTGCAGCTTTAGGAACGTTCTTGACTATTGATAATTTATGTAAGAAGAAGGTGTTGATTCTAGATTGGTGTTATATGTGCAAAAGTAATGGAGAATCGGTAGACCCTCTTTTTCTACATTGTTTTATTGTTTATGAGTTGTGGTCTATGGTGTTCACGTTGTTTGGTATCCACCGGGCGATGCCAAAGACTATAGTTGAGCTCCTTGCTTGTTGGCAAGGAAATTTTGGTCATCATCGTAATAGTGTTATTTGGATGGCTGTCCCTCATTGTTTGATGTGGTGCATTTGGCGGGAGAGAAACAACCGGTGTTTTGAAGATTCTGAAAGGACTATAGCCGGTTTAAAACTTTTCTTCTTTAAAATTCTATCGGATTGGATGTCTATCATAGGAAGTCATTCTATTTTTTCGGTCTATGATTTGATGGATGCTTGTAATTTATGTATTTGATTATGTTGGTCCCCGGTTGTATACTTCCTGTATACTCAGGTGACTCATTATTAAGTTCTTGAATAAAATTTCCTTTACTTATAAAAAAAAAAAGGGAGTTGATTAATACAAATATTAACTGTTTTGAGTATAGAGACATGTTGGCCTTATTGTTCTTTTTCTCTTACTGTTCATGTGAACTATTCACAGATTGTGGGTAGATTTGATTTCAGTTTTTCTTTACCTCTTTGCAATCCTAAATCAAACTTATTCCGTTCTCTATTTAAAGTCTAAGTCATTCTTGAACCCAAGCTCTTCTTTCTAAAGTTCTAAACACTAGATCCACAAATTCCCCTAAATCTAAATCCACCACAAGAACATGTAGACAGATTTCCCCAATTTGTTCTATTTCACTAACTTCCCATATGCTCTACGTTCTTTGCCTGCATTTCTTCATGTTATTTTGTGAATTTTTTTATCATGCACAGACAAGAAAAATGTGATGTGAAATTACAGAAATCAATACTTGACATACATGATTTGGCACATCGAGGTTTTCTTTCTCTCTCTCTCTCTCAACTAGAAATGAATTTCCCTGTGGTCTTTAACAAGAGTGACGTACCCCATAAAGTCCTTTATTATAGTTTGTGTCTGAAAGATGACACAATGCCCTGTGATGATTTAACTAGGTAGTTGGGATTAGCTTTGTGAATTCTGTTGTGCTACTCCGTTCTGATGGCCATTTTCAATTATATTCATTAATTTCTTAATTACAACTCAAGTCATGTCTTCTAGTCTACTCATGTTTCCTTTTTTTTTTTTTTTTTTTGTAAGAATAAAATTTTATCAAAATAAAAAGGTGAAACCTTAGTACATGGGGTGTGTAGAAGAGCCCCACCAAATAATTAACATCTAAAACTACAAAGATCTAAAATTTAATATAAGAAGTACAAGTAAGATTCCCAATATCCCAAGGTCGTTTGAATTAGGAGCTCATGTTTCCTGATTATAGGAGGTGTGTTTCGATTAAAAAGAAATGCCTCATAATGGTCAAAGTCTAGCACTAATGTGCATGAAGTCTTGGACAAGCTTAGGGATGTTCTCTGACCACACCCAACTTTCTTGCATGGCATGGTGTGGTCAAGTCAGCTTCTTACAGTCTTTACATTTGCCTTAAAATCAGAGATATCCTATTTACTACATCCATTAAATGATCATGTGATTCAGTTAAAATTGTTGTTTTTACCTCAAATTTCTCTTATTGCAAAAATAAAAGTGGTTGAAATTTTTGTTTTCACCTCAGAGGTCTCTTATTGCAGAGATGCAAGCAGGGCACTGCTATATATGTACCTTTAATTAGTCAATATACCGAACAAAAAGTGTATGGAAAATTATTTCCTGATGTGCATTATATGCCATGTCTGTCATCCATGATTTGTGTGGTGCCCATTTAAAGATATGTTGTTTGAATTTATTGTCTGCTGAGTATTTTTTTGGTTGCTGATATTTGCTCAATCCTGAGCAGGGAATTCAAAATCAGGGCTCCCGCCATCTGATGTTGAGAGGTATGCATATTTGCTTTTCTTTCCCCCTTCTATATCATATGGACTATTATTCAAGCAGGTTATAATTATAAATTTAATGTACTTTGTAACATTTATTGTTTATCCCTCTAGGTTCATATTTGTGGTTCAAGGTGCTGTGACTCTCGCCAATGTTTCTGGCGTTAGCCATGAACTGATAGTAAGAAAGTTTATTGATATTTAATTTTAATTATATTTCTCAGCATGAGATTACTAGTTTTGATAGCATCAAGGTTAAGTAACTCATTATGAAATATATCATATACTTTTTCAACTATTCCTATTATGATAATTATTATGTTTGCTTTATTCATTATTGAATTATCACACATATTATTGCTATCTAATTCTAATTTTATTGTGAAAATTAAATGCCTCAACTTTTATCCACATGGCATATGTGTAATATGTCTTGCTTCACTTCCTTACTTATGTTCATGAACATTCACAACTTAATTTCTTATTTTAAATTTTATAAAAAAGAATTTTTTTGTTGTATTGGTGTGTAATGTAATTTATACGCCATTCAGAATCTTGTATGGTTTTGGTTATGCTTATCTATTTGATTAATCATTCTTTTATGTTTCCAAACATTCTCAAACATTTAAACTATGTTATGTTTGCAAAAAAGCTTTACTTCTTGGCTAATGAAACCTACCTTTTAAAACAAAAGTTTAAACATGATCCTATGAAGGTTTTTTTTTTCTTTTTTTTTTTAATTTAAAATTTTTTTTTTTAACAGTTTGAAAGTTACAATTTGGGGGGGGGGGGGGGGGGAATGGGGGTTTCAAAATCCTAGATGTCTCCCTTAGAAACACTAGGAGGTGCCAACTAGTTGAGTTACAAGGCTCTTGAAAACCATAATCCTAGGAAGTTGGGTTGATCAAAAAGAGAAATTGTGAAACAGAACGGAAGACAAACAGAAAGAGTGCAGAAGCAATGACTTAGGAAATCGATTAAGAGTGAGATGGTACTGGTTTGTGTGGTTGAGAACATAGTTGAACTTGCCAATATCCTATACTATAAAATATGGTGTTTGCCCTACCATGGTATGCCCTTTTTTTTGGGGATAAATCCTACCTTGGTATGCCATTAGGGCTTATTTTAAATTGAAATAGATATGGAACCCTACTCTAGAGAAGTTGGAGTGTTGGTTATTTGGTTGGAAGAGACTTTACATGTCAAAAGGGGGGAGGATGATGCTTTTTAAGAGTACTTAGTTGAGCTTACCACTTATTGTTTATCATTAATTACCATCCCAACTAGTGTGGCAAACTGGATTGTGAGATTACAGTGGAATTTCTTGTGGGATGGCTTGGGAGATGAATCCAAACATCATGTAGAGGGATGGGATACAGTTTGTTCTCTTGTTGCTCATGGAGGTTTGGGTATTAGGAAGCTTGCCTTTTTGTAATCAAAATCTGCTAGGTAAGTGTCTTTGGCACTTTGGGGTAGGGGAAACATGCTTTTGAAGGTGTGTAGTAGCGGTGAAGTATGGTGTTGAATGGGGTGGTTGGACTATGAAACCTATTTGAGGACCCCATGGATGTGGTTTGTGGAAGAGAATCAGGGTGGGTTGGGATAGGTTTTTACATTACACTCATTTTGATGCAGGAATTGGTAGTTTGATTTGATTTTAGCATAAATGTTGGCGTGGAGATCAACCTTTGAGGGTGGTTTTTCTTGTCTTGTATGACTGTGCAACAGATAGAGACATGTCTTTGGAGTCTTTGTTGGTGAGACGGTCAAGGAGGAGGAGCTAGGATGTCACATTTCTTTGGGGCTTTAATGATCGGGAGTTAGAGTTGGTAGCCTCATTTCTTCTTATTATTGACTCTAATATACCTCTTAGAGAGGGTTGTGGTAAAATGAGGTGGAGGTTACAAAGGAGTGGGGAATTCAATGTTTGTTATTTCTATACTGCTTTTAGTGGCTCTTTTGTTGTACTCTTCCTTGGAAAGGCACCTGTGGAGTTAAGGCCCCATGACGGATTTCCTTCTTTGTCTGGATGGCGTTTTGGGGGAAGATTCTTACTTGTGAGAACCTCATTTAGCAGGTTATACACTAGCAAGCTGGTGTTGCATGTGCCGGTATAGTGAGAAGATGCTGGATCATCTATTGTTACATTGTACTACTGCATTTGAGTTGTGAAGCTGTCTTTTTGATCCTTGGGGATTCGGTGGGTCTTACTAGAAAAGGTCATCAATCTTTAGATCCGTTATGCTTGATGTGAACTATAGGGACCCAATTATTAGCGATGTTAACTAGTTCTTTATGTGATTGGTTTCGGCGTTTCGCACATTACATAGGGGTTCACTAATAGTACTTCTATCGTCGTGTTTATAGATTTGTCGGTTTTTGTATGTAATTTCCCATGGTAATTCTTTAGGCTTCTTTGTGTCCATTGTTAGTGTGTGTTTGGGACTAGCTTATAAGCTAGCTTTTTACTTTTTAGGTTCTATGTAAAACCCTCACTTTTTCTTACTTTTTCTCACATTTTCAAAGTACGAGTATACTTTAGCACGCTTTCAGTAAAAAGTTAAATAAGCTGTTCCCTAATAGACATTAGTCTTTTTTCAATGAATTTAGCATTACCTATAAAAAATAGTTTGCTATTATACTCCAATGAAGGCAGTTTACAGTTTGCTTGAATGATAAAATTTATTGGAGTTTTTCCTTCAATAGCTTGGTGTTGATTCCTGTTAATCATAGTTGTGGATTGCTTGGTTTTGTTTCTCTTGCTTGGTGCTGATTCCAAGCAAACCTAGGTGCTGATACTTATGTTATTTTTATTTTTCTGTTCTTCAATTTTGGCGTTGCATCAGTTTTGGTTTTGTCTTGCATCAGTATGTATGTACGTAAAAGTAGTTGTTTGAATTATTTGGCTTTGTTTGTGTAATAGCAGCAAATGTTTTTGTGATTTGGTTGATGTTTTGCATGAGGTGTACAGTGAGACTATTAAGGATCATTGATAAAGGTTGGGAGAAAGTATATTGCCATTTTTACTTATCAAACAAAGAAAGTCTAATACCTACTTATAAAAAAAAGTTAAGTCTATTGCCATTTCTCTTTAAAACGCAGGTTGATTCATATGCTTATCTACCTCCTAATTTTCAACATTCACTAAAGTGTGATGCATCTACTACTCTTGTGGTATTTGAGCGAAGGTATGAGTCCCATTGTGTTGTAATTGATTGGATGTGTTGTGAACTCTTCCGTACCTTTCATTTTCATTGCATGCTTAGAATGAGAATTCACTCAGGGTACCCTGACATGCCATTAAAGCTACTGAAAAATTTGTTTTATGAGTTATGGATTACTCTGATATTGAAACATTATTGACACCAAAGATATTTAGGTCTATGAGCTAATCCTTAATACATATTATATTAAACTGTCATGTTTACTTTTAGGTATGCCTCTCTGGAAAAGTATGTCACTGAGCAGATTGTCAGTTCAACAAAAAAACAGCCACTCCTTGAAACTCCAGGAGAAGTAAGTTGTGGATTGTTTGCTATTATGTTCTTAATATTTCAGAAAGGTTGGAACTTGAAAGTCCTGTTTTCTTGTATACTAATATTTTTTGTTAATTCAAAAAAAAAAAAAAAAAAAAAAAAAAAAACACCCACCCAAAATACTGGTTGGAAATCCATCATTGGTTGCATTGGAGACGTTCCTTGATTTGTATTGACGAGAAACAAGCATCCTTTATATATTTTTAATTTTTCCTGGCTCTTGGAATCCACACAACAAATACTCAATTGTATATAGCCATTGTATATGTGATTTCTGGGAACTATTTCTTTTTATTTTCATTGTGTTTGTATTTTGGTGATAAGCTTAATAGTTGTTATTAGCTTTGTGTGTTCTAACTTTTTCTTTACACGTTATCAGATCTTTGAACTTAGGAAGCTTCTCCCCACATCTTTGCCATATGACTTCAATATCCATGTAAGCTTTAATCAACTTGTTTGAGGCCATTCCCCGTTTTCTTGGCCATGTCATTCTTTTCAGTAATTTACTATATACCATGCCTGCAGATCATGGATTTTCAACCTGGAGAGTTTCTTAATGTGAAGGTATTCTTCTCTTTCTTGATGATTAAACCCTTTTCATTGAGTTTCTGGAAACTGCTCCTTGAACCTTGATGTAGGTTTGGATATGTGACATATTAAATCATAATATCAGTCTAAGTAATTTCTCCCATCAAAAAAAAAAAAAAGTCTGAGTAATATCTAATCTGAGTCCCTTAACTTACATTTAAGCTAAAGATTGGTGATCCTAAAAAAGTAATTAATTTAATGAATCTTTAGAGCCTTGTATAATTCACATCCTGAACAATATAATTTCTTTTTCAAAAAAAAAATTTGATTGATTTCCTAGTGTAGGTTATGTTAAATAATTATTAAAGTACCTAATTGTTTTGATAGTTATTTTAGTCTCCAGCTTCTCTAGGATGCTTTCCTCCTAATGTTATGAGGGACTTAGTAAATTATATCTTTTGTCTATTTGCTTTTACAGGAGGTGCATTACAATCAGCATGGTTTGTTGCTTTTAGAGGGACAGGGCATTTATCGCTTGGGTGATAGCTGGTAAGAGTTTTTAACAGCTGAGAGTGTGTTATGAAGTGAATATTTTTCCTGCTGATGTCATCTGACATGGAGAACAATTATTTGATGATATTGTAGACTAATGTGAAAATAGTTAGTAGGAAATGGAGTGTACTTAGGATTACCTGATTTATCTTGTACCTCTCAATGACCTAAGGTTTTGGCATTCAGTAGGAAGCCTAGATGCCTACCTGTGCTTTACATCTTATCTTGGAACATGGTTGCATTAAACTGAATGGTGCCAGTGCATGCAAGGAGTATTATGCTCACTGGCTTAATATTGATTCTTCTTAATTTTGGCAGACTATAAGTCTTACGTTTGATGTGCCCCTACTTAATTATTTTTTTCTTAGAGTGAACTATTGTATGGTTTTTTAGATAATTATCTTACAAATGGGATTTTATTATGAGGTGAGATTAAATTTGATTGTTGATTGTATTTATTAATTACACAGTGCTGGTGATGGCATAGAGAATCTTCATAGAATATCTTATTCATGAAACACTTGTCCATGAATTGATGCTAAGGTGTCATAAATTACTATCTTCTTGGCCTCAGAGGGATTTTGATCTTTGAGCATTATGTCAAAGAATTACAACTATGTTTTATTTGGCTTTGAACTTCCTTGGGAATCATGGTTGTTGTTGTCATCTTTTTTTGTTTTTGTTTATATTTTTATTTTTTTGCTTACTCTAATGCCAAAATTGCCGTGAGTTTATTGTGATAATTGCTCTTATTTGGTAGTAACTATATGAATTATGCAGCAGAATGAACTCCTTCCAGCATCCTTTATGTTCTTACTCACTTTTCTATGAGATCACTATTTCAACACATTTCTATTCTATTTGGATCCACAATAACTGGCCGTAAGATCAGCAACACAGGCAACAACACTTTATAAGTGGAATCAATCATAGCAATTAAAATTAAAGTACTTTTGATTTGTACTATTTTTAACAAGTTCTGAAATGTCTAAGAAAAGTTGCCTAGCTTTGCCAGTCTGTGTGACAGTTGATGAATTTGCTTATTGCAATGTTTTAAGTTTTGTTTACAGTTATGAGGTTATGTCTGCGTTCTCTCTGAAATTTTTATTTTATTTTATTTTTCAGTTTTTACTAGTTACTGCCACATACTAAATCATTTCTAATTGCGTCCTCTATTTTCGTAAATAGGTATCCAGTTGAAGCCGGTGATGTCATTTGGATGGCTCCATTTGTGCCTCAATGGTAAGTGAGAAATATATTCTGTGATTCCTGGATGAATTAAGTGATGATGATATGTAGAAATGTTTTGCATCTTTCCTTCAATATGGTCCAAATCAATAAACGACATCTTTTGCAACCTTTTCAGGTATGCTGCACTTGGTAAAACTCGGACACGATATCTTCTGTACAAAGATGTAAATAGGGATCCATTGTAATAATATGTAACATGAAATAAGCACATAGATGTAACTGTATGAATCTGACAACTCCTATTATATAATGTGTGATCTGTAGCTGTCACATGCTATGCACATCACTTTGAATTGTCGTCATAATGTGATGTATGCATCCATTTATCAGAAATTCTAGTAATTTGCTGCAGGAATGCCATTTTCTCCAGTTTTTAAGTTCGCTGGAAAATGAAATTGCCAGAAATATGGCATAAAATTATGGGAAATAACTGATTTTACTTGAATATAAGATACCAACTCTATATGATTTTATTTATTTGATATTTGTATGTTAACGCACGTATTCGGTAGCTCTTGAACCTATTACTCTATTGTTTCTTAACCAATTAAATAGAAAAGAAATGTAAGAAACATAAATTTCAATTTGAAGTAAGGTTTCTTTAATCCTATCAAACAATTTGCAATTACATTCCCTCCAACAATGAAGGAAAAAATGATCAATAGTCTCTCCATCTGCTTTGTACACTACAATACGAACTGATAACGGTAAGTTGTTCTTCCAAAGGCTATTTATTGAGAATTTTAGCATGGTAGCAGTCCAAATGAAAAAAGCAACCTTCATTAAGGACTTTGATCCTTAAAAGAGCTCACCAAGGATTTCACATCAACTTTACGAGCCTATGTATACTTTAATATTCCAAAAAACAGTGAGAAGCATAAAGGGAATAAAAAAAAATGTTTCCAATGACTTCAAGCTTCTGATCAGGTAAAGCCTGAGAAAAAGGACATCAATGGATGGCATTGTTGTTATGCCTATAATCTCTTTGTGCCCATGCATTGTTATGTCAAAATGCTGCAATTTTTTTTAAGAAGAAAGACATCAATTTCATTAAATCAAAGAGGCCAAACTGGCCTAAACAACATGAAGAATGTCCGGTGACACATCTTTCATCCTACAATTAAATTGGGCAATGTAATTGCCCTTCTAGTAAGAGAATGAGCTCTTTTGACGGCAAACATGGCAAAACTAATTAAAAAAAGAAAGAAAGAAGAGAAGCTATGCAATATAGTTCTTCACGTTAGAACATAAAGCAATGGCAATGTGGTCCTATAAAATGGGTTTCTTTACGAATATTGGCTCTGTGCATCATTCAATCTTCCATGTGACAAATAATATAGAACTAGAAACCTACTTGTATGAGACTGAACTAGAGGGAAACTCATAAAAGGAGCCATCTTGGTTCACCACTTCACCATTAATTTTGTGTGCCTGTCAGTCAGTCTAGCATTGGACATAAATTTGGAGGTTGAGAATGTATTCGCTTTATATCCAATCTAACATAACACAAAGAATCAAGAACTGATGAGAAGAAAAATATGAAAGAATTAATATTCTAGTTTGGGATTGAGTTTGAATGTAGACGTTATTTTGGAAAAAATTAAAAACAGTTTGCAAATGAGCTTTAACTTAAATAATAATTCCTCTCTCAATAAAAAAATAAGGTGGAAGTTGAAATTCTGAGTTCAAGATACCAAGAAAACAAATATCCAAACAGTTTTGTTTCTATAATCTGTGATCAAATTATCATAAAAGAAAATCAGTGGTCAAATTGTTCATAATAGTTGTCCCCATATTAAAAAAATGACGAAAAGAAGATTAATTTTGCAAATTTACTTTGAAGGATCAGGATTGTTTAAAGTTAAGATTATAGCTTTACTTAGAGTACTTAAATTCTTGATTATTTATCAAAAAATTGGTTCAGATTTGGCACATCATCATCTAAATAAGAATTTGTTAAAACTATTTTATCATTTATTTAAGTTATTGATTTTTGTTGTAAACGAAACCATCCATTTATCAATCAATAAATAAAGTTTAAAATACCTTAGAGTATTCACATCCCAAAATTCTATCTCATCCTATTTTACTATCTCAAAAAGTTACTTTATTAATTATACCATATCATTTTATAATACTCTCAGCATCCCAATTTTTATTTTACAATATAACACATTAAAATAATATTTCTACACAATAAAATAATATATCCCAAAACCCAAATAAAAACAAAAACCCAAAACCCAAAAACCAAGTGAGAGAGAGAGGAATTGATAAAGTAAGTGAATAAAATATTAGGTTTTTTTTTTTTTTTGATAGAATTGAGCTACAGTGCAATTCTACCTTTAGAATTGCACTGTAGCACTATTACAAATTTTTTTGCAATAGTTGATTTTTACAAATCCAGATGTGTGAGGGGTTTTAGACTTTTATGCTAAATTTTCCTTACGAATGCTCTTATAAGCTCTAAAGTACCTCAATTTTATGTTGCACACGTATTCTAGATTAGAATTTTAGACTCACTTTGACGCAATCTGAGTTTAATTATCAACATTATCATCAAATGTACGATTATCCTCTAAAAAAAAGATTTTCCACCCCAATTTCCTTGTAGCCCCTGACAATATCATGGGGGAATAGATTGTAGAGCCTATGGTCCGTATATTTCCACGTGGCACTTGATGCATCACCTTGGAATAAATAAATAAAATTTGGACCCACAAATAAAATGTGATGAGAGAAAGCACTAGCAAGTAGCAACACCACCACTACCGACCCATTTTCTTCACCACTCCTTTCCTCCATTTTTCTGCACTAGCACTCCAAGGCAGCCTTTCCCAATTCGGAATATTATGATAAACATTACTCTGCTTTTGTACAATAAAAAAATAGTTTTTATTTATTTATTTATTATTTTTTATCTTTTCATTTTTTGGGTCTGAGTAAGGGAAAATATAAAAAATTGAAAAGAAAGTTAGTTAATTGTTTTTTTTTTTTTCATAAAAAATTTCTAAATTTTTCATATATTAGTCTTTAGGGCATCCCGTTAGTGTCTTCCTTTTTCATAAACTACTTTCTCTAAAGTTATCATTAGTGACATACTTTTTTTTTTTTGATCGCATCATTAGTGACATACTCACTAGGCAATAAGATGTCACAAATTTTCCCTTTCTAAAGGCTTTCCAAATTCCCTTCCAATGAATTCCTTTTGATTAGCACTCTGACTAAAGTGGTACCACTCAAATGCCAAAGAAATAATGTTTTGAATAAAAAAAAAATTTGATTTTCTATATTCATATATTAACAAAAGAGAGTTTTGGTTAATATCATAGACCTTATCATTATGTTGTCGGTAACACTTACCATCCTTTATTTTATGGGCTGTTGGTTAAATTGTGTGGATTTGGTTAGATTGGATTGTATGATTAGTGTGTGTTGTGCAGGATTCGATAATAGTTTTTTATTATCAGACCAAGACACCAATCAATTTTTGGTGTAGGCGGGAATTGAACCATAGATCTCTTATATAACCATCAGAGACTTTACCAGTTGAGCTAACTGGAACTCACTATTAAATGTTTATTAGGTGAATGCTAAGTATATAAATGATTTTAAGGAGCTCCAATTATAATTTGACTAGTCTTCTTGGGGGCATAAGTATAAATGTCGCTAGTGCTTTTCTCAGATCATGACAAATGATATTAGAAGTAACTCTATGTAACTCGAAGGGGCACTATTAAATATTTATTAGGTGAATGCTAAGTATATAAATGATTTTAAGGAACTCCAATTATAATTTGACTAGTCTTCTTGGGGGTATAAGTGTAAATGTCGCTAGTACTTTTCTCATATCATGACAAATGATATTAGAAGTAACTCTATGTAGCTCGAAGGGGCACTGTAACACAACATAGGTCCTGATGAGGATGTCAGAAATTTAAGTAGAGAAGACTGAAATATCCCAAATTGTGTGGATTTGATTGGATTAAGTATTTTATATGTGTTGTGTGGGTGTGTGTTAAGTCTCAGGATCTTGGATATATAAGTAATTATAAGTTGTCACAATTGTAATATAACTAGTCCCAAAATATATATCACATATATATTGCCGGACCCAAGATTTTCGTATTTTGAAAGTAATTCATAATTGCATTATGGTTAATGCTATCCAAAACATCTATTAAATTAAGAAACTCATTATTTAAAAACAAAATAATAAAAGCCTAATATAATCAATTTCAATTCAAACAATTTAATAATCAAATAATTCAAACAATACGTTTCTTTAAACCACTACTAATTAAGTTTTTGATATATTTTGTTTATTGCTAGTAAAAGCTTTATTAAGAGATTCTTTTTGAGATTCAATTATTTTTTATATTCTTCTCTCTCTTTTTTCTTCAAACTTGTTTCAGAACAAAATCTATAATTTAACTAGGACATTCACAATTAAAAAATATTTACAAACCAAAGAAACACCATGCGTATTTGATATATAATTATAATATATAACTAGAACAAAATTAATTTTAAAATATAGGATAATAAAACATGATTTTTTTTTATTATACAAAACATGATTTATTAAGACACTAATGTAACTTCACTTAACAATAAAATCATCCAGTAGCTTCAAAATTTACAAACAAAGACGGATATTCTTTAAAGCATAATATATATATATATATATATAATCTATTTACTTTAAGGGTCTGTTTGGATACAACTTATTTTTGCTGAAAACTAAAAATACCGTAGCAAAATAATTTTTAAATGTGTGAATAGTGCCGTGGGACCCATTTTTAATGAAAAAGTGGCTGAAAAGTAAAATTTGTGGGACTCATGAACAGTGCACTCGTGTACTGTTCACGGGAGAATAGTCAAAAGTTGCGGCTTGAAAAAAAAAAGAACGAAACGTGATGTAAAACGCAGACTCGCAAATAAGTCGGATCCAAACACTCACTAAATGTGACCCGTGAGAATAAGTTAGAGTAAGAGAAAGAGAGATTAATTTGATGGTGCTTGGTTGGGAAGAGAATCTTAGAGAGAGAGAGAGAGAGAGAGAGAGAACAACAAAAGATATGTGAGTTTCAATTTTTTTAGCTAGTTGTAGACCACTTTCTAAAAAAAAAGGTTAATCGCCAATCGGGATGAACATGATTTATTAAGGCACTAATGCAACTTCACTTGACAATAAAATCATCCAATAGCTTCAAACTTTACAAACAGAGACATATACACTCTAAAGCATAATAATATAATAAAAAATAAAATAAATCTACTTACTTTAAATGTGACCCGTGAAAATAAGTTAGAGTATAAGAGAGAGATTAATTTGATGGTACTAGGTTGTCAAGAGAATCTTTGAGAGAGAGAGAGACACACACACTTTTTTTAAGTTAGAGAGATATATATATAACAACAAAAACAAAAGATATGTGAGTTACTATTATTTTAGCTAGTTGTAGACCGCTTTCTAAAAAGAAAAAAAAGGTCCACCGGCAATCAAGATGATAATATATATATGCATTCTTTTCTTTCACTTGGGGCATTAGTAAATTGTTTAAGTTCTTTTGTAGAAGTCCTGGCCGGAACAAACTCACCCCAATGCTTAACTTGTTGAGAAATGGTGACATTGGTGAGGGCTATGTAGAAAGTTATTAAAATTTTGAAATTCTTTTCATTCTTTTTGTCCTAGACCAAAAAGAAAAAGAAAAAAAAAAGCTGCCGTAAAAAACTATAATGCATACATTAATTATACAAGTATAAGGAAGTTTTGAACTTAAGGGTACGTTTGGATTGATGGGGGAGGGAGAGGGAATGGAGGGAAGTAGAGTAAAGTTAGCTAAAATTAGGTTAATTTTTGGCCAATTCTACTCCCCCTCCTTCCCCCTCAATCCAAACGGATCAAAAGAGAAAACAACTGCCATAAGAAAAAGACTGTGAGAGAGAGAGAGAGAGAGCAATTGCTATTTTTCCATCCATTGGTGTTGGCGTAAAAAGGTAGTAGGGTATGGAATATGGAGAATGGATAACATATTTATGGAAAGTAAACCAATGGAATCAAAGGATGCCCAACATATATGGAAACCAATGGCTATATATTTTATTACCCTTAATTGTCAACTAGACCTTGACATAAAAAATTACAGAATCAAAATTCAAAAGACACCCAACGACAACGTACATACATTAATTTTGAAACAAACTGCACTCAGCCTTATTAATTGACATTATTGTGAAGTCTTAGCCGTTGTTTAAGTTAAGTTTAGGGATGACTAAGGGTCCGTTTGGATACAGCTGAAAACTAAAAACTGAAACTGAAAACTGAAAAACACTGTACCAAAATAATTTTTAAATGTGTGAATAGTATCGTGAGACCCATTTTTAATGAAAAAGTTGCTGAAAAGTGAAATTTGTGGGTCTGTGAATAGTAAAATTTGTGCTGAAAAGGTAGAAAAAGTCAAACTTTGCGGCTACTGTTCATGAACAGTAGCCGTGTTGGTCTCTCAAACGCATGCCAAAAAAAAAAAAAAAAAAAAAAAAGAACAGAAAAACACAAACGCAAACGCAAACACATCAGCCGGACCCAAACACACACTAAAATTTAAATATAATGATGCCACTTTGTGATCATTTCATTATGGAAATTGTTATATATAGGCACCAAAAATCTACACTTAATTTTATCATGCTCTTGAAAGAATTTTGTTACATACTTAATAATATACATTTCGTATTCATTATATCTAGAATTGGGTGCGTATCCACAATTTTGAAATGATTTTTACAATAAAATATGAATGGGGTTAATGTGTACGGGCGTTGTGTACACCATTGAACTTATGATAATCACTACTCCATTACTTTTGTGTTGTGGTGAAACATGGGTGAAGTGAATGTTTGCAAGAGGTTGTGAAAAAAAATCAGTAATTTTTTCGTTGCTTGGAGAACTGTTCTTTTGTTACTGTTTGTGTCTTTGTGAGCCCTCCAGAAATTTGAAGCTCCATCTCCTGTGTTACAGAAATTAATTTGAATATTAAACTTATAATTAATTATTATCAGTGCCTTTGTATCATTTCTGCTTCGCATCTTTATTATATATCCTTTTTTTTAAGCCTTAATTTATTATATATCATTATTTAGATTAAAAAAAAAAAAAAACCACTTTTGCATTATGAGAATGAATAGAATAACACATCTATCAGTTACCTTTTCGAGTCCCATCCAATATAGTCATAGATCAACACCGTTAAACTTTTGTTGTGTTTGAAGTGGATTGTTCATATATATATATATATATATATATATATGTAAATTGTCGTTACTCTGATAGACATTTATGACAGCTGCATTTCACTCGAGTGATTCCGAAACAGTGATTTGGTTAAGGTTTGGATCATCGAAAAGGTGTCTGTTTTAGGCTTTTAGATTTCATATATATATATATATATATATATATATATATATGTGCGCGCGCGCGCGCGCACTTACATATTGACAACCTTTCAACACTGTGCTAGGGTAACTTCAATGTTGGCTGCGTTATACCATGCTTTAGAGTAACATGCATTTGCATTTACTGGACGTACATAAGCAAAGCACATCCTTCGTGTTTTTCAAAATATATAATTTTTAATAACTTTTATATTAAATGTGTAATTAAAAAATTAAGAATTTATAATTTATTTTCAAAAAACTAAAAGTAAAATTATGGGTGTGTTTGGATATCGCTTGTTTTGCTGAAACTGAAAAATTATTGCTGAAAGTATGGTAGATAAGGGTAAAAGTTAGTTGAAATAGTACAGTGAAACCTATAAATAGTGCCAAAAAGTATAGTAAGACTCATAAATAATAGCAAAAATAAACTGAATAATGAAATAATTTTAATTTTTAAGCTCTACTCAAATGCACAATATTTATAACATATAAAAAAGACAAAAAAAAGAAAAAAAAGAAAAAAACCAAATGCACTATAATTCATTGTTATTGATTCCGTTCCGTTTCGGCCGGAACGGCAGAAATTTTTCGTACCGGTATGCAAATTGGTACCAGAATACCCCACGTTCCACCTCGGGTCAAATTTCGGTCCGTCTCGGTCCATTCCGGCCGAGATGAAAATTTCGGTCGGTACTGGATTTGGTATGTTATAAAAAAAAAAAAAAAAAAAAAAAAAAAAAAGAAGAAGAAAAAGAAGAAGAAGAAGTTATATTTGGGAGTTCTTTTGGGAGTTCTTTTGATGATGAATTTGATCATTCTCTCATGGATGATGATGAGGAGGAGGAGTAAATCTTGTATTATTTGATATTTAGTTATTGTCTTGTAATTTTCTTACTGTGTGATGTTAAATTGATGTTAAATTTCAAGTTATTGATGTTTAAGACTTAAGAGTTAAGACTAAATGATTTGTATTATTTGATATTTAGTTATTTATTTATTAGAATTGACAATTTTATGTTCTACAAGAATATATATAAATTATTTTTTAAGAATCCCGAAACACCCTGAAATGGTACGTTGAAATCGGCCGGTATCGAAATATTCCATTTCATTGAACAAATCAAAACGGGTTTCGAAACGGTATTAATAACAATGCTATAATTATCAAACTAGTACTAACTTATTGATGTGACACGATTGACGTTTTCTTTTGCGTAATGGGTAAAATAAAAAGACACGATTGACTTATGAAGCATTGAGACACCATGGGAGATGAAAGCACATCAATGCAATTTGTTATTTGTCCCCCCAATACAAATTTCACACCTAATTTCTTATTTTGTTTCGTATAGAAACGGTGAAATTTTTCCATGCAATTATTGAAGTGCGACTCTCCTAAAGGGTTCTATCTCTTCACAGATCAGTAGCAACCATTTACCACTATTCATTAAAAAGGTATATGTTAGAATATAAATAGGCCATAATTTTTTTGAGAAACGTTTATAACATTTTTCAACATTTTTATAACACTTTTATAATAAATTATATGTAATAAATTATTATTGGTTCTAATTTGAATTTACAATTTAAATTACTTTTTTATCCATCCGTAATAACTAATAACAACTTGCTACTTAAAAATTTGTTATGAAAATATTGTAAAATATTAATATTGTGGATTTAACATTTTTCTAATTTTTTTAATGCCATTTTTATCCTAAACTCTCTTATACCGTCCGTGGTGCTGCCTGACTTTTGTCATTGTGGTTGATGTGGGTGATCATGATTTTGTAGGTTTTAAGAAATTGGATCCCTTTGGTTTGAGATTTCTAGTATCATTGTTTAAAATGATGTGAAAACTATGATTTTAAAAGTCTGGTTGAAACACGTGTTTACAGTATTCATAAAACAAAAAAAGTATTTGGTATCATATTTTAAATAACATGTTTCAATATGTGAAAATATATAATTGTGTGTTTGGTATATGTGTGTTTTATTTTTAAAAAGTTGACAAGTGGGCCCCATGGTTTGATATGTGTGTTGTCTAATCAAGTGGGCCCCATATTTTTCAAAATATTTACAAAAGTGCCATTGAGTAACATTGTTTGAAATCTGAAAACTGGTAAGAGGAGTTTTCCAAATTCAATGTTTGAACACCTTAAAATGTGTAACGTAACTCAAACACTCCTTAAAAAAATACCCTTACCAAACGCGTTGTTTTTTTTAGAACCACATTTTTCAGTGTTTAATCAAGTATTGTTGTTCAAAATGATGTGAAAACTGTGATTTAAAAAGTGTTGTGAAAATACGTGTTTAAAGTACTCATAAAGCAAAAAATGTGTTTGGTACCATGTTTCAAACAACATATTTTAAAATGTGAAAAAAAAAATATAATTGTGTGTTTGGTATGTGTATGTATTTTTTTTAAGTGGTAAATTTCTAACAAGTACTATTATTTTATTAATATTTATTAGAGGAGTACACGTGAGAGAGAAGGGAGGAAAAGAGAGAATAAAAATAGAAAAAGATGAGGTGTGCATGAGAGAGAGAGAGAGAGAGAGTTGTAGTTTTGTTAATTCTTATCAAGCGGGTCCCACATTTTTCTAAATTTTTACAAAAGTGCCATTGAGTAATGTTATTTGAAAACTGAAAATTGGTAAGAGGAGTTCTCTAATAAAATTCAGTGTTTAAACACCCTAAAATGAGAAACGTAATTCAAACACTCCTAAATGAAATCCCTTACCAAAGGCGTTGTTTTTTTTTTTTTTTTTTGGTCTACAATTTTCAGTATTTAAATACTAAAAACTGTTATTTGAACTTTGAACTATCTTACCAAACAGGCTCTGGATAACTTTGTTGAAAGCTCGAAATTGTGTTAAAACACAAGAGCTATTTAGACCCCCCAATTAAAAGATTACGGCTAGAGTGTTTTTACTCTAACTTATCTAAGTGTGAAACAAGAGTAAATGAAGCGTAATCAACCGATACTACTCTAGTGCATAAACATGAACAACAAACAATAAAAGTAAAGCATAAAAGTTAAGGAAGAGAGAATGTAAATACAAGATAACACACCGATGTGTTATCGAAGATGAAATCGAAAAACTCGACGAAAAACCTCTCCGCCGCCCTCCAAGCGGTAAATCGATCCACTAGACAATAAGTTGGGCTACACGAATAGCAAGAGACCCTCCAAGCCTAATCTACCCAATGTACCTAAGCCCTCCAAGCTCTTACTCCAACAAGGCTTCTCGGAACCGTGTCTTGTCTAGCTTTCCAGATCCCGCAATATGCCCGATTGCATCCACCAAGCCTCATCGGCTTTTTTTGGCAAATTCCCAGAGCTTCCCAAGCTCCAAAACACTCTTTACACTCTGAAAATGTGTAGGTTGTGTTTGGGTACAAATTTCCTCTCAAGGTATGACAATGGGAGAGGGAAGGAGAAGAGGATATAATGATTTCTTCGCTAAGGATGAGTAGCTCTCTCTCTAAAAGATGGGTGTGTGTGTTGTAGAAAACCTATCTAGGGTTTTTCTCTCTGAATGACCTCCTTTACATTTGTGGATAATGAGGGTATATATAGTATGGGTGAAGGGTAAGAAAGTCACACTTAAAAATCCTCAAAGCAGAATGTTTCGCAGGTATCTCGCGAGAAGGCTTTACCCACGAGACACTCGCGAAAACGACAGCCTGGCATAACTCTTCAGCTTCCAGTCATGTGCTTCTCACGTGGCTACTTCGCGGGTTAGCTTCTCGCGAGCTTCTCGCGAAATCCACTTGATCTTCAATTAAGCTTGAGTCTTCACCAACTTAATACTAAACCCAATACAATAAATTCCCACAAAATACAATGAACAAAATTAAAGCAATTAAAATACTTTTTGTCATGGAATAAAGCCAACATAAAACATAGTTGTAAATCATAACTTTACAGTTGTCATCACAGGGTTCAATGTATGATAGATATAATAATAAATTAATGTCGTACATGCAAATAAGGTTCTCAAGAGTGATATTCATATTTTGGATTATGTGAATTAGATTGGATATGAAACGTTTTATTCAGTGGTAAAGCTAGAAGATCTTCTTTGGAGGCCATACTTATGGATGTGTGTGTCAGTAATAAATTGTAGGTAATTACTCTAACTCTAAAAAGCACATAAACAAAGCTTAAAAAAAATTAACACTATCATTTATGTGTAGAATAGTTTAAGGACTTCTTTTTACATTTTAAGTATTTATTAGAATTTTTTTTAGATGTAAAAGAATATTATATAAGTGTGTTTGGGGTATATATTCTCAACTCACATGATCATGTACTTTTCTTTTTAACAATTTGCTTACAGTACATTGCACCAAGATTGTGAGTAAATCAATTAAAAATTGTACACACAAGATTAAAATAATTGAAAACTAAGTGGTAAATTAAGAAGGAAATAATTGGGGAGTTATTCTTACATTTTATACACACAAAAACACACACTATATATATATATATATATTTTTTTTTTTTTTTTGAGGGGGCCAAGTAGTATATTTTCTTATACTAGTAAATATATTATATGGTATGGGGAGCTACAGGAATTTTAAAAAGTTTGGGGGGCCATGCTTCCCTAGTTTACATGTGACTCTGTCATTGATTTTACTACATAAACTTAATAAAATGATGTATCACCCATTGTAATTAAATAATTAACATTTATTTATTTATTATATTGTTAAACTATTATATAGTTTGTAAGTCTTTTATAATGAAATTGGTTGTTGATTTAGCATTTTCCCAAAAGCTTTAGTTGAGGTAACTTTGCAAACAATAGGGTTAGTGATTGAGGAAATATTAGCCACTTTACCTTCATATATTCCAATCAAATAGTGTAAGTGTGTAATAGAGTATGGACCACAAGAACAAGAATCATCTGTACATTCTAACGCACAGTCCATCTTATATATTTCTTTTAGTCACAAAACACTAATAAAGCTCATGACCTTCATACTCATTTGGAATCATTATATTGATTTAATAAACAAAAGAAGTCATTTGAAAATTGGTTGTGAGGCCTTTGGATTTTAGCTTTATCCAATCCAACCTAGAATTATGGCTTTTGCTTATAAATTATAAAGAGTCAGAGGCGGCTCTACAGCTAGTCCAGGGGTTCAAATGAACCCCTGATCTGGTTAAAAACCAAAAATTATATATATATATATATAATTTTAATTTTTTTTTTCATTTTAATACTATTTTCACAATAAATTTACAATAAAGGTTAAGTGGCAAGTTTTAATTGGTTTAATCTAGAGCCACAAATGACATCACTTTTTTACAAATCTTTAACAACTTGCCACCTAAATTTTGTTATGAAAGTGTTGTGTCAGTAGCTCTACTCTTAAAATTGCTGCTTCATTTTTAAAAATAAATAAATAAATAAATCTTCTTTCTGGACTCTGTCTTATTATTTTGCCATTGGCCACAAAATGAAATTGTTTGTCCAGTACTTTTCTTCTTTATTAGCAAAAAATTACACAACTTTTAGCACACAAAAATTACAACACTATTGACCCCTAGAAAAAAAATTCTGAAGCTGCCAATGAGAGTCGGTAAAGCTATAATAATTTTCTGGCAAATGCTTTCATTTCATCAATGATTCAATATTAATATACTATTCTAACATGAGTCATGTGAGGGGTGTATTAATACCCCCAACAAGACTGAGGGCCTGGAAGCCATAATGGGTTTGGCTTGAATGCATATGGGTCCCTAACAAGATCTCTTTGGTAGTGTCAGGAAAGGAGGATATATATCCTTGAAGCGAAGACCTAGTCTATGAAGCTTTGCCCTTAGTTCATGATTTTAAAGAGTGGCTTGGACGTGAGAAAGGGGTGGTTGCTATGATATATACTTAAAAGTAGAAATTGTTAATCATGTTGTACAATCATGCAAAGGGAAGTGCATTTGTCGATGGTGAAAGTTTGAGTCGTCTCTAACATTCAAACATACTATTCACTCTATGATGTTTAAAAGGAACCAATAAAATGACATGGAAAATTTATAATTTTTCTATCAAACAAAACTAGGGTTTGATGGGTTAGGTTGAAAGGTTTTTTTTTTCAATGTAACCTGACCTTGTTGGGACGAGAAATTCCTAACTCAACCCAATCCATTACATGTGTAGAAACCAACCCAACTCAACTCACATGAGTCAGGTTGGATTGGTAAGTTGTGTATACATGTTTTATACCTCGGAAAAAAATTGAGTTTTCATCAATTATTTAAACACTTTTCAATAAAATTATGAAAATTCATGTAATATGCTTAAATTATTTTTCAAATTTATCAAAACTAATTCTCAAAATACCAAAGTCAATCAAACTAAAAAAAATTGAAATAAGGATAATAAAATAAACTTATATATATATATATATTTATATTATTGATTGGTTGGGTCAGATGGGTTGAAAAGACTATCAAATCGAACCTAAACTAACCCAAGGCTCAAAAAAAATTCCAATTGAACCCACCAACCCACAAAAACTAACTCAAGACATTAGGTTGGATTGGGTTTCTCAGGTTAATAGGTTTGATGCACACTCCTAATTATCCCTATATCACTTCTATTTTTCTTTTTCATCTTTTATTGTATAACATAATTTATATCTCATATGTTCAATTTCCCTAAACTTCTCACCTATCAAAATCGTTTATTGTAGGCCTACTATATTTATTTCCATTCTAATTATTATATCTACTATTTGATTACTTTCCTTGTTAAAGATCCTATATTTCAAGTGCCTATAAGAATGTTATTTTTCTAGACTAACTTCTTTTCCCACATTTGTCCATCAAAGTGCAGAAATCCTTGACCATTTCCAACTACACTTGGGTATTCCAATAGTGAGTTGCTTATATGGATGCCATAGCTAAACATTGTCTACTTTTCATTGCATCTGAGGTCTAGTGATGGATGCCCTAAGGATAATGAAATAAACTTATATATGTGGTGGATCGGGTTGGGTTAGATGGGTTAAAAAAATTATTAACCCAAATCCGAACTAACCCAAGACTCAGAATAAAATTTCAATCCAATCCACAAAAACTAACCTGAGGTGCTGGCTTAGGTTGATTTTGTCGAGTTGGTGGGTTTGATGCACACCCCTAATTATCCCTATATCATTTTTGTTTCCATCTTTTCTTTTATTGTATAACATAATTTATATTATATATGTTTAATAACCCTAAACTTCTCACCTACCAAGTTAGTTTATCGAAGGCATGCTTTCTCATCCTAATCATTATATCTACTATTTGATTACTTTTTTTTGGTTAAAGATCCTATATTTCAAGTGCCTATAAGAATGATATTTTCCTAGACTAACTTCTTTACCCCCATTTGTTGATCAAAGTGCCGGAACCCTTAATCATTTCCTACTACACTTGGCACTGATGTAGTGAGTAGCTTATATGGGATATTCTAGCTAAACATTGTCTACTTTTCATTGCATCTAAGGTCCAGTGCAATGCATCATTAGTAAGGGACGCTGTAACTTATATCTCATAAGGATTCATTCAAGAAACGTGACTAAATTTTACATTAGCCATTAATCTACTGCAACCCCTCCTCCTTTGTTTGGGCTTAAAACCAGCTATAAACAAAAAATTATGACACTAGGCATGGACACAAGTGGAATACTTCCCCCTCTTTTCGTTACGTTTATATATGTACGTGTTTATGTGGGCATTTATTTGTCATGCATGTATAGGTTTTGTAAGTAAACATGGGACAAAATTGCCAAATGCCCATTTCGGGCAAACTAATCAGTCATTTGCCCTTCTTTCCAAACTAAATAGGGAAATGCCCCTCTTTTGAAAATCGAGTTTTTAAAAATCGATTTAAGCCCTATAGCGACGTTTTTAAGGACCTATAGTGACGTTTTAAGAACCTATAGTGACGTTTTATAACTTGATATTCATGAAATCGAGTTATAGGCAATAGAATTGCCTATAACTCGATTTTATGGATATCAAGTTACAAAACGCCACTATAGGTCCTTATAAACGTCACTATAGGTCCTTGAAAACGTCGCTATAGGGCTTAAATCGATTTTTAAAAACTCGATTTTCAAAAGAGGGGCATTTCCCTATTTAGTTTGGGAAGAAGGGCAAATGATTGATTACTTTGCCCAAAAAGGGCAAAAGCCCATTTTGTCCAGTAAACATGAGATGAGAAAATGTAGGGTATTAAGCCAAAATTGTAGTAAATGAGTTCTTAAAGGCGTGCTTATCGGTATAATAATATTCAACTGGATAATGACCACAATTTGAGATATAAAATATACCTTATTATTAACTAGGAACTAGTTAACTTAATTAGTAAAGTTTTTTATCTTCACATAAGAGATCTGGATTTGAATCTCGTCTACACCAAAACCAATCAATATCTTGATCTGATGATACATCACAATCACCTATTTTGTGTGTGTGTGTATGTGTGACTGTGTGTATATAAAGTTTTTATTATTACACTAGTCGCAAACCCGCGCGATACACGGGAAAATATGATATAATTATTTTTTATTAGATAATTATTGCATTAATATATTAGATTGTATATTTTTAAAGAATCAATATGTGTTATTTGAAATTATGTTTTAAATTAGAAGTTTTTTGTAGTGTAACAAAATATATTTTGTAGTTAGGTATTATATATAGTGAGATATGTATGAAAACATAATGCAATAATTTTATTTTATTTTATTTAAAAAATTGATAGTGTGAGAACTATTAGACCAAGTTGTAACTATGTATACTTTGTTTATTACTATACAGATGTATGTGATTTACTCCAAAACATAGATCCACGTCTCTTTCTTCCTCACAATTGAAACTAAGTGAAAAAGTAATAAATAACGATAACTATGGAATATATCATTATCAATAAATCATATATTATAAAGTGGAAATATAAAATAAAATAAAATGCAAAAAGAAAAAGTTCCTTAAGTATCTATACATAAAAAACATTAATAGCATAATGATGCTATAAAATAAATTATATTTTATCTTATTCTCTTTTTGGCATTTTCAGTAAATATGATCAACCAAGCAAAGTAAAAGCTTACCAAGAAAGTTCAGATTAACTAAAAATTTGGTGGTGGAGATGCTAATTATTTGTAATAAAATGACCAAAATAAAAATAACAGATAGATTTGAGAACAACACATAAGATTTCTAAAAGAAATTTTACCGAACACATGAGATGCAACCATTCAAAATTACTACATTGAATATTTTTTGACTTTTTTGATACTCTACAAATAAAAAAACTTTATTGACTTTTTGTCACAATATAGACTATAGAGCGATTACAAAATAACTAAAAGTTAAGGAACTTATAGTAAAAGGCTTTATATACAAAATTTCTGTAGAAGGGAGACTAATAGGCCCTCCACTTTCTTCAAGACATAGAGGATTATGAAAGACCATACATCATTTGCATACTCTTTTCTCTTTCTCAAATTCACATTACCAAAGAAGTATATGAAGCTAAAAACATTGTGAATACATCTCTGTTCAGTGGAAGTCCATTGATAGGAAAATTCAAATTCGTAGCCATGTATATTTTGTTTTGATATAAATTCAAATTTCTATTTAAAAAAAAACCACGTATTAACCCAAACCAAAATTCAACCAAAGCTATAAAAGTGATTTGTGATGGGAAATTTAAAAAATACATTACAAAAAAATTAAATAAAAAAACCATTAACCTAAATTAGAGTTATAAGAAAGAACAAAAATCAAGCAAGAGAGAAAGAGAGAGAGTACTCATAGTTTTTGTGAGGAAAAAATATGGATTGAATGGAATAAATGATATCAAATTTATACAAAATAAGATGGAGTGAAAAAGAGTTAAAATATAAGAAAGAGGAAATGATGAAGGAAGTTTGAAGGTAAAGTAAAGAGTAGTAGGGAGATAAAGAGGCAAAGAGGAAGGGGAAAGGTTGGAGGAAGAGAAGAAGTTAAATATTCAATTTTAACAATTACTTGAAATTAGAAAGAAAAAAAAAAAGAAAAGTTGAAATCAATTTGGATAGCTGAATATAGTAAAACATTTGCATCTAATGAATAGTAAAGTTTGTAATGAATAGTAAATATGTGCATATATCCTTTAAATGATAATGAATTATTCAATTTTAACAATTACTTGAAATAAGAAAGAAGAAAATGAACAGTTGAAATCAATTTGGATAGCCGAATAGTCAAATATTTGCATTTAAAACAAATAAATAGTAATATGTTGAATTGTAATGGAGTGCATTAACAGGTTTGTCCATTAATATATTTAATTATTTTATATAAAATAAAATAGAAAAATCATAAAGGAAATTAAAAAAAAAAAAGTATGACGTGACTGATGGCTCAACAGAAGTAAAGTAACATTAAATTCTACGTCTCAACTTTTAAATATATATAAATATAGATAAGACATTTAGGTTTAAATATTTTTTATTCTAAAATTAATTAGTATCTTAGTTCGATGATACAAGACAATTATCATGAAATGTACGTTGCAAGTAATTTTATTGTATAATAAGATGTGTACTAGTATTTTACCTAATAAACATATCCTAGGATTCACGTAATGTACCACTATTCATAGGATATAAACCACTAGAAGCCAGAAACTAATCAGTCTAGGAAAAGTCCACTAGGCACTTTGTGATTTAGGATTATCCATCCTCGATTCCCCCTCCCCAAAAGGGCGTTTTCTTCTCCTGGAGCTGGAGCCTGGAGGTGACTCTCTTTACCTCACTTTTCTATTAGTATATTTTTATATAATAATAATAAAAAAGAACTTTTCGTGTATGACATGACCTATGAAGGTTCCTTTGCAACACTCACTGAGAGGTGAGAATTGAGGTCAAGGGAAAATTGGATGACCCACTTCAGAAAATCAAAAGCAAAAGTCTTCCACTGCTTCCAGACACCCTCTTGAGTGCAATTTCACCAATCACATTGAAAGGCATAACAAAAATTCCACTCTACAAATGCTTTTCTTATTAGCATGAATATGCTATCTACTGTTTGTGATTGTTTAAATAATCCTATTGATGGCACCAACAATACCCCATTCTTTATCATTCTAACCTATCCCTTATACCATAAATGATGCAAAATGTCTTTTTATATTTTTATTTTTATTTATCATATATGATTGAATTTTAATTTACGGTGTCATTCGATAAATTTTTTTTTTTTAGAATGCAGTGTCATTTGATAATGATTGTTCTTATTATCAAGTTAACGACTATTAATTGAACCAATTGGAACTCACAATAATGCAAAATTTTAATTCAAAACTAAATAGTTAACTATAATTCGGACTTTTTGAAAGATTAAGATGCGTATGGAGCAGATAATGGGGGGCACTGTTATCGGCAAAAGATGCAATTAATTGACAAAAATTAAAGCAAGTTGAAGAGACAATTGTTTGTGAAGTCATCCGGTACTAATTTTGCGTTTGATAGGTTTCTGTTAAGGATATATATTAGGCCAAAGATCATACAAATCTATTTCTTTCTTTTTTCAATATTAAATATTAATGTCATGGTCTAGAGATTAGGTTGTTGAAGCCAATATGAGATCACATGCACGATATGGAGCATTGTCCAATTAAATCATAAACATGATTTTTACTATCCCCTTTTGCAGGGTTGGCTACTTATGAAAAGTTTGCGCAGCTACACAAGTTTCTCATTTCTGAAATGTCTAAAAGATGTGGTTGGTAGGCGTTCTTATCCCTTAATTTTGGAGAGATTGAATCTAAATTCGAACATATAACATATCTTTTGGATGAAAGGCACTTGCCATCACGTTAATGCCTAACTTGTAACTAGTGACAAAGTGACGAATTAGTTTGCAAATTGTTCATGGGTGTCCCCTTTTGTTTTTTAATAAGATTTGCTTTTAGCGAGTTTGGAATTGCCAGAACTAAAAGGATTTGAATGAGTAAAAAATTGAATAATAAAAACAACGTACTACAAATATCAAGCAATAAATAATGAGAAACTTGCATTTACCTCGCTCAATCAATCACAATAGGAATCAATGAGTATCCTCACTCAACTCCAAAAATTAACACTAGTTGCTTCAAACTGCTAGGTTAAGCCTACTCCTCGATTCTATTGCTAATGTTATAGAATATATAATTTTTTGGAGATTCCGATGATCCCTTTCAAATGCTTCTTCTAGAATATTTTATAGAGTTTTCTCCCAAGAATTTTGGAACAGTTACTTCTTAAATCTTTACTCCCAAAGCTAGCAAACATCTCCATCTATTTTTGAGTTAAGGATCTTTTTAACCGTTTGACTTATTTTCACCATTCTAAGAATACCAATCACATGGCTAGTGCTAGAAGTTTCAAATTAATCATCAAGAGCAAAAACTCGTGTTCCATGGCAACTTGATTAGCTTAATATTCCATTATCTAAAATTGTGATGTTAAGCAAACAATACCCACTTCATGACCCTCATGATTTGTGTTTGAAAACGCGATTAGCATTCACATAATTCAAGCACAGCTAGCCTATATAGTCCAGACACATCTCAAGTGGTGTGCACGGATAAGTTTCTTCCTCACAGTAAAGGAATCCATAGAGATATTGACAGAATATTTGCTCCACAGAATCAAATTTTTGTTGTTGTTTCCCATTGCTACGCGTGGAGAAGTGAAGGACCTCATGGACCACTCAATCTCAGCCTAATATTCTCGAGCCACTGTTGCTTTTAAATCACTGAGGAAAAGCTCCATCAGTGACAACTTGTGTGGATTTGTAACATGACAGAAGTATTATGTATGTCACATAATCAAGTGAAGCTTTCTCTTTTCCTTTTTACACAGCTTAGATTTGGGTTTGATTCACACATAAGAGAGAATTCCTTTTTGGTGTGATATATATGAATACAAAAGAAAAGGATAAAGGAAATATATACCAAAGAGAAAGGATAATAGATTAGCTTTCGCATGGTGGTGATATGTGCACCACTTCCTCTCCCACTTGTGTTTTAATACATTCTAATTTTACTTTTTTATAACCGTTAACTGCTACATACTGATTCCCATCCATTTTCTTCCTTTTACCGAAAGTTACATAAAGCACTTCTGGGCACAGCTTGTAAAGTATCATGAAGCCCTATTGGACGTGGAGACATAAAGGTGAGAAGCATTATGCTTTTGTTGAAAAACTTGACTCTAAACTGTGAAACCAGGATAGGGTTGAAATCTGAGTAATTCCAAGGTTATATCCCATCTGAAAAGGATAGAAACCACACCGAGGTATTTACTTAATAGAGTTACTTATGAGTTTTATAGGCTAAAAAAGAGTACATTCAAGTAGAGAAAGCCAAATCTCTACAACGAAAGAGACTTAGGTGAATGACATATATTCCATTTGCTTAAAATATAGAATACCAACCAATAATCACTTCAGTCAGCTCGTTGGATTCTGGATAGAATTTTAGAACCATCCTCTTTAACAATATTTTGGTTTGAGTAATGTTAAGTTCACAACACTTTCACAATAATTTCACAAAAAATGCTAGGTAGCCGATTGCTATTGAAGTAATGTCAATGATGAGTTCAGATTAAACCTAATAATAGTTTGTTATCTAAGATTTGTTGTGAAATTATTGTGAATGTAATATTATTTGTTCTTGAGAGAGAGGGGATGGGGGAAGGGGGGGGGGGGGGGAAGGGGTAAGGGCCAATCGAATAGACCTACCAAATGTGACCATAATCATGGACGGAACTGCATACATTTTTGGAAATGCCTTCCAAAGTTTCACTTTACTAGCCTTATATTTCAATTTAATTTTACAAGAATATAGGTGGTCCTGCCCCAATCTTTCCTTATTTTCTATATAACCCTCTTTAGTTTGTTTACTTTTTATAATTGTTATTACTTTATTGACCCCTCAATTCTGAAATTCTAGTTCCACTACCCTTGACCATTATAGCTAAAACCCATTAAAGAACCAAAAAGTAGGGTCTAAAATCCAAATGGTATGGGGTATGTAGGCTTTTCATTATAGGTTCAACCGAAACCTCACCTTAGCTCCACTAGGGTTCTCTTTATCATTCATATAAATTATTATTGGATAAGTAGCAAATTTATGCTAGAGAAAAAAACTGCATCTTTTACTTTATTAATATTATTATTATTATACTACTGTGCACTAAGGGTGTTGGGGTTCAAGTTTCTAGGAAAGGTGTTGGAGTTCAAGTTTCTAGAAAAGAACTTCACACATATATACACTTAGATTAAGTTAGAGTAAAATTTCTATCTTGTGTCAAAAAATATTATTATTATTATTATTTATAGATGTTATGAACCTAACAAATTTCATAAATATATTTTTTTAAACTTATTGAAACAACATATTATAAGTGATCCAATGTCACTTTTATAGGAAGCATAATTAACATCATTTATATTATATACCAATTTTTTTTTCTTTAGAAAATTATTATATACCAGTTAATTACAACTTATTACCTCAATTATTATAAAATATGTTATAAACTTTGTTGTGTCTTTAGACTTATTTTCGTTCCCCATAGTCTATCAAATCACTCAGATGACAGTGCATGTAAATCATAAAGTCTGTCTCAATTGAGATAGACTACGCACACCAAATGAATCATCAGAATAAATGTGTAGTGTTAGTCTCGATTGAGACAGTCTGTGTACACCAAATAAATAACAGACCATCTCTTGCATGGTGGGCACCGAGTGAAGTGAGTGAAAATTTATGCAAGGTGTATGTGTTTCTTTTGGAGATTTTTTGTTTTTATTTTTCGTTTGTGTATATAGCAGAGCTTGTTAGTTTTTAGAGCTAGTTATCCTAGTTTTAAGGCCAAGTTGTTACTTAGTTAAGTTATGAATGGTCCTTGGTTACGCAGATAGATCCAATATTGTGCAAATTAAATGAAAGAACAGCGCTCATCCAAAAAAAAAAAAAAAAAAAAAGAAAAAAAAAAAGAAAAAAAGAAAAAAAGAACAGCGTAACAATCAACACACATTATTGGGCCAAAATGAACGTTTACCCCTTTTTGCCCAAAACAAGTAGCAAAATGCCCCTGTTCTGAAACTATTTAGTCATATGCCTCTGTTTTAAACTCAATTTTCTAAAAATTGAGTTTCAATGAAAAACTTGATTTTAAAAAAATTGAGTTATAGGCAAAAAACTTAAAAAAAAAAAAAAAATTTATATGGAACTCGAGTTCCATGTAACATTTTGCAAGTAAATCGATTTTCATTAAATCGAGTTTCAAAACAGGAGTATTTTGCTACTTGTTTTGGGCGAAAGGGCAAATGCCCATTTTGGCCCACATTATGGTAACATAGGAAAAACCAATGGAATAACAATTCTAATGTCAAAACCACTAAACCTAGCAATCAAAACAAATCTACTAACTAAATTGAAGTTTTACAAACTAAATATGGAGATGTTGCATGTGAACCTCCATCCACCACTTCAAGTACCCACTTGAAAATTTTGGTCCAGTATTGATATTTTAGAAAATGCAACAACTTCAACACACCGATTCTTTAAGTTCTTCAGTCTGGAACACTAGTAGTGTCTTTTGAGAGCAGGAGGCTTAACACCTTCAGATTTACAATCAATAGAACTCCAAAAGTATATATTTTGCATGTTTACTAGGGTTTTCTTATATACCTTAGACCTGTATACATGAAAACCTAGACACTTGATGGGTTGAAACGAAACCATTTTGTTGCATTTCAATTGATCCAATTTAAAGCTGAATCGATCGAAAACTTGACTTCTAGATCAATCAAAAAGCTATCGACAGCTGTCAGAAGGCTTAAACTTGAAAGCTAAAATGCAGAATTCGGACAATTATCTTAACCTTTAAGATCAATACAAAAAAACTTTTGATCGCAGTTTGCCAAGTCCTAGACTTAATAGAGCTCATTTTACAAATGAACTGCCATATGAACAAAATTATGTTTGAACAATGACACAACATCACATGCATTTTTATGTATATGATTCTGTGAATATAAGTCTTTTGTCTCATTTTTTTATGTTCCACTAATCATAGTATGCTATGTGTTTAAATTTTTTCTATTTAAAACTTTATTTATTTTATAAGAAAAGTTAAATGAAAACATGGCAAGTTATGATTGGTGGTATATAAAGTGGAACACAAAAAATGTGATAGAGGATTTGTATTCATGTATTTGTATGTACACATGTATGAATACAAATCCTATGTACTACTTTTTGTGTTTCACTTGAGGCTTCATTAAATACAACTTATCATGTATTCTTTTTACTTTCCTTAAAATCACTAAAGTTTAAAATTAAAAAATATATATATATATGTATAGCATATATGTATTACAATTGATGGAATACAAAATGCAACACAAAAAGTGATATAGATGATTTGTATTCCATATACATGTATGTTTATTTTGTCTGTATATGTACATAAAAATGTAAAGGACATCCCAAATCATTAAGTCCTATATTAATCTCTTCCACAATAATTAAGAAGGAAATTAAGCCCAATCAATTTCTTGATTCTTCTCTCCCTTAGTGGCAGTGGGATATGTCAAATAGGTGTCAAATAGGTGTCAAATAGATGCAAGGCTAACTCTTTTAATAAGTGGTTATCTTAATTTGAAACTGAATTACTTTACCATATTAGGAACATATAGTATATGTCTTTGAGAAGTATGCTGTAACTTGAAGAAGCTACAATACTGCATTATGTTGAAATGCCAGACAAGCTTTATTCCGTATATTTTGAAACAACCAATATATCAATTTGGGAGCTTAACATATGGTTTAGAGAATATGTTATGTTGCATAACCTGTATAACATCAGATGTCAGACAAGCTTTCACGAAGATGATAATTAAAGGTTCAAAGCTCCAACCTCAGTTTATTATTATTTCTTTTACTTGTTCTGGACATTATTTTAACTTATGAGTACTCAAAAACCACTCGTTCCACTTCTTAAGCTGAATTTTAAATTCAACTTTGAAAGATATGGTTCCATTAAATTGAGTAGTTGTTATATTGGTCATAGATCAGATGGAATCAGATGTGGTAAGACTATGTAACAAAATATATTAGTCCAGCTTTGGTGCACTAACACGTGCTTGGCTTTAAAATTTTAGAGACTTTCTGGAAGCAGGGGCATCATCAATATATTGGCTGGAACTGTGAAGTGAAGGTGCTCCTGTTGAGGAATCAAGTTCAATTATTCTTGAGACTTATTTGAAGAAATCTTTAGTTACTTTAACAAAGTGTTGGATGCTTGTCACATCTTTCAAAATTTAGATGTGAAATTCCAAAGATTAGGTCAAAGTCCCTTCTACACATAGTGATTCCTCTTACTAAAGCTCACTTCAAAATAGTTAGGCTTTTTTCTATCTTTTTTGTGCATGCTTTTATATAACAGAAGAGCCCCTCTTTGGGACGGTCTTGCTTGGGACTCTCAAAGGCTGTTAGCAATGAAAGAGAGGGAAATTAAGAAAGAGAAAGGGAGAGGGCATCATTGTCATTTTATACACACACAAGGACAACTAGGTACTCACAATAAAGCTAGCTAGTAGGGACACCCATTTGGATTCTCTGATCAATCTTTATTAGTAAAAAACTATCAAGCATTATATGAAATTATCTCCCAAATGTATATTTAAAACCATCAATCCCACCTTCATTTCATGGAAGCAAAGACACTCACAAACATGGCCACCACCCAAACTGCACCCAACTCCATTTGCATCTCCAAATACCTCTATTCCCTCTCCCAAACACCTCAAAGGCTCAGAAAGAGAATGTTAGCCACTTGGACCCCAGACCAAGAGCTCAACCAAGTGAGGCAAAGGTCTGGTGCTGACATGAAGAGGAAGCTGCAGTGGTATGATCTGGTAGCCCTTGGTGTTGGTGGAATGCTTGGTGTTGGAGTCTTTGTCACAACCGGTACTGCAGCCCTTGAAAAATCTGGTCCTTCCGTCTTCATTTCATTTATCATTGCTGGAATATCAGCCCTTCTTTCCTCCTTGTGTTACACTGAATTTTCAGTTCAAATTCCAGTTGCCGGAGGTGCCTTCAGCTATCTTAGAGTGACCTTTGGTATGTATATATAGTTTTTTCAAAATCCTTGCCTTTTCCATTTCCCTAAAGAAATACTTGTTGGGTGTTTTTATTTTTGTTTTTAATTAGTATGGTACTCCATTTTATTCTTCATCTAGAGCTTTATTTTTGATATGATGTAGGAGAGTTTGTGGGTTATTTTGCTGGAGCAAACATACTAATGGAATATGTATTATCCAACGCTGCGGTAGCACGAACTTTTACAGAGTATTTATCTAGTGCTTTTGGAGTACATAATTCAACCACAGCATGGAGAGTCCAAGTGGATGGACTAATAAAAGGTTACGACATGTTGGATTTCCCTGCCGTTGCTCTTATTCTCCTTCTCACTCTCTGTCTATGCCATAGGTTTGATTTCTTACCATATTTCATACAAACTATTTATTTTACTAGTTTTCTTTCTTATGAGGTTTTATTAATATTGGTGCACAGGATTCTTGTAGATAGGTAGATCTTCCATTGACGTGGGTTAGTGGCCATTTGGCTTGGTTTTAATCTTTTTATTTTTTGTTTTAATTACAAGTGGGACTGGGATTCTATTTCTATTCCCAAGTTTTCTCCCTAAAAATGTCAGACAATCCCACTGAGTCACAAGTCTTTTGGAGTAATGTTTTTATTTTTTTTTTTTTTATAATGTTAATCCTATATTATGGAAGATTTAATATATTATTCTTGATGTTATCATTACTGTTATAATTTCGTTGGTTACTTATTATCATCATTATAACCATATAACTATTACCATTACAGATAATTGTACTTTCTCTAATTTTATTGGACCGTCAGTTAATAATGGTTTGATTGTTTGTGGATTTCAAAAGTGACATATGGATGTCTTTTTTATTGATGCAGTACAAAGGAGAGCTCTATCTTGAACCTTATTATGACAGTCTTTCATGTAGTTTTCTTTGCATTTATAATAATTGCTGGCTTTCTTCATGGGAATTCCAATAACATGGTAAGGCCAGATGGACTAACTCCCCATGGTGTTAGAGGTCTCCTAGATGGAGCAGCTGGTGTTTACTTCAGCTATATTGGCTATGACTCGGTTTCAACAATGGCAGAAGAGATCCAAAACCCTTCAAAGAGTCTTCCAGTGGGAATTGTAGGTTCAGTTCTCATTGTTTCTGTACTATATTGCCTCATGGCCTTGTCTTTGTGTTTCATGGTTCCTTACAACAAGGTGAGTAATCTAAATTTGATATCTCAAAGACATCATGTGTTTACTTATTAAGCATGTGAAGAGCAAAAGCATATAAGAAAACTTCAAGCTCTCTTAGAGCAAATTCTAAATTATAGCCATTTTATAGATATCAGAATCAGCCTCATTTTCAATGGCTTTCCAACATATTGGGTGGAAGTGGGCGGCTAATGTTGTTGGGGCAGGCGCATGCTTGGGAATTATTGCTTCTCTCCTGGTTGCCATGTTAGGTCAAGCTAGATACCTTTGTGTTCTTGGAAGGGCCCGGCTAGTGCCGCCATGGTTTGCTCGGGTGCATCCTTCAAGAGGCACCCCCTTGAATGCCACCCTCTTCTTGGGTATGTAAATTCTTGCACGCGTGATATGCTTCTCCTTGAACTTTGTCTCTCCCAATACATCCCAAAGAGGAAACACAAAATAAACAAATCTATATTGTATGAATTTAATTTAAAAACCTGAGGTAAGACTCGTACAACATAGAAGATGTTAATCTCACAATTTCTTAACAATTTAAATTTTGGGACAATTGGTCATTTAATTGGTATCAAAGCTTGATCATGTACCTGGTAACAATCAGGTGGATATCAATTCATGTAATACTTCCCATCATATATTTTCTTAAAAAGTCAGTCTATCTTTCCTATTTTGGGTTGGATTTTGGGGTGTATTAATGGAATTTCATGATAACTTATTTAACATGTTCTTACCACCAATCTTGTCCAAGGTCTATCCATTTTTCAGAGTGGGGGAACACCACCACAAAGGTAACAGAAAATAATAACAAAAATAATACTATTAGTATTTAAGAAAGAAAACCGTGTTTTGTTTGTAACAATTCTGATGTACTCAGGATTCATTGAGAACTTAGAAAGAAATGTCCACCCGATAAAATTTTTAGCCAGATCTTTCCCCCACCTAATTCATTGCATGTAAGAGGTGGGGTGGGGGGAGATAATGTCCAATCACATGAAAAAAAAGTCTTCATACACAATTATTTTCATAACTATTAAGATAACAAGTTATCAATAGTAGTTAATAAAATAATTTTATAATAGCCCATAATAAAATCAAAAATTTAATTCCGATCAAAAAAAAAAAAAAATTTAACTTTTAGCAAATTGTGAAACACGTTGGGACAAGACTTCTGTCTCTACTACTCTGCACCAAACAAGACATGAGATCATGTAAAACCAGTGAAAAATGACTAGTACACAGCTAAGTGTACACATAGTAGATACTAGATACGACACACAAGCTATAATTTACAAGAGAACTTGGTACTTTAAATCATAATTTCGAAATCGTGATTTAAAGTCACAAGTTCCCTTGTAAGTTGCAGCTTGTATGTACTATGTATACACTAAAGTGCGTGTTATAGACATTGTTCGAAACAAAAATACTATCTACCTAGCATTTCTCTTGCATAAAAGTACCAAGGGAAGTACTTTATCTATTTACTCTCAATTATCTATTTTCCCATTTTAATTGAAGTGTTGAACCATCAGCATTCTTATCAGTTATATATATATATATAAAAGACATTATTTCAACGTTTTACCTATATTTACCATGAGTAAAGACAAAGTCTCACAAATCCTTCCCTCTTCATGATGTAGGACTCTGCACAGCTACAATCGCACTCTTCACTGAACTAAAAATAGTGGTGGACATGATCAACCTTGGCGTACTCTTGGTGTTCTACCTTGTGGCCAACGCTCTCATCTATCGAAAATATGTGATGATAAGCCACAACCCCCCTTCTCATACCTTCTTGTTCCTTTTCCTCCTATCATTTTGTGCTCTTGGCTTCTCCATATCATGGCAGTTCCATGAACAATGGTGGAATCTTTCCATTTTCGGAGGATCCATGATCATCATCACTGCCCTCTTCCAATACATGGTACCTTGTCTACGCCAAGACACGGAATGGTCGGTGCCATTTATGCCATGGCCAGCCGCAATGTCAGTCTTCCTTAATGTCTTCCTCATGAGCACATTAAAGATGAGTGCATTCCAAACTTTTGGTATATGGGCATGTTTGATAACTTTGTTCTATGTGCTATATAGTGTTCATTCAACTTACAAAGCAGAGGAGTTTGAGATGGGTGTTAATGAAGTGAATCCAAACTCATCAATCCTACTGCCTAAGGTTGATATTCAAGTGATTTGAATAAAGAATGTCCAGCCAGAAAAAAAACAAAGCATTGAACACTTCGAGTTCTGTAAATTTTCAACATTTTTTTTCTCTTTAATTTCTTTTGAAGCGGTCATTTTAGTTTTAACTTTTAAGATTGTATTACAGTGTCTATTTATGGAATTTCCTTGCAACAAGAAGAAAATCCCATAAAACAGACACACAACAAATAAATAATAGGTCACCAACGAAAAGGAAATGATTGTTAAATTACTGATTGTTCCAAAAATTTAAGCCATTAGAAAATTGTGAATCTAACTTAATCATAATTCTAACACTCCTCCTCATGTGTGGGCCTAAACTTTCACTTAATAAGTGGGGGCCCAATACGTGGGAATTTAATAATTTAAATGGGAGATAGAGTGAAGACAATGATCGAACTTAGGATTTCCTGTTCTGATACCATATTAAATTAACGATTGTTCCAAAAGTTTAAACTATTAGGAAATGATGAATTTAGTTACTTATACCATATTAAATTACCGATTGTCTAAAAAGTTTAAGCTGTTAGGAAATTGTGAATTTAATTACTTAACCATAATTTTAACGAAGGCATGAGAGAGAGAGAGAGAGAGAGAGAGAGATATTTCCTCATGTACATGGTTGGTTGCACTTTCTTTCTTTTCTTCCATCTGTAATGGTGATCACCATCATATAAATTGGTTAGATGTCAAGAGAATGGCGTTTTTGGTAGTGGAGAAGATGATTGAGGTCATTTCAGGCCATAGACTAATAGTAAAGTAATGATGGACACAATATATCGAACCACTTGGCAAGTACAATGGTTGGCTTAGTTCTTCATTTTTGTCATTTTCTGGCTCGTCTAATAAAGTGGGAATGTTGTAAGAGATGAATTTTGATGAACGGAGATTTATTTTGTTTTAAACCATTTTTTTATCTATGAAGGCAGAGGATTCTATAGAATACAACATATAGCGTGTAAAGGTAATACGTCTCATTTTTTAATTCTTGTGCCGTGGAGGTATAATCCATTTGAAGATTCTAATCTTAGATCAGTATAATTTTTATTTTATTTTTGAAAAAAATGCAAAACCTTCATGAATTTGGGTCAGATTCAAACTCCCTATATTTTAAAGTAAAAATAAAAATGTATTCGAGGAGGAAGACTATGGGTAGATAGGCCCATAATCATCATCATCATCCTCTTCAACCAAAGCCCAAAAGCTCCTTGTTCTTTAAATTTGAAATTAAACACCCCTAAAATTTGGGGATTGTCTAAATTGGTCCTTATTTATGCACTATCATTCCGTCAACTAGGTTGGGCGGAAAATATAGGGTATATTACCTATTTGATCCTTAATTGTTAGGTTATATGTCAATTTGGTCAATCACCTTTCAAATGTAGTAATTTGGTACCAAACTTTTTTGGTATTGTGTCAAAATGATCATTACTTTTAATAATCAAAATTCGTAAAAATAGTTAAGTTTTTTTGGCTAAAGATTCAATGCTTCTACGATATCTTATACGTTTCAACTTCGAGTTGGGCCTGTAAACTGTCACTTTAAAGAGAATTTCATGATCTTTAAAATGAGCACAATTTTTTCACAATTGGATTGGATTTTGGTCTCAATTGTCCAAATAATTTATCCAATATTCGATCGAGACAAATTAATTTATTTCATGTAATTACTTTTTATCTAATATCGACAGGCTTCCCACATGAAATCACTTCAGCTATCATATCCATTTTCTAAACACCCCTTTCATCTTAACCCTATAGCATTCCATAGCCAGATTTAGCCTCATCAAATCTTTCTTGCCCAACGCACCTTCTTTGCTGCTATACAACACTAGCTTCAATCCGAGAAGGACAAAGATGGCAACACGCACACCCAAGCAGAGAAAACCCTATCTCTGCTAAACACCACACTATAAGCACCATTACTTGAGGAGATTGAGAGACTTAGAGGGCAAGGACGGACCTAGGATTTCAAGTTGGGGGGAGCCGGAGTATAAGCCAAAAAAAAAAAAAAAAATTCAAATAGTCATCCATATAGTATTAACTAATTATCAACTAAGAAAAATACACAAAATAATTGTTTCTTAATACATTAAGATGCAATTATCTACCAACAATGACAAAAAAAAAAAAAAACACAAAATTATATTGTTTCTTTCGAGCATTTGCATCAAACAATGCAAAATAGAAAGAAAAAAAAGTATCACTTTTATACATTCAACCTCCAAAATCATCCATATCAGTCAAACTAAAAATATGTTATTTGCAAAGTTCTTTCGGTAACTGTGTAAATTTACATTGATATTACTCAATTTGCATATATTTTTTTTATATTTATTTTTTTACGTATCCCGAGGTCGAAGGAAGAGTGTGGATGTTGGTTATTATGTGTGAAAAAATTTAAGAAAAAAAATCAAGAAAAATTGATATTTTAATGTAATATTGTGTAAAATAAATAATCTGATGTGAAGTGTTTTGAAAAATAAGTATGTAAAATAGAAAAAGTAGGTTCTTATGCTAAAATAGATGAAATTTTTTTGCATGAACTAATTTGAAAGCTCTTATATTGGGTTGACTAGGATTTTAATTTTAATTTTTAATTTTTTTTTTTTTAAGTTTTGTTGTTAAGTTTTTGGGTTAGGTGGTTGCTAGATGGGATGGGCTAGCTAGGCTAATTGGAGGGGAGGTGGGCCTAAGGTTTTGGAAGATAGGGCCCAACTGCAAAAAAAAAAAAAAAAAAAAAAAAAAAAGTAGTAGAAAAAAAATTTCTTAGGACCAGGAGGGCCCGGGCCCCCTTGGGTTTGTCCCTATTAGAGGGTGTTTAGCAGGGGCGGCTTGATGCATTTCGGGGCCAAATGCAAAAACTGATTATCTTGTTTTAGCAAAATTACTACTTATTAGCATGAACCACGTATATTTTTTATTTTTTATTTTAGAAAGTTTATAGATATATAAAATTTGACAAAACTTTTCATACATGTTGATGTGGCAGATTGATAGTGATAAGTAAAAGAGTGATATTAATGGTGGACCTAGATGAGAACTAGTAAAAGTTTGCTAACTCAACTATTGTGAAAAATGTTGTGAATTTTTTTGTGTATTGCTCTTTTTTTTTTTTTTTTTGTTGAGAAGTGTAACATTCAAAATATTTTTTACAACAAATGCTAGGTGTTAAGTTGCTTCTTATTTTCTATTTGAACTCATCACTATTGTGGGAGGAACAAATCTTTCCCCAATCAGGTATTGTCTGCTTTGGGATGGGCAGGGTCGACCCTTGCTCCCACCAGCACGAATTTGCTCAATCCCACATCGGGGAGAGACGCCTCCCACCCTTGCCTTATAAGCACTTGGCCTAAGGAAGGGCGTATCATAGTATGAGTGATCACATAGAGCAAGTCTCAAAAACTGTTGTGCATCGCATGCACTATGCACTCCTGAGCAAGTCTAATAAACTAGCAGGGGGAAGGTGGGGGTTTCCCCTTAAACCCCAAAATGTGCCTTTTTATGGGAGGAATGAATCTTTCCCCAATAAGGTATTGTTCGCTTTGGGAATGGGCCGAGGAGCTGATGCCACCCTCACGAATTTGTTCAATCCCACATCAGGGAGAGACGCCTCCCACCCTTGCCTTATAAGCACTTGGCCTAAGGAAGGGTGTACATAGTGTGTGATCAGAGCAAGTCTTAAAAACTGCTGGCGCAAACCTATGGACGAGGCGTGCCCTTCGGGGTAACAAACCCGTGCGGTCTTCACCCAAAGCGGATAATACCTTTGATGGACACTGCCTTCAAACACACACTATGGTACACCCTTCTTTAGGCCAAGTGCTTATAAGGCAAGGGTGGGAGGTGTTTCTCCTCGATGTGGGATTGAACAAATTTGTGAGGGTGGCATTGGCTCCTCGGCCCATTTCCAAAGTGAACAATACCTGATTGGGGAAAGATTCGTTTCTCCCACAACTATAATTATTTTTTTGCCATCAATAACAAGCTATAACAACCTACTACTTAGTATTTGATGTAAAAGTGTTGTGGAAATGTTGTGGACATTGCATTTCTCTCTCTTCTCTGTTTGTTTTTCGTTTGATAAAAAAATAAAATAAAATATTATTTTATTGATTGGTTATAAATAACCCTATTGGTTAAAATTTGGGATCCTTTTTTTTACTTGGGGCCTTAAGTAACCGCATTAATTGCATCTACCATTCAACTGACACTGGTGTTTAGTTTGAAAAAAAAGTAGGCGTTTTCTATATTCATTTTCAGTTTTTGGTGGGACCCACCACTAAAAAATGGTTTGGTTTGAGGATTTATACTCAGTTTTCATTTTTAGTATTCTAAAATTTGGATTTGGATATAAAAAATGGATACACATTTCCAGCGTTTTCATTTTTAGTGAAAACGAGTAGAGTGACATTCTCGTTAATTTCTTGAAAATGACTGGGACCCACCAACTGTTAAGTCCGCTCAAGTCAGACCTACTGCTTTTATTGCATTTAATGAATAGCTACTAGCGCCAATGGCTCTTTCTGGTGCAATGGACTAAATTGAAGTATATTGAAGAGCCAAAACCAATTTTGCTCTCATTTTTTACACTTTTTCTCCATCATCTAGTCTCTCACTAGTTGACTCTCACCTCTCTTTGCCTCGGTCGCTTGCCTCTCTCGTTCCAGCCAAGCAAGGTAAGTCCCTCTCTCTCTCTGTCTGTATTTTTCGGCCATGTCTCTCTAATTTTCGTGTCTATCTATTTTGGCCCTAGTATTGAATCTCATAATGGAGGCAAGACTATAGATATATTTCTATTTACATTTTACTTTTTCAAAACTTTGAATCAAATTAAATACATATATTCCCGTACTTGTACATTCTAATAGGCTTATTACTAATGATTAATAATAAAAAAATTTGCTACAAATAAGCCAAGTTGATCAGAGTATTAAAAGTTTAGGATTAATTCATTTAATTTTATTTTGAATGCAAGACAAGCTTGGGTTCATCACCTAACAATATTACATGTTCAAGCTTGTTTCATTTTTTTTTTGGTGCCAAACAAGCCTAAGTTTGTTCACGAGCTAATTAACTCATTCTTTTCGTAACTTCTTTTCCTAACTAAAAAAAAAACCCCTCATTTTTCCCAATATGATAAGCACCGTCATTGTTTTAAAAATCATTTCAGTTGGTTCTACCAATGAATTATGCCTAAATTCAGTTCGGTTCTATTTGAAATGGAAAAAAAAAAAAAAAAAAGATTGAAAACATGGTTTAACCGAGAACTAGACCAGTTAGACTAGTTTTTTATCAGTTCTGTTTGATACAAAAAAGTATAGTTATTAAACCTAGACCAACATGGCCGGTTGCACTGAAAACCCGGTGACCCGACACCTAGATCAGTCCGAGTGTTTAAATAGACCGTTTCTGCCCATGAGCAGGTCAAACCAAGTCAAACCTAACGGGTTTGTGGTGACCTGTGTAACCCGGATGAGTTTTTATCACCCGGCTAAGTTTCTAAAATTTATAAAATTACATCTATAGGTCCACTTTGGGTAATACAGAGGATGCTAGCATTATCAGTAATGATTGGGCATTAAGTGTATGTAGGTGGCTTTTTAAGTCTGTCGTCAAATCTTGGGGCTCAACCCTAGACAGGCGGTAGAAACTACCAAGCTAGAGTACGATAGGGGTAGAGGAAATTTCCGGTGGAGTAGTGAAAAACATAGAGATCGGAAAGAACACCAACAGCGAAAGCACTCTACTGGGTCGACACTAACACTGACACTGAGAGATGAAAGCTGGCGAATCGAGAGCTAACCATTGAGACTTTGGGTTATCCGAACACATACTTCATGAAATGGTTTGTGCATGTTTTTTGCCTGCAGCAACAAGATCAAGTTGGTAAGCATTAAAATATTGTTTCATTTTTTATATTCATTTCTATGATCATAGAGGAGCCCTTTTACCATTCCATTTTGTATAAATAATTACCTTATTTATTTTTTAATGTGTCATAATATGGTATGGTAATTTAAAGAGGAGAAAACTTAAAGATTTTTTTTATAAAAAAAAAGGCACTTCTTTGTCTGTCTACCTATTTCCAAAACTCTCATCCTATCAAAAGACTACTTTATAATTGTGAATCTTGATTTAGAATTACAATGGCTAGTTTAATATAAACGCCTATTTTTTAAATTTAAATATTTGTGTTATGATTTCTCAAACTTATATATATACCTTTTTTTTTTCTTTTCTACATTTTTTATTTGACCCTATAATTTGACAGATGACCCACTAGTTGAACCAGTGACCCCTTAACTCGGGTCATAGACTGGGTCAGTATCTAGGTTGAGTTTAATAAGTATGCAAAAAAGTACTTCCTCCAACCCATTTAGTTTGGCATGTTTAGAAAATACAATTTTTTAAGGGAACAACATTTAGTGCATTTTTTAACATAAAAAGGTACAATTTTCCGAAACTAGCCTCATTAATTTAAACTTTATTGAAAGAAGGATATTGAATTTTGAAATGGGTCATGCTAATCCTAATAAATTTCCCAAATATAAAACAATACTAAATAGGTTCCTAATATTTGCATTTTTTTTTTTCATTTAATGCATTGATGTGATTTCCTAATAAATAAGTTTGAGACCTAATTTCCACTCTTACTTTTAATTGCATTAATGTGATCATATTGATGAGAAATTTTGCCCACAAATAAATTTCATCACATACCTCTTACTTTATTTCAAAAGGGAAATGCTAACGAATGCCCTTATGGCATTCGTTATTTATATTAGGTGTCATGACTTTTACCACTATGCACCCTTAGTGTGATGGTCACTCTAAAAGTATAAGTGCTTGTTGGGTGTGGGGTCAAGAGCTAGAATTCAAGTCTCTAGAAGAAAGTTTCATACACATATATACTTAAATTAGGTTAGAGTGAAATTTTTATCATGTATAAATAAAAGGTGTCACGACTTTATCCAGTTTAATCTTTAATGAGATAAAGGGAGTTTGTTTTGGCAAAATTTCTCATTAATATGATCACATTAATGCCATCAAAAGTAAGAGAGGAAAAGTAGGTGTCAAACTTATTTAATAGGAAACCACATCAATGCATTAAAAGCAAAAACCAAGGCAAATATTAGGAACTTATTTAGTAGAGTGCTTCTAGTGCCACATAAAGTGGCACAACAAATGCCACAACTCGCCCATGTGGCGAGTTGTGGTTGGTGGAGGGGTGTCCCCACCACCCTTCTACCAACCACAACTCGCCACATGGACTAGTTGTGGCATTTGTTGTGCCACTTTATGTGGCACAAGACTTATTCTATTTAGTATGAGTATTTAGTATTATTTTATATTTAGGAAATTTATTAGGACATTTATTATTTATATTAGGTGTCATGACTTTTATGTAGTTTAATCTTTAATGAGATAAAGGGAGTTTGTTTTGGAAAAATTTCTCATTAATACGTTCACATTAATGCCATCAAAAGTAAGAGTGGAAAAGTAGGTGTCAAACTTATTTAATAGGAAACTACATCAATGCATTAAAAGCAAAAAAAAAAAAAAAAAAATGCAAATATTAGGAACCTTTTAAGTAGGAAAATTATTAGGTACTCTTGGAATATCATAAAGACGTAGTCTTCTCTCTCACATGTATATGTACAGAAAATTATAGAATATTAGGGAAGTAAATGCATAAAATGCATACTCCCTCGTCTCGTATGAATTGTGGGTTTCATTATTATTGAAGAAGTGAGTACGCATTTATGGTACTCTTAAAGTATTGGTTACACCATCAAGGCACCAACTATTTTTATTTTTATTTTTTTAAGCGAGAGGCAACAACTCATTGACGTGGATTTTAAAATAATATTCAATACTATTTTGAAGTATATAAGTAGATAACATATAACTAGATTATATATATATATATATATATATATATATATATATAAAAAGTAGATTCCTTTTTAAAATTTAATGTTATTTTTTAGGAGAATATTTAAAACTATTTGTTATATAGGTTGTGTAAAAAATATTAACATTATTAAAAATATAACACTTAATAACATTATCAAAGATATATACATAATTAATAGGAAATTTTTTCACACTTTTAAAATTTTAAAATTTTTAGTTAAATTATTTTTGACATCATTGGTTTGACCCCGATCGGACTAGAGAACTGGTAACCACTCTCTTTTTCGGTTCTCTTACTAGTCCTATTTTTTAAAACCACAAACACCATGACTATAATTTTTAGCCTTTCACAAATATATGCTAATAATTAATAAATATATAACTTTTTATGAACAAAATATATAAATTGAGTTAATTAGATAGAACTATTTTCGTTTATGAACTTATAAAAATTAGATTAACCAACCTTACATTATTAAAAATTATAGATAACTTTACTAGAATTGGACTACATAATTATTAATAAACTACAAATAATAATTTGAGATTTCATAAGTTATAACAATCCAATACACACACACAAACACACACTTAAATCGAACCTCATACTCACGAGTCACGAGCTTATTTACGAACATGTAATTATATTTGAATTAGGCTTGTTTAATAGTCAAGCCTAAACTTGGGCTTGAACTTAGCTTGTTTGCTAAATAAGCGATTATAAATAAGTTTTCTCTTGAGCCGAGCCCAAACCATTCATAAAGAACTCAATTTATTTATAGCTCTTACAAAAGATTATGACAATAACTCCATTCGTGATCCTAATAAAATTGCGATGGGGTAGAGTACACTTTAGAACTCATGTTCAAGTAGTGTAATTTTAAATAATGTTATACCACTCAATATTTTTTTATTGAATACAAATTTTGACAATACACTATTGGATCTTTTTATACCCTCTATGCTTGCAAAATTTTAGAATGATGAGAAATCATTAACTATAGTATCTATAAAATATTTAATTTTCAAGTTTTTGTATTTTAAAATTGTGCATAAAAATGAGTTTATAGATCGATTTGTAAATTAACCTGACTGGCACAAAATGCCTATTAGATTGAAGAACATAGAGAACATGTAATTTAACAATGTGATTTTCAAAATATAAATTCAATAAAAGTTATTTGATAGTATAATATTGTTTAAAGTTAAACTATGTGTAACTTGATCTTGACCTTATATATACGGTGAATTTTCTTCGAAAGAGTGGAAGTATCATTTAAGATAGAGCTTATTGTTATTTATTATTTTTATTTTTGAGAAGGATAGAGCTCTTGTTATTGTGTACTAGATATTCCATATGATTAGAACTTATTGGAGGCTAGCTATAAGAATTGTTTTGATAATGTGTAAAACTTGAGGAGAGTCTATTTTATGGTTAAGTTTTATTTTTTATATTTACCATTGTACATAGTGCCTCTTCATTTTACGTGATACTAAGAGACCGTTTAGGAAATTATGAAAATTGAAGCTTATTTGATTTTGTAGCTTCTTTTTGGTGGTATTCATGGGTTTTATTGCATTTTTTGGTACTTTTTATGGGTTTCATTGCACTTTTTGATACTATTCATAGGTCCCATTTTCAATTAGCTTTTAACTTTTTTTTTCTACACTTTCAGCAAAATATTTTCAATTTCAGCTAAATAAACTGTTCTCAAACAAACCTTAAATATACCTTTAGATTTATAATATCAAAGTGTATCCATTTTTATGGATTCAGCTCACCTTTAAAGCCATATAAGACCTATGTCTCATCATCCTACTTTGCCAGATTTTGGCAAAAAGCAGTGAAGTTTAGGCCAGTTCAAAGTTTTGGTGCAACCACAAATGCCATCTTTTCTTTTATACAAGGCAGCCAATTGTCTGAGCTTCCCTATAGTAGGCCTGATTGATTGAACAATGCAATGCCTCTACCCAGCATGAAAATGCCGGATTTATGAGTTTTGTGATGGAAGATGAAACTCTATCATAACTGAAAAGGGAAGCCATTGAGGTCCAAAAGGTGATACCTTGTTGGAAAAATGCAGTCGTCATGTTACTAGAAACAATGTCTGAAGCTCAATTCCCAAATAATTGAAACCCAGAACAGTTAATTGAAGCATGAAGGAAGGAGGTCGGTGGTGGTGATGACCATGGCAACTTTGGTTTGAAATGCCATTTAGAAAGGCTCATGTCAAGAAGACAATAATGACATCTCCAATCCTCTATTTTTACATGAAATTTTGTTTCTAAATATAACCAAACCTCTTGGAAGTCTTTCAAAATTAGCTGAACTATTTCAGAATAAATATCCTTTTAACTAATATTATGAACTTTCATGTCACTTCTTCCATCAAAAAGCCCAAATTAAACAAGTTCAAAGTTTAGTTGTATAAATTTTTTAGCCTAGCAACCCTAGAAGTAGTACATTGTCACTAAGAATTAAAGCCATCATTCAAGAGCAAACCTAACCTATAGTTCTGCAAATTCAACCACCAGAAAGTAAAGAGTAAAAAGCTTAAGGAAACGCACAGCACAAAAAACATACGCAATGATTCTTTGTGAATCAACTCACATAATTCATTTATCTTTGAACCTCGAATATACTATAAGAAGAAAAGAAAGTCAAAAGGTTAAAACCAACTTACAAAACTAAAACCCGCAGCATGTGAAAGTTCCATCCTACGGAAAAAGTTTCCTAGTAATTCACCAGGGTAGGTGCATAAAAGGAACATTCCTAAATTTGCAAATTCCAAGTAGAACTGTAACTTCACTTCCATCTAAGAATCAACTGAAACCACCTTCACTTTCTTCTTTTTCCTATCAAACATTGCATTCAGAAAGGCTTCCACAGCAAGTTTATGTGACTCGAGTATCACCTCGTTGCGCTTCACCTCCATCTCCATCCTCATTTTCTCAATCTCCATAGCCATTTCCATCTTCATCGTCTCCACCTTCACATACTCCTCCCCCAACATCTTAATCGCCGAAACCACTGCCGTAAACGAACCCACCACCTCTCTCTTCTTCCGAACCACATTCCTATCCTTGAATTCAAAATTCGAATTCTTCGGACTAATTCTCGAATTCACAGAATTCCCACCTCTTTTATCAATGGCATAGTCCATCCTATGCTTGTATTTAAACTCCGGACTAAACTTCTCACCTAATTTAACAGAATTCTTCTTCTGCTCAAACCCCGGGGGCACCAAATTCCTTTCACCCAAGGTTCTCACAGGAAACCCACCAACATTTTCATCAAAATCAGGCTTAGAACTACAACTATCCGTAACGGTGCTATAGCTTCTCGACCGAATCTCCTGAGGCGCCACCAAATTTTGACCAACTAAGCTTTCTACGCCAGACCCACCTCTCGATTTGCGGTAAAATTCACGATCAGCATTGAAACTCCCACCAACTTTGGAAAAACTTTTGGCCGTCAAAGCCTGAGAAATCGAATTCCTATCAGAAAGGGTTTTAATAGAAATCCCATTTCCAAAACCAGGAACAGAGTCAGAATTATCATTAGTCTGAGCAATTTTCTTCTTCTTGGGTGGCACCGGAGACGGAAAAGAAGAAAAAGAAGAGGAAGAGCGAGCTTCTATATCGTCCAAGAGAGGGAAGAGGACCCAGGAAGAGACGAGAGAGTGATGATTGTGCTTTTGCTTTTCGGAACGGTAGCGTTTGCGGAGCTTCTCCATCTTGTGGCGGCACTGGGTGGAGGATTTGGAAGTGACATCGGCAGCCACGGCTTCCCATTCGGAGGCGCTGAGGCTGCCGCGGCTGCCACTGCGGCTGAGCCACTTGTCGTTGAAGGATGAGATTAGAGCTATGGTTTCGTCGTGGGTCCAGCATGGTGGTGGGACCCTGCGTGGGGTGGACATGATGGTGGTGGTTGTGGTAGGGTAGGGTCTTGTGGAGTAGTTTTAAAGGAAGAAAGTCGTCGGTGGTGGTGGTGGTGGGTGAGTCTTGGAGTGATGCTAGAGTGCGCGCAAAATAGAAGAGAGTAGTAGAGTTGGCAGCTGAATTCATCACTCACCACCCGCTGACTAATGGGGTTGGGAGCCCCACGAATTGCATTCATTGTACGGATGCCATGTGTGTTGTTGAATGTTGTTGATCCTTCGTTCTTGATGTTGCCTTATTGGTCGGCTATCGTGGTGGTGATGGTGTCATGTGTGTTGAGAAAAAGTAAGATTGGTGGTTGTATTTGATGGGCTGTAGTGCAGGCCATATCTGAATTGAGAGTGGGCCATCTAGACCCTTGATAAACTTTTCAGTCTTTTCCTTATTTGGAAAATACTTAATTCACACGCAATTTTATAAATTTTTGTACAAATTAATGATATAGTGAATAATAATTAGTAAGTAAAAAAGTAATGTTATTTGGTGGGTCTATGTGATAATTATTAAGAATTTAATCCATTAATAATTTGTAAAAATGTTATTAAAATAATTTATGACGGTAACATTACTCTTCTGATTTTTCATGTTGGGTTCCAAAATAAATTCAACTATTCAAAATAGACAATTTTGAAGGCAACTATGGAAAAGAGCTATATTCGAATCACGTCCCTTCCATCAATTTGAAAAAAAAAAAGTATTTTATGATACTTGTCTTTTACAAAATGTATGTGTTTCACATGTGCAGGCCCTACTACTGTGAGTCTCATGAGACTGTTTTATGAAATACCCTCTCCATTTCAAAGGTTGGCGTGTTATCAAACTCTTTGCCTTACTACATGGGTAAAAACCCGCCAACCTTCATTAGGGGAACCCTACAAACAGTGGCGGTTTTAGGAATTATTTTTAGGGTGGTCACTAAGAAACTTAAATTATACAAAATTTAATAAAAAAACAATTTGAATATATTAACGTCACAAAAAAAAAAAAAAAACACTCAAATACATGAAATATTACAATTTTTTGTATTAACAAACATGAAATATTACATTTTTTTGTATTAACAAAGAGAATAAGAAAAAAAAAAGACTAATAAAAGATAAAGTACAAATTGAAAATGTTGATATGAGAATAATAAAGTGACCACAACAATTTCATAACAAATCTTGTGTAACAAGTTGTTAGCCTCTTATTGGTGGATAAAACATGTCAATATTGAACCCAAATTAGAATTAGTAATAGCTTACCACATAAAATTTATTGTGAAAATGTTGTAGATGTAGCATTATTCTTATATTTATTGAACTTAAATTCTTATGAGTTTCAAGTAAAAGTGTTCAGCATTTTTATTAGGATGATCAAAATAGGTTAATTTAGTAAATAATATATTTTTTTGAAGTATATATATACAATATTTTCAAGTCAAGGTGGTTCCAGAACATATTAATTTAAAATAATTATATATATATATATATTTTTTTTGCATATATAATTTTTTTTTTTTGACAAGTGAGGGTGGTCCTAGGACCACACTCACATACAAGTAGAGCCGCCAGTGCCTACAAATACCCCTCAAAATAGAGAAAGTATGTACCCTTTACAATAGGTGTTGTATGTGGGAATCGTAAATCAAACGTTTTATAAAAAAATCTCCTTCTAGGGGTAGCTCTGCATACATAATTTAGGAGTCCTAAGAGCATTCTCATCAAGGTTTGCAAAAAATTTAGCATTTACCCTCTCAAAACCCAATTTTATAACATATAACACATCACTTTACAACATCATTTCCATCAAAACTTCTATTTTTTTTAACATTCCATTTAAATATTCTTTCTTTATCATTTTTTATTTTTCCTTCTCTCTCCTCTGTCTCTCTCTTTCTCAACCCAATTATTCTCAGCACCGCCGGCCACCGCATCCACCCACGCATACCACAACCACCACATCCACCCACCATCGCCGCCACCAGCCACCAGCCAGATCCACCACAACCACAAACAACAGCAGAGAAAAAAAAAGAAAAAAAACCTCCACATCCAGCCACCACATCCACCGTTGGACAACAACAAAAAAATCAACAGCAATCGGACCAAATCACCACTAACCACAGCAAGAAAAAAAGGAAAAAAACCCACAAACCACGGCCAAATCGGACCACAACCCACAGCCAAAAAAAACCCACAAACCAAATCAACCAAATCGGACCACGACTCCTTCGATCCACGCTTCGACCCGTGCTCCATGGTTGACCTCCAAGCTCCGTCGCATGATCGGAGCCCAATCGAACCCAAGAAGAACCACGCAGGAAAAAAAGAAGAAGAAGAAACCTCCATCGCCGCCACCAGACCACAGCCATCAAACCCACGACCCATGACCACAATCACCAGACCACAGCCGTCGACATCCCACAATCGCCGGAGCACAATCATCGGTGGAGCCCACTCATCGGTAGAGCAGAGGGAGAGAGAGAGCAGAGCAATGATGAGAGGTAACGGGAAATGAGAAAGACAAAGACAAAGAAGAAAAGAAAGTGGGCCCCACTTGAATAAAAAATTAATATAAATTTTACAATTGGTGAACAGTGCGGTCTTAAATATGAGACCGCACTGTTCATCAATGCCAAAAATTATAGCTTTTACCACTCTTGATGGAACAAGCTTTTGGGTCAAAAATGCTAAAAGAAAGCATCTTTTAGCATTTAAAACCCTTAATGGGAATGCTCTAACAACAAGAATGCTATAGGAGTCAACATTGTACACCAAGCTCTACTAGCTTAGTGGCTTTCAGCATAATAAAGATACATATTGTGCCCGTTTGGTTTTAGCTGAAACCTGCGTTCACGTTTTGCGTTTTCTGTTTTTTTTTTTTTTTTTTTTTTTTTTTTTTTTTTTTTTTCTGCACATGAATAGTAAAATAACATGATTTTATTGTATAGGAGACAAAAAACACTGTTCATACACTGTTCACACATTGTTCATGTACTATTTATGCACTGTTCACAGGTCCCACAATATTATTCACACATTTAAAAATTATTTTGCTACAGTGTTTTCAGTTTTCAGTTTCAGCAATAATAAGTTCAATACAAACGGACCCATTATTAGATTTTCCCACCCTAGTGGAAGTAGTAGTGGTTTAGCTATAACGTTGACTATCAAGAGATGCGATCTAGAGCCCAGCCATTGTAGGATGCACAAGTCAAAAGATTACTTCTGCCAAATCTAAAGTTTAGATTCTAAGAAGCAATGCAATCAGATGAGAAGGCCAAACCGCATGGCCCTTGCCCCAGTCCCAAGAAAAATAGGAGAAGGGATTACTCAGGGAACCAAAGGCAAGGATCGTCGCAGTTCTAAAAATCTAGGGAAAATCTTACTTTAGACATCCTAGTATAGAAAACATTAGAATCCACATTTTTCAATCTTTTTAGAACTAAGGGAAAATGATAATTAACATGGATAAAAAAAATCCATAATTGAGCTTGAGCTTAAAATTCACATTACATGTGTTCAAGATGTATTGTGAATTTTTTTTTTTTTTTTGGGATACAAGATAGAAATTCTACTATAATCTAATTTAAATGTATATGTCTATGAAATTTCCCTCTTGAGACTTATAACCTCGACTCTTGCCCCCCACTCTACAAGAACTTAGTACTTGTGGAGTGACCATTACACCAAGAGTGCGTGGTGGTGAAGAAAGCTTAATTTTGATTGGTCAAGATATAGTCTTATTATAAATATGAATGATTAACATGATCTTAGATTCCAATAAAAAAAATTAAAAAAAAAACATGATCTTAGATTAATCTTTACCAAAGTACACTTTTGGCACTTAAAGTTTTGGGTTTTTATTTATATTTACTTTGAGTGCTTTACATTTCAAATATTTCCCATTTTGGTTTGATCTCATTTACATATAGGTCATGATGTCTATTTTTGTTAATAATTACATAATACCTGACATTAAATGGGTGAGGTGGTTTAATAGATATCACTTATCTGTCACTTAAAGGTCAGATTACTAACATAAATAGATGTGAGGGTCAATATGAAAATGAAATCAAATAAGAAGAAATTTTTTGAAATATAAAGGGCTAAAATGAAAACAAACTTAAACTTTAAGGACCAAAGTCTACTTTAGTCCTTACCTTTGATTGGTCTTTAAAAAATTAACTAAAAATTAATTGAAAGATTAATTCCAATTAGATTGAATTTTAGTTGGTAGACTAGGCATTGGACAATTCCAAGAGGATAGTGCCAATTTCTTTAATTATTTGAGATAATTATTTCATCTTGTTGGATAATGCAAATATAATAATTAAATAAAGAAGATACTATACAAATATATAATCAAGAAAATGTTCAAAAAGGCTGGAAGCCCTGGATTATCTTTTAGAATAATAAAAAATGGGACTAAAATCGGAAAATTATAAAAAGAGTGGGCACAGGGCAAATTAGCATTTTTAAAGGACAAGAGTGACGATGTTAGCAACCAAAGTACTGATTGGAACTCTCGTTTTGGTTTGCAATTTTTTATAATTAAAATCTCATTTTTTATAATTATGTTATGACGGATAATCATCATCATTTATAATCATCAAATAGGCAAAACTTTGTTACAAATTTGGTTGTAACTAATAACCACAACTCACACTAAAAAAATTAAAATTATTGTTGTGGGGGTAGCAGATCAGGGAGCCCATACCAATATATATATTGGGCCAAGGGCCCAGTCTAAGAAAGGGCCCAGTCCAAGGAAGGACCCCTCCTCAGCCATAAGAGGAACCCCTCCTCGACCAATTATAGCCGATGACACAGGGAACGGCCTGCCTCTGAAAGTGACACTCCGTGTCATTCCATGGAACAGGATAAGTACTGAGACAGAAAAGGACAACGGGAAGAATGGAAATATCTAAGGGAAAGCTGCCATTATGGCATTAAGTGCTCTGTACCTACAGAGCCATGCTTTTCAGTCTTTATAACCACCCCCAACGACTTTGGAGAGGGGTTAATGGGACAAGTATCAATACTATGAATCTAAATCTACACGTGGATGTTGGAGGGAGGAGAAAAAAGATAGTATAAAATGGGAACTGAAGGCACTCTAAGGGAGGCGGGCGATCACTACTGCACAGCACATACAATAACAGAAGATCAACACTATGAATCTCAATCTACACGTGGACGTTGGAGGGAGGAGAAAAAAGATAGTATAAAATGGGGGCTAAAGGCACTCTAAGGGAGGTGGGTGATCACTACCACACAGCACATACAATATCAGAAGCTCCTTAGGCCGTGCCTAGGACATAAAAAACCTTCTTTGATAAACACAATTCGTCTCTATTTGGTTGCCATGAACACCATGCTAACCGTTGTCCCCTCACCAAAGCCTAGCTCTTCAAATCACTCTCTACAAATTCATTGTACTGGATTCACTGGGCCCAGACCCCATACATCTTGGCCAGGGGCTCCAAAATGTGACCTTACAATTGGCGCCGTCTGTGGGAAGAGCTTGTGTGTTGGTGAATGCAACGGTTAATGATGGTAGGATCAAGCTCCCATAAGCAAGAGTCCTTCGAGAAAACCATTTTTGGGCGGTGGCGTATGCTGCACGGAAGCTTCTGCATTATTTCCAAGGATACACAGTTGTTGCCATAACTTAGCTTCCGCTCAAGTCTACACTTCGAAGTGCTGATTACGCGGGGAGGATTGCTAAAGGGGGGCACAGTTCTAGAGGCTTCTAACATCAAGTCTATGCCCTGTACATCTGTCAAGGGGCTAATCCTCACAAATCTAAGTGCTAGACAGAACCAAGGTTTTGCATGGTCCTCGGACTTAAACCTATGGGGAAACTAGTCACTTCAAGAAAATAGTGGTAGACAGAACTAAGGTCTTGCATGGTCCTCAGACTCAAACCTATAGGGAAACTAGTCACTTCAAGAAAACAGTGCTAGATAGAACCAAGGTCTTGCATGGCCCTCGGACTCAAACCTATGGGGAAACTAGCCACTTCAAGAAAACAGTGTTAGACAGAATCAAGGTCTTGCATGGTCCTCAGACTCAAACCTATGGGGAAACTAGTCACTTCAAGAAAACAGTGCTAGACAGAACTAAGATCTTGCATGGTCCTCGGACTCAAATTTATGGAGAAACTAGTCACTTCAAGAAAACAGTGCTAGACAGAACCAAGGTCTTGCATGGACCTCGGAATCAAACCTATGGGGAAACTAGTCACTTCAAGAAAACAGTGCTAGACAGAACCAAAGTCTTGCATGGTCCTCCGACTCAAACCTATGGGGAAACTAGCCACTTCAAGAAAATAGTGCTAGATAGAACCAAGGTCTTGCATGGTCCTCGGACTCAAACCTATGGAGAAACTAGTCACTTCAAGAAAACAGTGCTGAAACTAGTCACTTTAAGAAAATAGTACTAGACAGAACCAAGGTCTTGCATGATCCTCGGACTCAAACCTATGGGGAAACTAGTCATTTCAAGAAAACAGTGCTAGACAGAACCAAGGTCTTGCATGGTCCTCGGTCTCAAACCTATGGGGAAACTAGTCACTTCAAGAAAACAGTGCTAGACAGAACTAAGGTCTTGCATGGTCCTCGAACTCAAACCTATGGGGAAACTAGTCACTTCAAGAAAACAATGCTAGACAGAACTAAGGTCTTACATGGTCCTCGGACTCAAACCTATGGGGAAACTAGTCACTTTAAGAAAACAGTGTTAGACAGAACCAAGGTCTTATATAGTCCTCGAACTCAAACCTATTGGGAAACTAGTCACTTCAAGAAAACAGTGCTAGACAGAATCAAGGTCTTGCATCGAGGACTCAAACCTATGGGGAAACTAGTCACTTCAAGAAAACAGTGCTAGACAGAACCAATGTCTTGCATAGTCCTCGGACTCAAACCTATGAGGAAACTAGTCACTTCAAGAAAACAGTGTTAGACAGAACCAAGGTCTTGCATAGCCCTCGGACTCAAACCTATAGGGAAAACTAGTTACTTCCAGCAAGAGCTTAGGTGGAAGGTAGAACCCAAGTGTTGGCCGGGTCCACGGACCTCCTACTTTGTGAAAACTGATACGCACCGGCAACCTTCTATGTGTTTAAGCTGAACTCAATCATGCCTTGGTCCTCGGACCAGATGATGTGGGAGGGTTAACACTCCGTGACAACTCTTAAAGTGCTTAAGTAGAACATGACACACGCTTGGGTCCTCGGACCAGACGCTTAAGAGAGGCTAACACTATAACATCATCTTAAATATAGAAAAGCACCTTAGTACCCGGTAATCCCCTCGGACCCCTTATTTTAAATTCCACGTTCTTTGATGGTTACATTGTTCGCAGTATAGAGTACATGGTTATGTTCCTGATTAGCCACTCCCATTCATGAAACAATTATTGCAAGAAAGAAAAGATTTGTAAAGTGAAATGTAGTTATCTTTTTATTAAATAAAGGAAAAGTATATCGTATACAAAAGGGGTTTAGGCAAGCCTGTTTCAAAAGCTAACTATAAAAGGAAAGTCCATAGGAACGGCAAATCCACAATCTCGTTCTAGCAGCAATCGGGCCAGTATGGATGATACCGGTGATGAGAAAGAAGAAACCCGATTCGAAGCCGAAGCAAAATTCAAAGCCAAAGGCAAAGAAACACTACAGGCTTGCCGGAAAGAAGAAGAAGCAGGAGTGTCTGATGGACCCTTCTTCTCCTAGCTGCAAGATGTTCTGCTATCAAAGTTGGGAGACAGAACACCTGCCACCCATATTCTTGTTGGTGCGCTTGATCAACCTTGGCTTGTCTCCACATTTGCCCACACGTGACACACGGCATCGGGTGAAACCCAAATTTTGTTGCACCAAAAATCTGATGCGATCTATATCTGCTGCGGGTTTTGACTGAAGGAAGAGAGACTTCTTTCTTGCGCGGTTGAAAGGAGGAAATGTCTTTGGCCTCTGCTTCCCTTGCCTTAACTGTGGTATCCCGAATCTTGGTGATGTCCTTGGCTTCTGAAGAAGGCCTAGATCCCTCACCCTTACCTTTACCCTTGGCCACTTCATTCCCTAAACCTCAAACACCACTTTGGTGAGGCCCTGGGGAGCATCTGAAGAGTTAAGAGCTTGAAACTCCCACAGAACTCAAAGATCGGTAAATGAGGAAGAACGACCCTCCCCCATGTGTCTTATATAGGAGGCAAACCCGGTGGCAATTAATTCGCCCGAATCTCAAAGAAAGAATTACAAGCGAGATCAGTCTCGCTCAATTTTCAAAGCAGTCTTCAACCGTTGGATTTGCGTCACTTCGTAAAAAACCATAATAAAAGCGCGCCCTGCATACTGAAGCAGTAAGAGCGTGACTTGGATAGACTGAAAGAATATCTTACAATCAGACGTAGCGCAAAATGGGCGCGAAAGAACAATCATCACATCGAGATCCTCTTTTCCTCCCATGGGGAAGAAAAGAAGAATCCCGAGGGCTATTGTGGGGGTAGCAAATCAGGGAGCCAATACCAATATTTATATTGGGCCAAGGGCCCAGTCCAAGAAAGGGCCCAGTCCAAGGAAGGACCCCTCCTCAACCAATTATAGCCGAGGACACGGGGAACGGCCTGCCTCTGAGAGTGACACTCCGTGTCATTCCATAGAACAAGGTAAGTACTGAGACAGAAAAGGACAACGAGAGGAATGGAAATATCTAAGGGAAAGCTACCATTATGGCATTAAGTGCTCTGTACCTACAGAGTCATGCTTTTTAGCCTTTACAACCACCCCCAATGACTTTGGAGAGGGACTGATGGGACAAGTATCAACACTATGAATCTAAATCTACACATGGACGTTGAAGGGAAGAGAAAAAAGATAGTATAAAATGGGGACCGAAGGCACTCTAAGGGAGGCAGGCGATCACTACCACACAACACATACAATAACAGAAGCTCCTTAGGCCGTGCCTAGGACACAAAAAACTTTCTTTGATAAACACAGTTCGTCTCTATTTGGTTGCCATGAACACCATGCTAACCGTTGTCCTCTCACCAAAACCTAGCTCTTCGAACCACTCTTTACAAATTCATTGTACCGGGTTCACTGGACCCAGACCCCATACATCTTGGCCAGGGGCTCCAAAACGTGACCCTACAATTATATATTTTGAAAATTTAAGTGTTTGATTGCATGTTTTTTATGTTCTTAATTAATATATATGTTAAATTTCATGTAAATAAGATTTTATTTACTATTCAATCTATAAATTTAATTTTATATATAATTTTAGACTACAAAAACTTGAAATTTAAATATACTACACATACCACTATATTAATCAACTTCCTCGTAGTTCCTTTATTCCTTTGGTTCATGTCCTCATTGCTAAGTCTTCTAATCTTCTTGAATAGGAGAACAAAACAAATGCAATGAATTTATCATTTATCTATATTTAAAAAAAATAATATATCATATTTAAATTTATTTGGAGAACAAAACAAATGCAATGAATTTATCATTTATCTATTTTTTTTAAAATAATATAACATATTTAAATTTATTTGGATGGGGCAAACATGTCTTGAATTCCTATATTAAAGGAGGCTTTTTTTTTTTTTAACAAGGTGTGGGGTGGCGGTGGGGATTGTTCGACAAAAGCCATAAAAAATGTTAATATAACAATATATATATTTTTGTGGAGAATAGTAAGAGAAAGAAGAATAAAAATGTTAATATAATTGTAAGGACTCAAAAAATAAAGGCACAAGCCCACTTAGATTAGTGATACATTGTTCTTCAAATCAGACTCAAACAATAGAATTTTTAAAAAGAGAGTGAGAAACTGACTCAAGTGCAATTCTAAGCTAAGTCCAAGTCTAAGGCCGAAGTGCCCAGAGTAACAGATAAGCACGATTTAAACAGCAATTAAGGATAATGTCCTTCTCGAGTAAGTCCGAGGATCAATCTCTTGTATATAAGTTTAGTTCAAGTTTTACACAAGGCCATTAACTATTCTCTTTCCTGCCCCTTTTTGTGGGGGGTTTCTTTCCCGTTATAGCATTTTTCCATGCATTCCAACCCTCCACTTGTATGTTTCAAAGCATTTTTTCAGGATGCTTGTCCCATCAAAACCATGCTGAAGGCAGTAGAAGGACCTACTAGTTGTGAAGCTACTGTTTAGGAGTCATTTCCACATTAATGCGGCCGATAAGGTTGGTGTAGGGTATTGAATGTGGAGGTGGGAGGCATATCCTTCAGGAAACTTCCCCCTACCATCCTTGCCTTCACTGCTGTCTCTTCTCCTTTCCTTGGGTCTTTTAGGGATATCAATTGTCCTGATTCTCTTACTCTCCTTAGGTAGGTAGAATCTTACAATATATATATATATATATATATATGAGAAAACATTAGGTCCGGAGCTGGCGTAAAACCAGTGTTTTACGCCAGCCAATCAGACCACGCCACGTCAGAAAAAAACTCCCAGCTTAAATCCCTCTCCAAACAGCCAAAACCTCTCACGCCAGAAAACAGAAAAACCCCAAAGCTCTCACGCCATTCCTCTGATCGCCGGAGCAGAACGAAGAAAGAAAACCAGCTCTCACGCCATTCCTCTACTTCCTTCACGCCTTCACCTCTGCTTCCTTCATGCCTCCACCACTGCCACTAAACAGTACAGCTCGCTTAAACCCCAAATCAGAACCAGAACGAGTTAGGCAAAAATTTCTGGTTTCCTCTGCTTCCTCCCTCTTCCACCCTCTACTTCCTCTTGCCCAAATCTCCACCACACCACACACCGAAGCATACCGCCACACAAGTCACCGGATTCGTTGCTAGAGCTTGTAAACATGCCGGAGCCACCGTGAGCATGGTGTTGCGATGCAAAGGTTTGTTTGGTTTCGGTGTGTTTGATTTGAGGAAAATCTTCTATGTGTCCGGAAAATTTGAATGTGAGCTCTCTCAATTAAGTGAATTTGCATGATTGCTGCTATTAGTTAATCTAAGCTTTGATGATTTGGTTTCAAAACCGGAAAATTTGAATGTGAGCTCTCTCATATCTTGTATTGTTCTAATGAAAGATGCTGTGTTGGGTTTTGATATGATCTGGGGTTTGTTTGGTTTTTGAATTAGGGATGTTTGATTGGGGTTTGTTTGGTTTTTGAATTATTTTGGTTTTTCTGTTTTCTGATTGCTTTTTGATTGCTGCACGTATAGGGTACTGCAAAAACTTCAGTTGAAGGTTTATTTGCTGCTGGAGATGTACAGGTAATCCTCTCCAGAGTTAGCTTTTTTATTTCTTCAGTTTTCAACTGGTCCTGGACCTGTCAAGACTCTGGTCCAAATGTTGCAACAGTTCAACTAGTGGTCATCTTATTGGTTCAGAAATTGTATTGATTATATATGTTGTGTCTATTAATTATTGCGTGTTGGATTTATGAAGAATTGGGATACATTCAAGGAAATTCTGAGAACTAGTTGGGGAAAATCTTGTATGAATGGAAGTGATGCATGTTACAATCTTTGTCATCTAATCAATTTCTTGGCATGTACCATTTAAAGAGGAAAGAGATAGTGCAAGAAATTAGGTTGTAGCCTTCTGTTACATTTGTATTTTCTTTTTTTTAATTGTTTTTGGTTAAGTTAAAAAAAACTTTCTAATATGTTAACACATCTTATTCTTTCTATGAATTCCTTAAACTGGTTTAAGGTCTCTCTGTGTGTGTGGTGAGGGGTCAAAATTGAAACTCCAAATTGATAACTTTAGAGGACATATGTTGATAAGGAAGAGTCAGTTGGATTGTGAATTTAGAAGTTAATGTACTCATATTTCAGACTGTCCACTAAAAAGATTAGGACATTAAGTAGCATTCTTCAAGTGGCTCAGGAGAGATGGTATCACAGTTTCTTTAATTTTTTTTAAATTTATCTTGGAAATGAAAAGACTGAGTAATATAATTAAAATTAAATATAAAGTGCATGAGAGCCACTATATATATGCCTACTAACCTTGCTAGGATAGTATAAGTTACACCTATAGACCTATTGTATAAAAGTACAAGGCAGTGTGGTACTCAATAGTATGGGCCTACTTGATATATTCCAACAATCAACTTGAACTCAAGATGGGTTAAGAGATACCGAGTTTGGATGTATAATTGCGAAAGCAGCCTAGTGGAAGTGATTTAGTAAAATATTGGTGAGCTGATCAAGAGAAGCAATTGAGTGAATCTGTAGAGTGTCCTAAAGGATATGATGATGATAGACAAAATGATTGGTGAGCTGATTAGGGAACTATAATAGTGGTACAAAGACTCTCTCAATAAACTTGAAGCTTAGATACACTCAAAGATCTTTCTTACATTGGGAGCCAGTGCATCAACAACAAAGTCAAAGTGAGGTTATTTAATTACAATATATTCAGTTTCAAAATAATACATACATTTGCTGATATTTTCAAAAATAAACCTTTACTTTTTTTAATTAGGAGTCTTCGATAGCAAGGTTGAACCCGTTAGTCATAGCAAATACATTGTGCTCCACAAGTTTTGTACAGGTATATGATATATTTGATTTTTTTACTTAGTATAAATTGTTCTGTAATAAATGTTTTTATTATTTATTCATTTTTTTATTTGTCAGTCATTTGTAGGACTCTTTGCCAACTGACATATTCTTTTACATCATCATCTACTATGCATATATATCCCAACCAGTCATCATTTATGGTATGACCACTTAGCGTTTAATTAGAACATATTGAATTTCTTTTAACTGTGTTCATTCTAATTTTATTTTTTGTATTTTGTTGTACATTTTTTTATGTAGGATCCATTACAACAATTCCAAGAAAGTTGATGTACAAACAAGTTGTGTCCAAGAGAATGGATTGGGAACCAAATATTTTTTGGTTATATAATGTTTAAATTGTGGTGGATAGACATAGAACCATCTTCTTTTTTGTATTTCCAACGTAGGGTCATCTTTTTTGTATATTGAACTATGACAGGTTTTATTCTAGATGAATGTATTCTCAATTAGAAATTTTCCAAAAGAATTGTGACAAATTTTATATCAAGATGTATGGTCAATCATATGATCTTTTATGAATTGAATTGTGACAAGTTTTATTTCAGGTGAATGTATTCTCAATTAGAAACTTTCATATAAAAAAAAAATTTGTGACAGATTTTATTTCAGGTGAATGTATTCTCAATTAGAAACTCTTATAGAAAAATTGTGAATTGTTTTATTTCAGGTGAATGTATTCTCTATGTTTGGAAGTTCAGACACGGGAAACATTAACATTTTCTCATCTTTCCAATGTTTGACAAACTTATAACTTGATTCACTGTGCTGTACATGTATAAGCACCAAAGAAGAAATAACTATAGAAATGAGAAGTATTAACAATATATAACTGTAACTTGATGTATTCACTTGTATAGACTCCACCACAGATATTGTGGAAAACAAAGCTGTGAGTACAAATTTCAGATGGGATCAATGCTCCATCTTCAATGACAAATCATTACTCTTTGATTTTCTAGTTAATTCTTTGATGCCTACTAACCCCTACCCTACAAGCCCCAAAGAAAAAAAAAAAACAAATAGGCAGCCATTCTCCTTGCAGACACTCCAAAAACAATCCTGAGGAGCAAAACTATGCCTCTTTTTCGACTGCCTTCCGATAATGCCAGATTCAAACAAAGGAAAGAAGAGGAAAATGCTCTTGAGCAAATCCTTGAAGATGATGTAAGACTTTGGCTTCTTCTCCCATGCTTTGCTTGTTTCTTGGTTGATAGCGGCTCAGTTACATCCTTTCCAATATTCCCCATTTCTTGCTTCACCACCCTGCCACCAAAGTCACCAAAAACTGGAATCCTCCATACTGAGGTGATTCTTATTCTCAATGTTAGAACACGTGGGGCTGTAAAAAGATTTGAAAAACCAACTAGTGTTTGATGAATTTCAAAAGATAAAAATATAAACACACACATCGAAGCACAAATTTAACAGATCCTCCTCCTAATCTATTAACATTGTGTTTTTTTTTTTTTTGATAATCAAGAATCTTTATTGAAAGAGCTGGAGAACCAGCAACAAAACAAGAACCACACAGCCCAAACCAGCAACAATACAGACAAGGCTCTTAAAAGGGAGACCAATAAAAACAAACCAAAAGGAACCTCAAATAAGCCCCAGCCAGACAAAGCAACACAACCTACAAACCTGCAGAACCAAAACAGAACCACAACACAAAAAAAAAAAAAAAAAAAAAGCACAACCAAAACAAAATACAACCAACCTCAACAGCAGATAGCCAACAAAGCAAACACAATGTTCTTTATTAACATTGTGTTTGGATGTAGTAATTGATTTTTTTCATAGGAAAAACTAAAAATGAAGGGGTTTACAATAATCCATCATTTAAAATCCAAACAATTACAACAATGAAAAAATAAATCAAACAAAATAACAATAATTAATTGCTTTATAATCGCTATAAAGCAATTATAGCGATTAATGATTCCAATTTCCAATTCTCTCAGTAAGGTTGTAGAGACTAGAGATTTTTTACCTGATTGTTAGACAAACCAGAGAGAGTTGACAGAACCTTTTAGTATGATTCCAACTTCTACTACTACACACACACACACACACACACAAGATTTCATCATGAGATGCAAGGATGAGCCTGAGTAAATTTGGAGAACAAAGTTGTCTCAAATGATGGTGATTTATCCCACGTTATTTGGTTTATATTACAAATTGAAGAAAATATCTCAATCTTGTTATAGACAAGTTATTGAGCAGCTATTTCTTGATGTACTTAGATGACAAAGAAAGAAATTATGGAAAATATTCTTCAGAATTCCAATAGATTATGAAAAATTGAAGCCAACCTAGAGAGCATTGATGTAAGTAATATAGAAGACAAAGCTGCTACAAAGTTTCTCTCAGAGGCCTCACCTGCTGCAAAGTTCATATATAGAAGACAAAGCTAATTTGTTTGCTTCCAAAATAGCAAGCTAGCAAGACTTCCCAAGTAGCATCAAGCATAGATGAACAAACACTAAACAAAATTTTGTTGTGGATACCAATGACTAATAAGTGCCCTTAATCTCCAGCAACCAAATACAAAAGCTCCGGCAACCCAACATACACATATCAATATTGCACCAAGTAAAACCCACATACACATATGAATATACATACAAAAAAATACTCCAGCAACCCAACATAAACTTCAAAAACCAAAATTTACCCAGTTCAAACCACAACAAAAGAAATCAGAAAAAACACAATATCAATCTTATAAGCATAATACAGCTATAGCAACCCAACAAAAACCCACTTGTGAAAAAGTAAAACAAATTTTGAAACTTTCAACACAATTGTCAAATTCTTCACAGCAAGTTCCATTTCAGTATTCAATTATCATTTCCAAACTCAATCCCATCACATTGTACATCTAAAGCCAATTTATCTAACAGTCAATCTAACTTAAATCAAATCAATCAAACATCCCTAATTCAAAAACCAAACAAACCCAGATCATATCAAAACCCAACACAGCATCTTTCATTAGAACAATACAAGATATGAACAAACACTCACCCTCCGTTCTCATCAAAAAGGAAATGCTCAAAATTTGAAACTTTCCGATGAAGCAAACAAAAAATCCGAACACCCAGTTCGAAATCCAAATTGGGGAAAAGGGAAATCATGAAAAACAAACCTTTGGATCGTGGCTCACGGCGGCTCCGGTTTGTTTCCAAGCTCCAGCGAACTCTTCTTCTTCGAAATCGTTCTGCTCCGACGATCTGTGTGGCGGTGGTGGAGGTTCGGCGTGAAGGAAGCTGTGAGCGTGCAAGCAGGTTGTTTTTTTTGAGGTCTATTGTTTCTTTAAGCTCAGGCTCCGGCGATCAGGCTATGGCGGTGGTGGAGGTTCGGCGTGAAGGAAGCAGAGGAATGGTGTGAGAGCTTTTGGGGTTTTTCTGTTTTCTGGCGTGAGAGGTTTTGGCTGTTTGGAGAGGGATTATTGGCGAAAATGGCCAACTGGCCTTAAAAACGAAACTATCTAGTTAGTAGGCTCTCCTTAGAAACATATTTCGTTTATAGCATCTCGAGTCTCAAAGACTCGATTTTGGGCTTCAAAATCGAGTCTTTAAGGCTCGGTTTGCATGCTTCGACCGCGTCTGATGTGGCAGAGTTGCCATCTGGCATTGACATGGAAATCGAGTCTCTTAGACTCGATTTCCACGTGTATGCCCATGGAAATCGAGTCTTAGAGACTCGGTTTCCAATTGGGGTTTTTCAAAATTAACGTTTTCGTCTCTGTTGCATTTGTCTCACTTTCACTCACACTCACACTCACACCCTCTCACTCTCACACAAACCAGAGCGCTCTCACTCTCTCACCCTCACTCTTACATTTTCATTTCCCACACTCACAAAACTCTCTCATTTTCTCTCTATCTCTCACACGGCCTCTCACATTCACACACGCTCACACACACACAGAACCCCGCCGGCGTCGACGAGCAGAGCCCAGCCCAGCCCAGCCCAGCGACGACGCCAACGAGGCTGAGCCCAGCCATCGGCTCCTCTCCTCGTCGATCTCTCTCTCCCTCACTAGGAGATCCTTTCTCCTTTTCTCCCTCTCTCTCATTACCACCCCCATACCCATTCATTTTTCCTCACCATACCCATACCCATACCCATTCCGATTTTGGTCGGTAAGTTATTTATATGATTTTTTGTTTTGATTATTGTGAAATTTTGGGTTTGGATTTGGATACTTAACATCTAGGTTATTTATTTAATTTTCAGTTTTGATTTTTGTGAAATTTGGGTTTGGATTTTGTGGTAGATACTTTATTTAATTTTTATTTTATGATTTTTATGAAATTTGGGTTTGGATTTGGTGAGTGCAGATGACATTCAACTCTCTTTGGCTGAAGTCAAACTTGCTTGGTTACCCATTCCGATTTTGCTTGGTAAGTTATTTATTTGATTTTTTGTTTTGATTATTGTGAAATTTTGGGTTTGGATTTGGATACTTAACATTTAGGTTATTTATTTAATTTTCAGTTTTGATTTTTGTGAAATTTGGGTTTGGATTTTGTGGTAGATACTTTATTTAATTTTTATTTTATGATTTTTATGAAATTTGGGTTTGGATTTGGTGAGTGCAGATGACATTCTTGCTTGGATAGTGCATATTGTTGCTGCCATCCTTAAGACTTTCCAAATTTCTGGCTTCAGGTTAGATTGTTATTGCTGATTAGGATTATAGCTTTTAGGAGAGAATTGTATATCTCATTAGGCCCATTTGCTTGTCTATTAGGAGCTTAGAACTTACAAGTTTATATGAAATAGTTATCTCATATATTTAAATGTTATAGTACCATTACAAATTACTAAATTATATGCATATAAAAAAGCACTTAGTAGTTTGCTATTGAAGAAACAAATTACATAGTCTTTTTTCAGTTATGTATTTTGGTTGATTGGTTATGATTTAGGTTTTTCGGTTAGGAATGGTTTTGTTTAATTAGTTTAAATAGATGGATTAGATTTAGTTTTGATTAAGGGATTTTGGTTAGAAGTTTTGTTTACGTTAGCTGGCTTGGCATAAATTGGTTTTAGGTATCTAGAATCGATTTTGCATATTTGGGTGGCTTTGATTCGGTGAACAAAGCACATAGAACTTACGGCTTTAAGCTACGGGTGCTTTTGAACTCTAGGAACCAAATGCCTCTTTGAAAACAAAACCTAAACCCAATTCAATTATTGAGGGGGATTTAAACGCTGGTTTTCCTTATAAAAGAGATCAGGAAATGTCACTAAATTACAAGATTCTTGGCCCATTTAAACTAATTCTAAAGCAGAATTGGACAACAATATCTCTAGAAAGTTTAGATGTTCAAACAAGCATATCTCATCCAATTTAGTCTGATTTAGAACTGGGTTCTAAGTTGGCTATGGAAAAGTCAACAAATTTTTTTCTTGGTCATTAATATTAGTATAAAACACAAATAATGTGTCACATCATATTATTTTTCAAGTATAAGCATGATTTGTCAATTATCACCAAAGTTGTATCAACACCACTTTAAATGCTATCTTTACTAGCGTTGTCAACTTGTCATTAGAATCTGGCTTATTAGCCACTTCTTTTTTGTTTCTTTTTTTATTTTTTTCTCCCCTTCTTATTTTTTTTGTTTTTGATCAGTCATTAGCTACTTTACAATTTGTCTACGTCGGCATTCCTCTTTTACCAAACTTTTGCATAAGATTTCTCATTCCGAAGGGATAAAATAAAATAAAATAGAGAAAAGTCAAAATATCCTCCATTTAAGATTATGTCTTACTGCTTTACCACTATTAAAACTTAAATTATCATTAAAAATAACCCAATTGATGGGTTTCCAAGAGATTTTAAGAAAAAGTACAAAGAACAGTGGGCAATTTATTATGCCATAATGCTGTATGAAGAAAGCAACTAGTCTTTGTTTGAGGAATTGGTTTTCTATTTGATGGTAACTGCCAGGTTGGCTCCCTCTCAGACAAGCAGTTAAATAAAGAACATCAGTTACTGAAACCATAAGATCTTTAAAAAAGGAATAATTGAACTTCAAACTAAAAGTTGCTACAAAGGTACTGTGTCAATGTTTTTTTGATACATTTTAAGTTGGGAGTGGGGATTTAAACCCTAGATGTCTCTGTTGGAAACACCAAGCAATGCCATTGAACTATAAGGCTTCTTGGCAAAAGTAGTGAATCAAAGTTAAATTATTATTAAATAAAATGCATTACTATAGCCGCAATATACCTTGTCAAGGTCCTTAACAATTTTAGCCTCTGGTGAAGAATTCTCCTCATATTCCAACCACAACTCACCTATTTCCTGGGCTGCAATTTATAAATAGGAAGTCAAAAATTGTCAAACAACTAATTACTTTCAGGTAGAGGAATAACAAATTCATTTTCCTCACATTGACAACAACACGTGCGCACACATAGAGTTAGTGAATAAAGTACCTCTTGACCCTCCATCAAGTAATTTGCACATGTGGTCTAATGCTTCTCGTTCTTGTCGACTCTTCTCTTCCTTTGAAATCCCATCTGAAGGTGTAATGTCCCCAACAATGGCTATTCAAAAAAAATTTCACAAGGTAAAAATAACTTTTAATCGTTCACCAATAGAATTTACTAAAGAAAAGCACAAATAAGTAGAGATTATACAATGATCCTCATAAATCACGACTAATAGAACTTTTAAACATTTAAGGTCACATAATTGTAGTGTACTTGTAAAAGGATTAGTTCAATCTGCTGCAATATCATATGGATCCAATCCACTTACGTGTGGCTTTGGACCATTATTCAATATAGGAAAAAAAATGGGAAGGTTATGAACACCTAAGTGTTCTCATTGGAGTATAGTAATTCTAGTTAGACCTAAGTGATCTCATTGAGATTCTAATCAGCAAGTTTATATAGCTAGTAAAATATTAAATTATCATATTTTTGTTTTATTTAGCTCAGAAAAAACTTTTGCACCATCATATCTATGTTTGCTTGCAATGTCAATATTATGTGCTAATTGCTTATCATTCTTGTGCAGTATGGATGCTGCAAATGCTGGACGGATTGACCATACACGGCCTGGCCCTATTGACGATTCGGTGTTAAAGTTGCAGCCCACCCATCGGTCAGAAGCTATTTGGAATGGGCAGGTACAATACAGCAGTAAATATTTATGTAAAATGTACACGCATTTAATTCATACAATATACATGCAGACGTTTGTCATATGTTAATCCAAGGATTCGTTTTGTGCAGGATCCAGGGGCCCTTACTTGCCGTGGCCGTACTGAAGAGTTCTCCAACCGAGAGCCAATGGTAGACGATCGAGTCGTTGACATCATTAAGGCATTGGGCTTGGAGGGACTGCTGAGGCAGCCGGGTAGAGAGCTTGACCACGGCCTAATTACAGCCTTAGTGGAGCGATGGCGGCCCGAGACTCACACCTTCCACATGCCACATGGTGAGATGACCATCACATTGCAGGATGTGGAGGTGATTCTCGGGCTTCCTGTTGATGGTGACGCTGTAACAGGGAGCACACAGAAAACTTGGATGACTGTGTGCGAGGAGTTCCTTGGCTTTCGACCTATAACTCAAGACCAGCATAAGGAACTTAATGGCCAAAGGATTCTCATCAAACGGCTTTTGGAGCAAGTTGCTAATCCATTGCCGCCTAATGCCGAAGAGGATGAGCTGCATAGGTACGCACGATGCTATATCCTAGCGCTACTGGGGGACACAATATTCATGGACAAATCCGGCGATAGAGTGCATCTAATGTGGGTGCAGCAGTTGGAAGACCTTCGCAACCCACGAAGGTACAGTTGGGGAAGTGCTTGCCTTGCATGGTTGTACCGAGAGCTATGCAGGGCAAGCCATAAGGACACCAGTCAAATCGGTGGGTGCTTACTATTGGTGCAGTATTGGGTATGGGCCAGGTTCCCCTATTTGTGCCCGGCAATTGAGCGTGGCCCGCCAGTGGGCGCTTATGGTCCTCCAGCGCGTGGTCCTCTGTACCTGAAGTAAGTCTCTACCTTATAAGGATTGTTTCTTATTGTAGTCATATTATTAATTGAGTAAATATCTATAACATTATCTTAGTAGTTATATGTGATAACATTATAGTTTTAGTCATGACATTATCTTAGTAGGAAAGTTCTAAATATTGATCTTTTGTTCTTGATTGTTGTAGGTGGGCATGGGTCCCAAACAAGAAAAACAGGCCTGCCCACATCTTCAGGGACAGGTATCGCCAGCAAATAGCTTCGATGTTGCCAAGCCAGGTATGAAAATGCCTTGTTTAACATGTTAACATGTTTAGGAACAAGATATATGTTTGGTGAACTTTGAAATATAAACATAGTTGCCTAATGTGTTGCGTACTTGTTTTTGGGTTACTGTAGGTGGTGTGGCAGCCGTATGAGGCCGATTTTGAGGACCTTCCGCCATGGTGCGTTGCAGGGAGGGCTGTGTGGACGGCAACGGTGCCGCTTGTATGTTTCCACCTAGTAGAGATGCATACACCGGATCGTGTCGTTCGTCAATTTGGGATGATCCAAGAAATTCCCGGCGATGTTGACACTGACACCGTGCTTCATGCCATTGATTTGAGGGGGAAGGTGGGCGTTAATTGGATGCGGAAACATGCTCTGCATATCATAAATTGGGGTAACCGCCTTCAACGGTGTTGTCAAGCAGTGCTTGGTGATATGCCTCCACAACATCAGTACTTCGACTGGTTCAAAAGGGTGACTCGGAGGTTCATCGATGTTCCTGGTGCTACATCGATTATAATGGTAACTTCTCCACATCTTCTACATATTACCGTACTTCTTAGCATGAAACCACTATTTATAAAACATGATATATGTGGTCCAATGTATGCTTAGCATCAAAGAAGTAGCTTATAGTTGTTTTCTACTTAAGATTCCTTATAGAGAAGTTATGCATAACACAAATCAATTAATTTCTCCAATAAACTACAAAGGAACATAATATTTCTAATCCAAGATCTAAAACTCAATATAGAACTTAAATGTAGCCAGTGAGCTCTACCATAAATGTAGCCAGTGAACTTAAATATATATATATATATATATATATAGTTATATACACATACAATTCAGCCAATTAAACTACCATTTCAAACATGACAAATTTGCTTAAGCCTTAAACCAATCAGAGGAACCAGTAAGCAAAGTGATATTTGCAACTAGAGAGTTCCTGAGATCTGTGATAATGCATGGCATTTCTGTTAGAATACAAGGTGGCCAATTTTGCAGCATAAAAAGTAGCAACAAGCATTGATTGTTCATTCGTACATACATAAACTGGTTGTTGATTTCGTATTGCATTACTAATATACTTGGTTTTTCCATGTGCAGATTGAAGGATACCTCCGTTTGTTGAGCCGTCACCCGGTGGGCACGGAGGACCACCAGGACATTATTGATGTGCTGACTGCAGTGCAGGCGATTGGCCGTGTACGACCTCGGGATCCTGAGGTCCCGAATGAGGAGGCAGCTACTCCTGCGGCAGCAGCTACTCAGAGGCCAAGCACTACTGAGAGCCCAAGCACGAGCACAGCTCCTACTAGACGTCTGCCTGTTCGTACCCCTCGAGTTGTCCCTACCCCTGATCCCCCTCCACCCACCCCACCTCCATCCCTTAGCCTCACAATCCCTTCACCCACCTTGCATCCATCCCGTAGTCCCACCATCCCTCCATTGACTCCACATCCTTGTCTTGGGTCTGACATTCGTCCACCCACCCCACGGTCATTTCCCGAGGTGTTACCCATTCCATCCTTTGACTTGGGTATTCATCTAACCCCACCTGACATGCAGCAGGAGCCACCCTCCGACAGTACGTCTATTGGCCCTTCATCAGCCATCAACCCACCCTATGTTCATGTTGAGCAGGCTCGTGGGTTACCTGTTCAACTAGAAGGTCGGCCGAAACGCATATCAAAGGCACCTCCTTGTGGGACAGGGGGGCACAAACATGGACACAATGCTGGGCCCGAGGCATCTGACGAAGGACATGCAAGACCTCCTCCTTATTATACGAGACGGCATAAGGTCCAAAAAAGGTAATTGAAATGATACATTTTCAGAGTTTATTTTACAATATATGAGCAGCTAAAAAGCATTATTTGTCATATAATAATTACTTAATCATTATGGTTTGTTCATTAATTATGTTCATGAAGATGATGATGCTATGAAAAGGCCGGAAGCACCAAAATTCAAGTTCAGCACAATAAAAGTAACAACAAATAACCTTTCCAATGCCAATAAGCTTGGAGGAGGCAGCTTTTAGGTCGATTTTGAAGTGGCTGGTAATTTCCTAAAAGCTTAAGCTTCTTAGGACTTGGTAATTTATCAGTTTGGTTTTCTTCTTGTACTTGTATTAAAAACAATTGTGGTTCTTAGGTTATTCGAAACGAGGCTGTATGTGGAGAGAGTGCTGTATGTGGAGAGAGTTCAGGATGCTGACCCTAACTTACAGAAGGTTGCGCTTGAGAGCATGAGGTAATAGTATTTAATATTTGCTTTGACTTAATATAATTCTGATCTTTATGTTATGGTTTAATGTTTGGGACTTTGTTAACATTTTTGGGTATAAGTTATAATTCATCAATTTGGTTCCTTGATTGATAAAAACATTTCTGGGGTTTTAGATTAACTTTGAAAACATTAGCTCCTTGTATAGAATGGAAACATATGTCATAATAGCATGTAAAATTTTGATAATTGTAGGCAGGAAATCCGAACCTCTACAAGCTCCATGACTTTGGTCCCAAAGCCATTGAAATTTCTGCGTCCACACTATGGAACATTAAAGGCATTTTATGAAACCATGGGGAACTCGGAATTGAAGGTATAATTTTGTTTGCTTGGACATCTGTTGTGTTATACAAGTAGCATTCTAGCCTATCTAATTAACTTTCTTTGTCAATGCAGAAGTACCTCGCTGATATACTCTCCGTTCTGGCTCTCACCATGTCTGCTGAGGGAGAAAGGGTACGACTGAAGTTTATTGTATTGTTTTTGCTGATTTGTTTAGTTGATTCTCTTTACAATTGCTAAAGTAAATTCGTTTTATGTTATTTGGGACTAACATATATTTCATTGCTTTTCTATTGCTGAAAATTCTTTTAGGAGAGCTTAAAATATAGATTGGAGGGTTCAAGAGGTGATGCTACCCCTCGTGTTCTTTATGAAGAAAAAAGCTTGTTATGGGTACTAGGACCATTCTATAAATCTTATTTTTAGAAACCAGTAAAAAACAACTTTTTATTCATATGCATTTACAGCTCAAAAAATTTAAAATTTGGTTCCATATGCATCTTGATAAACAGATTAAAGTGCTTTAAACTTTATACTATTATGTATTATGATATCCTTGCTTCCCTGAATTTGAAAATATGTATTATGCGGTATGGTATTGGAGTAGTATTACATCTTAATAATGCTCATTGCTCTGTGAATAGAGTGGTGCATTCTCTTTCGATAGAGGATTTTCTCTAGAATATTATCTTCTTTGGCCTTCAATACTTTATTGTTAAGAACTCGTTCTTAATTTTAATATATTTAATTTCTTTGAATTTACCACAACAGAGCGAAGAAGTTCCAATCAAGGATCTTATGGAGCTTGTTCAACAAATAGTTGCTTTTCACATGAAGGTATGATTCAGTAACATGTTACAGTATGACGACTATAGGTGACATTTGAAAGGATTATTTTATTTTATTTTTAGTTTTTAGTTTTTAGTTTTGTTCTAATCATTGTGAATTGCAATGCAGCACAATGCCGAGCCTGAAGTTGTTGATCTTCTAATGGAGGTATTGAGCAGTATTTCTCTTTTGATCTGATTTGTTTATTGTGCTTTCCTGCCCTCAATTTTTTCCTCCTCTTGGTGTTTGGCCAATAATGAGATGTGTGTAATCTGACTAATGCTAGGTTGAAGACCTTGATCTTTTAATAGAGCATGTTGACAGCACGAATTTCCGAAGGACATGTCTCTATCTGACTAGTTCGGCTAGGTAAGTGGGATTATACCATAAATTTGATGTCATTTTTATCCAATGGATTAATCATTTTACTTGTCACAAACAAAAAAAAAAAAAAAAAAGGAATTGGTGACTAGATTGATCAGTATATTGAAATATCTTTGATATGGGTAGGAGCTGGCAGAACCATCGATAAGAGATGCATTTTATCCTTTTCCTTCTATTGGGCCAACATCCGAATGAATGTCTCTAAAGCTTTGCCAAAAGTTTAAATTATGCTTAACTTTCTGATTGGGCTATGTGCTCTAATTTTATAGTGCTTGCTAGTTTTTTAATCTTCACACCATTTATATTTTGCAAAATGTTCCTCATTATTGCTCTTTGTGGGGAACTTATTAATTTGAACTCAAGTTCTCTCCATGGAGAGATCTGGGAAATGCCATTGAACTACAAGTCTCTTGGCCACTCCAGCCGTAACATGCTTTTCCCTTTCTTCACAAGTGGTACTGTTATATAATACTCTTGATTTATTAAATTAAAACTAGACCCCATTTGGGGCCAATCTGGAGTAACCGAGTAACCCCTGCTTTAACATTTTACTAATATTTAGATGGAGAGGCATATGTATCCTTCTTAAATGAAGTCTATTTGCTTAATTTTTTAGCTGAAATTAAAGTTGTGTTAGTGGTGCTGATCTGGATGGAACTCATGTAGACAAGTCTTGGTAATTTTGTTTATTATTTAATGTGCAATGACACTACATAGTAGCTGTTATTGAAGTATTGTCACTATAATGATAGATCTAGTCATATTCATGCTTTGTTCACTATAAAGAACTTGTTCTTTATAATTAATGCTTTGTTCAACACAAATTACTTATCTTTGTGTAGAATTGTACTGATGACATGAGATCATTTCACTGTATGTACTTGCATGAAAGTTTGACATTTTTCCCAACTTTGTCAACTGCATATCAAATTCTGCCCCAGGAAAAAAATTCACTGTTAATTTATTTTTGCTGCACAGGTGCCTTGATAAAGCCGCTGTAGTGTCAGATGGTGAGAGCAAAAGTGAGGAATTCTCCAATCCATGGAGGCTTTGCACTGTAACACAGGTGGAAGAATATGGGATTGTGATCCGCATGTTTCCAATCTGGGCTACTGGAACTGTCTTTTCTGCTGTTTATGCCCAGATGTGTACAATGTTTGTGGAGCAAGAAATGATGATGGACACAAGCATTGGTTCTTTCACCATTCCCGCAGCCTCTCTCTCATCCTTTGATGTCATCAGTTTTATTTTTTGGGTCCCCATGTATGATAGGGTAATTATTCCAATTGCAAGGAAATTTTTTGGCAAGGAGCGAGATTGTATGACAAGGTTTATATTATGAGATTTGTATTACTGGAAAGGTTTGCTCTGTACAAATTTGTATTACAAGATTTATATTATGAGATTGTATGCTGGGCATTTACAAAGTTGGACAGTAATGTTCTTGGTGTATTTTATAATAATGTTATATTTAATAATTTCAAAATGCAATACATTTTGTTTTTAATGTACTACATTCACGTTTTTGATGCTCTTAGAACTAGTCTAGATAGGTGATTACCGAATACAACCCTTTGAATCGAGTTTCTGGTTTACACCTACAAGAATGCAAAACAAATGAAAAAAAAAAAAAAAACTTCCCAGTGGAAATCAAGTTTCTAAAACTCGATTTCCAGTGAAACATTTACAAAAATGCCACTTCAATTACAGGAATGCAAAACAAATGAAAAAAAAAAAAAAAAACTTCCCAGTAGAAATCGAGTTTCTAAAACTCGATTTCCAGTAAGATATTTACAAAAATGCCACTTCAATTACAGGAATGCAAAACAAATGAAAAAAAAAAAAACTTCCCAGTGGAAATCGAGTTTCTAAAACTCGATTTCCACTGGGAAGTTTGCTCTCACACTCCCCCCTAAAAAATTTTGCTCTCGGGTTGGCAGAAAATTCCCCAGTGGAAATCGAGTATCTAAAAGTCGATTTCCATTTGTGTGGCATTATCGCAAATAAATGACACTAATCAATTTACAAAAATGCCACTTCAATGGAAATCGAGTTTTACAAACTCGATTTCCACTGGGGAATTTTCTGCCAACCCGAGAGCAAAATTTTTTAGGGGGGAGTGTGAGAGCAAACTTCCCAGTGGAAATCGAGTTTTAGAAACTCGATTTCCTTTGAATGTGGCATTTTTGTAAATTGGTTAGTGTCATTTATTTGCGATAATGCCACACAAATGGAAATCGACTTTTAGAAACTCGATTTCCACTGGGGAATTTTCTGCCAACCCGAGAGCAAAATTTTTTAGGGGGGAGTGTGAGAGCAAACTTCCCAGTGGAAATCGAGTTTTAGAAACTCGATTTCCTTTGAATGTGGCATTTTTGTAAATTGGTTAGTGTCATTTATTTGCGATAATGCCACCCAAATGGAAATCGAGTTTCTAAAACTCGATTTCCACTGGGAAGTTTTTTTTTTTTTTTTTTTTTTTTTCCGTTTGTTTTGCAGTCCTGTAGGTGTAAACCAGAATTACTTTTGTCCCGTCCCCTACAATAGTAAAAGATATCCAGAACACATCACATGGTCAGCGGTAAAGAAGTAGATACAAGCATAATCACCAGTCAAGGAGAGAGTACATCAGATGCAAATAATTGGATTCAAACAGTTACTATTCATGGGCATTTTAGTTGCCCTTAGCACACAAAAACAGTCAATACATTATCATCGGTTCAAACAAGGCCGCTGTGGTTGAAGTTGGCAAAGTAGTAGCTACATTGCCAATGCCATATCATTGCATTACAGGCAAAAGCTGCACAACGCAATTAATGTAACGAGTACAATGGATAACAAATGTTCAATTAGCACAATATTTAGCAATCAACAAAATAAAAACTAAGTCAATACAACATAGTCTACATAGTCGTCTAACACTTGTCCATACTGATACAACATACTCTACATAGTCACCTATAACATTTCCATACTAATACAACATAGTCTACATAGAATTTGCTGCACTTGTCCATACCGAACATAACCACAAGTCCCACGTACAATGCCATTCAAAAATCCAGTCTCCGCTCGCCTGACAACCACGAAGGTACAGTTGTTAGTTTCCAAATGTGAAGAACAACAACCAAATGACATTCTGAGCATATTATATAAAAACAGTGACAACACTTGCCTAGTTTGCAGCACTACCACTTGTCGAAGCCCCATGGGAATTGGGACAGCATCTGCGGTTATGCCCCTCTTGATGACACACTCCACATCGTTGCCTTGGTTGAATCTCCCTCAAGTCCGGATCTTCCCTCCGGCTTCCCCGTTCTCGTTGTATCCCATCCATTTCATTCCTTAATCTTGACTTCACAGGACGACCTTTGCCCCGCAACAGCTGTGGGTTAGGCACCCACCGTGGTCCGCGAACATCCCTCCACAATGACTCTGATTTTGGCACCACAAAATGATGTGAATATGTCTGAATGGCGTTGTTCAAACTGTAACATGGGTCAATATAGCTGGTCGCATCGAGGTGCAGACCTTTAAGAACTTTAATTGCATGTGAACAAGGGATCTTCAAGTTTTGCCACTTCCCACAACCACATGTTTGCTCAATTACGTGCACTTCATGACTGTGGTTTCCCCCTCCACCTCTATGATCGTTATACGGGGTAACCACTTGATATACACCAAGTTCATGATTAAAATTCCTCAGAGTGTGTCCTGCAGTTTTCTGCTCATTTTTGTTATAGATCTTCATTGCATAATCACTCCACACCTTACCTTGAGAGAGATCAGAAAGAATTTTTTCATGTCGATCGTAGAAATATGCAACAAGTTTGGACCATGTGAACTCAACCATTGCAGCAATGGGCAAACCGCGGGCACCTTTAAGTACCCCATTAAAACACTCAGAGATATTGGTTGTCATTGCCCCGTAACGTCTTCCACCATCCTGTGACTGGGTCCATTTATCAACATCCTCACTCATTAGATATGTGTAAGGCATATAGCGTAGGATGTGGCGATCAGTAGGGTCTACACCCCTCAGTAAATTAATCTCGGCCTTCTTAATGGTTTGCATTATGGACGTGAATTTTGCTTCATGAGTTGCATATCCAGCTTTCAAGGCCAATGCCTTTAAAGTCGGGTCCTTAAATTTTGTGTTGAAGTTGCTAGCAACATGTCGAAGGCAATATCGATGATATACCTGTTCTCTTCCGTCCTCACCTATAGGCCACTCTCGAATGGCGCATTTGATACCTTTATGTCGGTCAGAAATAATGCAAATGCCATCCTTAGGTATGACATGCTCTATGGAAGTCCTAAGACACTCTAAAAACCAACCCCAACTAGGCCCTGACTCCTTGTCTACAACAGCAAAGGCGAGAGGCAAAACCTTTTGGTTAGCATCAGTTGCCATTGCAATCATCAACACCCCTTTGTATTTACCATACAAATGAGTCCCATCAATACTGATCACTGGCCTGCAATATTTGAATGCAGCAATGCATGGAGCGAATGCCCAATATACATAGTGAAGTACCGCAATACCTTCGTATGGCCTAGGTATGGTGTGATAGCTGTACTTGGTACCTGAGTCCTGATCCAAGTATGCCAACAACAATTTCCGCAACCTTTGGTAAGACTCCTCCCAATCCCCAAATATCTTAGCAATTGCCTTTTGTTTTGCGTCCCATACTTTATAGTAAGAAAGCTCATGATTATACTTAGTACGTATGATCTCCCAGAGCTCATCAATACGAGCAGTGTGATTTTGTCGCAATTTTTCCACAATTTCTGATGCAACAAAATTAGAATCCATCATTCTACCGTCTCTTTGCAGGCCAAAGGGTATACAAGTGTGTGGACCCACATAAGACGTGACCACCCACAGACCATTAAGTTTATTCTTCATGAATGCCCCAACATACCACTTGCAGTTGTCATCAACGCATGCGACGCACAATTTTGTGGTGTTCGACCTCCGGGTTATAAAATTTCTATTATCATTTGCTGCGTATATTGTCAATGCACGTTTCACCGCCGATTTATTTGCAAAAGTCAACCCTTTACAAAAATGCATCCCATCTTGCCAAGTACAAACAAATGGTTCTAATAGACGTGAAGGATCAAACATATTTTCCCAAGTATTTGCGTAGAATGAGTCGGCAGGAGGTCTGTAGCCAGTGGTCGTATTTGTATCACGCTGGATGCCAATATCATCGTCTGCATCATCTTCATCATGGAACTCCATATTTTCCTCTTCAAAATGGGGAACGACTTCATGGTCATCCACATCGTTCTCAAGGTCACCTCGTTCAATCCTCTCTTCGTACTCATCCACACCATCAATACTTTCACCATCATTCATAGCATGATCTTCGTCTTCGTCTTCGTCTTCAACATAGTCTTCGTCTTCGTCATCCTCCTCTAAATGTGTCTCTTGACAATGGAGGGTTTCACCAGTATTTACAACATGATCTTGAGATGGGAGCATATAATCTCCCATTGTATACCCTCCCATTGCAGTGCATCCATCATCAAGGGCTGTAAATTGTAAAGACGTAGTTGTTTGTTGCACCATCTCAGTATCAACTTCCGCAAGCGGCTCTGAACTTATGTACAACTCAGCCACATTTACTTGGGGCATTTTCTGGATCCTATTAAACATCATCTTCACATGTTTGTCTTCTTTAATCGCCATATACCCGTAATTTATCCGTTCATGTAGGACTTCTTGTGGGTAACGATAAATAATCTTGATGTCATACCAAGCAGAGTTCAAATTCAATTCGTCCATTATTTTCAACTTCAAATCATTCAACGTCTTCAACTTACGACGTATCATCATGGGGTAGCATTGGATACCCGGCCCTGTAAATGGAAATCCCTCAATCCCCCCAGGATTGTTAACAGGTCCACCGTAGTATACATTTATATCAATATTCTTCAGATGTTGTGAACCTATTAAAGAGTCAAGTATAATATGTTAGCGACATATTTTTTTCTTTCATTTAACATCAATTACAAAACCTTTTCTATCTACTCAAAGTACAAAAATCACAAATTCTCACCCCACAATTGCATATACTCACCCCACATCACATACAAAACACACTCAATCATTATCATTTCGTACTCAAACAAATAAAAAAACTAAAAACAAAACTCACCCCCGTTACAAAATTTCAACTCAGCTCTAACTAATATAAATAAAAATATCAAACCAAACAACAAGAAAAATAGCCATGATAAAAGCCTAGCAATACAAATATATATCTACAATATTTTTTACTTGTTATAAAATCCTAGCAAATATATACATTAACTTGCAAAAATAGTCATGATAAAAGCCTAACAATACAAATATATATCTACAATATTTTTTACTTGTTATAAAATCCTAGCAAATATATACATTAACTTGCAAAAATAGTCATGATAAAAAGCCTAACAATACAAATATATATCAACAATATTTTTTACTTTGTATAAATCCTAGCAAATTATATACACTAACTTGCAAAATTAGTCATGATAAAAGCCTAACAATACAAATATATAACTAAATATATTTTTTACTTTGTATAAAATCCTAGCAAATATATACACTACCAAATATAACTTCTTACAAACCCCACATTTGCATATTCACATACAAACACACCCAATCATTATCATTTGTTTCCAAAATAAAATAAAAAATAAAAAATCATTAATTATACTAAAAAAAAAAAAAAAAAAAACTAAACACACAACTCACCCCATTACAAACCTTCAAATCATTCTATCAAAAATATAAAAAACAATATCAAACCAAACAAAAAAAATTAATCATGATACACATACCCATAAAAAAACCTAATAATATATATATATATATATATATATATTATATTTATATATGAAACTAACAATTAGAGAGATTGAGAAACCTTACCTGACATGAGGATGTGGGGTGAGTTGATTTGAAGTTTGTAATGGGGTGAGATTTGAATGAGAGTAAAACAGCACAGCCAGATGCAGAATTTTATGCTGAAATGAAAATGAGTGAGAGGAAGGATGTGGGTACTAGCATGTGTGTACCTATAAGCCAGACAACTGAATGTAACCTACAATGAGTGAGCATGTGCAAACTGCAAAGGCTCCTGAGAAACCCCAGACCAGACAAAAAACGAGCTGAGCTGTGGGACTTGACATGACCAGACATCAGACAC